>CM069073.1:41854247-44254247 GCA_035220775.1 Malus fusca | reverse complement strand
AAATCACAATGACAAGTGTTGAAGCCAGCTCGGGCCCAAGCTGTGCAATCTGATGATCAATTCCTCCTGGATCGGTATTGTCAATAAATCTTATCTGCAAAAAAGACAAAAACAAAAATAATCATTTGCACACATATATATATATATATATATATAAAGGATCAAAATAGGAGGGGATAGAGTGATTGGCATTGAACTACACCCAGTAGCTAGCATATTTCATACCAGGACCGAATCTTAGCATTCTTCAAGCATGTAAATATGGTACACCGATTTTAGTTCGAAGGGGGAAGTCTATAATGTCACAGAAAAGCTTGCATGTGGGCAGAAAGCACAATGCACTTATAAATGTACCTTAAGAGGAGGGTTATCCGGAGCTAATGCCTCAGCAACGAACTGTGGTCCAAGTGCTGAGCCTCCAATTCCAACTGATAGTATCTGAGTAAACCGACCTTCCGGCGAAGATGGCGGCTTAATCTGCAATTTCCAACAAATCCCATTTCATCAAATTATCATACGAACATATCTATTTATCAAATTATCAGTAACTAATCAGATTAACCAATTAAAACACAAAAATCTGACCTTACCGCTGACGACGTCGTTCGAGAACTTCAGAAGTGCCTCGAGGGTCTTCTCAATCTGCAACCTGAGGAACGAGGTGGGGGCGAGCTTTGGGTTTCGGAGCCAGTAATGGCCGACCATGCGGCGCTCATCGGGATTAGCAATCGCGCCCTTCTCCAGCTCCTCCATGGCCTTGAACGCCGCCTGGAACCGGGGTTCCATTTCGGAAACGAACTCGTCCGTGAACCCGACCCGACTCACATCCAGAAACAACCCGAGCTCCTTGTGCTGGTACAGCCAGTCAACGTACCTCCGCCACAGAGCGTGTGGGTCTTTCACCAGCCCCTTCTTATTACTCGGAGCCCCATCGATGGTCTTCGCTAACTCCGCGGAGACCTCCCGAGCCACCGACAGAGCAAAGCCGCGATCGGCCGATTTGACACGGCCGTGAAACGCAACAGAAACCGAAGCGGAATCCTTCCGCAGCGAACTCGCCGGTTTCAGGTGGCGCGTGATCGTCGGAGAAGCAGAGTAAATGCCGGAGATTGAAGCCATTGGAATCGCCAATTGAGGAACTTTTGAGGATTTTGGTGCTCCCACACCCAGTCACACCATGGATGTGTGCTCTGGAGTTGCAGTTGAGAAATGCGTTCGGCTTTTTGGCCTTTTCTCTCTCTCGGTAACTATTTTAGGCGTGAGCGGCCGGCGTTTGACATGGTTCACACATTGATTGGTTGGTTGTTAATTATTTCGTTGACGGAAATGGCCTCCGTTGGTGGTGTTATTACGGGAATGCCCGCGAATAATCTTGCGTTTCCTATCCATCGCGCCCTTTTGTGCTCTTGGTCATTTGCCGGCGCGCGGATTTGGCTACCCGATGTCTCGAAAGGTCAATTTGGTCAAAAGGCATCCATCCGCTTCAGTGCCGTTGATTATTTAAATCCTGCGTGGAATCAACCAAGAGTTCTTTTGTTTGGCCAAATTGCACTGAGAGGCCCTGTAGATTATGGAGGTTTCCACTTGAGTTCTTGTAATTTTGTCTTTTTTCATTTTCGTCTATTGGTTTCCAATTGAGTTTTCAGTTTCCATTGTTTGATAACTACCTTTGATTTTTTAATTCTTAAATAAAAAACATTATGTTGAGAGTTAAGGACTCAAACAATTTTCTTTAGCTAATTTCCCTCGGCTTCTATGTTCTATACATTTCATCTAGATTGTCGTTAAATAGAAACATTGCACACCATGAAAGAGTAATTTGATCATTTCACTACTTCCATGTTTCACTGTATTTCTTGGCATATTTGGATAGAGCTCGATCTCATAAGCGCCTATGTGAAAACTGTTCGTAAATCAAAATTATAACGAAGGAGTAATAAATGAGCAAAGACAAAGGCAAAATGGTTATTGGACCATCAATTTCTAGAAGGCTCCAACTTGCTAGATCAATATTCTGGCAAAGAAAAGCCATGTGTGTGGCTGGGATTGGAGAAGGGAAGGAAATGAGAGAAATTAGAGGGGGAGTTACCCAAGGAGGAGAGGAAGAAAGGAGGGAAATGTGAAAAAAAATGGGAGAAGGGGGAGCCAGCACCCAAATCCCCTTGACCCGTGTGAGACCCAATTTCCAACCCGGTCCCTCGCGAAATTTCCGAAGTCATTTCCCTCGATTTTTCGACGAGATGAAACCACCCATCACCACCACACTACTCACCGACCTTTCATCTTTAATTTCCACCCAAACTCGACTCAGTTTTACCCCAATTTAGTAATGAACTCCTCCGGTGAGTTCGTGGATTCCGCGGTGGCGATCCACTGTTTTTTGAAGGTTATTCCCTTGACCACCAACACTAGTAGATTCCCCTTGAACCCAGGAACAAATCCTAAGCATTGATTGAGGCGTTGGAGTCCAAGTGGATGACAATTCGAAGGGCACCAATCCTAGGGTTTCCGGCAGCCTCTCACGAATTTTAGGAAATTCCTTACGAAATTAAACTCTGTCGCAGGTATGAAAATCTTTCCCTTTGTTATGTTCTACAATCCTGTGAAATTTGGTGATTTTTTGAGTTGGTTAGAAATTTTGGTTTTCATTCGCCAAAAACTGCCGCATGCGACAGCACGTGGCCAGTAGGCCGACTTTGTCTTCTAGGTTAAATTTGATACTCTGATTCTATATTTGATATCCGTTCAATGAAATTCTATAGTTTGAACCTAGTTTCGTTAATGTCCACCACTTGAATGTTATAGTAAACGGTTTAAATATGATTGTGAACTACGATTAGCTTAATCCCTTCACATGGTACGTAGGCAATCTAACTCTAAAGTTAGATCCAACCAAAGTAAATTTTATGAGTAAGTTTCAAATAAGGAAACTCATTGTGGTTAATAGACTAAAGATTAACCATGGCTTTGTTTTGGCCTACCACTATGTTTAGCTTCCGAATATTTTGGGGCGTTACAAAAAAAATGTACTCACATTTCATCCCATCAACCCATTCACTATCTCCTCTAATATATAGCGAAACAAAGATCAAATCAACCCACTTCCCCCAAAGTGAAAAAATAAATTCTCAAATAAGAGAGAAAGGAAAGGTTACTCATGATGTTGGTGTGAAGACATAAATTAACTACGTCCAATCAAAGTATGGCACGTGAATTATAAACTCAATGTGATGAAATTATATTGATTGTGTGAGCAGACTGCTACTTTAACCCTAATGGGCTAACTAGATTATTCCATTGAAGAATGGAAGGTTGTTGCTCTTCTGTTGACTGCATGTATATGTGAATGTTTTAAATTACCTAAAGGAGTATATCATGGAACAATTCCATTTCCTTGCGCTGAAGTTGTGAGAAATGGGCTCGACCAGCAAGAATAGATCCCTTATGCACTATTCAGATCTGGGGAAGAAGCAAAGCTACTTGTTAAAGCCTTGGGTTCAGGCAAATTAGGCGGTTTAAGGAAATTTATTGTATAAAAAATAAATAAGTGCACACTTATACTTAAAAAATAATATATTTTGTATAAAAATTAGGTTATATCATTATACTAAAAACCATATATAACTCATCTAAGAAATACATAACTAAAAAGTATATATGTTACATATATTTAATTACAAATTATAGTACATAGTAAATATTATGAGTATTTGAATAACTGTTATTAACAATTCTCTTTTATGTGTGATTACGTGGTATTAGGATTCTAGGAATAATTTTCTTTTTCAATTTTTTCTGTAATTATAAAGCATTAGGATTCTAGGAATTAGGGATTTAATGCCACATAAACACCAAACAAGCTTGCTTCACTTTTCCACAAACACATTTCACTTTACTAACTACCTAGACAACGTCGTCTCTTAGAAAAAAAATAGAGTAGTTCAGAGACTTCTTCTTCCTCGCGAAGGTCTGCATCTCAGCCCGCCAACGGTGATTTAGCTTTGATTTTTCTGCTTTTGGTTGATTTTGGCTTTCATTAAGTTTGAAATTCGACCTTATCAGTCGATATCTAAACCATTGGTGTACATCGTTTCGAGATTCACAGTAAGCAAAGCAAATCGATGCGAGTTGTTCGATAGCAAGTTGATGTTTCCGCTGAATGTCCACACCGCTCACATTGCCTAGATTGCCGTCTAGAGCCGCCTAAATCCTCCTTGGGTTTCTGAACATTTTGGCTTGAATCGAATCAAAACACCACCATCGAGCGCCTAGGTCAATTTTTAAAACATTGCTTGGGTTGATAGAATGAATGAAAATAAATGTCTGTCGTTTTGACCAAATGGAACGTTCTTTCAAAACTACTTTCCTAAGATAATACCATAATTTTCTTCAATGGGCCTTAGTCCGCCATTGGTTGGGAGTAGAAGGAAGTTGACTAGTCGGTTTATAGTGAATTTGTGTAACAAGTATTGATGAGGTTAGCTTCTGATATTAATTCGAGACAGATTTGGGTATCGGTTTTTATAGGTCTTGTTTCGCGCCATGCCTTAGATAGTCATGCTTGCCCCTTTTCTAGACCATAATTTGATCTGATCCCACAAATGAAGGTGTAAAGATCATAACTTTAATCTCTGAGGCAATCAAGCTATTTTGTTCACTTCTTTCTTGTTGGATCTTCAAGCGGTTTCGCAATACCTTTACATCCTATTAGGAAGGTAGGGGTGGTATCTGCTCGTGCATGATGTAGGCTGATCCAACTCAAATAAGGCTAGTTAAGATTCAAGTGTCTCGACCGACCCCTTGTGTATGAAGCAGGTTGATCTAACGCAAGGTACCATTTAGTACGCAGATGGGGACTGGACAGAACGGATGTTCCATGTTATGTTTGGTATACGCAGGACGGAACTGGACAGTTGTTCCGTTCTGTGTTTGGTAGCGCATGGATGGAATGAAACCAAAAGATCAAATGACTAAAATACCCATGTTCCATCTGTTGTTTGGTACAATATTTATGCGTGGAACGGGATAAGACTTTTTTTTTCTTTTTTTTATAACTTGTTCAAATTTAAACACTATATGCTTATCCATTATTTGTTTTCCAAATTTTATTAGGTATATGTTGTGTTCCACATGCAAACCCCTTTAAAATTTGTAATTTACGTCTTCTATGGTTTAGGTTGATGAAGTCAGACTTCCTTGAGCTAGTGAACATTGGAAGTAATGAGATGGTTAGCATGAATGAGATGGCTGAGATCGTTATGTCTCTATGGTCATGGTTGCCATGCAATGTTGAAAAATATATAAGTTTAATGATCATGCATGTCGTAAACGTTTTAGGGTTTAAACATTTAGAACTTAAACAAAGAAAATGAAATATCTAGAACTTAAACATGAAATATCCGAAATCAAACATTCGTCCTAACTTAAAAAACAAATAATGTCTTGCTAAAGTTGCTAAAGCAATAATGAAAACACTAGAAGTTGATAAAGTTCATCGTACTAAAACCACAAATATTAAAACCCCAAATTCTCAAAGGCACTCCCTAAACACTTTAATGAAATCTGGCTTTTATGAGTCATTCAAGGTAGACCAAATACGCATCAGATCGATATCTTTCACTAACTTCATTGAAATTCTTAGCACATGATCGTACGCAAGACCCATTGCCTAAAGCTCAGAAGGTAGTCTAGCTTTCGCTTCTCCGAAAGTAAAACTTTCCCCTAATTTCTTTATTTCAGTAACAGCTTTATTCCAACCTTCACTGATAACAGATACAATATTTGCATCACCATCATTCCTACTCCTCTTCCTTTTCCTAACAAGTTGAGATGCACTAGATGTAGCAACAGATGGAGATGGGGTAGGTGAAGGCAGAGGCATCTCAGAAGTCTCGCAATCCTCACTTTCCAAACCCATATTTTCGATTGCATCTGCTGCTGATTCAGCCATACTACCTATGGCTCGGTCTCTCCCAAACACCGTACATAATCGTAGATACAACGAGAATGGCTTATTTGGTTTGCAAAATGCATTGGGATGTTTCTACAATAAGAACCCAAAGAAATCAAGGTTAAGACTTTCAAAGCAACTAATTGAGAAAGAATAAGAAACAAATTTTACCTTCACCCACTTATGTAGTATTTCGTCACTATCCATAACAACACATGTTTTTCTCATCATCCTAACCAAATCCAGATGTATTCATCATGTCATATGCAGATGAATACATTTCTTTTAGATGTTTCAATTTGTTTTGTATATGCTTCGACTCTATATTAATGCTAGGAATATGTTCCCTCATCTTGGAGGCAACCATTACAAAAGTACCAGCCTTAAAACTGTCAGTCTCACACCTAACACCATCAGCAACCGTCTCCTCGAGGATGGTAAGTAGTACATCATCCTCATGATCAATCTAATTACGTGAGGTGGCCATATAATCTATCAAAGAAGCCATATATTACATAAGTAACACAAATTAACATATTAGTAAGATTATGATTTATTGCCTACTAGAAATCAAGGTAGAATATAATTACCTTGCACAGAAGTAAGACTATGATGGAGGAAAGAAAGCAAAAAATGTACTACAATATGAGTACTTGATGACGTCCCTGTATGGTACCCACACAATTGATCAGCAAGCAATGATGAACAATCTTGTGATAATTCCAAATCATCGTGTTTTTTTTAGATGGTAATTCATTCAACACTTAAACAATAGAACACCCATATACAAGGAGGAGAGATAAGCGTATATGAGAACACCAAATAAAAGACACCAAGCTTTATCAGCCATAACATCCAGATAACTCTCATTTAGCCATAAACAAAAGAACTCTCATTCAACAAATAAAAAGACACCAGGCTTTATCAGCCATAACATCCAGATAACTCCCAATTACCACATTACAAATTAAAGTCTACTTATTTCGATACACCTTTTTTCCAATCGAAACATAAACTCAATACACATACCCCAAATGGTACAAACAGTACTAACTCATTTAAAGTCTTTGCAAGCACTTGTAGTTGTTAGGAATAATTCCAGCAGTATTCTCCCAATTATTAGCTAGTAAGACAACTTACGACAAGTAAGAAGGGACTAAATGAAGAAATGAAAATGCCATTGCAACCAGTGTTTGTTTGTCTTCTATATTTATATGCTTGATTCTACAATATGAAGAAATGAAAAGGCCATTGCAATCAGTTTGCTGCAAACGTATAAAGCTATCGATCTATGTTACGAATTGCAAGTTTAAGATATTTCATGCTGAATTCTAATGTACTACTGATCAGTAGAAAAAGTTATGCATAATTGAAGAGTATCATGCAATTCCTTCTTATAATCTAAAACATTGAAAATTTTATCA
Organism: Malus fusca; assembly: GCA_035220775.1. Classification (NCBI taxonomy): domain Eukaryota; kingdom Viridiplantae; phylum Streptophyta; class Magnoliopsida; order Rosales; family Rosaceae; genus Malus; species Malus fusca. The sequence goes on along the minus strand of CM069073.1, from coordinate 44,246,873 downwards.
TACAATTAAAGAATCACCATGTGGAAACAACTCATTCCAGCAAATAAAAAACAATAACAAATATGTCAATAGCCTTAATGTTACGAATTTTCAAACCAATTACAACAACTACATTGAGTCCACATCTCAATAAAAGACAATTACAACAACTATCATGTCAACCAATTTTCAAGCCCTCATTCCTCTCCACTCATCATATATTTCTCTTGCAAGATCATCCCTCCATTGAGTCCATGTCTGGCTTGACTCAACGGTTTCAATGTAGGCTAATATTTATAGTAAATCTTCCCTTATAGACAATTCATCAAATGCAAGCCTTGCATTTTCCTCAGGATCAACCGCATATACGTTCTGATAAAATTATAAAGTAAACTACATGTGATGATCATTCGTCCCTGAATCTTGATTGGATAGTAGGAAGAACTTCACAAGATAGCCCAACGTCTTTTGAGGAGACCAAAACATCTCTCAATGACATTCCTAGCACATGAGTGTTTCATATTAAAATCTTCTTCATGATTCCTAGGTGCACGTGAATTGTCTTCCTACTCTTGCAAATGGTATCTAGTGCATCTATACAGTGCTAGAAAACCTTCACCATTCGTATATCCGGAATCAACCAAATAGTATGTACCTATATTAGTTGATAATAAATTTTAGTTGTTGGCCAACAAAGGTAAGGAAGAATACTAGGTACTTGTCTATCTTACCAGTTGGGACCTTGAGACCATTAGCTCTAGTAACAGCGTCACCAAGAACTCTTGAATCAGTAGCTGATCCCTCATAACCGGATAACACATACGAATTTGAGGTCATGTGTGCATACGCCTAACACATTAGTTGCTATATGACCCTTCCTTGTTCTATATCTTGGTCTATCGACCTCAGGCACGTGACCTCTATGTATGTTCCATTTAGCGCTCCTAAGCAACCCCAGACAAAAGATAAACTTATATTAATTAGCAACTACAAATAATTATGTTATTAATGATTTTATTATGATGCTTACCTTAAAGCATTTCCATCTTGATTCTGTGCAATCATCTGGGATAAGTGTTGGTTTTGCAAACAACATGTCTTGCAAACTGAGCAACGCACGCAATACTCTGCGGATATACCGACTAATAGTTTCACCAGGCCTAACGAATCTAATTTGCATTGACATATTTTTATTATGGTGGGCTAATATGTTAACAAAAGTAGCTACTTGCTCCTCTATTGTAACATGACCATCATCTACCAATCCATCACGAGTTTGTAGTAAATCACATAAAACTGCAAATGTATTCATATCCATTCGCAGCTCCCACAAACAGTTAGTATTACTCAATCGCTTGATACGATTTATTTCCTCTCTCTTAATATGAAGTCTAACAAATGTTATCTGCTCTAAACTAGCTTTCTCCTGTTGTCTTCTTTGTTGTTGTCTATACCTCAACAATTGTGCATTCATAGTAAAGACTTGTGCCATTATAATCCAAACATTCAAAAGAACAAAGAATTGAGTCTCATATTCATCTATACCTTCACATGCAAAAAAACAACACATGAATGAGTGGAGCATCAACATGTGCAGGATTCAATTACAAGCATATGATTAAATGGTAAAACAAAGTGGAGCATCATATCCTAATTGCAATTCTTAAAGTGGAGCATCAACTTTGTCATGCACTAAAAATCTGAGAGCGCTACCATATGAGGATTCGACTAATGCTATATGACCTAAATGTAGTTCAGTCTTGCAAAAACCAAGGCCATTAAAAATTAATGCAAACAAAGAGACGCTGCAATGAAAAGGTGAAATTTCGAAAAATGCATTTGTCTGTGTCCATATTCAAGAACAAAGCTCCAAACTAAGAATGAAAATATCAAGTATTTGAGACGCTGATATGAAATAGAGTGAGGGAGGGGCATTTCCTTCCCGGGAAATCCGTATATTATAGTCAACATACCATATATCCTAAATACTGTATAGAATCAGAAGACAATGAAGACATTTATGATGATAATAAATGTGTAACTATGAATTTCTAAGACAAGAAAAAGAATAATCCCTAAACTCATTCGAAAATGATGCCCAGTATCTAACTCTACCCTATAGTTCATCTACTTCCACTCCCTTATAATCCTCGAAATTCTTATACTACACACAAACCAAATGTTCAAAAAAACTGCCAACATCAAACAACCCTATGAAACTCTAGCTTTTTCCCCCTTCCTAGAAATAAAAAAACTTCTAAGCCAAGCAATTATCCTCAACAATCATATATATTGGTGAGGGGAAACAAAATCGAGCACTAACATTTTGTGTTCAATTAAAATAGTCATTGTGTTTTTTGCTTAACATTTAGAAGGTCAATGTACAAAAAACTAGATATAAAATGACCATATTTTGAGTAGCAATGAAGTTCAAAACTATACATTGCAACTTATATGAAATTTCCAAGGAACACATGGTGGGTGAGGTTCCTCGTTCCCCGGCATGAACTTGAGATCTCCAGTTGATTCGAAACACAAGAGTAACACAACTAAATATAAAGCAAATTACCAAATAAATAAACCCTAAGGATATTCATGCTTGAAAGAGTTTTCTTTTGCCATGTCTATGACTCTTTTCAAAAATGAAACATCACAACATAAGTTTATAGGGCAACAAAAACGTATTAGGTTTAAAAAAATAACACAGAACCCAATCCAACAGAGGAAAATCCAAAACATGTAACCCAATCCAATCCAACAGAACCTCAAGACATCAGATTTATAGATTTTAGCACATAAAAATCGAAACTTGAACATTGAAAAAATAAATCCAGATAGAGAGATACATCTGAATGTAGTACTGCTCAGTAGGGGAAGTGGAAGCAAATAAACAGAGGTGGATCTTTGGTTGCAGATGCAGTATTAGGTAGATCGAAGCACTATAAAATACAAAGAGATCGAAACAAGCAAATCAGAAAAGAATACAAAGAAAACGAAGCACTGCAAAATACAAAAGCAATTTAGCAAAATTAGGAACTGGGTGTTAATGAAATCGAAACAAGCAAATCAGAAAAGAATAATAATGCCACTTCAAATTTACATCAAAATTAATTAAAGGACCTCCTGGAAGCAATTTTGTTATTTTCAGTTGCAGATGCAGTATTGGGTAGATTGAAGCACTACAAAATACAAAGAAAGAGAGACCGAGAGGCTACACAATCACAATCAGATCGAACCTGGAACGGAGATGCAGAGCTGAAGTTCACAGATAAGCTACATGGAAGAGGATGAGGAGGAAGGTTACGAAGGGGAGATGCAGAGTTGAAGAAGTTCACAGTGGCAGAAAAGAGAAGATGATAGTTAGGGTTTGTTGTATGATTTAGATGGTGTAAATATTGAACAAGACAAGGGGTATTTCTTAAAATGTTATAATTTGTGTTCCACGAACGTGGAACAAGTCTTTATAGGGGAAAGCGGAACGAAAAATCATCCAAAACTTGTCCTGTGAAACAACGCGTTCCACATGTTTTAGGCGCACCAAATGTGGGACGGAACGTCTCGTTCCACTATATTCCGTCATGTCCCACGTACCAAACGGTATCCAAATGACCCACAAGTATAAATGTTTCTCTTTAGGGGACATGGTCGTCGGACCCTCGTAGCTCTACCTGTAGGCTGCCTAACTAAGTATAGGAAGGCTCTAATAAGTCTCTAATTGAAGGAAAATTTTGTCTGAAAGATGAGTATTTGAGTAACACGTACATTTAAAATGCGATTGAAAGAAACACATATTAACATGAAAAATTGAAAATTATTTCCCATGAAATTTAAAGCCTCAATAAATGGTGAACCAAAACTCAATTCAAAACTCAAAGAGCAAGCAATGAAGACCCTTAATTTGGGTGATTACCTTTATAAAACAAAAGGTGTTATTCAAGGTGGAAAGACTTATAGAATGGAAATTTCCTTGTCTTAGTAGAATTAAACTTCCATCTTAAAAGTTTTTGACTTGAGACTGCAAAGCATCTTTATCACGCCCCCGATCTCAAGACTGCATAGTTGCGTCATAATTTGCCTATGGTGGGTTTTGAGAGTGTAATCAATTGAGATTTTGAGGAATTTCAAAGTTTGATGGATTTTAATTGATATATTGAGATTCCATGCACAAATTTAAGTAAATCTTTCAAAATATCAGAGGAAGAGGTGAGTTGTGATGCTTAAATACACTACCAATTCTATCGAAATCCTTTAGTTTTTAAAATCATAAAAGAAAAACTAGGAAATTATCGTTGGTATTCCAAAATTTTCATTTTGCACTCCAAATTTTTTATATCTAGAGCAAAAAAATACACTTATGAGTGTATAATGAAATTTATAGAATGCTAATAATAGTTCTAGAAATCAATTCCTAACTTATAAACTCTCTTAGAATTCTAATTCCTAATTTATAGGCTCTTTTAATACAACTGAATTTTGCGAGTTATTTTAAAATTTTAATTGAATAAACTTGGATTTTGTAAACTTTTATAAACTCTCTTAAAAATCAATTGAATACGTCACTTTTAAAATTCTGATTTAATAGTCCCTGAATGTGTATAAAGCATTAAAATCCTTGAAAAAAAAAATCCCAATTGAATACATGTCTTATTCTAGAGGAATATAAGAAATTTTGTGTTACTCTCTCGTTGGTGGTATTTCTTAAAGCTTAAATAAAATCTTGCCTAATTTAAAATAAAAATAGATATTTTCTTTTTCATCCTTGTGGAATGAGTTTTATTTTCCTCCAAATATTTCTGGTTCAAGTTTTGACAAGAAACATGGACAAACTAGTTCAAAGATATTTCTCCATCAGTTACCGAAAAATCCACACTTAGCTTTTCCTGGTTCAGAAAATATAGGTCTACTTATCAATCCACAACCCAACAACAAAATCAATCAAATTATCTTTCAATTCGATATTTAACACCCACAATAGTGTTCAACATTTTTTTTTTCTTCAAATAAAGTCAAAGTATAGCTCCATTCTCCTTTTTGTGTTTGGTCAATAGTAATGCCGTATTATTCACAATTTTTTTATTAGTTTTTGTTATAAAAATAAAGGAAAAATAACACACTTGTTCCCTTTGACCACAGAGGTCAAAAAATTATACTTTCCTCTTAACTATTAAATTAGAATTTACAAAATACAGTAATAGGGGAGAGTGGAAGCAAATAAACAGAGGCGGATCTTTGGTTGCAGATGCAGTATTAGGTAGATCAAAGCACTACAAAATACAAAGAAATCGAAACAAGCAAATTAGAAAAGAATACAAAGAAATCGAAGCACTGCAAAATACAAAAGCAATTTAGCAAAATTAGGAACTGAGTGTTAATGAAATCGAAACAAGCAAATCAGAAAAGAATAATAATGCCACTTCAAATTTACATCAAAATTACTACAAAATACAAAGAAAGAGAGACCGAGAGGCTACACAATCACAATCAGATCGAACCTAGAACGGAGATGCAGAGCTGAAGTTCACATATAAGCTACATGGAAGAGGATGAAGAGGAAGGTTGCGAAGGGGAGATGCAGAGTTGAAGAAGTTCATAGCGGCAGAGAAGAGAAGATGATAGTTAGGGTTTGTTGTATGATTTAGATGGTGTAAATATTGAACAAGACAAGGGGTATTTTTGTCTTAAAATGTTATAATTTGTGTTCCACGGACGTGGAACAAGTCGTTATAGGGGGAAGCGGAACGAAAAATCACCCAAAACTTGTCCCGTGAAACATCGCGTTCCACATGTTTTAGGCGCAGCAAACGTGAGACGAAATGTCTCGTCCCACTCTGTTTCGTCCTGTCCCACGTACCAAACGGTACCCAAATGACCCACAACTAGAAATGTTTCTCTTTAGGGGAGATGGTCGTTGGACCCTCGTAGCTCTACATGTAGGCTGCCTAAGTATAGGAAGGCTCTAATAAGTCTCTAATTGAAGGAAAATCTTGTCTGAAAGAGAAGTATTTGAGTAACACGTACATTTAAAATGTGATTGAAAGAAACACATATTAACATGAAAAATTCAAAATGGTTTCCCATGAAATTTAAAGCCTCAATAAATGGTGAACCAAAACTCAATTCAAAACTCAAAGAGCAAGCAATGAAGACCCTTACTTTGGGTGATTACCTTTATAATAAAACAAAGGGTGTTATTCAAGGTAGAAAGACTTATAGAATGGAAATTTCCTTGTCTTGGTAGAATTAAACTTCCATCTTAAAAGTTTTTGACTTGAGATTGCAGAGTATCTTTATCACACCCCCGATCTCAAGACTGCATAGTTGCATCATAATTTGCCTATGATGGGTTTTGAAAGTGTAATAGGGGTGGGCAAACGGGCCCTGGGCTCGCGAGTAGGGGCGGGTATTAGCGGTTTGGGGCGGGTTATGGCAGGTCCTAATTTTAAAAAAGAGAAACGGGGTGGGGCGGGGCGGGCCTTTGAAATTTTAGGTTCGGACCGGTTCCAAAAGTATAGAAAAAACGAGTACCCGGACCGGCCCGTTTACAAAAATACCATGTGTTAAGTACTGTTCCTGTCTCCCAGGCCCACTTCTTTTTTGTTCCTCCTCGTGGGTCGTGACAGTTCTCACTCGAGAACACTCCACACACACACACCTCACCTACTTCCCCGTGTTTTCCCCTCCCCCAATCTCTCGAACCTTCTCCCTCATCCCTCTTCTTTGTTTCTTCTCCCCCCATCTCTGCAACTCTCCTTCCCGGAGCACCCCACCGATAAATGATATGCTGCCGCCGGCTCACAAATTCTTCCCCCTACGAACGATGCATGGATTGGCTCTTCTGCCTCTAACTCCTCCACACACCCTCTACTTCTTCAAATAGATGGACCAGGAGGTTCTGGATCTGAGATACAAGAGCTGGTTGAACACGGTGAAGATCTCGATCTCCACACTCTTCAATGGCGAGCGAATCCTCTGCGACCACGTGTTCTCATCCTCTGCCTCGATCCGCGAGTCCTGCTTAACGGACATTTCACGCGAGGCGACGACTTTGCTCTTCGGCTTCCCGCAAGTTTTGGTGGCGGTGAAGAGCAAGAAGAACTCTCTCGACATCTTCCGCCTCCTCGACATGTACACTGCGATCTCTGAGAACTGGCCGGAGATCGAATCCATCTTCGGCTTTGAATCCACGGCTGCCGTTTGTTCTCAGGCACTCAACTTGCTCATCAAACGCAGCGAATTGGTGCTATCTGTGTTCTCCGATTTCAAGTCCATGGTCCATAAAGACTCGTCGAAATTCGACTGGGAATCTGGGTTCTGGATACTAAAAATTATAAGAGAAAAAAAAAACAGGGTACCCGTTGGACCCGTAGGAATCGGCCCGTTTTATACGGGCCGGGTTAGGTCCGGTTCTTAGTTTGAAAATAGTAAAACCCGCCCCGCCCCGCCCCGGCCCGTTGTATTTTCAAGCATGTCCGGTGCGGTCCCTTCAATTTTGGGCCTTGCCCGGCCCGTGCCCACCCCTAGAGTGTAATCAATTGAGATTTTGAGGAATTTCAAAGTTTGATGGATTTAATTGATATATTGAGATTCCATGCACAAATTTAAGTAAATCTTTCAAAATATCAGAGGAAGAGGTGAGTTGTGATGCTTAAATACACTACCAATTCTATCGAAATCCTTTAGTTTTTAAAATCATAAAAAAAAACTAGGAAATTATCGTTGGTATTCAAAAAATTTCATTTTGCACTCCAAATTTTTTATATCTAGAATAAAAAAATACACTTATGAGTGTATAATGAAATTTATAGAATGCTAATAATAGTTCCAGAAATCAATTCCTAACTTATAAACTCTCTTAGAATTCTAATTCCTAATTTATAGGCTTTTTTAATACAACTGAATTTTGCGATTTATTTTAAAATTCTAATTGAATAAACTTGGATTTTGTAAATTTTTATAAACTCTCTTAAAAATCAATTGAATACGTCACTTTTAAAATTTTGATTTAATAGTCCTTGAATGTGTATAAAGCATTAAAATCCTTGAAAAAAAAATCTCAATTGAATACACGTCTTATTCTAGAGGAATATAAGAAATTTTGTGTTACTCTCTCGTTGGTGGTATTCCTCAAAGCTTAACTAAAATCTTGCCTAATTTAAAATAAAAATAGATATTTTCTTTTTCATCTTTGTGGAATGAGTTTTATTTTCCTCCAAATATTTCTGGTTCAAGTTTTGACAAGAAACATGGACAAACTAGTTCAAAGATATTTCTCCATCAGTTACCGAAAAATCCGCACTTAGCTTTTCCTGGTTCAGAAAATATAGGTCTACGTATCAATCTACAAACCAACAACAAAATCAATCAAATTATCTTTCAATTGGATATTATCAACACCCATAATAGCGTTCAACATTTTTTTTTTGTTCAAATAAAGTCAAAGTAAGGATCCCAGCATTTGTAGCTCCGTTCTCCTTTTTGTGTTTGGTCAATAGTAATGCCGTATTATTCACAATTTTTTTATTAGTTTTTGTTATAAAAATAAAAATAATAAAATAAGGGAAAAATAACACACTTGTTCCCTTTGACCAGAGAGTTCAAAAAATTATACTTTCATCTTAACTATTAAATTAGAATTTATGATTAAATTAAAATCAAACGGTGAGCAACCGCAACTCGAAAAAGGAAGTGATGCAAGGAGGTTACATAAACGGATAAAAAATAAACATTTTTACCAATTCACGCAGCCTCCTGTCGCCATAAACAGATAGAGAGGAAAAGCAATAGCTGGACCACCTCAGATTCATCACACAAATTAAATTCACACCATTTCTCTCCCCCATTTCTCCCTTCTCCCAAAAACTCAGCTCAAATCTCTCCCTCTCTCTCTCTCTCTCACCGAGGCATCGACAACACCACCATGATGTGGGACGAGTGGGACGACACCATTTTCTCCGACGCCGACCAACAACAACAACAACAATCCGACCAGGATTCTCACCTCAATTTCGATTTCTTCTCCGACCTCTCCAAACCCAAGGTCTTCTTCTTTCCCCAGCACAATTAGGGTTTTCTTAATAATTTGTTTTCGATTTTTTGAGCTGGTAATTTACTTAATTACGTGGGTGTTGCTGTATGTAGGATTACTACAAGATATTGGAAGTGGATTATGATGCCAATGACGACGCCATTCGCTCCAACTACATCCGCCTCGCCTTGGTTTGTATTTTCGATTATTTTACACTTTTTTTTTTGTTTTTTATTACTTGGGTTCCCTTTTTTGCTGATTGAAATGCTTTAAAGTTTGCGTCTTTGTGATTTGTGGGTGCAGAAATGGCATCCGGATAAGCACAAGGACCAGGACAGTGCCACCTCCAGGTTCCAAGAGATAAACGAAGCTTACCAAGGTCAATTTTACATTCTTGCCCTTTTGCATTTTGCCATGCTTTTGAGCTAGCGACGGTTGCTTAGAGTTTTCGGATTCCCGGAAATAATGGGTTTGCTGCAAAATTTGAGCTAGAACATACTACTTGAGTGGAGTCATTTGTATGCTAATTTAGGACCATATGTGCACATTGACACATTAGTTTTGATTTCGGAGTAATCAGAGACTTTGTTATCAGATACGGTGATGTTGGGTTTAAATTTTGGGCTGGGAAGTCTGAGGCGGTGTTAAGTTTTTTTTACGGAACTGTATGTTAGTGAAGAGGGTTGTTGAGTGTAAACATCTCTTGTTTGGTGGATTGCTGCAACTACCTAACAGTCGACCATTTAGGTAGTTGTTACTGGTCCATTCTTAGAGAACTCTGTTGTAAAATTAGGTGTCACCAGTTTCCCTGAGTCACACCACCATTTTTAGCAGGTGTTTCAATCATTATCTCATCATCCTCGTAGCTACTTTGATTAGTCTCTGGTGTGTCCAGATGACTTTCGACTTTTCGGGTAGGGTTTAATGAATCAGCTGTTATTTGGGAACCTGGGGACTGGGGTTGCCCTTTATGGCCAGATGAGATTTCGAGGAAGGTTGGCCGTGGCACTTGCAGCAAGCATTTCATATGACAATTTAATTTAGAGGTGTAGACTTGTGGCTTATCTAGTTCATGCTGTAGTTGATTCAAACCAACATCTATTAGTAATTTAATCGAATCCATCTGTGTTTCATCAATTTTCCATGGTTCACCAAACGTATTATGACAGAGGCTGTATGAAAGTAGTTTTTGAGCCCTACAGTGATAATAGTCCAATAGATGTCCGCTTGATGCATGATTGTTTTATTACCAAATATACGAGTATAATCTGGAGTTTTTAGAAAGCTGAAGGAGTGTGAAGTTGGTATTCGGTACTGAAATTACTGGCTCCTTAGATTACTGTATAATTAGAAATGACCTATGGATGACAAAACATCAAACAAAACATGGACAATATGGGGAATTACTGGAAAGGCTTGCAAAAAAAAATACAGCGGGGAAGCAAATTTTTGCAAAAACGGATTTTCCAGCATGTTCTTCTGTGTAGTTCATCCATTAAGTTTTCCAACTTGACGAAAAGGTATCTGGGAAATACAATCTAGATATGAGTTTCCCGTTAGCCATATGTGTGTTAACTGTCAACCTTCGGAAGGCATGCTTCCCAAAGGTAACATATAGACTATGCTGCTTGATGATAGGATATGCTACACTGAAAAATATATAAAGTCAGAAGAAGAATATTGTAACTCAACTGATTTACATTAAACTTATTTTAGCCGAGTGAGGCCTTCATGCCTTTTAATTTTCCTTGTACATGTATATATCTATTTCTCCTTGGTACATTCCCCAAGAGAACTCAGATGTCACTTGGCTTCTATGTACAATTTATTTTTCGTTTTTGGTAGTTCCACAAATGGGTTCTTGCTTCTTGGAGAACCCATAATATAACTCTAATGAAATGTCTAGCAAATGATTTGAATCTAACCAAGGGTATTGATTTTATTAAACAGTTTTGAGTGATCCAGCGAAGAGAATAGAATATGACAAAAAAGGGATGCTTTACGTCTACGACTATAATATAACTGTAAGAATTCCTTCTTTCTGTACCATCAGATATGTTTCTTTTCCAGCATCTACATTTCCTTCTGTGGTTTTCTTCCTTCTAACTTACAGTTTGTTGACCACAGGAGTATCTAAACCGCTACAAAGGTCTTATATTGACGTGCAATGGCCTCGGGATAAGGACTTCAATATGGTAAGACAGAACAACCTGCACAGGAACCCTTTTCGTTAAAGCCGGGAAAAGCTTTACAACGTGCATGGCGCATATTTGCCCGACACTGCAAGCGGCATATTTGGGGAAAACAAGGACCTGTGGCTTTGGTTGTATTTTGAGGTTACTACTACTATCATGTGCTCGTGTATAAAATAGAGAAACAACATGTTACCTCTTTCTTGTAGATTTGTATTTGTATAATCTTCTTCTTGCCCTCAATGCGTATATCCACTAATTATTGAATTGTTCGGTGGTCGAACCCGGGACAAACCTTTTTTTGTTTGTTTTGGGTACTGAAAAATGTACGTGGGTGACATTTGAGAGCACATGGAACTTATGGTCTTGCTTTGTAATCTGTTGTTCTCATTTCATTGGAAATCTGAGGGATCTAGTTTTTTGGTACATGCCGTGCTTGGACGGTCGTTCCAACTCATGCTTGTGCGGCCTTTAAAACGTGTGGGAATGTAAGGATCCAATTGCCCCATGTTGAAAAAATAGCATGTCTTGGCGTGGTTTATGACATCTTGGGCACTCTTTCCTTGTAAGCTGGGGTTTAGGGGAAAACTAACCAAAATTGATGTTCAAAAGACTAAATTGCCGTTAGACGAAAACTTTCTCTTCTCCTTATGTGTTTCTCCTCTCTAAACTACTCATCTCCATTTCAATTATTGAATTTTACTACTCGAGGTCTCGAATTCCTCTCCCAGACACTCACACATCGCTCAATGACTATTACAGCTCGGGTAGCAATCATGAAACTCGTCGTGCGGTGGAGGCCCTTAATTGCAGGTTTTGAGTAGAGCTAACAGAGTATTGTGGTGGTGACTGAACCCTGGTGGTTCAACAATAGAGATGAGGTACAGAGTAAAAAAAATCACAAATTGGGAGGAAGAGAGGGAGTTTTAGTCTAGGGGTAATTAAGCAATTTTGGTTAGTTTTATAAGAATTGGAAAAACTAGGCTATATTTCAAGAAGTGCTTTTCAGAATGGCTATATTTTCAAAATTTTCGATTTTTTTGTGACAAGTTTTTAATTATAAGATAGTGGTGCTATTTCCTTATAAGCTAGTTTTTAGCGACAAGTTCTTAATAATTTCTTAATAGTTGATATTAAAGTCTGATTATACCACTTAATTAGGCCCAGTCTTCAAAAGATACTTTCATGTAACCACTAACGTCACATGACAAACATCTATTAGATAGTCTGTGTAATTTTTAAACACGTGACAAACATTTAATGGACGAGTGACGCCACTGAGACTATGCATTGATTACAAGAGAGAATTTCCTCTAATCTTCGTGAAAAGGGCAAACCTATAGGTTGGAAGTGGATTAATATTATGTGTGTGCACATTATCAAGTCGGTTGAATGATTGTAGTGTGATGGAACGTTACAATCCAACAGTCCCACAACGAAAATAAGATGTCTTGGGCAGTTTGCATCATTTTGTTACAAGCCAGTTTTTTAGGCAAGTTGTACCTTCTCTGCACAACCCTCCAAGTATCGCGTTGAAAGTCGCGGTATCAGCTTTGCACCCTCTCTCTTTCATCTCCTTGAGCAACTCTACAGACTCAGCAGCAATTAACCAAAGCAGTGTAACCAACTGTATCGGACTTTATGCTGAAGCTCGTCGTTTTCATGGAAAATTTCCTTGGCCTCCTCCTCTCTCTTCTCTTTACAGAAACCATTCATCAGATGCTTTGTTAGATCTGAATTTGGATTATGGATGAGACAATCAAGGATGACATGTTAGAAAAAAATTATTTTCATTGGATTAATCGGATACTTTGATACCGCGTTACATGGATTAAGAAATATGGGCCGAAACTTCGCTATAATTCAAGTAGTTATAATTGTAACCACGAGCTGGTAGCCCAGTGATAAATGACAGATTACGAAGTTTTCTTAAAACTAAAAACTAGAGGTTTTGAGTCTGAAACCCGCTACTGGTGTGAAAGCCAGACTTGTGGTAAGGGGAAGACTGAAATGTCTCTGTGAATCTTCCCAATCCCTGGAAGATGTAGATAACCGTGATTTGCCACCAATTTTCCCTCTTTATTTTTTTATTTTTTTAAGTAGTTATAATTGTCGTAGTTTAAATTGCTATAGTTCACTAATTGTTGCTATTTAGGGACGACAAAATTGTTAATTTTTTTTTACAAAATTAACGGTTAGCCAATTTTTTGGACTAAAGAGGATGCTCTAAGTAATTTTTTTTTTCAAAACAGTTACCAAACTTGAAAGAAGAGAGACTCTTAAGGGATGATTTGATAATCATTTCGTTTTAAGTTTTCAAAAATAAATTGTTTGGTAAGTTGGTAACTGATTTCAATTTTTGGTTTTCACAAAGATGAAAACTGTTTTCGGACAAAAAAAACAGTTTTAAAATTTTTCTCTAAAAGCAATTTCAGTTGGCTTTTTATATTAGCACCCCACAAAATGTTGAATGCACCCCACATTAAAATGTAATATTAATGACTAATTTACTCTACTATGTAATGACAATTTTGACTTATTAGGTTTAAAAAATAATAAATTTTTTATAAATACACCCCAAATCACTTTTAACGTATTATTTATCTATTTCAACTATCAAAACCCCTCCCATTCTCCATTGTTGAATAAAACCCTAAGCAATGAAACTACAAACATGTTGATTGAGAAAAATAATTTTTGACGAATGGAACACGAAATCGGTGTTTCGAAAGCTTTGAAATCATTATTATTGTTATTGAAAAACATTCAAATGAACCTAAACATTTTTTGAAATCATTTGGCAAACTAACGTTAAGATAGTTTGAAATCATTCGGCAAAATAAAAAATGAGTGTTATAAGATTTGAGAAATGTGAGGTGTGTGTAGAAAATATAAGGTGTATATTAAGAATGTGGGGTGTGAGGGTATTATGGGGAATGAAGTGGGGTGTATTAAGATAGTTTTTAATTGAAAAAGTAAATGTGGGGTATATTAAGTATGTGATGTTTATTCAACAATTTATGGAGTGCTAATATAATAAGCTCGGTTTGTGAATTTTTATTTTCTAGGACCGGCTAACAAGAATGAACGGTGTGTGATGTGCCACGTGTTCCTTTGACATAACCCATTGGGCTTTCGTTTTTGTCTTTTCCTGTTGGTTGAAGTTGAACGAACTCCCTGATTCGGCAGAGTAGTTTAATAATAAAAGAATAATAAAATAGTTGAATTTACTCATTTCCTTCCCTTCCCATAAAAAATAGGGAACTTTAACGAAAAGCACCCGGTACTGTTCACTTTAACGAAAAACCACATTTTTACACTAAAAAGTCAATCCTGGTACTATTCACTTTACCTTTTATTTTGTCCTTATCATTAAAACTCAAAGTTTTCAAACCCTTTTAATTAGTTTTCCTTAAAAAATAAAAGAAAATTTCAACTCCTCCTCCGATTCTGAAACCTTAACTCCAGGTAAGTCTCCCTCAACTGATCACTTGACTTGTTTGTAATTATATTTACTTTCCCACCCCCAAACTTATTTCACACTTTGTCCTCAAGGTGTGGAAAATAAATATAAACTAAAAAAACGAAAAGCAAAACTAGAAAAGATAAAAACAAAAGTCTAGACCACAGAACTAAAAGAAAAAGGAAAATAGAAATGAAACAAAGAAGAAAAAAAAATAAAAAAAAATAAATAATAGAACAAAAAAACAAAGGAAAAATAAAAAAAAAGCACCTGACTTAACAAAACAAAAAGCCGAAAGGAACATTGGATTCCTATTTGAAATTGGAATGGCATGCAGCTGGCATGTGCATTGGAAAGTGGTATTATGATACTTCCCATGTCTGAATAAGAAAAGTCACGAGCAGTCCTTGTTCTTGTCAGTCAAAGAGCCCAAACGGCTCTTTTCTGTGTACCGAAGCTAGAGCCAAACGGCACTGTATTTTCCCAGTTCAAAATAACCCTCTCAGACAGAGACACAGGGCCACACGATGAAAACACGTGTCATACATCCGTGTAATAAACTCCTTAGGATTCCAATAGAGACGCTGAAGACCGCATGATTTCTCGCAAGCTGCACCTCCATAACAGATCTCTCTCTCTTGTCTCTCAGAAGTTCAGAACCCAGTTCTCTCCAAAATGAAAAGAAAATTTCCGTCTCTCTCTAGAAAATCCAAAGAGACTCACGGAGCTCTTGCCATGTTCAAAACTCGTAGCCCTCTCATTTCTATGTACCCTGTAAATAGGAGTCATCATCTGCACTGGAGCTCGGTCGTGAATCCTAAAATTCTACAGGTAAAAAAAAATCGTTCCATGCTGTCATTTAATTCCATTGAGCTTATTTTCATGGAAAAACAAACAGCAACTAATGCATGCATGCCTTTGTTTCTGCGAGAGTACTTGGATCCACAACAAAAGAGAGAGGCAACAAGACACCAAATTTTTGTGAGTTAAAATGTGTGTAGACGGCTCACGGATCTGATGTCTGCAAAGTAGAAACAGAAGCAAAGCGTGTCAGACCCACAGATCCGAGCATAAGAAAGGTAAAACTCCTGGCGTGAAATGTTGAGCATCGTATGGCCACGGAGAGTTCAAGGTCACTGCCTAACCCAAATCTCTGTCTCTCTGTGCCTGTAGGTGACTCGGATCGAGTGGAAATCCGAGAAAAATAGTGCTCAAGCGGCAAATGTAGTCGACCAAAAATGGCAAACCAAATCGCTAAGTCAACGCGACCTGGGATCGAAAAGGTATAAACACCCATCTCTGCTGGAACCATGTTGGATATAGAAACTTTGTGTAAATGAGTAAAACAGCATGCATGTATTATCTTCTCCCCATGATAAACTTATTGAAACCGGATCACCCCAAAACATATCTATGCCCATGTGGACTCGAAACGTGTTGAGGATAAAGAATCAATCAACCCCCAAACTGATACACCTATTTCCACTGGAACTCATACACTTGATTGTTCTGTTGCAGGGCAAATACCCCAGATCGGCAAAGGCAATCGTGATGACAAAACTATTAGCTTACACTGAAAAATGGCCGCTTAGCAAAATAGAGAGGTATAACATCACATCCCTGCTTGTGTATGACAGATATGGTTGGTATTCATGTAGATCTGCTACTGGATGTATGATTCCGTCTAAACTGATCTCTCTGTGCATTAAGTCTTGTTTGTCTGATTTGCTGGCTGCATAAAAATCAGGTGTTGAAATCAGAGATAAAATGTAGAAGATACTATCGGTAAAATAAAACACGTAAAAGCAAAGAATGGTTTGTTTTTTTTTTGTTTTTTTTTTTTGCCTGTATTTTTTTACTGAACACGAAATGCATTCTAGGAATTTAAATGTAGCTAGAAATTGAAAGTAATGAAATAAATATGAAAGAAAGTAAAGAAAAAGTTAGAGAATTGGGTTGCCTCCCAATAAGCTCTTTATTTTAAGTCTGTAGCTAGACGTCGCAGAAGTCCGGTGGCTAGATCACTGGTTCCTTCAGAGTCAAAGACTCGCTTGCACCAAACTTCCTTGGGAATGGCTTTAGTAAAGACTTCTTGACCTTGAGCACACAACCCTTGCCTTCTAGTTCAATGTCCACGTTCCCGTTTTGAAAAACTTGTTTAACCATATAAGGTCCCTTCCACCGAGACTCTTGTCTTCCTGGAATTAACTTGAAACTGGAATTTAAAAACCACACCTTTCTACCAGGCTGTATTTTTTCACAACTTGGAATGCTTTGCAACTTTTTATTCTTGCCCTTGTCACTTGGATGTTTTTTATTAATCTGGTGGCCTAGATAATTGTCAAACAAAATTGGTTCTACTTTTGTTTTTTGCACTTCAACTGGTTGAACTTTTTGCTGCTGCACTTTACTATCACACTCACGAATCACATCTTAAGTCTTTGTGGGCAGATAGTCAGTTAATGATATGGTCATCAATTTGGCACTAGGCAAACCATCTAATGCATCAACACGCATGCATTCTTGCTTATCATCTCGATGTGTGGTGACTTCAAACAAATTGAAAACAACTGTTTGATCTTCAACCCTTAGTGTTAACGTTCCTGCTTCAACATCAATAAGAGTCCGGGCTGTTGCCATGAAGGGTCGTCCCAAAATGATGGGTGTTGTCAAATCTTCATCCATGTCCAACACCATAAAATCAGCTGGGAAATATAAATTGTCAACCTTAACAATAACATCTTCGATGATTCCTCTAGGATAGGTAATTGAACGGTCGGCCAATTGAATAATATTTGATCTTCACCTAAACGTTTAAAAACAGAATAAGGCATTAAGTTTACACTAGCACCTAAATCAATTAACGAACTTTTAAAATCAGAATTGCCAATAGTACAAGGAATAGTAAAACTCCCTGGATCTTTCTTCTTTGGAGGCAATTTGTGCAGTAGAATTGCACTGCATTGTTCTGTGAGCACAATTTTCTCTGTTTCCACGAGCTTTTTCTTCTTAGTGCAAACATCTTTAAAAAATTTGGCATAAGAAGGAATCTTGTTGATTGCTTCCAACAATGGTAAATTAATTTGAACTTTAGCCAATGTCTGTATGAAGTCTTTTAACTGCTGATCCTTAGCCTTCGGCATGAACCGTTCCAGATATGGTAATGGAGGATTATAAACACGCTCAGAAACCTGTTTGGGACAGTTTCTGCACTGACCAGATTCTGTTTTGCTGCAGAATTGGCAGGTTCTGCCACTGTTTGTGCAGATTCTGTAGTAATTTTTACTGCTGGCAGATTCTGTTCAGTGCCATCTTCGCGGTTGTCATAACTTTTACCACACCTTAAAGTCCGTATTGCACAACAATCCTCTGTACCTCTTGGATTAGGCACCAGTTGACTAGGAAACCTTCCCTTTTCTCTGTCTGACATTTGTGCAGCTAGCTGCCCAAATTGTGACTCTAAACTTTTAATTGATGCCTCAATATTCTGAAATCTTTGATTGCTGCCTTCCATGAATGTTTGGGTTGTTGTTGCCAGTTTAGCCATTTGATCCTCCAATGATGGTTTGGATGGTACAAAAGATTTTTGTGCTTGTTGGAATGGTCTTGTATTATTTTGATTTTCACCCCATTTGAAATTAGGATGGTCCGTCCATCCTGGATTGTAATGAGTTGCATATGCATCATTCCTAGTAATCGGAAGATAGCCCCAGTGGTGAAAAAATTTGGATTTAAACCCTCGTGGTGAACTCCGTTAGGATTTAAGCGCTAAATTAACATCTTACTCATCTGTCTCCTAACCCATTCAACCTTCATAACCAAAAGAGAAAAAAAACTCATTCATCCAAGGCTATGAATTCGTTGATCCATGCTTTGATTCCATTCAAAGATCTTTTGTCCATTAATGAGTTAATTCCCTAAATATGCCCATTTGAGAAAAAAAATGATTTCAAAGAAGATCTTTCAATTGTCAGATTACAAAAGGATTGTGATTTTTTGCTCGCAAAAAGCAAAACGAAAATGAATATTATAATTATAAACAATAGGATGAGGAAATTGGCGATGAAAATTCAAAATATGTAGTGGTATTCATTTACAGGGAAATGGGTTTCTTCTGTTGGATGCGTCTATGGAGACTGAAGAAATATGAAAATGGGTTTCTCTTTTGGATGGGAGATGGATTTGGATTTTTTTGGTGCCATTTATTTGATGGTAAGAATGTAGCTGCTTTGATTGCACTCTCTATCTCAATGCTCACACAATTTTTCTTTCTTCTTTTGCTTTTCTAATCAAAAGATCGAGGTTGCAGCTATTCAAATACGACATAGGGAGAAAAATGCATTACAAATTGAGATTGAACGCAACAGATTTCGTGGTTTTAAAATCCAATGAAATCCTTGGGGGAAGGTTGGGATTGTTAATTTTGGGTTAAAGGAGAGTTCACATAAATGTTAATTTTGGGCTTAAATCCTAGCGCAGACAATCTCAAAGGAGCTCAGATTGTTTGGTCTTGTTCTTGATAGTGGAAGACTTTTAAAACTGATTGATAACAGGCGTACAAGCCCAAAGATCAATCGCACAAGAGATCCAATTGATACCAGAGGTAGCTGGTTATTTACAGGGCATGATTGTTTGATTATTTGCATTACAGTTTGTTAATTTCCACTGACGATTTGAGAAACCAATGTTAATTAGTTGTAAGAATATTGAAATATTCATTTGCATGATATACACATCTTTGCTGAATCACATTTACCATCTTTTCTTTTCGCTTCTTCTCCAACCTGCTAGCTATGGCAACGGGACGTCTCATTCGGTAATTTTCCTAGATTTAATCTAATTTTAGACACGAGAATACCAAACTTGTCCAGATTTTGTTAACCTCATTGAGCATATGCACATTCAAGTCACAAGAACATGCAGATCCAGTCCAGCTAATAATATGCACAAATGAATACATGGGAAAGCTTGGTTGCAATAGCACCTGTATCAATTATATTCACAAAATAAAAGCTTTTGTAAAAAGAATTGAATCAAATACTTTGCTTCTTCTCCAACATGTGTTAGCTATTGAGAAACTTGCAAGTCTAGCAACCCATTGTCTTTTATAAAACTGTTACATGAGCTTCAAATTTCATTCTCAAAAGGAAACACAATAGGAACTTCAAATCCTCATACCAGCACCCACAGAAGATATGAAATGAGTCATCTAAAATATTATTTGCACAATAAAATCCAAGCCTTAGCATACAAAGGTCAGTATTTTCAAGATATTTTAACACAACTCAATTATTCAAACCCAGTTCAAATATATCAATTAATAAAGCATTTAAACAAATCATCTCAAGCATAAAACACCAAGTAATACTCATTAAACGGAACCAATATATAAAGTACTCTAGAAAATTGCGTTTTGGTTAAAGTAATCTGGAAAAGTATCCAGGTCTACGACAAGTGGATTTCCACTTTCTCAAAAGCAGCACAAATCCCTAATTCTTATGGGAAATGTAATTTTTATTTATTTAATCTCATAATTAATATAGCGAATCTCTCTACTTCTTCTTTAATCTTAGATATTATAGCCAATCTCCCTAATTCTTAGAATTGCTAGCTAACCTGTAATTTTCCTGGACTTAAATCTAATTTTAGAAACAAGGATGCCAAACTCACCCAGATTTCGTTAACCCCATTGAGCATATGCATCCAGTCGTTCGAAACCAAGAAGCCGGTAACATCTTTACTATTTTATTGCAATTTAGAATCTAATTCCTAAACCATAAATATTTTTTAACATAAAATTATGTTATTGTTTTTAATATCTAAGATGATTGCTGGGTAGTAGCCTCAGTTGAATGTTTGCATGCCGTGTTACACATGAACACCGAAATCCAACTTTTGCTCTCCCCACAATGGATTGTGCCCCTAGGGTTCATGTGCGCCTGACTAAAGAGGAACTTAGCCTACCACTCCGAGAATGGCCGGGCCATCCGTTGGACGCCCTACTCTACATGAAGAATCATGGTGTTGCATTGGAGACCGACTGGCTTTATATGGGTCACCCAATCAATGTTAGCCAATCACCTTCAAATTCAAACATGTATTTTACATACATGTTAGTTAAATTATTAGGTGTTTAACTAGGTGTTTGAAGGTGGTTGGCTTACGTTGATTGGGTGACCCATACAAGGCCAGTTGATCTCCAATGCAACACAATTATTCTTCATGTAGAGTAGGGTGTCCAACGGATGGCCCGGCCATTCTCGGAGTGGTAGGCTAAGTTCCTCTTTAGTTAGGCGCACATGAACCCTAGGGGCACAATCCATTGTGGGGAGAGCAAAAGTCGGATTTCGGTGTTCATGTGTACTACGGCTTCCAAACATTCAACTGAGGCTACAGCTTATCTGAGATATTAAAACAATAACTTAATTTATGGTTTAGGGATTAGTTTCTAATTTGCAATAATAATAGTAACTATGTTACTGGCTTCTTGTCTCTAACGACTCGATGCACATGCTCAATGAGGTTAACGAAATTTGGGTAGGTTTGACATCCTTTTGATTAAATCCACGAAATTACAGGTTAACTAGCAATTCTGAGAATAAAGAAGAATTAGGGAGATTGGCTAGAAATTCTGACATTAAAGAAAAAGTAGGGAGATTAGCCATATCAATTATGAGATTAAATAAATAAAAATTATATTTTCCATCAGAATTAGGGATTTGTGCTGCTTTTGGGAAAGTGGAAATCCACTTGTTGTAGACCTGGCTACTTTTCCAGATTACTTTAACCAAAATTATTTTTTTCTAGATTACTTTATATATATATTGATTCAGTTTGATGAGTATTACTTAGTGTTTTTTGATTCTTGAGATGATTTGTTTAAATGCTTCATTACTTTGATATTTATGAACTGTGTTTGAACAAATGAGTTGTGTTAAAATATCTTGGAAATACAGCCCTTTGTATGCTAAGGATTGGATTTTATTGTTTAAATAATATTTCAGCTACCTTGTCTCATATCCTTTGTATGAGGATTAGAAGTTTGATTGTCTAGATCGCTAGGATTGATTGTCTGGATCTCAATTGAGGTAACACCTAGTGACACTATGATGAATTTGCTGCAGGGAAAAAAAAAGCATCACGTGAGCTAACAGGTTCGAATAAATTATTTTCAAAGAATGACCTAAAAATAAACGGTTTGAATCATTCAACACCTAGAGAAAAGTTAGGGTAAAATGGTATGAATTCGCGCAATAACCAAACAGATAACTTCACTAATATGTTTCTTCATAGTATCTTGACGATAACTAAACGCAAGAAGTAAAAGATGAATCTTGAACCAATCCAACTTGTAAATCAGATTTTCAACTTCCCCAGATGCCCAAATCACACCAAATTCTATCTGTATCATCAAAAGTTTTAGCCTTTCTATTCATCCCCAACCACCAAACTAAAAAGTTAGGACCTTGCTGTAAAATGCAGATATTCCATTCCATTTCGGGTCTAATTTTTCAAAAACCATCCAAAAAAAAGATAGAAACAAATAAATATTAGTGGTTTTCAGAACTCCAGATCCAACCCTTTTACGACTCGATATTAAATTTGGGTCTGGAGTCATGTGTTTGTAGTCGCGGGAGATTGAAACATATGGGAAAGGTTAGATTTTGAGATTTTGAAGTATCAGGCTTCCATTTCAATGAAAAGAAAAAAGAATTGTAAACTCTTTTGGAGAGCTTTTAACACACATAATCAACACAATTCAGGCATAAATCTGCATATAATCAGATTGTATAAATAAGAAAGTAAAAGAGGAGATCGAAAGATCTGAAATTCCCCGAAAGAAATCAACACAATTCAGGCATAAACATGCTTTTTATCAGACTGTATATATAAGAAAGTAAAAAAGGAGATGGAAAGATTTGAAATTCCCCCAAAGAAATCAACTTTGGGAAGTTGGGATCTTTGTATCAATTTCAATGAAAAGTTTTAAACTTTATCAAAATAGAAGTCGAGATTTAGATAATTACCCATTCGATGACAGAAATTGAGCGAGGGGAGGTTCGATTCCAAGTTTCCGAGGTTTCTCCTTGCCGTTTGCGTCGAGAGAAAGTGACGAGAAGAGAGAGGCTTTTTCTTGTTTTAGTTTTACCTTAGGGTTTCGGTTTGTGATTTTTTATTGGGATGTGATATCCAGATACCATATTTTACTTCTCACACATCTTTTTAATTTTTGACCGTTGGATCGGATAAACTGAAGAAGATTAATAGACAGAAATTATGAAGGGGTGTGAGAAGTATTTTATAGGACTGGCTAACAAGAATGAACGGTGTGTGATGTGCCACGTGTTCCTTTGACATAGCCTGTTGGTTGAAGACTTGAAGTTGAACGAACTCCCTGATTTGGCAGAGTAGTTTAATTAGGTTCGGTGCAGTAAACTGTAAATAATAAAAGAATAATAAAATAGTTGAATTTACTCATTCCCTTCCCTTCCTATAAAAAAATAAAAGAAAATTTCAACTCCTCCAATTCCGAAACCTTAACTCCAGGTAAGTCTCCCTCAACCATGGTCTGAAATGCTAATATTATCGACGATATTTCGTCGATAATATCGGTTTTGTGAGAGAGCGCTATTTTCACACTTATCCACTGAATATCGGTTTTGTGAGAGAGCGCTATTTTCACACTTATCGAAAATATCGCGATATTTTAGGCTGGTGCGAATCGGAGAACAACGCCGGAGCTTCTATAGCTCCGGCGGACTGTAAAAGAGCACCCTAAACTCTGATCTAAGTATCAAAATGAAATACAAGACAAGAGGAATGTTTTTATAACTTTTGTTTGCCGTGATGGTCGGAGGTGTTCGGAAAGTTCCTCGACACTCACGGCCTCGCCGGAGCTGGGTGTGCCTTCCCCCAGGTCGATCTCGTTCTAAAACCTTGTTAAAAAAACGAGATAAAACTTAGTACATCTCAACCACACAACATCCAAGATGAATTGAGGTAACCCGAGGCTTACCTAACCAGAGAAGAATCAAGAGAACTCGCCGGAGAGTTCTTGGGTTCCACTGTCCTAGCTGCACCGAGAGAAAGGGAGAGAAAGACGAGGTTTAGATGGTGATGATGGTGCCGTTGATGGAGTACTACGAAAGGCGTACAGGGCGCCGATGGGGATGACCGACTTGAGGTAGAGGTCACAGGAGATGGAGACAGTGCCGACGGCGGAAGACGCGGACGAGGAGGAACGCAAGCGAGGAGCAGAAGGCCATGTGGGAGAAGGATCGAGAGACTGAGGTCTCTGTGTGTGTGTGTGGGAGAAGGGAGAAGAGAGAAGGATCGAGAGATCTCTGTGTGTGTGTGGGAGAAGGGATAAGGGAGAAGAGAGAAGGATTCAGAGACTGAGGTCTGTGTGTGCGTGTGTGATATGTGTGTGTGTGTGGTGGCGTGTGAGAGTCTCTGACTCTGTGTGTGTGGTGGCGTGTGAAAAAAAAAAAGCATCCAAATAATTCAACTTTTACAACCTGTACAATTTTTTACATGACAAAAATAATGGCGTGTGTTTGTATCTGACAACTTTTACAACTTGTACAATTTTTGACAAGACAAAAATAATGGTGGTTTCATCAAGATTCAAAACTGTGTGCCACACGTGATATTCTTTCACATTCTCAGAGGTGGAGTATCAGATCATCACACATTTTTTGACCCTTCGAAAATTGAAAAACCTCTAATGCACCTTTTCGTTTCTTGTTGGGATGGAATCGAGCAACTCAATCTTCATATCCCATTCCCTTCTTGTTGGGATTGAAAAACCTCTATTACACCTTTTCTTTTCTTGTTGGGATTGAAAAACCTCCATTTCCCTACCCTTCATATCTCATTCCTGTTGGGATGGAATCGAGCGACTCATGGAAAGAATCTGAGACTCAATCTTCAAATGATTTTGCTTATGGACAACGTCAACCAATCTCGGATCCATATGGGTGGCATGTTAACAATTACATGCAAAACTATTTTGGGGATTTATCATTTGATGACTACTCTTTACAATACACTTACTCTACACATAGAGATGATGAAGATAGTGAAAAATTTAAACCTCATATGAACTCTATGTGGTACTAAGTCACTCATGTATCTTACCATGCAATGTATAAAGTGTAAAATATTATACTAATTCATTATATATAAATGATTATGGTGTGTTTAAACTTCTTTCATTAATTACTACATATTTTCTACTCACAATGTTTGCCAGCTCGCTATATAATCAACTTAAATCAGTTAAATCCATCATGCAATGCATTTCCTACCAATTTTTGTGATAAACTAATAGATAATTGACTAAATAAACATCCTGCAAAGTTTCAATAAAAATTTCCAAGTTTTTCTTACAATTTCCGTGGTTTTTATTCAATTTTATCGATATCGATAATATTTCGATATTTCCATCGAAATTTCCGTGTTTTTTGACTACCGATATTTCCAATACCATCGATATTTTATACCTTGCCCTCAACTGATCACTTGACTTGTTTGTAATTATATTTGCACCACAAGCACAAACAAATTGATTAATTTCTGATAATTATATAAAATTGATGAGGAAGCGATTTCTGATAATTATATTTGCTCCAACTGTTGTGATAAATAATATTATACTGTAAATAGATGGATGGATAGATTCTTTTGGTTTTGGTTTTGGTTTTAATTTTGGTTCTGGTTCTGGTTTGCTTTGGTTTCACAAAAGCAATCAACTTTTACGGGCTTGTGTCAAATATCATGTAATTTGATTCTCGGTCGCAGACCAACCAATTTAACCCAAGACGCAAATGCAGTTGCAGATGTGCAATGTGTAGGGGTGGAGAGCATGGCGACAATGGCTTTCCGCTTTCCCTCTGTGGCTCGAAAGCTTGGGAGTTGGAGTAATAGTATTACGTTTCACCTTCATAGGATTACAAGAGAGAGAGAGGCACTACCAAGCACAGCTCCAACAGTATTATCCAACATCATTAACCAGCTCCAGCCACGTCCGGCCTCTTATCTAGACCATGAAAACATGCTTCCTAGAAGATTTACATGTCCCATCTCTGACGTTGGTAGATGTGCCCGTCATTACGAGAAACATGCTCTTTTCGCTGTCAAAGAGTTCAACAAGCAAAAGGTAATAACTAATTATAACTACTCGCTAATGTGTTCTGTGTATGTGTGTGCACGCCCGCGCGCGCGACAGAGGCATGTGTTTGCTAGTATACACTCTACTCTACTCCAATCCAATTTTCTGTGTTTCTCTCTTTTAGGATGCCCAACTGCAGTTTGTGAGGTGGGTAAGGGAAAGTCAGCAGCTTTTTTGCGGCTGTATGAACTATTTTATAACATTAGAGGCTGCTGATGCTGGTACGGTGAAGCTTTATCAAGCAATCGTTGCGCAGACAATCTCAAAGGAGCTCAGATTGTTTGGTCTTGTTCTTGATAGTGGAAGACTTTTAAAACTGATTGATAACAGGCGTACAAGCCCAAAGATCAATCGCACAAGAGATCCAATTGATACCAGAGGTAGCTAGTTATTTACAGGGCATGATAGTTTGATTATTTGCATTACAGTTTGTTAATTTCCACTGACGATTTGAGAAACCAATGTTAATTAGTTGTAAGAATATTGAAATATTCATTTGCATGATATACACATCTTTGCTGAATCATATTTACCATCCTTTTCTTTTCGCTTCTTTTTCAAATTTTACCATCGCTTTTATAGAACATCTCTTTATCTTGTTCGGATTTTGTATTTTGCATTCAGCAGTGCTAATACTGAGCTACCTTCAAATGCACTCATCGGTGTCTTCTCTAATGTTTCAGAGCTTTACTACCCCAAGGTAAAAGTTCCAGTGAAGACAAGCAGATGTTCCCTTGAGGATGAGATGTTGAACACCTTGCACGAATTGCCCCTCCAAAAATATTAAGTTTTGGAATTTGACATTTTGTTACTTTCGTATTATATTCTTGAAAACAATAAAAGTCAAAAATAGTTTGGATGCAATGAACTTGTTTACGATACCATTTAAGGTTGTGCGAAGTTAACCAACACCTGCGTTTTAGGCCAATGTTATACTTGCGTTTTGGTTTGGCTCTTGGATTTTGCATATTCTACTAGTACGACGGTTGTCTGCGACGGAGGGAGCAGAGGTCGCACTCTCCTGATATCACACGAATGACAAACCCTAATACACTCCTAAAGTGACTAAATTGAGTTCGACTCGCTGGTCCCATCCGTAGGGGCGCCGACACGACACAAACTAAGTTTTCGATTTTTGGGGGGGGGGGGGGGGGGGATCGTTCCAGTAAAAATGGGACAAATCCATTTTCTCCTGCAATATTTTATGCACGTTAGACAACAACTGTCCAAACAAATAGTAAAAAACAATACTATTAAATGAATAATCAATTCTTTTTTTTTTCCTTTATGTTTTTATGGAGAGGGATCATCTCCGGATCTTTCACACCAAAGCTCAAGGATCAAATCATCAAAGCCTTTGAAATTTGATTCAACGGCTACAAAGAGAGAATCCTTTTAAAAGTTATAATAATTTTAACCGTTAAATCAAATTTTAAGGATCTGGATTACTTGATCTTTGGCCTTTGATGGAAAGAGATCCTCCTGTTTTTATGACTAATACTTCTCTTATTAGGTTAGAGGTGGGTACCGATCGGTTTGCTTGGGGAAATTTTGAAAAATAACCATAATTTAGACCTCATATATAATTATAGCCATCTTTTTAAATTTATGATAATTATAACCAAAATTTAAGATGAAATTACTAATATACCTTGAAAATAAGGTTTCTAGAAGATCCAAGACAACATGTGCCTCAAACTCAAAACCAAGTTGAGACTAGTTTCCAAGTTCCAGTCTCATCAAACCCAACAAAAACCCATAAAAATTTAAAATTTAAAAAGTATTACAAAAAAAAACTGCAAATGATGATTTCCATCTTGGATCGTACGGTCCAACCATTGTAAAAAATGCAGCAATCCATGGCAACCGTGGAGCAAATCATGGGCTCTGATTTTAGGAACAAGAGGCTTCTACAAGAAGCCCTGACCAACTCCTCCTACTCCGTATCGCTATCATACCAGCGCCTGAAGCGCCATAGCAGTCAGTGAGATACTATAAACAAATGAAAGCCTAGGAGTTGGAAATTTTACAAATTTACCTTGAGCACGAATGAGTCTTCGGAAGGATCATAACCCAACTACCATTTCAATCCCAAAACAACATTAATTAAACAAAATGCAGTCAGATTTTGGGGAAAATTCAAGAGAGAGGGTACCTGAAGTGGTTTGGGGATGAAATGGCATCATTGTTGATTGAAGAGGAAACTATAGGCAAGAAGGTGCTACTGTTGCTACTGCAACTTGTCCTTGTATTTGATGAATAAAAAGAAAGAAGCTTGTGTCTCCATTGCAGTGCGAGTGCATAGCGAGACAACTATAACACTTGACATGAAAAGAAAAGCTCGAGACATTGCAGACTCATATAGTTAAATAGGGTATATTAGTACTTTCATATCAATTTTGATAATAATTATCATGCATAATTTAAAAAGAGTGACTAAAATTCTATATGGAGTTCATATAATGTTTTTTTAGTCTTTTTAATAAATCAAACTGTTGAATATTCTTTCTTTGCTCTTGTGTCGAGAAGGAATCATTCATCACTTTTTTTTTCATTGTGCGACCGACGGCCGTAAATCTCTCTCTTATTTAAAGACATTGTCTATACAACATTTGATTTTTTTTTTTTAACAAACGATATTGTCTGCACAGGGGGTGGACTTAGCTTTACAATGAACTAACAATAATGTGGTTCAAATTCGCCTTTGGCGAGAATCAAAACTAAGACCTCCCACTTATAAGTGAAGAGGAATACCATTAGACTATAGTAGTAAATGATTATACAACACTTGAATTGAGTATCAAGTTTAATCATGGACTGATGATTGTTTACGTAAGGGTTAAACTTAAGTGAATGTGAACATTTCATTATTTACGATTAGTTACATATATCATTTAAGATAAAGAATGAGTTGAAATTCGACCTTCGACCTAACTTGGTGAAAACGGAAAAAGGTGGAAGTCGTCTATGTAACCAAGTTGGCTTGAGCGGGGTGATCCTCCTTCTACACCCAAGTTTGAAGCTCCCTCTTAATCCTTTAGAATTTAGAGTGCGGAAATAATCCATCAAGTAATAACAAAAAAAGGCTTAATGAGGAAAGAATGACGAGTTGAAATAACTAGAACTACAAATAATATGAGTAGCACACATCCAGTGACTCTGCAATGGCCCTCCGAACGATCTCTAGGACAGCAAACTTGTTTCAGTTACACATTACTTGACTTCGAACGATCTCTTAGTATCCAGCTCTACTTTGACTTGACATTGAAGATCAAGAATCCTCACTCACATACGCCTTAGCAAAAACGCGTACTATGAAACTATCAATGTTTGTTCATATTATAACTAAATATTGGTTATCGCCTAGATGCTAATAACATCATAGTGTCTAAGAAAAAAGAAACAAAACAAGTCTTAGAGATGATAATTCAAATAGATCATTGAACTAAAGCCATGAGGACGATCTCCATGCTGCTTTGCTCCTAGCAGTAGACACACACACACGCATCTTCACCTCGTTCGCCTCTGTGACAATTGACATGTACAGTAGTCTACTGACAGCAAACACTGTGCCACGAGGGTTCAATAATGAAAATCTTGTGACCGATGAAATCACTTGTGCACATTAGACCAGAACATTACGCATTAAAAATGCAAACGAGAATTGTTACTAAATAGAAGAAGAAGATGCAAACCTGAACAAAGATACACGAAGAGATCCGGACCTCTGGAGTTTGAAGCATCATTCATCAAAAAAGTTGTCTGTTTCAAACAAATAATTGATGATCAATACTAATAATACAGAATCAGGCGTAACATACCAGCCCTCGCCCTAAACGCATAATATGACAATGATCAAAGCAACTACATGGTGCAAATCGAATGAGTGTATAGTTACCTAAGTGATGATATAGTCTTAAAGAATAATGTTCATCCATGACACAAAACACTTTCAACCACATTCTGTCATCAACAGAATCTACTGCAACTCGTGCTTGAGAAAATTTAACCTCATCGGCATCAACTGCCTCCAACACCAGTTCATAATAACGTTGATAATAATATCCCGGCGAACGCCACAACTCTTTCCTCATGTGCCTGCAGGTTGCCTTCAACACTCTCGAAATCTGCAGTTGGGCATTCTAGAAGAGAGTGCCAAACCATAAGATGTAAACCTTAATGCATTAGTTTGCAAAACCATTAATAAAGTCTCTAAATCTCAAGCTACAAAAATAATGGCCATTATATTATTACGAGCGATATTCTAATCAAAGCTACACTAACGCCCTACACATAAAGGAGGTAAATTTTAATACACACACATGAGATTCAGATATTGATGATATGAGTTTATGGATACCTTAAGCCTGTTGAACTCTTGTGTTGCGAAGCGGGCAGGCCCTAATCCTCCTAAATCCATATGATAATCAAATTCCTGGTATTCAAATTCATTATGAGAGAGAGAGAGTTGTACAAATTATTGGGGCAAATTAATATGAGCATTGGTTTTACCTGTTTCTTAGTATTTGTGGGTGTGGAAACGCTTCTTACATGGCTTCCAATAAGTCTTCCATAATTCTGAATGTATTTACTACTGCTCCCCAGCACACGTCTCAGAGCCATGGATATATATCTCTACTACACAGAGAAATTGTTGACGGGAGAAGGGTGAGAAAAACGGAGAGGGGAAGTGTGAACTCAAGTAACAGCTTTGGACGTGTCTTTTTGCACAAAAGTTTGGCTTTGTACCAACTTTCAGTGAAAAGTTTTAAACTTTAGCAAAATAGAAGTCGAGATTTCGATAATTACCCATTCGATGACAGAAATTGACGAGAAGAGGAGAGAGAGAGAGAGAGAGGCTTTTTCTTCATTTAGAAGGATGTAGTAAAATTAAAGATTTTAAACGACTTTAAAAGTGATAGATTTTATAGGATTTAAGAGGATTAAAGACTCCTACAAAATTCATATGGATTTTAAAGAATTTGAATGGATTGTGGTGGAAGGATTTGATATCTTAGGGGGTGAGGTTGGATTCCTTTTAGTCTTTGTTATATATACTTTTTGCTCTTAAATCCCACAAAATCCACAACTTATTGAAATCCTTCAAAATTTGGGGGGTGTATTCAATTGGGAATTTGAGGGGTTTTAATTCTTTTAATGAATCTAGGGGTATTCAATCAGGATTTTAAGTGATTCTCTGAAATTCAAGGTGTATTCAATTAGAATTTTAAGATAGTTTATTAAAATCCTTATAAATCCGGGTGTATTCAATTAGGATTTTAAAAAAGTTCATAACATTCTAGGTGTATTCAATTATAAATTAATTTTAAAGAATTTGAGAAAGTTGAAGAATTAGAGGGAATTTGAGATATTTCGTAGTTTATTTTAAGCATCAACAAATATCACCTATCCCTATGAGATTTCGAAGGAATTGAATTAAAATTTTATATGGAATTTCTACAAAACAATTAAACTCCATAAAAATCCATGGATTTATAAATCCATTAAAGTCTCTCAAATTCTCAATTGATTACAACCTCTATCTTAATTTTTTTAATACACTTTTGGATGGATTTTAAATCCTTTAAAATCTTTTAATTGACTACACCTAGATTTGAATGGATTCTAAAATCCTTTAAAATCTTTTAATTCACTACACTAAAATTTTAAATCTCAAATCCAAGTTTTAAGCCTTAGGGTGGCTTTTTATATTTGCACCCCACATTAAAATTTAATATTAATGACTAATTTACTCTACTATGTAATGACAATTTTAACCTTATTAGGTTTAAAAAATAATAAAAAATTTATAAATACACCCCAAATCACTTTTAACGTATTATTTATCTATTTCAACTAGGGGTGGGCACGGGCCGGGCCCAAATTTAGTGGAACCTGGCCCTACCCGTTATAAACTGTAACGGGGCGGGACGGGGCGGGTAGAGAGATTTTGAGTTTTGGAACCGGACCTAACCCGGCCCGTTTCAAACGGGCCGGTCCGGGACGGGTCCACGGGTCCAACTCTTTTTTTTTTCTTTTCAAAAATACATTTTTATAAAATTGCACTGCAGCGGCACATATGTTTTCAAAAATTACAAGAGCTGCTTCAAGCTTCTGCCTTCTGCACAGACAGATTACATGAGCTATTCCAAATCCAAAAAAAACATAAACATTAAAACCGAAATAACATCCACATTAACATCTGCAGTGACATCAAACATCCAACATCATTCCTCATTGAATCTGTAAGAAAATGAATAACATCAAAATGACATCCAACGCCCAATATGTTCACATTATAATTATTCAATCTGGAAGAATGTCAAGAGAAAGATAATAATTCAATCAAAATGTTAATATGCCTAATTGTCAAGAGAGAGATAATGGAAGTATTTATTAATCAAACAAAGAAAAATAGGTATTCTACAAATTGAACACAGCTTGCTGCACACATTGCACAGATTGAACACAACAGCTGCACACATTGCACAGATTGAACACAGAGATCACCTGAACGCATTAATTAAATAGAATAGTTAGCATAGAATCAATTCTGTCTATATATCAAGAATCAGACCCTCCACATTATCATTTCTATATTCAAGAGTTCAAGATATCAAGATATTATGATTCTATTCCTACTAGCACTAACATCTGAAATCTTAATTCATATTCAACCAATCAACACAATGAAATCGAATCATATGCACTAAATATATGGAGTTAGACAGAGAAAAACAGAGAAAAACAGTCACTTTCTTGGCTGAAAGCTCCACCTCTACTAAATAAACAATGTAAATCTATCAACTTACAACAATCTCTACACAAAAATCAAATCTTCTGTCGATTGCTAAGAAACTGAAGGAGAATTTTACAGTCAATTTTCCAGACAACCAAACACAAAGTATGAACACTTAAATAAATAAAAACTTTGAAATAAAAAAAATAAATTGAAATCATGACTGGAAGGGAGAGATTAGGAGACTGACCTTCGACGACGGTGTCCTGAGCCTCGCAGACGACGAGTTCACCACGGCGGAGAGCTGATCCGACCTTGAGGCCTCTGTAGCGTGGCAACAGAGCGCCGACAGACAAGGAATATAACGACGAGGGAGCCGCGATCCGAGAGAGCGCGGTTGAAGAAGGGAGAGGGGAGGATCGGGGAACGACGACGGAGTCGAGGACTGTAGCCATGGCCGCAGAGGATCGGAGCTCTATAGAGAGAGATGATGGAGACGGAGTAGTTGATGGGGATGGAGGAAGCAGTAGCGAGTAGATTGCTGATCTCCTTGGAGTAAACCTGCAGGATCTGAATCCCGTCCTCCTCGATGAGGGGAGGGGACGACGCACTCGAGACGGCAAATGAGAGGTGACAAATCGAGAAGATGGGTAGTTAAATCGAGAGGAGAGGTGGCTGGGTTCTGTAAGTCTGGTCCCTGGGATGTCAAATTGAGACGGCGAGAGAGAGGTGAGAGAGAGGTGACAAATCAAGAAGATGGTGGTCGCCTGGGCCGTCGTGCTGTCGGGGTGGTGAAGGGAAGGGGACGACGCACTGCAGACGACGAGAGAGACTCGATCGACAGAGTGAGAATGACAGTCCAATTCGATAGGTTGAGGACGAGGAAACCTAAAACCAACGATTCAGATTGGATGGAGAGATGATCTCTTCAATCTCATCCGTCCATTCTAACTACAAACGGGCCGGTTCGGGTACCCGCGGTTCCTATACTTCAGGAACCGGCCCGAACCGAAAATTTCAAAGGCCCGCCCCGCCCCGCCCTGTTTCTGTTTTTACAAAATAGGAACCGGCTGTTGGAAATGTGCCCTAAAGCCATTCATATGATGATACTTTACGGATATTTCACATGTTAAACTAATCTAGTTTACATATAAAGGGCAAACATTATTGTTTGAGACTTCTCATATAAATGTTATATGCTTAAACGATAAAGTCCAAGGAATATGTGATTGGAAGAATGCAATCTAATGAAGTTAGATTAATGAGACCATTCTTTCGTAGACACATCCTAAACGTTCCTGATCATAGGATTGCCAATTGGGCATTGACAGTCCGATAAGATCAGTACGTGCTATGTCTTCTCTCAGGGAGAGTGACTAGTCTCGAGTCATTGGTGTGTGTGACATCAAGACAAGTACGTAGGTGCTCAATAGAGAATGAGTTCACTGAACACGATCAACGAGGAGTTCTCATACTCATGTCACATGAGAACTCATGTTTGGGATAATGCAAATTAGTCCTTTGACCTGAGGCATCACAGTTGTTGTCTTGTGGTTAAGTCCTTGATCTTTGATTATGTCAAAGTCACCCCATCGGGGTGTCCACGACATCATTGGGGTTAAACCACTTAGTCATGGAGACAAGTGAATGCGCAACAAGGGATCTCTAACCTTCAATTGGCTTGAGGGAGAATACTCTATGATATGATTAAAATCTCTGGCCAGAGTATGAATGAGATTTGGGAATGCGTTCCAATTCACATTCAAAGTAATCATATAAGCACAAGAATCACATTGGATAGTAGACATGAATAAACAAACTATCAAACCAAACAATGTGGTCAAGAGTATTAGATTAGAGAAAGACCGTATTGCATTTGTAATCCTAAACTGAATAGGTTCTCTACCTCTTATGATTAGCTTGGGTAGCCATGATATGCTGCTAGGGGTCACTCATGGTTTGTGGAAGCCCTAAACGTGTGTAATCACTAAAGGGAGAATTGAAAGTAAGTTTCAATTCACAATCGATGTAAAATGGTTTTAATCGCCCACTGCCTCGCTAAAAGGAACCTAATGTATCGTACACCAAATAAGGTGGAGATTGAAGAAACAAAGGAGATGAATTAAATGGTTTAATTATTTATGGCAAGGATTAATTAATATGTTAATTAATAAAACGAATAAGTTCGTTAAAGACCTCGGGATAGTTTTTGGACCTTAAGGCCCAATGGGCTTCGAACGTCAAAGCCCATTGACTTAAGTTGTATGACAACTTAATGAATAAAGATTCACAAAGGCCCAAAAGCCCATATCCATTTAGTGTTGAATTAGGGTTTTTGGTTCTTTAGGTCATTTAAAGAAGTGACTATATAAAGAACTTTATAACCTAAAATTCATAAGTTGTTGATTTTAGAGAAAATTGGTGAGAACACAAAGCTTCCATTTCTCTCTAAGAGGCCAATCACCTTGGGGGATATTGTCTATCAATTCTATTTCCTCAAGGTCACTCATTTCCTCTCCAATCCAACCTTGGTGTAGAATCTTTAGAGGTTCTCTATTTTGGGAACTTGGAGAATCCTATTCTTTCAACCAAATCCATGGAGCTAAGAAGCAAGGAATGAAGGCCCTATCTCTTGGGTGATTATCCTTTGCATATGCAAAGAGGAATCTACAAAGGTAAATATTTCTCAACTAATAAATGTTGATTTAAAAGTTGAGTCAAGGTTCACCAATCTACTAGGCTTTGAATTTCATGGTTGATGTTTTGTTTTTGAATGCATGAAAACATGATTCCGCCTTTAATTTGTTAATTGCATGCTATATGATGTTATTCAAATGAACATGTTTTACACAAAATTTCCTTCACCGGCCCGTACCCGCCCCGAACCTTGATTACCCGCCCCGACCCGCGGTTCCTGTACCCGTTTGCCCACCCCTAATTTCAACTATCAAAACCCCTCCCATTCTCCATTGTTGAATAAAACCCTAAGCAATGAAACTACAAACATGTTGATTGAGAAAAATAATTTTTGACGAATGGAACACGAAAGCGGTGTTTCGAAAGCTTTGAAATCATTATTATTGTTATTGAAAAACGTTCAAATGAACCTAAACATTTTTTGAAATCATTCAATTTGAAATCATTCGGCAAACTAACGTTAAGATAGTTTGAAATCATTCGGCAAAATAAAAAATGAGTGTTATAAGATTTGAGAAATGTGGGGTGTGTGTAGAAAATATAAGGTGTATATTAAGAATGTGGGGTGTGAGGGTATTATGGGGAAGGAAATTGGGTGTATTAAGATAGTTTTTAATTGAAAAAGTAAATGTGGGGTATATTGAGTATGTGAGGTTTATTCAACAATTTGTGGGGTGCTAATATAATAAGCCTTTCAGTTTTCGTTTTCATTTTCACTCCCATTTATCATTCACCCATTCCATGTCACAAAACATGCATGGTACCCCCATCTCAAAAATCGATCTCTAAAACTTTTGACTTGGATCAGGCCGCTCGACTCTTGTTTCCAAAGCTAAACATGATAGTGGAATATTTTACTTGCATCACAACAACACCTTGAGAATTGCATGCTGGAATAAATCGACACCAAGAAAAACCAAGAGGAAACACACAATGCCATGTAGAGGTAAACTTAAGTTATTTAACTATAAAGTCCACATATTATCTTAGAAACTGACCAACAGGAAACCCGGCAGCGATAGTGATTCTCGATTACAACTGTAACACCAGGAAGCTGATATACAGCTTGTTTTATTTGGGATGCTTGCACACATACCTGCACATAATCAAACACAATAGAAACATCTGCTTGCCTACTTCAAACACTCGAACGTGCTTTGAGTCAGTCCCTTGTGCTGTTTTTGATCCATTCTAAGTACGGGAGACTGCCTGCGTTGATGGGTAAGGCGATAACTTCTGGAACACTGATAAAAGAGAAAACAAGAAAAGAGAAGTCAGTCCTGGTAGAAGGGATTATGGAATGCAGAAACATTAGGTGGAATTTGCGGCAGTAATCCTTGGAGAGGGATTAGGCATATGATCTTGTCAATCAGTTACGTAGAGTATTTTTGTGGGTACCACAATCTTCTATTTATTTGGAACTTTCAGCTTGCAACGAAGTTATATGAAATTTATTCAGTAAAATCTTTGGGCTTACTCGTATGGATGGTTTGCCTTGACATGCGCTGTCAGAGCTTCAAAAAGGGATTGCCTTGTCTTGATTATAAGAAGTTCTTCAGAATCTGTCTGGACCTATCCACCAATAAGAAAGGGTGAAATAAAAACACATATATTTTGCACATCTCGTGCTTACTTATGAAACTATACAATTTTCAATGAAACAAAATAGCATGTGAACAATCCAAAGTGGAAGGGTTATTAAGGGTATCTCTGCACCCTTCTCTATGATCATGCGATAATCCAGGCTATCTTGGGAAATGTGATCGGTACCTCTCCTTTCCACTGATAGACGGACTCAATGCCTGCATTCACAATATTCAACATGAATCAGACAAGAAATACAACCTTGAAGGCTTGATGCAAGTAGTATGCAAGAATGTTAATGAGGAAATTCACAAGTTCGGTTGTCAATTCTAGATTAAAATGCAATATCAATAGAAGGGACGACATGAGAAATTTATTTAAAAAGACTCATATTAACAGTTCAAGTGATAGCATGCATGTTAAGAAGTACAGAGCTTGGGAAATCCCAACAAACATCAATGTTCTTCCTATACTAAGCGATTAACCAAGGCAATAAATACTTACAAAGTCCACACGTTGTAATCTTGATCAGCAGTAACAGAAAAACATATAAGAGAAGAAAAAAGTGGGTGGGGGCGGGGGCTGATAAATAAGGCATAAGCTCTCAGTACGAACTAAGTTCCATTACAAACGTTGTAATCATGTTTTAGCAGATGGTACAAGAAAAAAGATGTTTGGCCTATATTCTTACTAATGTAATTCCATTACAAACGGACAAATAATCTTATCTGCTGAATTATTCTATTCTGTTGACAGGCTGCAAACTAATCCAAAACTTTGGGGTAACTCCAAGTCAGATGGTTGGCGTTAACCCGAAAATTACGATCATTCAGGCTTATAAAAAAACTCAAGTATCAACTTGTAAAATTTGTGTTCAGTCTTTCCGTTATTATTTTGCTTTCTCAGAAAAGAGTTCAGTCAGAACAAGCAAATGTAAACTTGACAGCCCATGCTCTTTGGAATATATACGGATGACTTCAATTGGTCGACAGCAAAAGCAGTAGACAAAACAACATCCAAGCATAATGTAAGGATTAATATGAAGTAATGTACCTGGCACTAGGTTAACACAGGCTGCAAGTTGTTCTCTGACTAAGTTTTCAGCCAACTTCTTTC
The DNA here is from genome assembly GCA_035220775.1 of Malus fusca. NCBI lineage: Eukaryota > Viridiplantae > Streptophyta > Magnoliopsida > Rosales > Rosaceae > Malus > Malus fusca. The sequence goes on along the minus strand of CM069073.1, from coordinate 44,208,905 downwards.
CTGCAGAAAGATAGTATGTCATAAAAGATCAAATACATAATGTAGTTTCAACTTTCAGCTACAGTCTTCCAACCCTTAAACGAAGTTACCATGCACATTACACTAAACTCATCATCATTTCACACAAAAATTCAACCATACATTCATCTTGTTTCTCAATTATCAAGCACCCAATGATGAAAAATCGTAGAACTTTTCCAAAAAGAAAACAAACCCAAATCAAAAAAAGCTAAACGAAGAAAACCCATCAATCATTCTATCAATAAAATACCAACCTACTTCTCTGCTGGGCACAGTCACATAAACAACAATACTTGGAACAGTGGCACTGCTACTCCCTTCCATCCTCACAGAATGAACGGCTCCTGATTGGCTGCCAAACCTTGACCTACAAACCCACAGCACAGTAAACAATGAAATTACATAAAACCCCTTTTGGAATCGGATAACGAAGGTGAAGAAGGTGGCGGTGTTTACCTCAAGAGAGGGGCAAAAGGGAGAGAGAGAGCAGTGCCGGTTCTGAAGGCGGAGAAGGGGAGAGTGGGAAGGAGGTTGGAGATGCCCAAGGTGACAACGCAGAATGCTCCCACCAGGGGAAGACGGCGTCGTAACGTGGCGGAGGAGGAGATGGTTCGAAGGGCTCTGGGTCTGCAGAAGAGTGTAGAAGCCATTTGTGAGCAGCAGCTGGTGGGTATCTATAGTTTTGTTGCGCGTCATCATTCAGCCTGTTTGGGATTCGTTTCTTGATGCTCTAACCCGGGATAACATGATCCCAACAGCAATTTTTTTTTCTTTTTTGGGTCAGAGTGATCCCAACAGCTATGCAATTATAAATATAAGTCATTTTTACTTTTCACATATTTTTTTAATTTTCGATCGTCGGATCGAATGAATTGAGGGAGATCAAAGAACATAAATTCATAAGAAGTGTATAAGAAGTAAATAGGTCTGTGTAGATAGTACACATCTATAAGTTTCGTTCTTATTTTTGGTTAGTCGTCCTAAACTCCAATTCGTGTCAATTGATCTTGTTAATTATTATTAAGGAGAGGGGAGGATTCAAAATTATTATAAAATTTAAGAAAATGAATAATTTTGAACTCTTAACGTATAAATAGAAGAAACTCATATATAAAGCAATTCTCATATGAAAACTCCTTGGATTTGGATGGTTGGACATAACGGGATTTCTATTGGGCCAAGAGGAAGCCGGTTTCTATTTGGGCCAAGCGTGCTTGAGTTTCTCTTTGATTAATACTCTTGTTTTTAATGAAGGTTCGTCAGCTGCATGCGTTTGCTGATTTGAGCCAACTGAAGCTGCGTCTTTATGTTTGCTGTTCTTGGTGGCCAGGGTTGCTCAAGAGATCGCCTAATTTGGAATATCTTGTCATAGACTTTGATGTAAGACGTATATTCATTTATGCTATATAACACCAACTTGCAGCTCTTAACGATTCTCATTTCGTTCATTCTTTTAAATCAATGTCAGAACGACAATACTTGTTGTTTGTTGTCACGTCTCAAGACTATCTGTATAAGAATGTATTCATTCCAACATAATCTCACTTCTCGACTCATATCTTTCACACCATGTTGTGATCAACAGTCTCACGAGTCACGACATTAGGTTTCGATCCTATTATTTTACAATTTGTACCATATATGAGTTGTGTGTAGCCAATGTGTTCAATTATATGAATAAAGCATATTTTGGGTCATGCCTGACACTTGCATGTTTTCTTCTCAACAACTCTCCTTCATCTTCTGTAAGAAACAGGCAAGAAAGGTCAAAGTAGTGGTGAGGACGGCTCCACCAGCCCCCTGCATTGGTTTTATTGCCCATGCACAATAAGAATAAATTATGTATCTCCAAGTCTCTTGCAAAAAAACATATAATCGGCATTGAAAGCATAATGATTCTATTAGCAATCGTAAATCGTTTTCAACAATTACATGAGATATTGGGAGAAACTACGATATTAAAAAAAACTAATGGGAGGTGATGTTACTTTTGATGCAAAGAAACAGACTACCAATTCCTGCAAGTTGCAACAAAGTATATTGTAAACACGAAAATCCAACGACAAATGACAAGAGAACACGTGTACAAAGAATATTTGTATTAATGTAATTTAGATTACAATCTCTTTACAACTTGATCCTTTGATTCAATCTCCGAAATGTGTAGATGTGTGATGCTGGGGTTGTTATTCCAAGGGTTGTGATGACTTGATCTTGGATGAACGATTGCCTCAAGGATTTGGCTTGTAGCGAGGGAAGAACTGGTGTGGTGGTGGTTGATGATTCTTTAAGGGTTTTGGTGAAGAACGTAGAGGGCTTTCTGAATTCTTTTGATAGTGTTTAGGAATGTGGATGCTTGAGAGCTTTAAAATTTCAAAGTTTCAGCATCTGGACGTGAAATGATTTTTGAACCCCTTTCCTTTGTCTTGGAGCCGTCTATTTATAGACTCTCAAAGCTTTGCCTACGAAAGAACCAGGACTTGATTTGTGTGTCAGATCGTGATTTATGACTTTACTCCATCAATTAATATTTGATTTAAATAAATATAAAATAAATAAATCAATTCATTTAAATTAATTAATTTGTTTAATTTATATTAACATCAAATAATCCCTTTCTGACACGTGTCCTCTTGATGACTCGTTCGATTTTGTTGAGTCACACGTCATGTGTACAATTTGTGAGACACGTGGCGCATGCCACATATGCCCTGGTTCGTCGAAACTTTAATGCGTTGGTGGACAGTTATTTCACCGAAATTTCGATGTCTACATATATATACCCTTGGAAATGGGATCCCGTGGAATCAAATTTTGCAGGTTTCTTAAATCCATGCCTATCTTGAATCAAAGGTTGAAGATATTGACCATAATTCGGTTTTGTTTTGTTTTCTCTTTGTGGGATACATACTGCTTGTTTTACACAACTCACAAAAAAATTGATTTTCTCTAACACTTACTAAAATCATTTCCATAGTGCTTGTTATTAAGCAATGTAATAGCAGTTATTTATAATCTAATTAGGCTTCGAATTGAACTTCTATAATTTTAGATGTCACCCTCTGCCTTACTGCCTGCTGATGAAGACTTGAGTATAGATGGGCTTATTGGAGAAGTTTGGCATGTCAACGTCGCTTTGTTGCTCTTGTACTTTTTGAGAGTAATGAAGTTGATCATTATATTTCACATAATTAGTCTGGTTTTTTTTTTTTCACAGCCTTTGAATGTTTCGACAAAGTGTTATATCTAATTGTGTTTTTCATGCATTATTCAGTTCTTATCATCTATTTTATTACTCATTGAGCTAGTAGTACTGTGATAATTTAAAATGAAAGATTAGAACATCAAGTACTCTAACAAACACACGAACAAACTACAAAGAGTATTTTATCAGGATATGGCTATTCACACACTCAGGGGCGGAGCCACCATGGGACTAGGGTAGTCCCTGGCCCATCCTGACTTCATCTGAGGTGTGAACCTCATGCAAGAAGATGAAGCAAACAACGTCGTTAAGCTATTTTGATTTTAAATATTTTCGGTTGTCTAATGAAACGATAAGGTTGGCAAGAGAGTTTTAAAAGAGATGTGCAATTTTAAATGGAAAAAGCAACCCCACTTCTGGTTCGATTCTCTCACCTAACAGTAATATACACCCTATAATTTTCTAAAGCAACCCACCTTCTTTATTTGCAGACCTCTCCCCCATTTCCTTCTTTTTCTACTTCTTTATATTTTCTTTAGCCTTCCACAACCTACCTCTTACTTGGTTGTCTGGGTTTTTACATTTTTTTCTTCTTAGTATTGAATTTAAGAGATTTTTTTTTCTTCAGTTTTATGAGGATTACACAAATTGCATATGTCAACATATTATGAATTCAACTTTTTACACACACTCATATATATATATATATATACACACATATTTGTGAAAGGCCCCTCCTCATTTAGAATTCTGGCTCCGCCACTGTTCACACTCCCGTTTTAACTTTCCACACAAAATGGGTGTGTGGATAGCACTGCCCTTTTATTAATGGAAAATAAAGAAACAACAATACTGAGACGGCTACAAACAGAAGACTACATTTTAACTGACTTATTCACAAGTGAATAACAAGCACCCTATTTATAATAAATTAAACCCCAACCTTTAAACGAAAACTTAATTCTAACGGGTTGAGCCTAACATCCAAACAATAAAACAATCCTAAATATTAATATTTTTCAACAAAAAAATACCCAAATTACAACCAATAAACAACTAGTCAAGTCCTATAAAAATTTATATAATATGTCTAAAGGATTAAAAATGAAAAGATGTGATGACAAGCCAAACAAAGACATGACTAAATAAACAAGTGTGAATACTACAAAAAGTGGTTAACTGGTCCTAGCAAGGAGCAGTAATAAGAGGTACTACTTCATGTATAAGTGTGAGGTTTTGTTGCATGCTATGACATTTTGTTAAATGGTTTTTGGCATCTCCACATTTAGACAGTGAGAGTGCATTTGATTTACCTAACACAAATCATGAACTGGGATTCCCAATTCAACCATTTTCCCTCCTCCCAAACATATGGCCCCAGCCTAGAAAACAAGAGTCCCCAAGGCATATAAAGCGAAGCAATGCACCTTATGAAAATGTTGAAGCAACTGTAATTTTGTGACGACATTGGTTGACCACATAACATAGCGGTTGATTTATTAGTTAATTATATTAAACTCGTACGACTTCCAGAAATACTAATTCAATCAAAATGAGATTTCAATATTCTTAGGCCTCACTTTATGGAAACTCAACAGGGATCGAGTTCTAAGCGAAATTCGAGTTTATAGACTTACTTAAGTAAACCATGAATATCTCTCAAATGCGTATTCAACGTGATGTTTGTGTGGGTATCAACCATCTCAGTGTGTGATCAGCTAATCTGGTGAAAAAAATATGATTGTTTTAAATATCTACCAAAGTCCATATAGCCCATATGAGTTTAAAGATAGAGTGGGGCTTGCTTGCCAGCTCAATCTAGTTCAGAAAATGATTTATTTAGAATGTTATTGCTAATGGGGGCCAAATGAAAATTTTAAAAGATGAGATAAAATTGCACGAGAGGCACGAAAAGGGAGGACGCGTGGACCCCGATCCTTTGCCACGTAGAATTCTTGTTTTTAATCGATGGCTCTGGCCACGGAAGACACGGCGGATGTTCTGGATTCGATGGATGGCGGACCACGGCGTTGCTGCTGCTTCTGCACATGGCTTGGATTCGTATGACCAAAATCAAAAGGTTATCAACTCAATGTTAGCCTTCTTGTTTTTTCAGCTTTTTTTTTTCTTACATTTAGTTAATAAATTTCAGCTTACTTTCTTACTTGGGTTTTGTTAGAAAACTCTTTCCAGTTGGTTTTGTCAGTCAAAGGATGTAACTTGCAAGTTAAATTAATCAATAATTAATCAATGAAGTGGTGAATCTCAAGGGCTTAGGTTAAGTTCAAAGTTTAGCACCTAGCTCGACTAAATGCAATTTTATGCCGAGTTTTGATAGAAGATTACTTTTATTTTCGGTTGTATACCTATTTGTGTCAATTTTCATATTTACGCAAGACATAGAGAGATACACGACTAGTTTACGAGGTTAATTGTCACAAAATTAAGATAATTAATTAGTAATCAGAGTATTATAGAAGATTTTTAGTTATCTCTTTCGTCGTATAAGGTATATAATGATATACAATCAGTTACAAAGCAGATTCTCACTTGTAGTTAAAACTACTGAATTAGTCAATTACAATGCAAGCGTGATTCAAATTAAAGACAGAACATGAATACTATTGTTTATAAACAATATGATTCTATCTCCATCCTTTCCCATGAATTTGCCATGCATGCTTAAAGAGTTAAAGAGTCATAAAGGTAAATAAATATATCCATTGGTTCAATGAGTCATTGGTCTCCGTCTCTGAACTTCTAGCAGTGAAAAAGAATAACTAAACATGTGTATATATAAACCGAATGCATGAGTTTAAAATACGTAGTGGTCTGAGTGACACTCTGTATAGCTCGGATCTCAACCAAGAAGAAGACTCTCTCTCTCTCTCTCTCTCTCTCTCTCTCTCATATTCATACATATATACGAAAAGAAAAAGTCTTAGGAGGAGGAGGAAGAGGGGGCCTGCTGACTCCTCCCTCACTTGGTCCTGAGTCCCCATCTCTTATTGAAATAAAGATGGATATTGTCTTTGAAATTAGCAAAAGATCTGACATGGAACAAGTGTTTAAAATTAGGGTTCAATGAAAAAAGGAAAAGACTGTGTGAAACTGTGAAAGAAGAAAAGGTGAATTCCAAATAGTAGAAAAAGGAGCATTTCAAAGAAGCCAGACGCAGGAGGAGAAAAAAGGGTTAGAAATTTGTGTCCCTAAAGATTAAAGTCTCTTTTGGATCTATTATATGCAAGCATGTCTTAATATTGAATCCAAGGAACAAGTATCCAAGGTTAAAACACTTAGTTACCCTAATAAGTGGTCAAGAACCCTAATTAGAATTTTTACCAATGTGTTTTGAATTTGATAGTCTTCATCATGGTCAAAATAATCCAACAAATGGGAACCCATTTAAGTACTAATTAGTTTTAAGTCATGAAATGATAGTTTATGGACTTGCCTGCATATATTACATAACATTTGTCATCATTAAGTGGCTTGGCCTTGTCCTTTGGAATCAAATGGTTGAGGAAAATTCAACCAAGTGCAAAAATTTATGTCATGCAGTGACAAACTACATAATATATAGTTTGACTGAAATATAATTTTCTTAAGCATAATTTGTACCACTAAGTCCCATCAATTTGATGAATTTTTTTTCAAGTGTAATTGTTATATTGTTAGGTGAATAATACTTGGCTACTAAAAAAGAAAGTAGGAGTTCTTAATCAAAATTGTTCGTCAACGATTTATAGAACTTCATGTTTATAATCAGAATTGTTCATATTATAAATCACTCTATAAATATCGCTTCTACAAAAATATTAAAACTAAAGTCGTTTAGTCGTCGAATTGTATAAACACAAATGAACGAAGTTGGTTAAAGCATTTTGAACCGTCTATATATTTGCTAGAATAGATTGACTAAACGACCTTAGTTTTAATTCATTTTATGCAGAAATGATCTTTACAGTTATTCATAGTATGAACGGTTCTGATCATAAGTACAAAACTCTGTGATTCAAACACGATGAGTTTGGAGCACTCATCTTTAAGTAGTCAAACATTGTTCTTGTCAGTTGATTTTATAACTTTACTGATGTTATTAGTACATCACACAACAATATGTATTTCATTCAAAATCCATACAATATGCATGTTATAAATATAAAAAATTATAGGAAGAGAAAGAAACTATACGGAAATGAGTAATGACTACTCTCAATAATACTTTGAATTGTACCTGAAGAAACTGAAGGCTTGAATTTCGATTTTCAACCATGCTGCAGTGACCAAAGTCCAAAACCATACATTCTGCACAAATTAAATATCAAGACCTAGTCGAGAAGCATCTGAGTGAAGGACCATAGAAAATGGACCAACTTTTTAACCCTAAAGTTTTAAATTTTCATGATTTATGTCCCCCAAGTTTTAATCAAGGAGAAAGATATAATGTTATATTGACTGAGGGATTAATAGCATATTTGGTAACTTCATGTAGCTAGGCTCATTGACTCAGTTGAATCTAAATTCTTTTTTTTTCTTCTCTAAATTTGTCATTATATATATGCACTCATTGGACTAGCTGGTAAGTTTCCTAATTGTCTTAATCTAACAGGATTAGCAGTCATTATTGCTGAATGTTATGGAAAATTTGTACTTATAGATAATCCAGAATTTGACACATTCCAAAAAGTAAATAACGCTCCTAAAAGTGGGAAAAAAAAAAAGCAAAAGCACATCTCTTTTTGGGATTTTTTGGTCACTATAAAGACAACCCTTTTATTTATTTTTTTTCCAACATAGCTTTTGGTGCGTACAGTAACGATGGGCATGATTTGCATGCAGGTAAAAGCGTAATAACTGGGAATATATATGTATGTATTCTTTGCCGGTTTACATTACGTTTTTAGGCTGAATAAAATGGCTACTACTAGTGAGTATATCTGCATTCCCTTGGTGGTTAGAAATGATCTGGTACTCTGTTATGTGACGTTACTAAAATGTGTGTGTATATATATATATTATAATTCGTGTTTTATTTGTTAATAATATACCTTAAAGCATACACTTGTTATGTACTTCTATATATAACATGAAGTTTCATTTTCTTAGGTTCTATGGTCTAAAGAAATGATCATTCACCGTTCGATTTTAATTCAATTGTTGAGAGAAATATACAACAACAAAAATCAAATAGTCATTTGCCGTTAAATTAAAAGTGAGCAATTAGTGGTACCACCATTTCTTTGAACTATGTGGTCAAAGAAAGCAAAATTGATGTAACATGTAACCTAATCACATGCATATGAAGGAATTACGATCAAACCGCAAAAGGAAAATTCTTTGCTTTGTAAGATTTAATCATAATATACTAATCAAATTGGTGGATATGTATAGAGGCAACGGGCAAATCGGTAAACGCAACACCATTTCTTGGTATGTAGGGCATGAATTATATCAAACTCAAGTGTTTTCCTTCTTCTCTTTTATTTTTAAGGAAAACTAATGAAAATGACATGAAAACTTTGAGTTTGAATGATAAGGATAAAATAAAGGGTAAAGTGAATAGTACCATGATTGACTTTTTAGTGTAAAAAAATGGTTTTTCGTTAAAATGAACAGTACTTGGTGCTTTTCGTTAAAGTTCCCTTATTTTTATGGCCAAAAGCATGTTATGTTGTTCTTAATTTGGTCATTTCCACGATGACATTCACTGCTTGAATGTATTCCCCGATGGGATAAGCATGGGCAACCAATTAGTTTAAGATTTTTTACCAAATGAAAAATATTAATCTCTGTCTCTGTGTAGTTCTTTTAGGTTTGGTATCAATGAAATTTAAAACATGGTTAATCTTTATAGAAAACTAATGAAAAAGGCTCTACAAATATTTTGTGCTAAAAAACACGTAATGAACTTTCTTTAAGCATCAAAATAAATAAGCTGTTGCAGGATTGTAAATAAGTTGAATTTTGAGCTCAATGACGGTATCGTAAATAAGTTAAAATTTGGTGGCTCTAATAACTATTTCTTCATAACTGAGAATTTATGAAGAAATAGTTGCAAGTGCAAACAAACTTTAACTTAATTATGATACCACCGCTTCCAAACTTCAACTTGTTTACGGTATTGTCATTGCTCCCTTGTTTTTGTCCTTATTATTAATAAAATTTTGTTAGCCGTTTTTTTATTATTAAAAAATTGTTATAAGAAGCCATTTTCATTTATACTAAATTTAGATTTTATTGTTAACTTTTGTTTGATTAGGTAAAACTAAACATGCCATAATTTCAATTATTTTCTGTCTTATCAAATTTATTTTTTTAATATATTTTTGTTCAGGAATTTATTAGATTTTCACTCTATTGTTTGTTTAAAATGGATGGCTTCTCTAAAAGAGTAAAAAAATTTATCTTATCAACCACAATCATATGCATTACTTGACAACACATCGTTGTCGAAAGACATATTTGAGTACTGAGCCAATGTCAATATTTTCCTAACAAAGATTCGTTAGCATATTATTATATGAGTTAAAAACTCTATTTTCTTTCTTGTTTTTTTCCCTAGTTGTGATAGCTCTTTTTGTTTGGGGCGATAAGAGTTTTCGTGATTGTAGTTGCTCTCTTACTCTGTTGATGAGAACCTTTGTGATGACTATCAAACTTAGATCTTTAAGTGACGACAATTGTTCAGGTTAAGGTTGGTTTTTGTTTTTTTTTTTTCGTGTGTGTTCATGTTAAAGTACCATGAGGAGAAAGCTCGATATTTGTTGGAGATGACTCGTAGCAGTGCTTCTTTGCTAACAATTGTAAAATCATCAGAGGTGGTGCAGTCTTTTCCTCGTGATGTTGTACATTGGTTCTACAACTCGCAAGGTTGTTATCATTCTAGTTTGGTGAAAAACTCAAATGTAAAAATGATAAGCTACTAAAAAGTTATGGTTGGAAACGTATATCATCAGGGATATACTTGCTTTTCATAAGAGTACGTATCTCATACGGTCCTATTTGAGAAATGCTTTTTCATGCACAGGTCATCTGTCAGCTGCTAGTACCAGAGTACACGCGTCACAATGGGAGCGAAAAGACATCCTCATGCCCCATTGCTCCGTCTTCATCATCCGCATTTACATTTCTACCCTTCTTGGTTGAGCCTTATTACTAGCCCAAAATTGTCTTTTTATTTGTGTCTTTTTGGTGAATTTCCTAAAAGTAATTAATCTTTTTTCTTCACAAGAAAAAAAAAATTTATAAATAAAAAAAATAACTAAACTAACGTAACTCATGCGCGTTGTCAACGGTTTAACACTATAAATGGCATGCTGTCAGATTGTTAATTTTGATTATTAATTAAATTGCTTTTTATCTGAATATTTGGTACACGAGTATCTCGTACTGCAACGTTGTCTCATATTAGAACGTTACCTACCAAACAAATGTTAGAAACAACATAACTAATGATAATTGATACAATGCAAGTAAAAATTATATAAAGAAATTTAGAAAAAAGCACATATGGTTGAGATTTTTTTTTCAATAAAAACAATATTGGTACAATGTCATAAAAATTGACATTAAACAAACTAATTCACAATTAGGAGAACAAAAAAATTGAATTACGTGAATATTAATTTTATTATTTTGAGAAGGGGGTGGGGGACAAGGAGATAAAAGAAAGTAGGTAGCCATGGCATATGGTGGTTAAGCGAATTTATTAATCGATTTATCATTGAGATGGAAAATATCCAAAATTAAAATTCTAGTAAATGTTCTTGCCATGCACACCCTCAACACAATTTTCACTCTCTCTCTCTCTCTCTCTCTCTCTCTCACAAAATCTGGCAATTACCCTTCTGGTCTCCAGCTGTGTATATTTTCTCAATCTCGTTTTCTTCTGATTCCCTATTGGTGCCCTTTCTCTCTCCCTCTCATCTCTCTCCCTCTCTCTACCCTAGAAAGACCCACTCATTCCTTCATAAGCTGCTCTCAAGCTGCAGTCTTTTCAGCCAACCTTGAGAGAGAGGGGGAGTGAGAGAAAGAGAGAGAGAGAGACTTCACTCCAAATACACTATTCATTTTATTGGGTTTTATTTTCTTTCCTTCGTCGTATTTATTATTCTTCTTCGTTTTCTATTCTTTGATTTCTAAGCTCAATCGTCATCGTCCCCAGAAATCTGAAAAAAAAAACTCAGAAAATAAATGTACACATACTAAATATATAAAACCAAAAACAAAGTTTGAGTCTTTATTCATTTTTGTTTCATAGTTGATGAACTTTGGTATTCCTAGTGAGAGAAAGAGAGGAGAGAGAGTTCGTTGTTGTTGTTGTTGTTTTTGCAATGGCACCCAGTTTTGACTGCGCGGTTTCAAGCCTGCTCTGCGCAGAGGAAAACATTTTTGATAATGACGATTTTGGGTCTGAGGAGGTTCATAGAAATCATCGAAACAACAGTCAAAATGGAGGGTTTTGGGATGATGGGGAGGAAGGTCTGCCATTGCAGAGTCAGAGTGATGAGTATTTGAGTTCAATGGTAGAAAAGGAATTTCAGCACTTGCCTGCATCTGATTACTTGGTGAGGTTGCAAAGTGGGGACTTGGACCTTGCTGCTAGACAACAGGCTGTTGATTGGATTGGAAAGGTCATTTCTTTACTCTCTATCTTTTCTTTTTCATTTTTTCTTTGTTTTTGGGGTTCTTTTTAATTTGATGGTTGTTGCATTTCTCCAATCAGAAAGAGCTTTTCTTTTCGTTTGGTAAATGGATTCAGAGACAAATTTTATGTTTTTTTTTTACCTTAAATTGATTTTTTTTTACATATTTATGTTTGGGGAGTTTTATGAAAAATATGGGTTTGGGGTTGTTTTTGGTTTGGTATGGTGGAGAATCTATTCTGGTTTGCTTTATGGGAAACAGAAAAATTGGATTTATGTTTTTACACTTTCCCCTGTTCTAAGCTGAACATGCCAAAGAGTCAAAGACCAACCCAGAAAAAGGGGAAAAGTCTGATTAGATTTTCTCTGATTAATTAACTTCTTAATAAATCTTGCTAACATTGTGTTTTTTGGCTAATCAGGCAAATGCACATTTCAGTTTTGGACCTCTGTGTCAATACCTATCCATAAACTACTTGGATCGGTTCCTTTCTGCCTATGAATTTCCTGTAAGTCTTTGATCAGTAAATCGAAAACAGGACTTACAGATTGTGTGTTTAATTGCATCCAAGTCCTTCCATTGCTGATTTTGCATCTGTTATTTCTGCATAAACCATCTGCAGAATGGCAAGGCTTGGACTATGCAATTGTTGGCTGTGGCATGCTTGTCCCTTGCTGCAAAAATGGAGGAGATTGATGTCCCACTCTCTCTTGATTTACAGGTTAGGATCCAACCACTCACATCCTCTGTGTACTCAAGTCTTTTTAATTTGATCATTCTTGAGTTTTCTGTGGCGGAATTTGAACCGGGTCTTGAATTATGTGTTTGAAAATGTCCTAAAGATGTGAGTTTTTTCCAAACAGGTGGCAGACTCAAAATTTGTGTTTGAGGCAAGAACAATTCATAGGATGGAGCTTTTGGTGTTGAGCACATTAAGATGGAGAATGCAAGCAGTTACCCCTTTCACATTCATAGATTCTTTCCTTCTCATGATCAATGATGATGATCAAACCAATCTCAAAACTTCAATCTTGAGATCATCCCACCTGATTGTGACCACTGCCAAGGGTACTGTTCTTGTGCTACAAGTCATAATATGTGTCTGAAATTGTACCAATCATGGTGAAAAAGCAGCTTAATGTTGGTGGGAATTGAATGCAGGAATTGACTTGTTGGAATACAGGCCTTCAGAGGTGGCAGCAGCAGTAGCAATTTCTGTGGCAGGAGAGGCCAAAACATTAGACAATGAGAAAGCAATCTCTATGCTCATTCAACATGTACACTTAGTAAAGGTATATCATAATTTGGTTTGTTTGGTGGTCCAAGTCCCATAAAAAAGAGAGAGAGAGAGAGAAATGATGATGATGATTTTTGCTTTTGCTCTTATCATTTTGAGTTGATTGCAAATTACAATTGCAACATACGGAATTATCACTTCAAAAAAGTCATCTTGCATCCCGAACATATAAAGGATAAAATAAAATGTGAACGATTTTTTTAAAGTGTCAATAGCAACTTGAGATTAAATTCTACAAACAATACAAATGTAATATGATTAAACTAGACATGTTACAACCGTATTGACTTTGTTTATATTTTGGCTTGGTTTTGCAGGAGAGAGTGGCAAAGTGTGTAAATATGATTCATGATATGGCATTGATGAGTGGGACCCCCATGAAGGAAGCTAGCGGGTCAGCCCAGAGTGTGCCCCGGAGTCCAATAGGGGTGTTGGATGCTGGATGCTTCAGCTATAAAAGTGATGAAACCACAGTTGGGTCATGTACAAATTCCTTCCACGATAGCTCGGATTCTAAAAGAAGGAAGCTAAACAGACCCTCTGAGGTGGAGTTATAGAGACCTAAATATGTCACTTTGTTACATAAGTAGGATTTTGGTGTGTTTTATCAAGTTTTTTTAAAGAAAAAAAAATGTGGAAAATGATGGGAGAGGAGGAATGGCATGAAGAAAAGGAAAAACCTCTCCAGCTGTTAAATATTAGACTTCTTAGCAGCCAGAGACACTCCCGAGCGGAGAAACTGAGAAAAAGGGTATCGATTTTCGCACTCTTAAGCCGTGTTCGGTTTTGTGAGATACAGTTTATGTTTTAGGGTTTGGAGTTTTGTTTATTTATTTGGTTACAAGAGAACAAAAACAGGAAATCTGAAAAGTAATATATGATTGCAGGAATATTTATATATGTTCTTAAGCGTCTTTGGCAGTCTTAATTAATTATGATTACATGCAAGTAAGATTAGTTTAATAATTTGTGAGGCGTAGTGGGGAAACTTTGTGCAGTGATCTGTTTGTGTTTGACTGTTTGTCGAATTCGACCGTGGGGGTGATGGGGGTGTCTGCAATTTTGCTTTGTTGATATGGGGAGGGGAACTTTGGGAAGACAATATTGAATATCTTAATCCGGCCCCCAACAGCCTACCATGAAAAATTTAACACAAGAGACGTTGATATCTCTGTCAGAACAAGCTGAAGCACCTATTTTGTTTCTCCACCTACACCTTGTTTGTCCATCTACTTGCAGACTCAACATGCTCTCCCAAAGCAACACTTACGTTTATTACCTTCCAGTGACATTTATTCGTGCCCTAATTTGTAAACCCCAAGAGACTATGTCTTGGTTGTATGTTTTCTTCTTCTATGTTTCTCGCCACGTGTTTATGGGATACACAACCGGAAATAACTAAGAATCTCCATGTAATTAGCCTCTCTCTTAAGCTCTAAGGGAGAAAAAACTAATATGTAGCATGAATTTACATCCTCCATCTTGTATCGTTCTTCCAAGAGACTGATGATTCGTTTTGTATTTTATATTGGGGTTAAATTAGCAACAATTCGCATTTGCCAGCTGAATATGCCGGTAGATCTACATTAGATTCTACATGCATCAACTGTTTGATTGTCGTCTAAGTATACAATGTATTTTATGTAGTTGTCTAGTTTAAAGATACATTAAGGTGCCCTATATGCAAATGAGAATAAGCTTGGCCACTTTCAGTAATGGTCCTGTGACTCAAAAGCAATAGTGCTCAGAAGGAGGAATCAAAAGAGTAGCAATAACAGTGACTACAAACAAAAATTATGTAAACCAACTAGTGTATTCTAAATATTACCAGAAACACGTATTGATAATCAATCTACAAACGAGATTAAATCTTTTTGTATCTACAACACTTATCACGTAACTTGCTAACGCAATAAATTTTCCATACGACAATAAGACCTAGAGTGGGAAGTGCCTAATTTTTTACATAGGTGACACGTGACAACTCCCAAAGGAATAGTTGATCACAACAACAAAAAGCTTAATCAACAAAAACTGCAGGAATAATGTCATGTGCATCCAGATTTTACAAAGTTAATTTTACTGACAATCCTGAAAGGCACATCAAGTTTTACTAAGGAAATTGTAATGTGGAATATTCTCCATAGAGAATCAATTGTATTATGGGCAGTCACCTAGGGTTTCAATTGATCTATTTCAAAAGTCAAAAGTCACTAAAAATTGGACCTATTTCAAAAGTAGGCCTATAAAATTGGACCTATTTCAAATTTTCCCTTCAATTAAACAAGGTGGTGGTAAATCAAATCAATTAATATTTCATTATGAGGGTGATAATGGGCAGGTTTAAGTACAATCAATATTAACATAAGAAATAAAAGTCACACTAATTAAGATAGTACGTGATTGACAAAAACAAAAAAAACAAAAAAAGATAGTACTTGTGATCATGGTCTTAAATGCCGATAATATTGGCGAAATATCGCCGATATTATCGGTTTTTCGTGGTAACGATATTTTAATAGGTATCCAATTAGTTTTCGTCAAAATATCGCAATATTATCGATATTATCGATAATATCGCGATATATTCAATATTATCGAAACAATCTCGTCGGAAAGGCAGCCGAGGCTGCGTCGTCGCACTATCCAGATCTATTGCAGACTCAGACCTAAGATATGCGCCTCAACGACGCCGATTCCGCCGCCGTTGTCGAAGTCGCGGCGAAAGAGATCGCTGAACGGATCGCAGTTGTAGATCCAGAACCCGTGGTCTGTCCCCACGGCGAAGCAGGCGTGGTCTTGGTTGAAGCAGATGTGGAACAGAGACGAAGGCGAGCGCGGCGCCGGTGGGGCGGGCTCCGGGGGGAGGAGGAGAATGGGTGGTTGTTGTGGAGTTAAGGTTAGGGTTTGGGGGCGATTGGGGGTCGTGGTGGTCGTCGCTGGAGTCAACGACAGAGGTGGGGTTGTCGTCGGTGGGATCGGTGAGGAAGGCGGAGGCGGAGATGAAAGAGTGCGAAGAGAGAGAGAGAGAGAGAGTGTGAGTGAGTGAGAGCAGAGATGAGAGAGTGCGAAGGCAGTGGCGGAGATGAAAGAGTGCGAAGAGAGAGAGAGTGAGTGAGAGCAGAGATGAGATAGTGCGAAGGCAGAGGCGGAGATGAAAGAGTGCGAAGGCAGAGGCGGAGATGAAAGAGTGCGAAGAGAGAGAGAGAGAGTGAGTGAGAGCAGAGATGAGAGAGTGTGAATAATATGCGGTGGTTGTGCAAGTTAAGGACTCAAAAAATTGGGTAATGTGAGATAACAGATGTTGACGTTTTTGGATGGTTTAAAAATTGAAAACCATGGACTTTGAGATGGCTTTAATCATGAAAACCACCCAAGGTGGATGGGTGATGGGAATAAGCAAGGTGAGGTGGATGGTTTATAAAGTGGAATATATATATATACATATATATATCTTATATAAATTATAAATTATTGTTTTCGATTACAATTTTACATAATTTAAGAGCATCTTCAATATAAATTTTAAATAAAACCCCCACAACCATATAATTCTTAAATAAATAAAAAAAGGGTAATAAGTCACTCATGTATCTTACCATGCAATGTATAAAGTGTAAAATATTATACTAATTCATTATATATAAATGATTATGGTGTGTTTAAACTTCTTTTATTAATTACTACATATTTTCTACACTCACAATGTTTGCCAGCTCGCTATATAATCAACTTAAATCAGTTAAATCCATCATGCAATGCATTTCCTTCCAATTTTTTGTGATAAACTAATAAATAATTGACTAAATAAACATCCTGCAAAGTTTCAATAAAAATTTCCAAGTTTTTCTTACAATTTCCGTGGTTTCCATATTATTTTTATCGATATCGATAATATCCCGATATTTCCATCGATATTTCCGTGTTTTTGGACTACCGATATTTCCGATATTATCGATATTTAATACCTTGCTTGTGATCAATTAAGTGAGAAGAAACATTTGTTATCCACTAAGCAATGTCCATTTTTATTTGTTTATAGAATCTTTTACAACACTAATACCGGAGAATCCTGTAAAGGCCAACAGGATCCTCTCCGAATCTTTTTTGGTAAGAATTCTGGAGATTCGTAAATCGTATCCGTTCATCGTATATCATGCGGTCAGTTTTTGTTAGGTACTGTTTGTATTTCATTTTAAATAAAAATATTTAAAATAATTTCTGATCGCACGATATACGATGAATAGACATGAATCACGAATCCCTAGGATCTTTACAAAGAGGATCCGGTAAGAATCCGGATTCCTGTAAAGGAACCGTCCCTCCAAATCAAACCCTAAAAGCTATAGTCAACAAGCCACACTCAAACAATTACCATGCCAAAACATTTGACTGATCAATGAAACAGACAACGACTTACATGATACAGAAAAGTCAAAATGATGACGTCCTTTACTAATCATGCAACACTATGTGAAGAAGTTAATACAGATCACGACGTGTGATAGATTTGGAATATGCCACGATGGTGTACCGGAGGTGTAACTAGGTCAACCATTTAAGATGAAAAGACAGTTCGAAATGATGCAGAACAGCAAATATATCTAATGTCAATTTGTGACTTTTCTGGGAGAAACTTCTCAGGTGAGATGTAGGCATTGATTAAATAAAAAATGAGTTATCCTAAACATTTGGTAAAGAGAAAATACATGACCATTCACATTATTGCTTACCCTACCAACCTAGTGGCAAATGAGAGACTTAACCTAAGGTCCCAAGTCCCAACCCAAAGTGATTTTTCCAGTTTCATGAAGCTGCAACAGGATGGTGAGAAACAATGATTTGTCAAGAAACTCAAGGAGCAAGGAGCCGGCTGAATTGTCACTTCTGATAAACTATCACATAAAGGAGCAGGCTGAATTGTCACTTCTGATAAACTATCACATAAAGGAGCAGGCTGAATTGTCACTTCTGATAAACTATCACATAAAGGAGCAGGCTGAGAGGGGTCATGGGGCTTATAGCCTTATAGTAGTGGGTCAAAAGTCATCCCATCAGGAAAGGAGCTTGTCTATGACAAATCACATGCATAGATAATAGACACGTGAAGAGAGATATAGATAAATAAAAAGAAAGAGGTATACTACTCGGGACACATGTGAAAATATAAGAAGAGAGAGAGGAGTATAAGACTCCGAGACATGAGAGTTCTTATCGACAATCGGACTATGGCTCAACTTGTGAATTCTTCTTGAAAGAAAAGGTTGTTACTAAGATGTACGAATGAATAAATAAAAGAATATTAGGACATGAAATCGTTAACAAGTACAGACACAGAGAATGAATCGTAGCAAATGAACTTTTGTCCATAAATTTCGAAATAATTCAATTCACTATATAATCAATTTATCCATGTGAAAGCAAGTTAAAGACTTACTAAATGAAAACAAAAGCAATAAAGTTAAGGATAATCCTGAAGTTAATAGGATAATACTTAGGTATTCATTAGTGAGTACCTTATATACTTATTTTCTGATTTGATCCAATCAAAAGATGTCACGTGTTTATTGAATTAGAAATGCATGAGCAGGCGAGTCCGAGCAAATGCTGACTGATACTAGCCTTTTCCTATTGTCAAAAATATCTCTGGGGTTCTTAAAATCTTTTGGCCTACACTGCACATATTGGGCTTTGGAACCTAAGAATAATCATGTAGGGCATCCTATCCATATAATCAAAAGATAGATCACAGAAGAGAGTATTTACAAGAACATATTAAAATTTGATTTTCCTATCACATGCCAATTCCTCCAGTATCGATACAATTGAATTCCGCACCGAATCGGATGAATCCTAACACGCATATGATGCTCGCATCAATTTCGTTTCCCTAATTTTTTTTTTCTGGAATGAAATCTTTCGATTGAATTGAAAATTTCTTTCGCATTAGTTCGATTCATATTGTAAATCCAATGAACTTAATCTGCATACTGACCTCCATTGATCGAAGAATAGGAAGCTCCCGGTGGCTATCTCTCTCTCGCGGCGGCTCTCAGAGGTTGACATGAGCTGGAAATGGCGGTGGAACTTAAATAGCGGGAGAAAAGGCGGGACTGGTTGTGGTTTGATTTCAAGAGGATGGCGGTGGGTGGTGATCATCTGATCTGGCTGCTTAAATTACCATTATGTCCCTGTTATTTGGTCCCATAAATTTAGGGAATTTTAACGAAAAACTCACGGCACTGTTCACTTTAACAAAAAACCACATTTTTACATTAAAAAGTCAATCCTGGTACTATTCACTTTACCCTTTATTTTGCTCATATCGTTAAAACTCAAAGTTTTCAAACTATTTTAATTAGTTTTCTATAAATTTATTAGCTTGGTGGATTGGCCCAAGTTTTAGTGCGGCACCATAGGGCCTAGTTTTGGGCTGAAGCCCATCATTCATATATGCCCTGTCAAATCCAGCGTCTCGGGCCCATCAGTCCAAAATTGTTGTCGTACAAAATTTGTCACTCATTTTCCATCTTCTCTCACCACTTGAGCCAACTCAGTATTGTCGATTTTTTGTTTTAGAGAAGAATCTGGCGTCTCCTTCTTTTGGTTTTTTGGTAGAATGGGAACTTATGTCTCATGAATTCGTTTGAGTATTAGGTTGATAATATAAATGGCTTGTGTAATATACGTTTTCAACCTCATCAATTTAATTGTTGAAGGCCGGAATGGACACATCATAGAATCTCGGGGTGTCTGAAAAGTAGTGTGTGACTGCTATTGTTGCTTCACACGAACTGTTGAGCAGTTCAAAAAATTACGTTCATTGATTAGACAAAAAATTCAATAATAATTTACTATGAAGGGTGTTCGAGGCAAAGATGGATGGCCCCTTGCACAGCTCCCCAAGGGTGGATGGCACTTTAGGTCTTGTAGTCGGGCGAGCTCTTGCTGCTTGATGTGCTGCAAGATAAGTTTGAAGTTAGTTTGAAAGGTGCCTTTGTGGGGCCTTAGGTGTAGGCCTTGAGGCTGGCAATCAAAACTAACAATGTGCTAGGCGTGCCACTGCTATCTCAGTATAACAGATGTAGGTGTAGGCCTTGAGGCTGACAATCAAAACTAACAATGTGCTAGGCGTGCCACTGCTATCTCAGTATAACAGATGTAGAACAAGTGTGTTTTAAGTTGATTACTTGCGCCCCAAGTTACTTAAATTTCTTGTTATCAAAGGATTGTTATAGATGAGTGTTTGGGCCCAAAATAACATTTTGGGCCGAGTATAGAACCATTCTCGGTTCGGGAGCCTGGCCGAGTGTTTGGGCCCATTTTGGGCCGAGTATAAAATCCCTGATTTTAGCCTTTTTGCCGGTGAATCGTCCCTATCTTCGTTGGAGCATGTGGCTCGTTTCACCGCGCAATGCGGAGATGTTAATAGTGATTTTCATAAGTTACGGCTGTTCAACTTCTCATTGACCGGCTCGGCATTTGCCTGGTATATCAACCTCCCTCCTAATTCCGTCCAAAACTGGGAGGAGTTGGTCGAGAAATTCCACGAGCAGTTTTATCGGCCAGGGATGGAGATGTCAGTTTCTTCGTTAGCAAGGATGGCTCAGGCATCTGATGAGTCACCAATGGATTATCTTACCAGATTCAAATCAGCCAGGAATTGGTGCCGAGTGCCTTTACCCGAAGTCGAATTTGTCCGGCTTGCTTTGAACGGCCTCGATGTGGAATATAAAAAGAAATTTTTGGGGGCAAACTTTCGAGATATGTATGAATTAGCCCAGCATGTCGAGCAATATGACTATTTGCTCCGAGAGGAGAAGATCTCGAAATCCCCGTCTCGGGGGACGATTTACAAAAATCCCACGGTCAGTTATGCTTCGACCGAAGGTGAAGAGTCTCAGTACGTCAGCGTGGACGCAGCCGAGATAGTCATAGATAAACCGTACATCTGCAAGGCGTTGACTCAAATCAATTCCAAAGATGCCAAAATTCGCTCGGCGACAGAAGGGACAATGAAAACTTCAAAAGTCTACACCTTTGATATTACAAAGGCCGAAGCAATTTTTGATCAGTTGCTATTGGCAAAGATCATCAAACTTCGGCCAGGGCATAACATTCCCACGACAGAGGAGCTTAAAGGAAAGACGTATTGTAAATATCATAACTCGACCAAGCATGCCACAAACAATTGTGTCGTTTTCCGTGATGATATCCAAAGCTGGATCGACAAAGGCAAGTTAAAATTTCCTGAAAAGCGCATGACGATCGATACAGACCCATTCCCCCCGGCAACAGTCGGCATGGTAGACGCCCGTTTACCTAAAAGCAAAGGGAAAGAAAATATCGAGCTTGCCCCAATGCAACACATCCCCAAGAAAAATTCTCGGCCTCGGCTCAAGATTGATCTATCTTCCAATACACTCCCTACTGAATTCTCAGGACCGGCGATAGTTCAGTCCATGTTAGAATCCAGTGACGAAGAAAATGGTGGGTCGGTAGTCTTGTGCAGTAATTGTAAAGCACGTGTTATCTTAGCCGGGCAAAAAAAAAAAGCTGCCTCAGACGCCGACGCCTCGACAACAGTCGGCGATCTCGGAAACATCTTTGAAGAAACCAAGTGAAGGCTAGCGCGTCAAAGTATTCGAAAGACTCGGCTCTAAGCAACAGACGGATGATTCTACCTCGGTCAGGCGGCGTCTTGAGTTCGACGCACCATTTTATAACGAGGAGTATTATTCATGAAACTTCAGTAGCTCAAGTTCATCAGCGAATCCAAAAAGCTTCAAGCCGCCTGAGTCACGTGATCAACGGTGGTATAGCTATAACTCTCATACTGGCATGTACACCGCGTTGTCCAAGTCTCAGAAACGTCGACGTCAGTGAATATATTGCTTGGCTCGACGTCAAGTGACCCAGCCTGTTTCGGCCACTAAATGGCAGCCGAAAGGAACGGCAAGGAGTGGAGATGATCGACCAACGCTGACAATCATTGCTGAATTACAAGGGTGGGAGGAAACCAATCGAGACTTCGAAACTACCATTGAAACAACCGAGAAGCGGATCAAATTTCTTCTTCGGCCTGGTGAAATGAAAGCTCGTTTCGAGCAATTTAAGAAAGAGGCCGAAAGCCAACTGCCCCCGTTGCAGCCAAGAGAACCCATCGTCAAAGTGCGGCGCAACCTGCATCCTCCATTCCTCGGCGAATCGTTGGAATATATGAAAGAGTTTCACAAGAGGTATTCTTCCAATGATTTATATGGGTTGCCCAAGGCTTGCCAAGAAGCTCTCGACCTGGCATTAACTTGCCCCGATGCCGAGCAGATCATCCAGAAAACCACCGATCCGACATGAAAGTTAGATTCCAGTACATTCGAGAGGCTAAAGTTCTCGGCTTCGAGGTAGACCCCTACACAAACATTGACACAACCGAGCTCCATTTCTCTCTCGAGGACCTTCAACACCTTCGATATCATTTCGAAGTCTTTTCGGCCGTTTCCTTGTTCGGATTGACGGCCGATGAGATAAAACGGGTGGAACGATTGGATGCTTACTTGGACACCAGGAACGCTCGGATCGCCTATGAGGAACGAGCTCGCCAGACACGGTAGGAGCAGAACCCGACGCCAGATGTATGCAAGTCCGAAGACAACAGTCACCAAAATACAGCGTCGGATTGTGTGACTCAAACATCTGACCATGTTGAGACACACAGCGGACTGGTCGCAAATACACCGGCGCACAACGATAGAGTCATTTCCGCTCCGGAGGAAGACGACCAGGATCCAATGGGCCTTTCAGTCCTTGAAAATATGGAAATCAGCATGGTCAATGTTCTGCCTGCCGAATTTCAGCAGACCGCGCACCAACCAAGTTTCTTGGACGGCATGTGGTCACCGAAGAAGTGACACAAGTTGATTTCGTCATCCCTGACGATCTACCCACTAACGATGATCATAAGCTTAAAACGACCTTAGACATCTTGTTTCCCCGTTCCTCCTCGGCTAATCTTCAACATTTAAAATCGTTGTATGTCACGGCCTATATTGAAGGTTACCTAATCTCCAAGATTTTCGTCGATTGCGGAGCAACAGTCAACATCATGCCTGTATCTGTAATGAAAGCCTTGCGACGATCCACCGACGAACTCATTCCTTCAGGAATAACCATGAGTAGTTTTGTCGGTGACAAGTCTCAGACCAAATGAGTGCTTCCTTTAGCGGTCAACATTGCCGACCGTAACCATATGACAGACTTTTTCATCGTCGATTGCAAGACCGAGTATAATGCACTGCTCGGTCGAGACTGGATTCATCAAACCAGCTGTATTCCTTCGTCATTATATCAAGTGCTTGTCTTTTGGGATGGTAAATCGGTCATTATTCACCCGGCCGATTCTCAACCGTTCGAGACTAATATGATCCAAGCACGGTATTATGATGACCACGTCGGCTACATCACCCTACAAGGTTTCAATGATACAGGATGACCGACTCGGATTTCTGTTCAGAAAGCTATCGAGGTTGGCACCGAAACTGTCCACCAGGATTCGACGAGACTCGGATTAGCGGACTTTATCTCCGACACCGATCGGGAAAAACGTCGGGCCGCGATTTCATCTACTATGGAACGACTGCTGGCCCATTGGCATACCATCTCTAAACAACCCAATTCAGGCGTTAACCTCGTAGAGTTCCTCGCCGAAGGAGAAAACGGTCCCGTTTTATCTCTTGACAAAATTCAAGCTGCCCCGACCGAGCTGGAAGACACCCGGCCCCAAGTCAAGGACCCATTGGAAGAAATTAACGTTGGGACGGCCGATGACCCACGACCTTTATTTATTAGTGCTTTGCTCCCCCCACCTATGAAAGCCGAACTTCGTGTTCTGCTTGAGGAGTTCAAAGATTGTTTTGCTTGGAGCTATCACGAGATGCCCGGCTTAGATCGCACTCTCGTCGAGCATGAGTTACGCATTAAACCTGGGTGTAAACCTTTTCGTCAACGACCTTGACGATTCTCGACCGAAGTACAACTCGGCATCAAGGATGAACTCGTTCGGCTCTTCAAAGCAGGATTCATTCGGACCGCTCGATATGTTGAACGGTTGGCAAATATCGTTCATGTCTTAAAGAACAGTGGTGCATTGCGCATCTGCATCGACTTCCGCAACCTGAATCTGGCAACTCCCAAAGATGAGTATCCAATGCCGATTTCGGATCTATTAATTGATGCTGGGCAAATCATGCGATCTTATCTTTTATGGATGGACATGCCGGATACAATCAAATTTTTATTGCCGAAGCCGATGTCCACAAGACTGCATTTCGATGCCCGGGGGCACTCGGCACATATGAATGGGTTGTCATGCCATTCGGCCTTAAGAACGCCGGTGCCACGTACCAACGAGCAATAAACACCATCTTTCATGATTTAATTGGAACCATCGTCGAAGTTTACATCGACGATGTTGTCATCAAATATAAACGCCGACAGACACATCTGGACGATCTCCGACAGGCTTTCCTCCGCATGCGTCAGCACAACCTCAAAATGAATCCTGCCAAATGTGCCTTCGGCGTGTCAGCTGGAAATTTTCTTGGTTTCCTCGTGCATCACCGTGGGATTGAAGTCGACGAGAATAAGGCACGCGTAATCATCAATGCCCCACCCCCAACGACGAAGACACAACTCCAGTCCTTACTCGGTCAGATAAATTTCCTCCACCAATTTATCGCTAACTCGGCAGGTAAAATGAAAGCGTTCTCCACGCTTAAGAAACTCAATGACTCAGATAAATTCGTGTGGAACGACGAGCATCAGGTGGCGTTTACGCAAATCATAGTATTCCTTACAAAACCACATGTCCTCGTTCCCCCTCGGTGCGGTAAACCTCTTAAGCTCTATATCTCGGCGGCCAAAGAGTCCATCGGTTGCCTCCTCGTGGAAGACAACGACGCCGGCCGAGAGCAGGCTATATTTTATCTAATTCGGAATCTCACTCCACCAGAGATCAATTATCCCGCCATCGAGAAGCTGTGTCTAGCTGTATTTTTTGCCGCTTCCAAGCTTAGGCATTATATGCTCCCATCGGTCACCCAAGTCATTGCTCAGACCGACGTCATCTGCTACATGCTTACCCGACCAATCGTCAAAGGCCGCATAGGGAAATGGACGATGGCGTTGTCCGAATTTAGCTTGCAATACGTGGCCCAGAAAGCTGTCAAAGGCCAGGCACTGGCTAATTTCCTTGCTCAACACCCTTCCCCATATGGGTTTGGGGGCAACGATGTCGAAATCGGCATGGTTCAAACGCGCGACAGCCACTGGACGATGTACTTTGACGGCTCGAGTACGTCCTCCTCGGCTGGCGTTGGGATTGTCATTTAATCCCCAAACCATGATCGCTGGTGTTTTTCGCTTAAGTTGGATTTCGAGTGCACCAACAATCAGGCCGAATACGAAGCCCTTATCATCGGCCTTGGAATCCTTCATGACCTACGGGCGACCCGCGCCCTCGTCTTCGGCGACTCCGAACTTGTGATTAACCAACTTAATGGTTCTTTTCGCTGCATGAGTTGCACCCTGGCCCCTTACCACATGGTCGTCAGCTATTTGGCCGAATCCTTCGACGGTATTACGTTTACACATGTCTCCCGGACTCATAATACTGACGTAGACGAATTGGCTCAAATTGCCTCCGGCGCACAACTCCTGGGGGCAAATTAGGCCGAGAAATACCTGTATTACGACAGCTATACCCGACCCTGGTTAACCAATAAGTCATTCAGCGCGACAACGTGATACGTACAAGAATCATGTCTTTACCTTCGTTGTTAGATTGAGACGACCCTATAGATGTGTGCGCCGTCGAGGCAATACCAGATGATTGGAGAAAGCCCATTATGCAGTATCTTGACAACCCCAATGGTAAACACGATCGCAAGACAAGAGTTCACGCCACAAACTGTGTCATGTATCAAAACGAGTTATACCGAAAAGGCGAGGATGGTTTATTACTGCTTTGCCTCGGCCCCCAAGAGGGTGCTCGGGCAATCACAGAAGTCCATGAAGGGGTTTGCGGAGCTCATCAATCCGGACGAAAAATGCGATGGTTACTTCAACGACACGGCTATTTTTGGCCAAGGATATTAAATGATTGTATCGAGTTTGCACGAGGATGCATACAATGCCAGATTCACGGGCCTATACAAAGGGTCCCGGCCGAATCGTTGCATTCGGTCATTAAACCATGACCGTTTCGAGGATGGGCCATGGTCGTAATCTGCAAAATCACGCCATCTTCTGGGGCCGCCTAGCACACATGGATAATAGTAGCAATCGATTACTTTACTAAGTGGGTCGAAGCGAAATCATATGCCGAGCTGACATCTAAAGAAGTTTGCGACTTCGTGGAGGAACACATTGTGACCAGATTTGGCGTACCAGAAACGATCATAACTGACAATGGCACAATCTTCACAGCCGAGATGTTTAAAGAATATACGGAAAATTTGAACGTTCGGCTCGAACAGTCTACACCGTACTATCCACAAGCAAATGGGCAGGCCGAGGCAAGTAATAAAGTGTTGATCGGCATTCTCGAAAAAATAATAAAAGAAAGGCCTGGCATGTGGCATTTGAAGTTGAACGAGGCATTATGGGCATATCGAACATCGCCCCGATCGGCGACTGCGACAACCCCGTATGCATTAACCTATGGACACGATGCAATGTTACCAGTCGAGTTAAGCATAAATTCGTTGCGATTAATTGAACAAAGTAGTTTGTTTAGCGCCTAATATAATCAGTCCATAGGACAGGAGTTAGAAGATTTGGAAGAAGCACGACTTGACGCTTATAACTTGCTGGTGGCACAAAAACGGATTGCCGAGCGAGCCTATAATCAAAAGGTACGACAGAAAACATTCGGCGAGGGTGAATTGGTTTGGCAAACAGTGTTGCCCGTAGGATTAAAAGACCCTAGGTTCGGCAAGTGGTCGCCGAATTGGGAAGGGCTGTTTGTTGTACATAAAGTATACGGCAAATGGGCATATCATCTTAGAGACCGGTCCAGTTTAGTTCATAAATTACCAATCAATGGGCAGTTTCTGAAGAAGTATTATCCGGTCACTTGGGAAATGCGGGAGTAAAACATTCATTTCATTAAAATCGATAGAGTACAAAGTGAGCTGGTCGATCGGTTTACATAAAAGTCAAAATAAATTTAAGGCGAAGAAGGTAGAAGAGTGCCGAGCAGGGTCTTCAGCTCTAACCACCGCACCTTGCCCATGATGACTTGGGCCTGCCGGTTCTTCTTCTCCAGCTTCAACTGCTCGACCCGTTTTGTGTTCGCCGCGTACTCGGTTAAGCAAGCCTTGCCGCCCGACTCGAAGTCCTTGGCAAGCTCGGAAGCAATGGCCGACCTTCGTTTCGACAATTCGGCCATTTGACGGTAGAGGTCGGCCAAGGCCTCTCCTTTAGCCTTTAAAGCATCAATCTTTGGACGGAGAGTATCTTGAACGGCCGTGGCAGCCTGCAGGTCTTGTTCGACCCTCAGAGCGTTCTAAAAAATACTGAAAGTTTGTCGAACCCGCTCCAAGGCGGTTGACGCCTGAACGACAGCCTCGCCGCTCAGCTGACCGTCGGCTCAAAGGTCGTTTAGACATTCACCCAGCAAATCAAGACCTTTGCACTCAAGGACTTGCGACGCCGAAAGCGACAAGACCTCTTGCAGCCGAGTCAGAGCAGTTGAATCAGCAGTTTCAGTTGTGGCGGCCGAAGGACCAGCCCCTCTAGTAGTACTGGACAAGAGAGCTTTGAATTCGACTCCCACGAAACCTGCACACAAAAATCAGGTTAAGCTCAAAAGAAGTCATAAAAAAGATAGCAAGAAGGTTTCGTTTCTTTTAACCTGCCGAGAGGATACCTCGGCCATGTCTTCAGGATCGTTGCTCGAACCTAAAGAACTCAATGGCCGAGCCCAGTGTCTTAGACTGCTTCTCAGTTCACGCGGCCGATAAAGGTTATCTACGTTCGATGGCCACTGAGGCGGCCAAGAAATATAGATAACACCCTTCGGCGCATAGAAGTTTCGATGAAAAGAGTACGCAGGCACCTGACAGTATTTTCCTGGTTTAGAGTTTTATGGCAGAAAAATAATCAAGGAAAGGCTGTAGAGGGTACTTACGAAGGCCGAAGTAGCTTTATGCGGAGGAATGTGGAGGTCCTGGTCTTGAGGATGAACGGGCATTCCGCCGTTGCCTCTGGCTCATCGGCCGGTCGTTTTCCACGGTCGGCTGTAGAGAGGCCGACTGGGACAGCCGCTTCGGACGCAGGATGGACGTCCTGGTCTTGTGGAGGAGCGGGCATTTCGACCACCGCTGCTGGTTCCTCGACCGGTCTTTTGCCACGGTCGGCTGTGGAAGGGCCGACTTGAACAACCACCTCAGACACTAGATGAGGGTGACGGCGAGAATGAGGGCGGTTCGCCAGCGGAGCCTCGTCGCTCCCCTCGCTCTCTTTCATAACGAAGACCGAGGGCTTTGGATTTGCAGGGGAGGTTCTCTCGATCGCAGGGACCGCCTTTTCCAGGACAGGTGCAGCCTCGACCTATGGGGCTACAACTGGTGTACCGACCTCAGAAACAGGCCGTGCTTGGACTGTTTCTGTGGCCGGAGCTGGCTGTTCCTCGACCAAGGCTTGGCCGACGGCGGGAGAAGGAGAAACACTGGGAGTCGTCGCCCCCGTAGTTTGACTGGAGATGACGTGGATCTCCCGTGCTCCTTTCTTTGCCAGCTTTTTGACCCGCTTGGCAGGCGGCGGAGGTTCGATGACCGGCTCGGCCTCTTGACGAGACCGTTTGCTCAGCACAGCTCGCGCAGCGATCTTGGCCCTCTTAGCAACGGTCGATTTTTTCTCGGTCGTAGCCACAACGACCACCTCCACCTTTTTCAACGGCCGACTACCTGAGAAAGTAAAAGCAAATCAGCAAGGCAAATCAACAAGTGCAAAATTGAAGGGAAAAGGGAGAAATAAATAGTTACCTTGGGCTTGGGGGGCAGATGCCTTCTTAGGACGATCACCGAAGAGTCTGTTCAACACACCATCGACCGGAACACCAAAGAACTCCTGGGTATACGTTTCCCACCAGTCACCGAAGGTGTCAGTACAAAGGGTTTCTGGGGTGGCCGGTCGAAGGCGGAAATTTTGGCATTGCTCTTGGAACTCCCTCTTGGCGGTATTGCTATCCTTCTCCGAGGAGCCGGGTTCGCATCCACGGCTTAGGACGGTTCGGGAGGAGAGAAGGGGGACCGGGCAGCCTTGGAGGTAGCCAAGCTGTCGAGCAAGAAAGTTAGGATGGTACACTTCCCAACCCGCTCGTTTCCCATCACAGCCGAGAGGAAGATCGCGAGTGAGCACGAACGACCCCCAGGACTGACGAAGGTCGGCATCTTCGTCTGTGCCCCACATTGATGAAGGAAGGATATTCTCGACGACGACATATCAAGAATTCGTCGTTGGAAAGGTCATCAATGGCGAAAAAGTATCTAAATACCTCTTCAGCTTGGTGATGGGGTGTTGGTCGAGAGGCCAGCTGAGGTCCAAGCGCTTCCGTTGGCGAGAAATCGATGATTGCCGGCCGAAGGGAGGCGAAGTAAACTTGCAGCCAGAGTTGAAAGACCCAGATGAGACCATTCTGGTGTGGGTCGATCTTGTGAAGGGTCGTCTCGGCCAGACAACGGAAGAGATGGGCAAGAATGTTGGAGCTAAGTGACAGGGCGTGACCACTAGCCAGGGCTTCGGCCACCGGCATGTTCTCGACCAAGCATTTGTTAGATTTAGTACAACAAATGTACTTGTTGTACCAATAGAAGAGGAAAGCCTCATGTTCCCCTTCTCGCAGAGCCTCTTCGCCTCGGCCGGCAAAATGGAGATAAAGGGTGTTGTAGTTGAAGAAGTTCTTGTGAAGTTTTTGAACGTCTTCTTTCGAGGGTGTTTGACCCTCACTGCTCAACGTCTCAAAGGCCCGTCTGTCGAAAAGCGTCTTCAGGTCAAGGTTCGACATGTACCTAGAGAGGGCAGCATCGATGGGGATTCCAGATGCTGAAGTTCCCAAAATGGCGGTGATATCAAGAATGGTGGGGCCAATGGGACCAAGAGGGATGACCATGGTGTTGGTGGCCGAGCACCAGAAGCATAGGGCTGCTAGGAGGAGCTCCCTGTAGAGAACCACATCCATAGATGAGAGGAGAATGGCGTCGTAGATGCCGAGGGCTTTCCATTGCTCGCCGAATAGCTTTTCCATTCGTATAACCCAGGCCGCCCAGGTTGTAGTGGTCGAAGGCCAAGAGCCTTGAGGCCTTGCCGCATCCCATCTCGACCATTCAAACCCTTGAAACAAGGGTGATAGGCAATGCTCATAGAGAAGTCCAGTAATGGTTGATGGTACTGCCGCCTTGAAAAGAGGTCCCAAGATTTGGTGAGAAGTGCTCATGTCAATTTCAAACCGTATAGTTTTGATTGAGCTTCGATCAAGAATTTTCTGACACTGATCACATTCCCTGGAAAGCTTAGAGATGAATGAGGCCATTGTAGGAGGGTTAAAAAGTACGATGTGAAAGGGGTTTTTCTGGGTTGGAGATTTGAAGAAGAAGACCTGGGAAAAAGAAATGCGCTGGAGAACAATAGCAAGAAATTTCAGAAAATTTTGAGAGCGTAAAGTGCAAATGAGAAAATTTCGGTATTTATAGAATTGTGGAAGGAAGTGCAATCGTTCGAAATTCAAAATAAAGGGTAAAATTGACCGAAGAAATCGCGGATCATGATGAACATTCAGGAAGTGCAGTTGAGAAGACCGATGGTCTCAGGTTTTGGGGGCGCACGATTGCGTGTGACGACGAGATTAATGGCGAAAGACGTTTCGGCGTCTGCACGATGACAAGTGGCTCACGGATTGAGGTAGAGTGGCTATGTTCAGCCATAAGGTCATGATGACATGACGGTTCAGGTAGCCGCACGCCTTAGACGTCATTATTGGGGATTGGCCGAGTTAAAGGCTGCCACGTGGTGTGTCGGTTAGCGAGATCGAGATCGTGCAATCGTGTTCAATAAATGTGCTTTGGAAATTGAGTACTTGGGTTCTGAGAATTAAATTCGCTTCTTCAAGGTCGAAACTCGACCGAAGAATTCTGGCCGAGGACCTCACAAGCGAGGGGGCAATGTTTGGGCCCAAAATAACATTTTGGGCCGAGTATAGAACCATTCTCGGCCCGGGAGGCCTAGCGACAAGGGAGCCTTGGATCGTTTAGTACGTGGGCTTCTAAACCTAGGTCGGCTAGGTCATATGACATTTACGAGTCGAGTCCTAACGCGATAAGGAGTCTCGGCAAGAGTAATAACCCGGAAGTGAATCCGGCTCAATAAAGGACTAGGTTCACAATCCTAGTAAAAATAGGATTGGTCGAGTGGGTGTTTGATCCAGAGAAGAAGACCTAGTTCGAGTAGGGTTTTAACTCGACTTCAAAGGTATCCAGTGCTATAAATAGAGGAGGCTATGCATCATTCAAGCCTCCTTCAATTCAACACACAACTGCCATGCGCAAACTCTCTCAACAACTTTGAGATTTTTATTTTCTCTTTTCGCTGACACATCTTCCGTTGGCATCAACAGCACTGTGAAAGCAACCAGTGATATCTTAAGTCGGCATAGATAGCTCTGTCACCGTAGAATTGGCCGAACTCGCAGTACCTTCCATTGGCATCAACAGCACTGCGGCGAGGACGGTTAGTTACCTATCCAAGTCTCGGTCGAGAAGGATTTCTAAATCCTTATTGATTGAGGTCATCTCATTAGCCGTCTCGGCGAAGTGAGGTGTTACCGTTTACTGAGCTCAGCGCACTGCACGCCGAGTTATTTTATGATTGGATACTCCCAAGTGGGATTCAGAGTTCGGCATTCAGACGGTCGAACCACGTTCATTATCAAGACCTATATCCGCTTTGAGTATCTGTGCCCTTACACTTTGGTGTCGATTCGGCGTGAGTTTACTCTGACGAATACCATCACTGTGACTGAATCTGACGACGGCGATTCGTGAACTTCGTAAGAATAGTAACCTTGTCTTCAGGTTCGAGAATCTAAGAGGCTGAGACGAGTTCCTTCCTCGGCCGCAATCGCAAAAGGCAGAAGTCAGCCACGCACCCAACGCAACATCAACAAATTTACTCCTCGGCCGAGCTCGGCCGACGAGTTGGCACGCCCCGCATTCATTGAAGGACGTAGTTAGCTTATAGATTACTCGGCCTGCGCGCCACGTAGGCTTGGTAGTTTTTAGGGTCAACAATGAGTTAAGTCTGCATCGAGTTCTTTTTCTTGCCTTGTGAACAAGGACTTTTAGTTCGTAATCTTGTATGTTCGAAATGAAGGGAGTTCAGAGCCCTTTAAACCATTTCCTCGATCCCAGATAGTTCTTAATGGAAAGAAGCCTATTAAATTAACCAGATCCAATTGCAAATAGGACTACTAGATAGAAAACAGCTAGAAATAACTTGAATATATGCTGAAAAGTACATGAAACAACAGATCTACTAAACTAAAGTACAAACAAAGAGACTCGGGCAAGATTTCACCTTGTCGAGCAAGGTTAAACTTCTTGTAGCCACTTCTCTTTGAGTTTACAGAGGTTGTATGCTAAAAAATGATGGATGGTAAGCATGTTGTACACGAGGGGATCGATACTACAACACTAGGGAAGGTAGCAGAGGTTTTACACTAGACAAAAGATGACTTTTCTAAGAGAATTATTGGTAAAAGGACTGAATCTAGGCGAGTTTCAGCTTTCTGGATGCAAATCTGGCTTGAGAGCAGAGTTTGTATGTTGTTTGTTTGATTGGTTGAGTGTCCTTGTCTCTGTTGTCTCTTTCTCCTTTTATAGGTGATTTGGCCCGACTATTTGGGCTTTGTTCTTGTTTGGAAGCTCTTGGAGGGCAATGAGTCATCTTGTATTTACACCTTTGTGCCATCAGAAAGTGCTTTTTGGCTGATATTGAGTTGGTCTTTGTCATTTCTCACTTCAATCATAGGCTAATGGCCTATGCCTTGGTTGAGAAGGCTTCAATTTGTTTCAGGCTTCAATGCTGGGCTTCGAGCAAGTTCAATTTGTTTTGGCGCCTTTGGGCTTTCCCTTATACAAGGCCCAATGTTGAAATATCAACTCAAACAAAAGGTTCAAAGTCAAGAACTATTTATCCCAATGCAGTACTTTTCCTCCCGAAGCTCTCAAGTGTTTGCATTTTCGCATACTAATGAGTGTTAAGTCTAGGATTTGGCTTTAAATCCTTATCTCTTCTATTATCATACCAAGCTCCAACTAGGATTAGGAGAGTGAAAGGATGTTGATCAATTCTCAAGTTCTCTCACTAAACAAGGTTTGGCTCATGCATTTGCATATTAAAATTGCACCCTTATGATTCTTTACCTAGTCAAGTATAGGCACGTGCACATTTAAACTATAATGTGACTCTGCTTCAATCTTGAATGAATCATCATACATTCTTTTATTCATGTCCTATAAATATTGAACATGTGCATTCTGAGTGAGCTGGCTGCTGCTAACTGTTTACACGGAAATATGATCTATAATCATGTAGAATTTTATGTGGGTGATGATTGCATGATGATTTAAGTCTTGGAGAGTATAAATGTGGGCTTATCAGCTCATGGTAGTATTTTCCCCGCAACCCTTCAAAACCCTAGCTGCAGATACTTTATCCTTTGAGCTGGATTTTCATTTCATAG
This sequence comes from Malus fusca, assembly GCA_035220775.1. Lineage (NCBI taxonomy): Eukaryota > Viridiplantae > Streptophyta > Magnoliopsida > Rosales > Rosaceae > Malus > Malus fusca. The sequence continues at coordinate 44,174,936 of CM069073.1, read as the reverse complement.
AAAAGGTCAGGGGAAACAGAAATGATCAGGGGAATAGTTGACTCTAGACTCATTTTTGGTTTGAGCTTATAGCTCTTGCATATAGATCTTTAGGTAAAGTTTGTATCAATTCTCTCAGTCTGTTGATGTATGATTGAGGAGAGTTGTTACTCATTTCTGAATCCACATCTTGCATCCCATTACATGCTCATTCATCTCACCCGTGTCGCAAGTGAAGAGCTCATGTTGCAGTTGCCACTGGTGTGAAGACCAAACTCAAATCTCCTTGAAGAACTGCAAGTCGCACAGAGGTACAAGATGCTTATTTGAGTTTTGAGTTTGTGTATGTATTTTTCTATATGAACTTGATTTTTTATTAGTGGATGGAGCTCTTGGGAGTTCATCCATTTTTTACCCAATTAATAGTTTTTTGGGCACAATCTCTGTGTGACTAATATCTCCTTGAACCTTAAATGTTGCTATAAGTATTTAGAGAAATGGTCGTTTGAATCTTGGACTGATACCATAATCTAGAGTTTAGCTACCTCTGACAACTGTTATCTGTATTGACTGGACCTTGTGACTAGCTAAGTTTATGATTGTTGTCCGAATATTGAAGTTTTGTTGATGTCCATTTGTGTTATTCTAGGGAGGTTGGAAGTTGAAATAGGTATTGTATTTCCCATTATTACATATTGCTGCGGAGGATTTTGCCTAGTACCAATTTCAATGAGTCAATTTCATTAATATGGTGGATTGTTAAAGATTTATCAAAGTTTTAATATTTACTAGAGAGTAATTTTTCAAGTTTTATATCTGTTTAACACCCGTGGTGGTGGGTTTGGAAACCCCACTTCTCATCGTTAACGAAATAAGCTCAAGTTTACATGGTACGTAAAGCTCAACGAGGGAAACACATTTCATAGTTGATATAACGTCCATAATTGTCGGCAATGTCATGGAAATCAAGGGTTTAGAAACCCGATAGTAAAAACATTGAATCGCCCCTCAACTTTCTTTTTGCCTCAAAACTAAGTATTAAATTAAACATAACTTAAATACACTTTAAAATTCAATTTAAAAAAAATGAATAATAAAAGTTAAGAATAAATTTCACATTGCATGTGCATATTAGTTGCCAGATCAGACGGTTTAGATTGATGGTTCAAGTGAGGTGATCTCCTCGACTATATTGTATTTCCATAATACCAAAAAAGCCATAAAGTTATTAACTTGGAAGTGGGTCTTAGGTTAAATTTTCTCCAAAAACGAATTTGAACCCCATTACTGCTAGTTTATTGTGATGCTAAACCCACATTCTTCCCTTAATGTAAATAATATCGTTTGTTAAAAAAACCATAAAATTACCAAAAATAGTGATAATCATTATGTTTTGGCAAGTCCTTATTACTGAATCAAACAAATCGAATGGCATGTCTCGAACCGGCCCACAACTTTAATTTGATGGGTCGACTAGACCCATAATTTAGAGAGTAGAAATAACCTTCCATCATATAGATAATTTGAATTCTACAATGGACAATCACACAATGCGACAGCAATGGACCACGAAGCTATATAATTTTCTGTCCATCGGCCTTCTTGGCCTCTTTCTTCTTCAAAATATTATTCCATTTACACATTAGAGTAGAGTTTGACGTCTCGATACAAAAGTAAACGGAATACCTTTATTAGTCTTTACACAACTTTTTTTTTTATTTTTAGCTATCAGAATAAGTCAAACGGAAATAATAGTTATGATTAAATAAAAGTGTGTGAGAAACTAAAACTGACGTGTTTATCATTTCTCGTTCATAAAACCTATTATCCAATGGGAATATTTTTTTTTTCTATTACATGTTATGTTACTATTCTAAGCTAGATTAAGAAGATAAAGTGCGTTTGAAAACAATATACAATGCGTTGAGGAGAAAAATTTATCCACCAAAAAAATCAATCACTTGTCAATGAAAATCAACTGACCTTATTATAATTCCGAGACCTAGATGCAGTGGCATAGCCAGAATTTCTAATAAGAAAGGTTAACCTAACTTTAATATGTAGGATGTTATACATTAATTATAATTACTATGAGTATTACAAATTTCATATTTACAAGCTAATTGTCTTATCATTCCGAAATCATATGATAAAATCCTTTCTCCCTAGTTCTTTCTTCTGCTACCTCTGTTTTGGTGCAAGATGGGTAGGCGCTGCCACCTCGTGAAACCTGCATCATGCCTTCTTAGGGCTGGGTAACCGGGTCCTAGACTCGCGGATCGGGACGGGTTTGAGCAATTTGGAGTGGGTATGGGCGGTTCCAAAATTTATGTACACAAATTGGGGCGAGGAGGGGTGGGGCAGATCCCAGAAGTTGTGGCAACGGGGCCCGATCCGGACCATTGCTAGTGTTGGATTGGATTTAACTCCACCGTTGGATTTCATACTCCATTTTCTCCTCTGTCATCTCTCTCCCCCATTCATTCACGTCTATGCACATCACCACCAATTCACTGACTCGAGCCCTCGACTCGACTCCGTCTCCCTTTTTCTGGCGACTAAAAAGCTCTGATATTGGTATATATTAGTAGTTGCCTTCTTTCTTTGATTTTTCTTTTTTACATTGAATTTTGATGGTTGCTTTTGAATTAGTTTCCCAATTTTTGTTTAAAATACTTTCATGTTTTGTGATTTCCTTTCAATCCCTTTCATTTGAATGAGTTGCCGATTTTGTTTAGATTCTTTCTTTAAATTGGTTTTGGGGTGTTGTTTCTTTGATTTCGTTGGCATATTGTTCATAATAATTGGTAAATTTTCATAAATGTTTTCCTTGATTGACTTGATTTGGTGGTGCTAATCAACCTAAAATCTAGAAAGCTGAAAATTTCACATGTTCTTACAAAAAAATAAATAAATGGACCTGTAGACCCGCCCCGAACCAGCTTGTTTAAAATAGGCCGGGTTAGGTCCGGTTCCAAGTTTCAAACTTCTTATACTTAGCCCGGCCCGCCCTGTTGCATTTTAAAATGGGCTCAGTCCGATTCCTCCAAATTTGGGCCCGGTCCGTCCTGTACCCACCCCTATGCCTTCTTCCCAAGGCGCTGCTTTCCTGGGTCAACCTTCAACAGACGTTACTTTTGGTAGTGCGCCTCATGATTTTTGTGCGTTGATCTTTTGCATGAGTTAAGAAGGGAAAACCAACAATTAATGCATGATTTGCTGGCTCTTCACATGATTCAAAGGCTAAAAGACTTGGTTCACTCCTAACTAAGTTGGTTAGCTTGCTAGGGAGGAAACTAAGCCGATTCTCTCTTAAACTGTCCCACATGGATTGTAAAGATTATGGGCTTGGATTTTTGAGCTCCCAAGCAACCTAAAGCCTTCCATAATCTTGACTCCACATAGGTCCGATAAACTTTCATAACTGATCACACCACAATTCGCTTGGCAAGTCCCGAGCATGTGACTTAGGCTTATTTTAGTGTGAATAGTAGTTAGCATGATAGAGCTTGGCATGGTGAATAGGCATGGACATGGTGTGATTTACATAAATACCAAGCTTAATTACCGTAGCGCAACATGATTGTGAATATACTCATTTCTTGATTCCACACCTCTGCATGTATCTGGGCTTCACTTGAGGCTCGTATAGCGATTGGGCCTCGAGGCTCGATGGAGTTTGCATGTGATATCTTTGAGCCTTAATAATGATAAACCTGTTCAATGTAAGTTTATTTTTGAAGAATAGGTCTAGCTCAGGCTAGATTCTCATTTCCCTCTTTCATGCGTCACGCAGCTAATAAAACACTTGAAGCCTATCATTGTACGTAGTGGCACTTTTAGGTATTATCTTTCTATGCAATTTTGTTATCTGTTGACCAAAGTTTCATGGTTACTCACTATTTAATGGTTGAAAATGAAACATTAAAAGTACATTTATTTATTTGTCATCTTTAATATTAAATCAAAGAATAAGTGACCAAACATTTTTTTGTCACTTGGTGACCGAGAGCACAATTTTGTAAACAACATACTGCAATATGAGATATCAATGTGGTAGAGAAGTTGCAACTTTTAGGTAGACATGGCATTCGTGTCGTGTTCGTGTCGTTTTCGTGTCATACCCGATATCTTAACGGGTCGTGTCGTGTAACACCCGTTAAAATAAACGGGTAAAATGACCCGACCCGAAATCGACCCGATAATATTAACAGGTAATATGAACCGACCTGTTACCCGTTAAGGAAAATATATTTTAAACCAATAAATAATCAAATGAAAAACATAATACTAAATAAGTATATACATACCATATTGTCACATCGAAAACATAAAAACGCATTTTTCTTTTAAGTATATTTTCACTTACCTAAAATCTTTAATAGTTTTTTAATTAATGTAGAAGTGTAAAAAAATATTGAAAAAAAATATATAAACGCTCGTAATGACAAGCTTTACAACTTTCATGAAGAGCTTAACTTCGAAATTCGCCACTATAATCATATAAATCATAGATCAAAATTTAACCATTGATTGTTGTTTACATTTACGCTTCATTGTTCTCATCAAATTTTGTTTTTTCAGATTTTCTTTTTTGAAAACTTGATCTATTAGAGGATGCAGGAAGATGAACGGTTTGGATCGTTGATATTATATTCAGAGTTTTACGGTTAGTGAAAATATTGCTTGATGTTTATAAAGTTTCTACAAACTATATGACATTGACTCATGTTTTAGTTAATCGTAAATATCGAAACGTGATATCAAAGATCTAAACTGTTCATCTTCTTACATCCGCCAGATGATCATGTTTTCAAAAATGAAATTTAAAAAAATGAAATTCAGTAAGAAGAATAAAGCGTAAATGACAATCGATGGTTAAATATAAATTGAAGGTTTATGAATTATAGTGTTGGATTTTGAAGTTGACCCCTTCATGAAAGTTGTAAAGCTTGTCACTATGAGTGATTGTATATATATATTTTTTTACATTTTTTACACTTCTAAAATAATTATTATTAATTTTTCCCTCAAATAAAAAACATTATTCATGAAGGTTTTGAGGATTTTAAAAATCTAAACGATAATGTAAGTGTAACCATTATCTACTCGTGGAGGAATAATGATGAATCACGAGTGTTTATATATTCTTTCACATTTTTCATACTTGTATGTATGTCTTCTTAGTTTTTGCCTATACAAATACTATATTAGTTTATTTTAATTTTGGACAACAACATGTTAAGTAAAATATATCCTAGTAATGATAATAAGGAACTCTCATAATAAAAATAAATAATGACTAAAACTTTTTTTTAAAACTTATATAGAATAATAATACAAAACTATATATTTAATATAGAATATGGCTATTGTATTTTATAATAAATCTTTTAGTAATTAAACTTTAAAATTATCAAAATAATTTTTTTCTTAACAGATCGAAACGGGTTACCCATGTGTTACCCGCGTGTATACCCGTTAAGAACCCGTTATTAATGGGTTCTTAACGGGTCACCCGATAATGACCTGATAAGTTATCGTGTTGACCCGAAACCTGTCATTTTCGTGTCGTGTCAGAAACTGCCAGGTCTACTTTTAGGTATTATCTTTCTATGCAATTTTGTTATCTGGTGACCAAAGTTTCATGGTTACTCACTATTTAATGGTTGAAAATGAAACATTAAAAGTACATTTATTTATTTGACATCTTTAATATTAAATCTAAGAATAAGTGACCAAACATTTTTTTGTCACTTGGTGACCGAGAGCACAATTTTGTAAACAACATACCGCGAAATGAGATATCAATGTGGTAGAGAAGTTGAATTACAGTTGTCAATGACTTGTTGGTATATATTTTTTTTATAAAATTGAAGTTTCACTTTCAAGGTTGATTTCATTTTCATGTTATAATTAGGGTTTGGCATTGCATATGTATATGATATATGCCAAACAATCATCAAGCTTAGTGGGAGAGAAAGAAAAGTACCTAATTAGTTTGTTTGGGTTCATTTCAGATGGGAGATTCATGAATTAAACATGCATGTGTGCCTAATATGTACACGTGACCTAAAAGGAATGTGAATATGTCTAGCTACTACTAATTAACTATAAAGCCTAGGTATACTATGGTCTACCAATTTGGCAACAACTAGTCATTACGAATTGTTAATAGTTTAAACTTTTGACCTAAATGTATTTTACTAAATGATATTATCTACATTAACGGGGTGAGGGAGTGGGCTAAGCCTCACAATAGGCTACTAATAATATGATTCAAATTCTTCTTTGGCGAGAATTGGACTTAAGACCTCTTCCTTAACCTCCCTTCTACCAGTTCCGCCCAAGATTGAAAGGTTTTTGGTTCAAAACCGTGAAGAACAGTGCTGGAGAACCCGGGGGTGTTCGACGGCGATTCCGCTGTTCCGGCAAGTTGCACCACCCACAACCACCCTTAATCAACTCCCCTTGAGCCTAGGAGAAAACCCCAAACAACCTTGGAGGCGGCGGAGCACCGAAGAAGGCGAATTGAACACACCAATTTCTAGGGTTTCCGACGGATGCGAGCTATTTTGGGGCATTTCCCAGCCAAATTGGACTTGGCCACATGTATAAAACTTGCTATACTCGTTGAGATCTTCATTCCTGTAAAATTTGGGAATTTTTGGAATTGTTCGATTTTCCGGCGAGTCGGGGCGGCCGACCTTCACGTGCGGCGGCGTGTAGCCAGTGGGCCGACGTTGCCTTTTTGAGTTAAATTTGATGTTCTGATGTCAATTTGATAACCGTTAGCTATAGTTCGATAGTTTGAACCTAGTATGGAATAGTACGACACTTGACCATTTTATGATTCGACGATCCAACCATTGGATCGTCACCAAACCTTAATATGTTATAGTACGTAATATTTGAGGACCATAAGAACTTACGGATCGAGAATCCAACGTACATATCTTCCCGAATTAGATTTGTAAGTTCGTAAAATAAAACGTTGATCGCCACTTGATTTTTGATTGGCAGAGATCTGACCGTCGGATCATGGTAATACTTTAGTATGTTGTTCTAGAAGCTTATTGAAACTCTTGGCAAGTTACGGATCGGAAATCCGAGTTGTGGATCTTCCAGATCGAGTTACATAGGGTTGTAGACCCTACCATCGACCTTTGACCGACGATTGACTTTTGGTCAATGGGTTACAAATCATTCTAGAATGTCCTTGGGGATGTGTATTATGTAAGTTACATAATCTATCAATAAGAATTCTGAGACGTGATTTGATATTTTCTTACGTACGCCTAGATTACACTAAAATTTATTAGCATTAGCGAAATGACGGAATTTATGAAATTATTTCGGATCTTGAAGGATGCCTTAATCCAAGTTACGACTTTGATGAATGTTATATTGACTAGAAATTATGGAATATGTTATTCCTATGGGATGCACATGTAAGCTTACTATAAGAAGATGCCTTGATTATATTTATGGTCATGAATAGTACGATGTTGATTAGAATTGTTGAATGGCTGTGGTATGACTATATTGATGTTATATGTTCATCATTGCTACACCCGATGTTAGTGCTCGCCTAGGGCTAGGGCTAGAGCCAGTCTTTCACGTGTTTGTTCATATCCATACCGCATGCTCGCTTTGGATCCAAGTAGGTGTCAGTCATGTCGTACAAGTTGCAATAGGCAACTCCGACTCTTATGTGACTACAAATAGTGCCAGTCTTCATGTGATTGTAGCACTAGAGCGTATATTATGATTACACCCAGTTCTGTCGTACATGTTGCATCAGGCAACTCCGACTTGTGTGCTAGCATAAATTGATGAGCATCAGTTCAATCGTACATGTTGCATTAGGCGACTCCAACTTGTGTGCTAGCATAGATCGATGAGCATCTGATTTTATTATGCTACTGTTGAGATATTGTGATTGGCATATCTCTGGAGTTATTGTTGATTTGCACTTGATTTCATACTTATACGTAGTATGATTTCTGGAAACTATACTTGTTTTACGGCGATGGGTTACCATGTTTTCAGAAAGGTTTTTATAAAACTTTATTTTCAGGCCTACTCACCCTTGTTTTTTGCCCCTCCAGGTTTTAGTAGCTGAGCTTTTGTATCGACGAGGATTATTGGCAAATCCTAGTATTGGAGATTACCTTCAATGATATAATTCTCATCCTACCATACTGTACTTCACTTATGCTCTATCATCACGTGTGAAATGGGTTCATTCCCGTTCACCAACACACTCTTAAAATTAGGCACTTTTAGGTTTAAATTTATTCACATATTCCACTACACTACACTTTATGGCTTCGTCACCTTCCAAGTGTCGGCCAACACAACTCGATTCGGAGTCCAAGTGGACATTCCGGGTCGGGGTGTGTCAGTTTGGTATCAGAGCATAAGTTTGGGCAGTATTGCATTCATCACACGTGTGATGTAAGCATTCTCGATTCTTGAGCCTAAATGTTGAATTTTGCCACCTCGTCGACTACGAAAAACGTGTTAGGTTTTCCTAAGTTTTGGGCTGATTAGGCGACTTATTGACATTTGAGAAAATTGCTTTGGCGACCGCCTCTAAACTTTAAGTGAAGAATTTCTTTGCCAAGGAATTATGTAGATTTGAGACAAGTCGATAGCCCTGAGGCAGGGCTACCATATCGATAGTTGTGCATTACGGGGGATTTACCTACCAATTCCACTACCATATTGTCATTTCTACCAAATCTTTTGAAATAGGAAACCAAGAATAGTTTCGATTCCTTAGCAGTACTCGTTAGTATACCACCTATCAGAATTCCAATGAAATTTTTATTTTCGTTAAAATTTCCAGAAATGTCCCGTGTGAAAATGTGGTGCTAAAACGGTAGCACTCGACGGAAGAACATCTTGGGACAATCACTTTTGGTCCCCGATAGCACTAATATTTTCAAACTCATTAGTGATCATTCTGGATCTTCAGGAGGAAGATCGATTTCCGATTAAGTCTATTCTAAAGTAGACTAATAACAACTTCCTTTTTGGCTTTAAGACGTTCCGACCAATACTAGTTTTCCGAATTTCTTTTGGTGATGTACTCGTCATTTCGACAAGCATAGGCACATGTGTACGAGTTATTATACCTATAGTTAGTAGAAATCCCTGCATAGCAAGTATTTTCCCTAGAATCAATGAAACCACCTTAAATGACCAGTTCATTACCAATCACCTAGACCATCTACCCGAGCGGGTTCTAACCTGTAATCAGCCTACAATGGTGCTACTAATTGACAATATTGTCCGATGCCCAGAAACTATCAACCAGTATTCAGGCGGTATGATTCTTGATACCGGACACAGGTACTAATATCTGAGAATGATACCTTTATGCCAAAATGCCGGTTTACATTTTCAGGGTAACGAATAATGTCAAAAATATCAAAAGTATCATATATGCATTAATTAGCGGCACGACTGATAGATTGATTAACAGTTTGAACTGAATAAACTAAATTATGGAAATTTAGGAGCAAGCCTTGCCTTAGGACAGTAAATTCCTAGTGGTGTTAACCATATTACCCAGTTAGGTAACCCGAACGTTCTCAACAAGTCATTCTTGTGGTCGCATCCACCGACAAACATTAGAATCTAAGTACGAGTTAATTTCTCACTGTTAGAGTGAATTGAGTATTAAGAAACCTGTGAAGACTTATTAGCACGTGGCATAGTGAAGGGAAGTAATATGGTACGTTTTGAGGGCGTACATCCATGCGTCATATTCCAAAATCTTACCTGAGATATCACCAAATGGTGGAGTAAAGTACACCATCGATCCACTTTCCCGTACTACACCAGTTTTTCCTTGCATCCTTTCGAACAAGTTCTACATCATGGAGAGAACTTAGTTACAAAAGCTTACTGATTAGAAATTTACCCAACCAAACACCTTATCTAGGGAACCTCAAACCTATTCACGAAGGCGAAAGACTGAACCTTAAGATTGTACCTAGATTTTAGCAACCTAATCGGGTGATGATTAAAACCGTTAATACCCGTACTTCGAATTACTGGTCTACCCGACTGATCTTTGTAACCCGAGTTTTCCCCCATGGCTTGACGAATTCAAAGTGGTCTTATCGACGACCTTCTCAACTACCTCGACAGTGAGACCAAATTCTTTAAATATCAATAGTCAGCTTTATACCAAAGTCCTCAACTGTTAACTTTGATTAAATTGGTACTTTTCTTGGGAGACGTGATCTCCGTAAACGATAATCTTTTCTTTTTCCAAAAAGGGTTTAGAGGAAGAAGGTTGAAATTCTCACAAAGTGTGGTGAAATTCGAGATATCTTCGGTCTTGTCGATTTTATCAACAATTGGTTAGCGATTTTTTCGGCTATAGTGTTTTTCCTCACTTATCGGCTGAGGAAAGTTAATTTAGTTTGAGATGTTGAATAAGAATAAAGTTTCAAACAACAGAACTGTTGTCTTACCTCACCTTTGTTTTATGCCTTTTGATGATATTAATCATTTCGAAATCTATGACGACGTGTTCTTTGGATGTTTCGGCTGTGTAGAGATAGCATGGCGAATTATCACTTATATTTGCCAACGTGTAGAACCGTTTGAAATGAGCCATTTTATTCATGACTTAGAGTCAACCTTTACCATCTTTGCTTGAAAACCGGATGACACTTTTGTGGAGAAACGTGTTTAAAATCTTTATCAATCTTAGACCTTTCAAGTATATATTCATTTTAAAAGAATTAGATTTCTGACTACGATGATGGAAGAACCAGATCAGCATTTACGTTTGCACTACCGTGTATTACCCCGATTATGCAAATGTAATTACTGTTATAGCAGCAAAAGACATATCTACCCTTGAACATCTTTAGTTTGTCCTATCCCATTCTAGTTGGGATTCACGAGTATCAATTTGACGTCAATTATAAATGAGCAAGAATCGTTCGAGTGGTTGTAATCACTTCATGTATATGAATGGAGTTGGGAAATATCATCGTACACTCTCGATATGAGGTATCTTGTGCATGTGGAGATTATTATGATGTTTTGATGATTATAGATCGACTTGACAAGTCAACTTACCTCTTGTTGGTCCAGATGGACAACATTTTAGATCTTTTGGTAAATTGCTCAATCTTGAATTTACCGGATTTTCTGGCGTTTTGATCAGCATCTACTCTGATTGTGATTCCATATTCACCACTTGGTGCTGGAAGGCATTCCAGTCAACCTTGGGTACATGTCTTCCCTGATGTGCACTTCGTATTATTTTGAAGCCAATAGACTGTCTAAAAGAACCGTTGACTTTGGAATTGCAGTTGCGACTATTAATTTCTCAATCACTCGATAAATACTCTGTCGAATAGATTGTTACCGTTGGTGATTGAATATTCCAGAAGTTGCTTTTGTAGTGTGATGGCATGCAATCAACCTAGATATATTAAACTCTAAATTTGATGGACTTGTTTTGACCCTCAAATTTTTTAGTGTTATTTTAGCCTTCTCGACATAGTTTTCACTAAAATGCGAGAGAATTTCTTTATGAATTTGGTCGCCAAGGCATTTGTGAACTACATTGCTCATCATTGCTGCACCCGGTGTTAGTGCTCGACCAGGGCCAGGGCCAGGGCCAGTCTTTCACGTGTATGTTCACATCCGCACTGCATGCTCGCCTTGGATCCAAGTAGGTGCCAGTCATGTCGTACATGTTGCAATAGGCAATTTCGACATCTTGTCGTACATGTTGCAATAGACAACTCCGACTTGTATGTGATCACGAATAGCACCATTTTTCACGTGATTGTAACACTAGAGCGTATATTATGATTACACCTAGTCCTGTCGTACAGGTTGCATTAGGCAACTCCGACTCGTGTGCTAGCATAGATCGATGAGCATCTGATTTTATTATGCTATTGTTGAGATATTGTGATTGGCATATCTCTGGAATTATTGTTGATTTGCACTTGATTTCATACTTATACGTGGTATGATTTTCTGGAAACTATACTTGTTTTACGGCGAGGGGTTACAATGTTTTTAGAAAGGTTTTTATAAAACTTTATTTTCAAGCCCACTCACCCTTGTTTTTCGCCCTTCCAGGTTTAAGTAGCTGAGCTTTCGTATCGACGAGGATTCTTGGCAAATCTTGGTATTGGAGATTACCTTCAATGGTATAATTCCCATCCTACCTTACTGTACTTTACTTCTGCTCTGTCATCACGTGTGAAATTGGTTCATTCCCGCTCACTAGCGCACTCTTAAAATTAGGCACTTTTAGGTTTAAATTTATTCACATATTCCACTACACTATACTTTATGGTTTCATCACCTTCCAGGTGTCGGCCAACACAACTCGATTCGGAGTCCAAGTGGATATTCCGGGTCGGGGTATGTCAAATATAAATTCAGGTTAACAATCTAATATATGATATATTATATATTATTATTTTTACACAAATTTGCACTATAAAGAGAGGAGATAGCTTAAATCCAGAACACAATTGATTGAAAATAAAGATTTCGAACTATCAAAACATCCACCACTTATACATGTTGTTCAGGAATGAATTTCGCTGGAGAGTGTCTCTGGCTCAAGCACACAGCTCCCCGAGGAGTTGGCACTTTGGTTGGTTGTCGGGCTCCTGCTTGTTGAGAGGCTGCAAGAGCATGACATAGTTAGTTCTGAAATGTGCCTTTGTGGGGCCTTAGGTGTAGGCCTTGATGATCGCAATCAAAACTAAGTGCTTAGGCGTGCCACTGCCATCTCAATATGGCAGATGTAGAACAATGGTGTTTAAGTTGATTACTTGCGCCCCGAGTTATTCTGACTTCTTGTTATCTAAGAATTGTCGTAGATGGGTTAAGTCTACATTAAGTTATTTTCTATGCCTCGAGATTAAGGACTTTTAGTTCGTTATCTTATATGCTTTTAAATGGTGGAAGTCCATATCTGACTAAGCCATCGGTCTAGTTCCCATTCAGTTTTTTATGATAGTAAAACCACTAAGTAAACCAGATCTGAGAACTAATGGAACTTTTGATCATCAAATGACTGGAAATGACTTGAATACATATTGGAGAATACATTATAATACTAGATCTATTAGTTGAAAGACAAGACAAAGAGAGTCGGGCAAGATTTCACCTTGTCAGGCAAGGTTGAACGTCTTGCAGCCTTTTTTCTTTGTGGTTACAGATGGTCGTGTGCTAAAAAGGGACAGATGGTAAACAAGTTTGCACTATCTCCCAAAATCCAAGTCTTGCTTCCCCTTCTTCATGGTAGACATCCACTTGTTGGTGTTAGGTAGATGGCACATAGAGACTCTGATGAATCCAATCTCTACCCAGTAAAGCTCCATAAGTGGAAGTATTGTCTACAACAAAAAAAGCTAGCATGATTTGTTTAGAACCCAAGTCAACTTCTAATGGTAGTATCCCATGAGTTCTAGTGATGGCTCCCGAGAAAATGGAAATTGTAAGATCTGTGGGGATGAAATTCTCCTCACTTCTGCACACTTTCTTCATCTGCTTATATGGCAGCACATTGACCGCAACTCCACCATGAATCAAGACCCTCTTGAAGGGTACTCTATGCAGATGAACATTTATTTATATGGGTTTGAGGGGCCAAATTCGGACGACTAAAGACCATCTTGTCAGAATACACTTTATCGGGCTTCTTCCTTGATTACTTGGGCAAACCTGTCTGGCTGAGTTCTTCTTGTTCTGCTTCTTCAACACTAACATGTGTCATCATAGGCTATATCACCAAGTAATCACCCTCCATTGTGGCGGGTTGATCATGCTAAACGCAAAACTAAAGGAAAAATTTTGTCCTAGCTAAGAACATGTAAGAACATTTGAATACATATGCTAACAATTAACTCTTTAAAGTAGGCATGCATCCAAAAACAATTCATAAAACCCATGACTTTCAAAGCCTAGTATATGGTGAACCAAAAGACTCTTTAACAACATTAAAGAAAATTAAGAATTTAGAGATTCTTTACCCTTGAAGCTCATCCTTGATTACACAAGGGATTCACCCAAGTGGAGGGCCTTCAAGTCACCTCCTTGCTCCTTGTATCTTCCTTGTGATTTTCCTCCTTTGCTTCTTTGAGGATTTGAGGATTAGTTCTCCAAAACACCAAAAGTTTGATGTCTCTAAGTCTCTTCACCAAGGATGTATTTTGTGAGGATGAAAATTGATCACTTAGGGAAGTAAATTTGCTAGATAACTATCCCTAAGTAGCCAAGAAAACCCTAATTGAAAACAAAGCTATAAAGATGAATTTATACTTCATTTCTTAGGTGAGTGGCAAACTTGCAATTAAGCAAGTTTTGACATTCCTCACCCTAAATGGCCGGCCATATATTGTTATTGGGCTTATTGCCCATTTTGTTTTAGTTGTCATACAACTTAAACATAATGGGCCTTGTGGACCAAAACACTTTTGGGCCCCGAAGCCCCAAAACCAACTTAAAAGCCCAATACGAACATTTCGTATAATTAATTAACTAATTAATTAATCTTGACCATTCTTCAATTAATTTCTTCACATACATCCTTATTTGGTGTGCGATCCATTAGGTTTCAATTAGCGAGGCAGTGGGCGATGTTACTCTTAACTATCGATTGTGAATTGAAACCACATTTCAATTCTCCCTTTTTGATGATTAGTGTTTGCTAATCAATAGGGCTTCCACAAACCATGAGTGACACCTAGCAGTATGTCATGGTTACCCAAGCTAAGTAGAATTGGTTGGAGAACCTATCCAGTTACAACTACAATGCAATACGGTCCTTCTCTAATACAATACTCTTAATCACATTGTTTAAGTGATAGTTTGTTTCATGTCTACTATCCAATGTGATACTTTCTTATATGATTCCCTTGAATATGATTTGGAACATCTTCCTTAGTCATATTCATTTGCTTTGGCCAAAGACTTTAGAATCATATTTTAGAGTATTCTCCTCCCACCATGGAAGGTTAGAGATCCCTTGTTGTGCATTCATATGCCTACATGACTAGATCGCATGACCCCAACAATGCCGTGGACAATCCGAAGGAATGCCTTTGTCATGATCAAAGATCAAGGACCTAACCATTAGACATCTATGATGCCTCAGGTCAAAGGACTACTTTGCATATTGTAACCTTAGAGTTCGTACATGACATGTATGTTTGAACTCTTATTAATCGCAGTTCAGTGTACTCGATCACTCTTTCGAGCACCTATGTGTTTGTCTTAGTGTCCAACACCAAATGACTTGAGACTAGTTCATACTCACGTTTGAGTCAACATAACACATACTAACCTTAGCGGATTGTCAATGCCCAATTGGCAATCCTATGGTTAGGAACGTTTTAGGAATGAACATAAGAGAAAGGTCTCCTTAATCTAACTCATTAGATCACTTATCTCTTATGTCAAATACATCCCTTGGATTCTCTTATTGTTTAAACACATGATACAATAAATAGTGAATAACAATAAGTATTGCCCTTCCATTAAACATATAAAAGTTTAACATATTAAGTATTCCAAAAAGCTATTACATCAAATGAGTGGCTTTGTGGGCATACTTCCAACAAAAACATGGTAGATAAAACATGTGTCATGTTTACGTGGAAGTTGCTAAGTCTAGGTAAGTCATTTTTCTTGCCTCGGATATGCTCTTTGAACTCATCCAACCAGTTTTGTGCTTCTTTTGGTGGCACTAGTTCGGGCAAACCTCATTCCTGAGTTATGTCAAAATTCTGTACTTGGTCCGTATCTTCACAAAGGGTATCAACCAGCAATGGTGAGGTATCCTCCCTCTCGAGCGAGATAGTTCTAAAACAAATTGGCTTCGGGCTCCACCTCGGGGTTGGTATCATCACCATATCTTCTTGAGCCCTACTCAGAATTCTGTATTTCCCAGGATGAAGAGTTTGCGGCACATGATCTCATTCCCCTTCGGTCTTGCTATTGGCTTTATTCACCTTTTTTTTACTCCTCCAATGAAGCTGATTTCTCCCTCCATGAGGTACACTCTCGAACTTTACATTCTCTGAGGTTTCTGAAGCAATGAGAACTTTCTATGAGTTCATATGGGTCTTATGCTGCCTTTTGACCCTCTTGATCATAGAAGTTCCCATTTCTTTGACATGCCTTCAATCTTTTCCGACTGTATACCATTTCTGCCTGAGTCGGGCAGGTTTCTTCTTCGTGACCGGTTCACTGTCTTCCATTTCATTATAATATCTCCATTGGTATAACTTGGCTGAGGTAGCCTCATATCTACCCATCTTGGTATGTTGGCCTTTCTGTCTTCCACCTCTTCAGAAGCTTCGTAATTTCTGAACGCTTCTGACAAACCCTTTGGTTGAGAGTCACCTCCCAACCTTTGGAAGACATTCCTTGAGGTTTCTTTTTCAGCTGTCCGCAAGATACTTCTGTGGGCTTTTAGTTATTTTTTCTCTCTTCTTTTGATCAACTCCTTATCAATGATGGCTTCTGTTGCTGGTACTTCCAACTCACACTCACATTGGCATTTATTACACTAGACCACTCATTTGATTATGGCCGTTTTGGGCTTCTCGAGTAACTTGATAGCTCATTCAGTTGGCCTATCAACTTGCCTCTTTTCAACCCTCACCTCCCAAGTGGTTTTCCCTTTCCCCTTCTCGGCCCATGTCAAGTTGATCATGTTTATTGAGACTTCTGGAAAAGGATTAGTATCAACCATCATATTAGCCTGTGATTTTTCCAGCAACAACTTTCCTTTGACAATGAGGTATTGTATCTAGTCTCTAAACTGGACACAGTTGATAATAGAGTGGTTAAAGGTGTAGTGCAGCTTGCAATACTTCTTTCCCCTTAATTCCTCGGGCTTGGGCAGCTTTTTGGTGCTGTCGGGCATAATCATTCTTGCCCGCACCAATTCTTCATAGATTTCTACTGCCTTAGTTAAATCGAAGGAATAACTTTGATACTTGGGGGGTTTCATTGGTACAAATCCACCGTCATTCATGACCACCTTTTAGTCTTTAACCGGTTGGACCAATCCTTTCACTATCAAAGGCTTGAAGGGAATGGTCATCTCCGCTGTACACATATCAATTCCATCTCTTCCACAACCATCACTCTCTTCTAGCTCAATCCATTCGAACTTCATTTGATGAATGACAACCTTGTTTTTGTAGAATGTGGGTACTTTGGAGGAATGCTTTGCTTGCTGTTCCTCGATTAACAATTTCTCATACTTGGTGGCAGCAATCACCAGTTCTTGCAACTCATTAAACTACACATCATAAAACTTCTTCCTCAACGGTAGCCTCAAGGCTTTATGAGCAATAGCTATAAACTTGACATGGTTGATAGGAAATTGGCATCTCATCCTTGTCTTCCTAAACCTCATCATGAAGTCTTCGGTAGACTCATGCTCGTATTGCTTCACCTCAACCAGATTGTTGATGGCCATCTCCATTTGCCCCCAGTTAGCAATAGAATTTTGGGGTAAAAGAGAATACCACTGAAATGCTAACCCTGTCAATGAATTCTTAAACAACCTTAACTTATAGTTAAGATTGTCTTCAAATGCCACACAATGGTTGGAGAACTTGAATATGTGATCCCTGGAGGATACATTGTTATCTTCTCCGCTAAATGTTGGGAATGCGGGCATCTTGAAGTTAAGAGGAAATGGATTATGCTCATCAACGAACTCCGGGTAGGGCTTCTGATAAGTGACCCTAAACAGCGGGCGAGCTAGTGGCTGAGCATTTCTCACCACCATCCTTCTTAACTCAGCTAACTCATCTCTGAGTTATTGATTGGCTGTATTATTAGGTGCGGTATGAGGAAGTTCCCACTTCGGGCTACAATCGTTGCCCGAGTTAATCTCTTTTCTTGCTTCGGGCTTCCTCCATTTGGCCTATCCTCTTTTAGTGACCAATGGTGGTGGCCTATAAGAAGGAGGCTTGTCTGCCTTGGTATGCTCCCATTTCCCGCTGGATTCCCCAATCAACTGGGGAATCCCATGCTTCTTTCTTTCTTGCCCGCTCTGCCCCTTACTGTTTAGTGAAAATAGAGGGTTAGACAATTCTGCTTCTAGAATTTCTTCCAACACCGGCTGACTAGTTTCAGATCCTTCCTTGTTCTTTCCTTTATTCCTCTTTTCCTCAAGTAAAGGAAACAGAGGAATAACTAGCTCCATCACAGGGCTGGATTCTCTCATCATCTCTTTAGTACGATTATTTTCTAGGGTAGTAGAGTACTCCAGATCTAACCTTCTTTGCAGATTCCCTGTTAGGGAACATAGTCTACTTACTTCTCCTCTAGTTTCTAGAGAGATTTTCTCCATTCTCCTTAACACAACTACCATGGTAGCTTGCAAGTCTTCATTTGTGACATTTGCTCTTGATTTCTCAGAAGGAGTCGAGCTTTCCGTCAAGGCAGGTCCTTGTAGATCTTCGGGGAGATTTTCCATGTTTGATCTTGGTATATATTGGGGTGGTTTTTGTTATGTTTTCCACCTGCAAGTTTACTCTTTCATTCGTCTTCATGGCATACAAGACTTGTGATCCTACCTGGCGTGCCAAAACTATGTTCGGGCAGGAATTTCGCTGGAGATGGTCCTTGGCTTGAGCACACAACTCCCCGATGAGTTGACACATTGGTTGGTTGCCGGGCTCCTACTTGTTGAGAGGCTGCAAAAGGATGAAAGAGTTAGTTCTGAAAAGTGCCTTTGTGGGGCCTTAGGTGTAGGCCTTGAGGCTCGCAATCAAAACTAAGTGCTTAGGCATGCCACTGCCATCTCAATATGGCAAATGTAGAACAAGTGTGTTTAAGTCGATTACTTGCGCCCCGAGTTATTCTGACTTCTTGTTATCTAATGATTGTCGTAGATGATTAAGTCTACATTAAGTTCTTTTATGTGCCTTGAGATCAAGGACTTTTAGTTCATTATCTTATATGCTTTTAAATGGTGGAAGTCCAGATCTGACTAAGCCATCGGTCTAGTTCCCATTCA
This sequence comes from Malus fusca, assembly GCA_035220775.1. NCBI lineage: Eukaryota > Viridiplantae > Streptophyta > Magnoliopsida > Rosales > Rosaceae > Malus > Malus fusca. The sequence goes on along the minus strand of CM069073.1, from coordinate 44,155,906 downwards.
GTCTTTATGATAGTAAAACCACTAAGTAAACCAGATATGAGAACTAATGAAACTTTTGATCATCAAATGACTGGAAATGACTTGAATACATACTGGAGAATACATCATAATACTAGATCTATTTGTTGAAAGACAAGACAAAGAGAATCGGGCAAGATTTCATCTTGTCGGGCAAGGTTGAACGTCTTGCAACCTTTTTTTCTTTGTGGTTACAGAGGGTCATGTGCTAAAAATGGATGGATGGATGGTAAACAAGTTTGCACGAGGGGATCGATACTATGGCATCTAGAGAAGGTAGCAAAGTTTTTACACCGAACAAAAGATGTCTTTCTAAGGGAACTACTGCTAAAAAGGGGTTGGAAGGTACGAACTGGCTCGAGAGCAGAGTTTGTATGCTTGTTTGTTTGATTGGTTGAGTGTCCTTGTTTCTGGGCCATGTCTTCCCTTTTATAGGCATTTTGTCTTGGCTGTTGCAGGCTTTGCCCGAAAGCACTTCAGTGCGTCATCATCTTTTTTACATGTTCTACCATTAGAAAGTGCTTTTGGGCTGAGTAGGTTGATTTCCATCGGTTGTCACTTCTCTTGTAAGCACATAGCCTTTGCATTAATGAGGAGTTGTCATGATGTCTTGAGATGGATGGCTAGGCGTGGTGCTGAGCCTCGGGCAAGTCTCCTCACGTTAGTTCTTTTGGGCTTTCTTTCCTTTAAGTCCAAAGTTCAAATATTAACCCAAACACATGTTGTGGTATTCCTATTTATTTTTCGTTTTTTGTTATGCATGCGATGTTGGGTCAACTATGTTGTTTGTAGAAGGGGCATTAATTTGGAAACTTGGGTGAGTGAAAAAGGGGGAAAACCTAGGAGTTGTGCTTGGGGAGGAAAAGAAAGTGAAAAATCCCAAAAAAAAAGGGTCAAAATGCAAAAGCACTAAGCCCATAAAATCACCGCAAAGCATGCAAATAGTGTAGAAAGCATGTTGAATTGGCGGCTACCGCGTCCGCAATAATTCTCAATCTCTAGTCCACGTGTCAACCATCCGCCAGACGAATCGTACGGCCTTCCTGCTGACCAAAGAAAAAGACAAGCGGCAGAGCAGAGGGACGTGTGCATGGGCTGGAAAACCCATTTAACAATGGTTTAACCCAAAAACCCTTGTCCTCCTCCTCTATTCGTGGAACCACGAGCCCAACGCATGCGCCTATTTAAGTTTCTTCGCCCCATGCACCTACAACTACTAGATCTCGGCGGCAATACACAACACCCCTCTTGTTACCTACCTGTCACATCTTTAACTGGGCGTGGCGAGAAGGATTTTAATGGTATAGTATATTGTTCTTGTGCTTATGGCGTCACTGATGCAGTATTATGTGACACATGTGGTGTTACTGATTACGTAAAAGTATCTATGGAGGTGACCCTCCTAAGTTTCGCCACGTAAGCATTTAAGTTGAGAAATATAATAAATAATGTTAGACACACCAAACTTATGTTCTAAGTTTGTATCAAATGATAAAATGCCGCATCATTTAGTGTATAAATTTAGTGTGTGAATTTGGAGCACTGTCCAATTATAAAATGGTGGCAGCAATGAGCAATTCTGGTGGGGCAGATAAGACGGCTTGTTAATAAAAGTTTGGGAGTCGCGTGACTAACTTTTTCGCATAAAGTCTGCTGTTTTGTCACTGTGCCGGAGATTTGGTGGTCTGGGATTCTTAGATTTTCTTCCCTTTTCTTATTCATCTCTCCCTATTTTAATCTCCTCAAAAACCCTCCAATTTTTTTAGTATATTTGCTTGAAAGGTCAGTGATTAATTTTATTAACTACTCAGATAAGTACTAAATTAAAATTTTATCCCTCATCTTTATCTCCAGCTGAGCTACCTATTTTTCTCCTGTATTAGTAACTTTATAGTGCATTTTTTAAGGTGAAATCACTATAAATTCTACACTAAAACATTTAGATATTTTAAAATTCGAAACATAATGAGTAGAAGAAAAAGTGTTTTACCTATTGCGATTTTACATGTAGTAAAGTGAAAAGGAAATTCTAGTACTGAAAATTATTAGAATTGACTGACAGATAATATGCATGCGTTGCAGATGTTAATTGTGGGCATAAGTGAGAGAAATGGAGTTACATTAAGGTAAAGTTTAATTGCTATAGTCTTTAATCTCATGTTTATTATTCAGGTTAAAATTCTTTATATAATTTATTATGGAAGTTTTTAATAAATTTTATGGGCTCATGCATGTTCATTATATCATTGATATTGTTCTAACTTAACAACCTATTACAAAGTGATGAATTTTATCACAAAATGTCTCAGTAAAAAGTGGAAAAACATAATAAAATTAAACGGCAATCATGTAACTATTTTGAATTATCGTAGTATTTATATAATTGTTTTGGTTGACATATTCATTGGTATCTAAGCTAAAAATATGATATTTTAACTAAAAGTTTTATTAGAATTGGTCTCCAAACCAAAGATTTCAAATAAATATGATAATTATTTCACCCATGGGACTTTCGTTTTTGTCCTTGCACCCTTTCGAGTCTCACCACCCCACATTGTCTACATTTCTCTTCCTACTTATTTCATCTTTCACATTTCGCATGCATTATGCGCTCCTGTGTATTCTTTGTGGGAATAGGGATCGGCCTAATAGTTAGGTGTTTAATTTGATTGGTCAATATTTGATAATTACAGCACTGCTGTGGGTGGATTATCTTGACTTAATGGTCTTAATCTAATTAACACAAAGTAACCCAGATGTGAAATTTTACTGTTACTTGGGTGAAAAGTGAAAACATGTGAACCATGAACAGCCTAATCATGTCTCATCCACCATTTTCAACCTTAGAAAACAAGTTATCTGGAAGCATGAGCCATATATTATTACTTGGAAATATGTCACATTGGTATTGCCCTTATTATTACTTGGAAAAATGCACGCGCGCTGTGATTCATTACAACTTAATTAGCGGTAATTAGTGCGCGAGGGTTAACTTCTTTATATATGCGTCACAAGACTTGGGCTTCAAGGATTATGATTTCTAAGAAAAGTTAAAGGGTTGTTTGATAATCATTTCGTTCTTAGTTTTTGTTTTTACTTTTATTAAAAAAAAGACTGCAAACTCGTTTGTCAACTACTTTTAGTTAAAAATTGAAAATTATTTATTTTGGTGGCCAGTGTTTTGTTTTTAGAAAACTGGAAGAAGTTACCAATGAGTTTTCAGTTTTCAAAAAAAAAAAACTTTAGGTGCTACTACTTATATTTAAGTGCTATTCATCCATTGCCATATATGTAGAGTTACTATTTTATTTTTGACTTGAGATACCTAATTTTCAAATACCATATAAGTAGAAAGTAGTGCTGCCTCAAGGGGCGCCAACAATTCTCCTCAATCTGAACACTTTAGCTCTATCTAGTGGGTGGATGAGAAGTTTACCTCTTCAACATCACATCTACAAGACTTTGATGCGAAAGTTTCTGTTTTCTTGCCATATCTTATGGATAACAAGATATTTCAAACCGTGTTTGATATATAGTTCAGGCGATATCTTATGTATATTTTAACGTTCAACAAGATATTTCAAACATTAACGTTCAACAAGATATTTCAAACCGTGTTTGATATATAGTTCAGGTGATATCTTATGGATAATTTTTTTTCCTGAACAAAAAAAATTGAATGTGATTGTCACACCGCATACGATTTTGTTAATTTATATTATAATATGTGAGTTAGTAACAACAGAATGCGTATAATCACACACAAACTATGATTTTTTTTGTTTTGTTTTGAAGTGTTTTTGTTAGTGCCATATATATTGATTGAAAATGCTTGAGTAGTACTTGAATTTTTAATGAAATTTTTTATATATGCTTCTAATAAAAACGTCACTTAACAACAAAAATGCTGGATAATTAGGTCTGAAAACATGACTTATAAGCATCAAAACCTCACATCAGGAGGACCTCAATAATTAGGGTTTTGAAGGAAGACAATTGAAATTTGCCCATCATAATCCTCATTTTTTTTCATGGAAGCGTGCTTGGCTTCACGTGTTTGATGATGTAAATGTCAAGCCTAACCACACCTACTCAAAATTGAATCGTGCAATCTCGAACTACTACTAATTATATTAACTTCTAATAAAAGAAATTTTAGGAGGAGGGGAGGCTATCCATCTCAGATTTGGGACATACCACAAACTTATTTAAAAACTTACAGAGGGGGTCTTAGCCTATTTTTTGGTTTTTACAGATGTTTACCAAGAAGGATTGTCGGCAGCGAGACTCAAACCTAAGCCTTAATCTAGTAAAAAGAACGATCATTACCAACTCAACCAACCGTTGTTGTCTACTTATATTAACTTGCAAAAACATCAACTTAAACAAAGAGAGATGGAGAGGGTTGACACTTTCTAAATATAATGGGCCAATTTCTTTTGGTAAAATAATTAGGGCATTAATATAAAGTAAGAGTGGAAAAAGTCCAAGAAAGTGGGTGGTACGTTGCCGTAAAATATGGGAGGAGGAGAGGAGGGCAATAGCAATAGCCAATCGGCATGGATTCCCTCCTTTTCTTCTTCCTTTATTATTTTTTGTGGGTTTTGGTTCTTTTTTTTTTTTTTTTTTTTTTTGAAAAGAGGTTTTGGTTCTTATTTTTAAGAAAAAGAAGGGCATATGATTCTTTTAGTGCGGGCTGGTGGAGAGAGTATTGTTTTTGCTTTCCAAGCGTGGGATGTGTTTGTTGGAGAATCCACAACCAAATGGCTCCATGGTCTCATGTCCCACGCTCCCCCACCAGACTCAAATATACCCTATTATGTTAATCTGCCGATTAATGGTGTCTCCAAAAGAAACTATCCATCTGCTATTAAAGAAAATAAATAAAAGACGATAAATTGCAAAACGACACGTGTCATGTCTTCAAGCATTCGATGGATTGGATTGCTCTTCCTTAATAATTTCTTCCAATATGCTCAATATTACATGTATTAAAATTGCATATATTAGAAGAACATCAAAGTTTAGAAAAAAAATACAAGTGCTTCCTGAAAAATTATTTCCTCCACAATTCAAGATCAAATTAAATCTCTCAACCAATGCTTACTACTGATCTGATATACAAATGTGCAACTGTCATGTATGACAGCACTTGGCATTGCTTTCACCATAACTATGAGCTTTTGATATATGATTTGAAGGCAAGTTAAACCTAAAAGTATATGCATATGATTAACTGTTGAAACAAATCATTCATGTCAATCATAAAACCATGTACACCAACACAAACTTTACATATGAAATTAGTTATAAACAAATATATATTTTTGTTAGACTGCTAGTCGACACTTTGCATTCGATTGTTAAGACATTTTTAGTCTTTATATTTTGTTTGTAATTCGTTTTGGTACATGTGTTTTAAGTTTTAAGTTTAAATCCATCAGTAAATTTGGTCAATTTCTTCTAATTTGGCTTTAAATTTTGCACGTGACAAACTTTTAAACCAACATAAACAAGAGTATTAAAGTCTTTTACAGTAGGTTATGTAAGTTTGAGTTTTGTATATATATAATAATCGAACTGCCTGAGTTTTTATTTAGAAAACACGATTTTTGTACCGGTGTGAGTTTAATAATTTTGAGAGTCATATTTTTAAAAAAAACCGAACTCATATTTTAAGCTCAACAATTGAACTCACCCTTATCAAACTCATATTTTCAGCCTCGTACGTGCGACTGTGAGTGTGAGATTGATACCGGTGGAGTCCGACTAAAACACCAAAAAGAAAAAGGTATTTAACCAATTAACCCTACATTCAAACATCCATGATTCCGTTGGGTGTTCACCCGTGAGCTCCTAGCTGAACAACTTTTGGATCAAAAGGGAAGTGATAGGTGTTAAGTTCACAGAATATATACTCGATTAAGATAACATATCGAGTTGTTTTTAGAAAAAGGAAGAAAACATGATGAACATCCATAGAATATGGAGGGTCCACTATCAGCGATGAGAGAGCTCAAATAGTGAAAAATATTTTGTATTTGTGCGTTACACAGAAACATCCATATAAGCTTCAACTTTAAAAACGAAATAAAAAAGAAAAGAAAAGGGAAAGCACTTGTGTTCCAAGAGACTTTAGTCAAGTGGTCAATCCACAACAACCGTTCTTGTGTCATTGTTACATTTTAATTGGACCATTCAACATTTTACTTTTAAATTATAAAGTTTTAAATTCTATGATACTAAAGTGGCTATGATGATTAAATAACACATAAGACGTGCGGAGGAAAGCAAATATTTCTTTTTCCTTTTTAAAAAAATACTGTATATTCTCAACTGTGTTGTTAGCTATCCGCTCAAAGCCGAGTGAGGTGCTCTACTAACATGAGAGCTTAAGACGAGTTGGTGAATAGACTTTAAATACCAATACTCACTTAGCTTAGGTTTCATCTTCAATCAGTCATTAAATGCCCAGTTTAATTACAAAGTCGCGATATCAGACTCGACGTTCATGTTCCTTTAGATGTACACTGGACAAAAGAAACCTTGCTTTTATATTTAATTATTAATTAGGGTTTGCTTTACATCTCATATTGTAGTTTGTACATGGGAGAGTGTTTAAGTGCCACCAAAAGGGTCGACCCAATGAGATTGGAGGGGGAGGGAAGGACTTGATTGGGCGTGGCCATTTGTTCCCTCCACTCCAAACAAGAGAGCATGAAAGCATGTATATAATTGACAATTAAATAAGCTTAATACATATATAATTAGGTAATATGGATCTTCTTACCTGTGCAAATCATGGGTCTACCTTTTATATTATATTTTGGGTACAACCATATGCCATGCCCTAGCTCCCCACAGTCGGCCGGCACTAAAGTCTAGGGCAGAAGGTCTCTTTGCTCGATCCACTTATTTTTTATTCCATGTTTTTTTAATCCAGGCCCTGTTTGTTCTGGTTGTTTAAAGTGAGTCACATATCAAATTAGAATCCTATGATAAATTTGCAGTTTATTAAATAAGGCAATACTTTGATTTATTATTTGTACGGCTGTCTCGACCATATATCTAATAAGTAATATATATATATATATATAATTTTTTTTTTTTATTTATTATTTATTTTTATGATCACAATTTTTTAAAGTTGATGTGCTTTTGTTATACTAATACTAGAGGATATTACACATCCGATGCATGCGATAGAAGTTACAAAACGAGAAAACGAAGAGTGCGAGCGATAGAAAAGACAAAAGTGTATTAGGGTTCTTAGTTTACAAAATATTATGCTATCAATTATGAGAATATACATTTTATAAGACGATCACTTTGATTTTATTGACACTTCATATTACGGTTAAGTAATATTTCTTTTTATGTTGTATTAAATTATTATAATAATATCTTATTATCATTGTTTAATGCGGGTGCCAAAGAAATCCTTGGAAACAACCATCTTCTTCTAAATCATTTGCTCATTAAGCTTAATCAAATGCACCCGACTCTTCGCTCTTTGTTCGGGCCAACCATTGATGGCTAACTTGGAGGTCGAGACACATCCATATATCACATCAACCAAAAGTATTCTTGTACCCTATATATGGCGGGGTACCCGTAGACCTATTCTCTTTTTAGGACTATGATTTTTTCCCTTCCTCTTTTCATCTCCTTCTATCTCCTCTTCTCACATTTTTTTTTATATTTTGTCTTTATCTTTTTATAAAAAATTAATATAAGATGTTAACGTAACTTAATCGTGATCATTCAAATAGGAGGAGAGATAAAGAAATGAAAAAAAAAGAAGAGAAAATCCTACTCCGCCCTTTTAACCTCCTAACCCTAAAGTAGTAGGCCACCGATGGATAGCGATACAATTGTCAGGTGGAGTGTGAGTTTGTGAAATCACATTACCCAATCAAAGATCAGTGGGACCCCAAAAATGCATGTATACAGTTCAATGGTTTGAATGGTCAAGCTCCAAATAATTGGTGTTCATGTAAAACATTGGATACCATCTCCTTTTACCTTATAATCTTGATTCTTGTAAGTAGTATATGCATTTGCCTAATTTTGCCTTTCGTTCTTCTTTTAGTTTTACCATATCTATTGCCCTTTCTGCATCATTTCCACGGTTTGTAGCATAAAAGTGAGAAGCAACTAAGTTTGAATCATGTTGCCATCTAAAATAGCAAGTGCTTCTCACTCTCATGATGTGCGGTTAAATTGAACTTAATTTTATCGGTTTTTAATGGTGCAATTGAACCAACTTTCACGCATGTGTAAATGTATAGTAATTGGTCGCTGTTGATGTAAAATCTTATTTATCACGTCTTGTTATGACTAATCATAAAGTTATTGGTGCTTACAATAAGAGCAATTGCTAATGTTTTCTTTTCTTTGTGTTTAGATTAAGAAATTTTTAAGGCTAGTACATAATTCTAATAGAATTTAATATGCTAGAGCTAATATATGGTAACATGTGGGGTATCAAATAATCACATCATTAAGAATGAAAGTATTATTAGACCAGATGCTAGTGTGTCATGTTATAATAAGGTGATTTTCATTTAAACTACTTTAACATCAATTTGAAAGTGTTTTTAGGATAACGAAAAATGTTTTTAACAGCAACTGTCAGCAAAACTTACCATGCATTTTTTTGCTTATGTTTCTACAAGTGCAAGATGACTTTTTTTAAGCACTTAAAAATTTAAAATTATAACTAAACATGACAAGAAAACTAAAAAGCAATGGGGTGTGTGAGAAAATTTTTTTATTTTTGTTTTTGAAATAGAAGGAGAGATGAAGAGAGTGATAGAGAATGTGGGAGTGAAAAGTTTTTATTTTTATTTTTTAATTAATTAGAGATATGTTAGGATTATATGTATGTGAGACTTTGAAAAAAAAAAACAGTAAAATTTGGTTGTATGAAATTACATTTCTGCTCCATATTTCTTATTCATGTTCTGTTTTAATTAGATGGTTAAACTGATAATTTCATAAGGTTTTGATTGACAATGAATATTTTATTAATTAGTAGATATTAGAAGGGTATGTCGGCAATTTTGAATATAGGGTTGGTTCGAACCCAACGACGTCGTCAACCTACCACGCAAATAACGTCCTTGATTATTTGACTTAAACTCTAATGTCGATATAAAATATTGATGTGATTAAATTATAACAGTTAAATTCGAAAAAAATTAGAAAAGGGGAGAATAGTATTCCAATATAACCACCCACCGGTGACGGGTCCACCCCGGATAAAAAATAAAAATATAAAAAGAAATAAAAAAAGAAAGAAAGAATTCGAGTCATTCGACCCCCAACCAGGGACATTTCTGTAAAATCCGTTTCTATATAATCTCACCCTCCGTTCTCTCATCACGTTTAGTCGTCCGACTGTACCTGCAATCTCCACTCTCTCTCTTTCTCTCTCTCTCTCTCTGCCCTCTGCTTGTTCCGAAAGCTTCCGGAGCTGCAATTCGATCTCGTTTCGTCAAGCAATCTCGCTCTCCTTGTTCTGAAAGCTTCCGGAGCTGCAATTCGATCTCGTTTCCTCAAGCAATCTCGCTCTCAAATTGGGTTTTCTCCACTGTAAGTATTCTCTTCGATTTTACAGCTTTTAATGGCGGATTTGTCGATTTATTCATGTTTTTGGATTTCGACTTTCTGTTTGTTTCCCGAGAAAATGAATTGGAAAATTTCCGAGAAAAAAAAAAAGAGCTAACATTTTGATCTGTTGCTTCGTTTTCCATTGCAGGGGATTGAGGAAAAGGCGTTGGAGATCTGTAGATTCGTACTGTGGGTAAGACCAGAACAGCATGCGGTGGTGGCTGAGTCTCTCTGTTGATGTTGTTCGCAAAGCCATCTCTTTGAACCTTTATTGCAGAGTAATTCTGTAATTCTTCTTTTTAATGAGCAGTGAACAATATTGAAATTCTGATATAACCCTTCAATTTTCTTACCCTTTTTTACCCTAAAAATTTTCCATGGGATCCACTTTTTTCATCGTCGTTCCTTGTTATGTTCGTCAGATTAGTTGATTTGAATCCAAAAAGCCTATATCTTTAGCTGAAATTCTGTTTCAATTCACTCTCATTTGCTTGTATTTGGGTAATTTAGCTTAAATTCATCTACCCTTTTCATATTTTCTCCATTTGGTTCTTGTTGATCTGCCTTCACTCTTTCGATTTTCGAGTTCGATCTCACTTTCTTGTCAATCAATCTGCTCAGACTTTCTCATACTTTATTTGAGTTTTAGTGTATTGCTCTGTGTTGAAATTGTTTGGTGTTTGGAAGTTGTCATTCCAAAAAAATTCAAGTGCCGGGAAGTTGTTTAGTTATGGTGTGCCAAGCAGCGGGCCAAACAAGATTTCGGGCATTGAAACATGAAAATGGGATTGATGGGGGTGCCACCATAATTGTTAGAGTAATAGCATGCTTTCAACCTCTCCAGGATTGCCAGGTTAGTAATTGAATTTACTACTTGTTGTTAATACTTTTAAAAAAGAAGAATCAGATGCCCCTATTCGGTATTTCGGGTTTATTCGTTCATTTTCAGTAGATTCCATGTTCTTTTTATTGTGCTGGATAATGGTTGATGATGCCTAATATATGATTCTTGGGTACTTTCCAGGCTGAATATTTTCGACATTTGTTGAAACCTGTAACGTAGGAAGATTTCAGTGCTTTTGTGTTCAAGTTAAGCTGGAGTATTTAGTTTATTTCATTCTTGCTGAAAGAGAGACATAAATCAACTATTTCTAGTTGTACATACGTCCTTCTGGTACGTTTTACGTTTCCGATATGATGAATTGTAGTATATTGTTTTTGGGGTTTTTTTATTTTTTGGGGGATTTTCTAAGTTATTAGAAGTTTAATTATATGTGATTGAACTTGTAGGTAGTTGTTTTGGTTGGATGGGTGAAGATTTTGGAACCTGGATTTCTCAGCAGCATTTGGGCTGGCAACCACCCGATCCAAATGCAATGGGTGCTCCACATGGCTTGGGGCAACAAAACTTCATTACTGCTTATGGGAAACCAGGCACTAATATGCTTTTGACAAATGGTACTATGCCGCCATATGCATCCTCCGAGTTGCCGCAACCACAAGTCGGCAGACCAAATGAACCTAAAGGTTGGTTCTATTGCTTACCCCGTATCAGACAGGCCTTCATGCCTGCCACCGAAAATGGTCTCAAAGAGAAAGTTTCTTCTGCCTGTCATGAAAGTCATGGGGGGACATTCGTACCGTACGCAGACAGTGCCTTTGAACAGAAGAAACTCCTTGTTAACAATCTTTCAGGGTATCGGACAACTTTGGTCTTTAGTTCTGAGATAGTGAATCCGTTGCAATGCCGTACTTCTTGGAATCCAGACCAACAAGGTGCTTATTATTTGGATGGGGATGATCCTCGAAATGAAAGAGATTTTAAAAATCTGTCGGGAGCAGTTTTGACTGATGAATTCAGAGGAAATGATGAATGTGGTGCTGAAAGTGAGATGCATGAAGACACAGAAGAACTGAATGCCTTGCTCTATTCAGATGGTGATAGCGATTATACTGAGGATGATGAAGTTACTAGCACAGGCCATTCTCCGACTACAACGACAGTTCATGATAAGCAAAATTGGTTTGAAGAAGTTGCCAGTTCTGATGGAATGAATAAAAAGCGGAAGCTATTTGATGGTGGTAACGATGGTGTGCCATCCGTAATGGACACTGCTAGTCCCATGAAACACAACCGATCGCTGGAGTTAGAGGATGATGCAGAATCCAGTTGTGCCTGCCAGCGAAGTTCTGGATTAAGAGAAGTGGATTCCTTGTCCAGCAACAAGAAGATGAGAAAGGAGAAAATCCGCGAAACCATTAACATTCTGCAGAACATAATTCCCGATGGAAAGGGAAAGGATGCGATTGTGGTGCTCGATGAAGCAATCCACTACTTGAAATCGTTGAAGCTCAAAGCCAAGGCTTTCGGACTTGACTCCCTCTGAGTCTCAATATGTCAGTTGCAGTAGTGCCTCTAGTAGGCACCTTGTATTACTCATTATCAGTTATCGTCGTTTAGTAATATTGGAGAATAAGTCGGTGTACATACGTGTTTGCGTATATAGTACGGCATGAAGTAGGTTCCAGCTATGGTGGTGAAAACGGGAGCGGTTCCGGAGAGGAAGAATCGAGCTTGAAACCCTCTTGAAGCATTTGTGTTAAATGATTGAAATGGTGAATGATTTGTTTTAGGGTAAAGAGAAAGCGACAAGCGCACCTGGAGAGAAAGAGAGAGTGTCATATATTGGCATGGGGTGAATTCAAAGAGAAGAAGGAGAGGGGTCCCACCAAAGGAGATGAAGAGTGCACGCCCCTTGTGTTTTTTTGGGTCCCAAAACTTCACTTTCCTCTCACTTTTGTGTTTACTTGTCATCTCTCTCTCTCTCTCTCTCTCTCTCCCTGCAAGTTTGCACGAGCAAGAAGGCCTTCACCAACCCCATCATACCAACTTGCGAAAAGAGGGTCCCAAAACCAACCAATTTCTGCAGATCAAAAGGGTTCAATCCATGACAGCCATGTGAGCGGAGCGACTGTTACTCGAGGTGAAGCGACAGACTTACCCCGTGAGATGATGGGGTTAGATGTTACTATGGTTATTTTGTAAGTGTGGTTTTTGGGGGTGCGGGATGTAAATTGCATGTGGGTGTGGAGTTACTATTGTCCTGATGCCTATGTCTTACGTTGCATGCAAGCTTTATGATATCCTGATGCCTATGTCTTACGTTGCATGCAAGCTTTATGATACGAGACAGCGATGTGTATTTCAATATTTGTCTGTTGTGATGTGATTCCCTTTGTTTTTGCTGAATGAAGTATTTGTTGTTGCAGAAATATTTTCTTTGATTTAATAATGTAATTGTGAAATGAGGGGGAGGGACCGCTGAGTTTGCATTAGAAATATATGTGCATGGGGGGCACGTGTACGGCTAGCTGAAATGGTCTATAAGATTAACATAATTTTGGTTTATGAGATTGAAAATTGATAGAAATAGTCTTTAAGTTTGTTCATCATAAATCATTTTGGTCTTTTTGTGAATTTTTTTTTCAACATGATTGTCAAATTGACAAGTAAGCAACCACGTGGTCACTTTTTTTTAAAGGTATTTTTGTCAAACTGACCCTTTCTTTTTAATCGAAATGATTTATGAGATTTGCATAGCTCTTCATTTTGGTCCCTGATAATGAAAATCGATAGAAGTGGTTCATAAGTTTCCATCTGTGAACACGAAAATTCCTGAAACAAACGAGACAATAATACGTGTACAAAATAATATTTTGTATTAATGATTTTGGGGTTACAATCTCTCTCAAATTTGATCATCTGATTCGATCTCCGTAAGGTGTTGATTTGTGGATGTGCGATTGATCCAAGGGTCGTCGAAGCTTGATCTTGAAGGTTGATGGATGAACGGATCTTCAAGGCTTTTGGGCTTGATCTTGAAGAACTGTTGATGAACGGATCTTCAAGGGCTTTTGGGGCTTGATCTTGATGAACAATTGATGAATGGATCTTCAAGGGCTTTTGGACTTTATCTTGAAGAACGGTTGGATGTGTGGATTTGTTGATGTTGTTGATCCAAAGGGCCGTTGGGGCTTGATCTTAGGATGAACGGATGATAAACGATGAACACTTTCTTCAAGGGTCGTCGAGGTTTGGTCTTGAAGGAGGATTTGACGAAGAACAAAGAGGGCTTTCTTGATCCTTCGGGATTTCTTGGGAATTTAGGAGGTTGGATGTTTGAAAGCTTTAGAACTTCAAAGCTTTAAGGATTTAGGGAATTCTCTTCCAATTTGGGTGTAGAGAAATGTATATGTGAATTCCTCTTCAATCCCTCCTCAAATGAATGAAATGGCTTCTATTTATAGAAATTTCCAAGGCCTAATTTTGAATATAATATTCAGATGAATTAAATCGTTTCTGCCAGGTGTTGATATGTGTCCTGTTTGATGACTTCTCCGATTTATTTTGATTTTTCGTTTAGTCACACGTTACGTGTAAAATTTATGTGACACGTAAGCGTTGAAATTTTAATTATCGATCAATGTTTATTTTACCGAAATTTCGATGTCTACAAATGCCCCCACTTCAATGCGCGTCGTATACATGTGCTTGTCACGTGTAGGAGATGCGTTTTGAAGTCCCTTAATGTAGATGTCGATCCAAGGGCCATCGATGCTTGATCTTGAATTGGGCTGGAGATTTCTTTAAGGGCCGTTGAGGCTTGATCTTGAATTTTGTTTGAAATTTCTTCAAGGGCCGTCGATGCTTGATCTTGAAGGTTGACTCGAACACATGGCAAGCAGGCTCGAGGTGAAGGTGACGACCTGTATTTTTGTTCAATCTTTCTAATTCACACCTAAGCAGTTTGGTCAACGGTATGATCTTCAAGAGTGGTGGGCGCTTCTTCTAGTTGGTGACTTGATCTTTAAGGATTTGATTCAAGGGTGGTGAATCGGCACGTGCAGCTCACAACGCCTAGCGAGTCGGCCCAATAATTTGAGGGTCAAAACGAGTCCACCAAACCCAGAGTGATTGCAACCCTGATGATATGAGATACTTTTGATTTTGAAGAAGTAGCGGATGAATCGGCACGTGCTTTGTTGTGCTTGTCTCCACATGCTTCAATGTATCATTTTCCCTTGCCTTATCTGTTCTTCGGGCATATATCGTATCTTCTCTGGAAGCACAAGATGTTGAAACAATGGGTACTTCAAGAGCAGTGCTAGGTAAGCAATCAGGGAAAGGTTCCAGGCAGTCAGTTCCTGACTGGGAGTTTGACTTCAAGTTCTGACTTATGGCTCTCATTCTTCTTGTCCTGCAGGTAAGAACAAGGACAAAGAAAAGGACAGGGAGAAAGCATGATATGAAATACTCTTCTTTCGAAGAAGTGGTGGCGATTTGACAGCGTTGCACAGTGAGGCTTTGCTTTTCGACGATGGTACCAGTGAAAGGCTATTGAAGCTTCTTGAGCTCTTTGATTAGGGCAACGATGCCGAGCTTGGCTTTGATTTAGACTTCTACATCTGGGTTATGCGATTTTGCAGGGAAGGGCGTCGTGCTATAGTGATCTGTTCCGGCTCATCATTGATCATTCTGCTTCAGTCTCTTGCAGTATTTGCCCCTGAAACAGGAGTGGAATGCAACCTTTTCATTTAAATGGTCTTTCAGAGCACTACTTCTTAGCGGCGATGAGCACTCGAGAGCAATGCCAGGTAAGCAACCAGGCAAAGGTTCCAAGCAATCAGTTCTAGATCGGAAGTTTGATTTCAGGTTCCGACTGATTGCTTTCTTTCTCCTTGTCTTGCAGGTAAGAGTAAGGGTAAAGGAAAAGACAGGGAAAAAACATGATATGAGATACTCTTGCTTTTTACCCTGGTGATATGAGATACTTTTGATTTGGTGTCATTTGTTTGCAAGGGTATTCCCGAAGAGGAAGAAAATTTAGTATTTCGAGAGGCTCTGTTGGGAGTGCACTCTCGGAAGTGAGGAAGGGTTGGGCATTTTTGCAGGTCTGCCTTGCTATGGAGGATGAAGGTCGACATATATAGGAATTTTCCAACAGCCAGTAGCGGCACTATTCCTTTACTCTTGTCGGCAACCGTTGGGCAATT
The DNA here is from genome assembly GCA_035220775.1 of Malus fusca. Classification (NCBI taxonomy): domain Eukaryota; kingdom Viridiplantae; phylum Streptophyta; class Magnoliopsida; order Rosales; family Rosaceae; genus Malus; species Malus fusca. The sequence goes on along the minus strand of CM069073.1, from coordinate 44,140,219 downwards.
GAAACAGTAAGATTCACGCGTTTTTGACTTTGTCAGAAATCTTTGACAAAGTTGCCCGTGTTTTCTGCAAAGTTGAGGTTGCATGTGAAGGATGGCGACAAATCCTGAAAAGCCGATCTTTTTGAAATTCGGAGAGCGGTGCCTCTTCGATCTTTGAACAAGTAGCCTTGTTGCCTCTTCGATTTCTGAACAAACGACCCGACTTTTGAAATTTGGGGAGTGGTGCCTCTTTGATTTCTGAACGGCCATGTTGCCTCTTCGATTTCTGAATAGGCCCTATTGCCTCTTCGATTTCTGAACAGGCCCTATTGCCTTTTTTTTTATAGAGGCATGAATCGTGTTCAAAAAACACACTTAGATAGTTGTCGCCTTTATGAATTTCCCTCTTTTTTGTATTCCTAAGAACTCGATTTACACAACCTCTTATTCCTTCATCATTCATGCAAATGGCTTGACCATCTGACCGTCGTCTTGATTTGAATGTTGGGGAAGACACTAATATGTCTCCTCAAGACAACATATGACACCCATCATTTTTATCCCCTAATGGTCCTTTTACAGTTAGGGACTCTGTGATGAAGAACGACATCACTGCTATGGTGGTTGCTAGAAATCTTCTCACCCCTAAGGATAGTAAGATTCTTTCCAAGCGGTCTGATGAGCTGGTTGTTCAGGACTCTCTAGCTTTCAGTGTTCAGTGCGCGGGCTCCGTATCAAATATGGGCCAACGCCTTCTTGCTCGAACTCGTCAAGTTGAGTCATTGATAGATGAGGTGACGAGTCTTAAGCAAGAGATTAGAGGGCTTAAGCGTGAAAACAGAGAGTTGCACATGCTTGCCAATAGTTACTCGACGAGCATGAAGAGAAAATTTGACCAGCTGGAGGAATCCGAAAGTCAAATTCAGAGTGACCATCAGATGTTTATGGCTTTACTCCATAGGCACCTATTGCCTTCGTCATCTGGAGTTTTACCGAGTGTTGAGGCTCCAAACAATCAACCTCCGGCGCCTCTTCTTCTTGGAGTTCCGCTGAGTGCTGAGGCGCTACATGATCAATCTTTGTGAAGGCTCCCTCCTGTTTTTTTTTTTTTTTTTTCAACTCATGTAAATGTACATTTCTATAATTTATCAGAGAAATCAATAAACACGAGCTTTTTTTCATTTAGTGTACTTTTTTTTATCACATGGTGCCAGAAACACCTAAGGACTTTATATATATATATATATTTTTTTTTCTTTCTTTTCTTTGCTTTCGGTGGTGCTGATCCACCCAGATTCCACCATTTCTTCTTCTTTCCAGACTGGTTTGTCCCCTTTCATTTTTATATATATTCCCCACATGGTGCAGGGAGGAAATGCAGAGGAGCTTGGAGCAGCGCGAAGCAAGAGTCGGATGAGGTTTTTGGGTGTGAGTTGACAAACTTTGGTTTTGTCAATCACATTCAAAGGCAGCAGCCATGGCGGAGGTGCAGAAGCAGATGGAGCTTGAGGCAGAGTGTAAGGCGTCGAGCTCATGACGGGCTAGTCATTTGACGGCGATCATTGACTTTGGAGAACCCACAGACTCTCACTGACTGTAGACCTTTGCAGCCCTCAGAAAGAAGAAACATGCCCACATCATGCACGTCATTCCTCAAACAGCTTAAACGCATTCAGCAACTCAACCGAGTCACACAAGCTCAGACAACTTCAGCTTATCGTCGATCCTCCCAATTTTCAAGCGCATCCGTTGTGGCAGAGACGGCAAGGATGAACTCGAGGGAATCTCTTAAGACACCCTACTCCCCTAACGAGCTTATCTCTACCTAACGAGAGCCCCCGCCAAAGATCTCTACCCATCAAGAGCTCAACCAATGGAGATATTTGCAGCGCGTGCTAGAGCCCTTGCCTCTGCCTGAAGGTCGTCCGTTCGATCACCGCTACCTTGATAGATCTGCAAGTTCATCGCAGGTGTTACTGGTCTAGATGATGGGCAGAAGGAGAGTGAAACAGGAGGTCATTCGCAGCAAGGTCGTCTATGCAGCATGCACAGTAGGTTGCGTCACCGAGAACAAAACACTAGGGATTGCGCTTGGCGATGGAAGAGATGTGTGGTGGAGCTGGAGATTGTTATCTTCGTTTAAGATCGCACTCGAGTCACTATCTGAAGATAGAGAGGATGTCAGAAAGGACCAGAGAGTACATGAGATGTGTCCACGCCGAGGCATATGAAGCACTCGCCGCTGCCCTGCAAGAGTCTGGAGAATACGGGGCTGCTGAAGCTGCGGGGATTACTTTCTCTTCTCTGTGCACACACGCAAGAAAGACCTTGACCGAGTCCATGCTGAAGTCGTAGCTGAGGGGGATGCGATCCGATGATGACGACATTGACTGACGTAGTGGACTTGACTGAGACAAAGGAATGAGTTGAGTATGCAGAACCGTACCTTCCCGGAGAATCCGGACTGGAGTTTAACTTGATTTTGAGAAGAACGGTGTCCCACTCGTCCAACACGTCATCTGAGTCGGAAACAGCGTCTTTGAGGTCGCACAGCCAGTTACGGACGAATGCGCCTTTCAGTTGTCTCCGCTCTGCGTCCTCCAGCAACGGTTGGTTTTCACATAGGACGACGGCTAGTTGAATGTCTGTTTAGATGGTCCATGGTGCTGCTGGTTGTGGCGGCTGTCTTAGTGGGAGAATAAGGATCTCGGAGAAGGCGATAGGATGAGCATGGGAAGAAGAGAAGTTGGACCTCGGTCTTTGGGCTTTGATCCTCTGTCGGTGGAGAAAATGGGGGATCCAATTCCTTTTTTTTTTATGTTTTATTATTATTATTATTATTATTTTGAATTTTTTATTTTTTTTGCAGAAACTGTATTCTTTTTTTTTCTTTTTTTTCTTTTTTGTTTTTTGTAAAGAATTTGATTTTCATTAATAAAATCCTTATTTTTTTATTTTGATGTGACTGAACTCGAAATTGAATGCTCAAGCTGCCTACGTACCCCTCAAAAGAAGAGATTAAGTTATAGCGTAGTTCAAATACATTTTTTTTTGGTACATTTTTTTTTGGTGCCGTACGTAGTTTATGCTCTTGTGGGTCATGAACATTTTGGTGCCGTTTGCAATTTCAACTCGTGCAGGGAAGAAGCATTTTGGTGTCGCCTTTTATGCTCGTGCGAACAAAGAGCTTTGGTTGTCGCCTTTTATGCTCGTGCGTACAAGGAGCTTTGGTGTCGCCTTTTATGCTCGTGCGGACCAGGAGATTTGGTGTCGTGCAGTATAGGCTCGTGCGAATGAGGAGCATCTTGGTGCATTTGCAGTTTCAACTCGTGCAGGCAAGGAGCGTTTTGGTGTCACCTTTTATGCTCGTGCGGACAAGGAGCTTTGGTTGTCGCCTTTTAGGCTCGTGCGGACAAGAAGCTTTGGTTGTCGCCTTTTAGGCTCGTGCGGACAAGGAGCTTTTGGTGTCGCATTTTCTGCTCGTGCGGACAAGGAGCTTTGGTTGTCGCCTTTTAGGCTCGTGCGAACCAGGAGCGTGTGAATTTGTCAAACGATCTTGGAGAGGCATTCCTTGCAATCCTCTTAGCAAGGAGTCTTAACTGAGTGATTGAAGAAGTCTTCGGGGAAGAAATCGCACATTGTGATGGGGATGGATGATCTTGGTGTCAAAGTTTCATCATCCTCAACATTTTCGCATCGCTTCGGAGGTTGATGATATCTGCTTTGCCCCCTTTCCGATTGGTGAACTTGTGGATGAGACGTTTGCTTCTTGTGCAGTTTCTTCGAAGTAACATAAGTCCATCCCTCAACTTTACTCTGCTTGACTGGCATGGTTTTGGAGCATGCCCCCAGCGATTGAGGTGAAGATTTTGAGTCGACAAAGCTAGAAGTGACGGTGGTATAATTTGACTTCACCACATCGTCAAGATCTAGCTCGATGATTCCTTTCTGAGCCAGCTTCATGATGAGGTCTTTCAGTACGAAGCATTTTTTCGTTGGATGACTGATGAATCGGTGGAATTTACAGTATCTTGGACTATCAGTGCGATTCATCTCTTCCGGCCGTCTGCACTCAGGTAGGTCGATCACCTTTTTGTCAAGCAAGTCTTTCAACATGGCAACTACATCAGAGTCGGGGAATGGATAAGTCTTCTCCTCGAGCTCCTTCAAAGTGCGTCTATGAATCTCTTGATCACGAAAAGCTTCGGTTTGAATTACCTTGCCTCGTGTAGAGATTTTGATGGGAGCCGTGTTGATTGTCATTGCTTCCTTGGTGGATTTCCACACAGCCTTCTCCACCTTTGGCCCAAAAACATTGTTAATTTCTCCAGAATTCGGTTGGGATACTCGTCCAAATTATGGCGACTCAGAGACGGATTTAAACCCTCATTATAAAAATTATGAGCTTGTTGGTAAGTTTCTAGACTCTTACATGAATTTTGAGTGAAATTTAAGTGGGAATTGGGGTTCTTAACCTCTGAATGCCTACGAGCATTTTTTTTCAGAAACCAATCATGGACTCCGGCTGAGTTTCGTCGAGTCCGAAACCAATTTCAACCCAAGGCTTCTTGGATTGAACGTTATAGAATATTTCCATCATTTCTGGAGGGTTTTGATTTAATTTGGTGAAGGAATAGAGTTGATTCTAACCCTGGACAATTTCTAGATCTTCTCTGCAGAATCCGGTGAGCTCCGGCAATGTCAACGATATTGGACCCGTGGACCTAGCTCGTTTCAAACGAGCCGGGTAAGGTCCGGTTCCAAATTCTCAAAACCCATTACCCTGCTCGGCCCGCCCCGATATTATTTACAACGGGTAAGGTCCGGTTTCTCTAAATTTGGGCCCGTGCCCACCCCTAAGCACAAGCAGTTTTTTTTGTCTTCAAAGCACAACAATTCAAACTAACACTTAAAGATCTAAGGCCATCTGTAATGGTTTGGCTATATTTTGCCAACGTTCTTAAATACAAACACAAAAAGATAATTTTCAAGGAATATTGACGGACAATAATGTTCATCCCCAATGGTGTAGGGACTACATTTTATTCCTCTCAATATTTTATTACCTTTTAGCATCCTAAGAAATACTATAGTACATTACTTACACATTCAACTACAATGTATTGTAAATTAAACTACTATTTTATACTAAAATACGTAAAATTTAAAAACAATACATAAATGTAAAAGAAACCAAATACTTAAAAATCAAAGACATCTACTTTCTCTGTGTGTGAGAGACTCTCTCTGTTTGTGAGAGTTTTTACTCACAGTGGTGTGAATGGTTTCCCTTCCGATCTACCTTGTTCTTCAACCCTAATAGCCGTAGATCTTACTAGACTATGCCTTCAGGTTTGACCTTCTCTTTCTTCTAACCCTTGTTATCCCATCTCCATTTTCAAGAAATCATATCTTCTACCAAGAAATTGAGTTATGTATGTAGTTTTTTTTGGTAAAAAGTTATGTACGTAGTTAAAAACGAATAAACCTCAATTTCAAGAAATCATATCTTCTACCAAGACATTTACCAACAAAATGTATGAAGAATTTCAGTCTTCACACAGGCTCGGGTGTCCACACCACCACCTTCTCTCTGCTTGCGTTTGTTATCAGTGTCACTCGTGGCAATCCCATTGGCTTCTTTCAATTGGTGACTGATCGAGATGTAGTGTTGTAGCGACGGTGGTAGCAGAATTCACGATTTTTCTTTCAGTTTGTTTCTAGTTTTGGGCTTCAACATTGTTTAGCCTCTTGTTGTTTAGCTTGGAAGGTTCACTTTTGCTTTGTGCTTACTTATAATCAGGCCTTTGTTGTGTAATTTTTTATCATTGGTAATAAAACTTACCTTTGACACAAAAAAAATAAATAAATAAATAAAAAAAAAATAAAAGACAACTACTTATATATTATTAAAGAAAAAAAGATAAATTACATTTTTGCAACCTCGTATATCATCTTTAAATCGTTGGAATATCATACAAGGGGTTAACATTTTGTTGCAATATGCTGCACCCATTAAAAATTATGTTAAATAAATCGTTAAGTGATGATGTGGCAAAATCCTAATTTTTAATAATGTGGAGCCAACTTTGCGCCATGTGGAAACAAAATATTTAAAAAAATATATATATATTTTTCCTCTCTCTTCGGTTACGCACCAACTCTCTTCCGCATTTTGGCAGCTCACATCTCTCGCCACTCCTACTGTGTCCTCTCTCTGGGTACGGCTCGAATTGGTTGAACTGGGCTGGGGAACTTCTTAGCAAGGAAAATGAGACTTGATCTTGAAGATGAAGCAGCACCTTGTCTCCACATGCTTCAAGTATCATTTTCACTTGCCATGTCTGTTCTCCAGGCAGATGTGGCGACTTCTTCGGAAGTACATCAGTGGTTGAAGAAGAGCACTCGAGAGCAATGCTAGGTAAGCAATCAGGAAGGATTTCCAGGCAGTCGGTTCTTAGATTGGAAGATTGACACCGAGTGCTGGCTGATTGCCCGCTTTCTCCTAATCACAAAGACAAGGAAAAGGACAGGGAGAAAGCGTGATATGAGATACTCTTGCTTTCAACCTTCATGATATGAAATACTCTAGCTCTTGATGACTTATTTGCAAAGGTATCCCACGGAATGAGAAACACAGAGAAACTCGAGAGGGTTTGTTGGAAAGGCATTTTGGGAGATGAAAAATTTCGGAGATGAAGAAGTGTTGAGAGTGTGCCTTTGCTGTTGAAGGCGAAGGTAGACGTTTATAGAACTTTTCTTCACAACCGAAACTGTTCCTTTACCCCTGTCGGCAGCCGGTGGATGGATGAACAGTACAGGTTACGCGCTTTCTGAAAAAGCAACCCGTAATTTGCGCAAAGCTGACAGCGCGCGTGACGAGTGACGACAAATTTGGAAAAGCTGCTCGCCTCGTGATTCCTGACTGCTCCAGCTTTTGAGAGAGGCGCCCGACTTTTGAGAACGGCGTCCGACTTTTGAGACGGAGACGCCGCTTTTGAGAAAAGAATCCGGCTTTTGAGAAAGGAGCCCGGCTCTTCGATTTGCGAGAGGGCGCCTCTTCGACTGCTGAGTGATGCCTCAACGATTTCTTCTTCTTATAAGAACGCTCATTTTTGTTCCACAACACACTTAAGCTCCATCCTGTAAACACTTCCTCCTGCAAACACTCCCTCTTGCATTTTCTTTAATCTTGATCAGTTCGACTCTTCATTCTCAACTCCTTCAAATATGTCTTGCCCCTCTGACCGTCGCCTTAACTTGAATGTTGGGGAAGATAGTGATATGTCTTCTCCAACCAACATTTGGCAGCCGTCCTTCATATCCCCAAATGGTCCTCTTACAGTTGGGGATTCCATGATGATGAACGAAACAACCGCATCGGTGGTGGCCAGAAATCTGCTCACTCCTAGAGACACTAGGATACTTTCAAGGCGGTCCGACGAACTAGCTGTTCAGGACTCTATGGCCTACAGCGTCCGATGCGCAGGCTCAGTATCAAACATGGGCCAGCGCCTTCTTGCACGAACCCGTCAGGTGGAGTCGTTGATGGCTGAAGTGGCTAGTCTTCGGCAGGAGGTCAGAGTGCTTAGGCATGAGAACAGGGATTTGCACATGCTTGCAACCAATTACTCAACAAGCATGAAGAGGAAGCTTGATCAGCTGCAGGAGTCCGAAGTGCGGATTCAGAGTGATCATCAACGGTTTATGACGTTACTCCCGAGGTTTGTGTTGCCTTCGTCCTCGGGAGCAGCACCAAGTATTGAGGCTCCGAATGATCCAGCTCTGGCGCTTCGTCTTTCAGGGGCTCCGTCGACCTCCGAGGCACCACCTACCAATGACCAATGAAAGCTCTTAGTTTAAAAGTTATTGTAAAATATTTATGCATTTAATTTTTTTATTTTTATTTATTTTTTTATTTTTTTTTATTTTTTTATTATTTTTTTATTATATATATATATGTAAATATTTTTGTGTTTTATTTATATGAATGTTTATGTTTTTTTTTTATTATTATTATTATTATTATTATTATTATTATTATTTTTTTTTTATCAAAGAAATAAAACTAAATCAAAAATCAAAAGTAAAAGACAAAACACAAAAATAAACACAAACAAAAACATAAAACACAAACAAAGGATTAGCAAATTTTCTAATCCCCGGCAACGGCGCCAAAAATTTGATGCGTAAATTAACTAACGCACAAATTAAACCCTCTTTTTGACAATTGTAGTGTAGATGTAAGTAGGGTATCGTTCTAGGCCGGGGATTAGGAGGGATTGCTAATCTATTCTAAATTAATTTAAAAATATTTAAACAAGACTTAATGACACAAAACTAGACACACCAAGCTATGTTCACACAAATTTTTGGGATTTTTGGAGTTGATTTGCTATTTAAATTAAATCGTACAAAAACAGTACAGAAATCGATTCTAAATAATACCAATAGATTTTAATTCACAAGCTAAGAAGATGAGTTAGGGGACATGCTATCCACCACCAAATAATCATGCAAGTATGTTACGTTTCATTCAAATCCCTTTTATTTCCGGATGAAGATGCTCAAGTTGGCTCAATGTTAGAACACAACCTATTACTCTTTCTTACATATTATGTTAAGAGAATGGTGTTTTCAACTTAACTTAGTCCCTATCATGCAATCTAGAATGGTGTGTTCGTAGATTTAACAAGTAGAAATCATTAAGAACGAAAAGAGTTTGAGTCATCACAAGGCATCGTAAGTACTGACGCAGTCTTACTTATCCTAGAAATCGATTCACATGTTAACCACAATTAACAAGTGCTACTGTAGAACATATGTAGGTCCTCATTCAACAAGGGCAGGCAGACATATATTCATAGCATTAAAATCCTAGATATGCTCACTATGTATGCATCCATAGAAACACATAAAGAATTTATCAATGAGATAAGTAGTGAAACAATTTTCATCCTTCCATAAAAGTAATTCAAACAAAATATCACAACAAACTTACAATCATATTCGGGGCTTCAAAACAGCCCCTAACTACTAAAAATTAATTACACATTATTCTTAAATTAAAACATAAAATAAAACATAAGTTTGAGGAAGAATTAACCGAGAGAGGAATTTCTTCCTCTGTCCCCGTGCTGCACAAGGCAGCCCTCCTTTCCTGCCTTCAGTTTCCTCTCCCGTGCGCCAGCTCCGCGTGTCCTCTGTGCGCTCCCGAGGCCTCCTCGTTTCCTGCGAGCTTCCGCTGCTCAAAGCAGCCTTTCTATTCGCGAGCTGCAAAGGCAGCTTGCCTTCGTCCTCGCTCCCCGCGTCTTCCTCGAGCTGCCCAAGGGCAGCGCCCCTTTCTTTCCAATCCCCCTCCCGTTTTGCTTAAGGCCGCTGTGCCTTTTATCACGCTGTCTATCCACTCCTGGCAGCTCGTGGCCTTCTCTCCTTTTCTGTCAGTGCCTCCTCCACTTGCTGCTTGTTTGTTTCTTTATTTCCGCATGCCTTCCTCTGAGTCAAGCTTTACTGCTGCTTCTTCCAGCTCACTCCCACTTCTTCTTCTTTTATTTCTTATTTCTATCCTTTTTGCGTTCCACCCGCTGCCTTAGCAGCTTTCCTTTCACTTTTATTTCTTTATTTCCTCACTCATTCCCCATTTATCTTTCTTTATTTTCGCCACTAACCTTCCCATGCTCCATTCTGACTTACTTTTCCTTTCTTTTAAAATGTGCACTCTGCATGCTTTCCAACCTTTTCTATATTTTAGCTTTTCTCATTATTCCCCCCCCAGGACTTCACACTTGTTTATTTCATTCTTTTCTTTAAGCTGCCACACTTTTCTTTTCTTTACAAAAACAAATCATGATGATGTTTTAAACATCATCATGAATTATTATTATTATATATATATATTATTTAATTTAAAAGCTAATCTACATCGGACGAATTTATTACATAAAATCACACTTATACTATTTTTATTTTCTTAACTGGATAAATTCGATAAAACACAAAAACAAAGCAAATAACTCAAAAATATAAGAAACTAACTAAGAAAAGACGAGAGAATTTGATGTAAAATATGTATAAATATGAGCTTATCAAATACCCCCACACTTAGCTTTTGCTAGTCCTCGAGCAAAACAACGAAAACATGAAAATTATTAGCTTCCCCCTATGTGATCCTCATAGAATTTCATTCGAGAACACAATCATCAAGAACCATAGCTAACACCAACAAGCTAATCCAAGTTCATTTTCCTAATTCAAATATTAGCAGTAATCTTTGAATCATCCTTGAAGTGTAGTGTGTGAGATAGCCATGTTAATGCAATTTCAAATTTTTATTTTTAAAAACACCATATGCAAACTAGCGACCTTCTCTCGGGATATGCACTCAATCACACATGTGTTTAGTTTTAATGTGTTTCGCTCAAAGAAACAAATGTGAAAGTTCTACCATAAGCTTGCATAAAGATCACTTCTCCACAGTCATAATTGCAAAACTTAAATCAAGAGGACTTTTATTGGATGTAATGAGGCTTAGGGATAGGGTTATTGAAACGAAAGAATAGGAAAAACACAAGTTCCAAGCTTCATTGCAAGCAATTATTTTCTTTAGATTTATAAGAACTCAAGCTCTCCAACGATTCTTCAGACATCTCCAACCACACCCATAAACTGAAACTTTAAAAACTTTTTATTTTCTTTGTATACAATCTTTCTTTTTCTTTTCCTTTTCTTTTTTTTTTTTTTTTTTTTTTTTTTTTTTTTTTTTTTTTTTTTTTCAAACATAAACAAATATGAAAAACCCCCACACTTATTCTTTTGCCAAAACACCTTCAAAGTACTTCACAAACATTTCTCATAAGACAATCTCTCATTGCTCGCTTGGAAAGGGTAAGGAAAAATATTTATTTCAGGCATAAGGGTAGACATATCTGGTGATAAGAAATAAAAGGCTCACATACACGGCTCAAATTGGCAATCTAATGATATCATTTTTCTTTGGGAAACAATGTTATTTGGGCCATGGTGGTAAACCTAATGCCTCTATCATTTTCAAGTTCATGCAATCAATGACAAAAATTTCGAAAGATCGTTATGCAAGTTCTAGAGAAGTATCTCACATAAGTTCATCACACATGAAAAAATAGGAGTGTATGAAAAATGCACACACTTTCAATAGGCTCAAAAACTCACATAGGATGTATATGGTCACTAAATTCACATATGGAGCTTTAAATCATGCTTTAGTTTCACATCAACAAGGCTATGTGCATTTGGTTTTTCAAAGATGATCAAAAATGTACAAACTAACACGAGAATTAGGAATTTCACACAACATATGTTAACTAAGTTCTTGATAATCATGATTCAAATTTTATCCAATTATATCATTGGGTCGGGAAACTGACAAAAAACTAATTCAAAACAATAAGGAAAACAAGGAAATATTTTTGGATTTTTTTTTAAATTTTTCGATTTTTTATTTTTATTTTTTTAAAAACAACAACTTAATTAAGAAAACACAAAGCAATAACATGGAAACAAATGAAACCAGTTCAAAGTCGAAGGTACAAAAAATTTCAATTTGGTCATTTTTATACTCTATACCCCCACACTTAAACTAGACATTGTCCCCAATGTCAGAAAATATAATAAAATGCAAATAAACATAAAATAAATATAAAGAAACAAAATAAAGCAATAGGACTGAAAACTTCCCTAATTTGCAGAAAAATCAAGCGATGACCCCCAAGCTAAAATTCTGCAATCAACTTCAAGGGTGGAAATAACCAAAAGTTCCTGCAAAGAAAAGAAATAAATCAGTTAAGCACGCAAGAAAATATAAAAAACAAATAAACGAAAAAATTGAAAATGAAAATAAAAGATAATAATAAAACTAAAAGTGATCATTGGTCCTGTTTGGTGACTTTCCACAGCTTTGAACTTGAACTGGCCTCGGAACTTCTTAGCAAGGAAAATGAGACTTGATTGGTGGTGTTGTTGAAGCTTCTCGAGCTCTTGGTTTCAACTCGGACTCCTTCTGCCGGGTTGATTGAGTCTGCAGGCTACATTCTTCTCTTTTTGTTCTTCTGCATGGCAGGTAGGCACGAGGTAGAGGTGGTGGTCTGTTTCTTTGTTCAATCTGTCCAAGTGCCGACCGATTTCCTTTCTTTCACCTTGACTCGTAGCCAAGACCAAGGGTAAAGGAAAAGCGTGCCATGAGATATCTTTGCCTCTGACTCTGATGATATGGGATACTTTTGCTTTTGAAGAAGTATCGTTCCACAGATGTATGCTTGAACTGGGCTGGGGAACTTCTTAGCAAGGAAAATGAGACTTGATCTTGAAGATGAAGCAGCACCTTGTCTCCACATGCTTCAAGTATCATTTTCACTTGCCATGTCTGTTCTCCAGGCAGATGTGGCGACTTCTTCGGAAGTACATCAGTGGTTGAAGAAGAGCACTCGAGAGCAATGCTAGGTAAGCAATCAGGAAGGATTTCCAGGCAGTCGGTTCTTAGATTGGAAGATTGACACCGAGTGCTGGCTGATTGCCCGCTTTCTCCTAATCACAAAGACAAGGAAAAGGACAGGGAGAAAGCGTGATATGAGATACTCTTGCTTTCAACCTTCATGATATGAAATACTCTAGCTCTTGATGACTTATTTGCAAAGGTATCCCACGGAATGAGAAACACAGAGAAACTCGAGAGGGTTTGTTGGAAAGGCATTTTGGGAGATGAAAAATTTCGGAGATGAAGAAGTGTTGAGAGTGTGCCTTTGCTGTTGAAGGCGAAGGTAGACGTTTATAGAACTTTTCTTCACAACCGAAACTGTTCCTTTACCCCTGTCGGCAGCCGGTGGATGGATGAACAGTACAGGTTACGCGCTTTCTGAAAAAGCAACCCGTAATTTGCGCAAAGCTGACAGCGCGCGTGACGAGTGACGACAAATTTGGAAAAGCTGCTCGCCTCGTGATTCCTGACTGCTCCAGCTTTTGAGAGAGGCGCCCGACTTTTGAGAACGGCGTCCGACTTTTGAGACGGAGACGCCGCTTTTGAGAAAAGAATCCGGCTTTTGAGAAAGGAGCCCGGCTCTTCGATTTGCGAGAGGGCGCCTCTTCGACTGCTGAGTGATGCCTCAACGATTTCTTCTTCTTATAAGAACGCTCATTTTTGTTCCACAACACACTTAAGCTCCATCCTGTAAACACTTCCTCCTGCAAACACTCCCTCTTGCATTTTCTTTAATCTTGATCAGTTCGACTCTTCATTCTCAACTCCTTCAAATATGTCTTGCCCCTCTGACCGTCGCCTTAACTTGAATGTTGGGGAAGATAGTGATATGTCTTCTCCAACCAACATTTGGCAGCCGTCCTTCATATCCCCAAATGGTCCTCTTACAGTTGGGGATTCCATGATGATGAACGAAACAACCGCATCGGTGGTGGCCAGAAATCTGCTCACTCCTAGAGACACTAGGATACTTTCAAGGCGGTCCGACGAACTAGCTGTTCAGGACTCTATGGCCTACAGCGTCCGATGCGCAGGCTCAGTATCAAACATGGGCCAGCGCCTTCTTGCACGAACCCGTCAGGTGGAGTCGTTGATGGCTGAAGTGGCTAGTCTTCGGCAGGAGGTCAGAGTGCTTAGGCATGAGAACAGGGATTTGCACATGCTTGCAACCAATTACTCAACAAGCATGAAGAGGAAGCTTGATCAGCTGCAGGAGTCCGAAGTGCGGATTCAGAGTGATCATCAACGGTTTATGACGTTACTCCCGAGGTTTGTGTTGCCTTCGTCCTCGGGAGCAGCACCAAGTATTGAGGCTCCGAATGATCCAGCTCTGGCGCTTCGTCTTTCAGGGGCTCCGTCGACCTCCGAGGCACCACCTACCAATGACCAATGAAAGCTCTTAGTTTAAAAGTTATTGTAAAATATTTATGCATTTAATTTTTTTATTTTTATTTATTTTTTTATTTTTTATTATTTTTTTATTATTTTTTTATTATATATATATATGTAAATATTTTTGTGTTTTATTTATATGAATGTTTATGTTTTTTTTTTTTTATTATTATTATTATTATTATTATTATTTTTTTTTTTTTTTATCAAAGAAATAAAACTAAATCAAAAATCAAAAGTAAAAGACAAAACACAAAAATAAACACAAACAAAAACATAAAACACAAACAAAGGATTAGCAAATTTTCTAATCCCCGGCAACGGCGCCAAAAATTTGATGCGTAAATTAACTAACGCACAAATTAAACCCTCTTTTTGACAATTGTAGTGTAGATGTAAGTAGGGTATCGTTCTAGGCCGGGGATTAGGAGGGATTGCTAATCTATTCTAAATTAATTTAAAAATATTTAAACAAGACTTAATGACACAAAACTAGACACACCAAGCTATGTTCACACAAATTTTTGGGATTTTTGGAGTTGATTTGCTATTTAAATTAAATCGTACAAAAACAGTACAGAAATCGATTCTAAATAATACCAATAGATTTTAATTCACAAGCTAAGAAGATGAGTTAGGGGACATGCTATCCACCACCAAATAATCATGCAAGTATGTTACGTTTCATTCAAATCCCTTTTATTTCCGGATGAAGATGCTCAAGTTGGCTCAATGTTAGAACACAACCTATTACTCTTTCTTACATATTATGTTAAGAGAATGGTGTTTTCAACTTAACTTAGTCCCTATCATGCAATCTAGAATGGTGTGTTCGTAGATTTAACAAGTAGAAATCATTAAGAACGAAAAGAGTTTGAGTCATCACAAGGCATCGTAAGTACTGACGCAGTCTTACTTATCCTAGAAATCGATTCACATGTTAACCACAATTAACAAGTGCTACTGTAGAACATATGTAGGTCCTCATTCAACAAGGGCAGGCAGACATATATTCATAGCATTAAAATCCTAGATATGCTCACTATGTATGCATCCATAGAAACACAAAGAATTTATCAATGAGATAAGTAGTGAAACAATTTTCATCCTTCCATAAAAGTAATTCAAACAAAATATCACAACAAACTTACAATCATATTCGGGGCTTCAAAACAGCCCCTAACTACTAAAAATTAATTACACATTATTCTTAAATTAAAACATAAAATAAAACATAAGTTTGAGGAAGAATTAACCGAGAGAGGAATTTCTTCCTCTGTCCCCGTGCTGCACAAGGCAGCCCTCCTTTCCTGCCTTCAGTTTCCTCTCCCGTGCGCCAGCTCCGCGTGTCCTCTGTGCGCTCCCGAGGCCTCCTCGTTTCCTGCGAGCTTCCGCTGCTCAAAGCAGCCTTTCTATTCGCGAGCTGCAAAGGCAGCTTGCCTTCGTCCTCGCTCCCCGCGTCTTCCTCGAGCTGCCCAAGGGCAGCGCCCCTTTCTTTCCAATCCCCCTCCCGTTTTGCTTAAGGCCGCTGTGCCTTTTATCACGCTGTCTATCCACTCCTGGCAGCTCGTGGCCTTCTCTCCTTTTCTGTCAGTGCCTCCTCCACTTGCTGCTTGTTTGTTTCTTTATTTCCGCATGCCTTCCTCTGAGTCAAGCTTTACTGCTGCTTCTTCCAGCTCACTCCCACTTCTTCTTCTTTTATTTCTTATTTCTATCCTTTTTGCGTTCCACCCGCTGCCTTAGCAGCTTTCCTTTCACTTTTATTTCTTTATTTCCTCACTCATTCCCCATTTATCTTTCTTTATTTTCGCCACTAACCTTCCCATGCTCCATTCTGACTTACTTTTCCTTTCTTTTAAAATGTGCACTCTGCATGCTTTCCAACCTTTTCTATATTTTAGCTTTTCTCATTATTCCCCCCCCCAGGACTTCACACTTGTTTATTTCATTCTTTTCTTTAAGCTGCCACACTTTTCTTTTCTTTACAAAAACAAATCATGATGATGTTTTAAACATCATCATGAATTATTATTATTATATATATATATTATTTAATTTAAAAGCTAATCTACATCGGACGAATTTATTACATAAAATCACACTTATACTATTTTTATTTTCTTAACTGGATAAATTCGATAAAACACAAAAACAAAGCAAATAACTCAAAAATATAAGAAACTAACTAAGAAAAGACGAGAGAATTTGATGTAAAATATGTATAAATATGAGCTTATCAATAAACAGGGATGTGGTGACGTCACGTGTTGATCTTAGACGTATGTCGGGATCGGGGCGTGACACGTGAATCCATCACGGTCGCTTTTTTTGATATGTTCGTTAGCTCATAAACTTTCTGGCAGAAAGAAAGAGAAATGACAAAAAAGGGAAGAAAAGCCCAAAAAGAAAGAAAGAAATAAAGAAAAAGAAGAAAAATTACGAAAAAGGAAGAAAAGCCTAGAAACTTTATATACTTTTTGGTAATTTTACACATTCATATTGTTTTACATAAAAATTTACCAAATACTATAACACTGTTTTTTTTTTTTTTTTGCTATAAACATTTTTACAAGTATAGTTTACAAACACTCTACTATATTATTTTACAACTGCTTATTCTCACAACATAGCACAAGTAGGAGTGGTACAGGGCAAGTCCAAAAATAATAAATACAAAACGGGGCGGGGCGGGACGGGTCCAAGTAAATAACTGGGCGGGGCAGTTCTAAAAATTGGAGAAAACGGGCCCTCGGCCCGGACCGTTGATTTCCTACCTTATTAAATCTCTACAATCTATGATTCTATCACCCTCTCGGTCTGATTTCTCTCCCTCGTTTTCTGAATATCCTTCTCTCTCTAACCTTCACTTTGCAAAACTCTCTTATTTCTACCGAGAAACCATCACCCACAACCATCATTTTCCTGGCCAGATTCAAATCGGAACCACCAAAATCAGATTTGAAGCTGCGACAGTAGTAAACTCTCGAGCCTGAGAACCCTAGGCCAACTCATCGAATTTTGATGAGTCATTCGTCCAAATCCGTACCAATTTGTATATGGTTGAGTTATGTAGTGATGTATGTTGGGATTTGCTATGAAATTTGAGGGTTTTAACCCTTATTTCATCATTGCTAATTTCTCCAGAATTCGGTTGGGATACTCGTCCAAATTATGGCGACTCAGAGACGGATTTAAACCCTCATTATAAAAATTATGAGCTTGTTGGTAAGTTTCTAGACTCTTACATGAATTTTGAGTGAAATTTAAGTGGGAATTGGGATTCTTAACCTCTGAATGCCTACGAGCATTTTTTCAGAAACCAATCATGGACTCCGGCTGAGTTTCGTCGAGTCTGAAACCAATTTCAACCCAAGTCTTCTTGGATTGAACGTAATAGAATATTTCCATCATTTCTGGAGGGTTTTGATTTAATTTGGTGAAGGAATAGAGTTGATTCTAACCCTGGACAATTTCTAGATCTTCTCTGCAGAATCCGGTGAGCTCCGGCGATGTCAACGATATTGGACACGTGGACCTAGCTCGTTTCAAACAAGCCGGGTAAGGTCCGGTTCCAAATTCTCAAAACCCATTACCCGGCTCGGCCCGCCCCGATATTATTTACAACGGGTAAGGTCCGGTTTCTCTAAATTTGGGCCCGTGCCCACCCCTAAGCACAAGCAGTTTTTTTTGTCTTCAAAGCACAACAATTCAAACTAACACTTAAAGATCTAAGGCCATCTGTAATGGTTTGGCTATATTTTGCCAACGTTCTTAAATACAAACACAAAAAGATAATTTTCAAGGAATATTGACGGACAATAATGTTCATCCCCAATGGTGTAGGGACTACATTTTATTCCTCTCAATATTTTATTACCTTTTAGCATCCTAAGAAATACTATAGTACATTACTTACACATTCAACTACAATGTATTGTTAATTAAACTACTATTTTATACTAAAATACGTAAAATTTAAAAACAATACATAAATGTAAAAGAAACCAAATACTTAAAAATCAAAGACATCTACTTTCTCTGTGTGTGAGAGACTCTCTCTGTTTGTGAGAGTTTTTACTCACAGCGGTGTGAATGGTTTCCCTTCCGATCTACCTTGTTCTTCAACCCTAATAGCCGTAGATCTTACTAGACTATGCCTTCAGGTTTGACCTTCTCTTTCTTCTAACCCTTGTTATCCCATCTCCATTTTCAAGAAATCATATCTTCTACCAAGACATTGAGTTATGTATGTAGTTTTTTTTGGTAAAAAGTTATGTACGTAGTTAAAAACGAATAAACCTCAATTTCAAGAAATCATATCTTCTACCACGACATTTACCAACAAAATGTATGAAGAATTTCAGTCTTCGCACAGGCTCGGGTGTCCACACCACCACCTTCTCTCTGCTTGCGTTTGTTATCAGTGTCACTCGTGGCAATCCCATTGGCTTCTTTCAATTGGTGACTGATCGAGATGTAGTGTTGTAGCGACGGTGGTAGCAGAATTCACGATTTTACTTTCAGTTTGTTTCTAGTTTTGGGCTTCAACATTGTTTGGCCTCTTGTTGTTTAGCTTGGAAGGTTCACTTTTGCTTTGTGCTTACTTATAATCAGGCCTTTGTTGTGTAATTTTTTATCATTGGTAATAAAACTTACCTTTGACACAAAAAAAAAAAAAAAAAACAAAAAAAAAATCAAAGACAACTACTTAAATATTATTAAAGAAAAAAAGATAAATTACATTTTTGCAACCTCATATATCATCTTTAAAACGTTGGAATATCATACAAGGGGTTAACATTTTGTTGCAATATGCTACACCCATTAAAAATTATGTTAAATAAATCGTTAAGTGATGATGTGGCAAAATCCTAATTTTTAATAATGTGGAGCCAACTTTACGCCATGTGGAAACAAAATATTTAAAAAAAAATATATATTTTTCCTCTCTCTTCGGTTCCGCACCAACTCTCTTCCGCATTTTGGCAGCTCACATCGCTCGCCACTCCTACTGTGTCCTCTCTCTGGGTACGGCTCGAATTGGTTGGGCGATTTGCAATTACAGCAAACCTCCACTTTCTCTAACTCCACCGCGTTTAAAAAACAAACGTCAAATTGAAATTAAGTTTTTTGGGTGCCCAAAATTGCATAAAGCATAAAAAAAAAAAAAAAAAAAAGAGAGGTGCTGGTGGATAAATATTTGGAGGCTTTCGTTATTGGGTTAATAATCATGGTACGGTTGACTTGGGATATGCGGGTAATCTCTATACATGGAATTCAAAAGATCAATTTGAAAAAATTGAATTATTAAGAAATGGCTTCATAGGGGAATATGTTTGTTGTTGCAAAAATTAGATAACAAAAAATTAACCTCATTAAGTCTCAAATTTTAATGCTCGTAACTCGCAAGTATACAAAAAAGATGACGGGTATCTAATTCCTAGAATCTCAAATTCATAACCTCTTTACGTAAAAATCCAAATCTCCTGTGAACGGTCCATCCTCCGAGTTTCCAACACAGCCCAAGCCTTGTCGCGTTGGGTCAATGGGTCCAGAAACCAGAACTCACGGAAACGACATGCCGTATCCCTGACACACTTAGCGCTTCAAAACAATGCATGACGATACGGCGGGTCCCACGTGTCCAGTTTCAACCATATCAATCACCGCCAATAGAAAGGAGATCAACGGCGGTTAAACATCCCCCAGACGTCTCACAGCCGTCGATCTCACTCCCAAACGACAGCATCATGCTATAATCTTCTAGACAATAATAATATAAAAAACATTAGAAAATATATAAGGACATAAATTAATAAAATAAAATAAATTGTGTAGGAAACATTAGAAATTGGACGAGGAGGAGAATCAAGACGCGCTTCTTCTTCTGCAAGCAGCTTACTGAAGATCATCGGACTGGTACACGATCGCGTTTCGGTTTTTGGTTTCGGGTTTTCGGCTCTTCTCTCTTCAATGGAAGGCGTCCCTTTCCACGACGGCAACATCCACGACTTGATTGTGAGACGATACGTCGACGTTCGCCACGTATGTTCTTCCTCTTTCCCTCTTTTGCGTTTTGGAAATTTCGGCTCGCAATTCGCATGGATTTTCTTGTTTTTGTAAAGATTGGGTGAATGATTTTGCGTGCTGTTTGCAGGATGCCAATCACAGGTTGCAGATGCACTCGTCGTTGGTGCGAAGGCTTTCTCAGGAAAGAGAATTGGAGGTTTGTTCGCTTCCATTTTATTTTCGGCATTTCATTTCTTTTGCGGTTAATGTTTTCTTCTGCCCTAGTTTGTAGTAAATGTGAATTCTTGTGATGTGAGGTGAAATATGTGATGATCTAAGAACATCTCCAAGGGAGTTAGCAATTGGGTAGCAAAGTCTAATTTGCAATGTCACGTAGGAAAAACGCATCTCCAACGGGGGTAGCAACCCAGTTAGCAAATTTAAAGAATTAGCAACTCACCTTGTAAAAGATCAATTGCTACTTCAAATTGGGTTCCGCAATATATTTATTTAAAATTATTGTTTAGTAAAGAGTTTAGAACTAAAGTTTGTGCTCACAAGATAAAATAAAGTTAATATATTAATATTTTAAAGTGAAAGATCAAATTTGAAGAGTTCGTTAAAGAGTGGGCTGGAGTGACACATTTTTAAAGTAGCATACAAGTGCCAAATGAGTTAGCAAATGACACTTTTAAAAAAAACTTTTTGCTAACTCCTTTGGAGATGCTCTAAGGCTATTGAAATTTGTTAGTTGTAATTATCCATTCTGGTTCTTCAGCTGTTACTTGTGTATTTACAGTTAGAGGGAACGCGGTTCGACCAGAAACTAGTTAAACAACTGTAACTCCACTTCATTTGAAATATGATCAATTTTTCTTTCAGGATTTTGGTTTAAGGACTAGGTTGAATTGAACTGCTAATTGGGCGAGACACTACCTCAACTGTACTCTACTTAAGAGATTCACTTTAATTGTCTCGGGACGAGTTTGAGACTGTAACAACACCAGGCAGCTCACTGAACTTAGGAGTGTTGTGTGTGTGTGGTGTTTTTTTTTTTTTTTTTTTGTACGAATCAGAGCACCTAGTCGTCTTACTGAGAGGTTCATCATATCACATTGTCCCCCGATGCACTTTCAGCATGAGAGATATCGTGCCATAAATGTTTTAAAGTTTAAACAGATGGAAATAGTGTAGACTGTGGTGTGTCATTTTGTTGAAACTTCATTCTTTGCATTTACGTGCATGAACAACTGTGGAACTCTGATTTGTACTTAAATTTCTTTGGTTCATAGTATGATTTCTGTTGTTGAGCTTTCGGTGCGGAGCTATGGTTTGGAAGTACAAAAATTTGGCTGTTGCATATTCAATTTGAAGAGACTTGTCAATGACAAGTCTCTTCAAATTGAATATGTCATAGCTTATCTTTTAGCTTATTTCCTATGTTTGCTTTTCTTCTTTGGATGTAATTTGTGAAAAAAAATCCACTGAGTTAGAAATTGGTGACGTTTTATTTATAAATATGTTTACATTTCTATAATTATAATTTTATGATTCGCTCTCTCTACAGGGGCATCAAGGTTGTGTTAATTCCATTGCTTGGAATTCGAATGGCTCGCTTTTAATGTCTGGATCAGATGACACACGGGTATGTTAGCTACTTACTTCCATGATATTACTTATAACATTTCCCAAATGATTTATAGTTAGCACAGGGATAGAACCACCATACATGAAGGGGATTGTAAAATTTTATGGAATATGATATTAGCATGGTGTCCAATATTATTCTACATAGTTATGATGCAGAATCATCCTAGTGACTTGGATATGTGTTAAATTCCATTGAGATAATATATCTGGTGGATCACATGTATTTCTTCATTGAGAATTGTTTTAACATTGCATACATTGCTCCCTATGTCACTACTTCTGCAAAGATGAAATATGGATGGGATATATGGTGCTTGAAGAGAAGTTAAGCATTCTTTTCCATTGGAATAGGCTTTTGTTGTTGAAGTCAAAAGCTTGGTAACTCTTCTTAAAGGGAAAGTGAAGATGTATAATAGTGAAATGCAGCTGTTTATGTATTGCATCATGACCAAGTTGTTAATGCCTCCATATTCTGCAGATAAATATCTGGAGCTACTCTAGTCGGAAGCTTTTGCATTCTATAGAGACTGGGCACAGTGCGAACATATTTTGTACAAAATTTGTCCCCGAAACTTCTGATGAGCTTGTGGTCTCTGGAGCTGGAGATGCAGAAGTAATGTTTAAACATTTATAAACTGTGAATGTGAACACTCTATGCCTAGACTTTAAATACTGAACATAATTTAAACTTATCTTTTTGCAGGTTCGATTATTTAATTTGTCTCGTTTAAGTGGGAGAGGAACTGATGATAATACTATTTCTCCATCAGCTGTGTATCAATGCCATAGTAGAAGAGTAAAAAAGTTAGCTGTAAGATTCCAGATTGTACAGAAATTTCACGTCAAATTTTTGTGTAGTATCTATATTGACACAAGAAAAGAAAATTATGTTTTGGGTTGTTCTTGGTATCGAATTTGTCTCATAGTTTCCGCCTGCTTCTTATGGCAGGTTGAAGTTGGAAATCCCAATGTGGTATGGAGTGCAAGTGAAGATGGAACTTTGAGACAGCATGACTTCCGAGAGGGCACTTCTTGCCCACCTGCTGGATCCACTAATCAAGAATGTCGCAATGTTTTGGTAAGTAATTATATTAATTAGATCTTAGTTCATCTAATTTAACATGAAAACATCAACTTGTCATGTTGTAAACTCAGATAGTAAAATTAGATGGAACTCTGAATGGGATTAGGGAATGTTAAACTGGGGTTTATTTGCATGAATAAAAAAAGTAATAGCAAGTCAAAAGTGCAAGTATCAGGACAGAGGGTTGAAAATATAAAGGATATGAGAGAAAACCGGACTATTAAATTTGGAGATGAAAACACCTATTGGTTTTCTATGATAGTTTAGAAGGCATGCATTATATTTTTTGTGCCCTCAATAGGTTTCTGTAGGACTTTTTTTTATTGAATTTCAACAGTTAGATTAACGCTCTGGTCATGCTCACTACATATGCCAAATTTTCGGTCATTCTAATAACTAACATTCCATATATATTATATTAGAATTAGGAATTTTTGACATTTTTATATTAGAAATCGAACCTTCTTACTGGAATAAGTCTACATCGAAGTGGCTTAAATTTGATAATTGGTCATCATCAGAAGAATTAAATCCAAGATTGCATTTGTTAAAAATTCATTCCGTGATATAAAATTCATTAGCTTTTTTCTTTTTATTTTGTAAGAAATAAAAATCATTAGTTTTGTGTCTGTGTCAGTTGATCATGCTCCATATAACATTTTACTATGGTGATGATTTCTTGAAAATGAATATCCAACTAATATTGTCAAGGAAATATGACACTTCATTATTTTGTGACAATTTCATCAAACTTTTAGATGTAAATTATTCCTTACCATCTTGTCAAGCATCCACAGAAAAGGAAGTTATAATAATGAAGGTTAATGTTCTTAAGGAATTTCATCTTGAATTGATACTCGACCAGTAAATAAAGCCATTGACAAGCTGTAGAATCCAACTTTATCTATACTAGGTATTACAAATTTGCGAGGAATGGATATGTATAAACTCCTGATGTGTCCTTGTAACTATGAAAAATAATGCAAGTTTCATCAATCATCACTTGCTGCAAAATAGGACTTAGTATTATGTGTATATATTATTTGTGTAAAAACTAAACCTTATTTCAATATTTTCAATACATGATAGTAGCTATCTTTACCTGTCACCAGAGTAGGAATGTGAAATTGTTCTTTTGATTGTGAGGTTGTTTCTCAAATGTGCCATGTCCATGATTGATTGGTAATATGTGTAGGTTGATGAACTACTATTTAAAATCTTCATGTCAGTGAGTATTTGTTTTTTTCTCTCTCTAATACTCTCAAAATGTATTTACAATACAGTATTGATGAAGTTTCTCCATTGAGACTCACACGGGAAGCCTAAATTAAGGAATCTTATTTGGGGCAAGTCTGAGTCAAAGAGCCCAATTAGTGGGCAACAGCTTGATCCTTGAAAAAGTGGGTTCTGTTGTGTGGTCATTACTAAATATTGTACAATTTTCAAATTAATTGCTGTAGTCCTGTCCTTTGCGAGATATGCTTGAATCTTAATTGTAGTTCACCTCTTTGATGTAACCAGAGAGCTTTATCTGTCCACATTAAAATTGCCTTTAGCAAAAAACTTGTGTAGATTTGTTAGTATACCATTCTTTTGCAGCCTGGAACGTTAGGTGCTTTCTATTTCCCTGTGTGTCCTAATACTTTGGAAATCATTGTTTTCAAATATATTCTTAATGGCAGCTTGACTTGCGGTGTGGAGCAAAGAAGTCACTTGCTGATCCCCCCAAGCAAAATTTTTCTTTAAAATCTTGTGATATCAGTTCCACTAGACCTCATTTACTCCTAGTTGGTGGGAGGTATTTTGTTGTTGTTGGTTCTTAATGCAATGACTTTGTTAACATCCCTGCCACTCTTCAATTTGAACTGATTCTTGTCGTGAATGTTTGCAGTGATGCATTTGCCCGTTTATATGATAGAAGGATGCTGCCACCACTGACATCCTGTCGGAAACGGACAGCGCCACCTCCTTGTGTTAACTATTTTTGTCCAATGCATCTCTCCGAACGTGTTAGTGCAAAGTTCTTAATTACTCAACTGCTTCCTGTCTTCATAAAAACTCAGATTCCTGTATTTGTTTGGTAAAATATATGCTGGTTGTGCTAGCATCAAACTATTTGCTACAACTTTTGGATGCTTTGTACTTTCTTTTATGGATTATATTTTCAGTCAGTGATGTTACAGTTTTTAACAGAAAAATTTATGTGGAACTTTTGCTCGGGCTTTTGTGGATATGATTTGGAAAATTGTTAGTGTTCAGTTGTAACTTCTTTTCTCTGACCCCTGAACATTTTGACTCTTTTAGTTGTTATTTACTCCTTTTTACTTTTGAAGGATAAACGTTTTCATGCTATCCTAAGTATCTCCCCCCACCACATACAACCTGAGGGCAAGAAGAAACTGTTGACGGAAGTTTTGAATGATTGATTTGTATGCCCAAGTTTAATGTATATACCAATTGGTTTATCAAATATATATTGAGGAAAGTATTTTTTTTTTTCAGGGACGTGCTAGCTTGCATTTGACTCATGTTGCATTTAGTCCAGATGGAGAAGAGGTTCTACTTAGTTATAGTGGGGAGCACGTATATTTGATGAATGTAAATCATGGTATGTTAATTATCCTTCAAAATAATTTGCTTATGCAGTTAAATGATGTGATTTACGTAGCAAAGGTGTAGTTATAGGATAAAAATATTGTTGGTTAATTTATCATTGATTCAGATGAACGTCCAGTTATGCTTGGACTATTTATGACAAGTTGACAACAAAAATTTCTGATCTCACTTTGTTATTTTGTCATTTTTCTCTTCATCTGGTTGTATCATTTTAGTACATTCCAGCTAAACAATATATATTGGTTTTGCAATTCCAGCTGGTGAGAGTGCTATGCAGTATACTTCTGGAGATGTTTTGAAACTAACCAGCTTCAGTCCTATACTCAATGGTGTCGAACTGCATCAACCAGCATCCAATGTGTTCAGAAATGGTCTTCCCAAAAGAGGCAACGTTGCTGCTAGGGTGTGCGTCTTTTCTTATTTAGTTGTACTTGCATCCTAGTCATTTTTATTTTGTCTGAAAGGAATTGGTAGTAGCTGGTATTCTCTAGCAAATCCATTTGTGGCTTATCTAATATAATATAGTTGTTTCAGTTTGAGAAGTGCAGGAATCTAATTGAAATTGCTGAGCGAGCCTTGGAGGAGGGGACAGATTATTTTTATGGCATTGAAGCGTGCAATGAGGTGTTGGATGGAAATGGTTGTGATATTGGGCCTACACTAAAGCATGATTGCCTTTGTATTCGTGCGGCATTGTTGCTTAAGGTATTTTTTATCATGTGAAGTTACTTGGTTGGAAACATATTCATTAGTTGAAGGGCACTTAACTCTTTCTTTCTTTTTTTTTTTCTTTTTTTTCCAGCGCAAGTGGAAAAATGATGTTCATATGGCTATAAGAGATTGTTATAATGCTCGGAGGCTCATTAGCTCCTCTTACAGAGCTCATTACTATATGTCCGAAGCTTTGTCGCAGGTAAATTCTGTGGTGCTTCCTGCAGTTGACTATGATTTTGGTTTAATCATACATTGCTGTCACTAAGTGTTGGGACTAATCCAGCCTCCTTTTACCATCTTCTCTGAAGTCATCTTGACTTTCCCAATTGGCTAAATTACTTTTTTTGAACAATAGTCTTCCCAATTGGCTAAATTACTTTCTCTGCAGAGCTCATTACTATAGTCTTCTGTTGGACAGGACGGGTTGAGATTAAGAGGATTAAATTTTTACCAAGTTAATGTGTTCCAGAAGATGCAATATTGCAACAGAACCTTTTGTTTTTGAACAATGTTTAAACTTGTTGCCTTTTCCTATATAATTGGGATATCCTTGCCAGGATCATAAATCCGATTTTCAATATTTAACCTAATAAATTATTGGTCCCTAATATGCTTTGACAGCAAGTGCAATTTCCCAAATCATATTTTTTTTTTCATTTGGAGAGGGGAAGGGAGCGAACTGGAGTGACATAACCAATATTTATAAACACTAGTGTGATGGGAGTTACTGCAATATATTGAAAGTTGCACAGGAGACAAAATAGGGTGTGGTAGAGAGAAATGGGTAGATAGAAGTTGAGTTTAATTATTATAAAATACTAGATTAACCTTGGTTTTTAAATCTGTGGTTATACTTTCTTTGAAAAGTTTCTTATACATGTTTAACATAGAAGGGGTATAATTGGCATGGTTCTTAGACTCTAAACTTTTGTTGGCCTGGGTTTATAATGAATTTTTTTTACTAAGACTAATATTAGTATTACAAAGTGACTCTTTTATAATCGAATAAATTTAATTAAACTTTCATTCGTTTTATTACTTCTTTCTTGATTTGCTCCATTACTGTTAATTTTTTTATTGATAATTTACTTAAGAAATCTGTCGTAGACTATTCACTTATGTTGTTCTCTTGAGGGCCTAAATTTTTCTCCTAACTGAGGAACTGTTTGTTCGTTTATGACTGAAACAAGGAAATGCGATGAAATTATAAACTTGTACCTGTCTTTGTGTTTGTTAAGCACTTTTTGGTTGGTAATTGCTATTTCCTTGCAGTTGGCTAAACATAAAGAAGCTCTGGAATTTGCTATCGCAGCCCAATCTTTGGCTCCATCAAATTCTCAAGTAGCAGAACGATTGGAGCGTGTACAAAGGGATCTTGCTGCAGGTTTGTGATTTTCAGTGTTTTGTGTCTTGTGCATTCCCCTGGTCCCCAAATAGTTTTTCAATTGATCAGCTTCTAATTTTATTCAGCACAGTAGTGTTGATTTGACCATTTTAAGTAGACTAGGACTAAAACATTGTGCTTCCCTCTTAGCCTTGTTCCAGTTTTTTTTAATAACTACAGCATACTGGAATGACAATAGTATTTTTTTTTTTTAAATTCGATATATTGTATAATTTGTGGATGCATACATGAGTGTCTTTAGTTAGCACTCACATGGCGTCTTTGACATGCCAACTTCCAAAACCTCGATGTGAGAGTACTAAGTATATTTGACATTTTTTTCCTTTCCTTTTTCATCTGCATAAAGATAAATTTTAGTCGTTACTTGGGGAAACCATATTTGGCAAAATCAAAATAGACAAAATAAAAACTGTTGTAGTTTTCTTCACCGAAATCCTTAACAGTTAACACGTTGATTTCTTCATTTATTCTAAAATAATGTGAATGGGGGAGTTGATTTCTGCACACCCTATTTCACTTCCTGCACACTCTTGCCATGTAATTGAACAAATCAATGGCGACTTGAGGGCCTGTGTGCAGCTTAGATCAGCACTTAGGAGCGATTCTTTGCGTTGCTTGGTTCAACTCAGTTAACTTTGTGAGGACTAATAATAGGATTAGTGACTTAAGAGATTCAATGTACTTCAGTGATGGTAGTTGGGTTACTGAGCCAAAAATATCCTATAAAATGAATACGTTGTGAATTAACATGATTTGCAAAGATCAATTTATGGCGTATTTTGTATTGATTCATTGTTATGCAGTTGTAATTGTTTGTTTTAATGTCTAGCTGAATCTGAAAGAAATAGTAAGCCAAATGATGGAGCACCCAGGTCTGAACCTCGAGGTGAAAGAGTTCTATCACTGAGTGACATACTCTACCGATCAGAGGGTAATAGTGATGTTTCACAAGATGGTCCAAGATCTGAAAGAGAAGATTCTGATTATGATGAGGAACTAGAGCTGGACTTTGAAACGTCGATCTCAGGTGATGAAGAGCATGACATCGAGCCCAACATTGTACAAGGAAGCTTAAACTTGAGAATACATCGAAGAAGTGATTCTGCTAGAGAAGTTGGTGGTGCAAACGGCCCATTTGGATCCCCTTCTTCGTCATCTCAAAATGAAAGAATACCATATCAGGTTGCTTTCATACTTATGATGTGAATCTTTGGTGTTTTCAGATTGATAACATACAATGGTGTTGTTGGCATTATCTTTTGCTATTGTGCTGATTTATATCTTATTGTGTTCCTACTTTATTTACTTGTAGAGGATTGATTATGATTTCTTCTTTGATGGTATAAAAAAGTTGTTGACTTCTATGTGATTTGTTCTATACTTTATACCTCATTCTAGGTATTCATTGCCCAGCCACTGATTCTTTCTCTGCCCTTTTCTGTGATAAGTCTTCATACACCCTTTAATGAAGGATGCAAGAAGAAAATTTCTCTTTTTAGGTTTAAGCACAAGCTTAGAAAATTAATGTAGAGGTTAATTATATGTTTAAATGTAATTATGATAACTTGGCGTCTTACTATTTAGGATTCCAATTATATGAGGAAATGTTGGAGAATGGGATTGCCTACATAAAATTAGAGTGGAAGTTGTTCTTAGTTTAGTTTTATTTCTATCTTAATATTCTCTGTTCTTTCTCTATTTTATTTTTACAATAAGTCTGAGGTGCATTTTTGACTGTCATCAATCTAGGGTGTCTGTCACCCTTTGCTCAGAAAAGTCCATTTTTTTCATGCACTGATTCTTTTATTTTATTGGTTGAATTGCATTAACTTTGCGCTGGACCAAATTAGATCCTCTTGTTTTTTTCCTTAGCGTCCATAAAATAATCTCTTTAATCTAATACATTCTTCTTTGTTTTAAATTTAAATTTCAGCCTGAGGCAGTTATTGATATGAAACAGAGATATGTTGGCCATTGTAATGTTGGAACGGACATAAAACAGGCCAGCTTTCTTGGCCAGCGAGGTACATTTGTTTGGTGTAGATCTTACTTAAGAATACAATGCTATTGAGTCTTGATATTATTAGGACTTGGTCATTCTTGGTATTGAATGATAGTATTAAAGGTCAAAAACCTGCATCTTTTCTATATTTATGTGCTGTGGCAGTGTTGTTGAGAATATCGCGTTTAAGAATGGGAAAAACAAGAACAAACTCCAGAAATCGAAAAACAAATAACCAAGATAAATAACACTAAGAATTTACGTGGTTCGGCAATATGTGCCTACGTCCACGGGACAACAACAACAATCTTTCACTATATCAATAATGAGTACAACCAATAATCTTGCCAAATCTCTAGAACTAGGACTTGACGAAAAACCTGAAAGAACAAGAACAAGAAATACACTATCTTTTCTTTTCTCTCGCACACACAATATTCTCTCACTCTAATCCCTTGAGTGGTATACAATTTATTGTTTTGCTCCCTTCTCAAAACTAGTACAATAGCCCCTTTATATAGACATAATAAAGGTCTTCTTCAATAGGGACTATTAATCCTAATTGGAATCTAGTTATGAATCCTACTCCAATTGAGAAACTAACTCCAATTGGGAAAACAACTCCAATTGGGAAAACAATTTAATCCTCTAAGACTATTAATTCCCAATAGACTTAGGACAACTAATCATGGGCTGGAAAAAACCCAACAAGTGTGTGGTTACTTCCTTTAGATGAATCTACATAGCAGAGTTACCCCAATGCCTCATCATAAAAATGTACATGATATCCTCAAATATATTTGTGTGTTTGGGATCTGATCTTGGGCGCATCGATAATTTTGTCAGTTTCATGTCTTTTTTGTAATTCATCTTGCTTTAAAGAATATTTTTTCAAAATAATTAAAATTGCATTAATGCCCTGCATACTGACATTGTCATGTGTGAATGGTGATTATCTTTATTTATTTTAGTGGAACTTATGTGTGCGCTTATCAGTTATACCATTTATCTCAAGTAAAAGAACAAGTTTGATTTTCAAACAGACTGGTTGTTGTCATAAATATTTCATGATCGTACTGTTATCTATATTGATTTGCAGGTGAATATGTTGCTAGCGGAAGTGATGATGGCAGATGGTTTGTCTGGGAGAAGCGAACTGGTAGACTGATAAAAATGCTTCAAGGAGATGAAGCTGGTATTGTTTTCCCCTGCCACGGAAAATAATGAGATTGCCAACTTCCTTTAGTAGTTTTATTTACTAACATATTTACGTTTCTCTCTGCAGTTGTGAACTGTGTACAGTGCCATCCGGTTGATTGTGTTGTGGCAACTAGTGGAATTGACAACACAATAAAAGTGGGTATTATGAAGTCAACCCTTTTCTTTCTTTTGGGTGGGCTGTGGTGCGGAATTACAAAATTATGTTTAATTTTGTTTTGGTTCATTATTCTAGATTTGGACCCCCAGTGCCTCAGTCCCATCTATTGTGGCTGGTGGAGCCGCGGGACCAGAAAATGCTAACATTTCGGTAGTCATGGAATCCAATCAGCGCAGATTAAGCCATAATCGTGAGACTATCCTGTAAGACTTGTGAAAATGTCCGACTCTATATGATTATCCCATTTGTTACAAAGACTGAAAGTGCTTCTGCGATAACAATATAATTATAACAAACTTGTCTAACCCGAAATCCCCAAACTTAGTCTCAACATGATGCGTTAAATTCTGAATTTAATACGAGCATGTACTGGGAAAAATGAATCCATGATTGTGCACATGGAATTTTAGATCTTCTAACTAGTCTATTTCTTGATTTCATTTCAGTTATATATGCACTGTTGGTTTCCTGTCTTTGAATCCTCTCTTCTTCCACCGACTAATGCCATATATGGTAGGTACAGCCGTTCTGAAATTTTGGAGCATTTTCGAATGCATGAGTTTGCTGAAGGAAGCTTGCACCCATTTGAGTGTGCCCAGAGCTGACAAAGTTTTATGGAGGTAATGGTCATGTCTTACTGTCTTATTCCTTTTTTCAAACTCCATTGTTTCTTGTTCTTCCTGCACTCCATTTAAATGATGGGTGATGAATATTCTGTATTTGGTATCCTGGGACTCACAGGCATCTACACATGCACAAGACTATATATGCACCCACACATTTAAACTTAAATCGATTAAACAATTGCCAAATTTTAGAATTAAACTTAAATTGATTCAAGGCATACAGCTATGGTTTGGTCATATTTGATTGACAAATTTTATATGTAAAGTGTAAACCCAAGTTTCACTAAAACTTATGCTTATTGTTGAATTTTGAAATTACTTGCATTCAAGTAGAATTTTAATGGAAGTATAGGACAATCGTTTGTATGGCTTGCCTCAACTTTTGCCAATTGCCAAAAGGCCTGACGATTTTGATTATACTCTTTGAAATTGAAGTGGTGTAATGGGTGATATAATGTCTTAGTTTATCCCAATAGTAAAATTGGTGTGACCATATTTTACTGCTGACTGTCGGTTTGTTAATTAGCAAAACATTATAGTTATACAGACTATGCTCTCGTCGTGCTTCTTGGTCACTTCAGTAGTTTACAGGTTGTGCTATCTGTCCTTTTGAACCTACTTTAATACTAATAGGTGACTGAAGCTTGCGATGTTTTTGTTTTGGACAGTGGAGGTGGAAGTTACTGATTTCATAACATGATACTTATGAGTCTAGTTCTGATTTTTATCTGTTATTACAGATGCATAATGGTAGATTGTAAACGAGGGGCAATCGGGTTTTTGTTTTCTGTAATGCCAGAAGTTGATCCGAGGCAACCGATATTGCTGTTGGCAGAAATCTTGTAAGTAATGCAAAACCATTATCAAATCCCTAAATTTGTTGAAAACATAAGAGATGTTATTATCCGGTTGTCAACTGTAAAGTTGTACCAGCTGAAAGTTGTTTCTCCCCCTCTTCGTTTAGTTTTTGTGACTGTGTAGATAAGGAATGAGGATGTTATTTTTGTGTATTCGTTAGCTTTCCTTTCCGTGTACAGAATAGAAAGTGAAAGTTCCTCTATTGCCTTGTGAGTTGATAAATATATAATTCCCTGCTGCCTTGCCCGCAACCGTTTTCATATGACATTAGATGTATTTGTCAGTGCATTTATTTTTTTTGGCCTTTTTGGATGCAACGATTGTGGAAGGTTTGGGTTAAAGTCACACAATAGGTCAGTTCCCGTGGGAGTTAAATCTAAAACCTCACTTAACAAGTGAAAAAAGAATACCGCCTAGGTTGGGTTGTAGTATTTTAGTGACCACCTTCGTTTTTCTGTATACGTCTTGTTCTTTCGTCATTCAGTTACAAAATACCTCTATTTTCTTTATTGAGCAACTATCAAAATGTTTTGGCGAGGAATCACAAGTTTTAGAAGAAAATGAAAGTGGATGTATGAATACCTTTCTGTGTGTTGCTTCTTGTAGTTTATGAACCCTCGGGTGCCTGGTGTTTACCTACTTGGTCATTTTAAATTAAAAAATGGTTTGTTTACATGGTAATTATAGATGCATTTTATTAGAAAAAGGTTTGGAGCATTAGTCCTTGGATTTTTGCGCAATTAACAAAAAACTCAAAGTGAGTAGTGCTTCCAATTACAAACTGATACGAGAACTACATGTGTAAAAGTAAAACAACATAAATGAAAACATATGAATCGTCGGTCTGACTTTGATTAGGCCGATTTACAAGTTCTCAAAACCAAAAAATGATGACAGTCTGTACGAATGAACTGATTAAACTCTTCCATGGCCAAAATCAGGGTAAATCAACTTATCCGGCTAGTACGAATGAACTGGTTTAGTACAACAATATATTTTACATTGAGGGGAGGGAGCGTTTGATTAAGCCACATAATGAACAATCTAATTTGGTATCGAATTCGCTCTCCACGAGATTCGAACCTAAGACCTCTTACTTACAAGTGAAGAGGAATACCATCAGACTATAGTACTGAGTAACAGTACGAATGAACTGGTTTAATCGGTCAATATGGAAGCAGCCGGTTTAGTGAGTGGGCAAAATGGTAGGACAAGATAAATAAGGGGCTAAAGTAGAAATTAGAAACAATTATCGCGCCAAATGAGTCGTTGATAAAACCTTGATAAAGCTCTTAATCTGCAACCGGCATATAAATACAGAGAGAGAGAGAGAGAGAGAGAGAGAGAGAGAGGCTTTCTCTCACCACAATCACCTTTCACCTACCAAACGCAACGCCCTAAAACCCCGAAAGCGTCCATTTTTTCAGGCTCAGCAACGCAGCAGCAGAACCATACTCGCTCTTTCACCACCATTTTTGTTTCATCATATATTGTGAGTTTCTGAAGCCCCTTTATGGTGTTTTTAAGAGCTTATTTCTTATAACAATGGTGGATTTGAATTTACTGTTTATTTTATAATTTCAATTAATGTTACTCTGCTGTTAGAACACTTGCCTTGATTTGTTCTCGGTTCTCGGTTCTCGGTTCTCGGTTATAGATTATTGGGTTGTAATTAAATTCCCTCTTAATCTATATCTTTGGAAATTGCAGCAGCGAAATTGGATGCACCTCGGTGTGCAAGCCATGGAATTCTATGATAAAAAAACCTAGCTTTATTCGCACTCACCTCCGCCGTGCAATCGATTTTAATAACCAGTTTGGTATAAGAATTGTGCTCGATTACCAAGCTTCTTTTCATTTTCTGTTTATATAGAACTTTACAAGTATAGTTAATTAGAACTTTACAGGTATAGTGAATATTTCACATGGATACACTGCATCACTGTTTCTGCATCTGAGTATGGGCAGCATTTGTTTAATGCATGCGTGGGCAGCATTTGTTTAATGCATGCGTTGAGTGTATTGCAGAGTCATTCACATGGGCAGCATTTGTTTAATGCATGCGTTGTATGTATTGCAGAGTCATGCAGAGTCATTCACAACACTTGGTTTATCACACCCCCGCAAGCTGAGTGGTTGCCGGCGAACGGGAAGCTTGGAAAGAAGATAATTGAAACGAGAAGTGGACAGTCCTTTGGTCAGGAAATCAGCAAGTTGATCTTGCGTAGCAACATAACCAACTTGTAATTCCTGGCGTGTGACCTTTTCCCGAATGTAATGATAATCGACTTCGACATGGCGAGTGCGGGCATGAAAGACAGGGTTTGAGGCAAGGGAGATTGCAGAAATATTATCACACCACACCTTTGGAGGAGATAGATGAAGATGTAGGTCTTTGAAGAGCTTACGAAACCAAGAAATAGTAGCTGCAGTTATGGCAAGTTGTCTGTATTCTGATTCTGTGCTAGAGCGAGACACTCCTTTTTGTTTATTAGAACTCCAGGACACAAGGTTTGGACCAAGAAAAATACAGTACCCCCCAGTGGATTTGCGATCATCCGGATCTCCTGCATAATCAGAGTCGGCAAAGGCAGTGAGGGTGAGAGGTCCAGGTTTATACACAAGGCCATGATCTGGTGTGGACTTCAAATAGCGAAGTATTCTTTTAATAGCAATCCAGTGTGTTGTGGTTGGTTGATGCATGAACTGGCAAACCTGGTTGACAGAGAAGGCAATATCAGGACGGGTGAAAGTGAGATATTGGAGTGCACCCACTACACTCCGGAACTTAGTAATATCTTGTAATGGTTCGCCGTCATATAAGCTGAGACGTTTGCCACTGACTGCAGGAGTGGATACAGGTTTACAGGCCACCATGTTTGTACGTTGAAGCAAATCAGAAATATATTTAGACTCTGAGAGATGAATGCCATTACTAGAGCGATGAACCTCCATACCCAAAAAATAATGGAGAGGACCAAGATCTTTCATTGAAAAAACCGAGCCCATGTCCTTGATCAAGGTGTTTATACACTGAATGTTGTTGCCTGTGATAAGGATGTCATCTACATAGATTAATAAGTAAATACGAATTAAACCATGACAATACACAAAGAGAGATGAATCTGCTTGGGAGGCCACGAAACCCAGGTGTTCCAGATGATTAGAAAAACATTGGAACCATGCCCTAGGGGCCTGTTTAAGACCATACAGAGAGCGCCGCAATTTACAGACATGTGTGGGATATTGAGGATCAACAAAACCTATAGGTTGTTTCATGTAAACTTCATCAGATATTGAACCATGTAAAAATGCATTTTGAACATCCAGTTGGCGTATAGGCCATGAAAAATGAACAGCCATAGCAATAATAAGGCGGATGGTTGAGTGTGTCACCACTGGACTGAAAGTTTCTCCATAATCAAGACCTGGTTGTTGATGAAAACCATTGGCCACAAGACGAGCCTTAAACCTGTCAATCGACCCATCAGACTTTCGTTTAATACGAAAAACCCATTTATTTGGTAATACATTCATGGTAGGATTATAAGGTACCAAAGACCATGTGCCCGCCCGTTGTAGGGCATTGAATTCATCAGCCATAGATGTCCTCCATTCTTGAAATTTATTGGCTTGACTGTAGCAGGTAGGTTCAGACATAGCAGTGATGGTGGAAGTATGGGCATACTTAGGGTTAGGTTTAGAAATGCCAGCTTTTGCACGTGTAACCATATGATGGATGGTTGGGGGGGCTATAGTGATTGGGGTTGTCGAAATGGGAGGGAGTAGTATGGTATGGCGGGATGAGTGTAAAGATGATTGGATGGGAGAAGAAGTAGGAGTCAAATGGTGGGTGATAGAGACGGGTGAGGGAAAGTGATTGTCTGAAAAAGTGTTGGAATGGGTGAGGGAAGTATGGGATAGAGTAGGATGAGATGGCGAATTTTGTGGGGATGGAAAAGTGAGTTCAGATGTCCCAAGAGGAACAGGATTGCTATCATGCAGAGAGGATGAGACGGGAGTAACACTGAGATTGTCATGAAATGGAAAACAATTTTCATCAAAAATAACATGTTTAGACATGAAGACACGACCTGTGCATGGGTCAAGACATCTATACCCTAATTGATTTTGAGAATAACCTAAGAAAACACATTTCTTGGAACGAAAATGCAATTTGTTTGACATGTATGGACGGAGGTATGGAAAGCAAGCACACCCAAAAACCTTAAAAAAATCATAAGATGGTTCTCGATTAAACAATTTTGTGTATGGAGAAGTTAATTTCAAAACTTTAGTTGGCAGTCGATTAATAAAAAAAATAGCAGTATGTAGAGCTTCAGCCCAATAGGTTTGTGGCATGGATGCATGAGCAAGAAGAGTGAGACCAGTTTCAACCAAATGACGATGTTTTCGTTCTGCCATACCGTTTTGTTCAGGATGGTGAGGGCATGTATATTGATGATGAATGCCATGTTTTTCCAAATAAGATTTGAAAGTTTTGTTAATATATTCACCTCCACCATCCGTTTGAAAAGTTTGGATTTTTGTTTGAAATTTATTCTCCATTTCAGTTTGAAATTTAATAAATGTTGAGAACACATCAGATTTTAGTTTTAATGGATAAAGCCATGTATATCGTGAATAATCATCAATGAAAATCACATAATAGCGAAAACCAGAAATTGACAAAGTAGGGGACGTCCATATGAATAAGTTGTAAAGGAAAATGAGAAATAGAATTTGATGGGGAAAATGGCAATTTCTTGCTTTTGCCCAGAGGGCATGAATGACAGACAGAATTAAAATGGTGCCTAGTAAGAGGCACTTTGCTAGAGGAAGCTAAATGCTTTAAAATAAATAACGAAGGATGACCGAGTCTAGAGTGCCAAATACGATCATCAACCTTGACTCCCATGCACGAAAACAGTCCATGTCTTTTAATGGAATTAAAACTTGAATAAGGATAAACACCAGTGTTACTCCGGCCTGATAAAAGGATCCTCCCCGAGCGGATATCCTGAATACGGAAGAAATTAGGATGAAGGACAAAGAAACAGTCATTGTCAGAAGAGAATTGATTGATAGATAATATATTTTGAGAGGCATCAGGGCAATATAAGGTATTTTTAAGAGTATAGGAGCTAGTAGGAGAGTAAATAAAAGAGGTGCCTATGTGGGAAATGTGCAAACCTTGACCACCATGAACACCACCGACTTGATCTATGCCTGTGTACTCCTGTGCATTTGTAAGTTGTCCAGGATCATTAGTAATATGTGTGTTCGCTCCAGAGTCCAGAAGCCATGTTGTGGGAGCATGAGATGCAGACTGGGGTACACGGGTTGACTGTGCAGCAAGGGCTGTGAGACGAGCACTTGGAACACGGCCTTCATAAGAAGTATTCATACGGTTGTAACAGTCAATGGCAGAGTGACCATTACGACGACAAATCTGACAGCGAAGTGGTGGACGATCAGACGAAGAGGGACATGCACCAAGGATACCGCCATGGGGACGTCCTGGATTAGGAGCAGCAGCAACATATGGGCCAGCCTGATTGCCACTACGAGGATGGACAGCACCACGGCCTCCACCACGGGCAAAGCCTGCATGAGCAGTCTGCTGACGTCCACGATTAGCAAACATGGCAGTCAAGACAGGAGTGTCTCCAGACAAATTGAAGGTAAGATGACGAGCTTCAGCACTGAGCAGCAGTGCTTCCAAAGCAGCATACGAAATAGGATTTTCTGGGGCTTGAATGGAGGCGATTGTGTTCTCATACAGTGGTCAAACATTATTCATGATCGTGGCAATTAAGTCGGAGTCAGCAATGGGAGAACCAGATAAGGCTAACTGATCAGCCAAGGTGTTGAGTTTGTCCAAATAATCGGCAATACTGAGATCACCACGCCGAAGATTGAGAAGTTCCCCGCGGAGTTGAATAACACGATTATGGGAGGAAGGTGCATATCGGTCCTGTAAAGCCTTCCAGGCCTCGGCAGCACTAACACATTTGACGACAACATGCATAACAGGAGGAGAGAGAGGACTAGTCAGCCATGATAGAACCATCTGGTCAGTTTGGATCCAAGGTTCGAAGAGAGGATTGATGGTGTCAGTGAGTTGACCAGCATCATTCAGTTGATGAGCAGAAGGGCACTGAGAAGTGCCATCAACATATGGCATCAAACTGCGACTGCGAAGAAGGGGAACAAACTGGGCACGCCACAAGGGATAATTATGGCGATCAAGTTTTAGAGGAAGAAATGCAGAAACATTAGTGAGGGCAGCGGAAGAAGACATTGTATTTGGAAGAGAAATATGTCGTAAGACTTGAAAAAGGGATGATACCATATAAGAATTGTGCTCGATTACCAAGCTTCTTTTCATTTTCTGTTTATATAGAACTTTACAAGTATAGTTAATTAGAACTTTACAGGTATAGTGAATATTTCACATGGATACACTGCATCACTGTTTCTGCATCTGAGTATGGGCATCATTTGTTTAATGCATGCGTGGGCAGCATTTGTTTAATGCATGCGTTGAGTGTATGGCAGAGTCATTCACATGGGCAGCATTTGTTTAATGCATGCGTTGTATGTATTGCAGAGTCATGCAGAGTCATTCACAACACTTGGTTTATCATTTGGCACTCACCTCCTGTTTCTCCACTGTGTTCCTTGTGCTGGTTATCGCAAGCCAAGAGAGGATCATTACACTTTGCATTATGACAACCATACTTTTGATGAGTATTGCAAGCTAGAATTTCCAATTGTTCCCACGTGGAATAAATTTCTTCGTGTTGTTGGCATTTGTAACGGGCTGGCCTTCCTTGCCGATGATAGAATGCGATTAGGTCCGATGATAGAATGCGATTAGGTTATACCTTCATAATATGCAACCCATCTATAAGAAAGTCAGTGACCCTTCCTAAGCCTCATCTTATCTTCGACACATGTTGGGTTTGGTTTTGATGTTGCGACCAATGACTACAAGGTTGTGAGACTTGTCACTGCTCAATGTGAGATTCCAACGTATTTTGAGGTTTATTCACTAGCTAGAGGCTCATGGAGTGATCCTCGTTCTTTCGATCCCGCATGTGAAGTTGTGGAACCTCCCGTACCTCAAGCCTTTGTTAATGGAGCTATTCTTTGGAAGGCTGCGCAGTGTTTGACAACTGGTGGTTGTCAAATAGTCGTCATATTGGCATTCGATGTGGGTAATGAGTTATTTCGAGAGATAATGGTGCCAGAGTGTTTTAGACAGGTTGGATTGAACTGGCGAGTGTCTGTTTCAGGTGACGGGAAGTCCATTGCTCTATTCAAGGAGTCTCATAATTATTATCCGAAGGAATCTTCTCTTGAAATATGGGTCATGAAAGAGTATTGCATGGAGGAGTCGTGGACCAAGTTGATAACTCTATGTTCCTCAGGTCCACGAAGAAGTCTACCCTACGAGCCATTATGTTTTAGGAAGAGCGGGGAAGTACTGTCTGTATGGAGAAATGATCAGAATTACAGGGATGAGATAGTTTATCTGGACCTTGTGAGCAAACAATTGAAAAATCATGGAATTCGTGAATATGATTATTACTTTGCTGATTCTTATGACGAGAGCCTAGTCTTACTTGACAATATCGATGCGGTTTCTTACTGAGGGACAGAACAGGTAC
This sequence comes from Malus fusca, assembly GCA_035220775.1. NCBI lineage: Eukaryota > Viridiplantae > Streptophyta > Magnoliopsida > Rosales > Rosaceae > Malus > Malus fusca. Next base: position 44,100,322 of record CM069073.1, on the reverse strand, counting down.
GGTGATAGGGCATTTGTTTGTCTGTGCTTTTCATTTTCTTCTTGTTCAAATGCAGTTACCTCCAACCGAGTGACATGTGATCATTTTAGCACTAGATCAAATTTGGATGTGTATTTGTGACTTTGAATTATTAGGGTGATGTAGATTGGTTGCTGATTTTACATTTAAGTTCATGACATAACCTCATGAGATGGACGTAGAATAATAAGGCGATACTTCAAAAACCGCCAATTTTGGAAAATGAAAGGAGGACATACTAATTATGATAACTCCGAAATGTGTTATTTGCCATCTTGAGGAACTCTGCATTCTACAATGCTGTCTTTAAGAGTAGACCACGTAATATTTGCTTGACAGTAGCATGGTTGCCTTTTCAAATTATGAAAATTTTGGATATACTTTCAAGAATTTTACGATTCCTGCAGCTGCGTAGTGCTAACTTTGCTGCTTGAAATGTTAAATTCTTCAGTAGTGTAGTATATGGATACTTTGAATCGTTGATGAATTTGTACCTCTCTATTTGCTAGGAGATGAACCTGGGATTTGGTACCTTTCTAGCAATTGCTTTTCTTTCTTCTTTAGAAGTCTATGTAGTCACTCAACATCTAATATCTGCTGCTTAGTGGTCTTGCTTCTACCTTCAAGTTTCGACCAGAAAAAGGATATCGCTTGTATTACAACCCTGTATCTTGATGTCCTTTCTCGTGAAGCATACGCCCCTTTTTTTTTTTTTTTTTTTTTTTTTTTTTTATCATTTTATAGGATTTCTCCACACAAGTTATAAATTTTTCCTTTTATAAGATATATATTATAAATTGTTTCTTTTGATTATTAATTTGTATTCATGGTGATGAGGAGGTAATGTTTTGTGATAGTTTAGTACAATGATATATTTTACACTAAAGGGAGGGGGGAGTTCGGTTAAGTTACACAATGGACAACCTAATTTGGTATTGAATTCACCATCCACGAGATTCGAACCTAAGATCTCTCACTTACAAGTGAAGAGGAATATCATCAAACCGTAATATTGAGTGGCATGTTTTGTGATAGTTTAAAGATAGTAATAAAATAAATTTTTTTTAGGTGAGGGTCCAAACCCTGTAAAGGTTTATAAGGAGTTAGGTTATTAAGGCCATCTCAAGCCAAGAGGCATAGGCCACATTTAGCCCTAAAGGAGGCGTTTGTTTGCCCTTGCTAACTCTCACCTGACTAGGCTGAAGTAACTATTAGTCTAGTCCCGTGTTTCTTACCATGCGGGACAAAAGTTAATGAGATTAACCGGGACTCACCCAGACTAAGGGTGTGGCTAGAGGTTCTTAGCGAGAGCCTCTGAAAGCCATGGGACTAGCTAAGACCTTGGCTTTGTCTCTGCTCTCTTGCTAGCGTCCTCTCCTTGTTCTTTGTCCTCTCTCCTACTCTGGCCCCTCTTTGCTCTGTCCTCTCTCCATGACATAATACCATCAGACCATCACTGCTCTCTTCCTCTCTCCTCGTCTTGCTCGACTGTAACCACCAGACCACCATCACCAGAAGCTCGACGCCGATCTCCGTGTTCGCGTGTGACCTAGACTTAAGTTGGGACCAAAATTAGAGCGTACCAAATGCCCAAGTACTAGTTGGGGTTTTCGTCGGTGGTGGAGAAGAAGCTGAGCATCGCCAGCATTGTAAATCCAGGAGCGTCGCCGTCGCGATTACAATAGACCTAGCGGCAATTTCGATTTCAATTGTGAAATTTGGTATTTGTATTTTGATCTGTGAGAAACTTGTAAAATTTGGGCTTTATATTTTGTAAATTGTGAGAAGAGGGAGATGGGGTTTGACGGGAAAAGAGGGAGAGGCATAGGGTAGAGAGAGGTTTCATGAGAGAGGGAGAGAGTTCTAGAAGAGGAAAAGAAAAAAAAGAATTACTTTTTATTATCCTGCTTGTAGTCCGATACTCCACCAAACGTCTCATTAAGTTAGTTCAGCTTAGTCTATTTTAAGTTAGTCCAACTTTGTTCCTGAAGTTAGTCCAGTCCGAGATAATCGGCCCAGTGCAACAAACACATTGAAAGTTGACAAAATCAGTCTACAACCTAAGGGCTAAAGGGAATTAGGTCAAATTTAGCCCCAAAGCAGGCAACATCAAGTCCCAAACTAAGTTTGACCCCAAAAAGTAATAAAATATGAAAGGAAATAAAATATAGCCCTGTATGGTTAGGGATGAATAAATTTAGCCCTAAATTAGTTCCTTAAAATATTATTTTGGAGGATCAAACATAATCAAGGGCTATTTTAGCTCTCCATAACTGGAGATGGCCTAATGGATTTGGTGTTGGAGTGGAGAATTTATTTGGTCCGAAGACCAGACCAGGTGACCATATAGCCTCCACACACAAACACGGCCCCATTGTGTCCCACCCCCTCTCATACAAAACAAAGAAGTCTCGTTGATGTCCACACCCAAATTCTTCTTTCCGAAGAGGGTGAGGAAAGATGGAAGAGTTAAGGTTGTCACCAAACCAATAATTACCGCAGGTTTCTTCGTATAATTTCATTTAAGTTGAGGGACATATGTCAGAGCTAAAAGTCATAAAAGAATAAAACATTTACATGGCTTGCGAGTCACGACTAGCAAGTGGGCAGCCATATAGTTTTGAGTTTGATTGTAAAAGCAAATCTTTTTATGGATTGTTTGAGAGAAATTGTGAATCTCACGTTGATAAGAGAAATGTTCTTGCATGGATTTTTAGGGAGTTAAGCTATTTTTTATATTGTCAATTAGTTTTATAATAGAACCTTAATTTTTTTTTTGCTTTTCGAGAATATTGTTGGCCAAATAAGTTTTAATAAAATAACACCCATTGTGAAACAAAACCTAGCACAAGGATTTGGGCTCGTATTGGATGTTAGTCTACAAGCACCAGCTAATGTACTAAGCCCGATTGTTACATATGTGCATTACTCTGGTCGTTTTCGGAGTATTTCTAATTTTCTATTGGGTTAATTGCCACATGCATTGGTCTCCTCATATTATCATACGTGTTATGCATCACATACTCTAAGATATAAACCTATTGTTTAGTTATTTTATAACATATGGACTGGCAGTACTTTCTTTGGTCAATGTTTAAAGCGGTGTTCGGGCTCATAGTTCTAGCCACTAGTAGTAAAAATCGTGTCGTTTGTGGCTTACCGAGATCAAATATATCGTATTTACCAAGTTAAATATTGATTTTAGAGTTTATAGTTCAAGTTGTAACAAATATTTTGTGATATAGTGACTTATAATTTATGCGACAAAATAAATTTTTGTATATATCTCATCTACATTGATCATCTGACTTGTTTTTACATTTAAATCTTTGGAGAACACGTTAACCTGACATGGTTGGCACTTGGTCGGTGTATAATCGGAGTAGCTCAACCTAATTTTTGGAGAAGAACACATGCAGAAACCCGCGTGCATCATGACAGACGGACAGACAAGGACTGTTCACTTGCCAAGTCGGTGTGTTATTTATATTTTAATTTCTGAGGATCAAAACAATAGAGTTGTTCAATGTACGTACAACCAAAACATTACGAGAGGGGGACCGGGAAATGACTATTTTATGTGGCTTTGAGATTCCAAGAAGCTAAAATATCCCATTTGCATTGTCCATCAAGGGTTTATGTTCTGCCATTAGCCGCAGCACGTGGTCATATAATTCAACTTATGTATAATATATACACCCAATTAATGTGCTAGTTTTATAGTCCAAATAAAATATTTCTTTCAATTATTTTCGGCAGTGAAGAGGAAGAAATTACATTGTCTGAGCGCTCGTACACAAAACATCTTTACGATTATGTATTTTAATCCTAACGAACATTTCTCTTTAGGTTTCACCCCCTCGTGTATATTACCTTAATCGCGAAAAATTGTTAACAAAAAAAAAAAAAGAAAAAGAAAAAAAAGAAAAGAGATTTTAACATGTAATCGGCTTGCCATTGGACTGAATTTTGTGAATTAGGGTTAGGCGGGGAAGAAATTTAGGTATGGTTTGGCATTGAGGTGCTTAAAAAAAAAGCTGCTTATTTTCAAAGTTTTTATGTTGAAGGTGTTTGGTAAACTAAAAAAAAATGATTATTTTAGAAGCTGCTGTGAGAATAAGCTGAAATCATCAGAAAAGCTGAAGCAGCTAAATGCTGCTTTGGAAAACTGACTTTTTTAAAAAGCACGTGGAGCTACAATGCTCCATTAATGAAACTTTCTAAAGTCCAATAACACCCTCATCATTTTTACAAAATGACAGGCTTTGTCCTCAATACTCAAACTGGAATCTCTCACACCTGTTCACCCCCTTGCATCAGAGTAGGACCACAGCAGTCCTGCCCACTCCCGCTCAACACCGACCACCACCACTGCACCAAATTCATCCCTATTCTCCTTCCAGATCAACCCAGAATCCGAGCAAGAACCAATCCAGAATCCGAGCGAGAAAAAGATTTCTGCTTGCAATCTTCCCTCTTCAACCCAGAACCCGAGTGAGAATCAGTCGGAATAGATGAGAGAGATGATCAGATTGGATCCAATGCCACATCTCCGATCATCAAAGAAATGAAATTCCGATTTAGAACAAATAAGCAATCAAGAAGCTGAAAACCAAATTGAAAACGATAAACAAAACCCCAAAATAAAAACACATGCCAAACATCGACTGGGAAATATCCAAACCAATCCACGGATGCCCACTCTCTGACAAGGTTTCTCCGCTGAGCCCCGACCCACAACCTGCAGTGAAAACCTCAATCACTCACTCAGCTTTTTTCACCATTTCAATGAATAAAATCAAACCCCTTTTGGATATTTTACGAAAAATTGAATTGAAAGATTGGGGAAGTTGGGTTTTGAAATATTACCAATGTGGAGGAGTAGCCTGGGGACGCCATCGTCGGGGAGAGCGAGAAGCTCGAGGGCTCGGTGCTTCTAGAATTTAATATAAAAAAAAGGAGTTTTAACGAAAAGTCCACGGTACTGTTTGGACCAAAACTTAAACTTTGGGCTCCAGGAGGGGGCCGGCCCAAAAGGATGCTTGAAGGAAGAGTTGGTCAAAGCCCAGTGGTTCAGCCGAAGCCCAGCCGAAGCCCAGGAAGGCAGGAAAGGGCCTCCTCTGCCTTGGTACAGCTCACAAAGGCCACTTGCCCACCTACCCAAGGACCAAGTGGTATAGACTGATCAGCTACATAGCCCATAAAGTACTTTATGGTGGCATTTTATGTAAAAAAGCCGATGAGTCATCATCCCCAAACCGCATTCGGGCAAGCTTGCTGCTACAGGAAGGCACGCTGGTTTGTCTATAAAAGAAGAAAGAGAAATCAGGATTGAGGACACTCAAACAAACAAACAAAAGCACAAACTCTGCTCAAAACCAGATTTTCCTTCAAACGATAGCTGTAGTCAGCCAAAAGCCTTCATCCCTCTCGGGATCACTTCCAACCCTTTTTATCAGCTCTGCTACCTTGTCAAACACTTGTCGTAGTATCGATTTCCTTCCCAAAAACCCTTTTCTTCTAAACTCTCGAGCCCCTGTCCAACCTTAAAACCCAAGAAGTTGCAAGACGCCCAGTTTTGCCTGACAAGGTGAAAACCTTGCCCGTCCCTTCTTGGTTTTGTCTTTTCAGTTATTAAACTAGCATTATGTTGTATGCTTTTAGCTGTATTCGAGTTATTTCAAATAACATGATGATTAAAAGAGTCTTTCAGTTCTTAAATCCGATTTAAAGATGTCTTCACTATTTAAATCAGATCTAAGTTCTAACTTCCTTGACATATAAGAGTGATCATGTAAAAGTCATTGGTCTCAAGGCATAAAAAAGAACTTTATGTGGACTTAACCCATCCACGACAATCCTTGATAAACAAAGAAGTCCGAAATTACTTGGGGCGCAAGTAATCGACTGATCTAGTAGTTTTACCACTGTTGTATTATGATTATGCTAGAACGTTTGAGCTTGGAACAAAGTTCCGATAGGAAGCCTCAAGGCCTATACCTAAGGCCCCACAAAGGCACCTATTTGGATTCGTTCTAAGCTCTGCGGGCTAGAACGTTTGAGTACGGAACGACTTCTGATAGGAAGCCTCAAGGCCTATACCTAAGGTCCCACAAAGGCACCTATTTGGATTCGTTCTAAGCTCTGCGGGCTAGAACGTTTGAGTATGGAACGACTTCTGATAGGAAGCCTCAAGGCCTATACCTAAAGCCCCACAAAGGCACCTATTTGGATTCGTTCTAAGCTCTGCGAGCTAGCTAGTCAGAAATATAACGGTGGTGATATTACGCGCGACAATGAAACCAGCAGCATATATATATATATATATCCAAGAGAGGGATTGATCATGAATTGGAAGCCTCAAGGCCTATACCTAAGGCCCCACAAAGGCACCTGTCATAATTAATACGGTCTCTCGGATGCATATAGATATGTAGATATACGTATTTTGGATTCAACATCCGTTCTACATCTGCCATGCTAAAGATGGTAGTGGCACGCCTGAGCATCCAGATGTTAACCTTGATTGTGAGCCTTAAGGCCTACACCTAAGGCCCCATGAAGGCACCTTTCAAAGTTAACGCTGTCCTTCTCTTTCAGCCTTGCCCGACAAGCCTTGCCAGACGAGCCCTGCCCGACAGTATAAGCAGAAGCCCGACAGCAGCTCTCAACCGACGCCGAAACACTATCCCGGGGAGCTGTGTGCTCGTCGCCCAGGAAGCTTCCCCGGCGGAAATTCCTGGCCCGAACAGGTACTGTTCACTTTAACGAAAAACCACATTTTTACACTAAAAAATCAAACCTGGTACTATTCACTTTACCCTTTATTTTGTCCTTATCATTAAAACTCAAAGTTTTCAAGCCATTTTCATTAGTTTTCCTTATAAAAAATTATAAATAAATAAAAAAAGTTAAATTAGATAATTATTGTATTATATTTCCTATCTTTTATTTGTTAAAAAAATTAAATTAATGATACATATAGTATTAAAGCCTTTTTGGTCATTTCACACAGTCACAACTGTTTTACATAAAAGTTTACCAAACACTATAATACTGCTTTTTTAATCTTTCCAAAAATCACTCTTACAAAAAAGTTTACCAAACACTCTACTACTTTATTTCACAGCTGCTTATTCTCACAGCACAGCAAAAACAGTTTTTTTTCAAAACACAGCAATACCAAACTAGCCCTTAGTGTAGTTGATCTTAAAAAGTTGAAAATTAGGGTTTTTGCAATTTGGTTTTAACAGTTAAATCATAATATAGTTAGTTTGACCATATATTTTAACGTTCAGCCGAGTGACCGAGCCATCCTATGAGTAGGAGCACTCTAAGAGCAAGTCCACCGGAGTGGACTTTGCCCAGGACCCAGCACAAAAACAAGGCCAGCACCCTGTCAATTTGCTCAACCCCCTCAACTTGACTGGTACCCAGCCCGAGCTGGGCAATGGACCAGCCCAAAAGAGACTGAGCAAGAAGCCGGGTAGTTGGCCTGGCGTGTGCGCTTCACGGAGGCGTGGCGCGAGTGCCCGACAGGGTTTCAGAGCGCGGGCCCGCGTGACAGGCGCACTCACTCCCCCCTCCCCCCGAGTTGGCAACGTGGCTACCCCTCTGCCGTTGGATTTCCAACGGTAAAAAAAAATTTAAATTTTACTTTTAAAATAGACCGTCGGATCAAAGATCAACGGTCCACGTTTTTTTCACAAAAAAGTAAATAAAAAAAAGGCCCAACGGTCAGAAATATGACCGTTGGCCACGTGGCAACTCCTTGGCTCTTGGATTTGAATATTTTTCAAATCCAACAGTCCAGATTAATTAACTATATTAAAATTCATTAAAAATTATTAAAAAATACAGAAAAATTATTAAAAAATATAGAAAAATTAAAAAAAATTACAGAAAATTTTGAAAAATGTTAATTTTTTTCCTATAAATACCTAACCCTCATCTTCCACCTTTACACCACATTTCAATATTTTCTACACTTTCTATACTATCTATATTTCAATATTTTCTACACTTTAAGAGAAAAAAATGTCTTCGTGGAAGCTCATTGAAGATGTTACGTTGTGTGAATGTTGGGTTCACACTACTCATGACCCGATTACGGGTAATGAGATGGATAAGCGAGAAATGTGGAGTAAAATTACGAAGCGTTTTATTACAGCTGGGTGCTGGCGCGAAATGCGTTTTATGAAAGCGAGAAATGCGCTGGGTGCTGGCGCAAAGTCCTTAGGGGTGGACTTTCTCTAATATGAACTATACTATGTTTCATTACAGCTAGACTTTGTTGAGTGTTTCAGGCTTTCCATATTGAATTCATATATTGTAATTATAATACCACCAACAATCCATTAAAATTAGCTATTTATTGTTAGACTTTATATATTTCATAAACAACTAAAAACACTAACATGAAAGAATCCATAAATTATGCTCATTTGATCAAGTACGCGAAGTCAACATAGCATGTAGGAAAGATGAACCATTTTTGATAGAACCGTGCGGAATAGGCTCAACCATGGACTTCTCATTCGATGGAAATCGTATTGGAATCCTGCGGAATAATGTGTTAGTTGACCAAAATCTTCTGCACACTCAACACTCCTTTATACTCGAACTAATGGGGCGTTCATATAAGTTTTCTGTGTGTTGTGAGTAGGGACCTTAGCCTTGTATTTATATGGACTTAACCCTAATGAATCTTCCCATAATAATGTCATTAGGATTCCTTGCAGTCCAAGGATAATTGATACACCAAATCTCATTCCAAATAGGATAGAATTAGGAGCCCTTATTCCCCAAGGAAATCCGGAATATATTAACTTTACTTGGGGTACAAGCTATAGCTATTAACTAAATTCTAATCTTATTTATTGTGGAATTTTTTAGGTCAGCGGACCGAGGGCCCACTCCAACAACACCGATACTGTCCCCACTTTACCATCTGCCCAATCCGTCAGGTATGAAGTTTTATCACGAAAGGCCTCAGTATTAGTTAGATTGGGGTAATTCTATTTAAAGTGCTTTCTCTTTTTCCCTCTAGCCGATGTCGGACAAATGGGGTTCCAACACGCCCCCGCACGTGAGACCCCATTTTATGGGTCACACGTGAAGATTCACACATCGGCAACCACGTGGAGCCATGTCGGGCTCACCCATCGCGCGGGGCCAAACGGGGACCCACCCAATCACGTGGCATTTTTGGCCTACATGGAGTCATGTCGGGACTCACCCATCACGCAGGGTCAAAGGGGACCCACCCAATCATGGGGTAGTACGAGCCCGTCCTTTGGCTCTGATACCATGTGGAATTTTTCAGGTCAACGGGCAGAGGGCTCACTCCAACAACACCGATACTATCCCCACTTTACCACCTGCCCAATTTGTTAGGTGTGGAGTTTTATCACAAAAAACCTTGGTATTAGTTAGAGTGGGGTAATTCTATTTAAAGTGCTTTCTCCTTTTCCCTCTAACTGATGTGGATCAAATGGGGTTCCAACATTTATATTCTAAGCATTCCTTAAAATAACTATGTAGACCTATTAACCGTTGGATTATGGTCCAACGTCCAATATTCTCCCACTAGGTCAAACAGTTAATTCAAAAAAGATCTTTAATGGAAGCTAGTTCTAGATAAGTAAACTCCATTTGACAGAACATGTAGGAAGCTTATTAGCTGACTAAATTCATTGGCCAATAAAGTAATCTTGCTTATAAATCCAAAAAAGATCTTTAATGGATTTATAAGCAAGATTACTTTATTGACCAATGAATTTAGTAAGCTAATAAGCTTCCTACATGTTCTATCAAATGGAGTTTACTTATCTAGAACTATCGGAGACTATGAACTTGTAGTATCCATGAGCTCTTATAATCACTGAAATAAGCTCTCCATTCACATGAAACATACGTCACATATTTGGTAGTTAAGTGAATCAAAACCTGAATTGAAAGCATCAATTCATTCATTTATTGGTCCTCCTTATCAATTTTTATAAGATTGCCTTATGCTTCCTATGAAGCTAATAAACTGCAGAACCAACTTACTTTTGTGCCTAACAAAATTGACGACACAACTCTTTTGCAGTTTAAGACGTTCGCTGCTACTTTATGTGTTCTAAATTACAAAACCTAAATACAAAACTCAAACCTCCTAGTACTTAGAACGCAACTAAAAAAAAATACACCTTTGCTACTTTATGGAATTCACAACATAAACTAAAGATTAAATCCATACCTTAATGCAGCTTGTAAATTTTGTTGCTTCTTTATTGTCAATCACAAACTAAACTAACTAACAGCTGCATAAAACCTTCACAACTTAGGAAATCACGACAACCTTATATGAATGTGTAATGCCAACTTGTATCCTCACTCGACCAGTCATAACCGGCCACAATTTCAACTATATATATAAGAACTGAAATTTAAACCCACATTCATAAATCAAACAAGTGAGGCACATATCAACATAATTAGCTAAACATCCCTTATGACATAAGCCACACATTTAAATTGTTCCTCCCACTAATCAATTATATCTTATATTGAATGCGAGAAACAAATACCATAGCCAGATGCATATAATCATCAAAAAACATGTTCTTGCACCTTACACTTAATCATATTATACAACAATGAATATGTTAAGCCAAATTTGTTTAGCAACTATAACTTCATGTCAATTCTTTCAGTCATTACTTCCAAATAGTATGTACCAAACAACTTAAAATGCAATTGTCTTTACAAGAACTTAACCAAATAATATTAATCATGTATGGTACGAGTGTTAAAACTTGAGAATACTGTCATACATGCATACAAATTCAAAAACAAATAGTGGAACAATTATAGGATTGAAAACTGGACAATCCTAATAAAATCTAGAAAATTTCAATTATAGCATGCATCTTTTTCCACAAACTTGACTTTAAAATTCTAGGGAGAAATATGAAAATATAAAACCAAGTTTCATACTCAAAACTTTATAAACGTATATTAGCATAAGAACAACTCCCACAGATCTTTCAAACTTAGCATGTGTGACTTAGATTCAATGAGTGTGAAGCTCAATTATTTGTTTGTCAATTCTCCCACTTGGGCAAACACTCATTGCCTTTGTTACTCTGAAAAGCATATAGGTATTTATTTGTACTTGTATAGTATTTCTCAAAATATATTTGTAAAGTAGTATACTATACTAAAAAACCAAGATTCCAGCTTGAGGAATTACATAATTGACGTATAATTGATTTGTCCCAAAACCACATAGACTATACGAGAGACATTAAATAGAATATGAAATTGTTCTAGAGCTAAAAGATAGCTCAAAATTTTCAACTGTGCACAGGTTACTAGTAAAATCACCATAAATAGAGTACACCACCAATAAGCACGAAATTTTCTCTATAAGTAGACATATATATGAACAACATATCCAAATTTCAAGTCATTATGAGGTCATTCAATCATTCGTTTGTTAAACTCAATTGAAACAATGAAAACTGCCAGACTTGAGCGTGGGTTATTAATAAAACCCCCATAAATAAAATAAACAACCAAAAATCACGAAATTTTGCAGTCTAATAATAGACATATATTTGAAGAACATATTCAAATTTCAAGTTATTTGGTGGTTAATAGCTCAGTCGTTTGTTAATTTCAAAATACGTATTCGAGCAGAAAAATTCTGTGCACCTATGTCAACTTGATAAAACCACCAAAAATTCAATTCTTTATGTATTTTCGTAATTTTGGTGTCTAAAGAAGCTTTAAGAAGTCTACTTCAACATATAGCTTTATCATAAATAAATCTTGGACCATAAAGATACGCAAATAAACAACATAGCAGCAAATTTCAATGTGTACCTTAGGCAATTGTGATTATCCTTCATGTGTTCAACAACATATGCTCCATTTAATTTTGAGAAGAGAAGACAACACAACAAACATTAAATCACATAGCCAATCTTGAAGAAATCCAAAACTTTTAACAAGATAAACATACCATCATCTTCGAATACACTGTAATATGCCACTTTTGAAATGAAATAAGGCAAATTTAATCAAACATGTATCTCAATCTGTTTGTACCATACTTGACCAATCCCGAAACTACTTAGCACCGGTCAACATTATACCGTCAAGGATCCAGAAGAGCTTCCCTTCAACCAGGAGGCCAATCACAATGCGACACGTGTCGACATCAGAAGCCAATCACAGCGCGACACGTGTCAACATCAGAAGCCAATCACAACATGACACATGTCAATGTCAGAACAAAACTAGAAACTCTCTTCTATAAATAGGGATCATTCTCCCACAATAATCTCTAATGTCATTTTGTACTAAACTATTCACTAGAACTCACAAAAGGAGAGCTTGAACCAATGTATTTGTGTAAACCCTTCGCAATTAATGAGAACTCCTCTACTCCGTGGACGTAGCCAATCTGGGTGAACCACGTATATCTCGTGTTTGCTTCTCTGCCTCTATTCATTTATATACCTATCCTCGCTAGTGACTGAAGCAACCAAGCGAAGGTCACAAAACCTGACACTTTCTGTTGTACCAAAGTCCTTGCTGATTTTGTGCATCAACATTTGGCGCCGTCTGTGGGAAAGACACTTACTCCCACTCTCTTCAGCTTTGTCAAGCTGGTTTCCACCGCTCGTACACTTTCTTTTGGCCAAGCATCTCTCTCCAACATGGGGAGCGAAAGAAGCCATAGCACACAGAATGACACCCCCATTGGACCTAGTATGAAGCAACGAAAGCAAGAAGGAAATAGAGTTACTCTTCAAGCTAAAGTCGATGAGCTAGAAGCTCAGAACAACAAGATAGTGATGAGGAACGAGGTCATCCAAGAGCAATATGAAAAGCTTTTCGAGAGGCTTCACGAGGCTAGGCATGCTCAAACACACAAGTTCGTCGCCCCTGTCGAGGTCAACAATCATCTGAATGCCCCCCAACACGGAGGGTCACCGATATCCAACACGGACATCCCTGACAGGGATCGAGCTACCCATCAATGTGACAATCAACATGAGACTTCTCTCAACCCGGCCGCTTCAACCCGAAGCAGAAGAAGTAGAGGAAAACACCTCCTCACAGAGGGAGTGGAAGGATCAAAAGCCGTCTATCGTGATTGTCGAGACTTCCTAAAGCAACGTCGAGAGAATCCCATCCACATAAGCTCAAAGATCAATGACCCAAGAGTTTCTGAAAGACTCGGTCCTCTTCCACGACCCAGGCCAATCACCAATCTAGGGAATGGGCAACAAGTCCTAGAAGAACATGAAGGTACAGGGGACTCGGAAATATTCCGACATACTCACTCTAGGAGTCAGTGTGGCGAGTCCAAGGAAAAATCACGCTATCTTGATCAAACTTTCCTACTTCCAAGAGGCGATGGGGACTTACGGAAGAAAACTTCAGTGGTGCACGACTCCACTCAGGACCCCCTCGTCCTACAGCTCCTGGATGAAGTAAACAAGTTGAAGGCTGAACGTCAAGCCGAGATACCCGACTGGAACCAACCCAGGCCTGGCCCCCTCACAAGAAGGATCCTCAACACCCCCCTCCAAGCGAAGACAAAGCAGAAGCTTGACTTACAACTCTATACTGGAAGGGAAGACCCGATTGAACACCTTAACCTCTTTGAGTCCACCATGGTATACCGGAGACACACCGACGAAGAACGGTGCCTTCTCTTCCCCTCGACCCTCTCTGGCGGAGCTTTAAACTGGTATTGCCGTCTTCCACCTGAGACAGTAGACTCATTTGAAGAGTTGAGGAAGCTGTTTGTCTCTCAACACATCTTCCAGACCGATCGCTTGCATTCTGCAGATGATTTGTACACTATTCGCCAGAAGCCGGACGAGTCATTACGAAAGTATGCTGGCCACTTCAGCCATGAGTATTCTCGCTGCGCTGAGGCAGATGACAAGACCGCCCTCAAGGCCTTCACGGCAGGCTTACGTGACTGTTTCTTCAAATACATGATCAATGCCAACACTTGGAAGACTTACTCTGAGGTGATGGCACAAGCTTACAACCATGCTTCCGCCGAGGCAAGGACATATCAAGGGAAACCCCCTACAGTCACCCCTTATCAGCAAGTAGGGAGTGGAGGCCAGATCCAACCGAACGAGAAGACCTCAACCTTCCAAACGGTAGCAGCACACCCCCCTGCCTCATTTAATGCTTCACCAAGTCAGCAGACATATCAATCCCAGGGCAAAAGGAAAGATTTCCATCCTCACCAATCTCATTTTAATAAAAAGAATAAAGGACATTATCGCGATAACTCAGGATATCGTCACAATAACGCCCGTCCCCAGGCAGTCAACGCAGTGGGACAATCACGTGTTAAGACAGGTCCTACCCCGAGGTATGAGACATACACATCTTTGAACGCTACATGCGCGGCCATCTACCCCAGTATAGCTCACCTGATACCAAAGCCAAAGCCAAGACAACCAGATTACAAGTCCACGAAGAACACGGGCATGTTTTGTTGCTACCACGAGTATAATGGCCATGATGGCGAGAAGTGCATCATCCTCCGTGATCATATTGAAGCTTTGGCACGTGAAGGAAAAATTGATCAGTTCCTCCTTCACCCTCCAAGGGATAACCGTAACCAACGCCAGGTGAATGTGATATATTCCATAAGCGGCGGCACACCCATGTCTGAATCTTCCAATAGGGCCATGAAAAACAGTGAACGAACTTTGAAACCTGGCCATCAAGTGTTTCACGTGGAAGACATCAGGGGAGGCAAGTATCAAGAGCCTAACTGGGATCCAATATGTTTCTACCCTGAGGAAGAAAGAGGTATCATCTACCCTCACAACGACCCGCTGATTGTGGAGGCTCACATAGCAAATTTTGATGTGAAACGAATCCTGATAGACACAGGTGCTTCAGTCAATATCATGTTTGCTGAAGCTTTCAAGGCACTTAATGTAGCTGAACACTTGCTCGATCGCTCGATTTCTCCTCTGATAAGCTTCTCTGGCGATATCGTACAACCTTTAGGGAGTATACATTTACCCCTCACCATTGGTACAGGCCCCTACACAGCTACTATTACCACTAACTTCCTAGTGGTCAATTGCCCGACAGCATACAATGTCATCTTCGGGCGCACAGGCATCAATGATCTCAAGGCCATGATATCCACACATATGTTGTTGATGAAGTTTCCAACCCCTTTTGGCAATGGATACATCAGGGGAGATCAACTTAGTGCTCGATCATGTTACAACACTTCAGTTAAGCAACAACACCTGCCTGTCCCTAAGGAGACCCTCTCTATACATAACCAAGTAGTAAAGACCAGTTCAGATGAAGCTAACTCGGATCTTCATGATGGCAACAGTCAACCTGATGACCCTCGAGATGATTCCTTCACCCAGCAAGCACAACCCGCTGAAGAGTTAGAGAATGTCTCTATCTCCAAAGACCATCCAGATCGCATGGTGAAGATTGGCACCACTTTGTCACCACCTATGCGGCTGTCGTTGATCTTATTTTTGCAAGAGAACGCTGAGGTCTTCGCTTGGTCATATAAAGATATGCCGGGCATCGCTCCCGATATCATCTGTCACCACTTGAGTATTGATCCCAAGACCAAACCAGTAAAACAGAAGCGAAGATCTTATGATGTTGAACGATACGAGGCGATGAAAGCAGAAGTTGAAAAACTCAAGGACATAGGTTTCGTCCGTGAAGTCAATTACCCAACATGGGTAGCAAATGTTGTCCTTGTTAAGAAAAATCCGACCAAGGAAAGTCTCCTGCTTCAAAAGGTCTTGTGGAGAATGTGTGTCGACTACACCGACCTAAACAAAGGATGCCCGAAGGATAGTTTCCCCCTTCCTCTCATTGATAGACTTATAGACTCTACGGCAGGGTGTGAGCTCTTGAGCTTCATGGACGCTTATTCAGGATACAACCAAATCCTCATGAACCCCTCAGACCAAGAGCATACAGCCTTCACTACTGACAGGGGACTATATTGCTATAAAGTCATGCCTTTCGGCCTAAAGAATGCAGGAGCAACTTATCAGAGACTGGTCAATTCAATGTTCGCCGAACAGATTGGGAAGAGCATGGAAGTTTACGTTGATGATATGCTAGTCAAGAGCAAACATGCTGACCAACACATCACCAACCTATCTGAAACTTTCACCATTCTAAAGAGGTATCGAATGAGGTTGAACCCCAACAAATGTGCCTTCGGCGTGGGCTCTGGCAAATTCTTAGGCTTCATGATTAGCCAACGAGGCATTGAAGCTAACCCTGAAAAGATCAAAGCAATCCTCAACATGAAAGAGCCAGTAACTTCAAAAGACATCCAAAGCCTTACTGGCAAGGTGGCAGCCTTAACCAGATTCATCTCTAAGGCCACAGACAGATGTGCTCCTTTCTTCAAAGCACTCAAGGGAAATAAGAAGTACATTACATGGACGAAGGAATGTGCCGAGGCATTCAGGAACCTCAAAGAGTACATGAGTAAAGCCCCTCTGCTCTCCAAACCAGAAGTTGGTGACACTCTCATTATCTATCTATCGGTTTCGGCTTCAGCAGTCAGTTCTGTTCTTATTCGAAAGGACAGTGGTGTCGAACGGCCCGTCTACTACGCTAGCAAGGCCCTACAAGATGCGGAGACACGATACTCCAACATTGAGAAATTAGCTCTAGCATTGGTCATGTCTGCTCGAAAACTTCGCCCTTATTTCCAAGCACACGCCATCATCGTGCTTACCAATCACCCTCTTCGACAGATACTCCAGAGTCCTGACACGTCTGGACGAATGATCAAATGGGCGATAGCATTGGGTGAGTTTGACATCTCCTACCAACCAAAACCAGCCGAAAAGGGTCAAGCAGTAGCAGATTTCATCGCCGACTTCACATATCCTGTTGACATTGCTTCTACACCTGAAGCAGTAGCTTCACTACCATCGGAAGCTCAGAAGATAGAATCAACAACCCCAGCATGAAGTCTGTATGTTGATGGCTCATCCAACCAACAGGGCTGCGGAGCAGGATTAGTCCTCACTACCCCCGACAAAGTGGCGATGGAATACGCTATTCGTTTCAAATTCAAGGCATCGAATAACGAGGCCGAATACGAAGCCCTTCTAGCAGGCTTACGTTTGGCCAAGCACCTTGGGGTTAAACAAATTGATATCTTCAGTGACTCCCAATTAGTGGTCAACCAGGTCACGAACAACTTTGATGCTAAGGATAGCTCCATGGCGGCATATCTCGCGCAAACGCGACTTTTGCTCAAGCACTTCCACTACCAGATCACCCAAGTTCCTCGAGCGGCAAACAGTCATGCAGATGCTTTGGCTCGCCTCGCCTCGGCAGTGGAAGACAAGATTGGGAGAAAAATTCATGTCGAATTGTTGGCGGCACCAAGCACCATGGTCGCGGAAGTGTGCAATTTACAACAAGGAGATAGTTGGATCACCCCAATTTATAAATTCCTTGCTCATGGCACCCTCCCAAATGACAAAGTCCAAGCTAAGCAGATTCGATACAAGTCTGCCCGCTACCTGATCATTAATGACCAGCTCTACAAGCGCGGTTTTACCCTGCCATACCTAAGATGCCTTACACCTGTGGAGGCGGAAATTGTCCTACGGGAAATACATGAAGGAGTCTGTGGAGATCATGCTGGGTCTCGATCCCTAGCACACAAGACTTTTCGCCAAGGATACTATTGGCCAACATTCCACCAAGATGCCATCAAAATATCTCGCTCATGTGATAAGTGTCAACGATACGCAACTATCCCTCACTCCCCTCCCGAGCCGCTCACTCCTATGATCAGCCCTTGGCCCTTTGCCCAATGGGGACTTGATTTGATCGGCCCAATGCCCGCAGGGAAGGGCAAGGTCCGCTATGCAATCGTTGCAGTTGACTACTTCACAAAATGGGCTGAAGTAGAACCCCTGGCAACCATTACGGAGGCAAAAATAGAAGACTTCGTATGGAAGAACATCCTCTGCAGATTCGGCATTCCCAATGCGATAGTCACGGACAATGGGCGGCAGTTCGACAACAAGAAGTTCAAGATGTTTTGCTCTAAGTTCAACATCAACTTATGTTTTGCCTCTCCAGCCCATCCCCAATCTAATGGACAAGTCGAGGCCGTTAACAAAATAATCAAGCGCACTCTGAAAACTAGCTTGGACAAAGCTAAAGGTTGTTGGCCAGAATTCATACCCCAAGTTCTTTGGTCATACCGCACTTCATATCGGACTTCCACAGGAGAAACTCCATTCTCACTCGCTTTTGGTACAGAAGCAGTTGTCCCGGTTGAGCTTGAGCAAGCAACATACCGAACCCAGAACTACATGCAGAGTGAGAACGACAAACAACTCACTCTCAACCTGGATCTAGTTGAAGAACACAGAAATCAGGCTCACCTAAGGAATGTTGCCTACAAGCAGCGCGTCTCCAACTACTACGACTCAAGGGTCAAACCTCGCTCTTTCAAAGTGGGAGACTGGGTACTGAAGAAAAGATTACTCTGTGATAGAGTCCCGAGTGAAGGAACACTTAGTCCTAACTGGGATGGACCGTTCGAGGTCGTCGGCATCAGCCGCCCTGGCTCCTACAAGCTCAGAAGCTCCGACGGCAAGACCCTTGGCCATCCATGGAATGCTGACCACTTGAAGTACTATTACAAATAGACTCACATTGTACAAGTGTTAAGCTACAGCCGTTCGGCATCCTATGTAACAAAAACCATTTGGTATGAATTCAATAAAGAGGTGATTTAGCCAACTCGGCCCTAAACTCTTTTACATTCTGAGCAATGAAACACTCAAGTGTTGAAGCTTCAACGCAAATGTTTCCAATACAAAATAAAATCTAAGTATGTGTCAACACGACTATACAAGGGATCTATGCAAACATAGCCAAACATAGCCAAACATAGCCAAACTTGAAGCTTGATAATACAAACACCTGCTTGATAATGCAAACACTCATAAACATGCAAAACAAAAAAAAACTCTCAGGCTTATAATATGGCACATGCCATACAAACAACAAACTAGTGCAGGTAGAGTACATGCAGAAAGTGAAAGCACTTCTAGTCATCCTCATCTGAGGTTGAACCCCTGATCATATCACTCTGAGTCATACCGCCATTTTCTGCATCTCCAAACTCATCATCACCCGGATGACTCTGCTCATCAGCACTAGCCTCATCGCCAGACTCATCTTCACTGCTAGAGTAAACTGCAAGGTCGAAGGTTTCACCTTTTCGATGATGCTCATCTATTTCTTCACGGTATTTTCGAAGAACGCTTCCATCATCATAACGATCAAGGACAGCCATCCACTTCCTTTTTTCAAAGTGAACTTCCCTGATACAGCGAGGTCTAAGGACATGGAGAAAGGCCTGGGAACCCAAGAACTCCTTCACGGCAGCTTCCTTCTCAGTCGGGATACTACTCTTCAGCTCAGAAAGCTCAACCAAGGCACTATCCAACTCCCCTTTAACCTTGGAAACCTCGAGCGTAGTTGTCTCCAACTGTTTCTTAGTCGCCTCCAACTGTACCTTGAGTCTCAAGTTCTCACCATTCCGCCTCTTCAAACTCTCAAAATGTTGATCCTTGACTTGGATGGCCTCAGCCAAAGCTTTGCTCGTCTTCCTGGCATCATTCACAAGCTGCTTATTCTCTTTCAATTTCACCTTGCACCGCTCAGCCTCTCGCAGTCTGTCGTGATACTCAGCCATGACCTGCATGACAAGATGATCATCGCTACTAAAATAATGCTAATAAAGAGGAGAAAACAAGGAAATGACAAAGTAACACTCACATATGAAGACAGCTTCAACATCCGGTCGCAATCCGATTCATCTTTAGCTAAGGGCTCTCCGAGCTCATCGAAAGTAAATCGACGCCCTGCCAAGCAATTGTTGATATACCCAAAGTCCTTTGGCCGCATGGCAACCTTCAAATCCTTCCAAGGGACACTGCCAACATCTTCCTTATCTTTACCTTCGCTGCTAGAACTAGGATCACCTTTCTGCCCAATGTGCTCCCTAACTGGAGGAAAGATAGGATTGATAGTAGGAAGAGGAGGCAACAATCGCCTATCTTCCCCGGCAACTATGGCAGCAGCACATCCAATGGCCTCAGCTTCAGCTTTCTTCGAGGCAGCAACCTTGAGGACTTCTTCTCGAGACTTAGTTTTAATGATTGGCCTCACTCGGTGCTTGCGAGCTTCTTTGTGAAACAGGATCTCTTCTGACGGTACTAACATGGGCACTCTCCTTTTCTTGGTGCTAGTCTCCACTTTCTTGCCCACCTTCTCCACTGAACAAGGAAAATCAAAGTAAGGAATACCACATTATATAAAAAAAAAAAAAGGAGGGAAGAACAAGGATCAAGTGAAGGATACAACTTACTTGCTCGTCTTTGGCACTCGGAAACTAAGGGCTGGAAACCGTACTTTCGAAACAAGGGTCGTAGCTTACCCAAGTGTCTATCTTATTTGGGCACCCTCAGCACTTTCTCTACATCAGCTAGCTCCTGTCCGAAGAGTTTGATGGTGCCTCGTGTCACTGCATGAAGAAAAATCTTAGAAGCAAGAGAAAATTACAACAATAGCAAAAAATGAGAAAATGGATACATTACAACCTACAGTCTGGAAGTGAGTAGGAACACGTCGCTCAGGCGTGACACCCTTAGCATGCTCCCAATCATTATAAAGAAAGCACCAACGTTTCTTCCATGTGCAATACGCCTTTCTCTTATCAAAGACAACACGCTCTCTCTCGCTCCGACATGCACATTCGGCATAACCAGTACATGCCTTCACCGGGCGCATCTTATAACAGTAGCGCCACTGATGGAAGGAAGGCTCACCTAATCCACACTCCATCCAAATAATATAAAACCCGATCAAGGTATCCCAGAAACCAGGGTTGAGTTGTCAAGGTGCATAACCAATAAAAGACAGCATCCGTTGCAACCACGGATGCAAAGGTAAACTTACCCCCAAGGTCACTAATGTCTGGGTATAGAACATAACATGACCCTTGGGCGGCTCAGAAGGTAATTCTTCACAACGCACCAAACGTATCCCTACACTACGGGGGATACTACATGATCGTCTTAGGGCCTCAAGCTGCTTTTCGCTATCTAACAAGTTATTTTCTAAATGGTCCGCTGTGAACTCAGAGCGAAATATGGGTATGGCATCACAAACAACCCCCTCACCCACTAGCATGGAGGAAGAACCAATATTGGCTAAGTTTTGACAATTGTGAGGATCAGAACGAAATATGGGTATGGCGTCACAAACCCCCTCACCCACTAGCATGGAAGAAGAACCAATATTGGCTAAGGTTTGACAATTGTGAGGATCATCCAACGTTTCTTTCGTACCAGACTCTAACAAAGGCCATGAAGACCCTGACATTGCAGGCTCAAACCTAGAGCTAGAGCTAGGGGAGCCCTTATCACTAAGACTTCCAGACTCCGACATCTACAACAAATAGAAACAAACTCTATCACTACATGAAGGATCAAAACATAAGGAAGCTCATAGGGCATGAAGAAAAGATCAACCAGTTCATTATATTCCAAACAAAATACATGAACACTCAAACAATCCAACAAGAATGAAAACATCCGATATAGTGGAGAAGACTACCAACCTGAAGATGGTGCAGCAAAGCAATGCCAGAATCCCTCTCAAGTAAAGAGCACTCTGTCTTCAAAAATCACTACAAGATGAGCAAATGAAGGTAAGGTAAAGAATGGAAACTTATCCTACTTATATATAGTTCAACATGGCTATTGACATTCAAAATTCAAATTCAAACCATGAGAAAGCCCCACATGGAAAATCTTCAAACTTCTAACACTAGGGAATTTCAAATTTCAAATGTTTCTGTTCCCCCTTCAAAAAAAAAAAAAAAAAAAAAAAGAAAAGGAAGGGGGACACAGCAGCTTCATCAATGGAGGACAAATATCAATCTCCAAAGCTTCGCACTATCTTCATCAAGATAGTGCGAAGCACAATCAATTTATGGTGCCAACAAAAGCTTCATCAATGGAGGACAAATATCAATCTCCAAAGCTTCGCACTATCTTCATCAAGATAGTACGAAGCACAATCAATTTATGGTGCCAACAAAAGCTTCATCAATGGAGGACAAATATCAATCTCCAAAGCTTCGCACTATCTTCATCAAGATAGTGCGAAGCACAATCAATTTATGGTGCCAACAAAAGCTTCATCAATGGAGGACAAATATCAATCTCCAAAGCTTCGCACTATCTTCATCAAGATAGTACGAAGCACAATCAATTTATGGTGCCAACAAAAGCTTCATCAATGGAGGACAAATATCAATCTCAAAAGCTTCGCACTATCTTCATCAAGATAGTGTGAAGCAAAATCCATTTATGGTGCCACCAAAAGCTTCACCTATAAAGTTTCAAACCCAAAGCTTCACCTATAAAGCTTCAACCTCAAAGCTCCACCTATAAAGCTTCAACACCAAAGCTTCACCTATAAAGCTTCAACCTCAAAGCTTCACCTATAAAGCTTCAACCCCAAAGCTTCACCTATAAAGCTTCAACCCCAAAGCTTCACCTACAAAACAAAATTTCAACACCAAAAAATATAAAAGCTTCACACACTCTTCATCAAGATAGTGCGAAGCTAATCCAAGTTTTATGGCCTAAAAATAGCTTCAACTAGTCAAGCTATATACCCAAACAAAAATCTATAGTCAATAAACCTTACCTATTAAACTATTTTCCAAACACAAAACCTTGTGGCAAATAAACAAATTTTGTTCACAAAACCAAGATTCCCTTAAACTTGTACAAAAACACAGGGGTCAACGCAAACATTTGTTTTGTTCTACACCCACAACATCCCTGTCATAAACAAACAAGCAATTATGTATATGTTTCCAAACATATTATATTACATCAAACAACAAACCAAAGTCCCAAGTTAACTAGAAATCCAACCCAAGCAACCTCTTTCCTTCTCTTCCTCTTCCGCCTCAAATTTCTGCTAGCTCTGCTCTTCTCCAGTGGAGCTGAATTTCGGACACTTTATAGTTCTTGAACAGATGAACAACTTTCAAGAAGGAATCATTTCTGTTTGAGCGATGGAAATTAAAGTGTTGAGGCTCCAAACATGACAGTAGGATTCCCGCAAATTCAAAAGCTGCTGTGATGTTTCGAAGATCTGGAAGTATTTAACCGTTAGTTCATTCTGAATTTTTGATATGTCATGAAAGAGATGATGGGGAACAACTTCTATGAAGAAAGTATGTTAATCTGAACAAAAGAAAATGGAGTTTCGAAGCTCACAACAAGTCTGACAGGTTGACAGAAAATTGATGAACAGTTACACATCATACCTGAATTTCTGGATTTGTACTGCTCCGATGGATCCCAAATTTGGATATGTTGCGGTTCACAAGGTGAGGAACAACTTCGATGAAGAAAATATGTCGAGCTGAACAAGAGAAAATGGAGTTTCGAAGCTCACAACAAGTCTGACAGGTTGACAGAAAATTGATGAACAGTTACACATCATACCTGAATTTCTGGATTTGTACTGCTCCGATGGATCCCAAATTTGGATATGTTGTGGTTCACAAGGTGAGGAACAACTTCGATGAAGAAAATATGTTGAGCTGAACAAGAGAAAATGGAGTTTTGAAGGTCACAACAAGTCAGACGGGTTAACAGAAAATTGATGAACAGTTACTCATCATACCTGAATGTCTGGAGTTGTACTACTCCGATGGACTTCAAATTTGGATATGTTGTAGTTCACAAGCTAAGGAACAACTTTCATGAAGACGACTTTGCGATCTGAGCTATAGAGAATGGCGTTATATTGCAGCAACTCAGGCTGACTAGTGGAAACGAAAAGCAATTCCACCAAAAAACAAAAAAACGTAAACAACAACAAAGGCAAGCTCCCATACACCAAAGAAAAGATGAAAAAGAAGAATAACACAGAAAAGGGAGATGGGTAGGACACATGGTACTCATCAAAAAGAGAGAAAAGCTACTAATTGCACTTGATCTTGTCTAGTCAACAGCATGCAGCATCAAACACACAAAAGTTGGAAATATTTTTAGATAAGGTATATATGAAGGTGTGACATCAAAACACGGCTTCGTTACTTTGACAAATTAGCAGCAAGCAAGACACCTCATTCGGCAACTCTCCTCGCCTGAAGACTTGGGGGACTCCCACCATATGCTACTGCACCTTGATACTCGGAAGTCTCACAACCACTCAGTGACTTGAATTTTTCAAGTCTCCAACCGAGAAGTTTTCCTCACTCGGGAAATTAAGGGAACACTACCTCAAACTACATGCTTCACTCACAAAGCTTCAACAATACAAGTTTCAACAAAAGAAAAAATTCAGAGAACTTTCTGAAGAAGGCTTTGGTGTATTTAACACAATACGTTGAAATGAAGCAAGCTTATTTATTAATATTTCCGATAAGCTACAAATATGTACATACACATGAGTCAAAATAAACAAACAAGAGGGAGCCTTCACAAAGGTTGCTCAGGGGAAGTCTCAGCAATCGGGAGAGCCCCAGAAAGACGAAGCACCAGAGATTGATTATCCGGAGCCTCAACACTTGGTGAAGCTCCAGAGGACGAAGGCAGAAGTTGCCTCTGGAGTAACGCCACAAACCTCTGATGATCACTCTGAATCCGCACTTCGGACTCCTGCAGCTGATCAAGCTTCCTCTTCATGCTTGTTGAGTAATTAGTTGCGAGCATGTGCAACTCCTTATTCTCATGCCTAAGCACTCTGACCTCTTGCCGAAGACTAGCCACTTCAGCCATCAACGACTCAACCTGACGAGATCGAGCAAGAAGGCGCTGGCCCATGTTTGATACTGAGCCTGCACATCGGACGCTGTAGGCCAGAGAGTCCTGAACAGCGAGTTCGTCGGACCGCCTGGAAAGTATTCTAGTGTCTCTAGGAGTGAGAAGATTTCTGGCCACCACCGAAGCGGTTGTATCATTCATCATCATGGAATCCCCAACTGTAAGAGGACCATTTGGGGATACGAATGACGGTTGCCAAATGTTGGTTGGAGAAGATAGGTCATTATCTTCCCCGACATTCAAGTTAAGGCGACGGTCAGAAGGGCAAGACATATTCGAAGGTGTGGAGAAAAAGAAGAGGTCGGACAAATCAAGTTCTTAGAAGTGCAAGTATGGAGCTTCTACTGGTGGAGATTCAAGTATGATGTGGAACTTAATGCCAGCCTCTATAAAAATCTACATTCGACGGAGCTTCAGAAATCGAAGAGGCGTTTGCTTTCTCAAAAGCTGGGCTGCTCAGAGACCACGAGGGCTGATCTCAAAAATCGAAGAGGCACTTCCTTTCTCAAAAGCTGGGCTGCTCAGAGACCACGAGGGCCGATCTCAGAAATCGAAGAAGCACATGCTTTTTCAGCCTCGTCAGCACCTGTCACATGCACACTCAGCTTTGCGGAAATTACGGGCAATCTGTCGAAGATTTCTGGTGAAATAGAAAGCACGTGAATCTTATTGTTCAATCACCACTCTCTACACGCAACATCAATTCCTCGGGTACCACATATAATCTTGCCAAAGATCTCTGACAAAGTTTAGGCACGAGAATTTCGAAATTCCAGCTACCCTACTATTACCTACAAGGGTAAAGGAACAGCACCACTGCTTGACAACTGGAAAGTCCCTATGTGTGTCGACCTCCGTGTTCCGTGGCAAGACAGACTGGCAAGAACGTCCAACCTTTACTCACTTTCAAGAAAGGACTCCCAACATAATTACTTTCTCAAAAACCGAAACGGCGCCACTCTCCGAATCTCGAGGTCCAGACTCCCAACGGGATTACTTTCTTGTCTGTAATCTTCACACGCAACATCAGCTTTCCAGATACCACACACCACTTTTTCAAAGTACTCTGACAAAGTTAAAACACGTGAAGCTGACAGCTCCCACTACATTGCTGTGACCAAGAAGGGTAAAGGAATAGCATTACTACTTGCTATTGGGAAATCCCTATATACGTCGACCTCCCTCCTCTAAGGACAAGCAAACCTGCAAAAATGCTCAACTATTTCTCGCATTCGAGAAGGCACCCTCAACATAACTTCTCGAAATACTCAGCTTTATTTCCCCCCGATAATACCTCAGCAAATAAGCCACACCAAGAACAAGAGTATCTCATATCATCAGGGTCGAAAGCAAGAGTATCCCATATCATGCTTTCTCCCTGTCCTTGTCTTTGTCCTTGTCCACACATGCAGGACAAGGAGAAAGAGAGCAGTCAGTCGGAACCTGAAATCAAACCTCCAATCGGGAACTGACTGCCTGAGACCTTTGCCCGGTTACTTACTTAACATTGCTCTCGAGTACTCATCCTCAACTGCTGTCAAGGTCACGAATTCCACCGGTAAATACCTCATGACAGTTGATCAGATATTGGCTCTTTACACTGAAGCTGCCAAGCGTGGATGAGTCACTAGGAAGGAATGTTCTGAAGGACCATTTAAATGCAAAGGGTACACACCACTTCTGCCAGGCAAAAGATTGAAGCAGAAGGTTCAACGATGAACTAAAACAGATCGCTACAACACAAGAAGCTTCAACAACCTTTCACTAGCACCGCCGCCGAAGAGCAAAACCTCGCCATACCACATTCATTACTTTGTCAACAGCAAGAGTATCCCATATCATCAGGGTCGATTATACTCTAGATTTGATGGACTTGTTTTGACCCTCAAATTCTTGAGCCGACTCACTAAGGCGTCGTGAACTGCACGTGTTGATTCATCACCCTTGAATCAAATCCTTAAAGATCATGTCACCAACGACCCTTGAAGATATCACAAGCCCGATTCAAGATCAAGTGTCCGCCACCTTGAATCAAATCCAGTTCAAGATTTAGTCTGTGGAAAGTCATTTGGAGGAGACTAGAAAACCCTCCGACACAGTTCAAGAATAAGCCTGTGGACAGTTACTTCTCCAAAAGCAAAAGTATCTCATATCATCTCTTCTCCATCTGCTTCTCCTTATCCTGGCAGCTGAATGAGAGACAAGGAGAAGGAGGACAATCAACCGGAAGCCGAAGTCGAACCTCCGATCCTGGGTTGTTTGCTTGGAAGCCTGACTGCTTACCTTGTCGGTCACCTCCTTCGACAGATCTCCTAGCTCGGCGACTTGGGGGACTCCTACTATAGGGTTTGTATCGCATTTGGCCAAGCCCGAAACTACAAGTAAGCTTCAAGTGAAATTGATACATTACCTTGTGCATCTCCACCGGTTGAAGACACCACCCCTGAATGGAGGAAGCGTACTTCCAGAGAAGATGCCACATCTACCTATGAGAAAGATAAAGCAAATGAAGACGATACCACACCTCGGTACTTAGAAGTTTCGTGATTACTCAGCGGCTTGGATCTTGCAAGTCCCCAACCGAGGAGCTTCCCTCACTCGGGAACTTAGGGGAGCACTGTTTGTACCATACTTGACCAATCCCGAAACTACTTAGCACCGGTCAACATTATACCGTCAAGGATCCAGAAGAGCTTCCCTTCAACCAGGAGGCCAATCACAATGCGACACGTGTCGACATCAGAAGCCAATCACAGCGCGACACGTGTCAACATCAGAAGCCAATCACAACATGACACGTGTCAATGTCAGAACAAAACTAGAAACTCTCTTCTATAAATAGGGATCATTCTCCCACAATAATCTCTAATGTCATTTTGTACTAAACTATTCACTAGAACTCACAAAAGGAGAGCTTGAACCAATGTATTTGTGTAAACCCTTCGCAATTAATGAGAACTCCTCTACTCCGTGGACGTAGCCAATCTGGGTGAACCACGTATATCTCGTGTTTGCTTCTCTGCCTCTATTCATTTATATACCTATCCTCGCTAGTGACCGAAGCAACCAAGCGAAGGTCACAAAACCTGACACTTTCTGTTGTACCAAAGTCCTTGCTGATTTTGTGCATCAACACAATCCAAAATTAATTTAAACCAATGAAGGTTATATTTGGTCGAGAAGCCTTAAGACCAAACAAATTCTATGTTATGCTTTATCGATCCCAATATATATGGGATTTAAGGGGGCTCATATGAAAAGCATTCAAAACTTTAAACATAGAACTATTATGACTTTATATTCACAAATGAACAAATACCCCTTAGACTTTACAACCGAAACAACTCACACCTTTGTTTGGTTGAAGCTTAATCAGTTTTTAGTGTTAAAATATAAATCATGTAAGCAAAATATAGAAATGAAAACTATCCACCTTTGTTTGGCAATCAATTATCACAGGCTTCACATAATCCATACTTTACACTAAGCCACTAGTAATCAAACCAATAAGACTAGTCACACCTTTGTTTGGGGATATAGTCATATTGTTATGACTACTAATGCAATTCGATCAACTAAAATTTGAATTTTTAGCAGCCCTTGAATCAATGGATTTGTTGTGTCCCATTCACCCAAGAACATCTCAAAAACATTGATCTTATGATAACTTTTAGCATGTCTTAATAATAAAAATTTCAATCGAAGAGCATGCTTATTTAGCAAAGTTAGAGAAAACATACAATTTTCCGATTTTAATTAGACCTAATATTTTAAAACATGTGAAGCTAATTTTCTCTAGGATCTTAACCATGCATTAGTTCCATATATGCATGAAAAGAAAAATAGCTGCTATAGAATTGAAAAACTAAAAGCAAGTTTAGCATGATTTATGCAAAATATTAGGCAACAAAAATATGGATATGTAAGAATAGTTTTTCCAGTTTTAGTTATTCATATCAATTATTTTTGGTTTGATCATATATATTAATTTGAAAACGTTAACTAGTCCAAATAGAGATTGAGCATGCAGTAGCATATTAACATAGTAAGAATGTAACGACCCATCCCAATTTATTGTATATATTTTATCCTCGAGTATGTAAAGTGACGATAATGCCCTTGAGGCTTAGTGACGTGGATGTACGTATATAGTTTTAAATCATTTTTCTCACTGACGTAATTAAATCGTACGCGTCGTTATGAGAGTGTTGACTCGAATTAGGGCCGACTCGGGTTCGTAACGAAAATGTTACGAATGAATAGGCAGTGTTCTAAAACGCGGTCAAGGCGGCCGCCTAGGCGGCGCCTAGGCGGCGCCTAGGCACTGGGCGTCGGACCGCCGCCGTGATTTTTCCAAAAACGTTCAATAAATCGGCAAGGGTATTAGGCGGTGTCTAGGCGGTCGATTGAGCGGGCTGGGCTGTCTCGGCGGCGAGCTAGGCGGTCTCGGTGGTGAACTAGGCAATTGCTGGAAAAAAAAACGAAAAATTTGACCTGGACTCTTCGAATTTCTTCACCGGAGCCAGCAACGTTTTCAAGGATCTTTGCTGTGCTAGACTATGTTTTGGGAAATTTTGCAGGGCAATAAGATGGGGAATTAGGCGGAGAAGACGATGGAGAATTGGGCGGAGCAATTGAAGAACTGGAGCTCGTCTCTATGAACTAAAGATGAAGGAAGAAAAAATGTTGCTGGCGAATTTATGCAGTCATCTGTGAAGATGAGAGGAGAGAGTGCGAAGAAAGAGAGAGAAAGAGAGAGAGAGATAAACATTTCAAATGTAGTGGTGCGGACTGGATCTCAAATCCAAGTCAAAACCTGATGGTTTTAATTAAGAAAACCATGGACTTTAGTGGTTTTAATAATGAAAACCATCCAAGGTGGACATGTGATGTGAAAGAGCAGACGGGTTGATGGTTTTAATAATAAAAACCACCACATAGTGGGCTTTTTATATTTTTAAAAGTTTGTTATATATATTGTGTGTGTGTATATAAATCTTATATAAATTATAAATTATTTAGATAATTTTTTTTTCTAGGAAAGCATATCATACATGTACATAAAACATTCACATATATATGTTCTTCTATAAGAAATAACATATTAATCAATAGTTATTTACATTTGATATAGTAAATTTAATTAATTCATAAAATATATAAGAAATTTACCTAAATCCGCCTAGGCCGCCTAGGCGCCCGCCGCCCGACTAGCACCTAGCGTTTTTTAGAACCTTGTGAATATGTGAGTTTTGGGTTGGTTTTATTCTTATTTGGACTCATTTTCTTAAGCCCTAAACATTGTAGCCCAATTAAGGCTTGAGATCCTTTTATTTCTGGCCAACCCGTGACCAATTACACACACACACACACACGTGCAACCCCACCTTCTCTTTCATTGTTTCTCAAAGTCTCCCTCTCGTCTGTACGACCGAGCCCTCTAACCTTCAAACACTATCAAACACACACCGATCGAGCTTAAGGATAACACCTTTGTACTCCTCTTGACTTCACGAGTCTAGCCGTACCATTAGTTTGAAAGGAGGACGTATATAACTTGAGAAACCCGAACTTCGGCAAGGGGTCCAATTTCCTCCAACACGATCGTGAAGGATTTATGTGGTTTTGAGACTTAAGTAGGTACTCTTATAGCTTTCCTAGTACTTTGGAATCATTTTGGAATGTTTTAGACGTCGGGACACGCGGGTTCACTGAGTTGCAGGTTAGGCCGAAATCTCAAAGGATTTTCTGACCACCTTTCGTCGGTTTTAGGACCTCTAAGAGGTAAGGATTTGTTCTCCTTGTTGAGAGCTTCAAATCCATATAAAATTCATGAATTTTGGTTAAGAATTGGGTGAGATATTGAAGCTTTAAATTTTTCCAAAAACTGGCGACACAGCGGCGATCGGCGTTGGAATCCGGTGAACCACCGGAGAATTAAGGAGAATATTCCGTCAACTTGGACGGAATATACTGACGGTGTCAGTGTGCCATGCATATGCCTGCACGTGGTCGGCGTGTGGTACATCGAAAAAAATTTCTAAAAATTTAGGGATGCACGTGGTGTTGAGCAGGCTACGGTGGTATATTCAAATATCCCAATTGAGTAACGTACGAGAAGTTATTACATGGTTATGTGCTTAAAATTAACGTTAAATTAGTTGTTTCGCATATAGGTGAGACGTTTTCGGAGGACGAGCGTAGCCAGGCAAGACACGGGGGTTACGACCCTGCTACATACCAGTGAGTGGGTTTTTGGTTTTCTATATATATATATATATATAAATATATATATATATATATATATATATATATATATACACACGTATATATGCTTTACATTTTCCCAGAAACTGTTTTGAAACGAGGGTATTCTTTTAAATGCCATGTCATGCTTGCATTTCATTTTATTATATGCATTGGTATGTATATGCAAACTATTGTATGACGCTGCGGAGGCCAGGTAAGTTTTAGGTGAGTATTGTATGATGTTAGTGGTTGCATTGGTTATGGTTATACATAGAGGCATGTAGAGCTCATTATCTTGCACCCCGGTGTTAATGCTCCCGCCCGTGGCCAGGGCACAGTCCTTCACGTGATGTTCACCTCCCGCACCGCACGCTCACCTTGGATCCAGTGGCGGAGCCAAGATTTTTTGTGAGAAGGGACCTCAAACAAGTATAGAAGAAGAAAAAACGAATAGTGGTTATAAAATTACTAATGCAAAACATCATAATATTTATCCAAATAATTAAGTAGTCAAAATTAACATATGCATAGATAATTTTATCTATCCATAGTAATCAAAATTATTCTTGACGAATTGCAATGAAACAGTTGCATAATGTCATCTATAGTATTTAAATAATTATTAAACTGAATAGAGAGAAGTACGAAAATCTTTGCAAACCCTAAAACTCAAGTAAGAGGTGGGATAGAATAGAAACAAATGTTTTATAGTGAATAATAGAGTATTACAAACCTTTTTGTTCTTTATTCAATAAATTTGGGATTTAGAATGGCTAAATATATGAAATTCAATAAGAAAAGGTAAAAACTCTCCCGTGCATAAGTGAAAGACGATTTTATTTTAATTAAAAGTGAATGATGGGTTTTAATTTAATGTTATTGATTTGTGAGAGGGTTGTGCTATCCACACACCTCTTTTTGCTTTCCATACACCCTCTCAATTTGCGATCGTCTGATTGAATGAATTGAATATCGAATGACATAAATTAACAAGAATGTGTTAAAGGTAAAAAAAATTATGTAGATAGCACTACTCTTTGTGATAAATGACCATTTAAAATATATACTTATTTTTGGGATGGTATCTATGAGATGAAAAATAGATAATGATTGAATTTGTTTTAGTTGTTGAGAAGGGCTGCAAAGCAATAGAAATAGGTGTAGTAGACTAATCTTATTTTATAAGTGAGAGTAGGCCTAGGACTACTGTAGTCCTTAACTGCCTCCGCCACTGCTTGGATCCAAGTTTGGTGCACAGCCCTGTCGTACATACCACATTAGGTGGTTCCGAATCGTAGGTGACCCGCGATTATTCGTACAGCCTTCACGTGATCGTAGCACTTGAGCGTACTTATTTACACCAAGTCCTATCGTACAGACAACAACATGTGGTTCCGACTCGTGTGCAGGCATATTTGATGAGCTATAGGTTCAACCGTACAGGTCACGTTAGGTGACTCCGACTGGCATATCATTTATATTGATTTATTTCACCTGGCTTACTTATTTCATTGTTGAGATACTTAACATGGTATATACTCGGTTTTCATTACTTGCGAGCATGATTTCTACATACGTATGTATTACTATTTTCTAGGAAATTATACGGGTTTTTCGGTGAGGGGTTAGTATTTTCGGAAAGTGAAATGTTTTAAAAAGCTTTGTTTTGCCCACTCACGTTTTCTGTTTTGTGCCCTTTCAGGTTCTAATTAGAATTTCATGTTGGTGGCTTACGAGGACTCTACGGCGGTTCTGACAAATTTCAAATAATGTAGGGATTTCTTTCATGCCTTGTATAATTCTTACCTAGTTGGCTGTACTGCATCTAGGCTACCTATGCTCTGAATATGTGTATCTACACCTTAAATACCTTCACCCACACTTTTATACTTGTCTAGTATAAGTTAGCTAGTTTGGTTTTTATTTACTCACATTTTCATATCATTGTCACTTCCACACTGGGCACATGGCTACGTTATCTTCACGTGATAGCCAGCATGCCTCAATTTAGGTGTCAAAGAAAAGATACTAGTTTTATAAAAGAAAATTGCAAACAAAATATATGTAGCAGTGAGCTTGAAGACAAGATTAAATCCTGATATATGTCTTATTTCAGATAGAACTCATGAGTTGAATACGATATATTCCTTGATTTTGTAAGGTACCCCTTTTAACATGCATTTAGTCATATGTTTCAACTAGCATGCTAATACAACAATAATATATATTCATGAAACAAATGTGATTTAGATGCATTGTAAGGATGTACTTACATTTAAACTTATGAATTCACATGCTTTGCGACAATAGTTGTCTCATACACTGCTTCAAGACCATCACATATGTGATATACACAATCTTGTAGGCTTCATGATCAGAGGTGTCCTCTAATGTTCTTAACGAGGTTGTTCCCTCTTTAGCCAATTTCAGCAGTAATACGTATCTATGGTATTCATTCAATAATATAGTCTGCATACTATTGTCTCAACAGTTAATTAATCTCATAATACCAGA
Source organism: Malus fusca (assembly GCA_035220775.1). Lineage (NCBI taxonomy): Eukaryota > Viridiplantae > Streptophyta > Magnoliopsida > Rosales > Rosaceae > Malus > Malus fusca. The sequence continues at coordinate 44,066,600 of CM069073.1, read as the reverse complement.
GCATGGGCTATAACATAAGCAATATAAAAATGAAGTATCATTAGTTAAAGCTAAAAACTAAGCCATACATGGCTATGACCTTTAAATTAAAATCCATTGAAATAGACATGGATTAAACATATGCATACCTCACCAAATGCATTCCGGACTTATCATGCCTGAAAAATAATGTATATCACTGAAGACAAACATGAGATTTACATATGTGCATATGAATTGCAAGGCTGCAAGTACCACTAATAGCATATAACAGAAACTTAATGAATAAAAAGTAATCAAAATCACTTTAAATTACCACTTTCATGCTATCATATTTTTTCGTCCGTGTACACACACTCACACACACACACACACATATATGCCTATTTACATTCCTGAAATTCTATGTGTTGACAAAAATAAAAAAGGAAACTAATAGGTTTATAACTTTATAGAACCATGTTTACCTTTTGCCGATTATGTAAAAAAGGTTTGTCATCATGGCATTGAATACATACATATGCCAACTCCAAAAACTTCAAGAACATGACGAATATACTTAATGCCTTTTTCATAACTTTTTAATTTTAACATCCCAAATTATATGTCCACAACCACATAGGAGACTCAATTAAGGTAGTTGTGATAAAGCTAATAAACATGTATAAACCCAATGGGATAATGAAATCGAAATAGGATGCAATATCAATTAATAGTCTGTAATATTCCTTTAAGTCAAAAGGACAAGTTTTAATATATAGCTATCTCAAATTTAAATATGAAATTTAGGTTAAAACGCAATTCATATTGAAAACCGATTTCTTTTGCCGTGAAACATGAATACAGAAATTGAACAAAATTTAAAACATGTCATGGATTCAAGACATCAACTTTTAGGGTTTATCGAGTAGGTCTTTAGTTGTATTATGATCTGCTCTGATACCAACTGTTAGACGTTATATATTTCATAAACAACTAAAAACACTAACCTAAAAGAATCCATAAATTATGCTCATTTGATAAAGTACTCGAAGTCAACATGGCATGTAGGAAAGATGAACCATCTTTGATAGAAACCATGCGGAATAGGCTCAACCATGGACTTCTCCTTCGGTGGAAATTGTATTGGAATCTTGCAGAATAATGTGTTAGTTGACCAAAATCTTCTGCACACTCAACACTCCTTTACACTCAAACTAATGGGGCGTTCATACGAGTTTTCTATGTGTTGTAAGCAGGGACCTTAGCCTTGTATTTATATGGACTTAACCCTAATCTTCCCATAATAATGTCATTAGGATTCCTTGCAGTCCAAGGATAATTGATACATCAAATCTCATTCCAAATAAGATAGAATTAGGAGCCCTTATTACCCAAGGAAATCCGGAATATATTAACTTTACTTGGGGTACAAGCTATAGCTATTAACTAAATCCTAATCTTATTTATATTCTAAGCATTCTCTAAATTAACTGTGTAGACCAATTAATCGTTGGATTATGGTCCAACGTCCAACATTTATATCATTCAAACTACAGTTTCCAACCCCATTTCCTCGAGAAGCTAATCAGTCTCTACCTTTAATAACATAAGAAAATCCCTGACTCGCTCCTTGGTTACATAAAGCCAATTAGTCTATTGTCACCTGTAAGTACATAAAGCCAATTAGTCTATTGTCACTTCTAAGTATCTTATAATTAATCCTTTTGATGATAAATATTAAGATGATTCTCTCAAAGTGAGACTCTCCATGAACTTTTTGCCAAAAATTTTGGATCACTACACGTTCCTACAAACACCGCTGTTTGGATCAAAACTTGAACTTTGGGCCACGAAGGGAGATGCCCAAAAGGGAGGCCACGAAGGGAAGATGGCCGAAGTCCAGCCGAAGCCCAAAAAGCAGAAATGGCCATTCCCGACTAGGTGCAGCTCATATGACCACTTGCTCACCTACCCAAAGGCCAAGTGGTATAGGCTGATCAGCTATACAGCCCATAAAGTACTTTATAGTGGCAGTACAAGTAAAATAGCTGATGAGTCACTACCTTCCAAGTTGCAGTCGGGCAAGTTTGCTGCTACTGAAGGCCAAGCCAGGTTGTCTATAAAAGAAGAAAGAGAAATCAGGAATAAAGACACTCAAACAAACAACCAAATGCAAGCACAAACTCTGCTCAAAGCCAGATTTGCCTTCAAAACGAAGCTGAGTGGTATAGGCTGATCAGCTATACAGCCCATAAAGTACTTTATAGTGGCAGTACAAGTAAAATAGCTGATGAGTCACTACCTTCCAAGTTGCAGTCGGGCAAGTTTGCTGCTACTGAAGGCCAAGCCAGGTTGTCTATAAAAGAAGAAAGAGAAATCAGGAATAAAGACACTCAAACAAACAAACAAATGCAAGCACAAACTCTGCTCAAAGCCAGATTTGCCTTCAAAACGAAGCTGTAGTCAGCCCAAGCCTTCATCCCCCTCGGGATAAACCTTCATTCAAACCCTTGTAATAGCTCTGCTACCTTGTTCAAACTTGATGTAGTATCGATTTCTCCTTATAAACTTATCTCTTTATCTCCCTTTCTAAGCCTTCAGACCCTTGATAAACCACAAAGATAGGACCCTGCAAGACGATCAGACTTGCCCGACAAGGTTAAACCTTGCCCGTCCTTCTTTGTTTCTTGTCTTTTCATTCATTAGCCTAGCAATATGTTGTGTACTTCCAGTTGTATTCAAGTTATTTCTAGTAAAATGATTATCAAAAGACTCTCTCAGCACTTGAATCCGATTTGAATATATCTTCATTGTTCAAACCAGATCTAAGTTCTAAGCCCTCGGGCATGTAATTATTTGATCATTTAAAAGTCCTTGGCCTCAAGGCATAAAAAAGAACCTTATGTGGACTTAACCCATCAACGATAGTCCTTGATAAACAAGAAGTCCGAAGTTACTTGGGGCGCAAGTAATCGACCTATTCCTTAGTTTTATTTCTAGTATATTATGATTATCCTAGAACGCTTAAGCACGGAATGAGTTCTGATAGGAAGCCTCAAGGCCTACATCTAAGGCCCCACAAAGGTACCTATTTGGGTTCATTCCGTTCTGCGGACTAGAACGTTTGAGTATAAGAACGAATTCTGATGGGAAGCCTCAATGTCTACACCTAAGGCCCCACAAAGACACCCATTTGGGTTCGTTCTATCTCTCGAACTCGGGTAATCAGAAGTATAATAGTTATAAGACTCCTGCAATCAATGGAACAAATATTGTGTGTTCAAGCACTGGTTTAGTTATTGATTGGAAGCCTCAAGGCCTACACCTAAGGCCCCACAAAGGCACCTGTCATAACTAACACAGTTTCTCGGGCATATATATATATACAACTAAAACTCGACATCCATTTCACATCTGCCATGCTGAAGATGGCAGTGGCACGCCTGAGCACTTAAAAGTTAATCTTGATTGTGAGCCTCAAGGCCTACACCTTAGGCCCCACTAAAGCACCTCTCAAAGTTAACTTTGTCCTTCTCTTTCAGCCTTGCCCGACGAGCCTTGCCCGAAAAAGCCCGACAGTGAAGCAGAAGCCCGACAGCAGCCCTCAACCGGCGCCAACCATCCCGGGGAGTTGTGTGCTCGTCGGCCAGAAGACATCCCCGACTGAAATTCCTGACGCGAACATAGTTTTGGCACGCCCAGTGGGACACAACTTGATCAAAGAGACATCTGTAAAAAAATGCAGGAAGATTTGCAAACCACCTTGTTGCAAATGCTACAAAGATTGGAGAACGCCTCCACAGACTTCAAAAATAAAGCAGACCTGGTTGAAAGACCAGTTGTTCCTATATCTTTACCTAAATTTGGGGAAAAAGATGATAGGGAGAAAAAGAGACTTAAAACCAGCCAGCTAGAGGAAGCAGTGTAGGACAAATCTGCAAATCCCTTCTCAGAGGTCCCTATAAATATGATCAGTATGGCGTGGGCTGAGAAGGGAAAATAAAAAGTTACAAGGGAAGTAGAAGAAGGAAGATTAGCTGACAAATCCACAGGAGGGGCGATCAAATCGCCCGAGTATCCAAAAGCAGCCATAATCAAGGGGATGGTTATGTGCAGTAAATGCCAATGCGAGTGCGAGCTCGAAATTCCCCCAGCAGGAGTCCTTATTGATCATGAACTGATCAGAAGGAAGGAAGAAGAAGAAAAGAAAGAAGCCCGCGAAAAGGGCAGGCGGGCAACAAGAAAAGATACTTCCCGAAGTGTTTTTCAACGATTAGGAGGTGATTCCCAACCCAAAGCTTTATCAGAAGTATTTCGAAACCACGAAGCTTCTGAAGAGGTAGAAGATATGGAGGCCAAAATACGGAGGGGTGCAGATCATCCTCAATATGGCCATATGGGGAATGAAGTCAAGATGATTGATGGGATAACAAATCCTGTTAGAAAAGGGAATCCTGCCCACCTCGGGCGAAAATGGTACGTGGTCGGAAAGAATGGACAGCCTACCAAACAAATGGGAGCCTCCATGGTCAGGAGAGTCCAAAGGCAGCATAAAGCCTACATGAATTCCTTGAAGACCCCCGCAACATCTGAAGCCTCCAGAAATCTAAAGTTGGAGAGAACATCATCCGGGGGGAGTAGTCAGCTCCGCTGGAGGAGTAAAAAAGAGGTGGAAAAGCCAACAGCAAACAGAATGCGAGGGAAATCATGTGCCACAAAACCTGCACCCTGGGAAGTATAAGATCTTGAGGAGAGCTCAAGAAGATATGATCATGGTACCAACCCCTGGATTCAAAACAAAACCTATTTGTTTTGGGACTGTTTCACCATAAAGAAGGCCACATTCTATACCATTGATAGATCCTTTTGGTGAAGTTCCAAAACAAACACTGTATTCAGGCATGGATCAACATGAGGGGGCACCAGAACCACTGCTTCCAGCAGATGCGATGGCTTGGTTGGACGAATTCATGGACCAGATAGGGAACAAGAAAGAAGAACTGCCTGAGCCTAGCAACTTTCATATCAACATGGCATATGTGCTATCCGCCATGTTTGGCGTCAGACCTGATCAGTCCGCCACTATGGAAAGTGATTACTTGACAACTGAGCCAATGATGGCACATGTTAATGTGGGGGTGGTCGAATAGGGAGAATCGAGCAAGACTGAATCCTTTGAAACACCCAAAAATGGTCATGTACTGATCTATACTGACAAGATGGTGTTTAGCCGCCCAAACACTTTGTTGGCCAATCACCTTAAGCCCATATACGTTACAGCTCATTTGGAGGGGTGCCCTTCAAAAGAATTTTGATTGATGGGGGTGCAGCTGTTAATGTGTTGCCGGCCAAACAGATGAAGAAAATGGGGAGAAGCACAGAGGATCTTATTCCCACAGACCTCACCGTTTCAAGTTTCTCGGGCGCTATCACCAAAACGCATGGAATATTGCTTTTAGAAGTGGATTTGGGATCTAAACAGATCATGCTGGCATTCTTTGCGGTGGACTGTACCTCCACATATGGAGCCTTACTCGGAAGAGATTGGATCCATCAAAGTCTTGCCGTACCTTCCACTCTTCATCAACAAGTGACTGTTTATCATGAGGCAGGCGCAGAAGAACCAGGCTTTTGGGAGATGGTAGAGGCCGAATCACGACCATTTCTTCCCACGGCCAATGTGGCAGAAGCAAGTTTCTACAACCCCAGCGTAGGAATCTTGAAATGTTCAGGAGCAGACAAGAACGGCCGCCCTACCAAGGTGACGGCCCAAAAGCTTTTGGAACAAGGAATACTCCTTACTGAAAAGGAGTGGGATAGGCCTTGTATTAGGGCTGGGTTCGGTTATAATCGGTTCGGTTTTTTGCCAAAACCGAAACCAAACCGAAATTTCGGTTCGGTTCGGTTCGGCCCAAATTTTTTTCGGTTTTTTTCGGTTCGGTTTTTTTTTCGGTTCAGTTTTTTCGGTTCGGTTTCGGTTTTTTTTCGGTTTTTTTTTTTTTTTTGTTTTCCTCCAACAAATGCAAAACAACCCCAACATAAGATAGACCCATCAAGAATGCAAATAGAAGTGCATAAACATAAGATAGACCCATCAAGATGTGCTTAACAGGTAATTTAATGTCAATGGGAAGTCCATCATCCTTTTGGTTATAAAGTTTACCATCAGAAGGAGGTGCAAGTACTACAGAAGAAGAAATGGTAATGTCAATCATCTTGCCACTACTACAAATCCTCACCAATGCAATCTAAAATATATTTCAAATTTCAACCAAATAATCTAAAATTTCAACCAATTAATCTGATAAGAAATGAAATGGTAATGTCAATCATCTTGCCACTGTTGATAGATTACTAAATTTTGGTAGAGGCAACCATAAAAGCAATGAATTCCTCTGCAATTAAAGCAAGTGCAAGGGGTGATCTATGTCAAATCCTCATGTGTTTCCTCAAGCCTTCCCATCCGCTTAAACTAGTTTAGTCTGCATCATAACTACAGCCTAAAGAACATAGCAAGAACACGGTACATCGCTTTCAAAACAAACACTACACATAGAATGTGGATAACCACTGACTGCCAGTTTCAAGTTCAATAATAGATAGATTGTTAAGCAAAAATCTCTTCGGAACCAAGGAATGCTAAGCAAGCAACTCGAGATGACCAAGAAAAGAACAAGAGAAACAACAAACAACCACACAAAAGAGAACATAAATCAAACTTTAATTCATTAATAACAAATATTCTTAAGTCTGACAACCAATTCAAGTTCAACAGCAGATCAGCTAAAACAAAAATATCTTCTTAAAAGTTGATGAGAACTCAGAAACCACTACTACTAGTACTCATCTTGGGCCAAATCATCGACTCCTGGAATGTTTGAATATCAGCCACTTAACGGTACTGCAAACAAAAAGTTCGAAAAATGAAACCCAATTACATTGTGGAAACGGTGTAATCTCAGCTCAGTAAACGGAATCAGAACACGATCAGTAGCTAAGGGTTCTCGAAGCCTTTACCTTGATGAAGCCGATTTCCTTGGCATTGCTGCGGAAGCACTGCCTGCAACACATGAGGCCGTACTTCCTGATCAAACCATGAGGGTTTCCACACACGCAACTTGCAGGTCGCTGTGAAGGAAGAAGACGAAGCGGAAGAGCGGCGGAGTTGGGAAGGAAGGAGAGAGGGTCCAGAGTACAGAGGAGAGGGATAAGGGAAAAGGGTCGCGCCGCCGTGGGTTAGGGTTACACTGGAGGAGAAGAGGCAGGGAACGAGAGAGACAGAGCGAGAGAGAGAGGAGGCTCGGCTGCGCTGGGTTAGGGTTACACTGGAGGAGAAGAGGCAGGGAACGAGAGAGAGAGGAAGGGAATGAAACATCAATCTGAAAAGGTATGGCTGCTAGTGGCTAGGGTTAAAGGGTTTTGTTAAGTTCTCCAAAAAAATTAAAAAACATCTCAGACATCCTGGAGGTTCGAACCCGTGCGTTGGGGCTTGAAAAGGTTCACCGAAACCAACTTAGGAACAAGGTATGTTTTGTTATGATTGTATGACTAAACTATTTATAATATTTAAAAAAATAATTAAATATATATATATCGGTTCGGTTCGGTTCGGTTCGGTTCGGTTTCCGAACCTCAAAAACCGAAACCGAACCGGTCAGATTCGGTTCGGTTCGGTTTGACAGTTTCGGTTCGGTGTTTTTTCGGTTCGATTTTTTTCGGCCTCGGTTCGGTTTGGTTTTCGGTTTTTTTCGGTTTTCGGTTTTTTGAACCCACCCCTACCTTGTATCATCCCAAACCCCCTACACCATCAATGAATGAACAAAAAAGGAAGGATCAGGTAATGGCAGTCAGGTCCCATATTAAAAGACTGTTGGTGTATGAGAAAGGAAGAAGGCAAGAAAGGGAGCTCTTGGACAAAGAAGAGCAGGAATGGAAGGTAGGAGCTTCAACCAGCCAGAATGAAAGCAAGGAGGAATCTTGCAGAGAAGAATTGGAGAGGGCCATTCAAATGGCCGAATGCATATATGACCTAGATGGGCCAGACGACTTGCCCGAGAATCCGGAGCTAGTCGAATTTTTGTGTGCAGAACCGGATAAGCCACCACCAGAAGTCCAGGATCCTCTGGAAGTTATTGATCTAGGGACAGAGGAAGATCCAAGACCAATACAAATCAGTGGTTTATTGGAGGTTGATGATCGGGCAAAGATTATCTATCTTTTGCAAGAATTCAAAGACTGTTTTGCTTGGCATTATACTGAGATGCCAGGTTTAGATTCAACCTTGGTGGAACACAGAATGCCCATCAAGGAGGGATATAAACCTGTTAAGCAAGCACCACGAAGGATGTCGAAAGAGATAGAAGAAAATGTCAAAGAGGAGATTGAAATGCTAGTAAAAGCTGGCTTTATCAGACCAGCTAAATATGTGGAGTGGTTAGCCAACATTGTACCCGTTTTAAAAGCTATAACAAAAGCAGTACGATGATGTGTTGATTATAGAAATATTAATGGCGCCACACCAAAAGAAGAGTATCCCATGCCCATGGCTGATCTATCCATAGATGCAGTAGCAAAGCACAAAGTTTTATCTTTTATGGATGGAAATGCCGGATATAATCAGATAAAGATGGCCCCAGAAGATATACATAAAACAGCTTTTAGGTGTCCCGGTCATGTGGGGGCATATGAATATCTGGTCATGCCATTCGGGCTTAAAAATGCTGGTGCAACCTACCAAAGGGCAATGAATGCCATCTTTCATGATTTGATTGGCCAGAGCATGGAGGTGTACATTGATAACATCGTGGTGAAATCTAAAACAGAAGGACAGCATCTGATAGACCTCAGGCAAGCATTGACAAGAATGAGGATCCACCAATTGAAGATGAATCTAAAGAAGTGCGCGTTTGGAGTAAGAGCGGGCAACTTCTTGGGATTTCTGGTTCATCAAAGAGGGGTGGAAGTGGACAAAAACAAATCTCGGGCAATAATGGAGTCGCCCCCACCCACCAACAAAGTGCAACTTCAGAGGCTGCTGGGCAAAATTAATTTCTTGAGGAGGTTCATTGCAAATTTAGCAGGCAAGATCCAGCCGCTGACTCCTTTGCTAAGATTAAAAGATAAAGAAAATTTCGAGTGGGGACCACTACACCAAAAAGCCTTCAACAGCATCAAGGTCTATCTAACTTCTCCACCAGTGTTGGTGCCACCTAAAAGGGGAAAACCCTTAAAACTATATATCTCTGCCTCAGAAAAATCAATTGGGAGTTTGCTAGCTCAAAATAATGAAGGCGGGAAAGAGTAGGCTGTGTACTACCTCAGTAGAATTCTGACCGAGGTAGAGACAAGATATTCCCCAGTAGAGAGATTGTGTCTGGCTCTATATTTTACTGCTAGTAAGCTAAGGCATTACATGTTACCTTGTCACGTGCACATCATCGCCAAAACAGATGTGATAAAATACATGTTGTCAAAACCAATGCTAGCAGGAAGGATTGGAAAGTGGATTCTGGCATTATCAGAGTTCAGTTTTCAGTATGTACCCCAAAGGGCAGTCAAAGGCCAAGCAATTGTTGATTTCTTGGCGGAGCATCAAGAATCTCAAGATGAGGTAATCAATATCCCGGGAAGCCTGGAAGTTACTAGCGTCTGGATACCGCCAAGAGAAGATATCTCGAGCAAAGAGGAGTGGGTCCAGCAAGAGATAAGAAGAGTGACTGGCCTCTGGATCACTCCTTGGAAGCTGTATTTTGATGGTTCTTATACTCAGAAGGCTTCAGGAGCTGGGATTGTGATTATCAACCCTCAAGGGGTTTCTCATTATTACTCATTTCTCCTGGATTACCAAGGAAACACCAATAATCGGGCAGAATATGAAGCCTTGATAATTGGTTTGGAAATTTTAATGGATCTGAGGGCAATGGAGGTAGAGGTATTCGGTGATTCAGAGTTTGTAATAAACCAGCTAAATGGGGAGTTCAAATGCAGACATATCGCCATGGCGGGATATTATTTGGCAGCCACGCAATTGCTGAGTTATTGGAATTCTGAGATATCAGTTAATCATGTTCCCAGAAGATCTAACCTAGCAGCCAACGAAATGGCGCAACTAGCCTCAGGGGTGCCACTATTGGAAAGAAAATATGGGTTGGGTGTCGAGATTCAAAGAAGAAATCTTCCTTCCATCCTGAAAAGAGGATTCAATCTGGATGTAATGGTCCAAGAAACTGAGGTAGAAGATTGGAGGTCGCCTCATCCATCATTTAAAAGATCCTTCTTCCCCCACAAGCAAGAAGAATAGGCAGCAAGCAACTAAATATGTCCTATGGGTGAAGGACCTGTTAAGAAAAACTCCAGATGGTTTACTATTGAAGTGTTTAGGCCAAGACGAATCCATGAGAGTAATGGCCGAAGTACATGAAGGAGTGTGCGGAGCACATCAGGCTGGAACAAGGATGAGGTGGCTGCTCAGGAGGTATGGTTATTTCTGGCCCGACATGGAAAAAGATTGCAAGTCCTATGCCCGAGGCTGTGAAGAATGTCAAAGGCACGGACCTCTCCAACACGTGCCCTCAGTACCCTTAAATCCAGTGGTCAAGCCTTGGCCCTTCAGAGGATGGGCGATGGACTTCATCGGGCAGATTTATCCAGCTTCTAGCAAGGGGCATACTTTCATAATTGTGGCAACAGATTATTTCACTAAATGGGTGGAAGCCTCAGCGGTAAAATCCATCACTTTAGGCCAAGATTCTGCATAGATATGGGGTGCCCGAAACTATAGTAACGGATCATGGGCCATCTTTTATTTCAAAAGAAGTTGAGGAGTTTGCAAGCAAGTACAAAATAAAGATGATCCAGTCCAGCCCGTACTACCCTCAATCAAATGGTCAGGCAAAGGCCAGCAACAAGATCTTGGTCAACATTATCAAAAGATGATGCAAGGTAAAGCAAGCTTCAGGATATCAATGCACAGTGTATGTTCATCAGCCATTCAAGAAGACAAAAAGACAAAAGTTGATAAAATAATGTTTATTTCATTTCGACAAATTGGTGAAATTTACAATAGATTCAATTTCTGACATATTACATTTGATTCCTTCTGGATGCACAATTGTTATTTTCAGCTGGTTTTCCAATGTCTTCATGGATGGAATTCGATCAGGTGATCGGGTTGTGCGGCCAACATGGGCCTGGTAGAGGATCCTCGGACAGAGTCATCACCATATGTGATGGTGAAGCCTGATTTACCAGGACAGCAAGCAGGGAAGCAAGCCGTCAGGAGGAAACCGCCTGACCAATGGTGTTGGAGATAGCGGGGTGATCGACCAAAGGTGTTGGAGATAGTGGTTATCTGATGAAAACCCTTTTTCTCAAGAAAATGGAATTTTAGGAAAGGCCACTTGAAATCTGAAGAACTCATTTTTACAGTTTTTCGGGAGAAAGCTCAGAAAGAAGAAACACTTGGGGAGGATGATTTGTTGAGAAAGGTGAAATTTATAAAGAGTACCAGAAAGTAGTTCAAGGGTCGGGGGAAGATCAAGAGACTCCGGAGGGTGAATCTCAACCAAGAGATACAAGTTCCAAGAGCAAAGGTGCAGGCGCATGCAGCTATTCAATTAATATTGGCGCCTGGAATTCCAGGCTAAATATCAATTGAAAGGGGCACTGTTTGGATCAAAACTTGAACTTTAGGCCATGAAGGGAGATGGCCCAAAAGGGAGGTCACGAAGGGAAGATGGCCGAAGTCCAGCCGAAGCCCAGAAAGCAGAAATGGCCCTTGCCGACTAGGTGCATCTCATATGACCACTTGCTTACCTACCCAAAGGCCAAGTGGTATAGGTTGATCAGCTATACAGCCCATAAAGTACTTTATAGTGGCAGTACAAGTAAAATAGCTGATGAGTCACTACCTTCCAAGTTGCAGTCAGGCAAGTTTGCTGCTACTGAAGGCCAAGCCAGGTTGTCTATAAAAGAAAAAAGAGAAATCAGGAATAAAGACACTCAAACAAACAAACAAATGCAAGCACAAACTCTGCTCAAAGCCAGATTTGCCTTCAAAACGAAGCTGTAGTCAGCCCAAGCCTTCATCCCCCTCGGGATAAACCTTCATTCAAACCCTTGTAATAGCTCTGCTACCTTGTTCAAACTTGCTGTAGTATTGATTTCTCCTTATAAACTCATCTCTTTATCCCCATTTCTAAGCCTTCAGACCCTTGATAAACCACAAAGATAGGACCCTGCAAGACGATCAGACTTGCCCGACAAGGTTAAACCTTGCCCGTCCTTCTTTGTTTCTTGTCTTTTCATTCATTAGCCTAGCAATATGTTGTGTACTTCAGTTGTATTAAAGTTATTTCTAGTAAAATGACTATCAAAAGACTCTCTCATCACTTGAATCCGATTTGAATATATCTTCATTGTTCAAACCAGATCTAAGTTCTAAGCCCTCGGGCATGTAATTATTTGATCATTTAAAAGTCATTGGCCTCAAGGCATAAAAAAGAACCTTATGTGGACTTAACCCATCCACGACAGTCCTTGATAAACAAGAAGTCCGAAGTTACTTGGGGCGCAAGTAATCGACCTATTCCTTAGTTTTATTTCTAGTATATTATGATTATCCTAGACCGCTTGAGCACGGAATGAGTTCTGATAGGAAGCCTCAATGCCTACATCTAAGGCCCCACAAAGGTACCTATTTGGGTTCATTCCGTTCTGCGGACTAGAACGTTTGAGTATAAGAACGAATTCTGATGGGAAGCCTCAAGGCCTACACCTAAGGCCCCACAAAGGCACCCATTTGGGTTCGTTCTATCTCTCGGACTCGGGTAATCAGAAGTATTATAGTTATAAGACTCCTGCAATCAATGGAACAAATATTGTGTGTTCAAGCACTGGTTTAGTTATTGATTGGAAGCCTCAAGGCCTACACCTAAGGCCCCACAAAGGCACCTGTCATAACTAACACAGTTTCTCGGGCATATATATATATATATATATATATATATATATACAACTAAAACTCGACATCCATTTCACATCTGCCATGCTGAAGATGGCAGTGGCACCCCTGAGCACTAAAAAGTTAATCTTGATTGTGAGCCTCAAGGCCTACACCTAAGGCCCCACCAAGGCACCTCTCAAAGTTAACTTTGTCCTTCTCTTTCAGCCTTGCCCAACGAGCCTTGCCCGACAAAGCCCGACAGTGAAGCAGAAGCCCGACAGCAGCTCTCAACCGGCGCCAACCATCCCGGGGAGCTGTGTGCTCGTCGGCCAGGAGACATCCCCGACGGAAATTCTTGGCGCGAACAACCGCAAGCTTCTATGGTGAAACACAAACACGAACCAAGCAATGAGCCTTCAGGCACGTCCAGAATCTTGCAGATTCTCAGGTTGGCTACGTAAAATGAGGTCTCTTTGAACTTTCGCCTCCCAAGCCCTAGGATTGAGATGATAACCCTAGAGATTAAACTGAAAAAATATATATGAACTATAAGAGTAGAGAGCTTTATCTCTCCTGTCTAATACTGTGAGAGATTTGTCACTTAGTACTACGGTTTAGTGATATTCTGCTTCACTTGTAAGTAAGAGGTTATAGGTTCAATTCTCGCCAAAGACAAATTTAAACTACATTATTGCTAGCCTATTGAGAGACTAAGTCCACCCCTTCATTGTAGAAAATATCGTTTGTTAAAACAAATACCGAGAGAGATTTTCTCTTTGTCTCTTCTTTCTTCCTGAAAGCCCATAGTTGGAAACAGAGTAGAAAGATAGATATGTCCATGAAAATTCTAAGAATAGTTTTTTAAGGATTTTCTTTAAATATCACAAAGATAATTAAGAGATACTTGATAATCTACCCTAATTTGTGTGCCACTTAATACTACGGTCTAGTGGTATTCCTCTTCACTTGTAAGTAAGAGGTCTTAGGTTCGATTCTTGCAAAACACGAATTTGAACCATATTATTGCTAGATTATTATGAGGCCCCCGACTCGTAGTGTAGATAATATTATTTGCTTAAAAAATATTTAAAAAAAAACCCTAATTTGAGTGGATTAAATATTGGTATTTATTTAATTAATATGTAGGTAAATCGCAAAAAAGGCATGTATGACGAACCACAAAAAATCTAGAATTATTAACTCTTCTTTGTGACGAAACAAAAAGGAAAGAAAAAGAATTACGAAAACCTACGTTCCTCTCATGGAATCGATGCATGCAGAAGCTTTTTCTTTTACCATTTCAGTGCAGAATCAACAGAAGGAGATTAGAAAGCAATCCCAAATAAAAAATGACTGTAGGGCAAGTAACAGATAATTTCACACACAAGAAAAAGGAATTATTTGTTTTCCCCTCCTTTTGTGACAGCCTTGTAAGAAGTAAAACATTTTCTTATGTAAAAATAATGCTCGTTTGAGGACAACAATGTTATCAGTGAGTTAGATAGTTAGTTATTAGAATGAGAAAAATCGATGAGAATTGAACTCACATCACTGTGCATATACATAACATTATTGTTTTTCAATAATCTGATAAAGTATCATATGCCACCATGAATTTTATATGGCTTTTTTTTATTAGCACCCCACATTAAAATTTAATATTAAATGACTTATTTATCCCACTATGCAATGACAATTTTGACCTTATTAGGTTTTTAAAAAATAAAATAAAAATCTCTAAATACACCCCAAATCACTAAACCCTATTATTTATCTTCTCAACTATCAAAACTCTCCCACCCTCCATTGTTGAACAAAACCCTAACCAATGAAACTACAAATATGTTGATTGAGAAAAATTGCTTTTAATGAATGGAACAAAAAATCAATATTTCGGAAGCTTCACATGTTGATTGAGAAAAATTGCTTTTGACCAATGAAACCACAAACTGATGCAGCATGATAGAAGCTGCTACGGTCACATTCAAGGAAGCAGTACCACCTCCATACTGCGGAATATACACAAAGAAGTCACATATCTCCAATTCTTTAGCAGAAAGGCATGTTCCCTACAAACAACACAAAGAAGAAAAGCAGTGCTCTTGGTGAAAGGGTGATGATTTACAGGCAGAGCATTATCAGTGATCCCAACGCCGCAAATATCACAATCTCTGAGACCGAGCGAAAAAAACACTTCTTGTGGAGGAATATAAGGAGTATATTGAGAAATGTGGGGTGTATAGAAGATGTGGGGTGTATGTACAAAATATAAGGTGTATATTGAGAATGTGGGGTGTGGGGGTTTTATGGAAAAGTATGTGGGGTATATTAAGATAATTTTTAAGTGAAAAAGTAAATGTGGGGTGTATTAAGTATGTGAGGTTTATTCAACAATTTGTGGGATGTTAATATAATAAGCCATTTTATATTTATTTTTTTAACTTTTGTCAATCATGGAAAATCACCATTATTTTTGTACAAGAAAAGGACCTTTATATCTAAAGAAGAAAAAGAAAAATATAGAGAATTTATAGCTGGAAAAATTTATATACCAATACCAATTGTAAAGCCTCATTCTTTATTCTTTCTCTCCAACGAAATTTTTTTATTGTAATGAAATCATAATAGTACTAGTTTTTTTTAACAAACGATATTATGATAGTATAACTTAGAAAATGATTTCGCCACACTCCTTTTACCGTGCTTACATACTCATATTTAACTTTACCATTATTTTTGTTTGCTTTATTACTAAAAATAAATAAAGGTGTTACGTTCTACACACGGCCGTACCAAAAATGAAAATGATGTGTATATTTTATATATTACTTTATTTAATTAAGAATCCCAATAAAACACTACACGTTTTGTGGCTTTTGTTGTGTGGCCGTCGGCCTACCCAAAAAAATCCCTCCCTCATCATTCATCTCTTTCTCCCTCCCTCCCTCCCCTCTGCAACAACAACAATATGACAACAAGTAGCAAAGGAAACAACAACGCATCATCAGTAGTCCAAGTCCAAGAGCAAGCAGCAGGCAGCCATGAGTGCTGCATGTGTGGGGATTTTGGCTTCTCCTATGAGCTCTTTGTTTGCAAGGTTTGCCAATTCAGATCTCAGCACAGGTCCCCAATTTAACAAAACCACTCTCTTTTTTGTTTAATTATATGAACATTTTTAATTTGATCTTTTAATTTATGGGTTATGATCTAACTAAACTGAAGTTTAATTGTAATCAGATTTCCTATGTGCAGGTACTGCAGCAATCTTTACCCAAATGCTGAGTCCTACAGAATCTGCAATTGGTGCCTCACCCAGAAGGAGGACACAAAGGAAAAGTCCCAAAACTCCTCAAATTCTTCATCCTCATGCAAAAAGGAATCCCAAGATCAAGACCACCCAATTACCAAGATCAGCATCAAGAAAAAGATTTCATCAAAAAACAGTCATAATCCATATGGTGGGTGTCTGAGGGGCACTATGCAGCTGCAACCAAGCGGGCCCATCAAGAAACAGAGATCACTTGATCTTCATCATCTTCATCGTCAATCATCAGCAGTATCTCCATCACCATCACCATCTCCAAAATCTGCACCAGTTGTTACCAGAAAGAGGATCATCACAAATGCGGCAAAGGAGGCTGAGAGGATCAAGAGGACAAGGTCAGAGGACATATCAAACGTAAAAAACACAAGTACTATTGGGATCACAAGGCAAGTCTTCAGGAACAAGGTCAGAAGGTACAAGCTTTTGGATGAAGTTTCAAGTCAATGACTTGTTGACTACAGCTAGCTATATATTCCAATTTCTTCTCTCTTTTATTTTCTTTTTGTTGTACATACAAATATAAATACAGATAAAATTTGGTCTATGTACATATTCTATATGTGATGGAGGAGACCAGTGGCAGGCGTAATTTAGTATGATATAGTATATTGTAATTTTCAGTTAATGTAGAAACGTAATAAGAGTAATTCTGTGGTGGATTGTGGTGGATTCTGTGTAATCGAGTTCTTTTTAAGTTAAAGAACGTACTTCATTGTGTATAATCATATGTTTATTTCTTTCATTACGAAATGGTATAAATCATATGTTTGTTTCTCTCTTTACGTAATAGGTCATATGATGAAAGAGCTTTACGTAACTAAAGAATACCGCAAGTTCTCTATCACTGTAATGTTACAACTACAAGCCTTCGCATGTATATGTGTGTGTGTTTTTCTTTCAATGCCAAATATGTGTAAATGGTATTTAGTGACCACTATCAACATAAGAGCTGATATAATTTAGCCACTAGTATGACTCGCCTATACAGAGAACACAAAACTAACCCAAACGAGACTACATAGACATAGACAACTCAATCTAATATTTGTACTACAAGGACAAAACAACAAACAGAGTCCACACCAAGAACACCACTTGATAAAGATTCAGTGGGTGCATTGTTTGTGGAGTTTGATGGATTTTGGATGACTTTCAAATTTAAGTGTATTCAATATAGACTTTTAGAGGTCAATAAAAGTCATTTTGTATTAAATATTTTTTTTTTATGACTCTAAAAAGTTTATGAAAATCTTGTGGTATTCATTTATGACTTTTTTGAGTCTACAAAGATCCAAGTGTATTTAAAATTTCACTTATTTTAAAAGATTTTAGAAAGTCATGGATTTTGATGGACTTTGAATGCTTTTATAGAAAAAAATTTGTCATTACAAATTCAACCTCTCCCCTAAGATTCTGATGGATTTCATTTTTCTTAATTCTCTGATGAATACTCCACCATCTAATATAATGCAATAATTATCACTATCACCACTTCCAACATCATGTCACCACCACTACCTTACCATAACCATCTTGTTCACCACTGTCACCATTGGTTCCACTGCTGTCATTGCCATGAGCATCATCGCTATCACTACTATGACCGCCACCTCTACCACCGTCTCCTTTACCACCCCGACACCACAATCACCCGGTGACACTTCCACTACCACCACCTCATAAGCCCACTTTGTCATAAATCATGATCACCATCTCAAATTCAATGATGAAAACTTAAAAATAATAATGCTTATTAATAAATTGATCGTTAAAACATCTATGACAATCTCCAAAATTCTTTAAAAAAAATTAAAGTATTGAACTCTCTAGAATTCTGCAAAAGTCCATCATGTAAGTCAACAAAAATATATCATTAAAAATCTACGAAATTTTAGGAAATTTATAATAATCAATAAAAGTCTATTAAATATGTCACATCCCGGCCCGGGGCGGACCACTTCCCGGGCCCGCTCCACCACCGTAGCACGATATTGTCCGCTTTGGGCTTACCATTCCCTCACGGTTTTGTTTTTTGGAATTCACGAGCAACTTCCCAGTGGGTCACCCATCCTGGGAGTGCTCTGGCCTCATTCTCGCTTAACTTCGGAGTTCCTACGGAACCCGAAGCCAGTGAGCTCCCAAAAGGCCTCGTGCTAGGTAGGGATGAGAATATACATTTAAGGATCACTCCCCTGGGCGATGTGGGATGTTACAAAATCTTTGAAGGTCTATCACTTTAAAAGCTCAACAAAAGTCCATATAAATCTTAATACAATACATCCCTTAGTTCTTCTTTTTCAAAAGAAATACAAAGTTCCTCATGTTTTATTTGACATACAAACAAGTAGCGTTATTAATAAATGAAAAATGCTAAGAAATACCATATTTTCGTACCACATTAGCATCATTTACCATATAATATGGTACCCTACTGCAGTAAAAGGAATAGCTACATTTAGAACTCTCGACTACGTAAAATAAAGGGTTCTTTAGATATAGACCCTTGTAACTCTTATTTCCTATATAAAAACCCACCTAATTATAAACATTCAAATAAAACCCAAATTTAAAAGTGATTGCCATGTAGGAAAGTAATTGACTTATTAATACAAAATATTTACAACTTGTACCACAACATTCAAAATAAATCAATAAATATTATTACTCACCTTAATTACAATGAACAGATAATTTATTGCATATTATTACCCCTAACACACACACACACACACACATATATATATACACGTTCAAATGTATCTAGTACTACCACAAGCTCAATATATATATATATATATATATATATATGTACGTATGTATGCACAATACTACATATATGATCAAACATATTATACTAATTAATCTACCTATATGTAAATTTATGATGAGCAAATAACATATATTTTGTAGGTATATTATTTTGTATGTATCATCATATATATTGGGCACATTTTATTATTATATGTACAAAATAATAGGTAAAATAGTATTGAATAAAATAATAATTTTTTTTATGTAGGTACATTATTTTGCATGTATTTTGCATACATTGGGTTTGCTTTATTATGTAGGTAAATTATGTTGCATGTATTTTACATATAGTGGGGAAATTATTTTGCTTTTTTTTAAGCAATCTAACATTTTAAAATTTGAATAGTAGGTGCACTAAATTAAAATAACATTTTTTGTAGGTAAATTATTTTGCATGAATTTTCACGTATACCAGGCATTTTTTTAATTTTTTTTTGTTATATATATGTGTGTGAAATAATTTACCGACATTTATATGTAAAATATAATTTGTTGACTTAACTAAGCATGTATTGTTACATATGTTAGGCATGTTTTGTTGTTATATTATTTATTATTTTCGTAAAATCATTAATTCTCCCTTACAATCTATATGGAACTAATTGTGTACATCAAACATTCAAATAGGGGTGTTTTGGGCATCAAAATTTTTTAAATGTATATAATTAATGAATTTGCTGATGTGGAATCTAGTTAATGGGTTTTATTTCAGTAAAAAACTTATGACGGGTTTTATATGGAGAAAATTAAATTTCAAAGGCTAAAGTCATATTTTCAGTAAAATAAATGAAATGGGTCGGTAATGCCACAACCAACGAACAAATTAATAGGTATACCTAAAACCTAGCTACATTTCCCAATGTCTCTTTCAATAAAAAATGGAACCTAACACTTTATCCACTCAAAGTGGGATGTCTGGAGATTCCAAATTGCTTAGGTACAAGGAGCACATCGAACTCTCTGGATTTAACTGGAAAGTTTGACAGATTCCCTTGGAGAAAGATCGGATCAGAACGCTAGCAGCAAGTTGTAAAATATTATGTAATTAGTCTTTTTCTGTCTAATTATTTGTAAGTATATAATCCTAAAAAAGTAAGGTGAAAAATCTAGGAATAAGTTGACTTGGGAAAAGGCATGGAACATAATCTGTGATGGGAAAACGTACCATACTTTCAATCTGCCGAGTTTTAATACAAAACTTGAGCTACAAGGAACTTGGAACCAAGTCATTCATACTAATATTAATATTGTATTTAGTCTTGTGAGAGACTTTCAGTCGAATTTTAAACATACAACATGTCGAAAGATTTTATATAGCTAAGATTTTAGCAAATGTTGACGCATGTAGGTTGATAAGCATTTAGATCTTTAGAAAAAAAAATGTTTGATTAAAATTTATAACGAATGCTTGAATGAAATGAATGAGAAAGTATAAAGAAAAAAATGTGAGAACATACGTAGATATGAATTAGAAATTTATAAATACTTTACCACTAATCTATAGCTTAAAAATATTAAGAGTCTCTACTATATAATGAAAAAGTTTTAGAGCTCGTTTGGATATGCTTTTAAAATGATTGAAAGTTCTTTTGGTAAAAATATTTTTAGAACCAATCCTTAGTAAAAATGCAAGTAAATCCTGAAAAAACACTTAAAGTGCTTCCTGGAAGAAGCACATAATTGGTGCTTCTTGCAGAAAGCACTTTAAGTGCTTTTGGAACCCAAAAACATTTTCTTTAAAAGCGCTTTCAATCATTTTAAAAGAACATCCAAACGAGCCCTTAGTTTTCCAAATTTTCTAAGAAACTGTGTGAGAATAAATTTCATATAACCGATAGTATAATTATCTCTTCTAATTAGAGGTGGGCAAATAGGCCCTGGGCTCGCGGGTACTAGAGGTTCGGGGCGGGTCCATATTATTTATATACAAAACAGGGCAGGGCGGGTCGGTTCCAAGTAAACAGCAGGGCAGGGCTGATCCAAATTTCTAAAGACATGGGCCCCCGGCCCGAACCGTATCCATTGAACTTGTATGTTCAAATCTCACGCAAACACACAGGTCTCACCAAGCCTAACCTCACTCAGTTTGCTTTCTTGAAGACTCTTCCCAAAGTCAGACTGAATCTTCTCTCCTCAGTCTTCCCTCTCGATCTCTCTCTCTTAGAGTCCAAACTAACTCTCATCCCTATTGATTCTTAATCACTCTCTGTCGAACTCGAAGGGACGAACGACGAAGTCAGTCTATCTCTGTGTCGAACTCGAAGGGATGAACGATGAAGTCGAACGACGAATCAATCATCTTCTCCGTCTGAGAAGACGAAGATTGCGAGGGGCCGTCCTTTTTTATTTCTTCGATTTTGAGTCGTTGTCCAAGAAGAAGAAGATTTAAACCTTCAATCTGGCCCCAAAAATAACTTCGATATTCGTTGTCCAATATGGGAATACCCATATCCAGATTAAACTTATCCTTGCTATTCTTTCACCTATTTATCCTTGTTCATTTCTCCCTCAGAATCTCAGCCATCAGGTTTTTTTAATTTTTTATATTGTCTCTTTGATTGTTGAGAAAAACAGAGGAAATGTTCAATTTTTGTGGTAATGCGGTTGTAAAGTTTGAATCTTTGATGGCGCTCCAAATCAGAGAAGACTATGGAATCAAATAGATTGGAGAAGATGAAGGGGAACAACTCGCCTGCTCTCCACCCAAGCTGGTCCAACTCGGCCGATTTTGTGGCGCTCTTGACTCGCTCTTGATTCGCGCGTCTTGAGGATGATGATCGAGGAAGAAGGTAACTGCAGCTGGGAAAACTTGTTCTACCACGGCCGATTTCCTTATGTACTGAGGAAGATGACGTCAACAAGGTCGTCCCTTCTGTGTTGGCCAAAAAAAAATAACTGGACTCACCTACCCGACCGATTTCTGCTTGTTTCAAACGATCCGAGTTAGGTCCAGTTCCAAATTCTGAAACGCAATTACCCGGCTCTGCCCACCCTGTTACCATTTACAACGGGTAGGGTCTGGTTCCTCCAAATTTCAGCCCGGCCCGTGCCCACCCCTAATTCTAATTGAGAGTATGACACATAGGCTAAAGAATAATTTTGAAAAGTTATACATATAAGTATAATCGGAGACTTAAGACAAATATTATATTTGAGTTTGAATATGAGTCTAAGGTTCTCCAATGCACCAGAGACTTGAAACTCATCAAAATTATATATAAGTCTTCCGAGAAGTTGAGATCAAAATTTGGGGTTCAATATGCAATTTGAGTTCAGGGGAAGCACATGCTAACTAGGAAAAATATTATTCAACTAAGAAAAATGAGATTTGTGTTTTGAATCCAATCATCTCTAAAGCACATAATTAAATTGTTAACATTCAAATATGAGTTTTGAGTCTTTTTTATTTTTATTTTTGAGAGAAACGATAGTAGTAGTAGTAGATTGATTCTAATAGGGCTGGAAAAAATTCCCGAAAATCCTAAACCAAACCAAAAAAATTTTGATCCTAAACCAAAATTCCTGAAATTTTTGGTACGGGAATCGGTGTCTTCTCAATATTTCAGTGATCCCATACCGAACCAAAAATGAATATTATATAATATATATATATATATATATATATATATATATTGTGCATATTTAAGCTTTTCTTTTTGCTTTTGGTTTTATTTTGGAACTATAGTTTGTAACTTATTTTTTTTGCTTTTGGTTATGTTACTTAACTTGTTTTATTTTGGTTGCATGCATGTTGAAGTTGAATGTTGAATTCAAGTACTGAAAAAAAAGGACATTTGAATTGTTTCAAACTACTAGTAGCAATATAATTGGTGTGGTCTACATGTAGTAACCATAGCCCTTTACTCCATTTGTTCAACGCTACCATCCAACTCTTGGATTTCCAAAATTTTAGCTCTGCCATTTGGTCTAAAGGTAGTAACCATAACCCTTTATCACCATAATTGCCGGTACGAACCTCCCACACACACTCACCGTACACGACTGCTTCTCAACCAAATGTGTCTATCTCTTCAACACGAAATCAAAATATTGTATTGTTACTTTTCGAAGATATTAGGGTTGTAACTTATTTGTTTGCTTTTGGGTTTGTTGCTTATTTTATTTTGGTTGCATGTTAATATGACTTGGTATGAATGATTGGTATTTCAATTTGTATGAAATTTGGGGATACCGAACATCCCGAAATACCGAAAATATTTTGGGAATACCAAAATTTCAATTCGGGGTTGGTCTTCAAATTCCAATCCCAAAAAATTTTGGTTTGGGATTCAGGATTCCATTTTCTGTTTGGGATCCCATACCGAACCACCCTTAGATTCTAAAGCCAAAGAAAGCCGAGAAGAATAGTACAAATGGATTACATAACATCCTCCACAACGAGGTCAATAATGAAACTCAAAGGATGGTCAAGCCATTCAAAATGACTGCTAATATTTAGACTGAACCTAGTTATCCTATGAGCAATAGTGTTGGCTTGAAAGAAAACATGGGTAGAAAGATCTTCAGTGATTGCGGCAAGCAAACTCTTCGAATCTTCAATAATATGCCGATTGGAGATACATTAGTTAACGAATGATTAAGAGCAACCACAATCTGAAGAGAGTCACCTTCCATAATAAAATTTTGAAAGCCTTTTGACGCTGCCCAAACCACGCACTCATGAGCTGCCAAAGCTTCCGCCATTAGCAGAGATGAGACGTCCTGCCAATTCCGGCAATGAGCCCCGACTTTCCAAATTCATCATAACGATGATGCAAGCTCATCCAACTAGAGAATCACGGTTCCAGGCTCCATCAAAATTTAATTTGAGACGACCAGACAGTGGTAAAGACCATTTGCAAGGACCAAGATCCATAGAGCGGGATTGACTTTGGCGAGCTTGCACGGGCAGGTATTCCTGCCACCAAGCAATTAAGTGAGCAACCATAAGATCTGGGGATTCGCAAGTGCCCTTTCATAGCATTGAATTACGGCTATTCTAGATTGCCTAGGAAATCATGAGCAATGTTTCAAAAGAGCTAGGGGATGAGAAAAAGCCAGGTCCGACAACCAGTTGATGCAAGAGTCGATGTTTTGGCCACGAGGCAGGGGCCCCAAAGGGAGCAAAGCCAAGCACACCTGGCAAAATGGCAGTTCTTAAGGAGATGGAATATTGACTCCTAAGCGGAGTGGCATAGTACGCATGATAGATCCGTCGTAATATGCTTGGTAGCCAAGTTGTGTTTTGTGGGGACGATATTCTTGCATAGACGTCAACAAGTAATCTTCACTTTTGGGGGAACCCTTGCCTTCCAAAGTTTTGCCCATAAATCCACAACTTTTTTGGTACCTAATATAATAATATAGATTTAAAATTTGAGTCTTTGCATTGGAAATGCTCTAATTAAGAAGAAAACCCCAAGTAGAAAGTTGGTCTGAAAAGTGTTCACAACTCGCATGCAGGTTTGATCATCTGGTGGATGATTATGAAGTCATTAGTAAGAGAAATGTAAATTCTATATAGGAATTGCAATTTTATTATTAGTGACTTTTTACGTTCAAAACTCTTAATAAATAAATAAAAAGAAGTGTTTTCGGTGTCATTTGGTGGAGAATCTAGAGATCGGACTAGGTGATCACACGGCTCACACACACAAATCATTCCTATCTCACTTCTAATTTTTTCATGTTCACCCGGTCTCATTTGTATTTCACCTCATTTCACACAATACGAAGGGGCCCACTACCAACGATGACCACATCCAAAATCTTCTCCATTTAGTGACTAGGTTTGTACTTAAAGGAAAAATTAACTTAAATGGAACTATATGTAATATATATTAACCATAAGTGACTATTTTTAACAGGTTTACCCTCTTCTAGATGTGTAATGGGATCCTTGGCAGTTTGAAACAACTTCTAGATCATGGTCATGTGCAATTTTCCAAACCAATGATGGTGATGTTGAATATAATACCACTTCTACCAATCATCATATCAATTCATCGTAAATATTACGAAACTAATAATGAACAGTTAATTTGTTAAAAAAAAAAAAAATCAATAATGAACAACTAATTCTTCGTTGTTGTAAAATCGACGATATGTGTGCAGTGGAATAAAGTAAATAAAACACAATATTTACGAGGTTCGGCAAGTGTGCCTATGTCCTCGCAGCAGCAGTACTTTCTTTCATTATCTGAAATAATAGGAGTACAAAATCACTCTCACTATTTTCTCTTTTCTCTCTAGCTTGGCTCACTGGTAATTTCTTCTACATCTATATTCTTTCTTCTTCTCTTCATTTTCCTCCATAACTCATATTTCTTTCCTCTGTATGTTTTTCTCTCATCTCTTTCTTCGTCTTCTCACTTCTTCCTTCCTCCGTATGCTCTCATCTTACAGGCAAAAGATTACTATAGCAACACTATTCACTTTACAAACTTTCCTCAAATGAATAGTGAAATATTGTGCATGAATAGTAATCCATCCGTTTTTCTTCATATGAATAATAATCCATCTGATTTTTCTTTGGATGAATAGTAACAAACTATTCATGTGGGCCATCCACATATTATATTACAACACTCCCCCTTGGATGGCCATACAACAATTTCGATTGACTCATTAAAACCTTGATACGTTTTGGATGCTCCCCCTGATGAGGATTCCCCCTGATTTCGAATTCTTTAATATGACTGATTACTATGTTGATGTAATCTAATATCATTCATGATAGTTGGAGTGTTTGCTTCTAAAGGTGGTTCACATGCGCTCCAAATTTTAATAGCCATAAGTTTTAACCAAACTCTTGTATTTCTAGGAGATATGAAGATGTGGCAATGAATGTTGTTTCCTTGATCGTTGTAGGATCAATTTATTTCCATATGTAAATACAAATCATTTATGAGAGCAATTTGTATGCAAGCTAAAGAGATATTCATATTTTTGCTTGCCCAATAAGACCATGGCTATTAGTGAGTTCTTTGGAATAGAATAAGCACATGTCTATAATTTCCTGGAGTTATCAAAAGATAAACTTTACTTCATTCTAATACCATATGTTGGAATTGTGCTTCACAGGAAATGTAACATCTGACTCAGTGTATTGTACTAAATACAGTAAGGCACGTACCTTACTAAGATATGGTACTCATGGACTAAATATCAATTCATCATTTCCCTCATGAGGATGAATGATCTTTCTTAGTGTCTAAATATTGATTAATCATTTGAGTATTCAACTCATAATCTTCAATCCATATGGTTTTTTAATACCATAAACATTTTGGATAAGATTTATGTTGGCATATTGTTTAATCTGCAGCTCGAGACAATATTCCTTTCAACGCTTTATAATCTTTCTAGACTCTTCAGGAGTCCCACTCTAATATTATCAACTCTGGCAAGGTATTTAATATGTTGCAACAACATCATAAAGATAGTACTCACTAAGGCAATTTATACGATCTATTGGTATTGAGTACATAGTTTATACTTTACCTTTCCATGGCCTTCTTCAAGCAGTCTGAATCCTTCAGGGATTTTCTACACTTTATGACACATTCACCTTTGGAATTTATACAGAGCAACTTGCTTCCATGTATATTTAAGGGATTTACTTGTTGAGATATGCTTCAGGCATGTATAATTCTCCACTGAATTGAACAAGCTTTACAATGAGAAATCATGTTTCCAGGAGTGTATTACAATTTCAGGTTTCAACTGGAAACCTTGTGTCATATCATGTTGAGTCTAGTTCACTATATTACAAATGCCCGTATGTAACCTTCTGGGTTCAACATCATTTGGCGATTTGTACTATAGGTCCATTTTTCCACGCTCTTAATAAATTGTAATGGAATTGCCATCCTCCATTTTGCCCAATAATTTTTCTTTTTGTCGACGAACAAAAGAACGTAACTCAATATCAACACAGCTCTTTGATGAATTTAGTAGCTACTGTAAAACCAAAATTAACATTGATAATCATCAATTCTTGATCCCATAATTCTCATGTGCATGTGCATGCGCATGCATATTTATAAGCATTTCATTACTCTGGATATCCTTGCCTCTTCAGGGGCTTTACATTGTCTCTTCTAAGATAGTCATCTCTTATTAGATGAATTGTTTTAGAATTTGGATCATAACATCCTCTAGAGCGTTATAGAGCTTGGATTTTTAATATCCACTTGTGGGGAGTTGAATAATTGGAACCTACACATCGATTATGCTTCTGGCATGAGATATAGTAAAATTGCCTTGTCCATGGATTATCCTTTTGGAACTTGAATCCATGCAGCAACTGTCATGCTTCGGGCATGCAATAGTTCAGTAATGCCAAGTCTATAGATAGTCTGACTTAGACTTCAATCTGTGCGGTAACTCTGTAACTTGTAATCAATTAGTAATTTTCAATACCTTTTTGTACATCATGTGAAATATAAAATGATAATGTTTGCTGGGGCTATGAGTATGGTTCCCATCATTGAACTTTGGTCTTCCATTCACTCAGTCAACCACCAATTTTCTCCATTTGGACTTCTATGAGCTCATCGTTGATCATTCTGTTTCAGTCTCTTGCACAGTAGAAGTGGTGCGCAACCTTTGCCCTTGGATGGTCCATCACTTCTTGGTGACTCATCCATGCTTGGCAGCTTTAGTGTAAAAAGCCAACAACGTACCAATTATTATGCGGTGTTAGTGACTTGAGACCCAGCTCCAACAACAGTTGAAGATGACTACTCGAGAGCAATGCAAGGTAAGTAATCAAGGAAAGGTTACAGGCAGTCAGTTCCTAACTGGAAGTTTGATTTCAGGTTAAGACAGATTGCTTTCTTTCTCCTTGTCTTGCATGTAAGAGCAATGGCAAAGGAAAAGACAGGGAAAAAGCATGATATGAGACACTCTTACTCTCGACCCTAATGATATGGGATACATTTGCTCTTGAAGGAAAAAGTAAAAGATTTTGATGCTGGTGTAAACATTTTCGATCGAAATGGGTTTCTTGCTGAGAAAATGAGTTTGGTATTTTGAGGGACTTGGTTGAAGAGGTATTCGAGAGAAGGAAAACTGAATATGTTGAGAGGTTTAGTTGCATATGCATTCTCGGCAAGGAAGATGAGTTAGGCGTTTTGGAGGTGTTCTTTGCCATGGAGGTCGAGAGTCGACATATATAGGGATTTCCCAATAGCAAGTAGTGGTGCGGTTATGACCTTGTCACCCACACTTGTTGGCAACAATGGTGTAGTTGGAATAGTGAACCTTACGAATTTTAACTTTGCCAGAGATATTTTGATAGAGTTGTCCTTCATATCCAGAAAGCTGAGATTGCGTCTGAGAAATGTTGACAAACTTTATTCAGGAAAATCCAGCTTTTGAAATTCGGAGAGCGGTGTCTCTTCGATTTTTGAACAGGTGGATGTGTTGCCTCTTCTTATATAGAGGTATCAATTGTATTCAAAATGCACGCTTTGAAGGTTGCCCGCTTGTGAAAATTATCTTTGTTGTGTTTTTAAGATTTCACTCTATCTAACCATTTTCTTTCATCATTTATGAAAATGGCTTGCCCATCCAACCCATGTTTAGATTTGAGTCTCGGATGAGATACACATGAGCCGTGTCAAGATAATATACGGCGCTCGTCCTTTTTATCTTTTAATGGCCCTCTTACAGTTGAAGACTTTGTGATGAGGAATGATAAAATGGCTACAGTAGCAGCTAGGAACCTTCTCACTCCTAGAGATAAAAGAATACTTTCAAAGAGGTCTGATGAATTGGTTGTTCAAGACTCTTTGGCTTTTAGTGTTCAATGTGCGGGTTCTGTATCCAACATGGGCCAACGTCTACTTGCTCGAACTCGCCAAGTCGAAACATTAATTGCTGAGGTGGCAAGTCTTAGACAAGAAATTAGAGGGCTCAAGCACGAGAATAAAAAGTTGCACAAACTTGCAAATATTTATATGACGAGCATGAAAGAAAGCTCGACTAGCTGCAGGAATCCAAAAGTCAGATTCAAAGTGATCACCAAAGATTCGTGGCTAGATTTTGAAGACAACTGGTGTCTTCCCCTTCTGGTGCTTTTCCAAGTACTAAGGCGTTACATGATCAACCTCCAATGCCGCTCCCTTCTGAGGTATTGCCAAGTATTGAGTCTTCACATGAGCAACCTTTGTGAAGGCCCCCATTTGTTTGGTTTTGTAGTTGTAACTCATGTGTATGTATAAAAAGAAAAAATTCTCCCATTTGATTTTATACATGTTTCAAAGCTTCTACTTTAGCTTGTTATATATAGGAACCCATGGAAACTTCTGGTTCCATAATTAATGAACTAATGAAGAGACGATGGAAACTTCTGGTTCCATGAATATGATTCAATGAGCCTTTAAGTATATATGTTTTCTAATATCATATGTTTACACATGAATTCTCGGGCATTATGAATTCATGAAAGTATCTCTTGTGCAAGATGTCGATGGTCACAAGATCGGGTTTTGCTAAGTTCACCATTTTCTTATTCCCAAAATGAAGGAATTCAAGTATGACAGAAATTGCGAGAATTAACTCATACCACATATAACATATGTCTACACAAAATGTTAGAACTTCAAGTTCTTAACATTATTCATATTTTGAACTTCAGGTCAAAACATTATTCATATGCACTCGAAATTTATTCTCAAAATTGACATCATTAGAACCTTTAGGTTCATATTTTGGAATTCATGCCGATACTTAATTTGTACATGGATTAAGGAACTTATGGTCCTCATTTACATGAATCAATGAACTTCTGGCCCTTATTTAATAGTTTGTGGACTGAGGCACTTATGGCCGTCATTTTAATTTAGTTAAGGAATTGGTGCTCTCTCAGTTGATTCAAAAACTTCAAGTTTTGATTTGATCAAGGAACTTTGGGTCCGATCCTTTTTATATAATGATGATGGTGGAACTTCAGGTATAATCTTTTTTAATGGTGGAACTTCAGGTCCAATCATTTTGTATGATGAGGATCAATAAACTTTAGGTTCTAATCTGATTAAGGAACTTTGGGTCCTTTTATATACTCTTCATAAAATGTAGTACACTAAATAAATTAAAGCAATAGGCGGTAATTCCAGCCATGGTAAATAAATTGCTTTAAGTAAATAAAAGCTTGTGACAAGAGCTTTGATTCAGCACCATTCACATAAATATCAAAACTTTAATGCAAAGGGTAATAATTTCACCCACTGTAAATAAATAGAACTTGTGATAGGGTTTTAAACCAGCACCATTCACATAAATATGCCAAAACAGAAAAGGCAATGATTAAGTCTCCATCTTTTTTTTTTCTTTTTTTTCTTTGTCCACTTTCTTTTGTTTCATCCTTTTTATTTTATTTTCATTTCATAGTTCTAAATCCTTTTAGTTACCCAGGAAGTAATAGTAACAATAAGTCCCAATTGGTGGACCTCCTCCGATGAGTTTCGAAAAAATCGAAACGGTTCCCATAACTTTTGGAGTTAAGAGTAGTGACTGCAACTTATAAGAAGATCGAACCGTTAGATTTGGCTCAAATTTTAGTATAATATGGATAGAAGGATACCGAACAACTTTCATGAAGAAATAATTTCGATCTAGATACTGAAAAAGGAGTTTCGGTACTCATAAGATGAATGTCCAGTTTTCTGAGGAATTGATAACTGGGTTGGTATTTTAGACATCTGAGACGATTACATAGTTGGAATTTTCTGAAAATTTGATATGTTATAGGTACTGGGCGGACGAACAACTTTCAAGAAGGAAATATCTCAATCAAAGGTCATCAAGTTAGAGTTCAGAGGTTGTTTACATGGCTAGCAGATTTTCTGCCAATAATAATGATAATAGTTATATAACCAAATGTATATTTACTTTAAGAAAATTAGTCATACAGAGATATGAAGATGAAATGAAAAGATTTTCTTATCTGTGAGATTCCAGTCGATAGAGATGAGAGATAGGTAGTGCTTCACCGAATTTATAGGGTGTGATTTCCACCGACATGAGAGTTTCTCGTGATGATAACGTGTTGTAAAATCAACGATATGTGTGCAGTGGAATAAAATAAATAAGACACAATATTTACGAGGTTCAGCAAGTGCCTACGTCCTAGGGGCAGCAGTAGTACTTTCTTTCATTATATGAAATAATAGGAGTACAAAATAACTCTCACTAGGGGCAGCAGTAGTACTTTCTTTCATAATATCGTCTGTTTAAAAAAATATAAAAAATAAAAAATAAAAAAACGTGTAATTCAGGCAACTCTTTTTTGACATAACAAATTAAGAAAAATAATTTTGCCTTATAGGAAACAAGTCACTTCTCCTTTATTGATACTTACACAGACACGGGCGGAATTAAGATTTTTTGAGCTGGTGGGCTCGCTAAATTTACTACCATAAATAGTTAAAAACTAATTAGCGTTGCAGTCTTAATTATTTAGAAATGTGATCATGTAAATCCTTATAAATTTTAAGATATTTTTGTAGAATTCTACTATATCTTATATTTAGATAGTGTCCTATTTCAGTTGTTTGAATAAGAAAACAAGGGTGGCACAGAGCTTAAAGAGGAGATCTCGCAAGAAAGGGATGAGATTGCGAATGTTTGTCAATGGGAAGGCGTAAGTAGGTTAGATTGTCAATGAAAATGAGTACTTTTGTTTTGACGAAATTGCAACAAACAAAACCACAACAGTTTTGTTAGACTAATTGGCTACAAGTACTCGCTTCTTGTGTTCAAATTTAATTTCCTTCCTCAAAGTTTAAAATAGTTTAAAACATTGTATGGCAAAAAATTAACAAAATTATAAATCTCAAAGATGACACTGATAAACTTAATATAACAGTATTGATATGACATTTATAGCAAACTACATGTACCGTTTGGTTGTCAATACATTGTTGGAGAGTGTGAAAAGAGGTAATTTGAGCAATCGTCCCTCAATTTTTGTTTAATTGGAGCTTTGGTTTATGAACTAAAAATCCGTGAGTATTGGTCCTTGAACTTGTAATGATGTGGAGTAATGGTCCTTTTGCCTAACTTCGTTAGAACTTTCATCCACTTTTTGCCCTTTAAACCCTTCATTTTGTATGGAAGTTCTAATGGATTTATCGAAAAGGAATATTGCTCCACACTATAACAATTGAACCAACACTCACGGGTTTTTAGTTTAGAGACCAACGCTCAAATTGAGCGAAAGTTCAAGGACTATTCATCCAATTTCTCAAGTTTAAATCTCACGCCGAGAATTTAGTTTCCGGAAAGAAAAAAAACTCCACACTTTGTCGAGCTAGATGCTTAAGCTGTGAAAAATATAAGTGTTGAAAATTATGAGCTGCTAGAACGCCTCTCCAAAGTTGTATATGCATGTACAATTTATCGTTGGCCTTAGATCTACTAGATGCAACCTAGCCCTCGGGTAAAGCAAGGCCCGCAATATTCAAGATGCAAAAGAATCTCTGACCATATACATTACAGTTGGCATAACCCAGGACTTTTCCCAAATTACAGTTGATCAACTGTCACGACTCATAGCCCAGGATTGCAAAATGGGCCGCATAAGGATCGACCTGCCATTTATCATCAAGCTTTGTTCAGGTCTTTCAGGCCATCTTCAATCGAAATGAGGGTCAGAGGGCTCGTTTAGCCCTCTGGTTCTCCAAAATATTAATATTTTAATGAACAATACATTGCCATATTTGCCTCAATCTCCAACCGAGGGCCATAGGGCTCGTTTTAGCCATGTGACAAAAAATCGTCTCCAACGAGGGCTAAAGGGTCATAGGGCCAAACATAATTTATTATTTAAATTTAAAAACTACAACAACTTAAATTTAAAAAGTGTGAAAATTATGTGAAAAATGGTGTAGGAATGGTTTAGGTATTTATAGGAAAAAAGGGGAATTTTAAAATAAATAAAAAATTGGCCCCAAAAAGAAAAGAGGACAATAATGTCGGATATATCCGACAGAAAATGTATTAATAATGAAAAATCCAGCCCGGCCCGGGGCTGGCAAGCTGGTTGGATTGGGTCAACCGATTGGCCCTTTGGCCCTTTTTTGTTCAATGGGGCCCACGAGCCCTTTGGCCTAGCCCTCGGTTGGAAACGGTTTTCGGGCTATTTTTGGCCCTCTGGCCCTCTGAACCCTTCGATTGGAGATGGTCTCACATATTTAACCATGCAAATATAAAAGAAAGCCACTAAAATATAAAAGAAAGGCACTAAAATTTGAACGAAAATGTTAGGATCAGTCGGGCACACGTACGTGAATTCATCTTAGTCATTCAAGCGTGTGGGGATCAGTCGTGCATGAAAAGGAACTACTCAGGAGAGGTACTGAGTTGGGTTGAATACTTTCCAGTATTTACCCAAGGACTAACAAAAGACATAGAGATTATGCTCAATGTGTTCATCTTTATGGATTAGGATCCTCTCCTGAGCTAAGGATGAGGATCCTCCTGATCAAGGAGTATGGGCCGTTGGATGAAAATCCAACGGCTACAAACAGGGGGTCTCTTTAAAGTTATAATAATTATAGTTGTTGGATTTTCATCCAACAGCCCACACTCATTGGTCAGGAGGATCCTCATCCTTAGCTCAGGAGAGGATCCTGATCCCATCTTTATAATATGGGTCTGTGGTACAGACTGTGACATGTAATCTTTTCTTTTTCTTCTTTTCCGTTAAAAAATTATTTTTAAAAGAGCATGGGCCATCGTGTATTTGAATTTTTGAAATGTTTGATGCTCCAAGTAAATTCGTCCACCCAATTTCTTTTAATATATCGGCCATATTTTCTATGCCATTTCCCAGGTGAATGTGAACACAATTTCGGATTGGGACGTGATTTTCACTCTTGTACACACTTTTTTGGATTTTTGATCTTTGGATTAAATAAATTAAATAAAAACAACGAATATGATTAAGTATGAGTGTGTGTGAGACTAAAAATAACGTATATATCATCTCTTTGAAAGTGTTTTGCATTCAACTCTCAAAGACGATGAAAGTTATTATTCTTCCTGGCTCAAGTACAAAGAGTATTGTCGTATATAATATTATCCATTTGATTGACGCTGTGCTTATGGTACAAACTGCATATTTTTCTACTTTCATTTAATGATATTTTCAATATAATACACAATAGAACAAACAAGTTAGGGCAAATCACCAGTCCAAGCATGGGTTGACACATTTCATCATAACTCTATATTTGAAAAAATATTTGACATTACAATTAAGCAACAAAATAGAAGA
The DNA here is from genome assembly GCA_035220775.1 of Malus fusca. Lineage (NCBI taxonomy): Eukaryota > Viridiplantae > Streptophyta > Magnoliopsida > Rosales > Rosaceae > Malus > Malus fusca. The sequence continues at coordinate 44,032,274 of CM069073.1, read as the reverse complement.
CAAAGGTACACATCTAATGGTTATACTTATTTATTTGTATCTTTTTTATCAGATGATCGAAGATAAAGAAAAATGAGTTTACCGCATGCTCATGATTTAGGGTTTTTCATTTGAAAGTATACACTATTATGATAAAATCTCAAAAGGACCCTGACCTTTTCTTTTGAAATTCTCAACTTTTTTTATTTATTTTTGCGTCATTTGTTAACTTTTATAGGTATATGACACTTGGTGACAGTATTTTTATAAGATAAGATCAAACCTCAAAATCATTTGAATATTATTGGGAGGAAAATATAGTCAAGATGAAATTATCATGATTTCCAAGTGTGACTCTATCAAGCAAAGCAAATATTATTCTAGTGGAATAGTTGAAGTGGACGGTGTTGAAATTCATGCACTAGTAGAAAAACATGTTTGCGCGACGGAACCTTGCGCGACAGACCAAATTTCGTCGTGCAAAGCTGTTTTGCGCGACGCAAAACACAAAACGTCGCGCAAACATCCTTTGCGCGACGGAACTTTGCGCGACGAAGGCTGGCGTCGCGCAAAACAGCTTTGCGCGACGCAGGAACAGATGCGTCGTGCAAAGCTTTTTTGCGCGACGCCAGTTTTCGTCGCGCAAACTACCGTTGCGCAAAGGCTGTTTGCGCGACGTTTTGTGCGTCGCGCAAGATCTTGACGCCAAACAAAGAAGGCTTTACCGCTTTTTTGCCAACTTTGCGCGACGCAGGTGCACGTGCGTCGCGCAAAGCTGTTTTGCGCGACGCCAGCCTTCGTCGCGCAAAGTCAACGACTTTTTCTACTTCATCATGGTTGAAAGTTGAGGTACATATAAACACTAACTCATCTTTTATACTTCCATTTCCAATTTGTTAATTTATGTATACGTTCATATATGTGTCCAGTTGTACCTACGTTGCACAAAGTATTTTTTTTTTTTCTCCCTTTTGCATTTCTTTTGGGGTTTTTGCATTGCCTTTTTCTTTTGTGGTATCCACTTGTATAAATGTTTTAAATTGACGATTGAATTAGTTCATTGTATTCATATAGGGTTAAAGAGTGTAGCTGTAAAAAATCATCAAAATCAAAGTTAAAATAACCATTAAATCGTGATTTTTCGTTTATATCCGTTGAAAAGGTTTGTCCCGTTACTTGATCTTTGAATGTTTTTTTTTTTGCGATTTTTGGCGTATGCGATCTCGAAGCATATACAAACAAGTTGGACGGTTAGATCGTTGAAACTAGTTTCGTACAATGCGTATCCCATCAAAACAATAGATTCACTAATACTTAAGAGTTTATTTATACTTTCATTAAGTATAACATAAATTTTTGTGATATCCACTAGTGTAAATATTTTAAATTGACGATCGAATTAGTTCATTGTATTCATATAGGATCAAGGAGTGTAGCTGTAAAAAATCATCAAAATCAAAGTTAAAACTACCGTTAAATCGTGATTTTTCATTTATAGCCGTCGAAAAGGTTTGTCTCGTTACTAGATATCTAAATGTTTGTTTTTTGCTATTTTTGGCGTATGCGATCTCGAAGCATATAAAAACAAGTTTGACGGTTGGATCGTTGAAACTAGTTTCGTACAATGCGTTTCCCATCAAAAAGATAGATTCACTAACACTTACAGTTTATTTATACTTTCATTAAGTATAACATAAGATTTTGTGGTATCCACTTGTGTAAATACTTTAAATTGACGATCAAATTGGTTCATTGCATTCATATAGGATCTAAGAGTGTAGCTGTAAAAGATCATCAAAATCGGAGTTACAACTACCGTTAAATTGGTTTTTTTCGTTTATAACCGTCAAAAAGTTTTGTCCCGTTACTTGATCTCTGCATGTTTGTTTTTTGTGATTTTTGGCGTATGCAATCTTGAAGTATATAGAAACAAGTTTGACGGTTGGATCGTTGAAACTAGTTTCGTAGAATGCGTATCCCATCAAAACAATAGATTCATTAACACTTGGAGTTTATTTATACTTTCATTAAGTATAACATAACATTTTGTGGTATCCACTTGTGTAAATATTTTAAATTGACGATCGAATTAGTTCATTGTATTCATATAGGATTAAGGAGTGTAGCTGTAAAAAATCATCAAAATCGGAGTTAAAATAACCATTAAATCGTGATTATTCATTTATAACCGTCGAAAAGTTTTGTCCCGTTACTTGATCTTTGAATGTTTGTTTTTTGGGATTTTTGGCGTATGCGATCTCGAAGCATATACAAACAAGTTTGACGGTTTGATCGTTCAAACTAGTTTCGTACAATGCGTATCCCATTAAAACAATAGATTCACTAATACTTAGAGTTTATTATTGTAGTTCGGATCGAGTTTTTGTTAGAAAAATATATTATTGTGTGTTTTATGTAAAAAAATTGAATTTGAAGAGAGTAAAGTCACATTTTTAATAATTTTTATAATAATTTTTTTTTTAAATATAACTTGCGTGACGTCACGAAGCGTCGTTGCGCAAAGCAACTTTGCGCGACGTCTGAATGTACACCTGCGTCGCGCATGTGTTAAAATTTTTGGCGGTTTAATTCTAAAAATTACGCGCTTTCTTTAAATTTCCCAAATTTGGACAAAATGGAGGTGCAAGCCGTGCAATTGGAAAACAGTCGGTCTCTCTTCCCTCTCTCTCACTCAGTCTATCTCTCTCTCTCTCTCTCTGTCACAGAATCGCAGAGGCCGAACGAAAACCTAAAAACCAGGTAAGTCATCCTCTTCTTCCACCTCCCCAAGCACTCTCGCACGGCCTCTCACCAGTCACCGCTCACCAAGTCGCCAATCACCATCGTTTTCCCCTTCCAGTCGCATCCTCCACCACCAAACTCCCATTCGCGTCGTCCTCCATCGGTTTTCTTTCTCTCACCATCGTCCTCCACCACTAGTTGCTAAGTGCTCACTTCGCCGCTCCAATCTTAAGGTAAGACAATTTGTTGAATTTTTTTTTGCATTTTATAAATTAGGGTTTTGGATTTTGAATTTACAGTTAGGGTTTTGGATTTTGAATTTACAGTTAGGGTTTTGCTTGATACATAATGTGATTTTGTAATCAATTATTCAAATTCTGTAATCAAGCTTTAATGCCTTAATTTGAAGATTTTGGTATTGTAATTAGATTCAATTTGGAAAATTAAATTAGAAATTGGGGGTTTTAGTGTTAAATCGAATTTTAGGGTTTTAGTGTTAAATCGAATTTTAGGGTGGTGGGCAGACTGTGTCTTATCATTGGATTGCATTGTAAGTGGAGGATAACAAATTTTTGGACTTTGGGATTCCTTATATTTTTCTCCGATATTGTAAATACTGGAGATTGTGAATCTGTGATAGTACTAAATTCCTTCAACCAGATGATAACTTTGTGATTCTATTATGTTCTGTTGTGAATTTAAGTTTTCTTGCATGATTTTAGTCTTCTCTATAGCATGCAAACTTCAATTTCGGAGTTGGCAGCCTCACACCAATTCCAAAACAAATCCATACATAGCTCAGATACTGAGATTTTGAAATATTCTGCATTGTAGAATTAGATGGTGTTGCCTACATGGTGATACTTAAAATGAATTTAATTTGTTAGTGTGCACGACTGCTTATAATGTCCTTCTCTTTATCACTTGCTTATCTCAACCTTAGGTAATTAGTAATCAGTGATGAGAAAGCTATTGTTTCTTTTGGATATAGCTCCTCGGCCTGATTATTATATTTGTCCAATTTTAATTTTGGAACAACATATATTGCCTAAATAATTTATTCTGTATTGGAATTATGTGGTTTTCTATTCACCAACTGCTGACCTCCGTTACTTGATTCACTTTCATACTAATTGATGCAGGAAATATGCATGTTTTCTGTAATTAAGACGGTTTTTTCCCATTATAGGAGAACAATGACATTGACTAAGTTACTAACCTGATGAAATAGCCATTTTTTGCTCTGGTTTTTCTTGACCTTATAAGGATGTGTTTATGCATCATTTATATATACATATGGAAATCAGTATTCCCTCAGTAATTTGTAAATACATAAATTCCATCTTTTTAATACCTTATTAGTTTATTTTGCATTGATGTGTTTTTGTATTAATTTTTTCTTAGACTAAGTGACATTTGTCTGTAATATTTTGGAATTCTTAAATTTGTAGCTGATTTGATTTGGCTTCGTTTGCTTGTTTCAGATCAATACATGGATCATTTTCCAGCTGGTGCAAGTCAAATTGCTTGGTGGATTATGGAAAACCGGAGGGAATACTTTGATCGCGCGAAGGTTGTGCTTAACCAAGTGAAAACGCTGGTTTTCCTATCAGAATCAGAGTCTAAACAATGGCAAGACTGGTGTGAAGAAGAAAAGATTAAGTTGAGGTCTCCGCCTGTCGTTGTACCACTCTTTATTAATGATGAACTGGCCTTTGTAGCTGGCATAGCTTGTTCACTTAATACTCCATCCGCTAGTACTGAGAAGATGCTCGAGAAGAGGCAATTATTGCGAGATTCAGTCAGAAAGGAAATGGGGTTAACAAATAATGATATGCTTGTGATATCTCTGAGCAGTATAAACCCTGGGAAGGGGCAGCTCTTGCTTCTTGACTCAGCATGCTTGGTGATCGAAGAAAAACCTGTGAAAGATGATCCGAAGATAAAAAATCCAGTACATAAGCGCCAAGCCCGCTCTACCTTGGGTAGAAAACATCACTTGAGAGCTTTGTTACAAGAATTGAATGATGATGGAGTATCATCAAATGAATTGTCACTGTCCAAGGAATTTGATGTCCAGTTGAATGAACCCCAGAAGAAAATTTTGCCATTACGTAATCTCTATACCTCTGTTGATGGTACATGTGCTTTGACTTTCGATGTCATCATATGAGGAAAGTGTTGTCAGATAAAGGAGGAACACTAAAGGAGGAACACTCAAACAATCTGTTAAATTTCTTATTGGTTCTGTTGGATCTAAGAGCAATAAGGTCGTTTATGTCAAAGAACTTTTGGGATTCCTATCTCAGCATTCAAACTTGTCAAAGTCAGTGTTGTGGACTCCTGCAACCACACGTGTAGCTGCATTATACTCTGCAGCTGATGTTTATGTCATGAACTCTCAGGTGATCCATCTTCATAGTCTTTTAGTAGTTTATGTGAACACAGAACTGCTCCTAAATTATACTTATTATGGATTTTGATGGCGGAGTCCCATGTCGTAACAGAATCAACCATTCATGTTTGTATTGGTTGTTTGAATAAAAATACTTTGTGAGTCTTTAGTTTTTAATCTGTAACACAACTGAGACAGACACGTAACGATATGGTATCTTTGACAGTATTAAGTGAGAACACCGGATAGATTTCAGGTCTTTATAAATCATGTGAAAATGAAACTACTGTCAATAAATGTTATGAAATGGTTGATTTTGATCTCTATCTGGATATCATTTTGTTTTATTACATATGAAGTCTTTGCAACAAAAAGTTATTGAATATGGGAGTTGCTCTGTCCACTGTATGCACAAGTTGTATTCATGAATTCCATTGGTGATGTATGAACTAGGCATACCACCAAATGTTACTGTTCTGTTCAATATGTATGTAGCGGTTCCAATTTATTGCGTTTGTAACCCATTTCTCATTTCAGTTGAATTTATAATCCTGATTTATGCTTGTATGCATTTGATCAATTATTCTATATCATTTAGAATTAACACAGTTTGTCAAATGGTGCACAGGGACTGGGAGAAACTTTTGGGAGAGTGACAATTGAAGCCATGGCATTCGGTCTTCCGGTATGACATCTTGCTCCACCTTCGACCTCAGAGCCATCTCGCCATGCCGATACCCAATAGCCTGATGTATTAAACCTAGTTCACTTGTAGTTTTTTCTTTTTTGTTTGGACATCTTGTATGTACATTTTCATATATTTTATAATTAAATACGTTTGCTTGGTTAATTAATTATTCTTTAGAATCTAATTACAATATTTATCAAAAATAAAAATAAAAATAAATTCACTAAAACAAAAAAATTTATTTTTCACTAAATAAAAAAAAAGGGTTTGCGCGACGCACGCCCTAGGATGTGCGTCGCGCAAACTGACTTTGCACGACGTACGACGCGCGTCGCGCAAACTGACTTTGCACGACGTACGACGCGCGTCGTGCAAAGTGACTTTGCACGACGTAGGTGTGCGTCGCGCAAAGTACTTTGCACGACGTAGGTGTGCGTCGCGCAAAGTGACTTTGCGCGACGTAGGACGTGCGTCGCGCAAAGTCACTTTGCGCGACGCATGTTATTTCTTCGTCGCGCAAACCCTAGCGTCACTGCCTTGGCGCGACGGTTAGCGCGCGACGAATGTTGCGTCGCGCAAACCTTTGCGCAACGATTTTTGACTTTGCGCGACGAATGTACGTACGTCGCGCAAAGTGTTTTTTTTACTAGTGATGGCATGTTATTTCCCGTTTGGTCTACAATGCATGTCATGGCCCCCACCACTAAATCTTCTAAAATATACAAAATCGAATTCCATAAGCGAAATTTCGATATGCTACTATGTATGCGTTTGGTTCCAAAATATTGAGCCTGGGTCGAATAAGTTTATAAACATAATACGAGTAGGGGATTCTCGGTCTAATTCTTAGTTCTTTAAATCGGATTGAGTCTAGTCGATAATATGACGGTCGAGTTCTAAGAGAAAGAAGGACTCTTAAAGGATCAAGTTAAAGAATAATTCGGCCAAGTCCTAATGAAAGTAAAATTACCAAGGATCAGGATGAGTTTTGATAAGATTCGTAATATTTCAAGAATCAAGGCCCGTGCCTGATCAGTTTAGGAGTGAATCAAATGTTGAAAGATTACTAAATTTAGAGTCCTAATTCTGATAGGAGGGGTCGAAGGTTGTGAGTGGATTAGTCTTATCTGAAAAGAGACTGGATCAGGAGACGTTAAGGAGTTACAATCCAAGTAGGATTCTACTTCAGCGTGAGTGATCGGCACAGAATTCACCCCTATAAATAGAAATGGCTCTGCAACATTCAAATGGACCTTGAACTCTACACACAAAGGCCATGCACAAATTCTCAATCTATGCAAAACCCTTTCAAACCTTTGAGAAAACACTAACTTCCTTAACTTCGTCAACACACATTTGGTTTGGATTAACAGCATTGTGTTGACAACCAACGACATCTTCATTTTGGATTAGCAACACTAGAGTCGTAGAATCAAGCGATCGATGAGCATCTTCAATTTAGAGCAACAACATTGCTTCGAGTTCGACTGCTTATCTATCAAAGTCTCTGTCAGTAAGGATTCTTCGGCCTTCTTATTGAAAGAGGTCATCTCATTAGCCTCTCGACGAAGTGAGGTGTTACCAAGTTACTTAATGTTCGGCACATTGAAAGCCAAACCTTATTTGAACATCACAGTGACTAGCAGGCTTGTCTTCAGGCTCTATAACCTAAATGCCAAGATGTGTTCCTTCCTCGATCGTGATCACTTAGATACAGAAGTCATAAGTGCGTTTGACACGCCAACAAATTTCATTATACTCGCCAGCCGAGCTCGGTAGGGAGTTAGCACACCCACATTCACTAGAAGGAAGTAGTTAGCTTATTAACTATTCAGGTTACGCACCACGTAGACTAAGAAATTTTTTTAGAATCAACAATGTAACATGCATATAATAAATAAAGCGTTCAACCGTACATACTAAAAGATTTGAGTCATAAGTTAGTTTTCTTAGACGGGACTGGAAATCCAACTTACTGTTGTTGTTTGGTTGGAAAAATACGAAGCCATAAGTTAGTTTTCTTGGACGGGACTGGAATTCCAACTTACTGTTGTTGTTTGGATGGAAAAATACAAATGGCTTCAGTCAAAACGCAGAAGGCTCCACTCCCAAGTCCCAAACGCAAGTATTTTATCCCACGTTTTGGAGTGCCGTTAAAGCCAACTTCATCATGCCTCCCACTCACACTTATGTTTCCTTGTGTTCTCTATTTTTTTATTTGGGTTTTTATCCATACTTTATTTGAAAAGATCCAACTTATAATCCAAAGGGAAGGTCACATATTTTTACTTGTTTAGTAAAATTCTGTTAAAACTTAAAATGGGGTTACTGACAATTATAAAAACAATCGTGTAAGACATAAAAATTTGGGTTGGAGAAACCGACCAAAGTTATTAGCTATACCAAAGCATATACATTGATGAGAGAAATTGGTACACTAATTTTGTTAGAATATCAAATGCATGATTGTTCATGTAAATTCTTGTTTTGAATACTATAATTCTTGATCATTTGTAAAAAAGGAAAGAGAATTGTATGACACAAGAAACTTACAAATAATTTTTATTCGTTTTGTTTGGCATATTATTATGTAAGAACGCTTATTTTGATTGATTTAATATATGATACTCACATTGTGAAATAAATCGTACAACTTTGTAACGGATCTATTCCTTTGAATTCACTTTCACACAACGATTTCCTTCAGCCAACTACATGCCTATGAAGATGACAAGCACCCAACCATGAGAGCAATTTTTCAATGTTTGGGAACATGGTTTGCACATTACATGTTATAATATAAATGGTTGGAAATTTTATTTTCAAGTATCCAACTACTTGTATTACGACACTTATTGTACCGAAACGTATTACATGTACATTGAAAAATCCCTCCAACCACAGACTTAAAATCTGCATCCAACGTACAAGTGACTAGACACCAAAATTGTGTGAGACGTGCACATTCTTAGATAGCTAGTAACAATTTCAAAACATTTCTTCAAATTAGTGAAGCTATATTTATGCATCTTACCTCTGTTAAATTTCATCTAATTTTTTTTTAACAAATGATATTATCTACACTAAGGGAATGAGGATTCAAATTCATTTTTTAAGAGAATCAAACCTAAGGCCTCTCACTTACAAGTGAAGATGAAGTTTCATACAATTTTTTCTTGAACATAATAAAAGGGTACCTACTAACGAGAGAATACCTCGAGACAAAAGGTCTCCTTTGTCCCTAAAATAAGGTGATTGAATTGATGAGCTACTCATAAAACACATAGCCGACTCTAATGAGTAAGTTGATGAATCATGACTAGGAGATGAATTACCTCGTTTTCTCACTATTCCGTACCTCCCTCATAAATTAAGTTGCCCTCTCATCCCACGGTCTCACCGCCACCCCTTTATCCACCACTCATAGTCTCATACTATCATGTATATCATGTTGAAAATGTACGAACACAATTTATTACAATGTGAATGTCTCTGTCTCACCTATCATGCACAACAAACATCTGGGTCCCAGCCTTCTTCTATCGATCCTATATCTTGGGATGGAAATAGTAGTACCATTATCACAACTTATGATTAAAGCTAGGTTTAAGCTAGGTAAACTGACTTTTAAGATCATGTTTTTAATTATTGATGTGTAATAAAAATTAAATACGTTAATTAATATTTATGTAATACTTCAATTATCAACAACACATCATGTGATCTCTGTATTATTATCCTACAATCATATTTATTTGGACCGCTCTGGCTGTGTGATGATAAATGAAATAATGTTAGTTCTGAACAACATATTTGTTTGGAAGTTCAATTAATTTATGAGTAGGCTCCAGAACAATCCGTGACCGCTGCCGATAATGCTAGGGGAGTATCAAACAAAAGCAAAGAATGATACCAAAGTAAGTAATTAAGATGCTGAAATGGAAGTGACAGAGCTGCATTGGAAGTGATAGCTGCATTTGTTTGTTTCAACCTTGAATTTTTACGGATGGTGGTTCGAAGAAAATATAACCAAAAAAAGAGGGTAACAGATGGATTATCAATCAAATCATTCGTAAAATCATAGAAGGTTCTACTTTCCTAAACCTACCTACCAAATCATCCCATGACTGAATTTATTAAATGTAAACTGAAAAATGCATTTCAATCCTCCATGCTTTTTTATTGGAATTCAAATTCTACCAATTACAAAATAGAGACTAGGCACCATTAAGTCAAATTTAGGCTTATATTTCCCAAGGCTTCTTGATATTCGAATTTTCTTTCTTTTTTGAAAAGACTTGAAATGTTATTTTCATTGGTCGAAAAAACCCTGCTTAGGCATTAGATGGTTAGGTATCGTTCAGATTAGTCTCTAGAAGTTTAAAAATTAAGAAATGCGCCTAGATCTGCTTAGGCGTCGGCCTAGTCTGCCTAAATCCGTCTAGGTTGCAACTCTCATTTAGACAGAAAATCATATAGCTTTCATTTCGCATTTTATTTTATCAATAAGTTGTAATAGATTTGTTGAATGTTTGGATGAACACTCATTATATGCTTATTTCCTATGTTTTCAATATGTTCTAATACTTTATAATCTATATATCATTTTTTTTTTTGCAGTTTATGTATCACAATACAATTATATGTTTCTTTAGAGTATTAACAAACACTTATTTATATAATATATAATAAATTTATTTGAATCCGCCTATTCCACCTAAATCTCCGTCTCACCCCGCCTAGCCGCAAGACCCCAACCTGTCATCCGACTAGCGCCTAGCATCTTTTAGAACCTTGGTTATTTTAGTATCACTCTCCCCCATCGAAACTAAATTTGTTCCATTTTCCTCCTAGAACTTAATAATCTTCGTCCTACTTTGGATTCTATCAAGTTTGTGAAATGTTGCGATTACTATATTATTTCCACATAAGAAAAGTTATCATAAAGGAGAATTCAGATAATCTGAAACAAAAATTGAGTTCTATAAGAAAATGAAACAATTTAAATTTTAGGGGAACTGAGACTAAAATCAAAGTTAATGTAGCATGGCAACAATTAAGCATCAAATTTGAGTTCATCATGAGGTGTCTTTTAGAAAAGTAGATGAAGCAAAAAAGCATATCCCACAAGGCCCCAACTTCTCCATTTAAATAGTTAAAGACCAACAACCCCAAGCAATTCCTCACAAAGATGCAGACTTTTGCATGTAAAAAAACCTAAAATAATAAAAACCCACATGCCAAAAGTTAAAAATTCGCACACTGCCTCTTTGAATTGCTTTCACATCTTTCCTTTCTACCCCAAAACCAAAGGCTGTAAATCACATAACCATAGTCAAAGACTTTAAGCACCGCAACCCCCATCCCTCTTTTGCACTAATGGCTTTTGGCGCTCTCCACCACCTCCTCCTTCTCCTCCCACCTTTACCTTTATCGGCTCCCTCTCCTCCTCCCCACTACCTCGAAAAACCCACCAAAAGCATAAGCCCATCATTCTTTGCCCCATCAGGTATTTGATTACTTGTCACTGAGAGATTAACAGCAAGCATGGGTTACCTCTCTTGCAATGCAGAGTCGGCAATCGCCACCTGCGATCCCTACAACTGGGACCGCAAGAGAAAACCCAGAACCCACAAAACCCAACACATCAACAAGCCCATTAAGATCAGACACTTTTACTACGATGACCTCGTCGCCGCCACCAATGGGTTCGCCGCTGACAGATTTCTGGGCAAAGGAAGCCACGGAAGTGTCTACAAGGCCATCCTAGACGACGGCAGCCTCGTCGCCGCCGTTAAGAAGACGAAAACCACGAAGCCATCGTCGTCGGCGAGTCTTCACAACGCGGAGAACGAGATCGAGATCCTCTCGAGAGTTCACCACCCCAGGCTCGTCAATCTAATCGGATTCTGCGCCGATGGAAGAAACGATTACGACACTAAGTTGCTTGTCGTTGAGTACATGCCCAACGGCTCCCTCTACGACCTGCTACACTTGAACTCCCAACCGCCCGGTTGGACCAGGCGGGTCCGGTTCTGTTTACATGTGGCGAAAGCAGTTCAAGCGCTCCACTCGTCGAACCCGCCTGTCATCCACCGCGACATTAAATCGTCCAACGTTTTGATCGACAAGGACGGGAACGCGCGGCTCGGCGACTTAGGGCTGGCGTTGAGGGGACATGTGGAGGACGTTCGGGTTAAGTGTACACCACCGGCGGGGACGTTAGGGTACCTCGACCCGGGCTATCTTGCGCCGGGGGATCTGAGCACCAAAAGCGACGTCTTCAGTTTCGGAATACTCCTGTTGGAGATTCTGAGCGGGAGAAACGCCATTGACGTGAACTACAGTCCGCCATCGGTGGTGGACTGGGCCATGCCGATCATAAAGCGCGGCGACTTCGCCGGAATCTTGGACCCCAGAATCGGACCGCCGTCGGACCCTGCCGTGATCCGCCGCGTGGCGGTGTTGGCTGCGAAGTGCGTGCGATCCTCGGCCGAGAGGCGGCCCACAATGGCGGAGGTGGTCGAGTGCCTCAAAATCGCGAGGAAGAGAGTCCACGCGCCGCCTATCTGGAGCAGATTCAAACGGCGAGTGAACGCGAAGCGCGTGGAGAATAACAACGATCGTCATGACCACCACTCCGGCGAATACGGAGAGGTTGTGAACGTGAAGAGCATGAGAGGAGGGAGTAGAAGGAAGTTGAACGGGAAGGTATCGAGTGTGTTGGGCGCAGAGTGCGAGGGTGAGGAGGACGCGATGATTGGTGGTCGCGTGGCGAGGTCAAAGTCAATTGGGTCGGTGAATGAGATTAAGGCGGGAGGAGGCGGGAATCGTGGGCGGAAGGGAGCAGGGGGTGGGGTGGCGGTGAGGGTGGCGCCGTCAGTGGTGAGGCTGAACAAGTCGAGGTCAACGGGGGTGTTGAATTTGAGAAGCCCGAGGGTGGTGCGTCATCAAAAGAGAGGGTTTGTGTTTGAATTTGGAGGGAGGGAGGTTGATTCGGTGGAACTGGATATGTCAAAGTGGGTGATTAGTTTGGATAATCATAACGGTGAGAAAATGCTTGAGAAACCACTGGTTCCTATCTAACTGATGATAGTTTAATTAATTTTGGAGTATTGTGTTGGAAATTATAATGTTGTTCAAATTAAAAGTTAGGGTTTGTAAAATAAGTCTCAAGAGGTAATGTGGTGGTGGTATATGCTTTCTTGATTTACTCAACATTTTGTATCTTTGTAGTTTATTCTCACGAGAAAAAAAAAAACTGTTACAAGTTGCATTTTTGTATTTGGCTTGTGTATATTAGAAGAAAAAAGCTACGGAGATCTAAAAATGCATTAAGGGGTGGAAGAGTGAGTTAATTCTCAATGGACTAGCAATAATGTGATTCATATTCATCTTTGGCGAAATCAAACCTAAGATCTATGGACTAGCAATAATGTGATTCATATTCATCTTTGGCGAAATCAAACCTAAGATCTTTCGCTTACAAGTGAAGAGAAATACCATTAGATTGTAGTACTAAGTGGCGATTGAGCTTCTTTTTTAATGATCTAAAAAATGAATTCAACTATCAACCGTCACATCTAATATCACATTTTTATAAAAATTGTTCAAACGAGAGTTAATTAGTTATATGTTTATGATAAATAAATAGACAAATACAATATTTTCAAAAGATGAGGACATGAAAAATCATTGGAATTGTGTTACAACTAGTTTATGAGACTTTGAATTAATAGGTACTCGAGAATATAAGAAAACAACTAAATCATAGTTATAAGTAGGCTCTACACAATTATATAGTCGATATTCCAAGTCAAACTAAACAATGCAAGTAGGGAGACAAAGTTGCGCACAATTATATAGTCAATTATTTTAAATACTATAAAAACCCCAAGATGCAATGTATATACTTCAAATATCAAAAAATTGTTAATGGTCCAATCAAGAAAATTACTTAATTATCTAATATTGATTAAATCTCTAGATTTGGAATAACTCTTTCTAATAGGTCTTATGAATTTACAGAGACAACTCTCAAGTGAACAATGCAAACATAGCATTACCCACCCCCACCCCCATGCATTGTATGCATAAATTAATCAGCAGCATTCTGCAGAACCAAGAAATATGACTGACTGTTTGGTAACTGGAGTAGGTCAGTCTCTGAAAACGGAAAACCAGGCAATGCCAAAATAGCTTGAAAGTTTTCCCGATTTGTGGCTGCTATCATGCGTTTGCCTCTCAGTAATCACTTGCTAAATGGTCCATCGAGGCATCGACGGCCTCGCGCGCATGCAAATGCAAGCAACGGTCACATCTAAAAGCGTTGGCTCCACTCCAAAAACTATTTAATGCAGTGCCCGTCAGCCATGTCTAAGGTAAGATTCTGCTTTTGTCAGTTGGATTTGATCGCAGTTAATGCTTCTTCTTCCGCATTGGATGCTTGTTAATGCCTGCCAAAATGGAAAATCGGTTCCTGGCTTTCTTCTCATTCCTTTATGACTCATGTTTTTCTAGCCAAATGCAGGTCGATGTCTACTCGACGGTCCACGAAAATTACAAATAACCAAAAAAAAAAGGGAAATTTTGAAAGATATCCAATTTTATAGCCCATCTTTTGAAATAGATCCAATTTTTAGTGACTTTTGATTTTTGAAATCGGTCCAATTTTTTATCCAATTGGACCCATATCAAAAGACCAAAAAAAAAATACGAAAATGTACGCATGATATTATTTTCGAGATACTGTTAATCAAGTATATCTTATTGTACTTTTAATCAAGTATATCTTGTTCTATAATTGCAAGTATATCTTATTGTATCTACTGATCCCTCGTATCATTCCATCATTTCACAAATGAAGCCTTTTAGGGAAGATATTTTTATTTTTATTTTTTTAAATGAGGATTAGTTGTGGGACTCACACAAAATCAAACTTTTACGATCCAAACCGTCTATTTTTTAAGTTGCACCTCTTATGTCACATCCCGGACCGAGGTCCACCACATCCCGGGCCCGCTCCACCACCATAGCACGATATTGTCCGTTTTGGGCCCCGACTACATCATCACGGTTTTGTTTCTGGGAACTCACACGAGAACTTCCCAGTGGGTCACCCATTATGGGATTGCTCTCGCGTGCTACTCACTTAACTTCGGAGTTCCAATGGAACCCGAAGCCAGTGAGCTCCCAAAAGGCCTCGTGCTAGGTAGGGATGAGAATATACATATAAGGATCACTCCCCTAGGCGATGTGGGATCTTACAATCCACCCCCTTTAGGGGCCCGACGTCCTCGTTGGCACACCATAGCCAGGGTTAGGCTCTGATACCAAACTGACACACCCCAACCCGAAATGTCTAATTGGACTCCGAATCGAGTTGTGCTGGCCGACATTTGGAAGGTGACGAAGTCATAAAGTGTAGTGATGTGGAAAAAGTGAATAAATTAAACCTAAAAGTGCCTAATCAAAAAAGTGCGCGAGTGAGCGGGATTGAACCCTTTTCACACGTGATGTTAGAGCATAAGACAGTATAGTAAATAGGATGAGGGTTATACCACTGAAGGTAACCATCTCCTGAGATTTGCCAGAATCCTCGTATACGCATAAACACAGCTACTAAACCTGGAGGGGCGAAATACAAAGTTGAGTGGGTCAGCAAAACAATGCTTATACGAAAACCTTTGTTTTTTTAATATACTAACCTCTCGTCGTAAATCAAGTATAGTTTCCTCAAAACATACTACATAAGTATGTAATCGAATATAACAGCAATATAACCAGAAATATGCCAAGTCATGATATATCAAATGCCAAAGTAATATAATCATGTGATAATCAATTATAAGTAGTTTGCTCATCCTCTAAGCTAGCACACGAGTCGGAACTGCCTAAGGTAATTCTACCCGATAGTACTGGGTGTAATCAATGCGCTCTAGTACTATGATCACGCAAAGACTGGTGCAGAAGCACGGTCACATACAAGTCGGATTGCCTAATGCAATCTACCCGACAGGACTGGCACCTAACTTGGATCTAAGGCGAGCGAATGGTGCGGATGTGAACATACACGTGAAGGACTGGCCCTGGCCCTGGGCGGAGTACTAACACCGGGGTGTGTATGAATGTCATGACAATAATATCCCAACCATATAGCAGCATTTATCACATTTCATACCACAATAACGAATACTTGGCAATATAAGCGTAAAAGTGAAGTAACTACGCATTTAGGGAAACTATCAATATGTATAGGTATAAAATAAACTGCCCACTCACAGATACTTCGCCGTTGACAAGTCACGCAACCTAGCGAAGATGGAAACGCCACTAATAATTGCCCATAAGCACAAAAAGGTATAATTAATAAAACTATATTATAACAATTGAATTTGGGAAAACGGACGTCAAAAACGGATTCAGGACGTCGAATTACCCTAAGAAGGGTCCCGCTTAGATTTCCGAAAAGTCAACAAAAGTCAGCATGATGAATATTCCCTGAATGACGGAATATTCCCTGAATGACGGAATATTCCCTGACGGATGGAATATTCCCTAATGGAATATTTCATCTGGGTTAAGGGTTATTAGGTTGGGTTAGATTAATAGGTTGGACTTAAGGGTTCTAGGCCTAAAGGCCTAAACTAAAAGGGTTTAGGGCTTTAGGGATTGGGTTTTGGGTTTAGGCCTTCACAAATAAGGCCTAAGGCTCTTAATTTAACAAATAAAATAAAAACAAAAGAATTAAAAGGGTTATGGGTTTGGGTTTGGAGTCACGGGCCAAAGGCCTTCTTCTACTTGGCCCCAAGGGCCTGGGTTTGAAAAGGTAGGGCTTAAAAGCCTGGCCTGAGTCCAACATATGGGTCGCTGGACCCAAAGGAAGAGGAAGGCCGGAATTCGGCCGGAAAACCACACAACCTTTAAACGTTCACAACTTCCTCGTTACTCAATGAAATTGAGTGAAACAAAAACAAAAGTTGTAGTTCTCGAAAAGACGAAGAGAATGGTACCTTGAACGACGTCTAACTCACCATGTTTTGGCCGTAAAACGCCTCGAAAGACGTCGGACTCGCCGGAAACTGGGTAAGATTCAAATGAGTATAACTTCTTCAATACTCAATGAAATTGGGTGAAACAAAAAGGAAAGTTATAGTACTCAGTGAGACAAAGAGATTGATACATTGCACGCCGGCCAACGCGCCGTTGTTTGGCCGAAAATTGGCTCAAATTGCATGGGTCAAACTTGAACTTCTCGAAACCGAGTTGTTTCACGTCAAAGCTTCCTCAAACCTTGACTAGGGACCCTAGGGAGTTGCGTAGAGGCTTTCCCGAGTCCTAAAACATCATGACTCGGTTGAAAACACGTCGAACTCAACTCGTCCGAGTTGGCAAGTCAAAACTCATCCATTCTTAGTTTGGTTGGTACGGTTGTGTTTATGGAGGTAAGGTGAACACAATGGTAAGGTTTTTTAAGCTCGAAAAGTGAAGATTTGGGGTTGGTCTTCCTTGTTTCAGAGAAAAAAGAGTGAAAGAGAGACCTTCGGGGGAGAGAGAGAGAGAAAAAAAAAGTTTTTTTTTTTTTGATTGATGACTAGTGTGAAGGTCACGGATTGGATGCCAAATTAAGGGAACAAAAGTGATTGGTGGTGAGGAAATCCGGGAAAATGAGAGAAGGAGAGGGTTTTAAGGGTTTTGATTGGTTGAATATGTGAAGTGTAGGGAACACAGATCCACAAAATCAAGGGGAGGATTGGATATCAGATTTTGTATAATTTTTTTTAATGTACAAAATCTTTCCTCTTGACAGTGTTATGATACTGTAAATTTGTACATGCGTGTACAAAAATAGTCGTATTCAACGTACTTTATCGGAGCGTAACTTTTTCGTTACAAGTCCGATTCGGGTCTAACTCACATCCACGCGATCGTGACAACGAGTACTAATTAAGTACGAACCCAAGATAATGAATCTGAAAGGCAAAAACCACGTCCACGTCACATTCCACTTTTGTCCAAAAAAGGTATGACAGTCAAATTACACCAACAAAAAGAAAATTACCGTGAAAAGTAGGGACGCGTCGTCACAATCTACCCCCCTTAAGAAAATTTCGTCCCCGAAATTTGAAATCATTTGTTACACAAAACTCGAAGATAGGAAGAATAAAATATGTGTACGTAACGAAGAAATCAAGTCAAAGCAGTTGCACAAAAGGGAAAATGCCATTCCATCGCGATCGGAGTGCAATGATTCCTCTCTCATGCCTCCAACTCATACTTTCCTTCTTCTTCAGTACAATACTATAATATAATAGTTTTCACAAAAACAAAACGTCTAAAATATTTATATGCACTAACATCCCGTCGAAAATACATATAAATAGCAACATAAGGTTAAAGTAGTTGTATTGATTTAAAACTGAACATGGGATTTTCTCTACTACGCTCCCGTGCGTCGCGTATTCCGAAAGTAAGTACATCATATCCTTGAGTCGAGCCGAAGTAATAAATAGGTAAAATACAACAAACACATAAGTACTAGGTAAGCACTAACGTAAAAGAATCTACCTATTTATTTGCTTAACGAATCCAACAAATAAGTCCTTGATATTACGGTCTGCAGCCCGCGATATCGACAACTCATCGTTGTCACAATAAGCAAGTAACAAATTCCCGAGGGTGCAATATTACCATCATGCCCCCCATTGGGAAATACACAATTAACGTCTAGTCAAGTCTCTACCGTGCTCACGCACTACCCCCACTTGGGTAACAACAACAATAAGATAACATTTCTTTAATGTGAACTCTCACAATTGAACACTTGTTTGCAAAACTCCTCTGTCAAGCAAGTGCTAAGCAAAGAATCTCCATAGTGTCACAACAAAGACCAACAATTTTGTAATTGTAGTTACAAGAATTTCTAGTGAAGATAAGTATCAAATACGATCATGCTACAACTATAAAGCAAATAAATGTAACACATCAAGAAAATCTGGATAGTCCATTTAGACTGGTTGTTAGTATGAGGGAGATATGTAGCCAGTGACAAGACTTACTACACGTGGTATTCAAGAAGACTTCTCCAAAACTTAGTAGTAAAACTCGCATCACGAGGAGATACAATAGTGGCACACCTGCCATGTAATTGAGCCAACGTAGTCCTCAACGCCTTAGCAAACAAATTTATAGTGAAGTTCTCTCGAACTTAGTGAAAAGTAACTACGTCGAGAAGGCTAGAAAAATACTCGAGAATTTGAGGATCAAACCTACAGTACGAGACAAATGGATTGGAAGGCATAACCTCACTATAATAGTAGTTCTCGAGATATTCAATCACCACGGTAAAGATTCGTTCAACTGAGCATTTTCTGGGTGATTGAGTAATTAATGGTCACAACTGCACTTCCAACGTCAACGGTTCTTCTAAACAGTGCATCCACTTCAAGGCAATACGAAGTGTAGTAGGGTAGACACGTACCCAAGGTTAACTAGAATACCTTCCAGCACCAAGAGGTGAAAATGTTGTCATTTTGAACCAACGAAAAGTGAATTGACTTGTCACATCAATCGATAATCACCATACATCACCAAAATCTCTACATGTACAAAAAACTCGTACAAGGAGCGTATAGCGATATTTTCCTATCTCTACTCAGACATAAGAAGTGATTATAACGACTTGAACAATTCTTAATCATTTGTAAGTATCGTCAAATCGATACTCACAAATCCCGATTAGAATGGGATAAGACAAGCTAAAGACGTTTAAGGGTAGATACGTCTTTTGTTGTTGTAGCAGCAATACACTTGCATGATCGGGGTAATACACGATAGTGCAATCGTAGACGTTGGTTTAGTTCTTCCATTCATCGCTGTCAGAAATTTAGCTCTTTCCCAGCGAAAGTGTACTCAAGAAATTTGTGAGGTTATTGAAAATTTGAACATGTTTCTCCACAAAGAAGAGTCATCCATCTTTCGAATAAAGATGATGACTGTTGACTTTAGGTCATGAATAAGATGGTTCGTTTTGAATGGTTCTAACCATTGGAAAATAAAAGCAATACTCTGTCATTTTGCCTTTGCCCGGTCGAAACATCCAAAGAACACGTCACACTGGATCTCGAAATGATTAGAGTTAACAAAATGTGTAAAATAAGGGTAAGATGAGACAACACTTCAGTTGTGAGAAACTTTAATCATTTGCAATAACCCAACCTAAATTAACTTTCCTCGGTCGTAAGTGAGGAGAGACACAGTAGCCGAAAAGATCGCCAACAATTTGTCGATAAATTAACAAGATCAAGATATCATAGTTTTGCAATACCTTGCAAGAATTTCAACCTTCTTCCACTAAACCCTTTTTGAAAAAAAAAAGAGAATGTCGTTTACCAAGATTACGTTTCCCAAGAAAGTACCAACTAATAGGGGTTACCTGAGGAATTGATATAAGGCTGAGTGTCAGTGTTTCCCCAACACTCAATTTTTTATACTAAAATTGGGGAGATAGTCGTTGGTAAGACTACTCTGAATTTCGTTAGGCTATGAAAGAACTCTCGGTTTCCAAAAGTTAATCGGAGAGAACAACAACTTGAAGTATGATTGATGGTTTTAGTCGTCAACTGACTAAATTGTTGAAGTCTAGGTACGAATCTAAGGTTCAGCCTTTCGCCTTCGCAATAGGTTCACGATTCCGAAGATAAAGTGTTTAGTCCCTAGTTAGGTAAATTCCTAATTGGTAAACTCTGTAACTAAGTTTCTCAATGACTCCATAAATTTTCGATACGAAGCAAGGAAAATTGGTGTAATACTAGGAAGTGGGTCGATGATGTATCTCACTTCACAATTTGGTGATATCTCAGGGAAGATTTTGGATTATGACGCCAAAGGTATATGTCCTCAAAACGTACTATACTACTAACCAACTATACGATACGAACTAAGGTGATCAAGAGGTGGCTAGTCGAAGAGGTTTTGTTTACCTAGGTAGGTGATAAGGTGAAAACAACCATGAGTTTACTATCCTAATACAAAGCTTGTCCCTAAGCTCTCACAATCCTAGTTTATTCGGCTCAAGTAGCCACTGCTAATCAGCCTATCAGTAGCACCGCCGTAAGCTGATTACGGGTTTTCAAGTAATAAGCTTCGGGTGATTGGGAAGGAACTGGTCAAGCGAAGTAATTCGTTGATCCTAGGAGGATTTGATTACTGCTTTTGGGATTTCTGTTACTCCCAAGATATGACAACTCACACTCGCAAGCCTATTCTCACCCAATTAATAAGTATAACAACGAAAGGAAAATCCGGGAATTAACATTGGTTGGAAAGTCCCAAGGCTGGAAAAAGAACTTGCTAACTCTACTTTGGAAATGAACTTAAACGGAAGTCGATCTTCCTCCTGAAGATCCAGAATGGTCACTAGTACATTGGATATATTAGTGTTATCAGGGACCAAAAATGATTGTCCCTCAGATGATCTTCCGTTAAATGCTACAACTTTAGCACCAGGTTGTCGCTTCAGACATTTCTAGAATATGTTACTTCGCCAAGATTCTAAGAAAGGGTAAATTAATAAGTGCTACCAAAGGAACAAAACCATTTCTGGTTTCCTAATTTGAAGGGTTGATAAAAACAATTAGTAAATCCCTGGTGATACTCAACTCTTGATATCTTAGCCCAGCTACGGGGCTAGCAACTCGTTCCTCAAAACGGAAATTCCTTGGTACAAAGGTTCGTTGTTTAAAATCTAGGGGCGATTTCCAAAATGATTTTCTAAAATGACGATAAGTCATCTAAAGTGCCCAAAACTTGAGTAAAAGCTAACACATTTTTCGTGTTCAACAAGGTGGCAAGTTTCGAAAATTAGGTTTAAGAACCAAGAATGCTTAGATCATGTGTGTGATGAATGCAATACTGCCCAAAAACTTATGCTCTGATACCAAACTGACACATTTCGACCCAGGGTCCACCACATCCCGGGCCCGCTCCACCACCGTAGTACGATATTGTCCACTTTGGGCCCCAACTACGCCCTCATGGTTTTGTTTCTGGGAACTCACACGAGAACTTCCCAATGGGTCACCCATCATAGGATTGCTCTCGCGCGCTACCCGCTTAACTTTGGAGTTCCAATGGAACCCGAAGCCAGTGAGCTCCCAAAAGGCCTCATGCTAGGTAGGGATGGGAATATACATATAAGGATCACTCCCATGGGCGATGTGGGATCTTACATCTTACATCATTCTTACAAAATATTAGTTAAATCGAAAATATTTGACACATCTAATTGAATTTAAAGAAATTAAAGAACACTTTGTTCTTTTAAGAAACAATGAAATTTCATTGTGGCAATTAAATAGGCAAATGGTTTCGGATTGAATTGAATTGAATTTTTGCAATGATGATTTATGAATCGAAAATAGATAAGTTTAAATTTTGAGACTTGTGTCTATTCACTACACAAATCTCGAAATTTAAACTCATCTAACGATGATAAATAGGGTGGTGAGTTTTACTATCACTTGAGGGTGGTAAGCAAAAATATTCTCTATAAAATATGAACTTTTAACTTGCGATCAAGCTAAATGTCACAACACATTTCTCCATAGTTTAGCATTACTAAACAATTAGAACATAACCACTCTAGGATAGGGAGTGCTTCTGTCACCCTCAGACTTGGGGTCAATAAAAAATCTCGAATCCGAAATGCGAGTTAAATAAAGAAATAAATTTCCAATCCTTCTTGCTAGTTAGTTGTGGTGAATTGTGAGGATGAATTTTGTTTAGGGATGGTAGATTGTGAAGACTTGTATTTTACTATTATAGTTGAGTGATACTAGACCTTCCACATTTGGAATGAGAATAGAAAAAAGTTATAGATGAGCTAAGATTGTATTAGAAGAGTGTATAAGAGTTTTTATTTTATTTATTTATTTATTTATTTAAGGAACCGATAGTAATTTTCTTTAAAATAACAAAAAACCATTACAGTGACACAATATAGAGAAAGCTCATTAGGATGAGGCACAGTCCTCCAAAAGTACATCAACTATAATACTAGGAGGGGACATCATCTATTCACAAGAATGTTCCACAGGTAGTCCAAAACGAGCAAGCTTGTGAATCGCAACGTTGGCTTAACAACGAAAATGGGTAAAAGGCACTTCAATGACCGAGGAAGCTAGAAACTTGATGTCTTCCACAACTTGGCCAATATAGGATAAGTTAGTAGAAGAATCACTCAAAGCTTCCACAATCTGAAACCAATTGCTCTCACAAAGGAAGTTTGTAAAACCCATGTTCATTGCCCAAATCAAACCAGACCTGACGGCCACCGCTTTTACCTGTAAGGGTGTGAAAATATCCGGCTCATTTCCACACGATGATGTCACAAAAACACCTGAATCATCTCTAATAATCAGGCCAAAACATCCCAACTTCCTCTTGCCATTCCAGTTGCCGTCAAAATTTAATTTCAGACGGCCAGAGGGTAGAGCTTTCCATTTCAGTGTGATGCGCATAGATGGGTTGGTGGGATGAATATCCGTATTAACAATCACGAAACTCTGCCACCAATGAAGAGTGCGCACCACCACGACATCAGGAAATTCACCTTCTTCGGTCCAAAGTTTTCCATTACGAGTGCCCCAAAATTGCTTAACAAATCATCATTGCAGATTTGAAGTGAGCAAAATGGAGTAGATCAGCGATCTTCATAGCACAATCCAGAAATTATGCGGAGGATGAACCTCAGAACAAAATCCTTAAATGAGATGACATCCATGTGCACTTAGCAAATAGACAGTCTTTCAAAAGATGAAGAATTGATTTTGTATGATGGTTGCACAACACACATGCCAAGTCCGTATGAATATG
This sequence comes from Malus fusca, assembly GCA_035220775.1. Classification (NCBI taxonomy): domain Eukaryota; kingdom Viridiplantae; phylum Streptophyta; class Magnoliopsida; order Rosales; family Rosaceae; genus Malus; species Malus fusca. The sequence goes on along the minus strand of CM069073.1, from coordinate 44,008,596 downwards.
TCGCTTCCCTAGATTGTCCTTAGTAGGGATAATGTTTTTACAAAGCTTCCAGAAGAAAATCCTCACCTTGGGGGGAACATTAGCCTGCCAAACCTTAGCCCAAAATTTAGTGTTGTAACCCGAGGTTGCGGAGGAGGAAGCCTCATTGTTTATAGGATTCAACCATTCCCGAGCGATGTGGTAAGCACTTCTCACCAAAAAATTACCAATCTTCTCAAAATGCCAGATTAAATGGTCAGTAGCATGGCAGAAGCTCAGAGGTATTGCACGAATCACTTCCACTTCGGTCTCGAAAAAAAAAAACCCCAACAATTCCACGTTCCATGCCCTTACCGTATGAAAGATGAGTTGGCAGACATTTTGGAGAAGGCAATTGGTGGGTTTTAGGGAAAGGATACGGAAGATGGACGGAAGAGGGATCCAAATATCCTCCCAAATATTGATTGATTTTCCGCTCCCCACTTGTCATCTAGAGCCCAAGCCAATAATCGTACGAGCAGTGCACAAACTCTTCCAACAATACAAAAGGTCAGAAGATGCAGATGTGTTTAGGAAGTTGGAATTAGGAAAGTACTTTGCTTTCAACACATGGGCCACCAAAGAATGTGGATCCAAAATGAGTCTCCATCCCTGTTTAGCAAGTAAACCAAGAGTGAAGGCATAAAGGTTCCAGAAAACCAACCCACCTTTACATTTAGGGAAACACAATTTATCCCAAGAGTACTAATGAATGCGTTTCCCACCATCACAGTCATTCCACCAAAAGGAGGCGACTAACCGGTTCAAACTATCACAAAAATATTTTGGTAAAAAAGAGCAATTCATAACATATGTAGGAATAGCTTGAGCAACAGCTTTGACAAGAAGTTCCTTTCTAGCCACACTTAGAAGCTTCCCATTCTAACTCTGTAACCGTTTCCAAATACGCTACTTAAGATAAGCGAGAGTTGTTAGATTATTTGTGCAAGAGAAGTTTTTTATTTCCTTTTATTTTAAAACCCATATTTTGGTTTTTATTTTATTTTATTTATTTATTTCACACACTGAGTGCAGTGTTATATTTTTTCGACTCCGAGTTCAAGTGTGATAGCTTTGGCCTCATTTGAAATTTGGAGAAATCAATTTTTTCTAGTGCTAATTAATATAAGTTCATCCACTTAGTGTGAACTAGCCCATTCTTCCCAACTAAAAATTAGCCCACGCCACCTTAACAACTCTTAAGACAAAGTTAATTAGATTTTTTTTTATGAGTCGAGCGATAGCATTAGTAAGTTAGATGTTAGATTAGCCACCGACGTGGTTCGAACCCACACCATCATGCAAGGGCACAACACATTTCCACCACTATGGTAAATGGCCACTTGCCAAAGTTAATCAGACATAATAAAAGGAAAATGAAAATTATAGCTCACTCTTGTAGAAACTCCCTACTTCACTATTACTTAGCAATTAACAACATTAATTAGTCGTTCCCTTAATAACGGTATGCGATTGAAACGTAAAACTTTTATGAAATTGAAATGAACAATCTTACTAGGATGGTAGATGTCAAGCTCGTCTGTGAAGTCAAGACTTTTAGGTTTGGCTTTCCTTGTCAGATATTGTAATTGAACCACACACATGCTCAATCTAGGTTTAGGATATTCTCTATTTATGGGTTATATGTGCTGGGAAGAAATGTTCAAGAATGTGGCACATCTCACTTCAAAAGGTTTGTTCATGCATGTGCATCTCATGTCTACATTTTTGCTACATTCTGACTAGTTATGTTATCTGGGTCAAAATTCCTCACTGATGTCCAGCTGGCTGGGCACACAATTTAAGATAACCTAAATGGGTTAACTGATAGCTTTTATACGAGATTGAATTTTCAGCCTTTGATCTGCAAAGATTGTTCTCTGTGTTGACAAGTGTTCCTTGTCCTTGTTGCTAAAATTAATTTTGAGAGGGTTTGTTTTTCCTCGCCATCTCAGATCTCTCTAGGAGCATCAAGTCTTTTCTTTGGGTAATATTCGTCTTTGAATATTTGTATATCTCCAAAAATGCTTGTTTAAATCTTTTTATATGCTCAATTGTTTTGGCTAGGAAATTTTACATTTTCAAGGAGTGTTTTTAAAACCTTGGGCTGCCTTTTGTGTTCTTCATTAGAAATCCTAGCCACAAAACCATGTTCATGCATTAAACACCCACTCATTGTAGAATAGGGTTGCATTGTTCTTCATGGTTTTGTTTTAATTTTGTGGTCAAGTTCTTCAAGTTTCAAATCTTTAAACTGACCCGTTTTGGATTCTCATCAGTTTCTTCCTTCAAGTATTTGTTTGGAGAAACTAACTAGTCATTGAATCTAGATTTTTTATAACCATCATTGTCATATCTTTTGCATTGGTTGTGTTGATATCGGTGCCATAAGGTGAAGAGCTCAGGAGGAGCTGCCACTTCGTGCAGACCGAAGGAGTTCATCTCGTGTAAGGCAATGTTGTACAAAGATAAAGCTGCTCCGTAGATAGGGATCTAGGAATTGAGCTTGTGTGGTCTTTGTATAAACCTTGTTTACACTAGTGGATTGGACTCAGAGGAGAGTCCTCGATCTTTTAACCCAGAGATGCGTTTTTCCTGCCAAAAATGTATTGCGCTCCAAGTCTCTTAAACTTGTCCATATATCTTACTTGCATATGTTTCATGCATCCTATGAGTTGTTCTTTGATACGTGTTAGCTACCAAGTTTACATTGCATATTATGAGCAATGAACTGAATTGTTGTAGACTATGATAACTTGTAGTGAACTAAGTTTGATTCATATGTTTGGATTTGATTAACTGACGAATCTGTATTAAGTTGACTGGTGAGCTTGACTAGTTAATCCAGCATACTTTGTTTCATAATTACTTTGTCATTGCTATTTACATAATGAACTTATATGTAAATGTGTTCAAGTTTATGAATTATTATTGTGAAACTAATCTGGGCAGACTCTGATTAGTTGGACGTATTAGTCAGTTGGGATTTGTTATTGCAACTACGCTTTATAGTACTGACTAACTTGTAACTAGTTGACTAGCTCATTTGACTAGTCTACTGTGTAAAGTTAAATTTTTATTTGCAAGATATTTCGCCTGGTATCAATTTCACTATCCTAATCTTAAATAATCCATCGTATCCTTTACACAGAAAACATGACCAATGAACTCTTTTTCTCACATAATGTGAACTTTTAACCAAAACTGGATGAGGTTGGTGCCTTTGTGTGGCCCTTAATTTAAGGAGGCTCAGTTTTTGTCTAGGTTTAGCTTAGGTTTGGGAAGAAATAGGGTTCTAAAAGCCTGCATGAGCTAAACCCAAAATCTTTTTTAGGATAAAGAGGAACATAATCGAACCCAATAGCAAGGCCCAATTATGTAGGAGTGGAAAGACGAATGGGCTGACATACATACAAAAGCTAACCAATTTTTGATCTGTCATTGAGCTTTTAACGTGTTTGTGTTGTCTCAAGTTATCTCAAACCGACTTTTAACGCCCAATAATACATAAAAGATAAAGTGTTTTGTTCAATGTACATCAAAACTGTACATTTAATTCAATTAAACAACAAAACAAAAGTAGTTTCATCCCCGTTAGATCAAATAATCTGACGACTCTCATTTTATTGTGTAACTGAATTAAATGTGCACTTTTGATGTGCATTAGAGAAAGTCCCCTTATGATGTCATTTCAATTTACTTTGACACATTGGATATGAGATTCAAACCAAACTTATGATACTCTTAAATCTTGTATAATAAATCCGTCGTCAACTATGCATGGCTAGCTTTTGTTTTACATGGAACAAACAAATCACCTGAGACAAATTAATGTTATGATTAATTATATATGGTAAACATATTTGAGACAAATTAATGTTATGATGATTAAAAATGAATAATTGGTAAGCTAATGTTATACTCACGTGACGAAACCATTAACTAATTTCTTTTAAAAGAAAAAAAAGATGATTAATTGGTAAATGCATTGTCTTAGTTGTGGATCAAAATTTGATGGAGGGGGAGGGCCCTCTCAGATAGAGTTGGGACTTGGGAGGGGCAGAGAGAGGGGAGAGGGGTGTGTGAGAGTGACATTTAATATTTAATAGGAATTAGAAAGAAAAAAAAAGATATGGCAATGTTTCTCTTGGATTTGATTAGAGAAGGAAAATATCAAAAGGCTGCCAAAAATATGTAAATGGAAATGAAGACCCTAACCCCTCCACTCCTTTTCTCTATCTTGTCTTTGTCACTGTTCCTCAAGACATCTTTTCTCTCTTTCATTCTCTCGAAAAATTATACTATCGCCTGATATATCATATATGTTGAAATTTTGACCGTACGATTTGGTTACTGAATCTTTAATCAAAGATTTAACGGTAAAAAACTATCATTTACTCCATTTTTTTATACTCAAATATCTCTCACCCACTTAACATGCACACAATTACACTGTAAAATGGTTGGTGTGACCCAAACACTACCCTACCTTGCGTTACACTATGTTTAGAATTAATGAGTTTGCTCTATCGTTAGGTTCATAAAGTGACATACAAATAACTAATTGTTAAAATCAATCGTCCACACAAACAATTACTTTTAAACATACATATAAGTCAGTGCATTCAAGTTCACATTAATCAACGACTACAAAATAGACAAATGCTGACTAGACTCTAGCATTCTCTCCTCCATCACACATATTCACTAATGTTTTGTATAATTAACACACACACACACTCACTCACTCTATCTCTCTCTCTCTCTCTCTCTCTCTCTCTCTCTCTCTCTCTCTCTCTCTCTCTCGAAAGTGTTCAAAAGTTGAAAAGTAGTGAAAGGTGTGGGAGGGTGTTTCCTGGTGGCTGACAGGCATTGCATCAGATATGCGCACAAGCAAACTAGCAACCAGCAAAGCACGCTTTGGCTTTCAGGGGGCCGGGAGGGAATCACATGACGCTCCGATTGCGTCACCTAAAGCTAGGAATTCATCGTCTTTACATTTAAGTGTAAGAGGTTTAAATTTTGATTCTTATAAATTACGAATTTGATACTTAATTATATTTCAAAAACTTTCACAACCTTTAAATAAATTAATCCACGTACAGGGTTTGCATGCTTAACAGTATTTATCATAGTTCTACTTGGAAGTGATTTTATTGTTCCCTTGTTGGGGGATTAATAGTTTGAACTTTTAGACGGTAGATTACAGATTTGAAAGCAATTTAACCTAAAATGTTTAAGCTTAATAAGTTCATAAATAAATGTATGAAGTATTAGAATATATTCTCATATGCGTATGGACCCTCGAGAAATGTTTGTGTCACGTGTGAGACTATAGAGGACAAGTCCACATCAACCCTAAAGTGGTTCTTTACACTCCCATGCTGAGAGTAAGTGCAACGGACAGTCGAAGAGTCCAACCCTGCAGAAACCAATCCAAAGCAATCCAATTATTCAAACTCCAAAGTTGTATCTTTCTTATGATCCTGCTAAACTGCGCAATGATCGACAATCTTGAATTATATATATTCATACACATGTTTTTGAGAATGAGTCTCTCATTGATTGGAGGAAGAATCTTGTATAGACTTATAAGAGGTTGGGTTACTTCACATATTGTCAATTGATTTTATGGTGAAATCTCAACTTTCTTCATGGTATTAGAACAGGTTGTCCCATATGTGAAGCCAAACGACCACACACACTTCACATCATCCCGTTATGTTGTCCACGTGTTAGACTTGAAAATTTGCCACATGTGAGGGGGCGTGTTGAGAATGAGTCACACATTAATGGAATGAGAGACCTTACATGAACTTATAAGAGATTGTGCTAGCTACTCCCCTTATTACGAATTGATTTTATAGTGGAACTCTTAACTTTCTTCACATGTAACATGCATTGCATGCCTATGAGTAACAGTTAAGAAGCAACTCACTTCATAACATGATTTGAACACCACTTAGGCTGATGGTTTTGTCATTTTTTTTAGTTGGAATCTCATCAGGATCGGTATGAAAACTTCGCGGATTGTTTCGCTCATAAGAATTCTCTTTGATCTTGAAGGAATGCCGAGTAACTGTGTGTGTGTGTGTGTGAGAGAGAGAGAGAGAGAGAGAGAGAGAGAGAGAGAGAGGAAACAGAAGATGGTTATAGAGTATAGAGTACATTGAATTATTTTGTCCTTTGAGCAAAATCTAATGGATTGCGATTATTAATAATCATTGCTTTAGTTATCTACACTGTAAGCTAAATATTTTAAAATACTTTTGCAAAAAAGAAAAACTACAGAAATTCGAATCTTACATATGAGCATTAATATATGATTAGCCAATATTATTTGTAGACTTTCAATAATATGAGTTGATTGATGTTACTGCATCCAGTGTGAGTTCAATGAATTAATAAATATGTATCAGTAATTAGCGGATAAAATCTAAAGTTTGGAGGACCATAAAATATAAAGTGTAAGCGTGAAAGGAATCTTAATATTGGAACAGATTAACACAGGAAAAACGCTAGTAGTATGATTCAACCTCAACAACAGCTTTTGGCAAATCTATTTAGCTTTGACTTTGGAGGAAACTAACAAAAACATGAGGGATGGAAACTAGGCCAAAGCTAACAGAGGAATACAGAAAATTAGCAAAGACAGCCCAAGGGTTGTTTTCAACTTTATAGTTTATACATTACTTTGCAAAAGGAAATGGGAAGGAGTTTTTTTTAAGACTTTGGGAAAGTCTATTTTCTTTTTAATTTGGTGGGTCTATGTATGTGTTTCCTTCCATTCTATTGGTCCTATCTAATTTTTTTTTAAATAATATTTGCGTTTTCTTTGGGGAATGCAAATATTCTTTTTTGAGTAACGTATATTAACCGTATAAAATTTTATAATTCGGATAATTTAATTTCTTAACCTTCATTTGAAGATTATTTTTACAAAAAAAATCATTCGAATTGGAAAATCGTTTCATCATCCAAATGTATGGAACAAATCAACAGTGTGAGTACCAACTACTAAGTAACATATTCATGATGAATCATCCATTTATTTAATACATTTGGATGATAAACGATCTCTGCTTCAAATAATTTTTTTGTATGGACGATTTTAAATGAAGATTAAAAAATTGAGATGTCGAAATTATGAAGTTTATATAGTGAAGATACGTTACTGTAAAAGATAAAATATGTGCATTGCCCATGTCGGAAACGCAAGTATTGTTCAATTTTTTTTATATGAGCATTTGAGAAATTTGCAGGGACCATGGCCAATGTTGGACAGCTAAACATGTCTGGACAGTAATTAGGTCTCATCCTCTTCTCCACAGACCCTACAAATATATATTCTCCACTCTCATCCTTCTCCTAATCAAATTATGTTGGACCGCTAAAGCTCCTTTGCAGCACTGCCACACAAAGTGTTTTGATTTGTTAGGGACCTTCAACTGCCATACACTCCTCCACCATGAGCAGACTCCATGGAAGAACTTTGGCTCACCTTAACTACGAACTGTTAATTGATTTGAAATTTGCAGGGGCCATGACCATGGAAAGCAAGAATTATTCAATTTAGTTCTCAAGCTCACTTTAATTACTTCAAAAAGAAATTATAGACCCCTAAACCCAGCCATGCATGCCGAAAAATTCTAAACTTGAGAGTACGGTACTGTAAATAAAGTCCGTGAGAAATCAAAGCTGGATCGAATTAGTTTTAAAAGTTGTTGGGAGAAGAAGACGTCACATGAATATAATGTCTGAAAATGGAGGGCACGTAGGCAGCTCCCAAAAATGCCGACAATTTAAATCTTCCCATGTAAAATCAGTGTCCTCAGCAAATCACACCAGCCTCTGTAGCCAATCTTTAAAGCAGTAAGCATTGTAGGAGCAACCCCACCTCTCCCTTGGTTCTTGATCCACATCCAGCCTAGCTGGATCACTTATTTGATTTGCCTCATCTTCCGTTATATTTCAATTCATTGATTAACTTTATATATATTGGAAAATTTAACTAAGTACATCATATACATAATTAATGTGGCTTTTTTCTTTAATGGTCAGTGCTCTATATGTTGTGGTTGGTCAAATTGCAATAGATATTGAGGGGCTAAACCATTATACTCAATTCGAACTAGGATCCAATTTGATCTTGATCGGATTCAACCTTTGTAGCATGAAGATTGAATTAGTTCAGATTTAAATGAGTAGCATAAAAACCCTAGTTGCTAACTAGCTAGGATCCAATTTGGTCTCTTCCCCTCCTTGTTTGTCCTATCTTGAAACCATTTTCAATTTTTCATCTTCCAGTTGTGGTCGCTCATTAGCTTTGGCTAAAAGAGTCTTTGTAGTTGTCTCTCTCCCAATATGTCAATGAGAGATTTAATTTGTAGCATTTACGGCTTACATACAATTCAAACTCGAATCTTTGAGCTGCTATTGTTGTTCAGAGTTATAAGGTGGTCGTTTCTATTTTTCTTTTGAGTTTGTGTGCATTTAAAAAAAAATTATTAAGGGAAGGGGCAGGGTTTGAAATTATTACAATAATTTGGAGGCGGAAGGTAGTTTCAAACCTGGGACGTATGTGTGCATGGAAAGAACTATGAGGAGGAAGCTACATTTGTTGGTGGTGACTCATAGAAGTGCTTCTTAATTTGTTGACAATTGCAAGACCAATAGTGGGTGGTGCAGTGTTTTCCTGATGATGCCTTTACGATGGTTCTACAACTTGCAAGGTTTAGCACTCATGAGTATTATCTTTCTTGTTGATTAGATGTGGATCTTTCATGATTGAGAAATTGTATTGTATTTCTAATGAGTTTGTAATTGAGAAATTGTGGTGTTTCTTTTAGCATGTGCAAGCTTGTTTACATTGACATGTCCTATGTACGTTTATAATCATTTCTTAATCAACCCCAACTAGTTCATTAGTGATTACTTTAGTTCGGTTAAGATTGTTTCCGTCATTTTTTTAGTGCATTATGAGTAAAGCTGATCAAATTCACTGATATTTAAGCTTAGCGTACTCATGTGATGTCATGCACTGGATTTGTTTTTCTTTTCTTATTTAAGAAAAAGTAGTTTCTTTTGGTGCTTTCTCAATTTTGAAAAAATAATTGTATATATGTATGTAACGGCAACACGACTTGATATATACGACGTGGTGTTATACGTCCACACATACTACAACACGCATAGTGGACCACACCGCTTCGTTCTAGTCAATCTTTTACGTTTTGTTAATCGATTTATCTCTCTTCTTTTGTTATGTAATTTATATTTTTTTTCTTATCTAGTTGTAATTTGAAAATAACGAATAAATTTATTTATTGGTGAGAAGGTAATAACCAAACAGTTACTGAGACTATATTAGAAGAATGTGCAAAGTCTCACTAACTTGTTGTTGCTATTTAATACCACAGTCAAGTAGTATTCCTCTTTACTTGAGTGAGAGGTCTAAAGTTCGATTTTCACTAAAGGCAAATTTGAACCACATTATTGCTAGCTCATTGTGAAGCTTAACCCTCTTCCCAACTTAGTGTAGACAATATCCTTTGTTCGGAAAAAAATAAAATAAAATAAACAGCTAACCTTAATTTTTTTTTTTCATTACACTTGTAAACTCAATACCTTCCAACAAAGTGGAGAGAACTGTCATTAGGGTTGAATTTGCATTGAATCCCTTCAAATATCTTATCCCTGTTTCCAAACATGAACCTTGCAACATTTGCTACCTCACTCTCTGGTCTCTGCCATGAGAGAATACTGGTTAATAAGTGGGTATTCCCCACTCTGCCATTTCCTTTTTCTAATTTCATGCTAATAGTGAGAAAGTGAATCCTAATCCCACTTTTACCACAAAGATAAAAAAGAACAAAACAAAAGACTGTTTCCACAGAAAAGGAAAACGCAAAAACCCAAAACAACCAATCAAACTCCATGCTCCTACCAATACAATTACCAAAGGAATAAATGACAAGAAAAAAAAGCAGAGGCTACCAAACAAATCCCAAAGAAAATAACCTGGGGAAAGGTTTAAAGAGTTAAGGCCTTCCATAGTAACTGTAAAACTGAATGTGATGTCAATAATATAAAAATCACAATCATACAATAGATCAAAATATACGAGTGGGTGATTCTTATTTTTGGTTCAATATATCAAACACGTGAATAGTGTGATATATTTGCAATAAATGACACAGATTTGAGAAATAAAAAGAGAACAACCAATCATAAATTAAAGAAAAAGAAAAAAAATGGTCCCACGATTGTTATATATAACTCATATATACCAAACCCGCATCACTCTGACAATAATGTTATAGAAATTAAAGTCAGACTGTCTGATTCTTATATATAAGAATCAAATCACTTAAACTATTGTGGAACGCCTAACCACTAGTTAGGATAAAATGAAAGCAACTTAAATGTAAGACAAACTTGAGTTTTGTCAAGTTGATTAAAACAGTGTGCTTCATTTTCTTCACTTACTTTTAAACTCTCTTTTACGTAACTTAAATAAATTAAATATAATTATTATATCATTTTATAAAAAACAAAAAGAAAAAGAAAGTAAAGTAAATGAAAGGGAAATGTTTGGAGTAAGACTGGGGAATTGATGGCCACACTCTCCACCCTCCTCTTATCTTCTCCTCTCTAAAAAGGAGGTGGATTGTCTGCCCTCCCATTTCCATACTCTTCTCATGTCCTCCTGTTTGTGTAGTCACGGTTAAGCCACGTCAACATTTTATATTTACTTTTTGTTTTATTATTTCTATAAAAAATTAATATAAAATATTGACGTGGCTTAACCGTGACCACACATCACAAGAGGGCATTGAGAGAGTATGGCAATGGGAGGGCAGACAATCCACCTCCGTCTAAAAAAAGTAGGGAGTTTTAACGAAAAGCCCATGGTACTGTTCACTTTAACGAAAAACCACATTTTTACACTAAAAAGTCAAACCTGCTACTATTCACTTTACCCTTTATTTTGTCCTTATCATTAAAACTCAAAGTTTTCAAGCCATTTTCATTAGTTTTCCTAAAAAAGTATCCATTTTACAAGATAACAAAAAAAAAAAAAAATTAACAGTTATTTGAAATTTAAAAAAAAAAACTAAATAATTATTTGCTATTATGTCATACATAACACTTGGATGTAATACAAACCAACATTTAGCAGTGGTCATGTACTTTTGTCTGTCTCCGGTTGAGGAAGCTTTTTTGTTGTTGGTGTTGATCGTCATCTTTATCAGTTCATTGGGTTCACCAGCAACCATGTAGATCTTCACTTCTCCTTAAGAATTCAGAGAGAGTGAGAGAGTGAGAGAGAGAGAGAGAGAGAGAGAGAGGACATAGAGAGAGAGAATGGAATTTGACGAGCACGAAGAGCAAGACGAGGAGATGGAGTTGCAGGCGGCGCCACCAGGTTACGCCTCTGTTGCGGCGAGTTCCAGGCCCAAAATGGGGCCCACCGGCGAGGGGGCTGCCTCCAGCGTTCGAAAAAGGGGAACCACCGCAACACCCAACTCCACCACGACCACCACTGCCGTATCCACCATGGTCAGGTACAGAGAGTGCCTCAAGAACCACGCCATCGGCATCGGCGGCCACGCCCTCGACGGCTGCGGGGAGTTTCTCGCTGCGGGAGACGAGGGCACCTTCGATGCCTTAAAATGCGCCGCCTGCAATTGCCACCGCAACTTCCACCGCAAGGAGCCCGAGGCCGAGTTAATTCATCACCAACAGGGTGCCGGTGGGTCCCACCACCTTCACCACCACCACCATCCGCACCAATTCTCCTCAGGCTACTATCGCCCGCCGCCGCCACCTTCTGGCTATCTGATCACCTCGCCGCATGCAAGGCCGACACTGGCCTTGCCTGCTGCATCAGGCGGCGGCGGAGGGTCTCATAGTAGGGAAGAGGAAGAGGACGTGTCGAATCCGAGTTCGAGCGGCGGTGGAGGCGGAGGAGGATTCGGGATGAGCAAGAAGAGACACCGGACAAAGTTCACGCAGGAGCAGAAGGAGAAGATGCTGGAGTTCGCGGAGAAAGTTGGGTGGAGAATTCAGAAACATGACGAAGCAGCGATTGAGGAGTTTTGCGCAGAGACCGGAGTGAAGCGCCATGTGTTCAAGGTTTGGATGCACAACAACAAGCACACTCTTGGTAAGAAATTAGTGCCCTAATTAATCAAATTTTGTTCCATTTAATGCCTACTTAGCTTAGCTAGGTAGCTAGCTCAGAGAGAAGAGAGGTCTTGCAGTGTACTAATTACCCAGTTAATTAATTAAATTATGATCGTGTTATGATTAATCTTTAGCTTTAGTACCCTTAATTCATGATCATGCAAGTAGAATGATGATTTTCTTTACTTTAGTGCTGATTATCAATGATGATTTAATTAACAGGCTAAGCTTTTTGTTTTTGTTTTTGTTTTTGTTTTTTGTCTGTTTTTTGAAATAATTAACATGGTAAGCTTGGTTAGCTAGGGTTTCATCACTTAGTTTCAACTAAAAAACAGTTTCATCACTTGGTTCTAACTAAATTTCCTTTCGTCTAACTAATTAATTAGTGTTATTAGTATCTGGATTTGGTGCTAATTAGCTAATATATATACTGATTAAGACCAACATTAACTTGTTCTGACATGTTTTACGCAGTGCACATGTTCTTACTGAGATATAACATTTGCCCTAAAAATCCAAAACGAAATGCCGTTTAGGGCAGTTTTCAATTTCGAGTAAAACAATAGAAAAAAGAAGAGGAGAAAACCAACATAAGAGGGAAAGCTTACATAACTTAAGCTAAACGGGGTTGTGATTAATTAATGAACTCTCATTAATCACATGATTAAAGACCAGAGAATTCCTAAAACTGCAGTCTAAACGTGTAATACTAATAAGCATGCAAAGCAAAGCTGAAAGCTCTCTGTTTTTGTTTTGTTTATTAAATTTAATTTATTATTCTGGATTACTTCTGCGGTTTGGGTTTCTGGAAGTTCATCCACAGTTGTCATCTTATCCTTATTTTCTTCCATGATCACCGCCTTATCTTAGCTTGACCCTCTCTCTCTCTCTCTCTCTCTCTCTCTCTCTCTCATATCACTTTCTCTCTCTTAGTAATTTTGGCTCAACCTTCATACTGCATTAATCTCTGGACGCTTCCAGCTGAAAACTGAAAGAAGCTGATAAAATTTCACCGATTTCTGAGCTTACCGGACACATGTGATCTCATGCATTGGATTTGTTTTATTATCTCTATTTTCATTTTTGACAAAAGAAAAAGGAATTTCTTTTGTTGCTTTTGTAATTTCGAAAATTAATTAAATGCATGTAACGGCAACATGACGTAGTACAGTGCGACGTGGTGTTATAAGTCTACATTACTAGAACATGCGTAGTTGACCACATTTTTGTTCTAGCGATCTTTTACACTTGTTAGTTTGTTTAGCTTATCTTTTACGCGTAGTGTTATAACTTTCTTCTTTTTTTCCTAATCGTAGATGATCAATATATTTATTTATTGGTCAAAAGATACATTGCATTCTTATGTAGGTCAGTATAAATTAGCGTGGAATATTGCTAATACTAAAAAAATTGTATTCATATTTCTCTCGTCTCGATTAATTATCAAAATTCTCTTTAGCTAGTAACTTAGACAAAAGTTTTTTTTACAAGTCTGTGGACTACGCCCGAACAAGTATAATCAATTAAATATTTAAAAAAAAACCAACTAATTATTGATCTAGTGATTATTTTCTTCCATTGTTAGAAGAAGTATGTAGTTTAAATACCCCACTCACATTGATAAAAAAAAATTTGAAGGAAATGAGCCATAAATTATTTTGGGTTTTACTTTAAGAGGGCAAAAGTTCTGTACCAATTAAAAGAGTAAAGGGTTGATCGTGGAAAGCCTTAATTTTAGCAGCTACCGAATTGGAATATATGAAGGATGGATGATTTTTTTTTTTAATATTTTATGTTTTCTCTGATTAATTTTAGCAGTTCAATCTCAAGTTCCTAATTGATATGTTCACGCTGACCAAGAATCTGGTCGACGAAATTAAGTTGCATGAACAACTGAACGAGCACGCTGTCTACAATATAAGTTTCCAAGACCTAATTAGTTTCTTGACAGTTAATTAACACGACAAAAATTAATCTTTTAAAAATTTTATGAACCAACAAATTTTTAATTCCAATTTTTTTTTATAGAAATCACAGAAACAATTACGTTCTATAATACTCTAAATTTTAGTTAATCTAGCGCTTGATGATCTTCTTAAATAATTGGTCGATTTCTTGACAGTTTTCACTGCAAGCTCTCTTCCAGTTTGGAGTACTTAACCAAAGAGAGTACTGTATGTATAAATGTAGAGCACCACCATCCTCAAGAGCCAGCATAATCATTAGGTCAGATTCACAATATATCATTATGTTGAACGATATCGTGGAATAATTACACACTTCCAATATCTGCATATATGTACCTTTAAATAAGATATACATCGTTAGTAGACAAACAAGTATTGAATTTTCTTTATAGGCGGATTTGTCATTGATATCGTTGATCCTACGAACTTAAAATTGTCAATATGTGGTGGATATGGTTGTCAATATTGTGTCTGCAAGTAAAGTTAACTGCAACGTAGAAGAATCATTTATACAGGAGAAGGCACACATATATACATGATATATTGAAATATCTTTGAAGTTGTATCTAAGAAATAAATGATTTGGACCAGAAAATCACATTCTCGACAAACCCTAACAATATATATCCTATATATTTCCAACATATCAAACATGCAAGCATGTCGTATTGATGTATAAAAATACAAGGGTGAAAATATATGTTGATTAAAGAAATAAATAGTTACGTAAGTGGTGGAGTGGAGGGTTGAAGGTGTTGGAAAAATTGTGTGAGCTCGTGTTACTTGCTGCTGCTGCTTTATTCTAAACAGGTGGGCTCTCCATCTGTGTGCCTCTCTATCCAAGGATCTGATCACAAAATACAAATGGGACTGACATTACAGCTAATATATATTTGTTTATATCGGTTTTATATATAAACAAGAAACATCATTGTTTGTATTTTGTTTGTGGTAAAAGAAGAAAAGTGTTCCAGTAACTAAAGTGCGCATCCACGAACGAGTGATTATGATTCCTGATTGTTGATATATGTAGGCTCGATTGGGAGACTTTGCATGCATTTTTATCGTAAGAAATGGACATATTTTCAATAAAGTAACTTCTTAATATATGTAAAAATGTCATACTTAAGTCTCGTTTGGTATTACTTTTACCACCATCGTTTGTCACTGCAGGCATCGCCACAACCCCTATTGTCACTCTCACCATTATTACTACCATCACCACCACCATCGCAGCCACCACCCCTACCAATATGTCCATTGTTATCATATACATAGTTATAGCATTTTTTATATTAAAATTTATCAAATACTTTTACACTGCTATTCATACCCGCATCATTTTTAAAATACAGTTTATCAAACAGTGGACTGGTATATTTTATAGTTGATTATTCTAAAAGCAAAATAAAAATAGTTTTTATTTAAGTGATCAATGAAATATATCGTATATACACAAAATCTAAATTGAATCACACCTATAGTATATACACATTTCTTCCCAAAATATACAAACCGGATTTAGAACATCGAGCGTAAAGACAAATACTCATAACCACTTAAATATCAAGCTTGGTGTTTTCATATGCATTTCAAAGGGCCTTAATCGTGATTTGATTGTTAAGTGATCAATGATCATATGCACACATACTACTCCTAATTATCTTTTTTCTCAGAAGAAAAGAAAGACATATAAAGCCGGAGATAGAGAGAAGTGGAGTAAGTTGTTGGGGAAGGGAAAGTGGAAGTAGAGTGGCCCATATTTGCTTGCATTGCATTTGGTTTTGATTAAATTGAGGGCAAAACAAAAGAAAGAAAGTAACTTGTGTTTCAAGTGACTTCAAATTTGAAAGACTAAAAAAAGAGAGTGTGTCCATTTGTCCAATCACTTATTATTTCCTCATTTGGACTGACAACTTATCATGCCTCCATAATCCGTGACTGTCGGTGCTTAGAAGAGAACAGTGACCCACCCCAACTCACTCACTCTCGCCTTTTTCTTTTAATTTTTCTAAATAATGTCAACTCAAGGCTTAATTTTTCCTGCTGCCTTGGACGTGGTTGCTCCTTTCATAACCACACAATTCCACGATGCCTCAGTCTTCAGAGAATCAGAGCAGTTTATGCAGTTGTGGAAATGCATTATCTCATGGGCAATGATTTCAGCACCCCATTTTTTACGCTACGCATATTCCCTGTTAATTTTAATGGTTAATTTTATTTTAGTTGCTCAATTTAACGGCTATAAAATTAGAAGAATGTCTATGACGTGAAATTATTTCCTTCTGATTATCTTATCCCCTATTAGAATTACTGATCTATGTACTTGTAATGTCAGGTTCATAATGTGGTGGTGAAGCATAGCTATCTTCAGCCAAAAATGAGAAATTAGAGTTTGTTTGTTGGTGTTTTTGAAATGTTTAAAAGGAGCGTTTAACAAAAACACTTTAAAAGTTTCTCGATTATAAACGTGACACCGTGACGAACCCTGACAATAATATAACACTGTGTAAAAAGAAACTTACAATTAGAGAATACCTTTGACACAAGACGTTACTGCAAGTGTAATGACACCGTGGCAATCCATGCCAATTATATAACACCATGTAAAAAGAAAAATAATATTATATTGTTGACACAAAACGTTACACAACAGTGTACTCGCACAATGAAAGTTCTCTGATTAACCAAATAGTGGACCCTACTAGGTACAATCGGTCAATCTTTAAGAAAAAATTCTGGCCAAGCTATGGGCTAAAGCTTGACCCCAAGTCTAAGTGTATGCCTTGCAGGTGCAGGTGCAGGTGTAGGCCTGGGTCAATACATGATGTAGTTTCGAAAAAATGGACCTCATGGACCACAGTCCAGACTAGGTCTTAGAGCAAGTCCACCCATCATTTTTAGCCTGGCTAGTAGATGGAGCCTTGGCAACCAACCACCGTGTCGATTCTAGCACCCAAATCCAAATCCAAATCCATGACAGTTACTATTCACAATGGATGAAGAGTAACTACCATAGTAACATAATCATGACAACCTATTCTAAATTAATCTCGTCCATTAAATAATTAGTAAATAGTAACCGTCATGCTAATCACGATTGGTAAGGAGCGGTAGAGGAAAGCCATTACAATTTACTATTTAAGTGAATAATAACTGCCACAAGTCCACTCTTACACCTAAATCCACCAAATGGTGGAAATGCCAAGCTAGTCATCTTCCTCATTCAGAATATGCAGGTTTTCATTCATTCATACCGAATTCTCAACAAAATAATAGTCTGAAAATATCATGTAGATAATCACAAATGTCATTTACAACAAATAGACTCGACTTAAACCTCCAACGTCCCAAATTCCGTCAATCGCTACAACGGAAAAGTAAAGCTGCAATCTGTGGGTTCCGACAAGAAACATAGCACAGCAATTCCACGAACAGAACAAAAATACATGCAACATTCACATTATAGCTCATGGATTCCATATTCCGGAGATAATACATCTACATAGATGTTTTTCCAACATTATGCCTCTTCGGTGACATGGCAAATAATTGGGCTTACGCTCGTTATGCGCTCTGGGGCTGACTCTGAGGGTGCGGCTGCACTACTTCTTGAAGATGTTTCACAGCACTATCGTAGTGCACAAAGCTCATGAACCAAAACTCATGGTTGTCAACAGAGACGACCTGGATGTACTTTTCAGCTGCTTTCACTTTGCTCGTTGATGGATTGACTGCCTTCAGCTGATGTAACGGAATAATCACCTACATATGACATGGAATCATACCAGCTTTATGTTATAGCTAACAAAAAACATTTTAAAATGATGAAAACATATAAAGCTTTGATTTCACTACTTGTAACCCTTAAATAAGAAAGCATGGCATTTTACGTACAGTTTGGCTTTATAATGATACGTAGATGACAGAAATGAAGTGGACATGCAAGGTTGAACTGACGCTGAAAAATGTGTCAAAGAAATAGCTGGCTTGTTAAAAGCATATTTGGAAAAAGATTTGTGTTTAAAAAAAACAGATCCTCTCTCTTACAAGGATTGTCAAAGTGCACCATCTACAATAACAATGACAATAACTAGATTTTGATTGTTAACCAAAACAAGCACGGGTTCAGCAGCAATTAGACAACTAAAGGGAAGAAATCAAAATATAGGATCATTCCCAAATCCCAGTAAATGATTTTCAAGATGTTCTATTCACCCATTAACTTGCTTGGCCAATACTTTCAAATTTCAATTAATATAAATCCTTTCATCCTCTGTTCAACCTAAAAGAAGAATTCAATCACCAAACGCTTTAAACCTTTCCACCTACTAATATCACTCAAGTTTAACCTAAAAAGGAAGGATCCTTTTAGATGTATTCCTATTGCTTTTCATTATTACATCATTCTCGAGCAGCAGCCTTCCCACCTCAAAAAAATTCTGCACTCAAGTCTCAACATATAAGTTATGACTAGGTATCTCACGACTAATGTTAGAGTTCCTATAATATCTAGTTAAAAATTTCGTAGCCCTTGCCGAGATTGACCAATTAAAGTCCAGCACCACACCAAAACCATCAAACAATAGCTACACCTACACATTTCAAAAGAATCATTCAATTCCAACCCACTAATAATATCCAAAAGATTGGATGCAATCAGGCTTTTAACGACCACAAAGCAATATAAGGAAGTGATAGAATACAACCTGACAATATATATTGTGATAGCAACACTAAGCAAAATCTAGCAAAGATTAGAGTCAGAACAGAAAACGACGACAAATTAATGTAAAGTGACATCACACAAATAGCATGTTTTTTTTAATAACCGTTCATACAAAGCAACACAAGGTTGAGTTACCTAACCCAGGATTTAGATTGTCATGGTCAAAGGTTGTGTTAGATCCTTCTTACTTCATGAAACATGATTTCCTTTTCAGGTAAAACCAACAACTGAATTGTATCTCAACCTATAGGTTGGGGGTAAAATATTAACTACAGGATATATTGCTCACAAGGTCATAGTTACACAAGCACTAAGCTAAAATATGGTTGGGGGAATGGCCTGGCTATGTTAATTAGTGTATGTGACACTACCTACCTGTGTGTAACACGTGGTCGACACTACTTGAAATGTAATGACACCTCTTGGAACTTATTATAAACAGAAGAAATACCGAGTCACTCAACTTGAAATCATTACTAGCTCCTAACTGGAATACATAATTGGAGGCAATTACTACTATAACATAACAAGAAACCTATAGATTACATGTACCTCTCCCTGAGGTTAGGTGGAATTACAGAAACCTCCTTCTTACTTTGAAATTAAATTAATCTCCCTTAGGGATTTATGAAAAAAGCTGATCACTTGTATGTTTATCATCACCTCTATATCTTTCAGATTAAACTGAACAGGGAAGTGAAATCTCTATTTTCAATTATAACCTACCTCAGCGGTAAAATTTATTTTAGACCTACCAAAACACGAGATTAGTATAACTTCTCCAACAGAGTGGAAGTTTCTTTAATATCACTAACCTCAAGGAGTTAGGTAACTTCCTCTATATTACAAGGGAATTGTTATTAGCACTTCAAAATTCTCATTTTGCACTCCAAACTTTCCATATTTAGAAAGAAGTACACACTTGTTAGGAGTACAAAATGAGAATTTTGGCGTGCCAATAATAGTTCCTTATTATAAATAACAAATAATGTATTATGCAAGGGAAAAATCTGAGAAGAATTCAAACTGCACTATCACCATTGGGAAGCATAAATGGCTCCTAAGTCGTAACTCCAAAAAGGTGACAATTGGTGCAATAGCAATGAGCCAACAAAAGTAATCCACTATACCTTATAATAGCTCCATTCAGTCCGGTCACCTACTTTGTATGAAAGAGGATCGTCACTGCAAAATGCAAGCTTCGCTGATGACAAAAATAGAGTTCCCATTACTGGACCAGCAGATGTAGATAAGTAGCAAGCAAATGTCTTTCGAAGTTGCTCCTCTGGGACAGTCTCAAAATTTTGTCGAAAGATCTTCTCATAACCACCTTCAGCCAGTACTTTAGTGCTCTGAGCAATTCTTGTCACAGCAGCATCAGCAAAACTCGGTCCTGTCTTCACTAGTTCAGGGAAACAGCAGTACATCCATTATTTCTCACTAAAAAAAACAGTAGAAAAACTACTACGAAACCCATAAATCATCAAAGATTCATGGTTCCTACCACTGTTCTAAAAATCTCTGCCTAGCAACCGCCCCAATTAATCCATAGGCATTTGAAAATTAAGAAAATGTGCCTAGACCTACTTAGGCGCCCGCCTAGCACGTCTAGGCACCCACTTATGTCGCGAATCTCACTTAAACAGAAAATAGATAACTTTCATTTTGCTTTTTATTTTTTTTAATAAATTGTAAGAGACTTGTGGAATACTTGGATGAACACTCGTTATATTCTGGTTCCCATGTTTTCAATATGTTCTAATGCTTTCTAATCTATATGTCATTCTATTTTTCAATTTCTGTATCCCAATACAATTATGTATTTTTTAAGTATAAATAAAGCACTTATTTATACGATATATAATAAGTTTACTTAAATTTGCCTAGTCCGCCTAGGCCTTGCCTAGCTGCTAGGCCCCAGTCCGCCGCCCGACTAGGGCCTAACGGCTTTTAGAACCTTGGTTCCTACTATAACCGCTGCAATTAGAACTAAATGTCCAATTAAGAAGAGTCACAAAAATGAAGACTCATGATGATAATGTAGCAATCAAGGAGTCAGTGAAAACGTAATCTAGAGGCAAATTCCTAACTCTAACATCCACTCAACTTAAAACACCATTCCTGATTCCCTACTACCAACACGAAATATTGAAACCATTCCCTCTTCTATGCACAAACCAGAGTGCTACACTTAGAATGTTATGCAATTGCTTAATCATTTCATAAAAACACAAAGACTGCAATTTAACAGCCTAGAAATAACCTCCGGTCGTGGCAATCAATCACATTGGCTAATACAGATTCTAGTGCATGCACAAAACAATTATCATTGCAAATTCATATTAAAAACACAACACTCAAAATAACCAGTTAATTAAACAGGAGTTAAATACTTACAGTGTTGCCACATGTTGCCAGCAAGATCCTCAGCCTTCTTGGTGGCCTCCGCAGCCTTCTTTCCCCATTTTCCAAGCGCATCTTTCACTGAATCCATCGATTCTAATAACCACAACAAACGATACAATACAATACAAGACGACACAAACCAATCGTCATTTTCCAACCGCCACAGCAACACTTACAAATTCATCATTTCCTCAACAAAAACCCTAACATATCAAAGAATGGAACACAAAAGTGTTGGTTGGTTACTCACTCTTGACGGAGGAGGGGGGAGGCGGCGCAGGAGTGGCAACGTAGGGATTGGACTCCGCCGGCATGGAGGTGGCGGCGTCGCCGGGGATCGGACCGCGAGCCTCGGCGTGAACCACCGGATCGGACACCGGTGGAGACACAGGCGGCTGCACCGGCGGACCCTCCGATTTCGGCGGTTCAGAGGCGATGGAGACGGAGGTCCAAGTTTCGGAGTGGGGAGGCGGAGCGACGTCATTGAGGTCAAGCTTAGGGTATGGAGCGTAGTCTTGGGAGTGAGATGGTGGTGGTGGGTGATCAGGTGCAGGTGGTGCAGCTGCCGCCTTGTGGTCGCTCATATTGTAGTGATTGGGAAAATGGAATCTTTGTCTTGTTTGGGAATTCAAACGGCTTGTTCGTCTGCGAGAAGACAACAGGTGCGACCAGATTTGGTTTTTTTGAGGGGTGGAGCGTTTTATTTGGGATCTTGGATTTGGACAGTGTCTGTCATAAGACGGAATTTTGACGGTCCATTTGTGTGTGTCAAATAGTCAATATATCTTGGGCTTTATATCTCAAGGCCCAAATGGTCTTCCATGCATTTGGTTTGACTCTTGAGCATCAACTCTTTTGCCACGACCAGTAATGTTGACTGAAAACGCTTCTAGCCCTTGTATAGACAATCTCAATTAGGAGAAATTCTAGTGTCAGAAAATCGGACCACGTCAATCGTACGACCTAGACACATAAAAACCATACATGCCTCACCCCATTGATTTTCAAGTCCACCAAAACCCTTAACGCCACCCTCCTCTTTCTCTTCTTTTTCTAAAATGAATATGTTGTCGATTTTGTTGATTTAGAAACTTTAAAACTCTAATTGCTTATAATAATATATGGTCGATATGTCGAAAACAAACTTGACCTCATTTTAGAGAGGTGTACTTAAATTAAATTATGAAGGAGGAACTTCAAACTTGATAACTCTTCCAACATTGAGAATATAAATACCAATAGAGCTATCAAGTTTGTTTGCTTTGTTTATGGAGATGGACAAATGCAGTCCAAATCTAGACAGCAATGGAAGCATTTCTTCCTGATATCCGGAATTGGACGTACAGCATGGATAGACCTATCTCTTTCCTCCTCACCGTCAGAGACTCATACACATGGATAGCTTAGCTTCTGTCATTTTCGTAGCCATGCACACCTAAAAGCCTACTCATCCAAAAGCTGATCGTCCGATTAGCATGACTTTTAACTCCATGTAAATCCAAGTAATCACAAATCAGTAAAAGTTAAACCCTATAAGAGAAAAAGCTAGCTTCTACTTTTTACAATGCTTCCCAGCCAACGTTTGCAGATGAGCAGTAGAAAAATTAGCTGTCTTATTACAACCTCAATTTTCAAAAAATAAAATATAAAATCGCTGCTTCAATAATTCTCAGAGATTAGGGTTTCGTCCAGTGCAATAATCAGTATTCAGTAGCAGCGGCGACTGTAATGTTTCTAGAACTGTATAGTATACAGTAAAAATACTCGCGTGCGACAAGTAGTTAATTGTCTTAGTGATCGAGAGTTCGTGTTTAATCTCGCCGCACCCAGATTAATTGGAAGCGCCCCTTCTTTTGGTGTAGGATTCTTCTTTGGTTGGGTGAAAATAATAATAATAATAATCCTATTGAAACAACTATATATATACAGGGTGTAAGATTTTCTCCCCTCCTATTACCATCTTTTTCCTTTCTCTCCTCTCACACTATTCTTTTTGTCTTATTCTTTATATAAAAAATTCAAAACAAGATGTAGACGTGGCGTAATTGTAACCGTTTAAATAGGAGGGGATTGAAGGAGAGAGAGATTAGAAGGGGAGAGAATCCTACTCCATCTATACAGAAGCTTGTCTGCCATATCCACACCAGAAAACCAAAAAATGAAGTTTTTGGGAAAAAGGAAACCTGCTAGTGGATAAGATCTCCCCCCAGAAGATCTACGAGGAGATAAAACCTATGATGCCACTTTGTGCAATCATAATTTCTACTTGTTCGTAGACTTTTACATCGGTGCGTGGTTTCAACCAAATTACAGTTTATGTATCAAGTCATATTGCCTACATATACGTAATTAGAAGTTTGTCTATAATTACTTAAATACATAACCTCGATGGAACGTTTACATATCTAGAATCGGAATGAGAATGATTGGAAATGAAACTGAAATTTTAGGTGTTCCTATTAGTGTTTGATTTCTGGATTGAGTTTCTTCAATGGAAAAAATGAATACAGAAATGTACAAAGAGGAAGAGATTAGAGAGCCATGGAAGCTTCAAGGTTCATTGGATTCCTATCCCTCCAAGCAAGGAACTCGGAGAGCATATATTACCGTTAGAGGAGTGAGTAACACACTCACTCTCTCACATCATTACAACTTAATCACAACCATCCATTCTTAAGTCATCCTGTAAAATGCTTACACCTGTCATGAGCTATGACTCATTACAATCTAATCTAGATGCCATATGGAATATGATTCAAAGACTCACATTACATCTTACAACTTGCATGTAATAAAACCAACATAGCAAATACATTTATACACCAATAGTTCCATTAAAATGAGTATGAAATTAATTCCCGTTGAAATGTATATGAACTTTCAAGAATCAAAATCGAAAACAGTATTACCAAAAATAATAATTAAGGATATGGTTTGGTGAGAAAATATTTGATTACTCAATTTCATTCCCAAACTCCTTACCTGAATCCCAGTTGTACAAGGGAATCGTTGGAATTACGAGTGAGCGGTTCATATTTCAAGTACATAAGCATATAATTTTGCAGATGTATTCTATTGATGATTTAGAGTTGGAACTAGACCCTGCATGTCAGAAAATAATGTGTTTCTGTTCCTAATCAGGACAAAAGATAGAAAGTAAAAATACTGTGTTTGTTATGTAAGCTAGTAGATTTACTTATCAATACCCTAAATCCTCTAAGTTCACCAAAAAGAATTACGAATCATGTAGGTCCCGGAGTCGTTCCGAGACCTACTTGGAAAAAGCGCATGTGAAAGTTTTTTGGGATCTTCTGAATGTTTGATGCTAGATTCATTTGTGTTTATTATTATGTGTTCGATGATATGCTTACTTGCCAGATCTCAACAAGCTGCATCAATATTCTTAACAAGATGCGTCGACACCATTTGGTATGAAGTCTCAACATTATTTAGCAATTGTACTCAATAGAACTCACCAGAGATTCTCAACAGCACTCAGCAAATGTCAACATTCCGCACATTAAGTGCTTGATCAAATACCTCATTGAAAAGATTGAAAAAACATGTTAATAATTCTGGATTCACCATGTTTACCAAAAGCAGCGGCTGCAGTGCTTTATCTACACATGGGCTGTTTAGTGGTTTGCCTGTTTCGTCTTTTGCAGTCAGCTAAGCTTCATGATCCTTCGTTGTAATTTTCAGCACAAAATTCAATGAATTTATAGATCCAAGAATGATGTGGTCCTATTTAATTTTATACAGATGTCCCAAAATACGAACATTTGTAACTTAATGAATAAATGTACGAAAACAGTACTTTAAGCAGGGTCCCCTACTCACATGGAATTGGGGGAAGTAGCTATAGCCTAGAGGAGCCTTGTGAAATCAAATTAAGCAGGTTGTAAATGAAAATACGTAACATAAGGCTTATTTTTCAACTCACTGCATTTACGGTGTTAAATTGTTTTTACTTCTTTTAGGTCATCTTTGACTCATGGAATAAAGCTTAAAATATAAGCTTTAAAACTTCCCAAGCCATCTTGAACCATGGGCTAAAATAAGCCCTGAGGATCAAATATATCTTTAGGCTAGATTCCCGTCAGGATTTAAGCCTGGCTTAAATTATTCTGAATGCATCAAACTGTCATATTTCAAATATTTTTTTGTTTTTTACTTATAATCTAACGGCTATGATCGAATGAGATCAAATCTAATGGTAAAAAATAGATTTGACGGTCCAAAATTAAATCTAACGTCTAAAATAATTTAAGATATTATTTAAATCAAACTTAACTTAAAACTTTATAAATACCTATGTATTTATATGATTTTAAGTACTTATCAGAATTTAAATATTTTTAGATTACAATGTTCATAATAATAAATTAGGATAATTTACATAAATTTTATTTTCAAAAAAGTTACCGAAAAAATAAAGTTAGGCTAAAATCATTGTTTAATAATCTCGGCTAAAATTTTAAGCCATAAGGGTTGGAGAAGAAAAACAGTTTCTGGGTTATGACCTAAAATTTTTTGGCTTGAATTTTGAAACTTTATCCTTAAGGATCGGATGACACACCCCGTCCCGAAGGAGGGCGTGCTGGCCGTCACGTGAGAGTGACGTAACCATTTGCACAGTTCGGAAGCTCTTAAAATACAATTACTAAAAGGAAATCCCCGAGGGTGAGTTCTACTTTTGTGAATTCTGTCAGAACGCCGTTGGGTTCCTCGTGGCCACCAAAGCTCTGCTAACTTAAACCTGGAGGGGCGAAAAACAAAATTGAGTGGGTCAGCAAAACAAAGCTTTTCGAAAATCTTTCATTTAAAACATTTCTAACCCCTCGCTGTAAAACCTGTATACTTCCCGGAAAATAGCATATATGAACATATATATATAAGCAAATATCTCAAGTCACTATTCTTTAACATTTTTAAGAAAGGCTATGCCATGCCAAGTGTCAAAAAAAAAAACATAATATAGATGTTTTCATAAATCTCAAATCATCAATTTTTCTTTCTCAAAACCCAGAAAGTATGCCATGTTATAAAAACTTTCAAAAACCGAAAGAATGATGCATCAATATAAATCAGGTGAAAATAAATCAACCGGAGACCCTGAAGTGATCCTGTACGGCTGATTCTAAAGCTCAACATCCAATCCAACCGGAGTCACCTCGGTGACCTGTACGGTCCAACTCTGCACGTCACTCGGAACTACATATAGTAATCTGTACGATGACAGGTGTATAAATACGCTCTAGTGCTTCTCTCATCAATCATCAGCGCGCATAACTAAGGTCACCCACTAGTCGGAATCACATCTAGTGATATGTACGACTAGCATGTCGGAACCCTCACATGGTCTGTACGACATCCACCTACTTGGATCCAAGACGAGCGTGCGGTGTGGTGAATAAATATAAGCACTAACACCTAGGGTGCAGGTTATGAGCTTAAACGTCTCAATATCAAATAATTCAATGAATAATGAACTCACCTGAATTACCTGTGCCTCCACAGCACCATGCAACATGTATGCATTATATATCAATTCATGTTTTTCATAAACTTCTATGCTTAGCATTTCAATTCATACTTTTCATAAATTTCTATGCATGGCAACTTAAAACATTTTCTCATATAAAAGCATTTTCTGGGAAAACAATAGTATATAGGTAATACGAAAACAAAACTGCCCACTCACCTGGAGTTTGCCCTACTACTCCCTAGCACAATACTCCAAGGCATCATGACGATCGGCGCCTAAAACAATAATCAAATCCAACCTCAGAATTCATATCGATAGAATATATAACTTATATAAAATACGTCACTACGTAGTTCGATCCGGAAGATCTGCCACTCAGATCTTAAATCCATAACTTCCAGAGGTCCACAATAAATCTCTAGAACAACATCCTAAAATTTCATTACCATCCAACGGTCGGATCTCCGTCAATTTCCAAAACCAAGTGACGGTTAACATTCTATTTTATGAACTTACAACTCCAATTCCGGAAGATCCGTAAATCGGATTCCCAATCCGTAAGTTCCTATAATCCTCAAATATTATGCATTACGATGCATCAAAGTTTGGTGACGATCCAACGGTCGGATCGTCACTTCACATTTTCATCTATATGCGAAATAATTATAAACGCTATTTAAAGCACATAACCAAATTCGTAATAATTTTCTCATACGGTGCTCAATTTGGGTATATGAATATACCACAGTGATCTACTCGACGTCACGGACGTCGACATATTTTTAGATTATTTTTTGGAGGGCTCACGCGCCCCCACGCGCCGCGCGTGGCACGGGTCTACGCGCCCCCACGCGCCCTTCTTCTTCCTTGGGTCGCCGGACTGGTTTTTCCAGCGGCCGGTTTCTGGGCAGATTTTCAAACCCTTCGTTCTCCTTCGTTTCTCAACAATTTTCGACGTATTTTATATCAAAATGAAGATATTGACGATACGAACACATTCATACCTGTCTCGACCCCTAACTCGCCGGGAATTCTCCGGAAAAAGCCTCGAAAGTCGCCGGACTCGCCGGAAACTGGGTATTTTTCAAATTAGTATAACTTCTTTAATACTCAATGCAATTGGGTGAAACAAAGACGAAAGTTGTAGTTCTCGAAGAGACGAAGAGAATGGTACCTCGCACGACGTCTAACTTCCCGTGGTTTGGCCGGAAAACGCCTCGAAAGGCACGGGTCAAACTTGAACCACGTGATCCCGACGTCCAAATCCTTCAAACGAAACACTCCGAGCTTCCTTAGGACCTCACTAAGCTCACTATAAGCTTAGAATTCCCTGAAACACGACATTTTACGTTCACATGAACAGTAACCAAAAATGGAGGTTTCGGGTTCACGTGAAATCGAAGGTTTCACGGCCTAAAACTAGTACCAATCGACTCACAAGGACCCAGGGATGAAGATGCATACCTTGGTTGCCTCGATCCGTCGAGTTTTTGGAGGATTTGGGTGTGTGCCGTACGGTTTGGGTGTGTGTGTGTGTGTGAGATCGTGAGGGAGAGAGACAGAGAAGGCACGGGGAAGGAGAAGGAGAGAGAGAGTTCCTTGTGTGGTCCAAACTAATCCACACCCTCCATTTTCATCCTAACCATACATAACAAAAATCAACTTTCAATATTAACCAACTTATTAATATATATTTCTCCCAATTCGATTAATATTTGAACCAAAATAACGTCACATACACCCGTACCTTAGTACCCGTCAAGGGTAAAATAGTCATTTCACGCCCCAAATATATAATTCCCGGGACGGGCTGTGACATCGGAGATGGTCTTAATGTGGATTAGTGATATAGCTTGTGACATTTCTTCAATGATCAAATGAGAAATGTATATTGTCTAGCTAACTATTGATGAGGCTCTTGTATTGCCTTTTAAGAAAATGAGTGCAATAATCACCTCCAAGGCTCCAAGAGTCACCAGATTTTTTTCCCCTTTATGACATATGTGTAAATATACATACTAATATCTTACTTGTTAGAAATAAAATGACAATTAGAGCGAGCTTATACTTTAAAAGGGTGATGCTATTTAAACACCATTTTTACCTCTCACTACATTTTTAATTTTTGATCGTGGGATAAAATAAATTAAAGAAGATGAATAGACAAAAGTTAACAAGAGTTTGTGAGAAGTAAAAAGTGTGTGTGAATAGCACTACCCTTTAAAAAAGGGCTTATTAATTGATGCTCCCTAAAACTATCATTTAGTCTCAATTTACTCCTAAAATTGAGTTTGTGTCACTTTGCCTTCTAAAACTAAGATTTTCAACTGTTTTGGTCTCACTGCACATATTCCGTTAAAGAACTTTAAATCTAAGGATATTTTAGACAATTTTAGTTTTAATACATCTGTTTACCTATATTCTACACACTAAACCAATCTAAATTCCATTTTTTTAGTACAAAGATATATTTTACACTAAGGGGATGGGAGAGTTCGGCTAAACCACACAATGGGCAACCTAATTTGATATCGAATTCACCATTTACGAGATTCAAACCTAAGATCTCTCACTTCTAATCCAAGATGAATACCACCAGACCGTAGTACTGAGTGGCTTTAATGCTTTTGTTTTAAAGCAATAAAGCCCACCACTAAGCACCACCACCCAGCCTCCTTTGCACGACTCCATGTTCATCCTCTCCCCATCCAACGACCAACCAGCCCATGGGATAAACAACGCCTCCAACGTCCCAATCCCCCCCACTCAGACTTTTTTTTTATAACCAGTCTAAGCTTTTAGTTTGATTAGTGTGGTTCGAGTGGGTAGATTGTTTGATTTTGAGAAGGAAAATATGCGTTTCAAGACTAGTTTCATTTTCTGCAATTTTTAACAACTCTAACTCAAACCCATGAGTTTTGGGTAATTTTTAAAAATAATTATTCAATCAATACAAAAATTCCGAGCAACAAAATCATTATAATTGGCCGAAATTGAGACCAGAATTTTTTATGAATATGAGGAAGTTATTTCCTTATAGAGTGTCACTATAGAGATGTTTTACTGTATACGCATTGGCAAGTTACAATAAATAACTGCTCATGACGGAAAGATTTTTAAGTATGATAGACACATCTTCACGTGATGACAGATCTCAATAATCGTATTACTAGTTTCATAATCCCAACAATGATTTATATCCTATCACTGGTCTCAAATCTACAAACCAAACGGACTTTAGTGAAAAAAAGGTTTGAACTTTTGAACTTCCCTTTTAGAATACAAATATAACTAACAACTAAATGTTCAAATTTTCTTGGTACGATCCATTCATTTTAACTAAGAAATCATGCCGGGAAGTCAGATTTGGCTGCTAAAATCACATGCTTCCTCTCAATTTTTTTCCAAAAAAACAAAAAAAAAAAGATAGAACAAGATTTATGCAATGACTTTATCGTTTCATCGATTAAATGTAAAACGACACGACTTTGTTTTTTCCTTTTTGTCAAGTATTAATAGTAATTAGATAATTATCAACATGCAAATTGCAAAGGCTTAAAGTTGTGTGTTGATAAGGATAATACGTACGACCATTGACATTTACATTTCAACCCCAAATCGAAAACATGGATCTTCAAACACGCTCCTCTTGTACTAATACGCGGCCATTGTCTAGATGGCCCAATGAGAAATTTGTACTTGCTTTATATCAACATCACAACAAAAATTATAGGTTTTTTTTCTTTTCTTAAGAGCTAATTTGAAAGTGTTTTTAAACTTATTGAATTTATAAAAGTGTTTTTGAATTCCATGAGCACTTAAAATACTGTTTCAGGATTCACTTGAATTTCTACTAATGATTGATTCCAAAAGCACTTAAAGTAACTGCTGCTTTTTGGTGAATGTGTTTTTAGATTCCAAAAACACTTAAAGTAACTTGTGTTTTTTGCAGGAAGCACTGCAAGTACTTTTACAGGATTAACTTGTATTTCTACTAATGATTGGTTTTAAAAGCACTTAAAGTAACTGATGCTTTTTGGTGAAATGATTTTGGAATCCAAAAGTACTTAAAAGTGACTGATACTTTTTGCGGAAAACACTTAAAGTGTTTTTTTCATGATTTACTTGCATTTCTACTAATGATTGATTTAAAAAGAAATTAAAGTTACTGATGCTTTTTGGTGAGTGTGTTTTTAGATTTCAAAAACACTTAAAGTAATTGATTTTTTTTGCAGAAAACACTTCAAGTGATTTTCCAAGATTCACTTATATTTTTACTAATGATTTATTTTAAAAAGCACTCTCATAAAAAAACACTTTCAGTTATTTTAAAACTATTTCAAACGAGCTCTATAAAAATTGACTTGCATAGCAAGTTCAATACTAGTTAAAAATTCATTTGAAAAATATTTTTAAATGACTGAAAACGATTTTATATTGTCAAATAACATTATAAAATATAAAATATTAGAAGAAAAAGAGAGAAAAAAGACAAGGGTTTGTAAAGGGGAAAACCCCCAAATAATGGAGAAGTATGGAGAGCCATTGGATGGTAAGGATATTACGGATAAAAGAGAGAAAAAGAGAGAGAAAAAGAGCATGGAGAATCCCAAAGCTCAGATAGACACTGAGACACAGACAGCAGAACCCTACTGTTCACTCTCGCCTGTGACCAATTAAACTAATCCCAACCCACCATCTCCATTTCTGCATATCACCCACCTCCCTCCCTCTCTCTCTCTCTCATCAAATCAAAACCCCCAAATCCAATTCACTCCCTCATGAGAGCCCATAACATGATCTGAATTAAAAAATTCACCAAAAAAAGGAAGAAAAAGATTCGACTTTTGATATTTTTATCTGATCAAAAACCCAAAACTCAGATCACCATCCCAGTTTCAGAGTCTGTTAAGAGAGAGAGAGAGGGAGAGGGAGAGGGAGAGAGAGAGGAGAGAGAAGCGAAAAGGAAGGGCTGTATGAGTGAGGACCCATCAATCCCTTCATCCTCCTCATCCCAAATGTCCGAGGATGACGACCGATCTCCCCCCTTGGATCTCATCGACGGTCCAATCCCCTCCAGCAAGTCCCGCAACTGCTCCGGAGTATCCGGCTCCGGCGTAGGTACCTCTGTCGAGTGTACCGTCCCCTACCCGGACCAAGTCCTCGAGAACGTTCTGGAAAACGTCCTCTGCTTCCTCACCTCCCGCCGCGACCGCAGTAGTGCCTCATTGGTCTGCAAGTCCTGGTACCGTGCAGAGGCCCTCACCCGATCCGAGCTCTTCATCGGCAACTGCTATGCTGTCTCTCCTCGCCGGGCCACGGCCCGGTTCACCCGGGTCCGGGCCGTGACCATCAAGGGCAAGCCCCGGTTCGCCGATTTCAACCTCATGCCGGCCAATTGGGGGGCTCACTTGGCACCGTGGGTATCCTCCATGGCCAAGGCGTACCCTTGGCTCGAGAAGCTCTGCCTGAAGCGGATGTCCGTGACGGATGACGATCTTGCCCTCTTGGCTGAGTCGTTTGCTGGGTTCAAGGAGCTGGTCCTAGTTTGCTGCGATGGGTTCGGGACTAGTGGGCTCGCCGTCCTCGCTAGCAAGTGCAGGTACTTTGCTAATTTCTTAATTAGTTTGAGATCAATATTTTAATTAAGTTTTGATTAGTGTAAACAATGGTGGGTTAGATCCGTGAAATGGGTTTTAAAGTAGAAAGGTTGATGCTTTAATGGGTGTTATTGTTTGGATCTGATTAGTGCTTTTAGATCTATTTCGGGTTTCGGGGTTTGTTTGGATACTATGCTTTGTCTTTGTTCCATATGAAGTATTTGAATCAATGAAGTGGAATAATGTGAAATTGCAGTGGGGAATCAAATAGTGAGGTTAATGTGTGTGTGTGTGTGTATTTTGCAGACAGCTTAGAGTGCTTGATCTGACTGAAACCGAGGTTATGGACGATGATGTAGATTGGATATCTTGTTTTCCGGAGAGTCAAACTTGTCTCGAATCTCTGATGTTCGATTGTGTGGAATGCCACGTAAATTTTGAGGCATTGGAGAAGCTAGTGGCTAGGTCACCTTCCCTGAAGAAACTGAGGTTGAACCGGTATGTTTCAATTGGGCAGCTTTACCGCCTGATGGTTCGAGCTCCTCAACTGACACACTTAGGAACGGGCTCATTCAATTTAGCTGAGGGCATGGCTCAGGGTGATCAGGAACTGGATCAGGGTGATCAAGAACTGGATTATGTCTCTGCTTTTGCTGCTTGCAAATCGTTAGTTTGTCTATCTGGGTTCCGGGATATCTTGCTGGATTACATTCCTGTAATTTACCCTGTCTGTAGTAATCTCACCGCTCTGAACTTCAGCTATGCAAACATCACAGCGGAACAACTTAAACCAGTCATATCCCAATGCCACAAACTCCAGTCTTTCTGGGTACGCGTTCTGTGTAATAATATGTAAACACTCTGGAGACAATTGACTTTTGAATTTTAATATTGATATCTTTTTGCAGGTACTCGATTCAATATGTGATGAAGGACTTAAGGCAGTGGCTGCAACTTGCAAGGAACTGCGTGAGCTTCGGGTTTTTCCTGTTAATGCTCAGGAGGATGCAGAAGGCCCTGTTTCTGAGGTGGGTCTCGAAGCAATTTCTGAGGGTTGTAGAAAACTGCGGTCTATTTTGTATTTCTGTCAGCGAATGACAAATGCAGCTGTAATAGCAATGTCAAAGAATTGCTCAGAACTTGTGGTGTTTCGTCTTTGTATAATGGGGCGCCGCCGGCCTGACCATGTTACTGGTGAATCTATGGATGAAGGTTTCGGAGCAATAGTTATGAACTGTAAGAAGCTCACCCGCCTTGCTGTGTCTGGTTTATTGACCGATCGAGCATTCAGCTACTTTGGACAATATGGAAAGTTGGTTCGAACTCTTTCAGTTGCCTTTGCTGGCGATAGTGACTCAGGGCTGAAATACGTGCTTGAGGGCTGCCCTAAATTGCAAAAGCTTGAAATAAGGGACAGCCCATTTGGGGATACAGCATTGCGTTCTGGTTTGCATCACTATTACAATATGAGATTCCTTTGGATGTCTTCGTGTTCGTTAACACATCAAGGTTGTTGGGCGATTGCTCGAGAACTGCCTCGTCTCGTGGTGGAAGTGATGAAGAGTGAAGAAGGGGGGGAAATGGGTGATAATTTTGATATACTATACATGTATCGATCCCTCGAGGGCCCCAGGGATGATATTCCGCAATTTGTTGATATCCTGAGACCTGGCATTTAGCTTGAAGCTGTTTTATCTCTTACTGTGGTGGCTTCTGCCCAAGTTAAGCAGTTTGTTGGGGGAAAAATGTTCTGCGGGTGACTTTTATATAACCCGCGAGATGGTTCCTGCAGTGGCTTTTGAACGAAGTTGAGTAAACAACTTACGGTCCTGGGTGGGGCTGTTGCAATGACGATCAGGTGCCACAATTGCAATGGCATTCAAAGCACTGTTGACCGCATTTCGTCTCTGCTTTGGTTCTTCCAGAGAACTCGGAGGAGGGGTGCTGATGCTGAGGATCAATGGCTCTGCAGGGTATTGGATTACCCAAATGTTGTATTGGTACGCTTCTAAATTTCATGTTTGTTTTTGCTTCCATATTCATTTGATCATAAACAAAGGCTGCCGGAGGGGCGAAGGGAGGGTTTTCAAGCTGATTAGAGACTGACAAGCTATCCATCTTCAGATGAACAATATTGTTTATCTTTTGTTGAGGAAATGGAGATAGGTCTCGAAGCGGACGACTGGAAAGATAGAATTTTCGTGCTCCTCTCCGGTGCCCCGCCGGTAGAGAAGTAAAGGATAGAGAGAGAGCTTAGTCTGTTTATTTTGATTAAGACGGTAGTTTAGTTTTTAAGCTGTAGACTGATACAATCTTATCTCATTCTCTCTCTTGCCCCTCTCTCTCTGTCTCTCTGTCTCTTTAAGTTTCGAAGTGTTAGTTTCTTTCAGATGTGTTGTTGTAGCACCTGACTGTTGAATTTATTGTGGTTATTGTTAGCAAATGTCGATCATCTGGTTAATAAATGCCAAAATATGCATGGACCATATCTTGCCTATTCTTTTTTCCTTGAATGTGTAATGATCAACTGACAGCGTAATCCTTAATGATTTGTGTATCGATGGCACTCGCCGCGGTGTGGGAGTTTCCGGTTAAAACCCCACCCCCGATAGAGTGATATCAGGCGGCTACCGTCGGTCGGGAACCTGGTCCTGAGATCTCAGGTGCAAGGGAAAAAACCCTAATCCGTAAATTGCCGTACAAGAAACTTTTACTTTCTCGTTGCTCTAATTTGCCTGAGGAGTAAGTTTTGCGCTGACCTGTATATAGTTAAGAGTGGGGCCCTCTATCTGATGACTTGTCACACCCCAGCGATTGCGTTACAAAGCAGCCAACTCTAATTACTCACCAACTCCTCTCTAATTTCTCTATCTCATAATTAAAAGAAAAAAGAAAAAAGAAAAAAGAAAAAAAATCTATGTGCCTTCTTTGTTGGTATTCCATCTAGCAAGGACAAGGATTGTCTGCCCTCCCACTTCCGGTGCCCTTCCGTGTCCTCTTGTTTTGTGTGGTCACGGTTAAGCCACGTCAACATTTTATATTACTATTTATTTTTGTCTTATTATCTCTATAAAAAAATAATATAAAATGTTGACGTGGCTTAACCGTGACCACACAAAACAGGAGGGCACGGGAGGGCAGACAATCCTTGTCGATCTAGCAAGATGGTAAAAGCGAAGTTGGAATCTGACTCTGCAATTGAACAAGTGATTGGTAAACTTCAAATTTTCTTCCGGAAATTTGAATCGTTAACTTTAAGAAATTAAACGGTGAAGATTGTTGAAAAAGTGATAGTGTGATGCCATGCAAAGCTTGTTTTACTTTCGTGCCAAGGCATTTGAAGATGAACTCTCACTTATTTTAGGGTTCATTCAAAAGGCAATTGGTTTCTCGGTTTTATTAGTTGTCATTCTGATAGATCACGATAATATATGACGGTCGTTTGGGATCAGATTGCTCAGGATAAACGAGTTTCATGTATAGACGCTTTTCGCTTAGTACAAACGATAAAAGAAGATCGAGTTTGCGTCCATTGGGTTATCCACAAGACAATGCAGCATATGGTGGGAATAGTGACTGCCAAAGAATGATAACCTTTGCTTTTTGATTGTATCATTCGTTCTAAGTTTGCTTTTATTTTTCCTTTTTCCATCAACCATCCTTGTCCCCAGAGAAAAAGTGAAGACCCCAAAAAATAAAAACAAGAAAAAAAATTTGATAGGGACCTTACAGAAGGACGAGGAGTGACACATCAATCAATCTCAGTCGTTCATTGCATTCAACGACCCCTTGTGATTGACCCATCTCACCTACTTGCACACATCAAGCCCCATCACCTTTTTAGACACAAAACTTCACCAAATTAAATGGCCCTCGATCAAATAAGCACACAAACCCATTTGCTTAGCACACCCACACGTTATTAACAAACAAAACTAAATAAATAAATAATAATACGGGTTGGCAATGAGGACAATTGAGACTTGTCGTTTCTTTTTTAAGAATATTTACGTAGAACTAGTTTATCGTTAAGTAGCTTTCGATTTAATAACCATTGTTATGTAACTATTTTATAATTCACTGTTACATAATGTTTGAATTTAATAATGCATTGTTATGTATAAGTATTTATTCACATTACAATGCATTAGCAGCCCCAAAATGCCACAATGATTGTGAGGCCATCTCCAGTTATAGAGGGATAAAGAATACTACAGGGCTGAATTTTTCCATCTCCAACCATGTAGGCCTACATCTTTCCATCTTAGTTTGAATGTACATGTTGGGGTCCCTAATTCTTGTTATCAGATTTATTTTCGTCATTGGCTGGAACAGGATTTTCCACAAATTTAGATTAAAAGTGGCCAATAGCTGTTGACTTAAAATGACCTAAAACTGTTTCATGTAAGCTTCTCTCGACTCTTTGAGGCTGATTGGTGAGGAAATTAGCTAAACAAGAGGGTGGCCCACAAAACTGATGATTGAGTATGTGGGTCACGTGTACGGCATGAGAGCTTGCTGGAATACCATTGATTAATGTTTTTACCAATTAAATTAAACAATAAATAATGAAAGTTACAAGTTATTAATATAATCATGCATTTATTAACAATAATATCATTGTTGTTGTTATTAAGGGAGTGGTCGGAACTCGGAAGGCAGAGAAGAAGCTACCGCACAAAACAACTAATTGTAATTGGCAGGTGTTGGAATCCAGTGTGTGACACTCCACACTCATGTGATTGTGGGTGTGCTCTTGATCTGTTTGTGATGGAAAAAAAAGGAAGGGAACTCTAACGAAAAACTCCCGGTACTGTTCACTTTAACGAAAAATAACATTTTTACACTAAAAAGTCAATTCTGGTACTATTCACTTTACCCTTTATTTTGTCCTTATCGTTAAAATTCAAAATTTTCAAGTCATTTTCATTAGTTTTCCTAAAAAAACAAAAGAAAAAAAATATATAAAAGTCGGTGAAGCCAAAAGAATTAGGGTTTTTCTTAGTTTTTAATTTTGTTGTTGATAATTTTATGTTTAAGTG
Source organism: Malus fusca (assembly GCA_035220775.1). Taxonomy (NCBI): domain Eukaryota; kingdom Viridiplantae; phylum Streptophyta; class Magnoliopsida; order Rosales; family Rosaceae; genus Malus; species Malus fusca. The sequence goes on along the minus strand of CM069073.1, from coordinate 43,971,157 downwards.
AGAGGTTGTAGGTTCGATTATGTCAAAAGCGAATTTGAATCACATTATTATGAGACTAAGCACACTTTTATCTTCTTTAATGTAGATAATATCGTCTGTTAAAAAAAAAAAAATTAAAAACTTTATTTTTGTTAAGCACATGCATTGCTGAACTAAGCACGAGGTCAACCACTAAAGTTCTTTTTGCACCACTTGATTAAGTTTTGCCCTATACTTTCTAACCAATCTTACTTTATTTTTGCTTTTATGGTTTTCGCACCATGCTCTTCTTGATCGGACCTCTTCCATAACCCTAATTAGTAAAGCTCTTAAGAATAATCAATTAAAGGTTATAGTTTTACACCGTCGATGACGCTTAGTCTTATAAGCACATGAAGAGGAACTCACTCTGATGTAAAATTCACAGTCTCAACACTACTAATATGGACATATGTATATATGTGTGGGGTGAATAAAAAAATAATCCTGTTGTGGTCTATTTTTATCTGACAGAGAGACTAGGGCCGGCGGCAGAGAGAGAAATGAGAGAGATGTGTGTTTGTAGAATTGTAGGGGAATGTGTGTGTTGTTATCCCTCCTACATTGTGCCTTTATTTATAGTAGTAAAGGGAGAGAAGATATTTCTTCTCCTCCAAGTAATACAAGTTGTAATAGGAAAGGATAACTAGAATCAAATCTAATATAGGATTTACACAATCATACTTATTCTAGGAATGTTTACAACACTCCCCCTTGAGTGTGCAAATACTTAAGGTAGATTCAGCATCATGCAGAAGTTGAGGAAGTCGACTCGTCGGCATTGATTCCAAGGAACAACGCTTATTCTCAATAAGGTAGGAACTTGCATAAGTAGTAAGTCTCACTAAAAACCCTAAGGCTATGGCAAAAACCTTAGTAGGGACAAAATCCATAGTCTAAGGAAAAATGCGTGAGAAATGCAAAGTCAAAAGAAACGTCTACAGGACATCATCAGGGATATGACCAGCCCAAGGTGGGTGCCTCGTTAAAACCTAGTTAGGTAGCAAAAACCCAGTGGGAAAAATGCTCCTAATCGTAGGGAAAAAGAGTACATTAAGATCAAGCAAGTATCCAGAAGATACTCCCCCTGAGTTTGACATAATTCCAAAGAGAAATAGCAAAGTTACAACTCAGAAAGTTTACACATACCAATTCCATGAACAAGCTTCTGAAACGTCGCATTCGGTAGTGATTTGGTGAAGAGGTCGGCCAGATTGTCTTGTGATCGGATTTGCATGACTTCAATCTTCTGATGCTCTTGTTGTTGATGTGTAAAGAAGAACTTCGGCGCAATAGTCATCAAAAGTTTTAGATGTGAATTCTCCAGCATTATCCAATCGAATAGATTTGATCGGATAATCAGGGTGGTGAGCCCTGAGCTTGATAACTTGAGCCAACAGTTTGGAGAATGCAGCGTTCCTTGTGGACAACAAGCACACATGTGACCAACGTGTAGAAGCGTCAACCAAAACCATAAAATATCTAAATGGTCCGCAGGGAGGTTGAATCGGTCCACAAATGTCCCCCTGAATCCGTTGTAGAAAAATTGGAGGATTCGAACAAATCTTGTCATAAGAAGGCTTAGTAATAAGTTTTCCCATAGAACATGTTTGACATGCAATTTCATGGATCGAACCTAAGCTTCGGGTTAGTGGATGCCCGTGTGAAGTTTTGAGGATACGGCGCATCACTATTCGTCCAGGATGTCCCAAACGATCATGCCAAAGTGTAATTTCGTGCGCGGTCCCTGTGGTAGGGCCGGCCACATAGTGGCATTCTATGGGGCGTATGGTCGTAGTATACAGACCACTCGGGTTACGCTCCATCTTCTCTAGAATACGCTTCTGGCCATATTCGTAGGAAGTTACGCACAGAAATTCAACTCCGTTTTCTACGTGGGTTTCAGCGTGGTAATTGTTATCTCTAATGTCCTTGAAACTTAGTAACGTTCTTCCGGAACGTAGAGAATAGAGTGCCTCAGCAATGGTCAAGATTGTACCATTAGACAACATTATACGTGCCTTACCGTATCCTTCGATCAGGTTGGATGAGCTTGAGAGGGTTGTCAGAGGTGCATTCTTAGGTACGAAGTTAGTGAAATAGATGCGTTCACGCAAAACAGTATGCGTGGTTGCACTATCTGCCAGACAACTAACTTTCCCACTAGTCATACCTATAATGAAAAATTAATTTGAATCGGTCATATGCATAAAAGTTTATAAAAACAAGTATCAATTCAAAATAATTTCATTTATTCAAGGATTAAAAACTTAATATCCAAAATAAATCGCCAACTAATAATCCAAAACATAAAGGAAAATTGTTCAAAATCAACCAAAAAACAAGGTGGGGTTCGGCCACTAGGTGGAATTCGGCCCCAATTGTCTTATTTTAACTGAAAAATAAGTCTATGTCTAAGATTCTAATCTTCCATAGGAGTGGTATCCTCCTGAAAGTCAGAAACCTCCATCTTTGTAGTCTCCGGTTCGTCACCTTGCATGAAGTTTGATTCAAACTTCTTACGACAAGAATGATATTCATCTACAACCTTCTTAGGAGCACGGCAAATACGGGACCAATGGTCCTTTGAACCACAACGATAGCACATATCGTCATTCATTGTGGCAGGTGCTTTGCCCTTATTCTTGAAGTTCGGGGCCTTGGGAGCGAGGTTTGGGCGCTTCTGGGCTTTGTTTCCTCCCTTGGATGGGCCTTGGCTCTGTTGACCTTGGTGGGATGGCTTCTGGCCGCCCTTACCACGCCTCTTTTGGCGTTTTGGGTGCTGATGAGTGCTATAATGTGCTTCAGGCACAGCAGTAGCCCCAGTAGGTCGAGCTTGATGATTCTTCATCAACAGCTGGTTTTGCTTTTCAGCAAGAAGTAAAACAGAGATCAAATCTGAGAACTTAGTGAACTTCTGAGCTCTATATTGTTGCTGCAGGACAATATTAGAAGCAGAGAAGGTCGAGTAGGTCTTCTCCAGGAGATCCTCTTCAGTCAAAGTTTCATTGCAAAACTTGAGAAGTGATCGGATTCGACAAACTTCAGAATTATATTCATTCACAGACTTAAAGTCTTGGAAGCGCAAGTGCTGCCAGTCGTGTCTTGGTTCAGGCAAGAATATGTCCTTTTGGTGATCGAAACGATCAGCCAAAGCGACCCATAATGCACGTGGATCCTCCTCAGCAAGGTACTCAGTTTGCAGAGCATCATGAATATGTCTTCAGATGAAGATCATAGCAGTGGCTTTTTCAGCTTCGCCAACAGGTTCAGTTGTTGCTTCTTCAATAGCAGGACGCAAGTTCTTTGCAGTGAGGTGGAGCTTCACATCTTGAACCCACTTGAGGTAGTTCCTTCCAGAGACCTCTAAAGCGGTGAAGTCGAGTTTGTTCAAATTCGACATGTTCCTATCACAAAATAGATGGACAAGATGTGGTTAGTGTAATGGAGAAAAATCAATCCATTCACATAGGAGTAGAACATACAGGTTCTAATAGACATGTATTGGTTTAATTTTGCATGAAAAACTTCGGGTTTCATGGGTGATATGTTTAAGTGAAAACTTCAGGTTTTCAAACAAGGCATGTTTATAAGAAACTTCGGGTTTCAAAGTAATTATGAACTTCAGGTTCATATATTCCTGCAGGCAAACACAAATATATATATGCAAACAAATATGCAACAAATATTGTATGCAAAAATATTGTATAATGATAATTGAATTAATTTATGTGGTCTTCGGGGCCTAAAAACATAGGCAAAGCCCACAGGTGGCTCATGGAGCTCACGGGGAGACATGGGCAAGGGGAATGGGCTACTGTGTGCAGCACCAAAAAAAAATATTTTTTTTTTCACGGGTCGCTTCAGGCGAGCCCAAATTTTTTTTTTCACACACGGGCCGCATCAAGCAGGCCCAAAAAAAAAACTAAAAAATCTCTTTTTTTTCTTGTCGGGCTGGGCCGCTGCAAGCGAGCCCAGAAAACAAATTTTTTTTTTTTTTTCTTTCGGCACGGGCTGGGCCGTGACATCTCAGAGCAGCAGCAAGCCCAAAAGGGCGCTGATGCAGGTTGAGGAACAGGAGCCCATTGGGGCTCGGGTTTTGGGATCAAACACCCCAGCGAGTGCTGGGTGTGTGTCGCCGGAGAAGAACACCGGAACTGGCGCTTCTGGCGTAGGTCGGGGTTTTGTTGAAGACTCGATTTGAGTCATGGTGACCATGGGGGTGAACGGAGATTTAAAAAAATCTCGATATTCATTGTAAAACCCTAGAAATTCGATTGTAATTTCAAAAAAAATCGAATTTTCAAAAAAAAATTCGTCGGGGGTAACTGGGCATGGCTGCAGGCCATGTTGGTTGACGATTTCAAGGGTGGCGACGCCTGCTGGGCATCGGGTCTGGGTGTTGGGCCTGGAGCCGTGGCCCCAGGATTGGTTCTCGGCTCGGGAAAGGCACGGGTTCGAAGAACCCTAATTCCCCAATCGCAAAAAAAAAAAAATTCAATTTAATTATATTATATGCATGTATAATTCTAATGAATCACATATTTACGTTGATGCATATGCAAATAATAGTTTCAATGCATGTACATATGTAAGATTCAATTCATGGCAAATATCAAATTCACATAATTGTAGCAATTTTGGTTATGAAGCATACACAATTTATGTAGAATCTAAAATACGTTAAACGTAAAGTTGGGTCATGCATCATGGTGAATATTCATGCTATCAGGGCTTGCAAAATATCGAGTAAAAACCGTTGTTTGGAAAGAACCTGATTGCGTGATGATATGGATGAACTGGTTTGATGCAAAAAAAAAATCTCCAACGTCAGATTCCTAAGCGCAGCGGTAGGAGCGTGCTGATAACGTGTTGTGGTCTATTTTTATCTGACAGAGAGACTAGGGCCGGCGACAGAGAGAGAGAGGAGAGAGATGTGTGTTTGTAGAATTGTAGGGGAATGTGTGTGTTGTTATCCCTCCTACATTGTGCCTTTATTTATAGTAGTAAAGGGAGAGAAGATATTCCTTCTCCTCCAAGTAATACAAGTTGTAATAGGAAAGGATAACTAGAATCAAATCTAATCTAGGATCTACACAATCATACTTATTCTAGGAATGTTTACAACACCGTCGATGAATAATCAATTAAAGGTTATAGTTTTACACCGTCGATGACGCTTAGTCTTATAAGCACATGAAGAGGAACTCACTCTAATGTAAAATTCACAGTCTCAACACTACTAATATGGACATATGTATATATGTGTGTGGTGAATAAAAAAATAATCCCAAATTTTTTGGAACAACACGTAGAATTTTGGACAAGAAAGACAAGATTACCCTCGAAGCACAGTCTCAACACTACTAATATGGACATATGTATATATGTGTGGGGTGAATAAAAAAATAATAATCCCAATTTTTTTGGAGCGACACGTAGAATTTTGGACAAGAAAGACAAGATTACCCTCGAGGCACACCGGATTTTCCACGCGCATGTAATGGACAATAACGGCTCATCAAGGAATAGTCAAAGGTGATATTTATGGAATTTATTCAAATTCCCCTCATCACTCCCTCGTTGATTTTATTTAATAAGGTAATCTCCAAAACTTCCTATTTAATTAGGGAATAATTACCATGATAATTGCAAGATTCACATAATATCTTGCAATAATTCACCCGATTCCACCATATATGTCTGGCCATTCTCCACCCAAAGGGCCGGCCACCCTCCTATAAATACCCGACTTATCTCACTAAAATGCTAAGTTATTTGCTACCCACAAACTTTTAAATACATTCTTTTTATAATTTTAACTTTGGCATTGAATATTCTTCGGCCAAAGCCCTTCTCCCCCTCCTCCCAATTCATCGCAGGCGCGTGAGACTTTTAACCATAATCAAAAGTGTTATTATTTTGCATGTGCATTTTCGTCAAAGAAAGATACGGTAGAAATTTACATCCCCATGCGGTGCGTTGGCTGATAGAAATTATAAGACGGAGTCTAGAACCAAATAGAGTATTATCTTAAGTATCCGACTGCTACTTTTGCACTACCTTCGAGGAGTTGGTACTTAACCAAGTTTATCAAACGTGAATTAGATGAGTTTGTGACTAATATTAAAGATCCAAAGTACTAAGTATGGCAATCTAATTTTTGAGCATCATGTCTGCTAGGGTTTTACTAAGATAACTTACGCTAAACTAGGAGTGTTCCCGAGAGGCTTCCAGTTCTAAAGTACTTTCAATATAATAAGACTTGAACTCTGGATCCGATCATGGAGTTGATAATTTAATTTTAATATAACATTTTAATAATATTAAAGGGTATGCTCTTTTACAATATTTAACAATGCGTTTGCCGACATCTTACCGGAACAACAACTAGGTTACTTATTGATTTGAATGACAGTTAAACTAATATTTATATATTATTAAAATTAATAGGGGTTGGTACAAAATTTAAACTTATAATGCTTGAATTTACCGCTCGCTCATTGTGGTATTTTTAAAAATAAATATCAGTTTACTACCTCAAGTTTTGTGGTTTTCAACATTTGATACATGAAGTTTTTTTTTCGTCTCAGGTCATACCTAAAGTGTTAATTTTGAAACAGTTTCATACATCTGTTAGTCTAACTGTTAAGTCTCTCGTTAACTGATGATGTGACACACATATGGACAATGACTGAACGCCACGTGTCATTAAGGGTCCACGCCAAAATAAAAAATTGAAATTTTTTTTTTGGTCGTCTTCTACCTCCCTCGACCTTCCCTTCCTCCCTTATCCCTCCATTCTCTCCTCTACACCAACCCACCAAACCCTTATCTCCTCTCCTCTTCGACTCGTCATACATCGACCCTTCCCCTTCCATCTTCGACTCCACCCATCCACCCACCCACCCAACCCTCCTCTTCTCTTCAATGACCTTCATGAGCCTCCGACCCCCATCTACCTGATTTGACAGCGGTGGAGAGCCACGAGGTGCTAACCAAAACTACAACCCTTCACAGCCGATCTTTTGGATCTTGGAGCTCCTCGAATTGCAGCTGGTTCCAGTGTCTTCTCCAAAAACCCTAAGAACCACCTCACCTCCTCCTACGAACCCTTCGATCTCTTCCTCTCCTCCGCCAGCAAAGATCTCTTCCTCTCATCCAAAAACCCTAGATTGCCATTTTTGGAGCTGGAACCTTCGTCAAGACCCAATACGTTCCAGCTCCAAAAATGGCAATCTGGGTGCCATTTTTTAGAACTCAAATGCAGCTTTTCTTGAAAATCTACCAAATGGGATAGAGCCAAATTTTTTGTCTATGGCGATAAGGAAATTGGCTGAGATGATTTTGGGAAGATGGTAAGGAGTTAGGGTTGGGTGGGTGGGTGGATGGGTGGAGTTGAAGATGGAGGGGGAATGGTGGATGTATGACGAGTCAAAGAGGAGAGGAGATGAGGGTTTGGAGGTTGGTGCAGAGGAGAGAATGGAGGGATAAGGGAGGAAGGGAAGGTCGGGGGAGGTAGAAGACGACCAAAAAAAAAAATTTGAATTTCCACATGGACCCTCTTAATGACATGTGGCGCCTAGTCATTGTCCACATGGGCACCACATCATCAGTTAACGGAAGACTTAACAACCAGACTAACAAATGTATGAGACTATCCCAAAATTAACACTTTAGGTATGACTCTGTGATGAAAAAAAAACTTCATATACTAAATGTTGAAAACCACGAAATTTAAGGGTAATAAACTGAGATTTACCCTTTTAAAATTGTCTCTATCTAATCAGTAGTTAAGAGCTCCTTATTCGTATGTTGAAGCTTTAGTATCAAAGTGTGCATGCATGGCTGAATGCAAGCAATTAAGGCAATACGTTCTAATTACAGATATATGATTGTATCTAAAAAAATTACATATAATTAATGATTAAAATCCAGAAGAAAGCTATCAAGTCATTTGTATACTTTCTCTATAGTTAATCTATATCCGAGTGAAGACTTAAGACCTCAGCCAGAAATTAGGTTTACATCAAAACATAAAATTTGTTTGTATTTGATTGTTGTGCCCACACAATTTAAAAGAGAATTGGTTAAACATCTATTCCCTCACTTGGAGTTTGGATTTGACTTCCACATCTTACTATTTAGCAGCATATGTCATATATGTTTGGTTTGGACACTGTTTGTCACTTTGAGGTTACTATTTTATACAAAAACGTTTCACGTGAATAGGAAAAATCCTGAGACATCTATCTCTATTCACGTGCAACATGTATATATAAAAAGGTGAACGCTAAGACACAGACAGTGGCCAAACATGGTGGAAGCCAAATCCAAACTCCAAAGTGAAGGAATGGATGTTTAACCAATTCTCTTTGAAATTCTGTGGGCATATATAACAATCAAATACAAACTATGGTTTTGATGTAAACCTAATTTCTGGCTGAGGTCTTCAGTCTTCACTTGGATGTAGATTAATTATAGAGACAGTATACAAGTGACTTGATTTCAGACAAACAAAATATAAATGACTTGATAGTTTTTTTTTTTTTTTTTTTTTTTTTTTTCCGCTTGATAGTTTTCTTCTGGCTTTTAATTAATTTGCAAGAATTAAATATATGTAACTTTTTTAGTTAATTAGAACATATTGCATTTCTTGCAAGCACCCATGCATACACTTTGATACTAAAACTTCAAATACGGAGGAGCTCTTAACTTAAGAAAAAACCTCCGCACGGATGACTTACTTAAACAAAGGGAGCATAGAGCGAGCTGTTAATTCAAACATTATAAGTTTAAATTTATCTCATGAATATGTACACATAGATTAATTGTAGATATTTTTTTAGGTTAACGATGAAAAGAGAATCGAGTTGAAGGTATGTCGAGAGTTCTTTGAACGGTATATCAACCTATTGAATGTGAACATAAAATATCAGTATTGCCGCCCAGTGAGTGCATTTTTGACCCAATGAGTGGTGCATAATTATTTCGAGAGTCTACTAAACAATGTGATTGGTCTAAATATGCATTTGATAGGTCATTTGTGGGTATTCGTACTCAATAATGTACTTTTGAAGATGGCTCAAGCACCTAATTTAAAGTAGGGATTTTCCAAAAAGCAAGAGGGTTATTATCTATTAGGGGTTAAACTTCAGTTATATTTCTGTCACAAGAGATTGTGGAAGAAGCAAGAAAGTGTGGAGTGACATCCTGCAATAATTCACAAGCATTTGTACACATTGTCACTAAATATAATTCCAAAAAAGACCAAGCCAAGTCAAATTGTTCACTGTTAATATTCCTATATTGCTCATCAAAAAGGTCATAATACATGGGAAAATAATTATATATATAGTGATCATTTTTGTGAACACATGATATATTTACAATAAAGGGGAGGGGAAGGTTTAGCTTTATAATTGGTCAGCAATAATGTGGTTCAAATTTGCTTTTAGCGAAAATCGAACCTAAGACCCCTTGAGGTAGAGAAGGCCGGGGTACGTAGCAATCTCTCATATATTCTAGAAACAATAGGGGGTCGGGGGTCCTCCCCCTCTCCTCCCCTCTCTTCAATTCTTTTGTTTTGTGTTTGATGAGGGACACCCTCATATAATTTGGTATTAGAGATAAGATTGAACCCCACTTTGGATGTCATGGTTTGTACATTCAAAAAGGTATTTGAAAGGAAAAGTTTCAACTCCTTTGAAAGCTCAAGAAATGGTAGTACCTATCCACAAAATCCACACATTCCACAACCCATCAATCATGATTTAAGCTATTGGCCACTACCATCCAGCTCGATTCTATTTGGCCTTCCATATATTAATCATAAAAACCATTCAATTCTCATTAATTTTTACTGCGGTAAATCTTACTAAGTTTGAAAATGTGGTATACATATGTGGTGAAATTATTATAATACTTGTGTTCAAGGCTCCAATATAATTTTTTATCAAAAGGGGAGGAGGGGTTTCAATTTAGATAATTTTTTTTTTACGGCTCAAAGAAGAAATACCACCAAACTAAGAGTGAGTTCATATTAAGACTTAGAGGTTGTTCGGGATTAGCATAGGAAACACTTTTATTCACAAGTGCTTCGACTTGAAGTTCTTTTATTAAGAATACGTCAATTTTTTTTATTGAAAATCCAAGTTATTCATGAAAGAAAACACTTTTTATGACCATAGGCACATTTAAGTTTTTACAGTCAAATGTAACATAAGCACTTTCAATTGTTAGAAAGCATTTTTAGCTTTTCTAAAAACAAGATTGGCCATTGTTGATTGATTCAGTTTTGTCTAATAACATTTCTTAGAAGCATATAGCAAAAACTCTTCAAAATACAAGTGCTTGCATATTGATTTGGCTAGCATCTTTTTTGAAAATAACAAATGAGAGATAGATGTTTTAAAGAACACACTAAAGACTATGTTTGGGGTGAGGGATTCTTAAAGGATTGAAGCCAACACAGTATGGCATGGACTATAAAATGTTACAGAGGAGATTAGAAACTTCCTTCATGAGCATTCAACATTACAAGAACATGCGAGAGAGATTTGAAAATGACTACTTGAAATAAGTCGTTTACAAGTCATCATACATGTCTTCTATTCATTATATAATACATTTCTAATCTCTTTTCGTGTTTCATTTTGTACGCGAAAAATAATTCATGGAATCATTTCCCATGTTCCTCAATCAAACATGGCCTAAAACAATTCTTTTTGCCCCAAAAGGCACTGAAAAATGCTAAAAGAATGCTTCATAAAGTTTATAAAAATTCCCAACTAGATAAAGGGGATTATCCATATATCCCATAGGTGCTTGCTTACACACAATTATCATTCTCAGGAATTCGAATTCCAATCAACTGGTTAAGGACGTGGCCACTGGCACTGCAAATGGACCAATTGAGTCAACATAAATGGGTCACTTGAGGAGGGATTCTCTCTTACAACCGGTAACACTGCGCGACAATCGTTTAATGGAACGACTGATATACTATTTGAATACGTAACCATCATGTATGTCATCGGTAGTGCTACTAAAACAACATATTGATTGCAAGACAATTTCTCTCCTGCCCATGGGATCATTAACAGTGAAGTTCTCGTGGGGTCAAATGGTCTTCAAATAGATCCATCTTGTAGCCTTAATTAAACTTTTCAAAGGGCCGTTCGATGAGTTTGATGAGATAGATTTGCCAACTTGTGGAATGTATTAGATGAGGCCCAGGCCTTTTTAGATGCATGATTTGAAAGAGAGAGGGAGGGAATCTCCTAATCATTTCTCCTCTAGAATTCTTTTTAAATATTTCCCTACCTCTACTTCTTTAGGATCTTTCTCATATTTTGGCGATGTATAACATGCCAAATGAACGACAAACCTTTTGTCTCCGAGATATATCCCCTTGTGTATACAACCGGTTGCAGCATAGTCTCCTTTTTGTTTTTGGGTTGGACTAAGGGCAAATTGTCTCTAGAGTCATAATCTCCTTTGACATGAGTGGTGATATCCACACCTCCTTTTACATTTTACAAAAATTCCTCTCAATTTCTGATCGTGAGATCGAACGAATTAAAGAAGTTCAAAAGACATAATTTAACAAGGGATGTGTGAGATATAAAAGCGTGGATAGCATCACCCTTGAATAATTACTTTTGCATTCCTTGAATTTATATACACGATAGCGAAAAATCCTATTTTGTTTCGGTCTATAACATGCACAAGAACAATGGATAGTTGGATGTGCACCAAGGATCTAACAAATAAGAATCGAATCACCAATGAGTCTAGTGCATACTCTACGCCGGTACATATTAGAAAAGAAATGGTGAGTGGGGTGGTCACCTTCCATCAAATTGGCATTCGAAAGATAAAGAAGCGTCGTCGTTCAAACAAAAAACAAGAAGCGTCAGCCTTCAGTTTTTTCAGCAGGTCAAAAGAACCTTGAAAAGAAATTTGAGTTTCTTTTTTGAATTTTTTTTTCATGGTGGAGCCCAATTTGGTCATGAATAATGATCATACTGCTCCTACTACTACTACCCTAAAATCTAAGGAATATATATAATATTATGAAGAAAAGGCCTACAAATTAAAGGCAGGAAGCTTTAAAGCATTTTTAAAGTGTTTAAGCTTGGAAATATCTCAATAATTCATTGTCCACTGTTTCATGTTACATTCATGTACCCATAAAAGTTTCTGCCAAATTAGTCTCCAACTTTTGAAAAGCAAGAGTAATTAAATAATTGAGAAGAAGCATGCGTTAAACAAACATAAAACAAACAAAAAGTTTGGGATTTTAAGAAGGGTTTTAAAATTTCTGAGGAGCAAAAAGAAGTTCACCTTTCTTTTGGTATTATTAATTCGACTCTAAACTACATTAAGACGAGAGGGTTAGATTGAGCCTGAGAAACGGTAGGTTGAAGAGGAAGGCCCTAACCACCAGGGCTATCGACCGCCTGCAACAATTGTATTAATTATGCAGTTCCAACGTGCAAACGGAAGGTAGAAAGATTAAGACTCCAATTTAACCATACTGTGTGCTTGACGATATCAAAGGCAACATATTTGTTAGCCACTTATGCAAAGTGAAAACAGTACAACTTTTTGATCCACTAACAAAAGCAATTTCTATCTTTGCATGCGACAAACTGTCACACTTCGAACTCGTACCACAGAAATGCGGCCAAAGCCCGCATGAAGGGTGGCCGTGTCCAATGATGGCCACCACATGTAAGCCTCGACAAACCTTCGTGAGGAGACAACTGAAAAGTTGAAACTCTCTCACAGTTTCCGTGGCCGCCCCATGCTTGCCTTATCCTAGAATTGCTACATAAGACATGGTGGACATAGTCCACCAACTTGCGCGAGAGCTTACAGTTCCAGTAACTCCGATGACACTGACAATTTACCCTATACTTAAGTTCGAATCTCCTCTTTCCCTTTTGGCCTCCTTTGTATGAAAAAACAAAAGGTTCCACCAAGCATTCAAGTGCAGGATCGCCCCCTTAATTTTCATGTACAAGGAACAAAAAGTTGAGCTACGGCTTAAACTGATCCAAAGTTTACATGTAGAACAAGTAGTACACAGTGCTTTGGTTTAAGGCGCTAGACGAAAGACTATCAAGAGGAAACATGAACTTTAGCTAGGACTGGAAGATTTAGGGATTATCTGAACAACATAAACTGAGCTCTTTCTTCCAATCATATTCATTATTACAAAGAAAGTTTGCAATTGTTCGGGTGGCCGTTTTGACACTAAATGGCTGCCAGAGCAATGACATTATCTCAAAGATTTTGACACCAATTTCGATATTGACCCGTAACACATCTATTTCACTATCAAGGGAAGCAGTATACTAGAGCATGGTATAACAATGCAAAAAGATTCAATTGCATATGGATTTTGCATTGCAAGTGACAACTGACAAGCTATACTCCGTTGGCAAACAATTCTCCAACCCAAGTTTCATGTTAAATATATTCAAGCGTTCATGTTGGTTTCTAATATAAGGAGAACAATAATAAACTAACAGGGGTAGTAATTATGTAATGTACAATACCCTGAGTGATGGATCTTCACAATGAAGATGATGAAAGTAGTTGTCATGGCGCCAACCGCTCAATTTTCCACACTTGTTGTCCATTGATCTCTTCAGGAGAATATCGCAGCCTATCAAGAAAAAAATGCATGAAAAATTTGAGCTATGTTCTGTTCCTTTCAGTAGCACATCAATATAGTTAACTCTTATTCCATCACATCATTGTTTAAAACAGAGCTAAGACAAATTCTTTTTGTAATTCCTTTGTCAGCCCATAACTGCTCCATGCATTTGTTACAGGCTATCTGTCGACACTCAAGCAAAAGAAATGGAAAAAGAACGAGCCATCATAAAGTGGATAGGAACCACCTGTCATGCAAACGAGATTTTTGGCCTTGCCAAAACTCAAACAGCTCTGGCTTAAGTCTGTATCCTCCCCAGTTTTTAGGTTTTGGAATTAAACTTCTGCACCAAGAAAAAACAAGTGGAATCTAATTTCAGAGTACATACATAGAATGCAAAATAGTTTCCAATCTATTTTTAGGTTGTTCGGAGAGGAATCTAAACTTAATGCAAACAGCAGCACCTACGATCCATGCGGCACATAAGATGGTGATAGGGGACTGGAGCAAGCACAATTATACCTGAATATTGCATAAAGCTATTAGATATCTGTATTACTTACCCATCAGAGAATTTTTCTTCTAGTTCTTTGTATTGGTCATATAGAACATGCCTTCCGGGAACAACAGTGCTCTGGAATAAGAATATACCAATTGTTTATATTCCTTAGAGAAAATTAATAGTATCAGTAAAATAGAGAGAGAAAATGGAATAATAGTACGAATAATAATCAAACTGTAAATCTTTCACCTTTTACTTCCCATAAATTGAATAATCTTTTCTACTTTTCAAGTAGTTTTATAATATAGTCTTGCTGATAGGTTTAAAATTCCACCAAACAACTAATCTACCACTGGCTGTGCAATTACACCAATTTGGTTTGATAATGTAAGGTAAATTTATATTGCAAGATGGAAAACAAAAAAATGAAGAAATCTACAGAAGAGTCTCGGTGAAAGAAGTTACTTACTCCCTTATTTAAATAATATTGAAAAATTATTTCCTTACACCCCTGTTCTCCTTCTGCACACCTGTGTTACAATTTGACTTGTTTGGGTCATTTGATGAATTGGGTATTTTTCTTTCTTTGTTTTGGGTTTTAATGAGTTCAGTTGGAAGAATTGCCACCTAATTATGTTTTGGTTTTGAACTCAAATTTCTCCTACCCAAAAGGAAATCAAAGAAACGTAAAGAGAGCAGCAGCAGAGAGACAAAATTTGCAGCCAAAATTGTTTTACATGCCTGCAAGTCTGTGAGATGTGGGTTAGCAGTGGAGGCGAAATGAGAGTTCTCCGTTTTGCCAATGTGAAACAGAAAGAGGTGGAATGGGTTAACACATGGAAAGTGACTAATTTAGCCTTGTACGTGAGACTCACGGGGAGCATATTGACAACGACTTAACAAAAATTTTAATTTGGGGCTCAATTCCTAACAATTCTCACCACAATGGTTTAATTCCTAATTTATTTACGATAGGGGCTATCTTCCTAATTATTTATGTCCCTTGACTCTCCCTTAATTTATTCAATCCAAGGGCCAGAAATATACAGGGTATGTAGGGGTAGATAATAGGTGCGAGGAAATTACTTCCCATATTATCAATTAAAACTTTATCACATATAACTTGCGGCTTATTCTTGAGGAAATTTTGCAAGCCTTCAAAATCTATATAAAACTTATGCGGCAATCGAGAAAGAACGTGTCCTATCAAGAGTAGTGAATTCATTAATATAAGAGAAGATCAAGTGAGACAAACCTGCTTGCTAACTATTGCTCCAATCTGACTGCCTCGAGGACGGCTATGGAAGTATTGATCAGATTCCTCATCAGAAACTTTCTGCACAGACCCTTCCACTCTCACCTGTAAGCCAAAGATGGTGTTATGAGACAATCTTCATACATGCAGATCATCAAAACAGCAATCCCTCATCCAGTTTTTTTTTATGTCAATAGCTAAAATATTTATTAGAAAGCTACAAAGTACAAACCAATGTAAGGCCAAAACAAAAGTAGGTTAACCTATGCATACAAGCACTGTAGGCTCCGTATTCTAAAAGCATTAGCCACAAAGTGAAAAACACGGTTTACCTGCCGATTCAGGCCATCCCAGTAGAAAAGAAGAGATGCACGAGGATTTTCAGACAATTCATGTGCCTTTCGACTTTCATAGTTCGTGTACCTGCACAAATTAATACCATTGAATTAAGAATATTATAAGCATCTTCATTAATAACATAATCTGCCTTGTTGATATATGTACAGCCTCAATAATAACAGATGGATACTAACCAGACAAAACCGTTCTTATCAAATCCTTTGAGCAATACCATTCGTGATGAGCTGTAGAAGAAACTAATTTATGTTAACTAACAGGTTATAATACATGCATGAGAAAAATCAGTTTAATATCCAAAACAAAAAATGCAGAGAACAAAACTTTAGGGACTATGGTGAAAGCAATAAAATAGCCATGTATAACATGTAAGAACATATGAAACATAAGTTACTATTGATAAAAGAGACATAGTAACATAGGAAACAGATATTACATTTTTCCATTCTTGGTAGCCGTTGACAATGCCATAGCATTTGGTTCCCTCAATCCAGCAGCCACTACATCGTCGAACCATTTGCGGAACTGTAACATAATTAAGGGCTTACTGTAAAAATGAGGGACACCTTTTGCAACTAAATCTGACATAATTGAAACCAGCTAGACTTAAGACGCTGAATCTGTACCTGATCAAAGGGGTCAGCCTCCACCTGTTCCTCAAGAAACTCAGGAGAAATATAGTTCTCTCTTAGAGCTGATATATCAACTTGTGGGGGCCTTCCAATACGGACACACATAGAAGTGCCTGGATATGGTGGAAGGCGAAGCTTATATTTATCGGCAATAGATGGTGGGACAAATCTACCACCCAGAAAATGGTGTGGACCAAAAAATTTCTTTGCACACAACTTTGGAGCAGTCAGAGAAACCTGGAAAGTAGCAAGTTTGCATCAACAGGATGGCTTATTGTATATAAAGAAATACACATGTACATATAAATAGATATAAATTTTAAAGACAAATCGCAAAGTTCAATCATTTGTAGCCAAGACTAGGTTGAGAGCTACTACAACATACCAACATGTCAGGCTTAATGCCTTCGACACCACCATCCCCTTCAACATGCCACCCAGATGGAATATCTACGGAGACAATAACAGAAGACTTTTCGCGAGTTTGATCATATTTATTTAGATTTACACAAACAAGCTTTTGGATCAGGTTATCAAAGGGAGGCCTTGGGGAACCTGAAGTATTACAAACTATTGCAGTTAGAGATATCATATAACCCAACCAAAAATAAACCACAATCATCAACAAGTTAAGAATCTCTAATCAGGATGATAATTATTGAGTGGTTAGATGTCAGGGTCCTGCATAAATAAAAAGGAGTAAAGACTGATAAATCATTTGTTGAGTTGAGATTTTGTCGAAGAACTATGGCTTATCTGAGAAAATTGAGCAGTCAGATTTAATCTTAGGTTCCTATGTAGTTGAGCAAATTTGGTATTTTCTATGACAATTTATGATAGAAATAACAACCCAGACATTATCTTGCCAGAGAGCAGGGCAATGTAATCTTAGGTTCCACTGTACATATGTTTAGAATGTTTAGGATGTAAAGTATTTCCGACTTATCATGTCAGTTTCTTATACTTGGACAACAATTGAAGGAGAATCAGAGTGATTGTGTCAACAAAATTGTATTGGCATCCTCACTAAATAGAGAAAGGTCAATTTGCCTAAAATGAAAAAAAAGTAGTCATTACCATGGAATGAGAAACCGAACATTGCATCTACAATAATGTCGAAGTCCTTTGACAAGTCCAACGGCAGATCTTCCACTGAGATGAAGGGGACTGACAGTGATTCCAGCTGCAAAATAATCATTATGAGACAAATCCAACAGCCATGTATCTATAATATAACCCCACATTCAAGAGTTTTTTAACTTTGAGTTGTATTCCATACTTGCGTAACAAGACCAGCATAAAGAGGCTTAGCAGTACGCTTTGGATAACAAACAGACAGCTTATAACCAAAGTGATACAGGTGACGAGCAGCCACGAGACCATCACCACCGTTGTTTCCAGGGCCACAAATCACAAGGACTCGATTATACTCACTTGGTTTATAGACCTGCCAAATATATTAAGAAACAAATATGAAGCACCATATAACCCAAATGCAGTTCCTCAAGTCACTCCTAAATGAACATTTTTTACACCTAGTAGCGTTGCGGAATACTCAGATGAAATAATCTCATTGCATCTCTCAACAGAAAGTAAATAAGTAAATTAACGATTACAGTTGGGCTAGGTACATGTGCATGATCATCAACAACAATACGAACAATCAAAATAGTGCAGAAAGCCCAAAAACAAGAGGCATACGAATATCCGAAAACAACGAGTTCACATTCAATTAATCACAAAATACGTTGAAAACTGCTAGGAAAGTGAAAAGCTTTACCTCTGCAATGGAAGTGGCCACGCTCAAACCAGCCAATTCCTACAAAATTAACAAAAACCCAGAATTGGGATTGTCAGTAAATGACTATGAACCCAACCCATCATACAAAAAATACTTTTAAAAGGGAAAAGGAGAGTGACTGACCATTAACTGGTCGACGCTGAAGCCGAGAGGACCCATGAGGATCTCATCGATCTCAGCAGCTTCACGCTGCGTCAGGTACGATATATCCTCCGGATTCTGCATGCTGGGTACTGCGCCTACAGACCCAACTCCCGCTGCTCTGCTGGGGTTCGAACAAAACGCATGAATTGCAGGGCTCAGAACTGGTTGAAGAAATGCCTGGAAATTTAACGATACAGTATATAAATTTACTGAATTCTTGGTTCGAGAGAGAGAGAGAGAGATATACAAGTAAGAAGCTTACAGAGACATTGGAGAGAGGGTTGTAGAAAGAGGTGGAAGCGTTCGAAATGGGAGTGGAAGAGAGTGATTGGGAAACTAACCCAAATTGGGTTAGGAAGAGGACACGTGTCATTATTCTGGTTTTGCGTGCCAACGACCACATTCAACTGCGACTGCGACTGCGACTGCGCCTGCGAGCAAAGCTTGTTTTCTTGGCAGAACTTCAACTACTTCAAGTTCTTGCTGGTGAGAGGAGAGAGTGTGCGTGTGAGTGTCGGGTTTTAGGGGCACAATATCTCTGAAATGACACATAGTTAACGGAAATAACCCTTGCTTTTGCCCTTTGGATCAGCGACAATCCCTATTACTTCTTTCCTCCTAGCGGTTGCTCAAACTCGAATCCTTGAATGTTGCAATCTTAAAGGACTTGTAAAGAGTAAGTTCGACATTTCATGCTTTTTGTCGAGGATTGCAAGATCATCAGAGTAATGGGATCTTTTCCTGTGGTGCCTTTTAGTTCTTGTGAGCGTAATCTTTTATGTCAGTTGGATTTCAATTATTTGTTCTAAGCAATTCTACTACATTATTGGAAAGTTTGTCATTGTGAAATTATAGTGTTTCTTTTAGCGTTTGTGGCCTGAATATTGAGTTCTTAGTTATAGTTGTGTAATTTTAGAGTTAAAACATGACATATTATAACAGATTGGGTCATTTGAGATAAATTGTAAATGGGGATACTCCAATGATCCACTTCCAAAAAAATTATAACAACACACATTCTACATAGAAACTAATTTGGCTTAAAATCAAGGCCAATATATAATATCCACAAAAATACGTAGGACTTTGTTTCGCTGCAAAAATTAAGACATTATTGTCACTGTTGGTCTTTCTCCCCCAATATGTTCTGAATCTTGTCGATGAAGTTCATCATCGTATCCAAACCCTTTTCGTCAAGTCTCGGAACAGTGTGGCCTTTCGGATGATGAATCACCGAAGCATCTACACAGTGTTCCAACAGTTCAAGCCCGTACGGCTTCAAGAAATCCATCTCTCCTGCAACACATATAACACACTCGTAAATAATCCACAGACGAACACCTCAAGGTCGTAGATGATTTTAGATATTAAGTAGGTTTAACAATGCGGTTCTCTCGAGTGGAGGATAGACCGTCCACGTTAACGGATGATTTTGGATCATTGATTATAACAAGTCAGTGTCCTACAATGTAGAATCCATAAATGAAGGGAGTAGGATTCTCTCCCCTCTTTTTTCCCCTCTCATTCCCTCCCCTTCTATTTGAATGGTCACGGTTAAACCACATCAACATTTTATATTAATTTTTTATAGCAAAAGAAAGACAAAATAAGAGAATGTGAGAGGAAGAGACGGAAGCGGATGGAAAGAAGAGGGAAGAGAATCTAGTCCATAATGAAGGGTGAAAGGGTTTCACAGATCTACTCCTTTTGCAGTTTGACAAAACAAAGGAAACGGAAAATGCGACCAACCAACTAAATTCATTTAATAACATTACAAATTTGGCCAGGTTTTGCAATAATATGTTGCTCATGCTAATTGTAGGGTAAGGAAATGTGTCACACTCACACCAAGTCAACCAACTAATTAAAACCATATGCATAAGCCAACGATTCTGAACAGTTAATTGAAATAAGTCCTATAAAATATAAGAATTGACAAATTAATAAAGTCCGAGTCCCCGCTCCTAACCGATTCTAGGTAATTAATTAAAACAGGTCCTACAATATAAAACCCATCAAACCAATAAATTCGAGCGACTTTCAACCGTTGATTGATTTTGTACCTAACAAAGTTATTTGTGCATTCGAAAATTGAGCAAATAAATGAAACGAAATATACCTAAAAAGTGAAGGGACGGGCACTGAATGGGAGACGAATAAGCATCCTCAGCCACCGCCGGTGACTTGAATTTCGCCCCTCCGATTATTATCAGGAATTTAATTTTGGGAACTTTAGTCAATGCCACACCCTGCAACCAAACCAAAACGACACCACCTCAATTCCCTCGTTACCTTTCATTTCTTTAAATTATATTAAAAACTTGAATTATTTGCTTCTTTTCTACCTACCTTCGCTTGCAGCCCCGGCAGCCCCGCCGACAGTATTGCTCCCTGCAGTCATTCATCAATACCTACTTAATACATTACTGTAAATTATAACCGACTTATAGCTCAAGCGGTTAAAAGCGTTAATAAAATAAATACCTGGGAAAAACCAACAAGGCCATCGAACGGTCCCTGTTTAATCATGTAATCTTCTATGTATTCCAGACACTCGTCAAAGTTCGTGTACGCTGAAAATTCCTGTAAAAAAAAATAAAAACAAAAAATTACATTCCACAAAAAGATTATAAAAAAAAAAAAAAAGCAAGAACAAGAATCTGGGATTTGAATTTTTGTTTTTTACCTGGTTGAATTGGAACCACTCGTAATAAGGAGGATCGAAAATGCCGTCGACGTCGGATTTACCTTGGGCCGGAAAGGGCCCATCGAGATAAACCATGTCGAGCTTCTCCAGCACCGATTCCGGCCACTTGCCCACTTGCTTCCTCATTATTTCCCCGCAAGTTCGGAACCCATGGAGGCACAGAAACCTGGGCTTCCTCGAACACCCGCCGCCTTCTCCGCTTCCTTGGCTCCCCATGTTTTCCGCTGTTTTTCGGAGATAATAAGGAGAAGAAGAATATTCCGACCGGTCGACGAGGCTTTTGTTGTTGTTCTCGGCAGCTCCGGTAGTGTGAGAGGAGGGATGGAATGCGTGTGGAATTTGGCTGGATTTAAAAGGAGCAGGTTGGAGGGCAGTTTTGACATTGACGACGTCGGGTGGAAATCTCCCTCGTTCAAATCCAATGTGAACGACCACGGTGTTTGATGTGGCAGATGACGTCATCGTCAAGGGACAGACTCTGAGAACGCAAAAGCTTTGATTTGACCCCGCGTGGGCAAAAAGTACATGCCCGCTCTCTCATGTGTGCCGTTGAGAAAGGATGAACTTAAAATTATTAAATGGTCCTTAATATTTGGTTGGAATTCCATTGATTTACTTATAAACCAAAGTTGATTTTTACATTTTGAACCCTATAGTTGTCTAATTTTCACAATCCCGCCCATCGAACGACATGGTCGTTTACTAGTTGCACAAACTATGGCATGGCTAGGGACAATTTTGGCCTCCTAAATGGCTTTAGCCCTCTAGATTTTTTTTCTTTTTTTGTTATATTGTGAGGTGCAGTAGGTTAGATTTCAAAATTTATATATGCAAATATAATTTGTGATGAAAATTTTATCTCATTTGTGAATTGTCATACGTGTCATCTTATTTAATTTCTTATCTGTGGATGCAAATTTTATCCTCCTCGATCTTGGACGATTTTGCACCTACAAAACAACTAGCACCTTAGGTTAAGGCCAAAAGCCTCACGCGCCCACGATGAATGGGGGGCTTTGGCCGAAGAACCTCCGATGCCAAAGTTAGAATTTTAGAGAGAAATAGTGTTTAGAGTATTTGTGATTTTTTGTAAGAGAATTGGAATCCATTTTTGGTGAAAATAGGAGCCTATTTATAGGATTAGGCTTCTCCATTTTCTTCAAGGAATGGCCGGCCACTCTCTCCATTTTTTTGGGTGAATTTGTGGTTTAATTAGCCAATTAATTGGCTAATTAAATATGAAAAGAAATGTTATAGTAATTATGGTATTGATTGGCTAATAAAAGGGAAGAAATGGTGGGAAA
Organism: Malus fusca; assembly: GCA_035220775.1. NCBI lineage: Eukaryota > Viridiplantae > Streptophyta > Magnoliopsida > Rosales > Rosaceae > Malus > Malus fusca. The sequence continues at coordinate 43,948,768 of CM069073.1, read as the reverse complement.
AGGTAACAAAAAAGGTAATGGTTTAGGTTTTGAATGGGATAGCCGGCCCTATAGTATTTTTTTAGGTTTGAGTGGATGTTTCAAATTGATAATTAAGGGATTGATTAGGTGATTAATCCCTTAATTAGTCAATTTTTAGGAAACATGAAAGGAAAATATTATTTAGCCAATTGATTAGCTAAATAATGGAATATAAAACATATAAAAAGAATTAGGTTTTGGGAATTACCTTATAGAAAGGATTTGATGAAATAGGCTTTAAATCGTTACCTATTTTGAGCACTTTTGACTTAGTTGAAAGATAATTTCCTGCTGCTTGCGCGTAGGAATCCCGGTATGCCTCAAGGGTATTTTTGTCCTCTTTCGTTCAAAAGTCCACGTGTCGCCTAGTGAATATTTTTGGCTCCACATTATCGACATTAATCAATCTCTAATCAACATGCTCCAAAAACAATCCTTAGGCGATGGCAGCATATTAAACCTTGTCTTCCAATTGAATTAGATTCACAACCCCAACAATCCATATAGGGAAATTCACAAATTTAACCTTTAAAAATTGGGAACTTTAACGAAAAGCTCCCGGTACTGTTCACTTTAACGAAAAATCACATTTTTACACTAAAAAGTCAATTCTAGTCCTATTCACTTTATCCTTTATTTTGTCATTATCGTTAAAACTCAAAGTTTTCAAGTTATTTTCATTAGTTTTCCTTTAATTCGTATCTTTGCAATGATCATGTAATGCATTTTAAGATCTCTTCATTTAATCTTTTATGGTCTAATATCGCATGTTTGGTAGGCTGGTTTGGACATCTTATTTTCTTTTAAATTGGACTTGTAACGTAACCCATATTTGATGCGCTAAAATGTAAGATGGACTGGATTTGGATCTGGCATGTGAGTCCGATAAAAGATTGGATTCATAACCTCTCACTTGAGTGTTTGAGTAAATGTAGAAATATAGAGAATAATCGAAATGATGACTTTGAGGTACGACTTGAATCGTTTCCTTAAAATGTTATTTGCCCCCACTCGAATGAGTTTGCTAAAAGGTTCTTGGCAAATCACTTCCGGGATACAACAAAATATGAAATATTCGATTAGCAAAACCGAATTGTATTCCCTTAGAAATAACTAGAAAGAAATTGTACGAATGTGATGAAGAGAGAAGAGAGAGCAAATAAACAGTGTAGACAACAAATTTTTGAATTGTGTGTGAAACATTATGCCACAATTTATAGACATTAAAGAGCCCATTCATTTTGGTTGAAGATATACAACTTTTATTAAGAATGTTGACCTAAAAGATATGTCTAATTTCAGAAATTAATATTGACTGGTTGCATCCTTTTAATTTTACTCATACTGTTTGAGTATAACAATCTCAAACATTATGTCTTTTAATCAAATGTAACAATAATTCAACCAAAAGGTACAAGAGTAAAAGGGTGGATTATACAACCTTTGTAAAGGTTGCTAATCCTTCCCAATTTCAATAATATGGTAAATGATATAATAACAATTCTCTCTTTATAATTAACCACAAACATACTGATATAATCATGCATATAATAAAGGTGTCTTTCAAATTAAACCTTTAATTAGTGTAAGTAATTCAAAGTTATAACAAATGTGATGGTGACCTAAGTTTAAACCAACTATTCTTATGTTAAAACTGGAATCACTACACACGTGACTATGTCTTATTTACTTAAAGAATTTTCTAAACTAATTAAGCACTATTATGGCCTTGTGCTTCATCCTGGTTTCATGAACATTTACAAGAGAAAACCCAACTCTTGGTAGAAGCGTTACCACTTCTTATGTTCATATAGGTGATGTTCATTCCCATGTCCCTGCTACTATAGACATAACTACAAATAACCTCATTAAGAGATAAAACTCATCCTCCTAAACGTAACAGTCTTGCATTGATCATCCTGAAATGAGCTATATATTAATTTTTAGTGCTTTTACAACCACTTATCAATAACTTGTTATTACCCATTAAACTTTTAAACTAGTGATGTTTTAGACAAAGTCGGGTTACCATTATTGGTGGCTAATTTTCAGTAACAGGTTTTAGCTCCATTCCACTAGATGTACTAACTACCAAAGCTCTTGAAAGTGCTTTTGTCAACGGATCCGCCGAGTTATTACTTGATTTAACATAAATAATATTAATAACTCCATCAGTTATTAGTTGCTTGACATATTCATGTCTCAAGCTAATATGTCTAGACTTTCTATTGTATACCTTATTGTATGCTCTAGACAAAGTAGCATCACTATCACAATATAAAGAAATGAATGGCATTGGTTGTGGCCACAACTCTATTTCCAATAACAAATTTCTACTCCACTCCGCTTCTTTACCTGCTGCCGCTAATGCTATTAATTCAGATTCCATAGTTGAATGTGCTATATATGTTTGCTTCTTCGAAGCCCAAGAAATTGCTCATCTGGCAGTTGTAAAAATCCACCTTGATGTAGACTTATTATCATTAGCACTTCTTATCCAACTTGCATTTGAATATCCTTCAAGTAATGCTGGAAACTCAGAATAAGTTAAACTCAGGTTAATAGTTCTTTTAAGATAACCAAAAATTATATTTAATGCTTTCCAATGAACAGTACCTGGATAACTAGTGTATCTAGAAAGTTTTCTTACTGCAAATGCTCACATTTATCATTGTAATCATCATTGCAAGCAATTAAATCAAGTGTGCGCATATATTTTAAAGATCTAAAATTTACATGTGCTAAACGTAAATGCCATGCATGAGAGGAAGATTCAACAATATAAATAGAAGAATTCACTTTATTATTAATACTTAGTTTGAACATCCCATCACAAGAATACCCATTTCCCAACAAACATCCCATTTTTCGACATTATTAACTTTTTAGACTCTAGAACAGTCTTTATACCGTTCTTACATAATAAATTTGCAGACACAAGATTCTTTCTAATTTTTGGAACATGTAGTACATTAACCAACGTCAATTTCTTCCCAGAAGTAAATTAAAGTTCAACGGTTCCTTTTCCTAGAACTTTGGTAGAATTATGATTCCCCATTAAAACCTCTTGATTGTCCGTTGATGCTTCATATGTCTTGAATTGTGCCTTGCCATTACACATATGTATAGTAGCCCTTGAGTTGAGCCACTGATTAGATGATTTTATTGCCGCTGCCATATTTAGTTCGGTAATCATGCCAATATACATCATTGATACCATTTCAACAATGTTATCAATTCCAGAATTTTTCACCATATTTGCACTATTGGTCTCATTGGCATATTCCTCACTCACTTTTATGTGTCTACAATCACGAATGTAATGGCCTTTCTTTCCACAATGGTAGCAGACACCATTTGCATTCTTTTGATTGTTGTTGGAATTAGTCTTCTTAAACTTCCCTTTGTCAATTTTGACTTTGAAGTTCTTTTTTTATTTGTTTCCTTCGACAATGTGAACTTTAGAGGAATCTTGATTTGCAAAATTCTTATCACGATTTCAAGTTTCCTCTTCAATTTAAATACCCTTTTGCAAATCCTCCAAACTAATATCTTCCACCATGTGTAGAAGTTTCTTTTTATAGTTATTCCATGTTTGGGGTAATTTTGCCATAATAGCCCTAGCTATCATAGAATCCAGAATAACTATTTTAAGTTCACGAAGCTTTGAGACCAAGACCAATAATTCATGAACTTGGTCTAGGATGGGTTTGTTATCAAACATAGTGAACTCATAATATTTGAACATTAAAAATTTGTCGGTACCTCTTTTCTCCGATGTGTACTTGTGTTCAAGTGCTTCCCAAATTTTCTTTGGAGATTGAATGTGTGCGTACATGACATATAAGTGATCAGATAATGTGCCCAAGATGTGTCATCGGCATACCAATTCATCTTCTTTATGCTTCTTTCGATCGGTAACTATTTTGTCCGTGTCTTTGTCACTTGGTTCACAAATAGGCTCCAATTTTGGGTCCAACACATATATGACATTTAGAACAGTAAGCATGAAATACATCTTGTCCTTCCATCGGGTGAAGTTTGATCCATCAAATTTGTCTAGCTTGTAGACATCTTGATTGATAATCTTCAAAGCCATGTTATCAGACTTGTTCTCCATGACAAAAATAATATTTTAAGATTGTTTGAGTAAATGTAGAAATATAGAGAATAATCCGAAGGATGACTTTGAGGTACGACTTGAATCGTTTCCTTAAAATGTTATTTGCCCCCACTCGAATGAGTTTGCTAAAGGGTTCTTGGCAAATCACTTCCAAGATACAACAAAGTATGAAATATTCGATTATCAAACCGAATTGTATTCCCTTAGAAATAACTAGAAATAACTTGTATGAATGTGATGGAGAGAGAAGAGAGAGCAAAGAAATTGTGTAGACAACAAATTTTTGAATTGTGTGTGAAACATTATGCCACAATTTATAGACATTAAAGTATCCATTCATTTTGGTTGAAGATTTACAACTTTTATTAAGAGTGTTGACCCAAAAGACATGTCCAATTTCAGAAATTAATATTGACTGATTGCATCCTTTAATTTTACTCATACTATTTTAGTATAACAATCTCAAACATTGTCACATCCCGACCTGGGCTCCACCACATTCTGGGCTTGGCTCTGCCGTAGCACGATATTGTCCGCTTTGGACCCCGACCACGCCCTCACGGTTTTGTTTCTGGGAACTCATGCGAGCAAAACTTCCCAGTGGGTCACCCATCATGGAATTGCTCTCGCGCGAACTCGCTTAACTTCAGAGTTTCGATGAAATCCGAAGCCAGTGAGCTCCCAAAATGCCTCGTGCTAGGTAGATATGGGAATATACATATAAGGCATAGAGGATCCACTCCCCTGGGTGATGTGGGATGTTACAATCCACCCCCCTTGGGGCCCGACGTCCTCATCGGCACATTTCCGGTCAGGGATTGGCTATGATACCAAATTGTCACATCTCGACTCAGGCTCCACCATATCCCAAGCTCGGCTCTGCCGTAGCATGATATTGTCCGCTTTGGGCCTCAACCACGCCTTCACGATTTTGTTTTTGGGAACTCATGTGAACAGAACTTCCCAGTGGGTCACCCATCATGGGATTGCTCTCGCGCGAACTCACTTAACTTCGGAGTTCCAATGGAACCCGAAGCCAGTGAGCTCTCAAAAGGCCTCGTGCTAGGTAGATATGAGAATATACATATAAGGCATAGATCTACTCCCACGGACGATGTGGGATGTTACAAACATTATGTCTTTTAATCAAATGTAGCAACAATTCAACCAAAAGGTGCAAGTTGAAATCTTTAACATCGAGGTGGGTTACAAAGCCAGTCGAGCTTCTTTCTTGCTCGCGAGCTCTCTGTAACTCCTTTTCGTCAATTTTATCATCAGGTTTTCCTCTTTTCAGTATTTTTTTTTCAATCACCTCTTATTTGTTCAAGGTAATTCCCTCATTACCCTCCTATCTTCGAATTTGAAACATGGGTACTTTGATTTTTCTAAATCTAGGATACTGACCGAAAATTTGGTCTAAAGTTAGCCTAAAATATGCTTGTTTGAGGTATTAAATTTGTTAATTATTGGTAAATATTGTATTATTCTTGTTCTTATATGGATTTCCCCTTTTGATCATGATAAACTAATTATTTACGACGAAAATAGAAGAAAATTGAGGAAAAGAAGATTCTGTTGTTAATTAGCTGGATTTAAGTCCATTCCAAACCCATCGAGTATAGTGTTGCACCAAATATTGGACTGAAATTGACACACTCCGATCCCGAGATCCTCCAAACACCAGGATGGGCACGTGTTGGCCGACATTCGAGGGTGACGAAGCCATTTTAACATGCATGCAAGTTATGAAGAAAAAACGAACGTAAATAAAATATGTAAATTTAAATATAATGGAATATGCAAATACGGGAACGTATTTAGAGCATACAACAAATTAGAAATACCATGTGAGAAATATTATAAAAAGGTACGATTACAAAGAAAAAGGTCTTACACTGAGAAGACTCAATGATACCGATACAGAGTGCCGCAACGTTGGGATTGTACGCCTCGATTCTAAGTCTTGAAGGGTGCGCAAAACAAAATGTGAGTGGATCAAAGTTATAATAATAGAACTAAGTAAAATCATTTTTCTTTTGACATACTAACCCCCTGTTTTGAAAACACATATAATACTACATAGTAGGTTTTTTTGAATATCTAACATGCCATAAAAACCTTCATAAAACATGTGTGTGTGTGTGTATATATATATATAATAGTGCTCAGTAACGGTAACATAGTCCCTCGAAGGCAAATTCATAAAATAGTGTACTTAACTAGGGGTATCATAACTCGAGGGTGAAGTTGTACGATATTGAGTTACGCCAGTAAAGAAATATGGTAGGTCCCATCACCCGAAGGTGAAGTTGTACGACTCTGGGTTACGCCAGAGAAGAAATATACATAACACACCGTTACTAGCCGCTGCTAGTGAAGCTGTTCGACATTGGTTTCTTTAGTGAAGCTGGGAGTATGTTGTGTCCTATGGCCATAGACAAATACATACTCGTGTTGTGTGGATTTGTTGTATGATTACCCATTAAGCAAGCACATAAAACATAAATCATATTTTGAAACCATATAAACTTTCTATCTCAAGCATCATCATAAATCAATAATATAAAATCATTAAATCATACTAGTAAATCCATAATATCTTGTAGGGCATAAAAAGAAGTAGTTCGTAAACCTTTCATAAAATGTAAGTTCGATAAATCATAACTAATGCGTTAAACGTATAATCATAAAATCATGCTTTTCATGAATGCAAGCCTAGTATTTTAATAAATATCATGCAATTTGAGAAAGGGTCCACTCACAAATACTTCGTCGTCAAAGAGTCGTGCAAACTATAGAGGATAGGGTCGCCACTAACAAATGCACCTAAGCACATAAAGGGGCCAATTGTCAAAACTCTACTAAAATGATAGAATTTGAGAAAACGGACGGTAGATTTGGATTTACTAGCGCATGTGCTCTACACGCTGAGCATAATAGCCCATCACGTGCTGCGAGTACAGGTGTACTCGCCTTCCTCGCGATTCTAGCAGTTTTTCTAGATGTTTTCCCCAACTTCCAGAGCTCATTCCGAGCTCGATATAACTCCAAATTGAGTGATTCAAGATCCTATGTAAAGTTAGAAATGTAGGGAATAGATATATACCTTTTCGAGACTCAACGAAGGTAAGAGCTCGTCGGAAAATTGACTGGACAATGACCAAACGACCCTGGTTTGGGTTTTCTAGAAAATGAACAGTGCTTTCCTTCGGGTCTTCCCTGCGTCCACATGTGGTCAACACTTAAAACTACCCTAATCTAATACTAAAACACGATCTAAGGGGTTCTAAAGAGTTTATCTTCGTCGGGGACGGCGGGAACTCGACGGAGAAACACAAGCACAATGGCAGTGCCACTGTGCTAGGATGGGTAGCTGTAATTGTTGCCAATGTTGGTGGTGGTTGTCAGCTGCCCAGGGAGGAAAAGAAGGGGAGATTTGAGAGTGGGAATGTCGACGGAAGATAGGTGAGGGAGAGTGAGAGGGTTCACGGGAAAAGAAAAGGGAAGAGAGGGAAAAGAAAAATGAGAGAGCCAGGAGATAAGGCCGGCAGGGGTGGCCCTATTGGCTCACCAAACAAGGCAAGAAAAGGCGAAACGTAAAATTACCGAATTGCCCTCGACGTTCCAAATTCCGTAAAATCTTCGTTCGAACTCCAATTTCAATTTCACTTATGCCCATGCATTCGTGGCGACGAGTACAATAAGGGTAAGCTAAGGAAATGAGTCCTACGAGTCATGACATGACGATCAACAAAAGTCAACGATTTTGGCCTCGAATGGTATTTCGTAAAATTACACATTTAAAATTATAAAAACCGTAAAATTAGGGATGAGTTGTTACAGAAATTCAAAGCCTAGTCAATTCACGCCAGCCCAATCCTATCTCTAAAATCCAATCCCATCCAGACCACTAAACGATACTTGCAACTCCTTCACTCAAACATAAGATAATTCACAATTAAGTTAACCTTTGAACAAAACTATGGAGGCCACTTTGGAATTTATGAAAATAGTTGTTTGGAATTCTAGGACCAATTGGAAAAAACAACTTTTTAGAATTCTTTTTATTTTTATTTTTTGGATATATAGGATCATCATGAGAAACATTGTACAACTATACTCTATGCCTTAGAACATCTTCAATGGGAATTCTTAAGGACTCCCACCACCAATTTTTAGGTTTAGTGACGGTAAAGGAATATTCAAGTCCCTAAAAGAATATTGACTGCAATGAGAAGTCTTTATAGTATAATCCCTAAATGTAGGAACTAAAATACTAAAAAATCATTGTACATTTTGTTGGAGTATTGTGGTCATTGGTAAACAAAAACTACTTCTACCATTGGTTTTCGAACAGTTAAAAAAAGGGAGTTGCAGCAAAATGAGAAGCTACTATGCAACATTCCCATGTGGGTGTGTTCATAAAACAAGAAAAAAAAACAAAAAGAGCAGTAGCTGTGCAACATTCCCAAGTTGGTGGGTTTATTTTTTCCCACTCAAAAATCAAAGGAGACCCAATTTTTGAGTCCTTATATACAGTCCTCACATTTAAGAATTTCTTTGAGATATCCAATGAGTCTCTATATATTGAAATACTTTGAGGACTTCAATTCCGATCCATTGAAAGTCTTTTGTCCCTGTATTTAGAAAATATATGAATGTAGAGACTCGATTTAAAGTCCCACAAGAGATGCTCTTAGTAAAAAAACCTTGCCAAATAAACTATATGAAACAAAACTTCAAGATATAAAAAAGTGTGACACACATGCTACAATTTGAATCAATAAATTAAGTGCTCCCTAATTCCTTGTTATTGGCAACAAGCTTTTGCTAAACTCAAATCAAAATACCAATACTCTCATTTAGGGATCGACAATTTTCAAAAATCAGATACTTAAAAAAAGTTTAGATTATTAAGGGCCTTTTTGTTCTTTACTTGAATCTAACTTTTTAAACTAAAAAACACTTTTTAAATTTTACACCTTAAATACTTGTTTGGTATGTTTGTTTTAAAAAATAAACTAAAAACTTACTTAAAAACTAGCCTACTTCTAGAAAAACACAAAAAGTGAGATTTTAGAGTTTTTAAACTCCAAACCCACCACTTTCTCTCTCATCTCCTCTCACTCCTGATCTTTTTATGTTAGCTTTCTATCTCTATCATATCATTCTCTTTCCTCTTCTGATTTGATCCCTTCTCTCATTCCCTCCAATTTTCTCTCTCCTTTCTGCACTCTTTCCCCTTTCTCTCTCATCTCTATCTCCTCCGACCCTCTCATTGAATCTCTGTGTCTGTCCAATTTATTTATTTATTTTGTTTTTTTCCTAAAAAAATGGGATAATTGGTGGCAAGCCACGGTTATCTGCCCCTTTTGTGCCCATAAAGGTTATGGGGAATTTCACCCTGCTCATAGCCATAGTCAAGCAGACTCACTAGCACAGAGCATTGAACCCGGAAAGGCTCTGTGTCTGTCCAATTAAATTTAGTAGTAATTCTCAAATTCACGGGAGTTGTTGTAGGGTATTTTTTTTTCTTTTTTCATTTTAGTTATTAGAATTTAATAACAATTTTGAATCTCATACCAAACAAGTTTTTGGATATAAAAAAAATTGTTCTTAAAACATGTTTTTAAGAAATGTTTTGAAAAATTATGAATTTTTTTAAATACGATACCAAATAGGCTCCAAAATTTTCAAAACATGACACAAAGTTAAATAATGTAAAATGAAGCAAGCACTTCTAAGTTATCGCATTAAATCTAATTCAAATACCAAATGTTATGACAACGAGGGTTGGTTGAGTTGGTAAAGATCATTCTCTTCACTAGATCAACTCTTAAGTTCGAGTCTCGTTGACATTAATCCCATTTAGTGAGCGATCTGTAAAAAAAAAAAAGGTTAAGATCCCTCTCTAAGTCCTCAAAGAGACTTGTATTTAGTTGTATGCCTCACCTTAAGATGGGTAGCTTCCCATGTGACAACCCGTCCCTAATTTTACTTTTTTATTAATTTTAAAAGGATGAATTTACGAAAATGCCCTACAGGCAAGGACTTTGACTTCCGTTGACCATCAGTTTGAGAGATGTATGACTTATTCTTTTAGTGGATCCTCGTATTACTCGTTGGTACGAACGCATGGGCGAAAGCCGTTTGCGAGTCCGAATTATAACGGTATAGTTATGGACGTTTGAAAATGGTTATTTAAAGTTTAGTTATAAATTATTTGAATTCCCACCTTGTGGGAAAGTGGCCCAATCAGATTTGTGTTAGTAAAGGACCAATTAGATAAAGGAGTGAGTGACCAATCAGAATGGGAGGAAAGAGGGCAGCAGCCAATCAGAGAAAGGGAGAGAAGCTCCCAGCTTCTCATTCCAGTGCACAACCCAAAACCACCTTCGCGACCTTCCATTTTCTAAGGCCGATTTCGGCCAACTCCGATGGAGTTTTTCGACGCCACCACCACCATCTTGAAGCTCTCATTCCCCTATACAAAACCTAACCAAGAACCACCTTTATAAACCACCACATGTGGCGGGGCGAAGCCACGAAATCCAACGCGTCAAAATCGTGTCTGACCACTTCAATTTTTCGGCGAATCGGCAAAGCAATGGCCGATGACACCACTAGGGCTTTGTAGCCCATCATCCCAGGAGAAAATCCCAACCAACCTTGACCCCGTTGGACCACCGTAGACGACGAATCGACGCCAGGAAGCTTTAAGCACCCGCCAGCTTTGTGGGCAAAATTGACCATCTTCCGTCCACTTTTGAACTTCGTGGCAGGTATGAAAGTTGTTCCTCTCTTTGAGATCTTCATTTCTGTGAAATTTGAGAATTTTTAGAAATAATGGAATTTTCCGGTGAACTGTGGTGGCCGGCCACCATGCGAGGCGGCGCATGAGCCAAGACTCCACCTGACCTTCCTAGGTTAATTTTGAAGCCTTGATTCCATATTTGACATCCGTTTAGTGAAATTATGATGTTTAATATAGTTTCATAGTTGACCACCTAGTTGGCCACTAAGAGGTCTTTGCATGAATTGACGATCAGACTGTTGGATCGTCACCAAATTTTAATACATTATAGTATGTAATATTTGAGGATATTATAAACTTAAAGATTGGAAATCTGACATACGGATCTTCTCAAATTGGATTTGTAAGTTCGTAAAATAAAACGTTGACCACCACTTGAATTGGCAATTGGCGGAGATCCAACCGTTGAATCGTAATGAAACTTTAGTATTATGTTCTAGAAGTATAATGTGGATTTTTAGAAGTTTCAGATCGAAAATCTGAGATGCGGATATTCCAGATTGAGTTACGTAGGGTTGTGGACCCTACCGTTGATCTTTGACCGAATGTTGACTTTTGGTCAATGGATCTCAAATCATTCTAGAACATCATTGGGATGTGTTTTATGTAAATTATAGGTTCTATGGATAAGAGTTATGAGACGTGACTGAATAATTGTTCTAGGTGGGGATCGTTCGTGATGTCTCGATATTCGTGCTTGGGAGTTGTAGTGCGGACCGAAGGTGAGTGGGTCTTTTCCTTTTTATCATATGTATATAATTGATAGTTCCACAAACACTTCTAAATTAATTTATGCATGTCCATATGTCATATCCATATGTATACTACATGCACATAATTACTGTAAATGCTTTGAAGTGCGAAGAGGAATGCATGACGCACATGTAAGTTCAGGTGAGTTTATGGTGTTACTCGAAATGATCGAGTTATGGCATGACTATATTTATGTTAATAGGCAACTCCGACATTGTCGTACAGGTTGCAATGATAGGCAACTCTGACCTTGTCGTACAGGTTGCAATGATAGGCAACTCCGACACTGTTGTACAGGTTGCCCATGAGTCGTACATGTTATGTTGAGATGCATTGAGAGCTTATAAACATGCACCCTGATGTTAGTGCTCCCGTCCGTGGCTAGGGCATAGTCTTTCACGTGAAGTTCACCTCCCGCACCTTACGCTCAGCTTGGATCCAAGGTAGGTGCACAATCTTGTCGTACAGACCACTTTAGGTGGTTCCGACTCGTAGGTGACCCGTGATTATTCGCACAGTCTTCACGTGATCGTAGCACTTGAGCGTATTTATTTATACCCAGTCTTGTCGTACAGACCACTTTAGGTGGTTCCAACTTGTGTGCAGGTATACTTATTGAGCTATAGATTCAGTCGTACAAGCCACAATAGGTGGATCCGGCTGACATATTACTTGGATATTAGATGAGCTATAGATTCAGTCGTACAGGTCACAAGAGGTGACTCCGACTTATGTGCTAGCATTGATTGATGAGATATTGGTGAGTCGTACAGGTCACAAGAGGTGACTTTGACTTATGTGCTAGCATTGATTGATGAGCTATGGATGAGTCGTACAGGTCACAAGAGGTGACTCCGACTTATGTGCTAGTATTGATTGATGAACTATGGGTGTAGTCGTACAGGTCACGTTAAGTGACTCCGACTTGTGTGCTAATATAGATTGTTGAGCACATGATTATTTATATTGCTGATGAGATGCTGTGTCGTGGTATATTTATGGATTCCATGTTGATATACTTTTGATTTCACATTGGTACGTGGTATGATTTCCTGGAAATTATATAGGTGTTACAGTTAGGGATTATGATGTTTTAGATGGTTTTTATTAAAATTTTATTTACAAGGCCACTCACATTTGTTTTGTTTCACCCTCCAGGTTTTATTAGCTGAGCTTTCTTATCGACGAGGATTCGTGGCAAATCTTGGTATTGGAGATTACCTTCAAGGGTATGATTCTCAATCCACTATACTGTACTTTACTTATACTCTGGCATCACGTGTGAAATGAGTTCATTCCCGCTCACAGCGCACTCTCGTATTTAGGCACTTTTAGGTTTAAATTTATTCACATTTCCCACATCACTATACTTTATGGCTTCGTCACCCTCTAGGTGTCTGCCAACACAACTCGATTTGGAGTCCAAGTGGACTTTCCGGGTCGAGGTGTGTCAGTTTGGTTTCAGAGCATAAGTTGGGCAGTGTTTTGTTCATCACACGCGTGATGTAAGCATTCTTGATTCTTGAACCTGATTTCTGAATCTTGCCACCTCGTCGAATACGAAAAATGTGTTAGTTTTTCCTAAATTTGGGAAGTTTTGTCGACTTGTTGACGTTTGAGAAGATTAATTCGGTGAATGCCTCTAACTTTAAGGGAAGAATTTCCCTGCGAAGGAAAGATGTAGATTTGGGATAAGTGGATGACCCTGAAGAAGGGCTACTATATTGATAGTTGTGTATCTCAAGGGGAGAATTTCCTATCAATTCCACTATTATCTAGTCATTTCTTCCAATCTTTTCGAGTTAGGAAACCATTGATAGTCTTGATTCCTTGGCAGTACCCGTTAATGTTTCACTTACCAGAATCTTTACAAAGTTTTAGTTTTTGTCGAAATTTTCAGAAATGTCTTGAGTGACAATGTAGTGCTATAGGGGTAGCACTCGACAAAAGAACGTGTCTAGAACCTTTACTTAACGTTAAATTTCTCAAATACATCTTCATTGAGATAAGCTAAGATTTCTGATAGGGATGATAGAATAACTAAATCAACTTCTACGAATGCACTATCATGTATTACCCCGATTGTGCAAATGTAATTATTATTTAATGCAGCAAAAGACATGTATACTTGAACACTTTCGGCCTGTCCTATCCCGCCTTAGTTGGAATTTACAAGTATTGTTTTGACGTTACTTGCAAGATATCAAGAAATGGTTTGAATAATTATAATCACTTCTTGTATATGAAGGGAGTTGGGAAATATCATCATACACTTTCGGTACGAGGTATCTTGTACATGTGGTGATGATGATGTTGATGTTTCGATGTTTATAGATCAACTTGACAAGTCAACCTTTTTTTTTATTGGTCCATAGGGACTACATTTTTTACCACTTGGTAAAATGCCTCATTCCTAAAATTATCAGATTTCTCGGGCGTGTAGACTAGCGTCTATTCTAATGAGGATTCCATATTCACCTCTTTGTGCTGGAAGGTATTCTAGTCAATTTTGGGTCCATGTCTACCCTACTACACTTTGTATTATTTTTGAAACAAGCAAATCGTTTAGAGGAGTTGCTAGGAAATTGACATTTAGTCGTGAATATTAATTTCTCAAGCACCCAACAAATACTCTGCTAAACGAATCTTAATCGTTGGTGACCGAATGTTTCAAAAGATATCGTTGTAACAAGATGTTATACATTACTTTCAATTTCCTGGTATTCTAGATTTCTTGGACTTGTTTGACTTTCAAATTCTTGATTGTTTTGATGGGTGCAGTTTTGTTAAACTCGAGGGAAAATTCAATATGAACTCGCTCACTATAGTGTTATGAATTGCATTGATGGGTTATGTGGTGTGTATGTTGCTATTATATATCATCATGATACATGTTTCATTTCCAAGTCTTGGGAAGCTTTCTTGACGGTCGTATGTATTAAGCTTTGTCACGTATCGCATTTCCCCCTCATGCTAATGGTTAGTCTGAATGAACTATCCGGACGTTGAAGGACATATTGCTTTTGAATATTTTACAGTTTTAGCCAGTTATGGTAAGCACTTACCTTAGTTAGAGTTATGTGTAACTACGGTTACATTTCTGGTTTGGCTATGGTATTGTCTGAGCCTTGGTATAGAGATTTTACGCATAGAACCTATTTGACAAATGAGTATTGCGAATATGTATTTGGATGATCAAGATTATGATATAGAAAATTTTGATATTGGTTAATGTTACCCGTGAGGGTAGTGTGTAAGCACAATTGAGATTTGGATCAACGATGTACGTATAATTCCCAAAGAGAGGCAAGATGGTAATATTGCACCCTCAGGAATTTGTTACTTGCTTATTGGGACAATAATGAGTTGTTGGTATTACGGGCTGCATACCGTAATATTGAAAACTTAAGTGTTGAATTTGTTAAGCAAGTAGACATCTAGGTCCGTCTACGTTTAGTTATTTAATTATTGTTTGGGCTTTACCCAAAAATAGCACACACTCATCTTCGAGGCACTTGACGCCTATGGGTGTGTAAGTGAAACTTTCTATTTTCGGAGTTGTTTTTAGTACAACTATTTTAACTTCACTTTATTATATTATACGTACTTTGACTTTGCATTGTTATACATCTATTGTTCTACTTTATGTTTATAAAGGACTGTATATTTTAGTATTATAAAAAAAAGTATTAATTGGAGGCATGAAAAAGGAATAATGCACTATAAATCGTGATGGAGCGGCATTTTTCCTTTTGTACAACCACTCTGACTTGATTTCTTCGTTAGAACATATATTTTATTCTTCCTTATCTTTGAGTTTTATGTAACAAATTATTTTAAATTTCGGGGACCAAATTTTCTTAAGGGGGTAGATTGTGACAACCCGTCCCTAATTTTACGTTTTTATTAATTTTAAAAGCGTGAATTTACGAAAATACCCTAGATGCAAGGACTTTGACTTCCGTTGACCATCGGTTTGAGAGATGTAGGACTTATTATTTTACGGTATCCTCGTAGTACTCGTTGGTAAGAACGCATGAGCGAAAGTCGTTTGTGAGTCCAGATTCTAACGGTATAGTTATGGACGTTTGAAAATGGTTATTTAAAGTTTAGTTATAAATTATTTGAATTCCCACCTTGTGGGAAAATGGCCCAATCAGATTTGTGTTAGTAAAGGACCAATTAGATAAAAGAGTGAGTGACCAATCAGAATAGGAGGAAATAGGGCAGCAGCCAATTAGAGAAAGGGAGATAAGCTCCCAGCTTCTCCTTCCCGTGCACAACCTAAAACCACCTTCGCGACCTTCCATTTTCTAAGTTCGATTTCGGCCAACTCCGATGGAGTTTTTCGACGCCACCACCACCATCTTGAAGATCTCATTCCCCTCTACAAAACCTAACCAAGAACCACCTTTATAAACCACCACATGTGGCGGGGCGAAGCCACAAAATTCGACACGTCAAAACCGTGTCCGGCCACTCTTTTCAATTTTCTCGCGAATCGGAAAAGCAATGGCCTATGCCACCACTTGGACTTTGGAGCCCATCATCCCAGGAGAAAATCCCAACCAACCTTGACCCCGTAGACAATGAATCGACGCCGGGAAACTTTAAGCACCCACCGGCTTTGTGGGCAAAATTGACCATCTTCCGTCCACTTTTGGACTTCATGGCAGGTATGAAAGTTGTTCCTCTCTTTGAGATCTTAATTTCTGTGAAATTTGAGAATTTTTAGAAATAGTGGAATTTTCCTGTGAACCGTGGCGGTCGGCCACCACGCGCGGCGGCGCGTGAACTGAGACTCCACCTGACCTTCCTAGGCTAATTTTGAAGCCTTGATTCCATATTTGACATCCGTTTAGTGAAATTATGATGTTTAATCTAGTTTCATAGTTGACCACCTAGTTAGCCATTAAGAGGTCCTTACATGAATTGACAATCCGACCGTTGGATCGTCACCAAATTTTAATACATTATAGTATGTAATATTTGAGGATATTAGAAACTTACAGATTGGAAATCTAACGTACGGATCTTCTCAAATTGGATTTGTAAGTTCGTAAAATAAAACGTTGACCGCCACTTGAATTGGCAATTGGCGGAGATCCAACCGTTGAATCGTAATGAAACTTTAGTATTATGTTCTAGAAGTATAATGTGGATCTTTAGAAGTTTCGGATCGGAAATCCGAGATGTGGATCTTCCGGATTGAGTTACGTAGTGTTGTGGATCCTACCGTTGATCTTTGACCGAAGGTTGACTTTTGGTTAATGGATCTCAAATCATTCTAGAACGTCCTTGGGATGTGTTTTATGTAAATTACGGGTTATATGGATAAGAGTTCTAAGACGTGACTGAATAATTGTTCCAGGTGAGGATCGTTTGTGACGTTTCGATATTCGTGCCTGGGAGTTGTAGTGCGGACCTAAGGTGAGTGGGTCTTTTCCTTTTTATCATATGTATATAATTGATAGTTCTACAAATGCTTCTAAATTGATTTATGCATGTTACCTACAAATAATTACTGTGAACTAAGATTGGCTTGATCCCTGTTTAGGGTACGTAGGCAGTCTAACAAGAAGTTAGATGCAGCCATACAATAAATGAGATTAAATAATCGAGACAAAAGCCTTGTTTGGGGAATTGAGCAATGTGTGAGGAATTGAGAAATTGAAGTAAAGAACCGTAAGTAATGATAGTTAATTAAATTAGTGTTTAGTTGGGCTTGTCCCCGATAATTATTTCTGAAATAAATAGTTTGGGACTGGGGCATTACAGATTATGCGTTTTTTGCCATGTTATATATATGTATGTATTTGAAAATGCTATGACATGGTTGATTATTAGGTTGCATCATGGCATATCCATATGTATACTACCTGCACATAGTTAATGTAAATGCTTTGAAGTGCGAAGAGGAACGCAAGACGCACATGTAAGTTCATGTGAGTTTATGGTGTTACTCGAAATGATCGAGTTACAACATGACTATATTTATGTTAATAGGCAACTCCGACATTGTCGTACATGTTGCAATGATAGGCAACTCCGACCTTGTCGTACAGGTCGCAATGATAGGCAACTCCGACATTGTCTTACAGGTTGCCCATGAGTCGTACATGTTATGTTGAGATGCATTGAGAGCTCATAAACCTGTACCCCGGTGTTAGTGCTCCCGTCCGTGGCCAGGGCACAGTCCTTCACGTGATGTTCACCTCCCGTACCTAACGCTCACCTTGGATCCACGGTAGGTGCACAGTCCTGTCGTACAGACCACTTTAGGTGGTTCCGACTCGTAGGTGACCCGCGATTATTCACACTGTCTTCACGTGATCGTAGCACTTGAGCGTATTTATTTACACCCAGTCCTGTCGTACAGACCAGTTTAGGTGGTTCCGACTCGTGTGCAGGTATACTTATTGAGCTATATATTCAGCCATACAGGCCACAATAGGTGGATCCGGCTGACATATTACTTAGATATTGGATGAGCTATAGATTCAGTCGTACATGTCACAAGAGGTGACTCCAACTTATGTGCTAGCATTGATTGATGTGATATTGGTGAGTCGTACAGGTCACAAAAGGTGACTCCGACTTATGTGCTAACATTGATTGATGAGCTATGGATGAGTCGTACAGGTCACAAGAGGTGGCTCCGACTTATGTGCTAGCATTGATTGATGAGTGATAGGATTAAAAGCACACCACAAAGTAGCACACAAATGTCCTATTGATTTTCCTTATTAACACTAAGATTTGTCAATTGTAACATATGAAAATAAGGGTCTTTCCCGCAGAAGATTGTTTTATCTAACTACTTAAAATGTCACAAAAACTGGTTGTTGTCCCTACTGACCAGCCACCGAAAAATAATTATTAGACCGACTTACACTTATCTAAATTCAACGAAATTTTATATACAGATACTAGACACAAAGAGCTACACTCACACAAATTGTTGGGATTTTTGCAGTTGATTTTCTATTTAAATTAAATCGAACAAAAACAGGACAGAAACAGATATTAAGTAGTTCACACATTAAGAAAAACGATTTAGGGGTATTGCTATCCACCACCAAATAATCATGCAAACATGTTATGTTTCATTCAAATTCCTTTTATTTCCGGATGAAGATGCTCAAGTTGGCTCAATGTTAGAACTCAACCTATTACTCTTTCTTACGTAGTATGTTAAGAGAATGACGTTTTCAACTTAACTTAGTCCCTATCATGCAATCTAGAATGGTGTGTTCATAGATTTAACAAGTAGGAATCATTAAGAACGAAAAGAGTTTGAGTCATCACAAGACATCGTAAGTACTGGCGTTGGCTTACTTATCCTAGAAATTGGTTCACATGTTAATCGCAATTAACAAGTACTACTCTAGAATATATGTAGGTCCTCATTCGACAAGGGCAGGCACACACATATTCATAGCATTAGAATCCTAGATATGCTTACTACGTATGCATCCATAGAAAACAAATAAAGAATTCATCAATGAGACAAGTAGTGAACCAATTTTCATCCATTCATAAAAGTAATTCAACGAAATGTCATAACAAAATTGCAATCATATTCGGGGCTTCAAAACAGCCCCTAACTACTAAAAATTTAGTTACACACAATCCTTAAGTTAAAACAAAAGATAGACATGAGTTTGAGAAGATAGAACCGAAAGAAATCGACTAAGGCCTCCTCCTCCTTTCCTTCCTATCCCAATGCTACTTTTAAACCAATTCTTGCTGCATCATTTTCTTCTCCTTAACTCACCCACTAATAGCCATTTAGTGATGACAATAAGTGAGAGGAAATGTGGTAAAACAATTGTAACACTTTAGGTAGCCTTTATGCCAATTACTCCCTCTTAATCCTCATTTTTAATTCCATTTCCTCTGATATTTGAATAGGTGTCAGCTGACTTGTTCTTGGCTGCATCAGTTTTGGCTGCTAGTTTTATTGGATTTATTGCCTTCAATGCAGTTACAAACTGCTCAGCGTCTTGGAAACCTTTCAGTGTTAAAACAGCCATAACTTTTCTAGAAAAATGATATTAACAATTCGCGAAATGCTTCAGAAAATAGACATCCGTAGCTTTCCAAGCATATAAGGCTCATTCTCTAATTCATTCTGAGCTGTTCGCAACTTGCTTCCAAAGTCAGCTGATCTGCACAGGCAGTTTTGACGAATTTGTTACTAAAAATCCTACTTGTGCTATTTTTCTTTTATTTGCTTGACAAATCCCACAAAACACAAAAACAAAGTAAATAGCTCAAAAATATAAGGAACTAACTAAGAAAAGACAAGTGAATTTGATGTAAAATATATATAAGTATGAGCTTATCAATGAGCTATTGGTGTAGTCGTACATGTCACGTTAAGTGACTCCAACTTGCGTGCTAATATAGATTGTTGAGCACATGATTATTTATATTGCTGATGAGATGTTGTATCGTGGTATATTTATGGATTTCATGTTGATATACTTTTGATTTCACATTGGTACGTGGTATGATTTCCTGAAAACTATATAGGTGTTACAGCTAGGGATTATGATGTTTTAGAAGGTTTTTATTAAAATTTTATTTCCAGGGCCACTCACATTTGTTTTGTTTCACCCTCTAAGTTTTATTAGCTGAGCTTTCTTATCGACGATGATTCATGGCAAATCTTGGTATTGGAGATTACCTTCAAGGGTAAGATTCTCAATCCATTATACTGTATTTTACTTATGCTTTATCATCATGTGTGAAATGGGTTCATTCCCGCTCACAGCACACTCTCGTATTTAGGCACTTTTAGGTTTAAATTTATTCACATTTCCCACATCACTATATTTTATGGCTTCGTCACCCTCTAGGTGTCTGCCAACACAACTCGATTTGGAGTCCAAATGGACTTTTTCGGGTCAGGGTGAGTCATCCCCTCCCCTAAATATTAAAAAAGAAAAACCAAATGTCACAAATTTTATTTGCACAAATGATACTCTTACTAGGGGTGGGCAAACGAGTATAGGAACCGCAGGTCGGGGCGTGTAATCAAGGTTCAGGGCGGGTACGGGCCGGTTCCTAATTTTTAAAAAGAGAAACGAGACGGGGCTTTGAAATTTTAGGGGCGGGCTTGGTCCAGAAGTATAAAAAAATGGATACCCGGACCGACTCGTTTGTGTAATATCCCAGTTTAAAAAACATTATCGTCTCTCATGCCACTTCCTTTTGTTTCTCCCCGTGACAGTTCTCACTCTCGAGAACACTCTCTCCTTGTCTCGTTGTCTCCCTCTCTCTTATCTCGGTGTTATTTCCTCTCCGAGAACACACACACACACACACGCCCCACTTCCCGTGTTTCCCCCTCCCCCAATCTCTCGAACCTTCTTCCTTATTCCTCTGCTTGTTTCTTCTCCCCCCATCTCTGTAACTCCCCTTCCCGGAGCACAGACACACCACACCCATACCCCACCGCGACCTCCACCACAGTGGCGTACACTCCAGCGAGCACCATCACCACCTGTGGACTGTTCCTCCTCCCTTTCTTGAAGGAAATTTTGTGAAAAACATGTTCATTTGAATAACATCATGTAGCATGCAATTAACAAATTAAAAGCGGAATCATGCTTTCATGCATTCAAAAACAAAACATCAACCATGAAATTCAAAGCCTAGTAGATTGGTGAACCTTGACTCAACTTTTAAATCAACATTTATTAGTTGAGAAATATTTACCTTTGTAGATTCCTCTTTGCATATGCAAAGGATAATCACCCAAGAGATAGGGCATTCATTCCTTGCTTCTTAGCTCCATGGATTTGGTTGAAAGAATAGGATTCTCCAAGTTCCCAAAATAGAGAACCTCTAAAGATTCTACACCAAGGTTGGATTGGAGAGGAAATGAGTGACCTTGAGGAAATAGAATTGCTAGACAATATCCCCCAAGGTGGTTGGCCTCTTAGAGAGAAATGGAAGCTTTGTGTTCTCACCAATTTTCTCTAAAATCAACAACTTATGAATTTTAGGCTATAAAGTTCTTTATATAGTCACTTCTTTAAATGACCTAAAGAACCAAAAACCCTAATTCAACACTAAATGGATATGGGCTTTTGGGCCTTTGTGAATCTTTATTCATTAAGTTGTCATACAACTTAAGTCAATGGGCTTTGACGTTCGAAGCCCATTGGGCCTTAAGGTCCAAAACTATCCCGAGGTCTTTAACGAACTTATTCGTTTGATTAATTAACATATTAATTAATCCTTGCCATAAATAATTAAATCATTTAATTATTCTTATTCATCTCCTTTGTTTCTTCAATCTCCACCTTACACGGTGTACGATACATTAGGTTCCTTTTAGCGAGGCAGTGGGCGATTAAAACCATTTTACATCGATTGTGAATTGAAACTTACTTTCAATTCTCCCTTTAGTGATTACACACGTTTAGGGCTTCCACAAACCATGAGTGACACCTAGCAGCATATCATGGCTACCCAAGCTAATCAGAAGAGGTAGAGAACCTATTCAGTTTAGGATTACAAATGCAATACGGTCTTTCTCTAATCTAATACTCTTGACCACATTGTTTGGTTTGATAGTTTATTTATTCATGTCTACTATCCAATGTGATTCGTTTGCTTATATGATTACCTTGAATGTGATTTGGAACGCATTCCCAAATCTCATTCATACTCTGGCCAAAGATTTTAATCATATCATAGAGTATTCTCCCTCAAACCATTTTGAAGGTTAGAGATCCCTTGTTGCACATTCACTTGTCTCCATGACTAAGTGGCTTAACCCCAATGATGTCGTGGACACCCCGATGGGGTGACTTTGACATAATCAAAGATCAAGGACTTAACCACAAGACAACAACTGTGATGCCTCAGGTCAAAGGACTAATTTGCATTATCCCAACCATGAGTTCTCATGTGACATGAGTATGAGAACTCCTCGTTGATCGTGTTCAGTGGACTCATTCTCTATTGAGCACATACGTACTTGTCTTGATGTCACACACACCAATGACTCGAGACTAGTCACTCTCCCTGAGAGAAGACATAGCACGTACTGATCTTATCGGACTGTCAATGCCCAATTGGCAATCCTATGATCAGGAACGTTTAGGATGTGTCTACGAAAGAATGGTCTCATTAATCTAACTTCATTAGATTGCATTCTCCCAATCACATATTCCTTGGACTTTATCGTTTAAGGATATAACATTTATATGAGACGCCTCAAACAATAATGTTTGCCTTTTATATGTAAACTAGATTAGTTTAACATGTGAAATGTCCGTAAAGTATCATCATATGATTGGCTTTAGGGCACATTTCCAACATTTCTCACCTCCCGGTGAGCACCATCAGGCAATGAGAGGCCTTGTTTGGGTTGTACGAGGCGGATGACCCATCAAACTCGAACGAGTTTTGGGATCCGGAGAAAAGGGATTGCTTATTTTGATGGGTCTGAGCATGGATTGCAGAGAGAGACGCAGATCTTGGCTCTGGCTGTTAGTTCTGGAGTCAAGTGACAGTGTCAGGAAAGTCGAGTTACTATTTGGGTTCTGAACAATTTGTTGTTTTGAAACTCCACCATTGTTGTCCTTTGATTAGCAGACCCAATTGCGTCCACTCTCGAGAAGTGGTGGATGCCGGTCGTGGTCGGATTATGGGTCTCCATGCCCGGAACCGACGCGTGGTTGAAGTCGAATGTGGGTTGGATTGTGCCTATTCTTAGTTTATAAATAATATATAAAAAAATGTTGGACTCGTGGGGAGGGGCAGGGTTGGTCCAGATAAATAACGGGCCGGGTAGGTCCGGTTCCAAAACTCAAAATCCTTGTACCTGATCCGACCCGCCCCGTTATTGTTTAAAACGGGTACGGGCCGGTTCCTTCAAAATTGGGCCACGCCCGTGCCCAACCCTAACTCTTACCACCTATTTGTACAATCTCTATACATACGTTGGCAGGGTCCCACCTCTATTAAAGAGATGATATAAATGATGGTACAATTAGATAGTAAGAGTAACATTACTCTTTTATTTGAGGACTAAAACTCTAATTTAATCATACTCTTGCGACAAGCTCCATTTAATTCTATAGAAAAAGAAACCACATGTCACACGTTGATTGGTTGAGATGCGTAAGCAGCCTATATTTGAAATGCCATTTACCAAAAAAAATAAAAAATTTGAAATGCCAAATAGTTTCCAGACTCCTTCCTCAAAATAACAGCTTCTATCCTTGTGCTGACGCGAGGTTCTTCTCCATTTCTTTGGCCGCCTCCTCTCCTCTCCAACTCGTCTCAGGAACCTCGCTGCTGTCGTCATTCGCTTCTTGCGTTTTTAATCGCCGACGAAGGTACTGCAATTCGCCTCTTTTCTTTCGCTTCTTCTGTAAATTGTATGAATTTTCGTGCTTGATCAGATTCGATTTGCCAGTTTTCGAATTCGAATAAATGTGGTGAGTAATTATCAATTGTATTGCAATTTTCGGAAGTACTTTAGATTTTTTTGTTCGGTTTGGGTGTAGATTGGATTGAAACAGACCCTGATTTTAAGCCTTTGTTTGGCTAATACGTTGAATTTAGGGTTTCCCATTGGAGATTAGGTTTGGGTCGGTTCAGTCATCTAATTTGGGTCTTTTTTTTTTTTTTTGTTTAGTCAAATTATGATTGTGTCGTATAGGAAATTATGTGACTTCTCTCAGTTTTGTGATTTTGTTATTGGGTTCAACAGGCAATGCCGCAGTTTAAATTGGTAGTTTTTTTTAGAGCTTAATTCTATTGATGAAATATGTTAGGGTTTGATCGGAAACCTCGGGTCCAGATTCTGTTGCCCGGACACAATATGAATTTTATTGAAAAGTAGTGTGCATCAGTAGGATTTTAACTTAAACCATTGAATTATTCTTTAATTTTATATTATTGGTTTTCAAAACCACTACTTTTGTGGTTAAAGCTTCGTTGTGCATAATATTTCGGCGTATTATAAATCTCTGAAGTATGTGTAAAAATAACTTATATTTTGAGGTAGTTCGTTTCCCTCAAATTATGGTTTATAACAAAAATCCTTTCTATGGCCAGGTATTGGAGACTCACAAGCTAACAGTGGGCATTAATCAAGATAACATAATCACCTATTCAATTTGAAATTATAAAAGACGATTGCTTAAGCCATCTCACCAAACACAAACTCTAGGGTTTCTAATGGCAGGCTATGGAAATGCGGCTCCATACAGATCAAGGTATTAATTTTACACTGCATATTTGCTATTTTGTGTGATTGTGTTCGATGTATGTATTAATGATGGTTTTTCAGGGAGGGTCTTAACCCAAGACCAGCGGCTAACATGGATGAAATCCAGTTGAGGATTGATCCGATGCATGCTGACTTGGATGAAGATATCAACGGTCTCCACAACCAAGTGAGAAGATTGAAAAATGTACGCACTCCGAATTTTTAGTTCTGTATTTTGTTTGGGCATTTGAATTCATCTTGGTGCAACTTGGAAATGTTGATGTTATATATATTGTTTTGGTCCCATCCTTGTTGCATTATTGGTATTCCTGTTACCTAACCCTTTTACAAAGGTCTAGCGCCTCACTTTCAGTCTTTGTTGCTATTAGCTGAAGTATGTAATGATCTGCGTGAGCAATATGTTTTTTATTTGGATTTTTAGTCATAATTATTCACTTGCATTGCGCCTGTTATTTGGTAGATCCTATTACATGGTTATTGATTTTTTACTTATTACATAATTCCTCTACTCTGAGGAGGGCGGTGCAGCGCATTTTTTTTCTCAATCTGGAATTTGTTCTATTGTTTCAGTGACCGGTGTTAGATTTGTGTGTTGCGGCCGTTGTCTTAAAATTATTATAGAGTATTTATGGAACCTTGTTAAAGTATCTATTCCCTGTACAGTGCTGTTTCCTCTTTATTAATTTTGTAGAAGGAAGTGCTGGGTTTGATGGGGGATGGGCTTGTACAGTATTTCTTTGCTTGGTTATGGATATCTAATGGAGTTAGTCATTGAAGACTGTTCTTTTTTGGTGTATCAAACTAAATCAGCTTTGCATAAATTTGAATGCTTTGATGTCTTGCCTCTGTACATTTGTTTGTTTCATAGTTCATCTTATAGCCTAATTATGGTGCATTATGACTTGTAAAATTGATTTCCCACAATTTGATTGCAAGTAATTTAATCCTGTTCTCTTATTTTGGCGCAGGTAGCTCAAGTTATAGGTACGGAAGCAAAATTCCAGAATGAATTTCTGGATCAGCTGGTATGGCATCAAACTTTAGACATTGTTGCTTTCATATTTCACTTTATTTGAAACAACACGGGATGATGGATGATATGGGTTACTACATTCTACATTCAACAATTTATGTTAAGAATGATGGGATGAACTGCTTAATTTACTATATTCTGCAAATTAAAAAATATGGCTGAAAAATAAAAAATCGACGCCAAGTAAGAACTTAAAGAGATCGGAAACTGTAAGAGAAAAACTTTTTTTCTTTTTTAACAATCATCGGAGAACCGACCTGTACTTTTGGAATTTTTTAGTGGATGGAAAGGAAGTTTCTGAAATGAAATTTAATGGCAGTATGATGGGCGGATATATACAGCTTTCTGAAACCTACATCTTTGTCTGTTTTTGTTACAGCATATGACGCTGTTGAAAGGTCAAGCAGGGTTGAAGAACAATGTCAGGAGATTGAACAGAAGCATCATCCGGAGTGGATCAAACCATGTCGTCCACGTGGTGGCTTTTGGACTAGTTTGTTTCTTCGTGGTATACTTTTGGTCCAAACTGTTCAGATGAAGATTGGATACTTAGTGCCTTCCAGACATCTGTTTTCTAAGGCTAAAAGAGGTTTCATCGACAACATAAGTACTTGTTTCATTGTAAAGCTATCCATATGTTCATGTTACTAAACACGTTGAACATCTTTACAATCTTCGTTCGAGCTTCTCAAAGTACTGTGCTTAGAGCAACACTAGGGGAGAAATTATCCATTTGGGAAAGAACATTGTTCTGTCACTGTAACAACCCCATAATCATGTTAGCGGGATGTCGCATCTTTCTCTTTATCTCTGTTTTTCTGTACCCTATTCAATTTTTGTATGGAGAACGAAACGATGCAATTTTTCTCATCAAATGTTTGTTACAGATATATATGGTTACAAAGTAGTGAAATCTTTCGCTAGCTAGCATTGGCAAACGTTTGAATCTCTCTGTGAACTCTCGATGTCTTGTTCTAACTTGCTTGTTCTTACTTGTTTGAGGACAGTTCGTGTCCACTCTGCAAAGTAGGTTTCATTGTGACCGACTCGGCCGTCTTTGTAAAACAGAAAGCATTCGAGTTGTTTGTTAGGTTCCGGGCATTCTTTATCGGCATAGGGATCCCACCAAGCACCCCGGTGCGTCATACCGGATTGATCGGCCATCCAGTGATGAGCATACTGACCTATCCCTGCAAGCTCCAGCCATCCTTTGGGAAAGAACTCCATTATCCATGAAGAGCATGTTTGTTAGCTGGGCTCCATGCGGGGATGCAAGGACGTCTGTGTTTGTCATTAGTCTAACCTGTTTAAGAACACCGAGTTTGTTCTATGTTAAGCTACAGCGTCGGATTGGACACGAGCGCAGCGCATGACTCCCTCTGAACTTGTCACGTGTTTACGTACGACTGACACTAACACTCCTCTAACTTGAAATACAAAACACTCACTTAACACACAATACATGTAATAACAACACGATCTTTGTGATCACTTTCACTAATCATAACACGTATACTTAGTCAAACTTAAATTATCAATTAGCGCTAAAATATTTTGAAAGATCTGTCATCATTCCCATCTAAGTTCACCTAGTCATTGTCAACGCAACAAGTTTAGCCCTAGAACTTTGGCTCTTCAGAATAAAGAAATGAAAAATGAAAACAACTTGCTAGAGGAAGAGAGAACAAACCTGATCACAGAAATCCAGATCTTCAGACTGAACCACCTTTAACGTGCACCCATCCACCGCCGCGCACTCCCTTGAGAACACAGCAGTCACAGCCGTCAGATTCTTGAACGATCTTGATCCTCTCCTCATTAGCAACGTCAACCTAATGCTTGGCTCCCCTCTCACATTGACCTCTCTGCGTCTGCCATTAGGGTTTATGCCACAAAACTCTCTTGCTTTACATCTCAACAAGTCGGACACTTGAAGCTTCTTCTTGTTCCCCATTTTCCCAACATTATGCCTCATCACAACCGCCTTCTCGAAACAATAAGGCCCTTCTCCCTTCTCGAACTCTTCGACCTGCAATTGCCCGAAATTCGCTTGCATCACATTCTGAATCCACAACCCCATTTTCTCTCTAACTCTAAGCTCTCCCGAGTGGAAAAGTACCAATCTTGCCGGCTTTGCGCATCCATTTTTCATAGACCAACCGACGAAAGGCATCATGGCGGTTAACCCGTGCCACAAGTTTCCGTAGTCATAGAATGTGTCGGACACAAACGCGAGGCCTTTCAGGAACGTGGTGGAGTTTGGTAAGCCTTCAGGATATGCCAAGGCATATGAGTTTTTGGTGCCATCTTTTATGTCGTTCCCTTTGATGCACAGTAGCCTTCCGTTGGATGCATCCGAAGGGAAATGAAGGTATTCGGATTCATTTTCTTCAAATGTGTCACTCAAGGAGCTCATGAACCAAGTGTTTCCCTCCATTGCAGTGTTGGCAAACCTTGTGTCTTTGAGAGGAAGAAATGTAACCGAGTTTCGGAGTTTCGAGTCTCGGGGTTTTGAGGCAGGAGAGAAGGAAGGAGAGGGTTGTGCGTGAAATAGGATAAGAATCAGAAAGAGTGAGAAGAGGGAAATGGTGCTGAGAATGGTTGAGTGAGAAAACCTCTTCTTTTTTGTGAATAGCATGGACTTGCTTTCCACTTCCATAATTTCTTGTGTTCAAAGTGAATGGCAAGGAAGGGGCACATCGAGAGGATTTAAGAAGTTAAAATAAAAATTTAACATCGAGATTGAGATTTAGGGATTGATTTAAATATTAAGAGAGCAACAATGGGTGTGATTATATTATTTGGGGTCAACGGTAGATATGCATACAATCGTGTGGTTATATTTATGGATGGGCAATAAGATTAACCGAAAACAACACATTAGTTTGTTCAATTCTTCCTTGTATGATGGGGCGCCAGCGGACAGGATATGATATGTTATTATATTTAGGATTGGTTAGAAAATCTCCAATGAGAGGTTCTATCTAGGACTAAAAAAATGGTGGATATAACCAATTTAGAATTTTGAGGAATCTTTGGAGCTCTATAAAAGAATCTCTCCCAATAAGGGGCTATATACCTTTCATACTCTATATGCGCTATATATTTATCTATGTAGTATTTGATTATGCGGTAAATTTATTTTTATCTTAACTTTTCTTAAGTTGATTTTTGGACGTGTTGTCTTAATTTTTTTTTATGAACTTTTCAACCTAAAAACATTCAAATTCTGACAAAGTTAGATTTCATCACTTATGCTAGTTATGCACTGTTAGATTAGGTTCTCTTATCTCAATCTCATATGTTGGTTTGTTTTGATCTGAAATCAGACAAGATAAGATTTCATTTCATAACAACCATTGGATTGGATTATCTAATCTCAATCTCATATGTTGGTTTATTTATCTAATTAGCACATTCTTCGAAATCAAACAAGATAATATTTCATTTCATAACAACCATAAGATTTCATTGCATTTCATGTGAAGGAAGCCCCAAGTGAAGCTGATTAAGATCATGCAACACTGAATCAATATCTAATCAAGGTCCTCCAAATCTCTACCAACGCTTCCTCTAGACAGAGTAAGGCCAGCCAACCCTGTAGGTATCTTTTTTTTCTCCAATTCTCAGATCCAACCCTAAAACTAATAAAAAGAAAGGGGAATCAGAATACATTTCCTCGAGCAAGCAAATCAAGAGAAAAGGGAGAACCAGGCGTAGCTAGACCATCTAAGTATGGGGAGTGCCACTACTTCTTTCATTGTTCTATTATTGATTGCAAGTTCTCGCTCATTGAATTGCCACGGTGTTGTGGGAATCCCAACCTCCATCTTTAGCCGTGCGAGAGTCAGATGTAGAAAGAGGAATGTTTAACGTAATAAGTAGTGTAGTGAAATCTTTGTCATTGAAGACTTTTAAGTAAAAAATCCATGATTTCATAGAAGAAGGAAAAATCAAAGTGGTGGATGAACAGGAAGCTCCTAAGAACCCCAACAATAAAATGGGAGTTTTTAAGAACCCGCTCCCTAGTCACGCTCTGGTCTCAACATGCTGGGCTGAGGAAGTGTCCGATTTTCAACAGCCCCCTAACTACAATTAAAGCTATTAATCCTTTATGGCTTTGTGAGGAAGATCCCTCATAAAAAAAATAAAAAAATAAAAAGAAAAAAAATATGGTCGGGTCTCAATAAGGTCATGAAAAGAATTTCTATTTATTTATCTCTTATTTTACATATTATGGATTTGCTCGGACCAATACATGATTTTCTTTTAGTCTTTCTGGGATATCTATTCATATACTAGGAGGTCGTACTACTTCTGGGACCACGATATGCATCACTAAGGGCTGTTTTTCTGACAGGAGCGCTAAAGCCCTTGACTACTCCGCATGTAAGCTTGTTCTTCTGCAATCTTTTCTTCTTTGTTTGCATGGATAACTTGGTCAGCCTGTGCTTGAACGATGACATTCCAAGAAGCAACTTCCTATGGTATGGGATGGTCCCCTATTGATGAATAAGATCACTCGAAAGAAAGTAATTTCACCGCTCCGTGGGCAAATCCATCTTTTTAGTTATCTTCTTTTATAGTATTTTCTTTATTGGTTTCATCCCGTCCGTCCCATTACATCTAGTGCGTGTCATACTTTTTGGGTATAAGCCCTTAGCGCAAGCACTAAGCAAGTATCCATACCCCATTCCCTTCTTTTTTTTCTTCTTTTACTTATTCTTTCTAAAAAAAACAAAGAAAAAGCGGTGTCTATCCGAGTTTCTACTACTTAGTAGCACTTCTGCTATTCAATCATAGAATAGATTCTGATCAAGCGGAAAAAGCCTTATGTTATTAGTAAGCTAGCACGCCCATTTGTTTCTCCAAGTCAAGTTTCTCGCTTGTTAGTCTCTTTCACTCGGGCGACTTTTCTTATTGGGCAAGTTGCCACCCATTATTCAATACCCTAACTATAGTAAGTAGTTTAATCTGTTGAGAAGAACCATTAGAGCTATTACTCACTACATCAAAGATTTTCCATAAATGAAAGATGTAAATCCATTGGAAAATAAAAATTATGCACGTCGGATGAAATGGTTGTTGCTATTTGCTACAATAACAACTCATTGGTTTAACTGAATAACTAAATAAAATAGATAAACATTTCTCTTCTTCTCAAGTTGGGGGCGAAGAAACTCATTCTCATACTCATGTGGTGGTTACAATTAAACCTACCCTTTTATCTTAATATCGAAAAATCCTTCCACTTTCACTCATTATAGTATGATGAAAAAGCTCTCACAAGAACAAGGTCCACTCGACATAAATTATGAAGTTAATGAAACCCTTCAAAGGACTCTTTCACAAAACTATCAACTAATATTATCAACTAATCAGAACAGTTCGTTATTAGACCGTCAAACCATTTCAATGATCATTGATATCCTTTTTTATAAAGCAAATCAACTTCGATTCTTGAAGGTATTTATGCTCGGATGGTGGCTCAAGATCAGCCTCGTGAAAACATTATATTCCCTGAGGAGGTTCCACCCTGTAGAAACGCTATTTAATGGAACTTTAGCTTTAGCTGGTCGTGACCAAGAAGCCATCAGTTTCGCCTTATCTTTCTTTTAATGAGATCTCAATTCTACCGACGATTACATTAGATATCTTACAATTAGAAGCCCTCTTTTTTCTGATCCAGTTCCTCCACCATCGCGAACCCCAGTTAGATTTAGGAATGATCCACATTTTAGTTATTGAGAGAACCCATTGTACAATAGACGCCACAAAGATAGCCAACTCTATTATCGAAGAAATAAGGAAACGGGCGACGGTTTGGCACTTGCTGCCAACAATCTTTCTTCATAATTATACTGAACGGGTCGATCATCCCTTCCCGTTTGTTTTAGCAACTTATCCTAAATCTCTGCACTAAGAGCTTTTCGGCGACGACAAAGGAACCAACCCACCTGCCGCGGCAGGTTCACCAAAACCTGTTATAAACCTTTATTTCAAACCATTATGTTACAGGGAATCTTTGGATATCAGTTCAAAAGGAGCGCTGAACACCGAAAGTGAAGTAGCTCCTACCAACAGCACCATCTACACGATAGTCGATACTCATGATTTCGTTTAGCTAAGTCGCATGTAGATTAGAATAGTCAAGCTCACCCTAATTTAACATCTACCTGAGCTCCTGATCTACTTTTAAATAAACAAAAAAAACTTCTTTAGCTAGATTAGAAGATTAGTATATGTGTAAGATCCCACATCGCCGAGGGGTGAGGATCTTGTAAGCCTTATATGTACATGCCCATCTCTACCTAGCACGAAGCCTTTTGGGAGCTCACTGGCTTCGGGTTCCATCGGAACTTCAAAGTTAAGCGAGTTCGCAAGAGAGTAATCCTATAATGGGTGACCCACTGAGAAGTTCTTGTGTGAATTCCCAGAAACAAAACCGTAAGGGCGTGGTCGGGGCCCAAAGCTGACAATATTATGCTACGGCGGAGTCGAGCCCGGGATGTGGTGGGGGTCCGGGCTGGGATGTGACAATTTGGTATCAGAACCAATCCCTGGCCGAAAGTGTGCCGACGAGGACGTAGGGCCCCTAAGGGGGTGGATTGTAAGATCCCACATTGCCCAGGGGTGAAGATCATGTAAGCCTTATACGTATATTCTCATCTCTACCTAGTACAAGGCCTTTTGGGAGCTCACTGGTTTCAAATTCCATCAGAACTCCGAAGTTAAGCGAGTTCACGCGAGAGAAATCTCATGATGGGTGACCCATTGGGAAGTTCTCGTGTGAGTTCCCAGAAACAAAATCATGAGGGCGTGGCCGGGGCCCAAAACGAACAATATCGTGCTACGGCGGAGTCGAGCCCGGGATGTGGTGGGGGCCCAGGTCGGGATGTGACAATATTATTCCCTGATTACTTTATTTTCGCATAAGCAAGCCAAGCTACTCATGCCAAGCAACTAACTTCGAGACAAGGTAGTTTACCTACTTAGTGCTTGCGCTAAGGGCTAAGGTTGCTTTCTCTGTTGGTCGAATTAGCCATTAGGTGGAATCAGACCATTGGTTCTCGATTGCTGCTGGATTACCTATGTCACTTGCGTTAAGCTTTCTTCGTTTTTAGTTCTCAGATATGCACAAGTCGTCGATTCCAAAGCCTAACAAGCCAGGCTCTATAACACCATACAAGAAGGACCTCATTGTCATGGAAGCCATTTCCTTACTCTTCAATATAGTCTATGAGGATGTCCTTCTGACCCACTCTCATGTGAAGAAAAGAGCCATAACGAAGCTCAAGAAACAAAGAAAACAAGGTCGCTAATTTCACAATCCAAAGCTAGTAAAGCCTCGCTAGAACTATATGATATTGGTCTAGTTTCATAATTAGACGTTGAGAGTTGCGTTACGCTATGCTCTAGAAATGAATTCAAACAAGGTTATATTAGGGCGCCCAACGTAATTGATCCATCTGCGCTATTCCCTAATTGAAGCAAATTAGTAACGAAGTATAGTGGAAAATACAAATGCCTACCTCGCCCTCCGAAATAAATTGACACACAAAGAGGCTAAGTCTTGTGTTTGTAGCATTTAAATTACATTGTAATGACTTTACAATTTAGATCCATTTGCTTGTATATGCTTTCAAATAACAAAATTGTAATGCCCTTAATTTGGTGCGGGTCCCCTTGCTTTTTGGGGCTATATGTAGCCTAATTTTTTACTACCCAAAGAGTGAAGCTACTAACCTATATGGTGGATCTAATCCCATTTTCCGGCCCATTGGGGATGACTTTTTTTTTTTTCACTAGAGTTACAAATGTAGGAGCCCAAGGAGGATCAGGCTCTCATTGAAGATTTTTTTAGGATGGGATAGGAAGAGATCAGTTGAGATATTGGTCTATTCTTTGGTGTAAACAACTCAATTGGATAAGTTGAGATAGGTTAAACGTTAAATAATAAAAAATAAAAAAAATCGTAAAAAAAAAAAAAACATGTAGGAGCATCGATCACCCTCACAACAGAATCATCAAACAACCTATGACACCATAACGTTCGTGACCCACCCACGACTCCTGCTGACTACATGCGATCCCACAGTGCCATTCCAATGATCCCACGATGTCAAAGCTGCTCACAACGAGACCTAGAGAGAAAGAACGAGATCACTGCTCGCTAGATTGCAACCAACAATGATGATCAAGCATCGAACATACAATCACCACCCATAATGACGACCTGATAACACCATAACCCACGATCTTCACCCCAGATAGCGCGACCTAGATCTGAGAAAAGACTCGATCCAGAGAGGGAGAAAGAGAGATGATGGAGTGAGGAGAAGAAGATGATGTAGTGATCAAGGAGAAAATATCAAAAAGGAGGCGCGAGCCTTCTTGTTGAACTTGTAACCCATGTCCAACGATGGGTTACGGCACCCCTGTTATCTTGGATTTCAATCCAACAAATGTGTCCCATCAATAATGTTGTTTAATCCCATCAAACAAAAATAGTAATTGAGACTCAAGTCCATTTTAGTGGATTGTATCCCATCCTGATCTGCCCACCAAACGGGTCCTTTAAGCCTAGCATGGCCATCACCAACATCACAGATCGATATTGTCTCAACTTTTTTTTTTAAAGAAAATTATTATTTCTAAGGGGAAGGGGGATGATTCAGAATTCTTACAATAATTTAGGGCCGAGAGAGTTTCTAACCCGGGGGCATATGAGTAAAAACCCAATACTCTATTCACTAGGATATTGGACCACATGCATTATACTAGGTGTTGGGTTTTAACACAAAAGGTCTCGGTGATATCGGGAGTGAAATTTCCCATATGTTAATTGTATATTATTTTGTCATATGCCTAATGTGGAATCCTATTATTCAGCATGCCCCTTCACGAGTAGTCCCACACGTGGTCACAAGAGAAACCAATTTCCGCATCGGCAATTGTTCAAGTCATTATTCCCGAAATAACGCCAATATTTTGAAGGGCTGTTCCGTTGATATTTTTAGTCATTTGAGCCAATGCTAATCTTTTCTTTTCGAAAGCCCAATTAGTATTCAATCATTGGAGCCAATACCAATCTTTTTGAAGGCCCAAACACCTAATACCTTAAGTTAGAGCGAGCCCATTTTTTCGAAGGCTCAACTTAAGGAAGTAGATTCGAGCCTAGTAACTTGAGCCTAGGATGTGCCGAGAGAATAGCCTGCTCTGATACCATGACAAACTTTTTAAGCCAAGCATTGTCCACCACCACCATCACTAAAATTGTTGGGAAATACATGTGACGACATCCCTCAGGGATGATGCTTTGCACCTGTGTACCCTTGAGATTCTAGCTTGACGTTGGAGAAAACGTTGTTGTGAAGGCGATGATGGTTGTAAACTAAAAATCTCGAAAATCATAGGTGCATGTGTGGTGGCGAGATTGTAGATGTCAGAGGCAATTTTGTTGTCTCGACGATGACTTCATGTCGTTAATGGTGTCTGAAGGGACATAGAGATTAAGGAAGACGACGTACAACAACATCGTTCCAATCTTTTGGGCCTCCCACATTAATTTTTCTCTCTTGACTGCCATCCTCCCTCCCATAATCACCACCTGTAAAACCCTAATGTAATTATTTGATAAGAAAAAAAACATACGATGGCATATCAATTTATCTAGGTAGTGATGATACGAATATAGAGAAAATGAGAATCAATAAAAGATAAAGGCTACTAAGAGATTTAGAGAGAAGGGCTGATTTGGGGTTGCTCAAAGTTTTAGAAGAACAACTTTTTAAAAGAAGGGGCTAAAATTGTGTTGAGAGCACCTTCCAAGTCAGCTGACAAAGAAAGAAAAAGGGTTTCGTCGTCTTTTTCCTGCTTTCACCTGCCATTGTGAAGGGATTTGAGGCCAAAATTATAATTAATATGACTAATCGCATTAGTTTTAGCCCTAAGGTTGCATGTCTACAAAACTCTGCAAAGTAATCGGACAAGTTGCGCACCTACTGAGCAAGGCTCCTTTCAAGTCAAACGGAAATTACCAATTATTCAAGCGTTATAACAAAGAATCTTTCCTTTCGTCATTTTGGCAAGAGTTTGAAGAGAGGCTTGGTAGCTAGGAAAGTAAAGTCAGGAAGTTAGAACCCCCTTGGTTTTGGGGTGGACGCTTTCACTCTATTTTATTATATACACTTAGCGAAAAGTATTTTTTTGATGTATTAAAAAAAGATTTTATTTCCGAACTATTTGTGAGTAAGGAACTCTTAAAAGCAATACAACGGCTCAGCTTGATCTCGCTCCCTTCACGCACTATTCATCCCCGCTAAAAAGATTGGTAATCTCGATAACCTTTCTGAACTATTCGAAGAGTGCATAACTGCATGGATAAGCTCACACTAACCCGTCAACTTGAGATACAATTTTGAATTGGGCAACTTCAGTATGGTATTGTCAAATTCGAATATAGGGCTACTTTATTTGTTTGCCCGTTCATGTGCCACAAATGTGCCCCATTTACTCAATGCCAATGCAACAAGGGTAGTTTACTTGCTCTTCAAGAAAGTGCTGAGCTTGAAGACTACAATGTTCGGGGCAAATGGCCAGAGGAAGAATGCCTTGTGGGACTTGAGGAATAGAGTATGCCAAGGTTTAAGACAAAAAGGAAATAAGATCTTGATATGAATGCCATCTGTTAACTTAAGTAGCTGCTGGTGTCGAAGGGGTATTTTACAATTTGTAAAGAAGCAAAACAAGAAAGTGTTGTTTTGCACGTAGGTAAACTAGAATTACCCGGATATGCTCATGTTGTTTCAATAAAAACAGTTAATTTCGATTACCATTTGAGGGCTTTACTCACTGTGGATGATTGGTCTGTCACCGATCCTGCTTTGGATAAGGTGATTTAGTTCAGATTGAAATCGAAGCTTGAGTCTTTGAGAGACGACTGATCTTTTAGAACTATTAAAGCAGGAACCAAGAAGGTTTAAAACTACGTAATTTCGTATCATATATAATATAAACCATCAAATCTGGTAAATGATTTTTTTTTTCTTTCAAAATCATGGGTGTAAAATAGCAGAAAGTAGAATGAGATTCTCAAAAAAGCATTTTTTTATAGGACAATTCTACCCATATCTTATTTTTTTGCTAAAAGCACTTTTAGCACTACAGTTTACCAACACTTACCTACTGTTTTTCACATTTGTTTATTCTCATAGCACAACAGAAGCAGTTAAAAAAAAACAAGGCAATCCCAAACTAGCCTGAGAGGCCTTCTGATTTAATAATATAAATATAGACAATGACAAATATATAAATATATATATATATATGTACACCAAACCAAATAACATAATTATAGAAAATTTTCAAAAATAAAAGTACAATTGTTGTGACCTATAATTAACTGAGGGAAAGAGAAGAGGTACGGCAAAGAGAGAGTCGAGAGATTATAGAATGCTTGGAGATTCTTATGTTGTATTCCTCCCTATGCAATACCTTTATTTACAGTAGAATAAGAGGAGAGGATTAACTTGTCCTCCAAGTAAATACAATCCTATAAGGAAAGAATGACTAGAGTAGTAGATAATCTAGAAATCAATTATATCTAAGATTTACACAATCACAATTAAAGAATATCCGCTACAATAATATGTATTTTTCTAAAAATAAGGAGTCTCACAAAGTCATTGGCCTATACAATAAATCTTATGTAGTTACACTCTATACAGTGATTATGTTTACACCAAAAAATGATCTTTGGCACATCCAAATTGAAAACAATTGTACACTGAGTTCAGCCAAGTTGGCCGGCTAGACTATCAGCATGGCATAACTTTGTTGTGGTTGAATTATTTTGTTATAAACATCGAGTATTTGTAGGAAATTCTTTTGTTATAAACATCGTATCGTTTAAAAAAGAAAAGAAAATAAACACAAGAAAATAACCAAGTTCGAATCAAACTGCATATTCAATTTGTTGATGCACAAAATCAGTAAGACTTTGGAACAACGTAAAGTGTCAAGTTTGTAACCTTCACTCGGTTGCTCCGGTCACCTAGTAAGGGTAATATGTAAAGAGATAGAGATAGGGAAGCAAACACAAGATGTACGTGGTTCATCCTAAGTTTGGCTACGTTGAAGGGGTAGAGGAGTTCTCATTAATAGTGAAGGATTTACACAATACATAGGTTCAAGCATAGTCATCATTAGTGGGTTCTAATGATGAGTTTAAGTACAGTAATGACATTAGGGATTAATTGTAGGAGAATGGTCTTCTTTTATAGTTGAGGAGAGTCTCCAGCTTTTATCTACGGTCGATGTGGGACATTATGAGCATTATTTTGACGTTGACATGTGTCGTGCTGTGATTGGCCTACTGGGTGAAAGGAAACTCTTGTGCTTCGGCAGGGGTGCCCCACCATGAACCCCTCAGTGGGCCCTTGAAGGTATGAAGTTGACCGGTGCTTGATAATTTCGGGATTGGTTAAGTATGATACAAACACAATTGTAAAGTGATTAGTTCCCATTTTAAGTCATCACCTCTTGAGAAATGGTTTGGACCAGCTGTATTGGTACAGAGAATTGGAGAAATTACTTTCTTGATTTGTATTTTCAGTGTAGCCTTTGCTTTATACAAATTATACACGTTCGGCTGTATAGCCAAATAAGACTAGTAAATAAATATAAGAAATTTTCAATGACAGCAAATATAAATTGATACAAAGAGGGGGATTTATGGGATTGAATTTGATTGAGCAACTGGTGGTGTGATTTGTAATATTCTTGTCAATTGGTTTTCCAGTTTCGTTGGTGATGCTGGCACTAAAGCCAGGAAAGAAAAAAGGACCAAAACGCAAAGGAGCATAATTTTGCAAAAGAAAATGAAAGGCATTAATAAAATTTCAATATAGCTAGCAAAAGAAAAAGGTTGAGCGAAG
The DNA here is from genome assembly GCA_035220775.1 of Malus fusca. Lineage (NCBI taxonomy): Eukaryota > Viridiplantae > Streptophyta > Magnoliopsida > Rosales > Rosaceae > Malus > Malus fusca. Next base: position 43,909,825 of record CM069073.1, on the reverse strand, counting down.
CTGAAATGAATTCAAATGTTGATAGAATCCTATAAGGAATGCGGAAAATGAGAATGTCGATATTCATGCTGCTGATTTTTTTTCCTTTTCGACAAACGGTAGGATGTTTATTACAAGATAATTCACTTACAACAAAGTTATACCACGATAATGGTTAGTCATACAATTACGTTATTCCTATTAGATAGTAGCACACTTTCTGTTTGGCATTTGCTTAATCTTCATTAGAGTTTCTATTATCCAAATTACTACAACAAGAGTCTAATGATAATCTACAAAAAAATTACATAAAGTACAAAGGCGACCGCACTCAAAAAGGCTAAAAGCCAATAGTAGTTGTCGAGCCGAGCCTCACTCAAGTCGTCAGAGAACCAGCTGCGGCTTCCCTTAGAACTCGTAATATTTTCCACTGCTGTGATCAAAATAGCACTCAAGTAGCTTCCCACCCCAAACACACTGGTGTACATTCCTGAGGCCAGTGATCTCCCTTCCGTCGGAACTCGAGAGTTGAAGAATTCTTGCATCCCAACAACTGTGAAGATGTCAGCAAGCCCTAATAGAATGTACTGGGGCAGCAACCAAAAGATGCTTAATGGAACTGTTTGATCAGTTTGAGTTCCTAGCATCTTCATCTTTCTACTCGTTTGTAGCCTTTTCATTTCGACAAGTGCTGCAGTGATCATGGTTATCACTGTAATGAACATGCCAATTCCCATCCTTTGCATAACAGTGATGCCTCTTTCGTTGCAAGTAATCTTCGTCAAAATGGGAATTAAGACTTTTGAGTAAATAGGCGCCAAGAGGATTACGGTCAGTGTGGTAGCACTCTGTAGGGTTGCTGGTGGAATCTGGAAATGACTTCCAATGTTCCTCTGCATTGTCATGCCTTGTTTGGTGAACAATGTCGCAGGTTGTTGCATGACCACTGCGGAAAATAGAAGCATTGTCCATATAGGTAATATTCTCAGCGAAACTTTTGCAAATTCAAGCAAATTTATACGCACTCCATCGCCCGGATTCTGATCTAATCCCTTGTTGCCACTGGAATTTTGTTGATCAGGCAACAGTTCATGCCTACATAACCAACCAAAACATAATTAATTAATTGTAAATTGTATGAATGGACTACCTTTCTTCACAATTAAACACAAAAGATAATTTGAGCATTGGTCTTGAACTTTGGCCTAATAGAAGTTTTGATCCCTGAAGTAAAAATTTGTGGGTACACTGAACTTGTTGCAACACAAAACAATGGTCATTTTGGCTAAGTATGTTAGAACTTCATGTCTCTCATCTGTCTTTTAAAATCATTGCTTCATGTTATGGATATGTTCACGATCAATAATCATTTTTAGTTTGGGGACTGAAGCTCCAATTAAGCCGGCTAACATTTCGTGACCAATTCTCTAATTTTCTGTAAGAACAAGTTAGGTTGGGAAGAAATTAGCTTACTCTTGTTCAGCAACAACATCTTCATTTTGCAATCTGCAATTCGTTAAATATGATGTTGTTGCCTTGATGTTTTTAAGCATAATGTTAGCTAGGGCATAAGGACTAGAATTATTCCTCTGTCTACGTGTGCATGTATAAATTGGCCTCCCACACAAGAATACTGTGGCTGATGTAACCAATGATAATGTAGGTATGGCAAAACCCACTGTCCAACCAAAACTTTCCTGAAAGTAGGACAGAAGGGTGATCCCAAAGAGGCTGCCACAGCAAATACCAAAGTAATTCTTGGACCATAGTAATTCTTGAAAATAACATGTTTTGAATTGCAGATGGTGCTTTACGGCAGTGACGAAAAATAATCATTCCTATGCACGAACAACTAACTATCTAACCTACTAATGTTATCGTACTACCAAAATATATGTTCTAAATAAGAAATAAACTTAGTGCACATATACGGAAAAACCCATACTTCTGAGATTGAATACTCCGTCACTTAGAGCCATTAGTTTCAAACTGACGAATGTCAACCGTTATATTCGATCTAAACGCTTTATCTAAGTGACATAGTATTCAATACTCTGGAGTACTGTAGCCCAACCCCATAGCTAGATACATCTCTGTGGAAGATGTGGGAAATAAATATGAATGAGGATCCTCTCCGGATCCTCTTTGTGATGATTCTGGGGATCCTCAAATCGTGTCCGTTCATCATACATCGTGCGGTCAGTTTTCGTCAGATACTATTCAGAAGGTCACTTCAACCTTTGTAAGACTCATCATCATTTTCTTTTTATTAATTTCCTGCCTTAGAACTTTAAACCAAGAAAAACATTAAATGTTAGGTGCCTAATTGCTCATTTCACCGAAAATTCAATGCGCCGAAGGGTGTTATTTATATTTCTTAGCCACCCCAGTGGCCATCAAACGTAGATAACCTTCATCGGCCACATGAATTAAAAGGCTGCCTTAAACACTAGGCTCGGCCATTAAGCTCTCTGGGTTCGAGCAATGAACCAGCAGACGTGGTCGAAGTCTCTTCTTGGCTGGTCTAACACAACTTCCTTCTTTGCCATCCTTTTGAATTCTTTTATCTACCAATTCTTTTCTGTGCAGCCTTCATGGAAGGTCGAGCTCAACACCCTCCTCTCCAGCATTTCTAAGACGGCTGAGCCTTCTGCAACCGCGGCCAAGCCTTCTGCAATCGCAGCCGAGTCTAGCGCCCTCGCCAAGATGCAAGAGCTTTTATCTCTCTCGGCCTCGCAAATCCTACAATGCAAAGGTCTCGACTCTGTGGGAGATTGCCTGAATGACCTTGCATCCAACGGCCTGTTCAGCAACGAGTATGTTGTTCATTTGTCATCTATCCTGGAGAGCAGAGGATGACCTCAAGGTTACAATGGTCGCTCACGAAGCTATCCAACCATAGCTCGAGGCAATAAAGGCGAAGAAGGAAAGACTGGCCGACCTTGACCATCAAATCGCCGATCTTCAATGTCAGAGGTCAACCGTTGCTTCTGAGCTCGAAAAAGATTTCGAGTCGAACAAACCTCAACTGGCAGAATACGCGACTGGCTCGAAACGGATACAATAGCTAAAGCTTGACAAAAGAACGCGACAGGCCGAGGTTACAATGGGTGAGGTGAAGTGGTTAAAATTGAAAGCTGCTATTGAAGCTTTTCTTCCTTCGACTCCCTAGGATTTTGTCTTTATTTGTAGGTTGGTGGACTTTTGTAATTTTGCTTGTACGCCCTTTGAAAATTAATGAAATGAATTTTTTATTCTTGCATTTCCCAAGTGACCAGATAATATTTCTGTAAGAATTTCCCGTTGATTGGTAATTTATGAATCAAACCAGTTCGATCCTTGAGGTGGATGCCTCATTGTCGAGAACTTTGTGGACAATGAACAGGCCTTCCCAATTCGGCGACCATTTCCCAAATCTGGGATCTTTAATATCAACTGGTAACACGGTTTGCCACATTAACTCACATTCATTGAATGTCTTTTGCCTAACTCGTCGATTATAAGCTCGTTCAGCAATCTTTTTCTGCTCCACTAGTAAGTTATAAGCATCGAGCTGAGCTTCCTCCAAATCTTCCAACTCTTGCCTCATCGCTTGACTATACTCGGCACTAAACAAATTGCTTTGTTTGATAACTCGTAACGAGTTTACGCTTAGCTCGACTGGTAGTATCGTGTCATGTTCGTAAGTTAACGCATATGGGATCATCCATGTTGCTGATTGGAGTGAAGTTTGATATGCCTATAATGCCTTGATTAGCTTCAAATGCCACATACCAGGCTTTTCTTTTATCATTTTTTCAAGGATACCGATTAAAACTTTATTACTTACTTCAGCCTGTTCGTTTGCTTGTGGGTAATAAGGCATGGACTGATTGAGCCAAACTTTCAAAATCGCAGTGTATTCTTTAAACATGTCGGCTATAAAAATCGTGTCGTTGTCCATTATAAATGTTTTATGTACACCAAATCTTGTCACGATGTTTTCTTCTACAAAATTACAAACTTCTTTAGATGTTAACTCAGCATATGATTTCGCTTCGACCCACTTGGTAAAGTAGTTAGTCGCTACGAGTATCCATGCATGCTTTGCACATCCGGAAGATGCCGTAATTTTACCAATTACATCCATAGCCCATCCTCTAAACGACCATGGTTTGGTGACCGAGTGAAGTAATTCGACTGGGACCCTCTGTATGAGCCCATGGATTTGACATTATACACAACCTCGCGCGTACTCAATGCAATCTTTCAACATACTTGGCCAAAATTAATCGTGTCAGCGGAGCAACCATCGTGTTTTGAGTCTGGATTGATAAGCCCTGCATATTCCTTCGTGTACTTATGTAATAGCTTGGGTGGCCTTTTCTGGGCCTAGGCACAATAACAACGGACCGTCTTCACCTTTTCAGTATAGTTCATTCTGATACATTATGTAGTTCGTGGCGTGTACCCTTGTTTTGTGGTCATGTTTGCCACTGGGTTATCGAGATACTGCATAATTAATCTTCTCCAGTTGTTTGGTAATGTCTTGACCGCGCAGATATCTATAGGATCATCTCGTTCCAACAACGAAGGTAGGTACATAACTCGTGTACAGATTATGTGGCTGTGTAGGAGAACTTGTTGATTAACCAAGGTCGAGTGTGGGTGTCGCACTTCTGGTATAACCAGGCCTAGTTTGCCCCCTAGAAGTTGTGCTCTGGAGGCTATTTGAGCCAACTCGTCTACATCAATATTTTGAACTTGTGAGATGTGCTTAAACGTAATGCCTACAAACAATTCGGCTAAATAGCTGGCAACCATATGATAGGGTGCCAGAGTATAACTCATGCAACGAAAAGTACCATTGAGTTGGTTAATCACAAGTTCCGAATCGCCAAGGACGAGCACGCAAGCTACCCTCAAGTTGTGAAGGACATTAAGGCCGATGATCAGGGCTTCATATTCGGCCTGATTATTTGTACAGTCAAAATTCAACTTAAGAGAAAAATACCATCGGTAGTGATTAGGGGACTGGTTGACGATTCTAACACCGACCGAGGTCGAGGTACTATAGCCGTCAAAATACATCGTCCAATAATTATCACGTGTTTCAACCATGCCAATTTCAACGTCGTTGCCGCCAAAACTGTATAGGGAGGGATGTTAAGCTAAGAAATTAGCCAGCGTCGTTCCTTTGACAGCTTTTTAGGGCACGTATTGCAAACTGGATTCGGGCAGTGCCATTGTCCATTTCCTAATTCGGCCTTTTACTATCGGCCAAGTGACCATATAGCGAATAACATCTGTCTTGGCGATGACCTAAGTAACAGAAATGAGCATGTAATGCCTGAGCTTAAACGCAACGAAGAACAAAGCCAAACAGAGTTTCTCAACGGCTGAATAATTTATCTCAGCTGAGTTAAGATTTTGGTTAATATAAAAAATAGCCTGCTCCTGCCCAGTGTTGTTGTCTTGCGCAAAAAGACAACTAATGGATTCTTCAGCAGCCGAGATATATAACTTAAGAGGTTTTCCGCGCCAAGGTGGCACGAAGACAAGTGGGGTACTGAGGAAGACTTTGATTTACGTGAAAAAGTCTTAATGTTCTTCGCGCCATTCGAATTTGTTAGAATCATTAAGTTTCAAAAGCGTGGAGAAGACCTTCATTTTCCCGCCAAATTAGAAATGAAACGGCAGAGGAAATTGATTTTGCAGAGTAAGGATTGTAATTGCTTCTTGGTTGTCGGGGCTGGAGCATCAATGATTGCGTGAGCTTTATTCTCATCCACCTCGATGCCACGATGATGTACAAGAAAACCCAAGAAGTTACCTGCCAATACGCCAAAGACGCATTTGGCAGGGTTCATTTTAAGGTTATGTTGGCTCATTCGAATGAAAGCTTGCTGAATATCATCTAAATATGTTTGGTGGTGTTTCGATTTGACCACAACATCATCGATATATACTTCAATGACTGTGCCAATCAGGTCATGAAAAATAGTATTCATATATGTGGCACCAGCGTTCTTAAGTCTGAAAGGCATGACGACCCATTCGTAGGTCCCGAGTGCCCCGGGGTAATGAAAGGTAGTTTTATAGACATCAACATCAACAATGAAAATCTGGTTGTAACCAGCACAGCCGTCCATGAAAGATAACATCTCATGGTTTGCTGCAACGTCGATTAACAAGTCTGAAATTGGCATTGTATATTCGTCTTTAGGGGTTGCCAAGTTCAAATTCCAAAAATCAATGCACATCCGTAGAGCACCACTTTTCTTTAAAACTGGGACAATATTCGCCAACCATTCGACATATCAATCTGTACGAATAAAACCGACTTTTAAAAGTTGAACAAGTTCATCTTTTATGCCGAGTTGAACTTCGGTCAAGAATCGTCGATGGGGGGTTGGCGGAAAGGTTTACAACCAACCTTGATGCGTAATTCGTGCTCAACGAGCATTCGGTCCAAGCCAGGCATCTCATGGTAACTCCAAGCAAAACAATCTTTAAATTCTTTGAGTAATTTACAAAGCTCGGTTTTCATAGGTTGGGGCAACAAAGAACCAATAAATAAAGTATGAGGGTCATCGGCCGTTCCAACATTTATTTTATCTAATGGGTCTTTGACTTGGGGCCGACTGTCTTCGAGCTCAATTGGGGCAGCTTGGACTTTATCAAGTGACAGAACTGGACCGTTGTCTCATTCGGCGAAGAACTCTACTAAGTTCACGCCAGAATTCGATTGTTTGGAAAGAGTATACCAATGGGCCAGCATGCATTCCATGATAGATGAAACCGTTGCCCATAGTCTATCTTGTTTGGTATCACACATCGGGATCATCAATTAGGTTAACCAACCCGATTCTCGCCGAATCCTGCTACACAGTCTCGACGCCAACCTTGATGGCCTTCTGAACTGAAATCTGAGTCGGCCGTCCTTCTTCGTTAAAATCTTGCAGGGTGATGTAGCCGACGTGGTCATCGTAATAGCAAGCTTGAATCATATTAGCTTCGAACGGCTGATTGTCGGCTAGATGAACTACAACCGATTTACCGTCCCAGAAGATGAGGACTTGATATAATGACGAAGGGATACAGCTAGTTTGGTGAATCCAGTCATGACCGAGCAATGCATTATACTCAGTTTTTAAATCGACTATAAAAAAATGGGGTCATGTGATTTCGACCTGCTATATTCACCTCTAAAAGAATCACTCCCTTAGTCTGAGATTTGTCGCCGACAAAGCTACTTATGGTTACCCTTGATGGAATGAGTTCATCATTGAAGCGACGTAGTGTTTTCATAATAGAAACAGGCATGATGTTAACCGTTGCTCCACAATCGACAAAAATCTTGGAAATCGGGTATCCTTCAATATGGGTTGTGACATACAAGGACTTCAAATGATGAAGATTAACGGATGAAGAATGGGTAAACAATTCGACGAGAGCTTCTCTAAGTTTATCATCCTTGCTTACTTGTTCAATCTATTCGGTGGCCACAAAATCGACTTGCGTGGCCTCCTCGGCAACCACGTCGCCGTCCAGGAAATTTGGTTGGGATGTGGTTGGCCGGAACTCGATAGGTAAGACATGGACCATGCTAATTTCCATATTGACCTAATGGCCCATCTAGACCTGGCATTCGTGTTGTGTTTCTCGTGTTCGTGTCATTTTCGTTTCATACCCAATAGCTTAACGGGTCGTGTCTTGTAATACCAGTTAAAGTAAACGGGTAATATGATCTGATCCGAAATCAACCCATTAATATTATCAAGTAATATGACCCAACCTGTTACCCGTTACCCGTTAAGAAAAATATATTTTAAATCAATAAAAATGAAAATGAAAAACATAATTTGACCTAAAAAAATGTAAAACATAATACTAAATTAGTATATACATACTAAATTTTGAAGTTAACCCCTTCATGAAAGTTGTAAAGCTTTTCATTACGAGTAATTACATTTTTCACACTTCTACAATAATTATTATTAATTTTATTAATTTTGCACTCAAATAAAAAACATTGCTCATGAGATTTGGAGGGTTTTAAAACTCTAAACGACCATGTAACCATCGTCTAAGCGTTGAGGATGTAATTATGAACGTTTATTATGCTTTCACATCTTTTAGACTTATACATTAATGATTATGAATTTTGTTTATTTTGAATTCCCTTAAAAATACTACTCATGAGAGTTTTTATCCTTTTAAACATGCAAACCATCATATACCCATCCTCAAAGAGTAGAGGATGCGACTACGAGCGTTTTTTATATTTTTTTTTCATATTTTTCGCACATGTAAATTAATTATTATAATTTTTTAATGTGTTTGGTATTTTTAAATTACCTGATATTTTTATTTTTAATGTGTTTTATGATTTTTAATCTCAATCTTTGCCTATAATATACTATAAAAATAAATAAATAAATAAAACTTAAATTTTAAAATTTAAAATTTATATAGAATAATAATTAATAAACAATATATACATATTCATTATATCTATTGTATTTTATAGTAAGTTTTTTTTAGTAGTTTAAAAAATTAAAATCATCAAAATAACTTTTTTCTTATCGTGTCGAAACAGGTTACCTGTGTGTCACTCTCGTGTAAACATGTTAAGGACCCGTTATTAACGGGTTATTATCGTGTGACCCGATAATGACCCGATTAGTTATCGTGTTGACCCAAAACCCGTTATTTTCGTGTCGTTTACGTGTCGTGTTAACGGGTCATGTAAGAAATTGCCAGGTCTAGGCCCATCGGGTCGTGATCTTCGTCCTTTGGATTTTCGGGCAAGGTATCTTGCTCATGGGCATTACTCGTTTGATCTTTTCGGCTGTCGTGAGAATATGTTCTTACGGCATGTTTGCTGAAGTTGTTTCATTCTAAATGTCGATCTCAGGCTTGCTCAGCTTTGGGACTTGGTCTTGCTCTTGTGAAACCTTACGAGTCCGCTACTGATATGCGATGCGGGCGTCTCTCATGTCCAGGTAAACGTCTAATCGCGCCACGCATTCTTTTTCATCAGCCGTAAGGCCGAAGAAGGACACGGTTAAGAAAACTTCAAAATGGTATCTTAAATACTAGAGATCCTCAAGAGAGAAAATGAGATCGGCAGCATCAATATCAGTATATGGGTCAACCTCAAAGCTGAGAACTCAGGCCTCGCGTATATGTTGGAACCTAGCCTTCATCCCTAGATCCGTGGTCTTTTAGATGATCTGCTCAGCATCAGGGCAGGTTAGCGCCAGATCAATAGCCTCTTGTCATGCTTTTGGCGAGTTGTACAAGTCATTCACCGAATGCTTCTTGTGAAATTCCAGCATGTATTCCAAAGCTTCACCAAGAAACGGCGAGTGGAGATTCCATCGGACTTTAATTAATGGCTCTTATGGGGGTAATAGAGGGAGTTTGCTCTCGGCTTCCGTCTTGAAGTGCTCAAGGCGAGCTTTTATCTCCGTAGGTCGAAGAATGAGTTTAATTCGCTTCTCGGATTCTTCAAGAGTTGCGCGTATAACATTCTTCATTGTAAAATGGCATGTCGAAATCAAGTACTATTCTATGTTTGAGGGCGAGCATGTCGAAAACTTTCTGGCGTTGGCCTGTACCTAGCACTTTTTGAGATGTTGCAGTTGCAAGTGTCGGTTGCGATGTTTGAACCAGACATGGCTTTTCTTTTGGCTCAGTTAAGATGACGTTTGATTTTCACCGACTACATAAAACCATCGGCCCGTCAGTTTCCTCTGCACTGGAGTCCAACATTGACTTGACATAAGCTAGGTTGGAAAAGTATTTAGGTGGCTCGTTGGTAGATAGATCAATTTTCAATCGTGGCCAAGAGTTCCGCTTAAGGACGAACTGCATTGGGATGAACTCGGCTTTTCCTTTTCCCTTGTCCCTGGGTAGTAAAGTATCTACCAAGCTTACTGTCGTCGAAGGGAAAAGATCGACTTCTACGATCATTTGTTTTTCGAGAAACTTAAGTTTACCATTGTTGATCTAGCTCTGGATGGCTTCGCGAAATACGACACAATTGTTTGTCGTATGCTTGTTTGAGTTATGGTACTTACAATACGTTTTTCCTTTCAAATATTCGGCCTTGGGAATATTATGCCTTAGCCAAAGCTTGACGATTTTTGCAAGTAACAACTGGTCGAAGATAGCGTCGGCCTTGGTGATGTCGAAAGTATAGACCTTTGATGTCTTGACAGCGACTTCCGCAAAGGCCAAGTGGGTTTTGACATCTTTAGAGCTAGCGTGAGCCAACGCTTTGCACACATACGGTTTGTCAATGACTATCTCGGCCGCATCTATACTGGCATATTGAGACTCCTCACCTTCGACCGATGCATAACTTACCGTTGGGTTCTTGTAGATTGTCCCTCGGGTTGGGGACTTCGAGATCTTCTCTTATCGGAGCAAGTAATCATATTGCTCAACATGTTAAGCCAATTCGTACATATCGAGGAAGTTTGCCCCTAAGAATTTATTTTTGTACTCTACTGCCCTAACAAACTCAACTTCAATTCGGAAAAAAAAATTAAATTAAAAAAATAAAAAATAAAACTCGACTTCAGGGAGGGGTACTCGGCACTAGTTTCGTGTTGACTTAAATCTCGTAAGATAGTCTATTGGTGACTCGTTGGATGATTGAATTATCCTTGCCAAAGAAGAGACTGACATTTCCATCCCTGGCCGATAAAATTGCTCATGAAATTTCTCGACTAATTCCTCCCAGCTTTGGATGGAGTTAGGTGGGAAACTGATGTACCATGCGAATGTTGAGTCGGTCGACGAGAAATTGAACAGTCGTGGTTTATGAAAGTCACTGTTGACATCTCCACATTGAGCGGTGAATCGAGCCACATGTTCTAATGAGGATAAGAATAATTCTCCAGTGAAAAGGTTGAAGTCTGGAATCTTGAACCCCTTAGGATACTCAAACCTTTCTACAAAGGCTGGGTATGGGTGAATGAACTTTGGAAACTTCGGCCCCTTTTTTAAGGCCGAATCAATCATCCTCTGGGCTTCGACCATGTCAACAGATGTTGTTTCTGCTCATTGGTCAAATTTGTTCGATTTGCTTCTTGATTCACCATTTTTCTCTAAGTCAATCATTTTGAGCTGAGCAGATCCTGTCTCAGTCTGTATCGCTGGCAAGGGGTTATTTTTTAGAAAAGGCTGTCTGGATCGATCGGTGGGTCTAATGTCATGGACTTTACTAACTAGAACTTCGAGCAATCTATTGTGCACAACGTTATTATCACACATTTCTTCAAGTATGCTATTTACTTCTCGGCTGAACATTTTCTCAAATTACCGGGATTGTTCTTCAAATCGTCGCTGAAGAAAATATCTAGATTGTGGATCGGAGGCCTCAACACAGTCCTTGTCACAGTCCTCCACTAATCCTTCGACAAAAATGTCTTTTATCATTTTGGTAGGGATTTCTACATCACGGGTCTGACCGCCGAGATTAACTTCATTTTCTTGGCGTGTTGCACTTGTGGCTTCAAATTTCACAGCAGCGGAAGGATTTTGAGCCTGTGGCAAACCATCTTGTCCTGGGTTTTGGACTGTTAGTGGAAGATTAGTTGTTGACTTACCCATGACTGCTTTCTTTTTTACTAATCGTGTTTCAATGGTCATGAACTTCGTAGTTTTAGCAATGCGTCCCACAGGGCGTGCCAAAATGTTGATCCTAAAAACTACCAAGCTTACATGGCGCGCATGCCGATTAACTGATAAGCTAACTATGTCATTTGATTGTGTGTGGAGCGTGCCAACTTGTTGGCCAAGCTCAGTCGGGGAGTAAAATATGTTGATGTAGCGTAGAGCGCTTTGCAAATTTCTCGATATTGCGACTGCAGCCGAGGAAGGAACACGTATTGGCCTTTGGGTCTACAGCCTGACGACAAAACTGCTAGTTCTGCGAAGTTCACAAATAGTTGGCACTGGGTTCGGTCTCGATCATTATATTCGTGAGAGTATAAGTATGATGAACCGATATCAGACTATACAGACACAAATACTCGAAAGAGATAAATGTCTTGAGGGTAAATGTGGTTCGACAGTCGGAATGCCGAACTCTAAAATGTACTTGTGAATATCCAATCATAAAATAAAACTAGGCGTTTAATGTACCGAGCCTAGTAACTCGTAACACCTCACTTCGCCGAGAAGGCTGATGAGATGACCTCCACCAACAAGGACTCAAAAACCCTTATTGGCCGAGACTTTGATAAATAACCAGTCGGCCTCGAAGCAGTGTTGTCTATCCAAACTGAAAGTGCTCTTTGGTAGGCTGATTCTACGGCTCTAGTGTTGTCTATCTAAACTGAAGATGTTGTCGATTGCCTTCACAGTACTGTTTATTAAAACTGAAGATGTGTTGGCGAGAAGAAAAGGGAAGAGGAAAAATCTCAAGGTTGTTAAGAAGCTTTGCGCAAGGCAATTTGTGTGTTGATTTGAAAAAGGCCTTGAATGATGCTATCCCTTATCTATTTATACCGAACGAGAGATGTACTTGAATTAGAACTCCTCATCCCAATCTGATCAGGTTTCGACCAATCCTAACTCCTATAGGACTTTGAACCACGCTCTTTAACAAACCAGATTCATTCCTAATTCTAAGCACCTTTAGCTTTAAGACTCCTTGTTGTACTAGGGTTCGACTACCTCTCATTTATCTAAATCAATCCTTCTCACAACAGGATTCAGCCAACCTTGATTGGACAACCCATGACAAAATTCTAGATGAATGTTACTAGGCCGAGAATGACTCTCAGCTCGGCTCAAAATATTACTTTGGGCCCAAACAGCTGAAAACTTGGAGGAAAAAAAATTAAAATAGTAAACCCTTGGTGGGCTTGGAATATGAGCTAAAATGAAATGGACACAAAGATTTAAGGGATTCACCCTAACATTAGGCTACATCCATTTGTGGTACTCTGATTATATTGATTGCAAGGTTAAGAAAATAGTGCTCGGCTAATGCATTAACTCTCTCTTCGATCCCCATTCCAGAAGTCTTTAGCCCTTTATATAGGTCCTCAATGAACCCCCAGCCTTGGATCTTCCCCATGTGGCATTTAATTAGCTAATGTAGACTAGCGTCCTGACACATTTTTACCTATCCATCCAATATTTGGTAGTGAAATGACATGTGTTCAGTCAAAGATGGCGCGCCTTTTCAAGGCCAAGAGGGTTAGATACTGCCACTAATAGAGGATCGCCACATGTTTTGATTGACGTTTGAGTAGACCTATCCTTGGAGACACGCCATAAAGTTGTCAGTGTGAGCCACGTGCCCTTGGCGCTCGACAAGATCTTCACACATTCTGGTTGGGCTGAGCTTATAGGATGTCGGACCTAGAACTCGGAAACTCTTTTGGGCTTTTCATGGCCCCCTTATGGCCTGCACCACTACTTGGGCCTAAAAGTGCCCAGCATTAACACCTATATGCTACAAACCCATAGAAATGACCATAGATGGAAGGTGAAATAATAACCTGCGCTCAAGGGATGCCAACGTGGCGTTCCGAACCAATAACATGCCGTGCATTTTAATTTTCATGCGTGGCATTTTAATAACAATAACACAAAATAATGGTGCAGGAATAAAAATGAGATCATTTACCTACACTGCTATACTAAGATCACAATGTGTGAACAAGTCACAGGTGGAAGGCCTTTGCTCAAGAAAAGACACCTTTTCAAACACCAAGAATAACTAGTATATTCTTACCTATTATACAAGTGATGAGAAAACATATCAAAATACAATGCAGCATCCTATTTACACATTCATTCTGTACATGGATTCTCTCACTTCATCAGGTTAGAATCATTATTAGGTTGAAGGGAAGAAATATGAAAGAGAAACAAGAGTTGCGGCGAGATTTCACAGGCAATATGTAAACGACACCCAAACTACTACCTCGATCCAGTCGATATATGTCAAGTTGTTATCTTTGCTCACTGAAAATTACCCGGGAGGTTACTTTCAATTCCCCAGCTTAAAAACAGTGGAGATCATGATTGAAGGTGTCAGGTTGTCAGCAGGGTCAAAACGCTTTACAGAGGTTGTTAGCTTTCATGTTAGATGAACACTGCTGCTCGATTGGACGACCTGTCGGACCGCATACCCTGCTCCGTTTTGGCTCAGAAATTCTCACATGTGAAACTGCAGTGGCAAGTGCGTCCACCAAACCAGAATCGTCCTCATCTTCTGACTTGCAGCTATCAGAAGACGAAAGGAGACCTGAAGTTTCACTGAGAGAGCCATCTTCTGACTGGTTTAGACATGCCTTGAGTCTGGGTGGAATGACAAGCTGGCGAGAAGGTTCTCCTGCTTGGTTCTTCAATCTTGATTTAATGGGTAGTGCCTTTAGTGTTCGCTCAGTATAAAACAATATCCATGGATGCCCTGAGAAAACCCAAATATGTGTCATTCGTTTGGACCACTAAAACTTGCAAAAGAAATACATAACATAAAGATCAACAGAAAACACAATACACTTTGTTGCAATGTCAAGAGAGAGAAGTAACAAGGACAAAGTATTATAAATGTTGAGTAATCAGGGATGGCTTAACACTTGACTCAGTACTGATAATAATTTCTCTCCACGAGAAATTGAGCAAAAAGCTGCCAAATTTGCCAATTTCATGCGTGTACCAATTGAAGTATTTAAGAAAAATGAAGAATAAATACTCTGTGTAAGAGAAAAGAAAGATTTTGGTAAACCAAAATAAAAATAACAAGTAACATAATTTATTTTTAACTATATTTATAATAAAAATTTGTCATACAGTATTTCATTTCAGTCTGCTAGGTGGTCATTCCTTAAAAAGTCCCAAAAGTACTACCGTAATTAGTCAACCAGCATGTGCATGATTGTAAAGAATGGAGGAGGGAAAGAAAGGCATCTTAATATATTTCAAAAACACTATAGGTGACACATATCTGAGAACAAGCATCATATAGAAGGCAATGGTTGACAAGTTATAGAAGTAAACGTCCATCGACATGCTAATTAGTTGGTACTTTTCCTCCAACACAAAACAGATCGCATATAAGCAAGTCCCAGATAATGAATATGAAACTTTTTACAAACATGCGAAAAGGGGTTGCATAAACCTAATCAAAGAGGTTGCACATAGTTAAAACTTCTCATATTAGGCATGACCAGAAACTTACTTAGTACTTCATCTGCTGTTATCCGTACTGAAACATCCCTTGTCAGCATTCTCCCAATAAGATCCCGAGCAGGTTTCGAAATTGACTCCCATATCCCTGAATGGAAATCAAGTTTCACGTTCTTGATTGCCTCAAAAACTGCTTCTAAGGAGTCTCCTTGAAATGGAAGAATGCCAACCAAGAGTGCATGTAGGAGGACACCAGCACTCCAGACGTCCACCTTCTCAGAATACTTTCCTAGCAAAACTTCTGGTGCAACATAAGCTGGACTGCCAGCCAAACCAGTCAGATTTTGACCTGCAGAAAGCATGAGAAAACATTGCAATCAGCTAATCAATATACAAAATAGAGGATACAAAGTACTATGAAGATTCCAAAGAAACATGCCGACATCTTACAAAATTACCAATAAAGACAACGTTCTTTAATGATACTACTTGGACACAATATTCATAAATGAATGATCACAATAGGAACTCAGGCTCCCACTTATTACTATCACACTACATATTGGATCACGTCAAAAATTTGATATAGAAAGCTACAAGCCCCTGCCACTAGATCTAACAATTTTAAGTACCTAAAGTTGAGAGAGTGCAGCATCAACAGAAATTGAATGAGACCAGGAACTGTAAATGACATATCAGCACATTTCTAGTAAAATAATTATAAAGAAATATAGAAAGGGAGTCCCAATAAAATGATAACAGATGATAGATGTATGTCACCTGGGTACAAGAACCAAGCACCGAAGTACATGTTAAGATCTCACTGTTGTAGTAGAGATACATAAGCTTAAAGGTTTAATATAAACTAAATACAGTAATTCAATCTAGAACAGGCTCTGGAAGTTGTATCATTTCACAATGATATCCTTTGATGATATCCTTTGATTTTAGGTCTTTCCTGCATGGAACTGGCAGACAAACATGTATGATTATAAACATAAAGTTCAGTAAGAAAGTCTACCCGCAGAAGATAAGAACCTGTATAAGAGCACTAAAAGTCTGAAAAAATTTCTCTGTCTAACAAGATACAGTCATATGGCTTGCTCAAGCACAGTCACAGATCTTGCATAAATTACTTCTTATATACAGGTTGAAGTTTAGTTTATCCTCCAGAAGGATACATGTCCTGATTTAATATTTCATTATTGTGTGAGGTTAAATGTAACTGAAAGGTACCATCTTACTAAGAATGCTACATTCTAAAAAAATTAAAAAATTAAAAAAATCTTCCTTGACTGCTGACCCTATCCTCACACCCTTACAGTGTGCTCATGATAGTTGTTGATAATATGAACATGGATTTTAAAACATTTTATAGAGAATCAGGATGCTCTACGATCGGAAAACAGTTAAGAAAAACAAAAACATACAGTAAAAAAGTAGAAAATAATAATATCCTTGAAATAGGGGTAAGGTATTCACCATTTGATATTCTCATAGCCAGCCCAAAATCTGCAAGCTTTATTTTTCCTGCTTTTGTGAGAAGTATGTTCTCTGGCTTTATGTCTCTGTGCACTACCCCCATATCATGACAGTACTTGATAACTAGCATTACTTCCTTGAATATATTAGCAGCCCGTTGCTCTGAATACTGAACCTCCTGAATCATTTGATCAATTAGGCGCCCTCCAGAGCACAACTCCATCACAAGATGAAAACAATTCGACTCCTCATACACAGCCTGCAATGTCACAACCCCAGGATGACCAGACAAATGCTGCATTATCTCCACCTCCCTATGAATAGTCTCCTCCCCTTTCTTCAGAGTCTTACATGCATACTCTGCACCACTAACCCGGGACTGACACAACCAAACCGACCCAAACTTTCCATGCCCAAGTGTTTCACCCGAAACATAATCTTCTTCAATCTTATTCTTCCTACCCATCTGGGTAGCAACATCTATACACCCTATCTTCCTCTTGATACCTCTTCCAGGTGCAACCAAAGACGAAGTCCCACATGGCGGAGCAGTGGCAATGCCTGCAAGCCTACTTGTATGCGACACCACAGGTTCAGTGCTTGCATCATCTTCTTTGCACCGCTTCTTCAACCTTGTAAAATCCTCTAGAGAATAATGCGATGTAAGGGCCGATGATCTAGAATTGCATGACTTCGATGTCACATCTTCCGCCTGTGATGTCACATCTTCCAATGGATCTGGGTACGGGTCAGCCTCACCGCCTTTCCTCTTCTTCCTCATCAATTCAGAGTAACAAACTACTTTAATCCAGAAGCACAAAATCAGTACATTGTAATGGCAATTCACGCTTCTGGGTTTTGTTCCTACATAACCAAAATTTTTTTTTTTTTCGCATCAAAACAAAAAAAGCAATACAAAATTCAGTTCAATCAACTAAATTACACATTTTTTTGGCTACCCAGAATAGAAATCCAACATCTAGAGAATTCCACTGTCTTAGAATCAAATTTCCAGTAAAAAAAAACAGACGAAAATCTCACTCAACTCCGCGACTACATTATACCCAGTAAATCCAACAAGTAAAATTTAAAACTCAATCACAAGGCAAAAAAAAAGAAAAAAATTCCGAGCAAATAAACCAAAACCCAAATCCACGATTTTCTTCTAATGACCAACAAATCGAAAAAAAAAATTCTGAACAATTGGGAAAAAGAAAGAAGCTTTGAGTTAACTCACCCAATATCGGTCACATTTCAGAGTTGTACAGAGAGATCGGAAGGAAACCGACAAATCGGAAACAGCCAGCGGCGTTCGTGAGCGAGGAGCGGCGAACACCCGCGACTGAGAAATCGAGAAATCGATCGAACCAGAAACCCTAGAAATCCGGGGTTGCAAGATTTGATGAGGGAAATTCCCAATGTTTTATTTGGTAACAAAAATAATAAGAAGAAGAGAGAATATTGAATATTTTTATTTATTTATTTATTACGTCGAAAGGTTTGGTCAGGGTTTTAGTGTCCTGCGCCTTTTTACCTCTCCCGACGTGTCCTCTTTGTATACGACTGGATTCGGAATCCGAGGGGTAGAAATGGAGTGTGCATTGGGGCGGATCGGGTGCGGGCGGGAGTACGGCGGTGAAGGTGGGAAATGAGGCGGTGGAATTGGTGTGACTTTGACGACACCTTTTGGGAAGCAGTGAACTTTTGACGCATGTGATGTGAAAAGTTGTTTGGAGTGGGTGCCACCTACACGTGGTAGTCGTGTCCTAAATTGTATATTATTACGTTAATTTATTTATTAAAGGTAATGCTAGAGATATTAAAGTTTTAAAAATTAAATTTGTAAAATAAATAATATGTCATTAATAAATATAAGGATGTTAATTAATGTTTAAGTAATAATTTAACTATCAGCAAACACATCTTTTAGACACTATGTTGTTTGTTAGAGCAAGTCCACCCCTAAGGACTTTGCGCCAGCACACAGCGCATTTATCCACTCAAGTGAACAGTAATAGGCCAAGGCATCTTCACCCCTAAAAAAATGCGCTCGCACCCAACGCATTTATTTGGTGTGTTTTTTTTTTTAAGTTTATTTCGGATAAGATTTTTAACCAATTTCAAATAAACTTAAAAAAAAATACACACTAAAATAAAATTACATACTCATCAAATAAACTATAAAAAAAAAACACACTAAAATGAAATTACATAAACTCATCAAATACACTTTATTCTTCAACCACAAGCTTTTTGGTATTTTTTTTTTCACACAAAAAGTATATGAAAGCTTTGGTAGAAAGTGTAGAAAATATTGAAATGTGGTGTAAGGTGGAAGATGAGAGTTAGGTATTTATAGAATAAATAAATAATTTTTTTTAAATTTTCTGTATTTTTTAATATTTTTTATGTATTTTTTAATAAATTTTAATTTAGTTAATTAACGTGGACCGTTGATCTGTGATCGGACGGTCTATTTTAAAAGTAAAATTTAAATTTTTTTTACCGTTGGAAATCCAACGGTCTAGAAAAACTAGCCGTTGGAAATCCAACGGATATAAGCATGCCACGTCGCTAATGGATCCGGAGCACAAGTGGGCTGACAGCCCTGTCGGCTACTCGCGCCCAGGCGCGCTTGTCGTGCACGCGCCAGGCCAACAGCCCGGCTTCTTGCTCAGTCTCTTTTGGGCTGGTCCATTGCCCAGCTCGGGCTGGGTACCAGTCAAGTTGAGGGGGTGGAGCAATTTGACAGGGTGCTGGCCCTGTTTTTGTGCTGGGTCCTGGGCAAATTCCACTCCGGTGGAATTGCTCTTAAAATATAGCTACATGTTTTGATAAGTTAAGGGATCAATGGTCATAAATTTTTAGTAGAGAGATTATTGCTCTAATTGGGTTAGAGGGTCTATTGCTATAATTTCCTCTTAAACATTTGTTTTGCACTGTTAAAGTGTTTTTTTTTTTTGTTGACAACAGGGCATAAACCCGAAAGAAAAGGAAGATTACAATAGAATATCACAAGACCACGAGACCCCAACTATATATGCAACTATCAATTGATGACAAAAAGGATGAGCTTACTAAAAAAACACTGGACCCAAATTGCATGACAAACCCAAACGAGTCAAATCATCAGCAACAAAATTCTTTTACGATAGATACGACGAATTTCACAAGACCAACTTTGGTGCATAAGGGCACGACAATTCAGTACTAAACTTCCCAGAGGGTCATTATCCAGTTTTGCATTTGAAATCAATTGAACCGAAAGAGTAGAATACGATTCTACCATAATCTTCTTAATTCCATTATTCCATGCAAATTGTAGCCCAATAAAAACACCCCAAACTTCAATACATAGAATCTCACCCCGACCAAGATTAGCACAAAAATCAGAAACCTATGCCCTTAACAAGTTTCTGAGGACACTACCAACACTAATGAAGTTGACCTCTCCCTTGTGACACCCATCAACATTAAGCTTTACCCAACCCTCAGTGGGAGGTTCCCAATGAAGAAAAACATGTGTTCGAAGAGGTTCTACAAAAGAAACCATATTCGCCCGTAGCCAATCTTTCAAGTAGGTAATGATCACATATTTTGGGTCATTAGGGGAGCAAAATCCTATTCAAAAATACTTTCGTTTCGCCAGTAGTATAAGAACCAGCAGGTAATGCAAACAATAAGTCTCTATGCGAAATTATCCGAGACTAATATAGAAATTTTGGAGTAATAACATCAAATTTTTTTTATCGAATAGGCTACTAAAGATTCATTTCTCTATTAATTAAAAATGAATGTGCACAAAAGTTACAAAATTTAAAATGCATGAATTACAAATTATGTATGAGAATTATGAGAGAACATTGGTTCAATATCCTAGTGGACATTGGCTACCTGGAAAGGCCGATGTGTACTGCATTAATGTTAACATGGTCTCGTGCTACGTGTTGGACACATGATGAATGTACAAATGCTTGTCTGTTGAACAAGTTCATTAAACATTGACCGCTCAAAAGCTTCGAGTTGTAGTATGCAAATAGTTCTCTGACCTAATACATCATAGGTATCTTATGCTATTACCATATCATACCAACCAATTTATTTGGTATATCGAAATTCAATATACCAAAAGTTTGACACGACAATGGTAATTGATTTGAGATGCCAAAAATTTGGTATAGTAATTGATGTAATGGTTTTGGTACGGTAATCGTACTAAACCCAGCCTTACTCAAAACCACTTGAAGATTCATCTCAGAAATCTTCAGCCGAAATACTTGTTGATAAAGCTCTGTTTGTAAGATTTGCTTCAACATGAGATATGTTGTAGCAATCATAGATGACAACATGTGATTTGACATAAATTCTTATCACATAAATCTTGATTGCAATATGGATAAAAAAAATTGACTTGCATTGTAAACTACTATTAAGATTTGAAAGAGTATGATGATTAGTTTGCATATACTTCTACTAATTAGAATAATGATGAAATGCAGTTTTTTTGTTTTGTTTTGTTTTTATTTTGGTCAAACTATAGATTTTATTCAATCAAGTCTAATTGATAAGTTCACATCCTCAGCAAGAATATTAAAAAAAAATCGGGACCAATATAATTCCAAATAAAAGTTCCCACTACAGATTGCATGAAAGCTGCAATAGCGTGCGATGCTCTGTTGGTTTCTTGATGAAAAAACACAAACTCCACAGATTCCATACCACTTGCAAGGTTCCATATATCGTGCAAAATATCTTCCGGTTGCGCATCAATAACCATTCTTCGATTAATCATACGAACCAGCTTCGATGAAATGTAGTTAGGTGTCACTTATAATTTGTAAAATTACATTAATTCATTGATTAATAAGTTACTTTCTTTCCAAACCGAGCTTTTGTCTGATAGTATGTTAATGCAGTCGTCATCATCGTGCCTTCCCCTTGTCCATCGCCTATCCCAATCCTGAACCCACACCCTAACCTCCATCTTTCCAGTCTTCCTCAGCCGCCCACATATTCACAAACCACCCACAACCGCCCCAAATCTTCAAATTTTGAATTCCCAACCGCCCCCGACGCTGCAAGCTTTTTTCAATGGGTAAATCGCCAAAATGGTCCCTGAGATTTGCATAACTCATCACTTTGGTCCATGAGATTCCAAATCGATCAAAGTGGTCCCTAAGATTGTCCACTATCCATCATTTTGGTCATTCCGTTAAAAACTCCGTTAAGTGTCCCGGAGCTCTTGGCCGGAAGTTTGGGCAATTTTCAAAGCTTCATAACTCAATCGTTTCTTAACCAAATTCGAACCATAATATATCAAAATGAAGATAGGAAAGTGTAGAATAATATTATACCTATTTCAAAGCTTAATGGTTGCCGAAGATGGCGGGAAAATAGCCTCAAAGTTGACTGGTCCGAGTGAAAACTTGAAAACTCGCCTGAAACTGGGTAAAATTTAAACGCTCATAACTTCTTTAATACTCAACGAAATCAAGTGATTCAAAAACAAAAATCATACTTCTCGACGAGACGAAGAGAATGGTAAATTTTTTGACAGCTAACTCACTGTGGTTTGGCCGAAAAACAGCTCGAAAGTGGCTAACTCGAGACCAAGATAACCACTTTTGAGCCGTTTTCCGGCCAAACCACAGCGAGTTAGCCGTAAAAAAATGTACCATTCTCTTTTTTTTTGAATCACCTGATTTCGTTGAGTATTGAAGAAGTTATGAACGTTTAAAGTTTACCCAGTTTCCGGCGAGTTTTCAAGTTTTCACTCGGACTAGTCAACTTTGAGACTATTTTCCGTCAATCTCCGGCAACCATTGGGCTTCGAAATAGGTACAATCTTATTCTACACTTTCTTATCTTCATTTTGATATATTATGGGTCAAATTTGGTTAAGAAACGATTGAGTTACGAAACTTTGAAAATTGCCCAAACTTCTGACCAAGAGTTCCGGGACACTTAACGGAGTTTTTAACGGAATGACCAAAATGATGGATGATAGACAATCTCAGGGACTACTTTTATTGATTTAGAATCTCAGAGACCAGAATGATGAGTTATGCAAATCTCATGGACCATTTGGGCGATTTACCTTTTTTCAATTGATTTTTATTCGTTTTTCTTCTTCCAAGTTTTCTGATCCTTTAGATCAGAGCATACAAATCTAACCGTTGAAAACCAACGGCTGATGTCTCACGCAATTAAAAAGTAAAAACCAACGACAATACATAACAGCGCAACGGCTGAATCTGCGGCCACCGCGAGACTCCAATTTCAACCGCCGCAAATGGCCCAGTATACTCCAACCTTAAACCCTCCCAAAGCCCTAATCCTCAAGCACTCAAATCCCGATCCCTCTTTCTCTTCCTTCTCAACATTCACAAACCCAAAACCCAAATCCATTAACTTCCCAAAATTCTCCATGTCAGTCACGGCGGCCCAAAACCAGCAGCACTACCAGGAACCGCCGTCCTTGGAAGTTCTAATCAACGGTGCTCGCAAAGAAGAGGTGCTTGGCGTTATCAAGAGTTCGTCGTCTCACTGCCTTTCCGAAACCAACCTCCACCTCACAGTTCCTGGCCTCAAATCCAAAATTAGAGGCAAGGTATGAAAAACCCAAATAAAAAAAGATGACATTTTTTTATTTTTGCTTCATTTGTTTTTCATATATTTGTTCAATGTCTGTAGTGGATTTTGCTTAACAAATAACTTGGGATTTTGTTTCTCAAGAAACCAACTTTTGGGTTTTTTTTTAATTTAAATGGGAATAGGGGTAATTATCTGTTTTACAGGTTAGAGATGTTTATGACAATGGGGATTATCTAGTTATGGTTACGACGGATAGGCAGAGTGCATTTGACAGAATTCTTGCTTCCATTCCCTTCAAAGGACAGGTGTGTTCCCAGTTCATACCCCAAAGGAAGTAAATTTCTTATATGTGAGTTTTCTGTATTGCGTTTAGTTGAATTTGTTACGGAAAAAGAATCATCACACAATGTGTTATAAAAAATACAGTAGTCAATACATGTTTGATGGATAACTAGTAGTAGTATCTGAAATTTCATTGTTTCTATGATATTTAGGTCCTTAATGAGACAAGTTTATGGTGGTTTGACAAAACTCAACACATAACTTCGAACGCAGTTGTTTCGGCTCCAGATGAAAATGTAACAATTGCAAAGAATTGTTCTGTTTTTCCCGTTGAGTTTGTGGGTAAGATATTATATTCATTGTGTTTAGCACTTTTTAAATTAGCTATTTATGCATCTGCCTAGTCTTTCATCTTCATAATTATGGAGGAAAAGTATGACAGCTTAAACCTTTTTCTTTACTTCTTCTCATAATTATGAAGGAAAGTATTTTAATTAATACTGCAGATAAAATTTTGGTGATGATGATGTCATAATAAGTTTATAACCGAAAGCCATGAGTTTATTGGCTTGCTTTTTTTCTTTCCTTGTCACGTAAAGTTAGTAGTTGTTGAGTAAAAAATTTCATACGTTCATTAAGTTATAAAGTCGTTGCACTACTTTTGCTGCTAATTTTGTAGTCAGAGGTTTTGTGACGGGAAGTACTGATACGTCATTATGGACGGTCTACAAAAATGGTGCTCGAAATTACTGTGGCAATGTACTCCCAGATGGTGCGCTCTCTGATTATTAATTATTATTATTATTATTTTTTAAATTTAAAACAAAATTTTGTCTCATTGTTTATTCATGTTCTAGGCTTGGTAAAAAGCCAAAAGCTTCCTGCAAATATACTCACACCGACAACTAAGGCTGCAGATCATGATGTTCCCGTTACCCCAGATGAGGTTTGCTCTCTTTGATATCATTTGTTATCTAACTCGGACAAAAAGGGAAGGAGAAAAGAGTATCGTAATACTAATAACGGATAATCAATTTGTGTTGTAGATGGAACTAGGTCATTATGTTGTGCTGGATTTTCTAGTGGGTTTGAATGTATTAATATAGCTTCATGCAATTTTCTCGCAGATAATTGAACGCGGACTAATGACTCAAGCTGAGTATGATGAAGTAAGCAGGAAAGCACTAAGCTTGTTTGAGTATGGACAGGTAAATCGCCTTTCTTCTTATCGTCCTACTGGAATGAACCTCTTAAAATGTAATATCTGAAAACATATTGAGACAAGAGCCAGCCTTAAAAAAATTCTTTTGATCAGTGAGAAAAGTTTTTAATTTATTTCCCCTCTTGTTTCAGTTTTTTTTTTCTGGTTCCTTATTGATCATGTAGGGTCACAACTCTTTGTTGTATGCTTTGATCTTGGTCTTTAATTTTGTATTTGGTGTACTGCTTCCTTTACCAAGGATTTTGTGTGTGTGTGAGTGTAAGTTTATTGAGCATAAACATTGAGCAATCCAAATAAAATTGGCCAAGGTAACCAGCTGTATGTTTTTGTGGGGAATTATTATAATTGAGTTCAGATACTGACCGAATCAAGTTCTTGACCATCAGCCAGGCTTACCAGTTATACCATTTATTTCATGCTGCAGCGTGTGGCATTGGAACATGGCTTGATATTGGTAGACACAAAATATGAATTCGGAAAGGGCCAGGATGGTTCCATTCTTTTGATTGATGAGGTTTAGCTTTCTCTTCTGTAAAATTTAATAGTTCTCTCGGACTCATACTACACTTTTTCAAAGAATGTAATGAGAGTTGATTTCCACTCCTTTCCATTGTAGGTGCATACACCTGATTCAAGTAGATATTGGATTGCACATACTTATGAGGAGCGATTTCAGAATGGTCTTGAACCTTTTAATCTTATGATCTTATAGACAAATTACATTTTGTCTGATGTTTATATCTTTAATTTTTAGGAGTTCTTGAGGTTGTGGTTCAAAGATCACTGCAATCCTTACGAAGATGAGGTAGGCACATGAAGTTCAATTATATTTCTTTTTTGCGTTTGCATGTGAAAATTTCAAATCTCACTGTGATGATTCAAAAATTTAGGTCCTCCCTGATGCTCCTGAGGAACTTGTTTGTGAACTAGCTTGGCGGTATGTCACTTCTTTACTGTGCCTTATCATAATTTATCGTATACTCTATTATAATGCCTTCTACATGCTTCATGGATGTAAACAAGGAGTGTTAATCCGGCCAGCCGATCCAGCAGGTCAGGAGCACCTGTAGGCTTGATTCGAGCCACTTAAATCCCAAAATACTTGATAAAAACTACTAATTGACTTGTTAGAAATTTGTACTTGGTAATGCATTTTATGATGGAATTGAAAGACATCTGATTTTCCTACCTTGTTGATGAGGGGTTTGTTAGGGTATTCTGTCTAAGCAAAACATGGACGGGTATCTGACAGTAGTATGTATTGTCTTTTAATCCTTCTTCCCTCTGCTCATATTGTGATTAGGAATGTTTCGCTGATGTCAATTCATCCTTCGTTCCCTCCTCCCTCGCTTTCCTGGGTTTCCTTTCCTCCTCCCCTATCTGTCTTCCCCTTGTATCTAAAGAGAATTACCCTTGCCCTTATTGTGTTATTGTTTGATAAGCTCGGTACAGAAGTGTCGAAGTTTCAAGATTTTTGTACCTACTACTACTACTACTACTGATATTATTCTTTGATGACAGATACATTTTCCTGTACGAGACAATAACCAAATCAAAATTCAAGTTGCCCTCCACAGAGGTAAAAAATAAACATACTTAATTTAACATGTTACGAGTATTTTGTAGAGATTATTGTAACATAATTTTTGGCTTTTTCATTCAGGAACCAATACATGATCGGATATCACGAAATGTTGCACGGGCGTTGTCATCTCTGGCTCGATAACTTGGTAGTGTGAAGAAGAACAAATTTTGTACTGGAATTGAGTTAACCCTTCCTTTCCACCCGAAAGAGGAAAGTATCCGAAATGATTGGAAGCAGTTTGTTGTGCTGTTTCATGGATATTGTCTCTAGGGTTGGGGGTTTAACCAGTGGCTTGTATCCATCAATAGGCTAGGTACTACTGGGTATAATTAAGCCAAAAGCATTTTAGGCTGCCATAAGCTTTGCTTCAAGTGTGCTTGCGTACTTACATGTCATGAGTCCTTATATTATTGGTTCCTCCGTTACAATAACTACCAAATTAACCTTTGTTTTTTCTGACCTAGTACAAAATCGACATTATGCGTAAGTAGCCCTTTACCACAATGGTGGAAAGGCGTTGAGCCCCGTTAAGCATGTTCATATCTAACTTGAGAGATTTAAACAGACTTAACGGAGACTTATCCAAATTTTTTCACCACAAGGTTATCTTCCGATTACCCTATTATCATGGAGATCATTAATCTAATTTAGCCTTTTATATTTGTTTTTGAACGATTATCTCTCCAATTAGATATGAACATGCTTATTTCTTTCCCAAACTTGATATGAACACAAGTTTTAGAGGTAATTAAGTTTCTAATTCCATCTATTTAAAGCATTCATTATGGTTGAGGAACAAAGATTAATTTTGGGCATGAATTCTAACAGACTTCACCATGATGGTTTTAAATCCGATTTTTTTTCACCAAAAATGCTATCTTTCGATTATCCTATTAGTATCAGGACCATTAATCCAATTTAGCCAATATAAAGAGTAAAGTACCTATTTTTAAATTCACACAAAAAGGGCACGTGAACGCTTCTGGGCCAAATTTGCAGATGAAAAGGTAGCCGAATGAGCAATAATGTTTCATTCATACAATTCACAAGCACCAATTGGCTTAACTAGCATTCAAATGCAGGACTACTAGGAAATTTCTTGCACGACAGAAAAGCTCACGACGACTTTGTAATTTCCACAAAAACACAAGCATTCAAAATTTGGTCATCCTCTTGACGAACTAAGGACCATTTATTGTTCTTTGTTTCAGTGTGTGCCGGCAATTATGAGTGCATTCACCAAGAAAGGGGAGGACAAAGAGAATGTTGCTGAAGAAGCTTGACAGAACCTTAAGATCTTGGAAAGTGCACTTGCAGGAAAGAACATCTTCGGAGGAGAAACAATTGGCTATGTGGACATAGCTGCCGGCAATCATTGTTCTTCGTTACTTAAACCTAATTGATACTGAGACCCTGCCACTGCTCAACGCTTGGTTTGGAAGAGTTCTCGAGGCTCCTGTTCTCAAACAATGCCTGGCCCCTCAAGAAATATTGCTGGAGCACAACAGAGGCTTTCAGGCTTTCAAAAGATCTTGACAGCACCATCAAGTTGAAGAGTTCGATGGCATCTCTCACTGGTCCCTGCATATTTTTATCACCAATTCATTCACAAAACTGGTTATGTACGAGGAATAACATGGGCATCAGCTCAGTTCAGGATATCATAAACAAATAAATAGGTAAAATATGAGTAAAATGTTTGCATTTCAGCAGCATTTTAAAGAGATAATAGCAGGGAAAATTAACCTTAAAGTTCATGAACAATGAGAAAACTGGAGAGACTAGGATCAATGTTTCTCTCCCACTTTAAGTAACGAAGAACAATTGCTGCTTTGAGTTTGATTCACCCACAAACAGTCAGAGAATCATTCAACTGTCCCGTGAGCCTTCACAGGAAGCCTAAGTTACCATGCAGAACTGTTTACCATAGTTAGTAAATTCACATATAATACGCATATTATAAACATATTAATATTAAAATTAAAAAATACTCGCCCGAATTTTTCAAGGTATTATTTTAGCAAAGTTGCCGAATAATACAGGTATTCACGCACTATACCTGTTTCGTATTTTACTAACTATGCTGTTTACAATTATAGTCACACCCTGAAGGCTTGAACAAGGGCAGAAGTCTCTTCATCCATCTCGACTTTGTCCTCCTCCATCATCATCAGGATGTCAGAGGCTGATCTCTGAGCAGAAAGGCGCATTCTAAGCAGTGATTTGTATAATGTCGAACTTGCAAAACCGAATGAACGTATAACTCTGATATACCAATTTGCATCCTCAATGTTCCCATGCTTTTCGAAATAATCGGCAAAGGCCATTACAGTTTCCTCCGATGGCCTCCAATGACAATCTTGCAACATACAAAACCCTTTTTTCATCGCTTCAACGGCTTTGTCCATGTTCTGGCCTTTCAACCGTCCTTCCATAAGGATCTCCCATGTCTTATAATTTGGTTGACCGCCTCTCTCCAATGTGTGTAGATGCAATGCCTCAGCTTTCTCAGTCATTCCATTCCGCATATATGCACCAAGAAGGACGTTGGAGACTCGAATATCATAACTAAAGCAATTGGACTCCCACTCCATAAAAATCCTCTCGGCTTCCACAATATCACCTAACTTCACCAAGCACAACAGTATCTGCATGTAATTGGTACATGGAATTCTCCCAGCTACCGCTTTACTAGCTTTCCAAAGTCGCAGAACGTCCTCTTTACAATTTAAAGACGCATATTGTGTAATGAGGAAAGAATAACCAAGGCGATTGCAATTAGACAGCTTCTTTTCAGCACTTCTCAGGGCGAAACTGGCTTTCTCAACAAGCCCTGCCTTCATATAGATACCGGCTAAAGTAGACAGAGTGCTCCATCCAACCTCGACGTTGTTATCATTCAACATTTCTTTATAAACCATCTCCACCGAACCAAAACCGGATAGCTTTGCATTCGCATTCATCCAAAGGTTATAGGATAAAACAGTTAAGAGTATCTTGTTTTTCTTCATCTGCTGTACAACAAGGGGCACTTTCCCATATTCAGATGTGGACATATACAGCTTCATCATCTCGTTATACGGGTTAGGGTTCACAATGAGCCCCAACCCGCCAAGCTTCAGCATGAGCGCCTCCGCTTTCTCTGTGTCCCTCTCCACAACATAACCATGAAGAAGGGGGAGACAAGCAGTTTTTTTTGAAGCAGTGCTAAGTTGCTCAAAATACTCTTCAGCTTCCAACATACCATTCACATTTATGATTGACTGCAACCTCATTGCATGATCACCCGGCGACATTCGAAAATCGCTTCGGGTTTCCATCCATGTTAGCACCTGATATCATCATAAACACAATCTACAAATTCAAAACTTACCCCATTCAACCATGGATTATGCAACTCTTCTCCTTCTAAATTGACAAAGTTTCCAAATTTTCATGTAAAGATGGAGGACTTTAACTTTAAAATATCTGCAGAGAGTCCTAATTTACAAACTTCAAGAACATTTTGGGCAAACATGATAAAAATTGATACCTGGAGAGCGTGGTTGAAGCGCTTGGACTTCAGGAGCTGAACGGAGACACGGCGGAGTTCGAGAACGGAGACCCTGTGGCCTCCGTCGACCCAATTCTGAATCACGGTGGTTGCGCTCCGGTCCGGTTTTCTCAGCCCCATAATCTTGCTCTGAAGCTCGTCATCTCTGCGCCTATCCACCGACGAAAACGAAGACGAAGACGAAGAGCAGAGAGATGACAGCGGCCTCCGCCTTGCCGAGCTTGCAAAATGCGGGACCCATCGTCTCATGCCGGGGAAGATTTCACGGCCAGCCATGGAAGTCCAAGACGGCGGAATTCACAGCAAGTCCTCTAAGTCTCTGCTGGGGTTTAAGGAAGAGCAAGGACTGTACTTGGTGGGTCCCAGTCCCAGAATATGTTACCCCAAACGGCACCGTTTTCGTGGTTTTAAAGACATAAACCCCCCGGGCACGCAAAGTGTTGAAACAAAACCCCGTCGGTGGCGGGTGAAATTACCCGAATTGGACCGTCGCTCTCGCTTTCCGATTATTCTTCTTCTAGCAAATTGCAAACAAAAATCCCAAAATTAAAGTATTTGGAGCTTCATCGATCACAGTAGTCGATCCAAACACCTCTCGAAAATGCGAAGCTCAAGCTTCCTCGGCCTGGTGAGCGACGCGAACTCGACCACTGATTCTGTTATTCTTCATGAATTTTGCTTTATTCGTAGAGTTTATAAATGGATTGGAAATGCAGCTTCGGAGGCGGCTGGTGTCGTCGGTGGCGGCAGAATCGCCCATTGATCAAGCAGATTGGACCCGGAGCCTCTCCTCGCTCAGTGAGGCATTTTATCGAACACCTGGTGAGCTTTATCAACTTCCTGTTCTTACCCCATTGTTTTGTGGTTAGGAGAACTCCCAATCGGTCTTAATTTCTATGATCTTTGAACTTAGGTTCGAGCTCCGGCGGGTCGGTGGCTGGCTTGGCTAGCACATTGGGAATTCGTTATTTCCATGCCTCAGGTTTTCGCACATTCTCTCTCTCTCTCTCTCTCTCTCTCTAGCAGGGAGTAGGAAACAGAATCTTTTGGGTTTATGGCTTAAAGTTGACATCTTTGCAGGGTTTTGCCGAGCAGCTGAACGAGATTATTATGAGACTCTTAGTGTTTCGAAAAATGCAAGCCGAGATGAGATTAAAAAAGCATTTCGCACGGTCAGTTTTATTTTCAGTTGCATGTATGTAGTTCTATAAAGGATTTTAGGTGTAATTTTGAGGTCTGGTTTGAATAGAAGGAATACCGTGGCTAAAGCTATTGCATTTCATATAGTATTCACCATATACATTGTAGGAACAATGTTGATAATTTAATATGTTAAATCAGCATCTGGTTCAGTTTAAAATGCATTTGCTTGTTCGAAAGAAAAATGTTCTGGTTGGATGTGGAGTCGGAGGAACTTTTTCAACACAAATGAATATTGTACGAAGTATTAAGTTGGAATGTAAAATGTGCAATAATGCTGGTCATGTCATTTCCCTTTTCGTGTTTCTTTCCACTCTTCTTATCTGATTATATAGTAACTTGTTGCGTAATTCTCCATGATAAAAGTATCTTAATTTTTTACACTATTATGAATGCAGCTTGCCAAGAAATACCATCCAGATGCAAATAGGGACAATCCTTCTTCTAAAAGAAAATTTCAAGAGATAAGAGATGCCTATGAGGTTTGACTTGTGGCCGGGTTGCATTTTACCCAAATTCTGTTTCTTAATGAATTTTTCAAACTGGTCACCCTGCTTAGTAATCCCATAATTACCAAAACTTGTACTATTTTTTAAGCAATCATAAATTTTGATGTTATGATTTCCTTTAATCTTATTTTTTCATTGTTAAATCCAGACTTTGCAAGATCCTGAAAAGAGGGCGCAATATGACAGGGTAATGACTCCGTCTCTCTCTCTCTCTCTCTCTCTCTCTCATACCCACACAAACACTACACATTGTTTTAGCTAGTTTTTGTAGTAAAAAAGTTGAATCTGTTTAGTGAGTACTCATCTTCGATTATTCTCCCTTTTTTTCAGTTTTTATTTTTCTTGTACATGGAAGAAAGTGGTGTGCATGTTGTGCTTTTTCCATCAAAAGTTTAATAGCTTCTTTGCAATAAAAATCCTTAATCCCATATAGTGTTTTTAGATCTAACTCAGTTGTTCTTTCTGTCCAATGGAGAAGCGTTCAAGTGGGTCAGAAAACGTAGGATATACAGCTGGAGGTGCAGACGGGTTTAGGTATGAGAATCAGAGTCACGGTACTGCTGGTGCAGAGGGGTTTAGATATGGTTTTGAAACTAATTTTTCCAGTTCATTCCATAAAATATTCCAAGAGGTATGTCAGTGCCTGTTCTATCATCAAACTTAATTGCAGCTTGTTGAAACCATTAATCTTCGTTACTCTGATAGACACTTGATACTGCAGATCTTTGAACATGAGTTTGATCAAGTTGGATCAAATATCCAGGTAAGCTTGGTTCGCTTATGGTCACACTTCTCATGTGGTTCACCTTCTGTATTTCCAAGATGAAATGATTAATGTTTTTAATGTGTTTCATAGGTGGAGTTGTCACTTTCTTTCTCTGAAGCTGTTAAAGGATGCACAAAGCATCTCTCTGTCAATTCACACGTTCCCTGTGATTCTTGCCGTGAGTAGATTAAATATTTTAAGATCCGATTGCGGGTTTTAATAGCAAATCTCTAAATATAACATAGATCTCAAAAATTATCATTGTGTCTTTTGAAAACTTTTGACCATAAAGATGACCACTATTTATTTACTCTTTTAAATGGAAGATTGGTAATGGATTTCTTTTATACTCTTTTTCTTTAATTTTATTTTATATTATTTGGTTGTATAGAAATTAAGAATCATGGCTAGTGTTTAGCATAAATTCTGTTGCTTAGTTGTACAAGGAACCACTTTTTTGGACTCTAATATTCCCATTATGTGTGACTATGATATTTCACGATGGGAAGTGTGTTGGAATTTCTCTTTCTTGTTTGGTCTGGGCTCAGATTCCAGGTTACAGGGTCTAGAATATGTGTCCCAGTTCAGGGGTCTGGCTGGACATCGGGGTTTGTGTCTGAAATCCAGGGTTTATGTTTGGGATGTTGTGTTCAGTTTATGAGGTTTAGGTTTGAGTTTGTCATGTGGGATTTGTGCATAAGGTCTGATTTTTGTGCTCTAGGGTCCACGGCTTGGGCATCTATGGACTTGGGAGTCAACTGTTAGGGTTTCCAGGTTTGGGTGTGATCAGAGTCCAACGTTCTGGCTATTAAAGTCCCATTATCTTTGAATTCTGGATTAACAGCTATCTTGGTCTACTTTAAGATAAGATTTTGAACTTCTACAATCCATTTTAAAGTTCCCTCCCCAAATCACAAATCTGATCTTAAGTTCCCAAACAAAGTACACTAGCGACATGCTATCATCACCTAGGATAGAAAAGAACATGTGTGAAAGAAGAAATGACTGTAAACTAGAACCATTATGGCAGAAAAATTGTATTCGGATGGTATTAAGCAAAACCCTGCTATCAGGAGAGTGACGAATAACTCCGCTCTTTAATCGGAATGACAAACAATAATTCAAACAAGATTATTGTCGAAAAGTTTGCGCACATCTTTGGATTCATAGTTTTGCATTGTTTGTTTTCATGATCAATTAGTCCCTTGTTATAAGTAATTTCTCTAGTACCTTATATTTCATAATGCAGATGGGCATGGCTATCCACTAAATGCCAAGACCAAAGTTTGTCCTACTTGTAGAGGTATTGGGAGAGTAAGTCTTAAAGATCTACGCTGATTATGATTATGGGAATATTTCTTCTAAAAGGAGTCAGTTTGAGCAGATGATTATTTTATATTTTTCATTCTACAAGTGCGACAAATTATTAACTAAAATAGTCTGTTCTGACGTTTAATCTCCTACCAGGTTACAATTCCTCCATTCACATCAACATGCAGTACGTGTAAAGGATCCGGCCAAATAATCAAGGTTTAACTTGATTCCCAATGAGAAGAGTATTTTGGTAAATTGATTGATGCAAATAATATTGTTGGTGTTTAATTTATCTACCTGTCGCAGGAATATTGCTTGTCATGCAGAGGAGTAGGGATTGTTGAAGGTGTTAGACAGGTTGAAGTTTCAATACCAGCAGGTTGGTAATAGATTGTTTGATTTGATTAACGGGGTTGAACAATGGGTTTTCTGATCAGTATGCTCTCCCATTTGTGTTACATAAATATCATTTGGCTATAGAGAACTGGTATCGTATATTTATATGGGGAGACAGAATTAAATGGTCAATTGAATATAAGTTCAGAAAACATGGACAATCTTGTCAAGAATTTATACAAAAGAAGCTGCTTTGCTATACTTGGTTGCCACTATGTATGATAATATTTGGTTTACTCTTATTTTTAATTCTATCTCCAGCATAAAAAAATGATATAACTGTAGACAAACATACTGAGTGCACTCAATGTGAAACTGAGTGCCCTGGATTAAGAGAGGGTAGATTCGAGTCATCATGATGTAGCAATGTCCAGATTTTATCATATGTTGTGATTTCAAAATTGAACTTTCATAATCTCTCTCTCTCTCTCTCTCTCTCTCTCTCAAATAGGTGTGGAGTCTGGAGACACAATCAGCATTCCAGAGGCTGGGAATAGTGGGGCACGAGGAAGTGAGGCAGGCTGGCTATACATTAAAATAAAGGCACAACTTACTCTATTTCTTTTATAGCATGTTCTAATAAAGTGTTGTGGAGGACTTAATCCTGTGCTTGCCCTTAATAAGAGGACAAGCTGGAATTGTGTCAAGCTTCTGGAATTTTATCACAGCATATGATTATTTGAACTTGATCCAATGAAGGCTTGCATTCAAGTGACTAATTGTATAGAAGCTAGTATGGTTGCGAATGTGTATCCTGATATGCCTTGTCAAATTCCCTTTCTCTTTGGTGTAGGTTGATGAAGATCCTATCTTTGCTAGAGATGGTGCAGATCTTTATGTGGACTCTAGTATTAGCTTTACACAAGTGAGAATGATTCCTTGGTTTGATACGCCTAACAGCCACCTTATTGATATACTTTCTTTTGGCAACTTCTGGTGCTTTCCTCTTAGTATCATATGATGTTATATTTTTGTCTTTTTTCTTTTCCAAATTTACTTTTATCATCCTCATTATTGTTTTCTTTTCTCTTTCTAAAAACTTAATACTATTTCTTTTGTCAACTTCCATGTTTGCTCTATCTATTTATTCGTGCCCAAAAAAAATGGATAAAGTATCTAATGCAGGTTATTTTCCAGTAGGCATTGAAGGCAATTTTGTTGTCCTATTGTCCCATTTAGATATAGTGTTTCTACAAGCGTTAAATATTACTTTTGATGCTGAAGTTTGAATATTTCAGGCTATTCTTGGTGGTACGGTTGAGGTACCAACTTTGTCTGGGAAGATAGAAGTAAAAGTAAGAGTTTTCTCTTTATTCTAACCTCCAGTATCTAAATAACTTGAAACTTTGTTGGCAATACTTTTCTGTGTAGCCACCAAATAAGTGAGCTTTGTTAGTTCTGTTAGGCAACTTGATACTTTATGAAGTACGCCCAACTACATGGCATGAGTTTGGGGTTTAGGGATCTTGAATTGGATACATTGGATGTGTACGATATGGTATAAAGCTGAGTATAAGATGCAGAGTAGCTCTGGAGTCTTCCCATCCTGCTGATATTTGAAAATAAAATTAAAAAATTATTAAGGTCAGGAATCTAATGTGTTGTATGTCAGTATCAGCATGATTTTTAAGTTCTTTGTTTCTTCCGTGTGGGCATTATTGAATTTTAAATGAGGATTTATGTACTAAAACAAATACTAAAGAATGAGAGGTAAACCCAATATGCTATATGTTAAAAGAAACATATGTAGTTAAATTGGAAAACTGATCATTTATCCTTTGGCTAATCTTACAACCGCCCTGTTCCCACTATGATGGCGGTCATTGCGGCAACGTTCTTATTTGTTTAGGGGCAGATTATAGTGTGAATTAGGCTGAATATTTATTTTATGGATTCAAATATTGGTGTTTCCTAATGAGACTGTATAGCTGACTTACCATATAGATTGGCTTCTTCTTGTGATTGGATTTCAGTTTTGCCGATTGATTACTTTTCTCTTTCAATTCTGCTTGTCTTCATATTTCTATCTGTTCCACTTTCTTCTTGATCCTACGAACTGACTCTTCCTTGTAATCATGGACCTGTTAGATACCAAAGGGGGTTCAGCCTGGCCAACATCTGGTACTAAGAGGCAAAGGTAACTAAATCATTCTTTTCAACTGCTGAAAATTTAGTACCTTTTTCTTCCTTGAAATTTTCTTAGCCAGTATATTGTTGCAGGACTGCCAAAACATGGTTTCCTAGTTAAGCATGGAGATCAATATGTGCGATTCCGTGTTAAATTTCCCACGTAAGCTGTCTTTATGATTTTGTATATCATATGTTTACGACTCAATATGACGACTTTTCCTTTTTTTGTTGTCTGCACATTGGTTTTTTGGCACTGTTTGCAAACGTAATACATTTGTAATATGATTATTACTTGAGTCCTTTAGATCATACTTTGTTTTAATTGGTGTTTGTTTATACTTTTTTTTCCCTAAATAACTGTTTAGATTTATGAAAATACGCGTTTGCACTGATCAAGTAAAAACTGAGCTACTTGCTGATTTACCCCTGTGCTCAAGTACCTAAGTTGAATTAAAATCAGCACCCACCTCTGCTTTGCTCTGTGAATGATTTGTGGTATTATCTGGCAGAGACTACTGACTAGCATACTCTTGGTTAAACTTGTAACTGGCCCACAGGCTTAAGGCATCACTGGAGCTCATACACAGTTCTTCTGTCAATTTCTTTTCCTGGTGTTGGCTGTTGTATGGCTTCTAGATTAATTTCCACTCAACTACATATATAATCTTTATAGACATTTAGAGGAAGTCCTTTTGTTGCATGATGAGTACATTGTAAGACTGATATGATGTTCTATATTACTGTAGTTTAACGAATTGTAGATCTGGGTTCAATGGTTTTTTGACGTTGCAGTTAGTTCTACACTACTGAGCTATGAGAATGCTTTTATCTCATTCATCTTTTTTCTATAATAAGTGAACTCAACGAAAGGCAACGTGCTATATTAGAAGAATTTGCGAAGGAGGAAATTATTCATGGAGACAGTACTTCCAGTTCCAATGAAAGAGATTGGTAGGCCATTTACTCATAAAATGCTATATGATTCTTCCCCCCCCCCCGAAACATATATATTTTAAACAGTACTTAGTTGCTTTTGTAATGTGATAGTGTTTAAGCCACGGATTAGATTCTAGGGTAAGATACACGTATCACCCCTTTAGTTTCTTAACTGTTTTAAAGTTCCTGCTTTTCTAATATGAAGAAAATGTTAACCTCATGTCCTTAATTTGTGTCAGCCGAACCCTCTATTCATGTTTGTTAAATGTAACTGATGGAAGGCATTGTAAAATGCTCATCCTGTGAATTTTATGTTCAAAACAGCTTGGTGGAAGTCAAATGAGCATAAGATCAATTAGCTGAATTACCGATTATCGGTGAATCTTTGTCATTTTCTGATAGTGATGATTATCTTTAACTGGATAACAGGCTTTATCAGCAGCTATCTACTGGTTGAACTTACAGGTTTCAGAGAATCCTTGAACGTGTTTCGAAGCCTAGGTTTATGCTTGAACTCTCGATATTCATATTGATTCTTTTGTTGCTGAACAAATCCATGGGCTGAATGCTGGCCCCAGGCAATTTTGATCGAGATACATAGACTTTTCCATTCTTCCGAGTTCTGTTAATTAAAGGTACCAATCTTCTCATGACTAGTCAGCACATTCCCCACCCTTTTATTACCGTCCATTTTAATCTACTCAATTTGGTTGTATATGCAACTTTTAAATGTCAAAGTTTGAAAATAATGATTGTCCAATTATTGGCTCAATGATTCTTTTCAAATCTTCACTCTGAAAATTTCCTCTTAGTGATCACTTTTATTGTATACATCACATTTTTGTTATTGGTTAGTGGCTACATATAATGTAATTATGAAGCAAGATAAGGAGCTGTCGGGATTGGTAATAAGCATTTAAGATACTTTGGTTTTGAGATTGGTAGTAAGCTTTAGGCCATTTTGATAACTATTTCGTTTTTGGTTTTTGGTTTTCACTTTCGTTTTAGTGATAGAGGGGAAATACACGGGGGAAAGGAAGGATGAAGAGGAGTGGATAAAGGATGGTGGTAGAGATGTCGAAGAAATGTACAAGGAAAGACACACAGAATGAAAACTAAAAAGTATTTGAAGTTGTTTCGACTTCAAGACTATGTTTTCACTCACTCTTCCCCTCTCTTCCATTACCCTTCTTTCCCCCATATACTTTCCTTATGTCTCAAGCAGAAAAAGTGAAAACCAAAAACTGCAAACGAAATGGTTATCA
The DNA here is from genome assembly GCA_035220775.1 of Malus fusca. Classification (NCBI taxonomy): domain Eukaryota; kingdom Viridiplantae; phylum Streptophyta; class Magnoliopsida; order Rosales; family Rosaceae; genus Malus; species Malus fusca. The sequence goes on along the minus strand of CM069073.1, from coordinate 43,871,468 downwards.
AACGGGCACTTGGCTTAAAATTGGGTTTTGGAACCAGTCTCTCCTAAGCCAATGAGACTAAAAAATTTACTTAGATGGTATCATCAAGATGATGTATGCGTCTTGTTACAGCAATTCTATGCCTGTTATATGGTGTCATCATCTGTTGAAAGGCTTAGTAGTTGTAGTCATTATTATCACTACTCGTGAAGCAGCTTCCTCTGGCTGAAATGTCAGCCGCTTTCGCAGTGGTGTATTGGTTTATTGTTCTGTCAACGACTTGAAAATGTTATAAAAATGCTAGCTTCGACTTATTGTCTTGTTCGTAGTGAAAGCTCACGGCCTGGTCGGTCTGGGCGAATATGAAAGAAATAAAGTTGATCGTTAACTTCCTTGTTTTTTCTGTTTTGGCAGGATGAAAGTTCGTGCAGGTTAATTGGAGTTGTTGAGGATTTACATGAAGGAAATGTACATTGCAAATATTTTGGTGACCTATAATTGAAAAATAAGATGCCCTGTTTAAATGCTAACATATTAGTATATATGAGCCCTTGATGAAAAAGAGACAAATGCCCATTGTATTATCTATTATATCCCTTTTTTCTTTTGATAAACCATTATATCTCATCTTTTACGGTTAATACTTGAACAATAGCTACAAACACTAATATGAAAAATGAACGGTTTAAATCAAGAGATTGAATATTTCTTAACGCCGTATTGGTACTTTCTTATATATTATCATGTGGAGGGGTTAATTTATGCTTCTTGTCATGCATGCTTGTTAGACATATTGAAACCTAGAAGTAATCCTTCAACTACTGCAGCTGGCTATCGTTTGGAAAAAATAAAAATAAAAAAATAGTCATCACTAATATTAATTAAGCAACTTAAATAAATCGAAGAATTCGGTAATGCCTAAAACAATTTGATAATTTGACCTTATTCATACTAAGATTTGTTTTTCATAATTAATCAAGACATGTACACATAACTGGAGCTTAGAAATTCTTTTAATTCTTTTAACGCATAAAACGTTGCCTAATAATTTACAATTTATTTTCAACCAAATATAAATACCAAGGGGAAATGATAATATGGGTGCTGCCGCCCAAACGGCAGTGGTGGCCTTCCCCCTCGTTCTTAAACTCCAACTAGGGTTTGTGACTGCTGAGTAGCTAGGGTTCCCTGTTGGGGAACTTGTATTGTTTCTGGTGTGTCTTTCTTTTTCTCTGCAATTTCGATTTCGATTTTCTTTTCCTTTCCCTGTTGCTTGTTGTGTTTTCTCTCACCATAGAAGTAAAAGATAAATCCCCAGAGAGAGAGTGCAAGAGAGACTCCCTTTTCTGCTTGGAATTTTTCATGGTAAAAAATAACTGCTAGGATCTGAGTTACGGGGATTAAAGAAGCAATCACAATTCCAGAAAGCAAAGATGAGGCGCAGAAGATGATTCCTATGGCTCCCAGAAAAAAACCTTGCCATAATATAGCACTAAATACCAGCACCACATAGTATCTGGTTTCCCCAAGATCGAATTTTCTTGCTTCTTTTGGAATAACCTGAAAAAGTTGTAAATAAATTACACTATTTACCAAAGAATATCCTTTTTATATACCAATGATTTCTACACAAATCATCTAAATCACTAGAAGTAAATTACTAGAAATAAATTCTGATTTCTAACTTAAATGAGAAGCATGCTATTCTAACCAGCTTATCCAAGAAAGATTAATCTACCATAAAGGAGAACAATAAATCACGTATATACAATAGTTAAAATTTTATCACATGACTTAAACTGCGCTCATTTATCTTTTTAGTTATTTATTTTTTAAACATATCATGAGATTAAAATGTACAAAAACGGAAGTAAGATCCCATGTCCAACAAAAATCTTTTATATAATATTGATGTAATAATTAAAACTAACTTCTCAATTTTATGATATGGCTGATCCAGTTTGTTGAAAATACATGGTATCTAGTGTACCAATACATATGAACAAAAAAAGTAGAATAAAGTCACACTCATTAATTAATAGTTGGTACAATAACTTTAGATTGATTCAAAGCATGAAGTAATCGAATTTTTGTAAACCTAGCTGAGGTATTTGTGGATTAGTATCCTCTTCAACTTTATTTTAGTCGATTACCCCAGAACATTTATATTTAACCAATTTCCCCACTTACGTTAAATTTTAGAATTTTACATCTAATTCTCTATCAATTTTGGTTACATGACAAATGTTTGAGGGACATAAAGTAATTTTATTCCTAATACGGACAACATATTGCTTTCTTCTTTTCCGCTAGCTGATCTGTACATCTTTTGTTTGATTTAGTAATTGGGGTCCAATTAGCAGTTGCAAAGTATTGGCTTTATGTCCAATTTACCAAAACAAAATGGCTTTATAGCCAAAATAGTCCATGAGATTTGCATAACACATCACTTTGGTCCCTGAGATTGAAAATCAATAGAAATGGTCTTTGAGATTGTCCACCATCCATTATTTTGGTCATTCCGTTAAAAACTCCGTTAAGTGTCCCGAAGATGGTCCCTGAGATTGTCCACCATCGAGAAAGGTACCATTCTCTTTGTCTCGTTGAGAAGTATGATTTTTGTTTTTGAATCACTTGATTTTGTTGAGTATTGAAGAAGTTATGAACGTTTAAAGTTTACTCAGTTTCCGGCGAGTTTTCCAGTTTTTCCGCGGACCAGTCACCTTTCAGGCTATTTTCCAGCCATCTCCGGCAACCATTGGGCTTACAAATATGTATAATCCTGTTATACACTTTCCTATATTCATTTTGATATATTATGGGTCGAATTTGGTTAAGAAACGATTGAGTTACGAAGTTTTGAAAATTATCCAAACTTTCGGCTAAGAGCTCCGGGACACTTAACGGAGTTTTTAACGGAAGGACCAAAATAATGGGTGGTGGACAAACTCAAGGACCATTTCAATGGATTTTCAATCTCAGGGACCAAAGCGATGTGTTATGCAAATCTCAGGGACCATTTTGGTTAAAAAGCCAAACAAAATTACCTTTTGCCCTAATACAATTGCCATGTGTTGTATGCTTGACCAAGATGGATGAAAAATTTCAAAATCAAACGTCAATGGGGAAATTGACCATTTATACAGAGAGGTAATCGGCTAAAACTAAAGTTTCAAGATTGACAATTATGTACAAGTTTGAGAGTCAAATCAACAAATCAACGAATAGGTCAATCTAGCTCAGCACTCCACTATAACATTCTGGCTCTTTAGTCCTTTTGTGAGGACTGACGACTGAGGATATACTCCAAGGAAAAGGAAAAGGAAAACTTGTAGCTTTTCTGAACTTATAAACTTGAAAGTTGGCTAGCAAAAGCTTCATTATCTCCTCACAATTCTAAAGGCACCTTATAAATTTGTCGTACTTGTTCCACTTAATTAAGTAAAAAAATATACATGTAGGTCCTATTAACTCTTTTTGGCTATACCATTAAGTAAAAAATATCCTTTTTATTTATTATTAACATTGTCATGATTTCATTGCTACGGTAAAGAACCTAGTTCGTTTATTATTGAATAACAAGTTATATGATTAGCCACTTAGGACTACAGTCTAGTGGTATTCCTATTCACTGGTAAGTGAGAAATCTTAGGTCCGATTCTCGTCAAAAGCGAATTTGAACCACATTATTGCTAGCCCTCTCACCCACCCCGTTAGTGTAGATAATATCGTTTGTTGAAAAAAAAAAACAAGTTATATGACTAAATTGATTTAGATTTAGCTAAGTTTTTGTAAAGATAACATTTAAAATGTGACTTAAAAATTAGATGGTTCTGTAATATTAACAAGCAAGAAAACACATTAACAATGAATTGAAATAGAATTTCCTATAAGGCTATAACTATGATTGGATGAAGATAACTAAGAAGAGGCCAAATACAGCTAACCTTGAAGTCGTTGTCGATAAGCATTCCCACAGTGCAAAAAAGAGTAGCAAACAAACACATAACCAATTGAACCTCTAGAACCAAAGCATATGTAATGGTCTGCTTGGCCTTCTTGTATGTCAACTCTATCAACGGCAACACAAATCCATACAAAGCAGCCGCCGCCACCGTCATAAAAAATCCGGCAATATACTCCTTATTCGATTCCCCCTCTGGACGATCAGAGCTGGTGTTCAACCCCAAAACAACCGCGCCAATAGTCAACAACACGATGGCGTTTATGGAGAATGAGGTGAACTTCTGCTTCACAAGAATAAAGGCAAAAAGGGCAGTGAAGGCTAAATGGCTAGCGAGGATTAGGGCTGACGTGGAGATCGGAAGTCGAGCAACGCCATAGGCGTAAAGGTAGTCGTCCAGACCGGTGAGGACGCCGATGACAGCGGAGGCTGTAAAGAGTGGGAGCTTCATGAAGAAGAGTTTTGTTGATGGGCCTTCAGTCTTGCGGCGGTAGCAATAAGCCATGGCTATGGGGATGAAGATGATTGGCCAGCCGCCGGTTTCGAGCCAGCTCGAAAGCCAGACACGCTTGCCTCCATGGATGAAGTAGAGGCGCATTACCAATGGACCTCCACATGTGCCTATGGATAGAAGTGCGCAGCTTATAATGAGGAGGACGTTTTTCATGGCAGCGTTACGTTTTTCAACATGATCGGTTTCCATTTGCATCTACGTGAGGACCTAGCACAGATGCTGAAATCTCAGTACCAGCCCGGTAATGAATATGTGTTTCTCTGTGATGTTAAGTGTTTTAGATAGGAGAGAGAAAGAAATGATCCGTCTGTGTGGTAGTGAAATAATGGAGCAATGGATAGTGACATACGAGAGTGTGAAGAAAGAAAGGGAGTCGAGCGATGCTTATGTCAAGGTATAGCCCAATACGAGTCTATCAAGTCGGGTGAGAATATTGAATAGTCAATGACATACATATAACTTTAAGTTGTCTCATTGAAAATTGGTTTTCATGAGTGTAATTTTCTACTTACATCTAACTGTCAAAGTTAGAGACAGACTTTGTATTTGACTTGTTAATTTGTGATCATGGAAATGTGGACGTTTCTAATGCACACAACCCTCATTTTAAAATCTAGTGTTTCTATGGCTTATTTTTCTTTTTGTTTTAAGGTTGAGATAACCTCCTCTTCTTCTTCATCTTTTTTTTTTTTTTTTTTACTACCTTTTCTTCTTATCTTCCCTACTTGCCCTTCTCATTCATTTCTTGCCATATGGACTCCATTGTTATCACTTTAAACTCTATTATTAACGTGTTAAAATTTTAAATATTTAACTTCCAAGTATACCCCTAATTAATCTACCAGCTCTCTTTCGCAACCCTAATTAATTTAGCCGTTCCTCTTCTTCCCATCTCTTTTTTCTTCTTCTCTCCATGGCCCTTCCACTGATGGATTGCCAAAAAAATTGCAGAAAGTGAAACCAGTCTTGAAACTCATATTTTCCTTCTCAAAATCAAACAATCTACCCACTCGAATCACACTAATCAAACTACACTACTAAATTAAATAGTTTGCGCAACGAGGGAGATTTTGTCGCGCAAATCAATATTAGGTCGCATAAAAACTACGGCGACCGGAAAATTGTCGTGCAAAGGTATTGAAAAAGACATTGCGCAACGAACAATTTCAAACTCGTCGCGCAAAAAAAAAATTGCGTGACGCTTTACTATTCGTCGCGCTAAAGTTATATGAAGGTTTTCGTCGTACGATATAAAAGGGTACAAGTGTGCTTTGTGACTAGTTCGTCTTGAAAAGTATGCGCGACGAAAAATGTAAGAGGCACGTGGTAATGCGCGATGAAGTTATAAGACGCGCTTAATTTTGAGCGACAACTGGTCGACGTCATGCAAGTGTAATTTTAATTAAAAAAAAAAAGAATAAAAGGAAAATTAAAAAAAAAAAAGATTTCATACTAATGACAAAAAAAAAAAAAAAATAATGAATAAAAAAACAATATTTATTTATAATATAAATAAAAATGTACGTACAAATATAAAGTTATAAAAGAAAGAGGGAACAAAACTATGAAAAAAAAGTGGAAAAATCTATAGGAATGTCATTCGAAGGATCTTGCTGTTGGTTGGGGATGAGGTCGGAGGTTGACGGGCCTGATTGCTGTGCTTGCTCGGTGTGGAAGGGTTGTGAGGGCGATGGTGCAGAAAAACTGGGGAAATGTATTCCGGAGGAACTAAGGGCTTGTACAAGCATTACATTTGAGACTTGTACGATGCCAGCTCACTCCTCAGGCCAACGATTTCTTGCGTCAAAGCCGTAACCTGGCCCTTTGACTGCGAGGATGACGAGGCTCTACTCTCCCGCCGTTTGGCATTTCCCATCCCCCAACAGTAAGTCCCTGGCTTCCGACCGAAAGTTTGGTCCAACGTCTCTGTGAAGATGTGAAACCCTGCATCCTTAGGGGGATCCACATACTCAATTGGAGTGTCCGAAGGAAGCTGGGAGGCAGACTCTTGAAGCACCGATTGACTCTTCTCCACCATAGTGGCCTGTGAAAAAAAAACATGGATTATTAATAGAAAAAAATTTGAAATAATTAGTATAAATGTTGAATGCATAAGAAATTACTTACATGAAGGGACTCGGTCAACTCATTCCCAGGTCGTACATAAATGTCAGCAAAGATGTTGATCTCCAGAAATTTTGAACCTTCATGAAATCGAAAAAGATAAGGAAAATGTTAGTAAGAAAAAAAAAATTATTAGCGACATTTAAAAATTAGAAATGAAAGATGTAATATATACCTTCCGTCGCGCCTCCATCCTATAGGAGAAAGGCCTCGAACTCAAATGGTGGAGAAGAGTCTTCTTCTCTCGATTTATCTTGTTCGCCTTCGCCTTCTTCTGTTATACAAAAAATAAACGTATTAGTTGTAATACTTAAAGAAAATTAAAAAATAATAATAAATATTTGTAAAAATTAAAAAAAGTAAAATGAAAGAAGTCGTAATTAAAAACGCACCACATATCTCGGCTCCTGAAAATGACCGTAAAGCCAAAACCAACTATCTTGTCAGTCCTCCAACTCCTTTGGACAACCCTCCTCGAGAGCGACCTGCGGATCATCAAATTGCTGGAAACATTGGTGCATGTCACTCTTCCACTGCTTGTAGCGTTCGGAGATGAGGCGATTGAGGTACGCGTAGTTTGTCTGCAATGTAACAAATATTTTGAAAGTATTAGTAATAAAAGACAGCAATAAATATAAATATATAAATTTTACATGAAAAACATTAAAGAGGCGACACTTCTTATGGATAATTGGTTGCACACCGTGTTCTTCGTCTCATCCGGAATCGCCTTCCAAGACTTCCACCGCATAGGGCAAAAGGTCCGCACGACATGCCAAATGTTGTGGGCCAATGCACTATGATGCTCCGTCGTTGGTGCTGCCTGATGTCGCTCATCGTATCCTATTGGGATACGACCGTTGGTCACCCGAGTGACCTTCGCCGTCTTCAATTGAAGACAAGGTCCCCGGGTGTTTTTCTTCGTTGCAAAGAGATGAAAAAAAAATCATTAACCCAAAACTAATAACAAATCCTACTAAAATTTTAGCATAACCTCCCCTATAATTAAAACATTTCCCAAAACCCTGAAAATAACATAAACAATATATGTATCCAACACAATGATCACAACAGTTTAATAAAAGCTTCGGAACGATGACAACTTTTTTATCCTTACATGACATAACTTAACAAATTGAACCTAAAATAACAAAACTGATCAGTTAACATTCGCATACATTTTCTTTCTCTATTTCTCTTGAAAGTTACTTATTGAGCATCACAGCTACTTCTCTGGTTGAGGCCACTATTTCCTTTCTCCTAATTGGAACATACTAGGTGCAAAACCCTCCTCAAGTCAGATAGAAGAAATAAGATAGCTTAAAAGACGAAAATCAGGAAGTTCCCCCCCAATATTTGCCAAGGCAATCAACACAATATTTAAGAACAGCAAACAATTTGAGATGAGCAGCGAGAATAAAGCAGGGATGAGAGAAAGAGAGAGAGCAGCAGAATCAGAGGGTTAAACCGAAAAGAAACTTCACAAACGAATGGAACAAATCAAGGATGACAGACGCGTGGATCGAATGGGTAAAATTGACTTTTCACTACAACAAACAGAAAACAACAAGGCATACAAAGCAAAAACAGAAGGGCAAAAACGTAAGACCACTGATCATCCACAGTGCTCCAAAACTAAGTTTTAGTATATATGATTTCCAATTCGAGCGTTTTGAAATACCACAACAAACTTCTAAAAATGGCGACAACTGCCATCCAAGACGGCCAATTTTCGAGCTTGTATACACATGCTCGAAAACATTGGTGGCAACAGGCTTGGCAAAGAATTCTAAGCTGCCGTAGCAAACAATTCCATATAACCTCTTCCACATGACATTTGTAAGACTTTGACAGTCACAACCGAAACTTCTACGACTCTAAAAACATTGCTTCATGATAATTACCAAGGTTTTCATTTCCCAGTTAAACATTTTCGCCATTTCCTCAGCATCAGATCTCTTCCACAGCACTACCATTTCAATTCCGTGAGAAACCCATTTGAGTAACTAAGAAATGACACATAAATTAACAAAAAAATTGCAAAAACATAAAAATTAACAGACATGAATTACGAAATACACACAATTTTGATTTCCTGACAAAACCCATTTCTAAAAGCGAAGAAATTACGAACAAAAAAAAAGAGAAAACAATGGAAACTTTTTAATCCTTACATGACATGACATAACAAATTGAACCTAAAATAACAAAATTGAGTTAACATGGGAATGATGGAGTGAATTAGGATTGTATACCTGGCTGTGTACCCGAGGCATCGGTTGTGGATCCCGATGGTGACATCTAGTCCGTACTGCGAGGGCGCCGGTGAGTACATTGGGTGCTAATAGGCAACACCACAGAAGAAGTCGATGATGCCTGCGGCTGTGGGACTGGAGGACCAACTGGCCATCTCTGCCGGAGCAGTGGCAGCAGTAGTAGGTGTAGTCGATGATGCCTGCGGCTGTGGGACTGGAGGACCAACTGGCCATCTCTGCCGGAGCAGTGGCAGCAGTAGTAGGTGTAGTCGACGAACTAGGTATAGCCGTTGGACTAGGTGTAGAAGTCATCGCCCTCCGGGTTCTAATGAAGTGTGACATCTACAAAATTGGAAATCAATTTGTTTCGTACACAAAGATTTAACTTACTGTACACATGCTAATAATTTGAACTTAAATTTAAAACGAAATTTAAAAACCCTAATTCTAAACCCAATTCAAGTTTGCCAGAAACAAAACTTAAAATTGATATACTATACACAAACTAATCAATTCAGATAGGATATAGACCCAACAATTATAACTTATAAAAAGAAACTAGCATAAAGGACATCCTTACAAGTTTACTACCTAAAACCAAACAAATGTGAGGTGCCTTGGATATCCTTACTACCTTATGTTTAAATAAAGACCTCACAACAAACTAATAATGTGAGAGAGAGCATATCATTATTTACTAGTAAAATCCAGATTTGCTTATATCAAGTGGGTTCCCATATCTTTGAATAATAATAATAATGGAGTTCACAAACAGATTTCATTTGATTTAATGTGTTTCTATTGGTTTGTTATACCTAATCACCATGACATTGCCCTATCTGGCTGAAAATTGGGAGGCCAAATTCAACAAGCAACACAACCGTCTATCATATTAATAAGGCAACAACAAAGGCTAATACCCCATTATATATCAAGAAATTGTGGCAGTCTACAATGCAAATCTCTAAAAAAGTATTCCACAAATGTACAGTGCAATTCAATTTTTTTTTCTTTCAAACCTACAATAGAGAACACATCCTACAATACCTTAAATTCCAACATAAAAATCACAAACATAAATATATTTCATCTAATCGTAATAAAAGAGAATTAAAAAGGTGAATTATACGATATAAAGATAAATAAATAAAAGGATTGTTGCATATGGAAAAGTGTAAGTGCAATGTTGTGGATGAATAGAACACAAGAAAACATTAACAAATCCCTAATTTAAGAACCCTGTACTTAAATTAAAAAAACCCATAATTCGAACCCTGTACTTGAAATTAAAAAACCCCTAATTTAATAACCCTAATCTAACCCCCAGTGAAGCAGCCTAAATCTAACCCCCAAATTAAGAAAACCTAATCTAACCTCATTGCCCAAAATCGTTCCCCTAATTTAAGACCTAAATCTAACCCCAATTAAGAACCCTAAAAACTCTAATTTAAGAACCTAAATGTAACCCGCAATTTACGAACCCTAAATCTAACCCGACTGCCCTAATTCTAACCCCCAATTTGAAAAATAAAAAAAACCAAAAAAACCCTAATTCGAACCCCTTGGAGACGAAGTCGCTACGACCAGAGAGATGGACATAGAGACAGATGGAGATACAGAGGAAGGAGAGAAAGGGTATCGTGCAGGGAAAAAGGAAGAAGAGGGAAGTGAGGGAAAGAAGGAGAGTTGGGGTTAAAATATAGATCCTTGCGCGACATAGCCTTTGTCTCGTAAGGCTAAAAATCGTCGCGCAAGTTTTTTAAAATTTCTGCGAAAAAGCGCCTTAATTGAAATTTCGGACACTTGCGCGACGAATACAATATTTCGTCGCGCAAATATACTTTGTGCGACAAAATATATGTATTTTTCGTGCAATATTCTCGCATAAATTTAAAATAACTGTTAAATAGTGATTTTTCGTTTCTAACCGTCGAAAAGTTTTGTCCCATTACTTAATCTCTAAATGTTTAATTTTTGCGATTTTTTGTGTATGTGATCTCGAACCAAATACAAACAAGTTTGACGGTTGGATCGTTTAAATTAGTTTCGTAGAATGCGTATCTCATCAAAAAGATAGATTCACTAACACTTAGAGTTTATTTATACTTTCATTAAGTATAACAAAAGATTTGTGGTATCAGTAGTGTAAATAGTTTAAATTGAAGATCGAATTCATTCATTGTATTCATATAGGGTCAATGAGTATAGCTGTAATAAATCATCAAAATCGGAGTTAAAATAACAGTTAAATCATGATTTTTCGTTTCTAACCGTCAAAAAGTTTTGTCCTGTTACTTCATCTCTGAATGTTTGTTTTTTGTGATTTTTGGTGTATGCGATCTCGAACCATATACAAACAAGTTTGACGGTTGGATCTTTCAAATTAGTTTCGTAGAATGCGTATCCCATAAAAAAGATAGATTCACTAACACTTAGAGTTTATTTATACTTTCATTAAGTATAACAAAATATTTTGTAGTATCCACTAGTGTAAATAGTTTAAATTGAAGATTGGATTCATTCATTGTATTCATATAGGGTCAAGGAGTGTAGATGTAAAAAATCATCAAAATCAGAGTTAAAATAACCATTAAATTGTGATTTTTCGTTCCTAACTGTTGAAAAGTTTTGTCCCGTTACTTCATCTCTGAATGTTTTTTTTTTTGCGATTTTTGGTGTATGCGATCTCGAACCATATACAATATATATATATATATATTTAATAAGTAGAGTTAAATTTATTTATTGTGTATATATAAGTATAACACTTAAGAAGTTGAATGGTATGTATATTTAAGCTGATCCAATGGTCACCAATTTTTTAAATTAAATTTAATATATATATATATATATATATATAATTATTATAGTTTTTAGGGGTATAAAATTTTTAAATTAATATATATAATTATTATAGTAATTTTTTTAGGGTTACAAAATTATAAAATTAATATTTTTCTTGTTGTGTCGGGTTATTGAGTAGTGTCAGGAATTGCCAGACCTAGCTTGGGTGACCAAAAATTGTTATGTGTCATGCAATTATGTTTTAAAATGGTTTTTAATTTTTTTTTATTTTGTTTACAATTTATTATAAAATACAAACATACCAAATATATTTACAAAGTAATTCACATATAAAATGGGAATCATTCATACCATTTTTTCCATGACGCATTAACCATTTCATGTGTTTTACAAAAAAAGTTACAAATAAATTGCCTTAATCTTCATTCGAACTATAATAACTTTCACTTTCGTCGCTATCATCATTTTCAGTGTCCCATTCCTCGTCATTGATATGTACGTCACCATCGTCGTTTGTGCGCACTGGACCATCATATCGTGGAATATTATCGAGGTCAATTGTGATCGACTGAATCGGTATTTCGATTGAAGATACTCATTCTATCTGAAATGGTTATTTGATAAGATTTGTATCTCGGAATGTTTCCGCACCACTTTCCATCAAAGATTCAAGACGTTGGTCAACAACATTGTTGATGTCGTCGTCAGTACGGTCTTGTTCTAGTATAGCATACATGTTCCTATGATCCATCGTCTGAATATCTTTCCAACCCCTCCTGGCTTTATTGTCATCTAGATACACACTTTGTTTTGCCATGCTTGCTAAGATGTAAGGGTCGTCATTGTACCAAGTTTTGGTAGTGTTCACTGTAGTAATCCATGATCTTTTTTCACACTTCCATGCCTATTTGGGTTTGTATCAAACCATTGACACTTAAATAGGATCACTTGGCACCGGTCTTTGTAAAGCAATTGCACGACACTTGTTAGTTTACCATAGAATTCAATGTCTGTACTTTCACCTCCCCCAGGGACATGAACACCGCTTTTTTGCATACACAATTTGTCATCTTATGCACCCGCTAAGAACTTGACGCCGTTCACATGGCAACCCGAGTACAATTCAACGCGAATTGGTCTGAACGCCAAGTTATATAACTCTTCACTGTACGCGGCGGAATTCGATGCTTTCAGTTGATTCACCTAATATTAGACAAACATTTAAATTTTTTAGTTCGAGCAACTTAATTGGTACAGTAAATATGTCCAATACAAAACACTTCAAACTTACATATTCGAGAAACCACTGAGGAAACAATTCACGGTGTTTCTTGGCATACAAATGTGAAAGATGTGCTTGCTTCATCATGTTTTCATGCTCGTCAAGGTATGACCAGTGTTCTAAAAAACGCCCTAGGCGGCCGCCTAGGCGCTGGGTGCCTAGCAACCAAGGCGTTTTTGGGAAAATCGGGCGGAAAAATCGGGTTGGGCCTAGGCGGCCGCCTCGGCGGGCTAGGCGGGCTGGGCGGGCTAGGCGGTCCTAGGCGGTCCTAGGTGGTCCTAGGAGGTTTTTATTTTTTATTTTTTATTTATTGCGTGCTTTTTTCTTTTTTGGTTTCATGGTGGTATACTTATGGAAATAGTGTATCTAATTTGCAAATGATGGATTTACTACAAGTTCATCCAATATTTATGGAAATAGTGTACCTAATTTTCATTTTATCATTATTCTATTATCCATACAAGTATAGTTTTTTTTAGGTGTCAATATGCACTTATTTACAAGATATACAAGAAATTTACCTAAATCCGCCTAGGCCGCATAGGCGCTAGCCCGCCGCCTGACTAGCGCCTAGCGTTTTTTAGAACCTTGGGTATGACAGTGTCTCGTCGTAATTGTTGAGTACGAACCAATGTGCTACCTCCACGTCTTTCTTGGAAAACGACTCGCCATAAATCGGATCTCCGAATGGTCGAGCGATTTGGGCAAAAACTGAAAGTTTCTCCTTTCTCACACCCCCGTCATTATTGCGAGGAGGATGATTGAAAGTTGTCTCAACATCCTTTAAATACATTCCACAAAATGTAAGTGCCTCATATGCCACCCAAGCTTGTATAATGGATCCTTTGGGCTTCGCTTTGTTTCGTACACTTTTCTTCAAGTCTCCGATAAGCCTGCCAAAAGAAAACGATATGATACACATATTACTAATCGTAATATATTTAATATTGATTAATAAAAAAGACGAGCAATGCCTCATCTGGTAAGTGAACCATCACCTGTATCATACTTGTGAAGAAAGATGGAGGAAGTATCATCTCAAGCTTGCATAGAACTTGCACAATGTCATGGCGCAACTGATTAACGTCCGTTTTTTGCAACGTTCTTGACGTCAATTGTGAAAAAAAACTAGACAACAACATGATTGGTTTCACTACATCGGCTGGCAAGAGATGTCGAATACCCACAGGAAGTAGGCATTGCAGAACCACATGGTAGTCATGACTCTTTAGGCCAACTAATTTACCCCCGTCAACGTTCATGCAACGCACGATAGTTGAAGCATACCCATCGGGAAACTTTACAGACGATAAAAACTTTAAAAATTCTTTCTTGTCATTCGGTTTCATTGAAAAAAAATGCAAAATCCCTTCTGGCTTTATCATTGACCCTATTCATCCATAAACCCCGGCGTATTCCTATTCGTTCCAAATTAAGACGAGCTTTGATCATGTCCTTTATCTTGCGCTCAATATCTAGAATTGTGCTGACCAATGTGTCAAATACATTTTTCTCAACATGCATAATATCGAGGTTGTGTCTCAATTTTAGTTTGGACCAATACGTGATAGGAGCATATTTATGCGACTTAGCTTGCTTGTTTTCTTGCATTTTGGTAATTATTTAGTATTTATAATAGTGTTTAAAGCTAAATTCGTGTGTTTGTAGGTTATATGGGCTAAGGGTGCATTTTGAGCCAATTTGGAGTAGTTTGGAGTGTTTTTGGGCCCAAGATGGATTGCTTATGATCCAAGCTAGATGGATGGACGAATTTGAAGTCAAAAGAAGCTAGGAACATGCTAAAAATCTGGTGAAACAAATACAAGTTGCAAGAAGGGATAAATTTCTAGAAGGATTGACCAAAACTTCACTCAAAACCAAGAAATTCTTCAATGCCGTGGGCATTGATTCACTTTCACCAGAAATTTGAGTGATGATGCAATGCTTAAATCACCATGACATGTGAGTGGATGATGCAATGCTTAAATCACCATGACATGTGAATGGATGACTCAATACCTAACCCACCAACAATTCCCACTCTTTGCCGTGCTCACCTACTCAATTCCACCAGAATTTTGTGTTAAACAAGTCCATCCTCTTCCTATAAATACCATGGCAGCAACCTCATTCAAATCATCAAGAAATTAACCATTCTCCAAGCCTTGCCTTGCCTCTCCCTACATATCTAAACTCCTTCCCATCCATTCATCCAAATAACCAACCATTCACAACATCACTCCATCCTTGTGTTGCGGAAAGAAGAAGAAGGAAAGTTCTTGGACGTGCTTGCTATTCAACATGGATCGTTGGAACGTTTAGGTGTTTTCTTTCTTTTATTTTCAATGTATAATTTTATTTATCTTTGTTTTGTGAAGATGAGGAACTAAACCCCTATTTAGTTAGGGGGAAGTTTGAAGCCATGAACATGCTTGTGATATGAATTGATTTCTTCCAATTGTGATTTGATAAGTTGTGATTGCAATTCAATTATCTATTTGCTTCATAACTAATTCTTGTATGTTTATTAAGGATGCATACTTAGTTTTCATACATGAATTAGATGCTAGAATATAAATGAGTTTCACCTAATCGTTACAAGTTTATATTCATGAGTAGTGAAGGTTGCTTGTCACAATCGCGTTAATTGAATTCTTGGCAAACGTATCATGCTTTTCATAGTTACGATTGCCTCGTCAATACTTATAGTTTTCATGAAACTTAATGATCTTTAATTGTATCTCTATTGTGCTTTTCACGTAGGGGACTTTTAGAGAATGTGTTGAATTGTTGTATGCGTCTTCCGTCCAATTCAATAATTTAAGGAAAACTTGAAGATTAAAAAAGTGCTGTTCACAGTTAATCTGGGGTGTTGAGCATCATAGTTTATTGAAAAGCAATTGGAAATCGATTCATGTACAAGTGTGTCATGTGTGAAAAACGGACCTCTAACTAATCCATCCATCATCTTATTTCTCAAATTCGTTTTACAATTTGCCTAGCTAAAAATCTATTTAAGTTTTAGTTTGTTTGTTTTACTTTCAACTTCACCAAACCCAAATCCCCCTTTTACTTTCTTATTTTAAAGTCTTTTGTTTACATTTTTTTCAACTTTGTTTTTATGTTTTTGAGTCAGTTTAGAGGTTTTAGCAAGCCCTCCTAATCCCCGGTTTAGAACGATCCCTACTTATACATGTACTACAATTGTCACAAGAGGGTTTAATTTGAGTGCTTATATATTTCGCATCAATACGGGAGCTAAAAAAAATAGACTTGTGCGTCCAGTTCATATGTGTATAAGGTCTTGTCTTACTGACATTGGTCCCGAAAGGAGCAAAATCTAAACGATTAAGCTGTTCCAAAATCTGAGCATCGAACCATTTTCTGGGTCTAAGGCGATGCTCTTTCTCCTCGTCAAACTCTTTATCCTTCTCTCGCCACTCGTGGTCCCAAGGTAACCATCTTCGATGACCAAGGTAGCAAACTTTTCCGGCGTGCCAACTAAATGTTACGTCTTCCTTGCATATAGGGCATGCCATATAACCCCTAGTTCTCTACCCGGAAACCATTGCATATGCGAGGAAATCGTTCATAGTCCACATCACTACAACACGCATAGTGAACATCATGCTAGTACATTTATCGTATGTGCTTACACTGTGTGTCCGTAAATCTTTTAGCTCATCCACCAACGATCATAAGTATACATCGATTGACCTACCAGGATCCTCAGTTATCAATAGAGTCATCATCATGTATTCTTTTTTCATACATTTCCATGGTGGCAAATTATACGGAAATATGAAAATCAGCCAAGTACTGTGGTGTTGGTTTAAAACTCCAAACGGATTAAATCCGTCAGTGGCAAGTCCCAATCTAACATTATGAGAATCAGCAGCAAACTCGGGGAACGTTCGATCAAACTCTTTCCATGCCTTTCCATTTGGAGGATGCCGCATCACATCGTCGTTTACCTATTTTTCCTTATGCCATCTCATGTCTGTGGCAGTATGCGTCGACATATACAATCACTACAACCTAGGTTTCAGGGGCAGATAACGCATAACTTTTTGTGGGATCTTAGTCGTTCTATTATGAGATGTCATTTTGAGCCTCGACTCATTGCATACAGGGCATTTATCCAATGCTTTATTCTCTTTGTAGAATAAAATACAATTATTTTTGCAAGCGTGAATTTTTTCATAACCCAATCCAAGACCATTCAACACCTTTTGCGCGTGTCTATGGTCTTTCAGGAAACAATTGTCCTTCGGAAGCATTCTCTTGAAAACCCCCAAAAAGTAATCGAAACACTGGTTCGACATACAATACTTTATTTTTCCATGCATTAGTTCCACAATGACCGTGAGAACAGAAAGCTCTCGCATCCCGGGTATAACTCTTGGTTGGCATTTTTTAATAGTTTTTCATATTGTTCGAACTCTGCACTGTCCATTGGTGTAGGCAAGGTCTAAAATATCAATATTATTGGCGATATTTCGCCGATAATATCGCTTTTTTTTAGAGGACGATATTTTCACACTTATCCACTTAATTATCGTCAATATATCGATATTTTTGTCGATAATATCGGAGACGATATTTTCAGCATTTTAATGCATTATTTGGGCAATATATCGCTATATTATCGATAATATCGCGAGATGAAACCCAAAAATACTTGAAAAATGCTGAAAAGTCTCAATCTTGCGCATAGAGGGATTCGAACCCCTCCCTTTGTCAACCACGCACCTGGGGTAGGAAAACTAAAATCAAATAAGTTACTCAATGCATCAACAAATATAGTAAATCTAATTATCCATGAGTTCCAAAAAAACTGAAGCCTGTAATAATGTTGAAAAGCATACTATCTATTTAATCAGATCACAAACAATCCCATGATATCTCACAATACCATGAGGGCATAAACACATACAATTATCAAGAAGAACACATAACTATTAACCCACTCCTCCACTGCTTGACCCCTTTGATCTGCAAAACCAAACAAAAAATTTCAACCAAAAAGAACTAATTTAACAAAGCAAATACATTATACAAAAACAGATATTCAATTTAGCTTTATTTAGATTACAGGAAGTCCATTCAAACAACCAAAAGGATATAAATAAAAATATTCAAGAACCAACCTTCTTCAAAGATCACTGGTTCTAGCGTTCAAACCCAAAAACGGAAGACGGTTACCTGAATTAAATGAAAATGAAAATATAATGAATTTACTCTAAACCATGGTTTTTTTTCAAGAATCAGAAAAATCTAAAAATATCCCAAACAATCCCAAATTTTTTAACTGCTTTAAGCCAACATACCATGAAATTACAATCGCTTGAGAAATCTTCTATAATTCAGGCCGGATCAGGCATCGTAGACTGCGTTTCTTGGAAATCACTAAAAAATTGGAATCAGCGCAAAAGCTCCAGGGATTACGGTGGTGGTTCTCGGTTTTACTGAGAGGGAGAAGAAGAGTTGCAGAGGGGGTACAGATGGGAGAGGCAGAGAGTCGTGAGGGATGAGAGAGAGTGACAATGTTGGGAGTTGGGGGAGTCTGAGTAGGGTAGAGAGAACTGAAGAGAGGGTTGAGTGAATTAGTGGGGGTGTACTGGTGGGAGGAGTCAGATGGATTGGATATGTGATAGAAACCAAAGGAAAATTCTAGAGATCCAGCTGGAGGGCATGCAAGACCGAAGCAAAAGGAAAACCGGATAGAGGGTGGGTCAATGTTTGACACGTGGAAAGTCAAGTAAAAATGATGCGGTCGAAGCAGAGAAAGAAACGATGAAAGGCCCATGTCTGGGAAGGGCAAAATAGACTTTTAACTGTAGAAAAAGTAAAACAATATCTTATCCAAAGAAGAAACTGAGGGCATTTTGGTCAAACCACTGTTAATGAACAGTGTTTTTATGTTGGGTTTTAGTATATGTATAATTTCTATATTTAAAAAAACACCAGGAATTGGTGCCATAGGGAAGGACTATGCTCGTAGAGAAAGAGGCAAGGGGACTTTGTCAAGTCAAAAAGATGACTCGTTATCTATAACTTCGGACTCTGTTGGAGTGGGAAGTAGTAACTATGGTTATACTCATAACCAACCATTTCCCTACCCTTTATATCCCATTCCTGTTAGGATGGAATCGAGCGACTCATGGAAAGAATCCGAGACTCAATCTTCAAATGATTTTGCTTATGGACAACGTCAACCAATCTCGGATCCATATGGGTGGCATGTTAACAATTACATGCAAAACTATTTTGGGGATTTATCATTTGATGACTACTCTTCACAATACACTTACTCTACACATAGAGATGATGAAGATAGTGAAAATTTTGAACCTCATAGGAACTCTATGTGGTACTAAGTCACTCATGTATCTTACCATGCAATGTATAAAGTGTAAAATATTGTACTAGTTCATTATATATAAATGATTATGGTGTGTTTAAACTTCTTTCATTAATTACTACATATTTTCTACACTCATAATGTTTGCCAGTATGGATGCAAATTTCCGCCTTCTTCTTCTTGGACAAAATTGCACCTACAAAACAATTAACACCTTAGGTCAAGGCCAAGAGCCTCACGCGCCCACGATGAATGGGGGGCTTTGGCCGAAGAACCTCCGATGCCAAAGTTAGAATTTAGAAAGAAAAGTATTTGGAGAGTTTTTGGGAGTTTTGCCAGAGTATGAACCTCCCCCTTTTGTGAAAATGGGAGCCTCTTTATAGGGTTTGGCTAGTCCATTTTTTAGAGAAAGTGGCCGGCCATTAAGTGGGTTTTGTGGTTGAATTTTAGGTTTAATTAGCCAATTTATTATGATTAATTGGCTAATTAAACATAAAGGGAATAAATGAATGGTTACAGAATCAATTAGCTAGCTTAATTGGGGTAGTAAAGTGGGAAAAGATAGGAAAGGTAGAAAGCTAAGGGGATGGTCTGTTTTGACTAGTTTTTTGGGGTTAATTTTGGGAGTTATATGACTAATTGGCTAATTAATTTAGCAAAATAGAATTATTGCTAAATTAATTAGCTAATTAGTGTGATGAAATGGGTAAATATGAGGAGACAAACTGGTTCCTCTTTTAGCAATAGATGGCCGGCCCTTTAGCACATATTTGGAGATATTTTGTGGTCAATTGAGTGACTTAATTGGTATTTGAATTGTTACCTTTTTTGGAGCATTTTTTACTTGGTTGAGGATGATTGCCCGCTTCTTGCGCGTAGGAATCCCGGTATGCCCCAAGGGTAGTTTTGTCCTCTTTTATCAAAGATCCACGTGTTGCCTTGTGATTATTTTTGGCTCCACACCCAGCTTGCTATATAATCAACTTAAATCAGTTAAATCCATCATGCAATGCATTTCCTTCCATTTTTTTGTGATAAACTAATAGATAATTGACTAAATAAATGTCACAGCCCGTCCCGAGATTTTCTTATTAAGGACGTGAAAGGACGAAAGTACACTTGACGTTATTAAGGTATGTGTGTGTGGCATATTATTGGGCTAAATATATTCCTAAGCTTTTGGAAATAATTTAAGTTGGATTAAATTGGGTGTTTGTTTTGTGTGGATAGGATTGAAGGGGACTTGTTTTGAATGACCACACACCCACACACACGGGACTCACCTTCTCTCTCTCCCTTCCCCCGTGCTTTCTCTCTCTCCTCTCCGTTCAGTCTCTCTCTCACTCTCGAACTGTACGGACAAGACCAAAAACCTTCAAAACGTCGCGGATCGACGCCAAAAAGGTATGGTTCTTCATCCTTTTGACCTCCTGAGTCGTTTGGTACTAGTTTTAGGACGTGAAACCTTCGAAATCACGTGAAACCCGAACCCCAGTTTTATGTCACTGTTCATGCATTCATGATGTGTTGATTTTTAGGGAATTCTAAGCTTATAGTGAGCATAGTGAGGTCCTAAGGAAGCTCGGGGACGTTCGTTTGGAAGTTTTGGACGTCGGGATCGTGTAGTTCGAAGTTGGCCGGTTTTCTTGGAAATTCTCCTGTGAGATTTCGTGATTTTTAGAGCCTTAAAGTAGTATAGCGTGAAACTACATGTTGAGGGCTTCAAATTGATATAAAATGCGTGAAAAATGGTTGAGAAACGAATGAGAACAAGGCGTTTGAAAATTGCCCAGTTTCCGGCCACCGGAAAAACCAGTCCGGCGACTGGTTGAGGAAGATGATGCGCGTGAGGCGCGTAGGTCCGTGCCCCTCCAGGCGCGTGCGGCCTCAAAAAAATTTTGTAAAAATTTCACGATGTCCGTGACGTCGAGTAGGTCACTGTGGTATATTCATATACCCATTTTGAGCACCGTATGAGAAGTTATTAAGAATTGTTGGTTATATGCTTTAAAATAACGTTTTTATAGTTATTTCGCATATAGGTGATACCTATCCCGAGGACGAGCGCATCCAGGGACGTCACGGGGGCTACGACCCTTCGACTTATCAGTGAGTGGGCAGTACTTTCTATTTATACCTATATACTATGAATTTTCCCAGAAATTGAGTTTTAATGAAAGTATGTTTCTAAAATGCCATGCATGCATGATATGAATGATATGAATGATATGAATGATATGAACGATATGAGATATATGAATTGATAATTGATGCATATATATATGTGAATTGGTGCTGTGGACGCACATGTGAGTATCAGGTGAGTTTTATGTTATTCATGTGAATCATTGATGATGTGTATTATGTTGATAGCTCATAACCTGCAATCATGGTGTTAGTGCTTATATTATTCACCCCGCACCACACGCTCACCTTGGATCCAAGTAGGTGCACGTCGTACAGACCATGAGAGGGTTCCGACATACTAGTCGTACAGACCACCGAGGTGGTTCCGACTAGTAGGTGACTTTAGATTATGTGCACAGATGATTGATGAGAGAAGTACTAGAGCGTATTATTACACCATTCATGTCGTACAGACTACTTCATGTAGTTCCGACTTATATGCAGTGTAGTGCCGTACAGGTCACCGAGGTGACTCTGGTTGGATTTGATGTTGAGCTATAGAATTAACCGTACATGACCAACTGCAGGGTCTCCTGTTAATTCATTATGTCACCTGTTACATTGATGCATCATTCATTCTGTTTTGACATTTATAGCATGGCATACTTTCTGGTTTTTGAAAGATTGATGATTTGAGATAAATGAAAAGTTATATTATATTATGCTATTTTCTGGGAAAGTATACAGGTTTTACATCGAGGGGTTAGAAATGTTTTAAATGAAAGGTTTTCAAAAAGTTTCGTTTTACTGACCCACTCAATTTTGTTTTGCGCCTCTCCAGGTTCTAGTTAGCAGTTGGTGGCTCTCGAGGTTTTTCTTCGGCAATCTGACAGACTTCCTACATGTAGGACTCACCTGCGGGTGTTGTAAATTGATTATAGTCCTACTTGACTGCACCTAGTTCTTAAGCTCTGTTTATGTGTGTGTTCACACTTTAACTCACTCTAGCATGCTATTTGGTTATTATTACTAGTAGTTGGTTTTGATTTCTTTGAAATTCTCTTATCTTTGTTTCCGCACCGCACTTATGGTTACGTCACGCTCACGTGACGGCCAGCACGCCTTGATTCTAGGATCGGGGTGTGTCAGGTTGGTATCAGAGCTTAGGTTGCAGTCCTGTATAATTGTTAATGCTCTAATGATCTTTTGGTGTTTTCTGTCAGAACTATGCCGCCTCGTAGGGAACCACGTCGTACTTCTGAGTCTAACTTCCCTGATATAGCTCAATTAGGGGAATCAATGGCTCATGCTTTTCAGAATGCAATCTGTCCTCCTCATTCTCAGAGAACACCCTTGGAGACCATGTATAATCTGAAGTTAGAACGCGTCATGGGTAACGAGGGTCACGAAGGGGTAGAAAAGTGGCTAGACCACATCAAGAAAACTTTTCAGGTGATGAAGAGTCAGGGAAACCTTCATGCTAACAGATGGGTAGAGACCACTACCTGGTTTTTGGGGCAAGAGCCAGCAGGTTGGTTGAAGAATAAGGCTCAGTTTATGTCACCGGAGATGGCATCTGATTGAGAGGTATTTAAGGAGAATTTTAAGAAGAGATTTGTTCCTCCAGAGTACATCGACCGTAAGAAGCAAGAATTCGCCCGATTGAAGCAAAAGAATATGACAGCGCATGAGTACTACAGGAAATTTACAGACTTATCTAGTTATGATCCTGATACAGCTGGTAATCAAGTAGAGATGCTTCGCCGCTTTAAGTTGGGAACTAAGAGGAAATGGCGAACTTTTGCTAGTGCACTTCCTTGCGCCGATTATCATGAGTTTTCTGAGATCTTGGTTCGGATGGAGGATTCAGATAACCTTCCCAGTAACAGTGATGATGATGAAGAGAAGAATGATACTCAGAGGAGAGATGACAGGGGAAAAGGTATTTCCATTCCGGGACCCTGTAGGACTCAGACTTTCAAGAGGAGTGGAACGAGTTCTAGTTCTTCCAGTGGAGGATTTAGTGTGACAGGCCCGATGAGAGGTGGAAGATTTGTTGGTGGACCCAGATTTCAGAGGCCGAGAGATTTTAGTGGAGCTGGTGGTTCAGGTGCTCTGTTGTGCTGTCGATGTAACTTCAGGCATCATGGAGAGTGTAGGAGAAGTGGTGGTGGTGGTGGTTGTTTTACTTGTGGGCAGATGGGACATAGAGCTGCTCAGTGTCCCAGAGTCAGCAGAGGCCTCAGCAGTCTGCTATGCCATCTCCAGCACCTGTACAACAGAGTTATGGATCAGGCAATTATGGTCAGACGGGTCGTGGTGGTGCTTACCACTATCAGGGTGATGCTGCTCCCTATGCGTCCAGACAGTATCAGTATGCCCAAGATCCTTATTCTCAGAGTGGGTATTCTCAAGATCCTGGAGGTTATTCTTCATATTCTTCCATGCCAGCTAGTGGATCTTAGTGGCATCAGGGAAATCAGCCCAGTCAGGGAGAGGTTGCTGCTAGCGGTGCAGGACCGTCTAGGCAGGCTAGCCAGTCAGGGCAGGGACACACTTATCAGGGGCAAGGTAATCAGGGTAGCAGAGGTCGTGGTGGATGACAGCAAGCTCAGGGACGTGTTAATCACATCTCACTACAGGATGCTCAGAACCATCCAGACTTGATTATGGGTACGTTAAACATCCTTGGTCACTTTGCTAGAGTTTTGATTGATTGTGGTGCTACCCATTCTGTGATTTCTTATATGTTTGCTCAAATGACACAACCTCACCCTACACCTCTAGGATTTGATTTAGAGTTTGCTATGCCTAGAGGAGACAAATGTTATGTTGATAGTGTTTATCCAGGGTGTCCAGTGATGGTAGATGGTGTAGTTATGCCAGCTAATCTTATCCCGTTAGATATTGTGGATTTTGATGTGATTTTCGGGGCATATTGGTTGCATTATAATCGTGCCCATATTGATTGTTACGGGAAATCAGTTACTTTTCTTCGTCCTAGACTACCAGAGGTTACTTTTGTGGGTGAAAGAAGTGGGGTGAGACATGGTGTTATCTCTGCCATGAGAGCAAAGAAACTGTTATCGAAAGGTTGTCAATGATACTTAGCACATGTGGTGTTAAATGTTGTTGCTCCTAACAGTATTGAGGAAGTTGGAGTAGTCAGGCACTATCCTGATGTATTCCCAGATGATTTGCCTGGATTGCCGCCAGACAGAGACGTGGAGTTTTCGATCGATTTACTTCCAGGTACGGACCCTATATCTTTGACTCCGTATAGAATGGCTCCAGCTGAATTGAGAGAGTTGAAATTCAGTTACAGGAATTAACTGATAAAGGTTTCATTCAACCTAGTACTTCACCTTGGGGAGCTCCGGTATTGTTTGTAAGGAAGAAAGATGGTACTTTGAGATTATGTATTGATTACAGGCAATTGAATCGGGTAACGATTAAAAACCGTTATCCATTGCCTCGTATTGATGATTTGTTTGATCAGCTTAAAGGTGCATGTGTGTTCTCTAAGATTGACTTGAGATCTGGATATTATCAGTTGAAGATTAAGGATGAGGATGTACCTAAAACGGCTTTCAGAACCCGTTATGGACATTATGAGTTTTTGGTAATGCCATTCGGATTGACTAATGCACCTACGGCTTTCATGAGGTTGATGAATGAAGTATTCCAGCAATATCTTGATAGGTTTGTCATTGTTTTTATTGATGATATTCTGGTATACTCTAAGTCGAAAGCATATCATATTCGACATCTTAACTTGGTACTAAAGAAATTGAGGGAACATCAGTTGTATGCCAAGTTCAGTAAATGCCAGTTTTGGTTGAATCAAGTGGCATTTTTGGGACATGTAGTATCAGCACAAGGAATTCAAGTTGATCCTCAAAAGATAGCAGCAGTGGAGAACTGGGAACAGCCACGAACCGTCATCGAGGTACGGAGTTTCCTTGGTCTAGCAGGTTATTATCGACGGTTTGTTCAAGATTTCTCTACATTGTCTCACTCACGCTCCAGTTTTGGTACTTCCTGACGATAGTGGTAACTATGAGATTTATAATGATGCTTCCTTGAATGGTTTGGGATGTGTTTTGATGCAGCATAATATAGTGATCGCCTATGCTTCTCGACAGTTGAAGATTCATGAAAGGAATTATCCTACTCACGATCTTGAGTTAGCAGCCATTGTTTTTGCTTTGAAGATTTGGAGGCATTATCTCTATGGTGAGAAATGTAAGATCTTCACAGATCATAAGAGTCTTCAGTATCTTTTCACTCAGCATGATCTTAATCTTCGTCAGCGAAGATGGATGGAGTTGCTAAGTGATTATGACTGCACTATTGAGTATCATCCGGGTCGTGCAAATGTGGTAGCTGATGCACTGAGTAGGAAACCTCAAGGTCGACTTAATGCCTTGTATGGTTGCCGTGTTCCTCTACTTGCAGATTTGAGAGCTGCTGGAGTTAAGTTGGAAATGGAAGAGCGAAGATAAGCTTTTCTTGCTAGTTTCCAAGTCAGGCCAGTTTTGGTGGATCGTGTACTCGAAGCTCAGTTGGTCGATGAGGAGATTCAAGAATTGATTCAGTTGAGAAGTGAAGGGAAAAAGAAAGACCTCAAGATTCGGGAATCGGATGGCATGCTCATGCAAGAGAATATAATGTATGTGCCGAATAACGAGGAACTAAAGAAATTTTTTTTGGATGAAGCTCATTGTTTGGCTTATGCAATGCACCCAGGAGGAACTAAGATGTACCATACCATTCGACTATTTTATTATTGGCCGGGTATGAAAAGGGAAATTGCAGAGTATGTAAGTAGGTGTATTGTTTGTCAGCAAGTCAAAGCTGAAAGGAAGAAGCCTTTTGGTCAGATGCAACCACTTCCTGTTCCTCAGTGGAAATGGGAAAATATAACTATGGATTTTGTGTATAAGCTCCCACGTACTCAGAATGGATTTGATGGCGTTTGGGTGATTGTAGATCGGCTTACCAAGTCAGCACACTTCATTCCAGTGAGAGAAAAGTATCCTCTGAATAAATTGGCTAAGTTGTTCAACACAAAGATTGTGAAGTATCATGGAGTTCCAGTGAATATTATTTCTGATCGAGATCCAAGATTTACTTTTAAGTTTTGGATAGCTTTTCAGGAAGCTCTTGGTACGAAATTGTTTTATAGCACTGCTTATCATCCTCAGACATATGGACAATCTGAGAGGACTATTCAGACGTTGGAGGATATGTTGAGATCTTCAGTGTTGCAGTTTGGTGATTCTTGGCATGATCGCCTGGATTTGATGGAATTTGCCTACAACAATAGTTTTCATTCGAGCATTGGTATGTCACCATTTGAGGCACTCTATGGTAGAGCTTGTCGTACGCCATTGTGTTGGTCAGAGGTTGGTGAAAGACTGCTAGAGGGCCCAGAGATTGTGGATGAGACTACTCAAAATGTTCAGGTGATTAAGGCTAACCTGAAAGCGGCCCAAGATCGACAAAAGAGTTTAGCAGATAGACATGCTACTGATCGAGTTTATGATGTGGGTAATTTGGTATTCTTGAAATTGTCACATTGGAGAGGTGTAGTACGGTTTGGAAAGAGAGGCAAACTAAGTCCTAGATATATAGGACCTTATGAGATCACTGAGAGGATTGGTGAAGTTGCTTACAGATTGGAATTGTCTCCGGAGTTATCTAAGGTACATAATGTGTTTCATGTCTCGATGCTTCGACATTATGTTTCAGATCCTTCACATGTGATTCCTCCTCAACCTTTAGAGATTAATCCGGATTTGACGTATGATGAGGAACCAGTCACTATCTTGGATTGGAAAGACAAGGTTATAAGGAATAAGACAATGAGCTTGGTAAAAGTATTGTGGAACAACCACTCAGTGGAAGAAGCTACTTGGGAGACAGAAGATCGAATGAGATAGATGTATCCGAGGTTGTTTTATGAGTATTAAGTGGATTGGTTGGTTGTATGAATTTCGGGGACGAAATTCTATAAGGAGGGAAGATTGTCACAGCCCGTCCCAAGATTTTCTTATTAAGGACGTGAAAGGACGAAAGTACCCTTGACGTTATTAAGGTATGTGTGTGTGGCATATTATTGGGCTAAATATATTCCTAAGCTTTTGGAAATAATTTAAGTTGGATTAAATTGGGTGTTTGTTTTGTGTGGATAGGATTGAAGGGGACTTGTTTTGAATGACCACACACCCACACACACGGGACTCACCTTCTCTCTCTCAATTCCCCCGTGCTTTCTCTCTTTCTCTCCTCTCCGTTCAGTCTCTCTCTCACTCTCGAACCATACTGACAAGACCAAAAACCTTCAAAACGTCGCGGATCAACGCCAAAAAGGTATGGTTCTTCATCCTTTCGACCTCCTGAGTCGTTTGGTACTAGTTTTAGGACGTGAAACCTTCGAAATCACGTGAAACCCGAACCCTAGTTTTATGTCACTGTTCATGCATTCGTGATGTGTTGATTTTCAGGGAATTCTAAGCTTATAGTGAGCTTAGTGAGGTCCTGAGGAAGCTCGGGGACGTTCGTTTGGAAGTTTTGGACGTCGGGATCGTGTAGTTCGAAGTTGGCCGGTTTTCTTGGAAATTCTCCGGTGAGATTTCGTGATTTTTAGAGCCTTAAAGTAGTATAGCGTGAAACTACATGTTGAAGGCTTCAAATTGATATAAAATGCGTGAAAAATGGTTGAGAAACGAAGGAGAACAAGGCATTTGAAAATTGCCCAGTTTCGGCCACCGGAAAAACCAGTCCGGCGACTGGTTGAGGAAGATGATGCGCGTGAGGCGCATAGGTCTATGCCCCTCCTAGCGCGTGGGGGCGCGTGCGGCCTCAAAAACTTTTTGTAAAAATTTCACGACGTCTGTGACGTCGAGTAGGTCACTGTGGTATATTCATATACCCATTTTGAGCACCGTATGAGAAGTTATTAAGAATTGTTGGTTATATGCTTTAAAATAACGTTTTTATAGTTATTTCGCATATAGGTGATACCTATCCCGAGGACGAGCGCATCCAGGGACGTCACGGGGGCTACGACCCTTCGACTTATCAGTGAGTGGGCAATACTTTCTGTTTATACCTATATACTATGAATTTTCCCAGAAATTGAGTTTTAATGAAAGTATGTTTCTAAAATGCCATGCATGCATGATATGAATGATATGAATGATATGAACGATATGAGATATATGAATTGATAATTGATGCATATATATATGTGAATTGGTGCTGTGGACGCACATGTGAGTATCAAGTGAGTTTTATGTTATTCATGTGAATCATTGATGATGTGTATTATGTTGATAGCTCATAACCTGCAATCATGGTGTTAGTGCTTATATTATTCACCCCGCACCACACGCTCATCTTGGATCCAAGTAGGTGCACGTCGTACAGACCATGAGAGGGTTCCGACATACTAGTCGTACAGACCACCGAGGTGGTTCCGACTAGTAGGTGACTTTAGATTATGTGCACAGATGATTGATGAGAGAAGCACTAGAGCGTATTATTACACCATTCATGTCGTACAGACTACTTCAGGTAGTTCCGACTTATATGCAGTGTAGTGCCGTACAGGTCACCGAGGTGACTCTGGTTGGATTTGATGTTGAGCTATAGAATTAACCGTACTGGACCAACTGCAGGGTCTCCGGTTAATTCATTTTGTCACCTGTTATATTGATGCATCATTCATTCTGCTTTGACATTTATAGCATGGCATACTTTTTGGTTTTTGAAAGATTGATGATTTGAGATAAATGAAAAGTTATATTATATTATGCTATTTTCTGGGAAAGTATACAGGTTTTACAGCGAGGGGTTAGAAATGTTTTAAATGAAAGGTTTTCGAAAAGTTTCGTTTTACTGACCCACTCAATTTTGTTTTGCGCCCCTCCAGGTTCTAGTTAGCAGTTGGTGGCTCTCGAGGTTTTTCTTCGGCAATCTGACAGACTTCCTACATGTAGGACTCACCTGCGGGTGTTGTAAATTGATTATAGTCCTACTTGACTGCACCTAGTTCTTAAGCTCTGTTTATGTGTGTGTTCACACTTTAACTCACTCTAGCATGCTATTTGGTTATTATTGCTAGTAGTTGGTTTTGATTTCTTTGAAATTCTCTTATCTTTGCTTCCGCACCGCACTTATGGTTACGTCACGCTCACGTGACGGCCAGCACGCCTTGATTCTAGGATCGGGGTGTGTCAATAAACATCTTGCAAAGTTTCAATTAAAATTTCCAAGTTTTTCTTACAATTTCCGTGATTTTTATTCAATTTTTATCGATATCGATAATATCCCGATATTTCCATTGAAATTTCCGTGTTTTTGGACTACCGATATTTCCGATATCATCGATATTTTAGACCTTGGGTGTAGGCACGTCTTCTCCCCTTTCCTGATTGGTGTTTGTCGATGCAAATGGAAAATCATAATTTATAATATCCATGACTTGTTCATTAGGATCCACAATAGGTTCAACATTATCCACTATTGTGGCGTTTGAAGACGAAACATTGTCTAATTGTTCCCCATGATGGTTCCAAGTATTATATGTCTCAATCATTCCATTCCTTACTAAATGAAATCGAACATTTTCAATTGTCTTCCTTAATGTGTTGTTACATCTCCTACAAGGACACCGGGTTCTAGTTGCACCTGGGTTGTGTGTACGTGCAAAGTCAATAAAATTCTCGATTCCATCCAAGTATTCGTCCACGCATCTATTCGGGTTCTGTATCCTTGTCCTGTCCATAATTCCTGGAACCACAATAACAATACAACAATCACAACAACTTCATACAAAATGATAATGTCACCTTATGCCTTCGGTAAAGGCCCTATCCTATTCGGGAATGCATAGTCATGTCACGTAATTTACGGCTACATCATATTAGATTTCGACGTGGATGAATTTCGGTAGCATCTCAATACAATTCTTCGGGTGTACGATCCAAAGAACGTATAGAGATGACACCGAAATCTCCAAAAGCGAAACCTAATCATTCAACCATAAATTACGCGTCATAACTGTGCATTCCCAAACTGTCCAAATAATGGGACAATTCAAGAATTAATTGGAATGCAGTCATGCTTTCGCATCCATGCACGAAATCCAACTAATCCTCGAACGGGAAACTAAGTTTTTCTAAAAATAAAAAACAAGTACGAAGTTAATTTCAATGAACTCCGTACATCAGAACACATATTTGTACGTCACGTACAAATTTAACAACATAATATAAATATAATTTCAAAACATAATATAAACATAACAAACTAAGTTCAACATAATTTAATTAATTTTATATGTTTAAAAAAATAAAATGAACAAAATACCTTCTCAATCGTTCTTCACCAATCGCTAATCACACACAATATCCCTATAGACAATGAAATTAATGGCGTTAGTATGAATTTACATTAATACTTTTACTGTAACGACAAAAAACGCTTACCAGACACACCGAGATAGCTCGATTAACCTAGAGAAGAAGATGAAGGGAGTATTAGATGATGAAATTGAGAAAAAAATGGAAATGACGGATGCAGGATTGAGCAAAATCGAAGGGATGAGTGCAGAGGCACAATCTGCAATTTTTTTTCAGTTTGCCTCTGCACATGGCTAAATCTACATTAAAAAGGACGAACGATTTTACGTGACAAATTACGTATTTCGTCGCATAAAGGAAATTTGTGCCACGAAAAAGGAACATTCGTCGTGTAATCCATTTGTTTTTTATTTTTTATTTTTATGTTTTTCTTTTTTATTTGTATGTATTGTAAATTTTTATTTTATTATAAATAAAAAACTCAAACCTAATTAAACATTAAATTAATTAACAAAACTAATTTACTATCCCAAATAGAAATTATAATTAATCCAAATATTAATACTCATCCACATAACATATATTTATTCATTAAATTAAATATAAAGTCCACAAAATCTTATTTAAAAAAAAAAAAAAAACAACTCTCATCAACTTCACTCATCCCTCGCCCGCAACACATTAAACTTCAACTGCCGGAAACTCTGCTTGAAAAGCCCATCCACATAAATCCGTTGCTTCTCATCGGTTTCATCAACATCCCAATGAACCTACATTAATGTCAATAACAATAAATTAGTAATTTAAAAAATATTACGTTTTAACAAAAATAATTGTTAATTATTTACCACAAACTTACCGATAACTCTCCCAGCATAGACTTCTTCAACTCCTCAAGAACCTTTTTCCAAGACTCAAACTCAGCAAAACAATCCCTTCGCACCAAATTCTCAATGTCATACTTAAATTCGGCGTACGCCTCATCCATATTTTTGCCTGAAGGAAATTTTGTGAAAAACATGTTCATTTGAGCAACATCCATGACATGCAATTAACAAATTAAAGGCGGAATCATGCTTGCATGCACTAAAAAAAAAACATAACCCATGAAATTCAAAGCCTAGTAGTTAGGTGAACCAAGACTCAACTCAAAACAAAGTGAGTTGAGAAATTTATACCTTTGTAGATTCCTCTTTGCAAAAGCAAATGATAATCACCCAAGAGATAGGGCCTTCATTCCTTGCTTCTTAGATCCATGGATTTGGATGGAAGAATAGGTTTCTCCAAGTTCTCAAAATTGAGAACCTGTAAGTCTCCACACCAAGGTAAGATTGATGAAGAAATGAGTGACCTAGAGGAAGTAAGATTGCTAGCTATGTTCCTCTAGGGTGGTGATGCGAAAATAAACTAACACACAAATTAAACCCTCTTGTTGACAATTGTAGTATATATGCAAGTAGGGATCGTTCTTAAACCGGGGATTAGGAGGGATTGCTAATCTATATAAAATGAATTTAGAAGCACTAAATAAAACTTTAAAAACACAAATCTAAAATCAAAACATTTAACTAGATTCAAATGATTCCAAATAAACTAGAATAACTTAAAATAAAATTAATAAATAAACTAAAACAAAATCACGAATGAATTTAAAAGATTCAAGCTATGAAAATTAACCAACTCTAAACTAAATTACTCAAAGAACTCAAAAGAAATCAAATAAGATAAATTCAAGTCAAAAGACAAAAATTGAAAAAGGGAGATTTGATCTTGATGAGAATAACTTGAAAATAAACAAATTGAAAACTAGATAGATTTAAGCACAAAATATGGTTGTTTGAATGGATGATGGATTAGCTAGAGGGGTTTCCTCCACACATGATACACTTGTATATAAACTAATTTTTAGTTGTTCTTTCGATAACTTATGAAACTCAATACTCCGGGTTAACCGTGATAGCACTTTTTTAACCTTCAAGTTCTCCTTAGTTTAATGAATTGAATGGGAAAGCATATATAACAATTCAAAACATTCTTCAAAAGTTCCATACGTGAAAAGCACAATATAGATACAATCAAAGATCATTAAGATTCAAGAGAACTATAAGTATTGACGAGGCATTCGTAACTATGAAAAGCATGATACTCTTGCCAAGAATTCACTTAACACGATTGTGGATAGCAACCTTCACTACTCTTGAATATAAGTTCATAACGATTAGGTGAAATTCCCTTATATTCTAGCATCAAACTTATGCATGAAAACTAAGCGTGCACTCTTAATCAACATACATAAATAAGTTATCAATCAAATAGTTAAGCAAATTGAAATCACAAATTATTAAATCACAACCAAAAGTAATTAATTCATAATGCAAATGTAATCATGGCTTTGAATCCCCCCTAGCAAAAGGGGGGTTTAGTTCCTCATAATCATAAAACAAAGGTAAATAGATTTATACATTGAAAATGAAAGAAAGAAAACACCTAAACGCTCCAACGGTCCTCGTTGAGTGGTATGCACGTCCAAGCACTTTCCTTCCCTTCCTTTGCTATGGCACAAGGAGTGGATGTGGTTTGAAGGTTTGGTTGTATGTAAGAGTGGATAGGGGGATGTATGGTGGTGTTTATGATGGCTAGGATAGGTTTATGGGCAGATTTTGTGGAGGAAAGAATGGAGGTTGCGGCTAGGATAGTTTAGGGTGTGTGAAATGGGATTGTTGTGTGAATTGGTGCTCTAAGCCTTGCAAGAAGGCTTTATTTATAGGTGCACAAAGGTAAGGAGCCACTCAAGTGATTTTAATAAACAAATACAAAGTAAGAATTAATCATCAAAAACAGCTAGCACACATGCTTCATTGCAGAAATTTCATGATGAAACAACTTGCATTCATCCTCCTTGGTCCATGCCTTGGATTCCTCTTGGTCTTCTCATGATGAATCAGCTAGAACACTTGCAAAATAGCTAGCACACTTGTATTTCATGATTAAACAAGCTAGCACACTTGCAAAACATAATCATCCATCATCCATGCCGTGGGTCATCGTTCCCCATGTGCTCTCTTGACCTTCCCTTACTAAAATGCCCATAACTTCTTCTAGAAGAATGATCTTAACAATCCGCAAAATGCTCCAGAAAATAGACATCTGTAGCTTTCCAAGCATATAAGGCTCATTCTCTAGTTCATTTTGGGCCGTTCGCAAATTGCTTCCAAAATGGGCTGATCTGCACAGGCAGTTTTGACGAATTTGTTACATAAAATCTCACTTGTGCTATTTTTCTTTTATTTGCTTGACAAATCATATAAAACACAAAATCAATGTAAATAGCTCAAAAATATAAGGAACTAACTAAGAAAAGACGAGATAATTTGATGTAAAATATATATAAATATGAGCTTATCAAATACCCCCACACTTAGCTTTTGCTAGTCATCGAGCAAAACAAAGAAAATAAAAAGAAACAAAACACAATCTAAACCTTCCAACGTTACCTCAGGGATTTCTAATGCACATGTTAAAAATCATTACTTGCACAGATTTTGGTTATCAAAATCCTTAAGCATACACTTAACCACAGTCGCCATTTACTAGTTCTCTTTTAATCATTTAAAACATCATTTTGAATGTAATAACATGCTTTAGAGAATTCCCTCAATTCCTTACTAGATATGCACTCATTTTTCACTCAGATTTTCAAACTACATTCCCTACACTAGGTATATGTGAGAAGATTGATATACACATGAAAACTAAAACTCACATATTTTAACAAAGAAAGCTCTTTTCTGGAGTTATAAGTGAATATATGAATATGATCTCATGAAAGGAATGCTACTACTTAGATGCAAGAACTAGTGACACCATATGCTCATACCAATCCCAAACTCCACATATTGAACACATAACACTCAAGATAGAAGTGTAAGGGTTGTAACGGGGCTAAAGGTGATAGGTTACAGCGAACAGATATGGAAAACAAGGGTTCTTAAAAACATAGTGAGCAATAGCAATGAAATCAACTTAGAATTCACTTTTGAATGCAAACTCAAATTTCAACACATGGGGAGCTTCATGCAACACTTAGGGTCAAATTCAAACTTTTGGACCCTTTTCTTCAACAATCAACTCTTTCAAACTCATTCTATCTTCTTTTTTTTTTCTTTTTTTTTCTTTTTTTCATACGTTTTTCACTTCATTTCTTCTCTTTTAAACCCCAAAACATACATTGAACTTAAGAACAATCGTTCCTTCCCCCACACTCATTTTCTTGCATAATGTAACTCAAAAGGAATTCATTTAAGTCATGCTCACTATCTTTTAAGAACGAGGGTGTGGATGGTCCTATTCTAGGCTAGGTAGGGATAATGTGGTTTAACAAAGAATAAAGGCTAAACAAGGCTCAACGGGGTTAAATCCTACAAATGAACAAGGGCGGCATGGCTATTTGGCTTTAGTGGCAACTACACAACTTCATCTTGATCGTGTGTTATGCAATTCAATATCATGCTTTGAATGAAACGGATATAAGTTCTAGCATTTAGTTCTATCATGATACGCATGCATTCTAAGTAGCAACCAAGCAAAGAATAATGAGATCATGCAACGACTTAAGAACACAAGAAATCACAGATTATAACTCTCCAAAAGAAGTAAAGGCTCAAGTCTCACAAGGATGTAGCGTTAGTTGAGTTCTTTCCTTCAAGCATGTTACAAAAACTGATTTTAACCACTTTATGATCAAATGTGAGTTCATAAACATCAACTTCAACTAAGCATAAGCCAAGAACATATCAAACTTCAATCCATGCTTATAACTCTTTTTAACAGCCATGCAATTCAAAACCAAATCCTCATCATTGTGTTGGAAGGTACCTACGACACAAACACACCAAAACAACTCAAAAACAACTCTTTTTAGGTTTTTTTTTTTTTAAAAAAAAACAGTTTTATTAAATTTTTATGAGTTTTTCGGATTTTTAAGCCACAACACACTAAAATGCTTCAAAACACACTAAAAGCACTTTAAAACAGTGAAAAACAACATTGGAAGTGATAGGTGAATAAAACCCACGAAAATCATGCAAAACAGATTGTTTACCCCCCCACACTTGAATCAAACATTGTCCTCAATGTTTTAAACAGAAACTCAAACCAAATTAAACAAACTAAACATAGTAGAATAGAAACAACAAAGAGAAAGAGTTAGGAACGCAAATCTGGAATTGAAGTGATTCCTAGGTCTTCCTTTGTTGAATGCATGGGTTGCCTCCCACGAAGCGCTTGCTTTAACGTCTTCCAGCTGGACAGTACCTCCGTTTAAGCTTGACTAGGCCCCCTGGCATGGAGGGGTACATCCTCCACGACATGCTCCTCAAACGTCTCGTAATATGGCTTCAACCGATGCCCATTCACTTTGAATTCTTGCTGTGTCCTCAAACTTTTGATTTGCACTGCACCATGAGGAAAAACATTAGTGACAATAAAAGGACCAACCCATTTGGAGCGTAACTTACCTGGAAACAATCGAAGGCGAGAATTGAATAATAACACTTTATGCCCAATAGAGAACGTTTTGGCCCGGATCATCTTGTCATGGAACGCCTTGGTTTTCTCTTTGTAGATCCGGGCATTCTCATAAGCTTCATTCCGGATTTCATCAAGCTCATTCAATTGAAGCTTCCTATGTAGACCTGCGGCATCAATGTCCATGTTAAATATTTTGACGGCCCAATGTGCACGATGCTCTAGCTCGACGGGAAGATGGCATGGTTTCCCATAGATGAGCCGAAAAGGGGACATCCCAATCGGGGTTTTGTAGGCAGTGCGATACGCCCACAATGCATCATTTAAGCGCAAACTCCAATCCTTCCTTGTAGGCCCAACGGTCTTCTCAAGAATCTGCTTGATTTCCCTATTCGAAACCTCGGCTTGCCCACTTGTTTGAGGATGATAAGGTGTGGCCACCTTATGCGTGACATTATACTTCTTGAGCAATGCCTCGATGGTTCGATTACAAAAATGGGAACCTCCATCACTGATTAACACTCTTGGCATTCCAAACCTTGCAAAAATGTTAGTTTTCACAAAATCTGCAACCACTCGAGAATCGTTAGTCCGGGTGGCTTTGGCTTCCACCCATTTCGACACATAATCCACAGCAAGCAAAATATAAAGAAAACCATGTGATGAAAGAAAGGGACCCATGAAATCAATACCCCAAACATCAAAGATTTCAACACTAAAAATGGGGTTTTGCGGCATTTGTTGTTTAGGACCTATATTGCCCGTTCTTTGGCACCTATCACAAGACATGCAAAATGCTCTAGCATCCCTAAAGATTGTAGGCCAATAGAAACCACATTCTAACACCTTAAGTGCTGTTCTTTGAGTGCCAAAGTGTCCTCCACAAGCATAAGTGTGACAAAAGGTTAAAATAGCATTAAACTCAGAATCGTCCACACACCTACGTATAACCTGATCAGGGCAATATTTCCATAAATACGGGTCATCCCACACATAAAACCGTGCCTCTTTCTTCAATTTATCACGTTGGTGTTTCAGTAATTCACTTGGAACATGTTTAGACCCCAAATAATTCACCAAATCAGCATACCATGGTTCACTTACCTTGACGGACATTAATTGCTCATCTGGGAATGTCTCTATGATAGGCACGGCATCCTCCTCATGCACCATACGGCTCAAGTGGTCAGCCACCACGTTTTCACTTCCTTTCTTATCCCGGATTTCGATATCGAACTCTTGGAGAAGAAGCATCCAACGAATGAGTCGTGGTTTGGCCTCTTTCTTGGTGAACAAGTACTTCAATGCTGCATGGTCAGTATAAATAATAACTTTAGTACCAAGCAAATAAGAACGGAATTTATCTAAAGCAAACACAACAGCAAGAAGTTCTTTTTCAGTGGTAGAGTAATTCAATTGCGCATCGTTCAAAGTCCGGGATGCGTAATAGATAACATGGGGCCGTTTGTCCTTCCTTTGTCCCAAAACTGCTCCTAATGCATAATCGGAAGCATCACACATAAGCTCAAAAGGAAGGCTCCAATCCGGTGGAACTATGATAGGGGCTGACGTTAGCATCTCTTTGAGGTGTTTGAACGCCTTCTCACACTCCTCGTTGAAGTCAAATGCCACATCTTTCTGGAGGAGACGGCAAAGAGGATTTGAGATCTTGGAGAAGTCCTTGATAAATCGCCTATAAAATCCTGCATGTCCAAGAAACGAACGAACCTCTCGAACCGAAGTAGGAGAGGGTAAGTAGCGTACAAGATCTATTTTCGATTTATCTACTTCAATTCCTCTTTCTGAAACAACATGCCCTAAAACTATTCCTTGTTTGACCATAAAGTGACATTTTTCCCAATTAAGCACAAGGTTAGTTTCTACACATCGTTTCAAGATTATTGTGAGATTTTCCAAACAACCATTAAATGAATCACCAAATACACTAAAATCATCCATAATTACCTCAATTATCTTCTCCACAAAATCTGAAAAGATACTTACCATACATCTTTGAAACGTGGCCGGAGCATTGCATAAACCAAAAGGCATGCGACGATAGGCAAAGGTACCAAAGGGGCACGTGAAAGTTGTCTTTTCTTGGTCATCCGGAGCTATAACAATCTGATTATATCCAGAATAACCATCAAGGAAACAATAAAAAGAATGACCGGCTAACCTTTCAAGCATTTGATCGATGAACGGCAAAGGGAAGTGGTCATTCCTTGTGGTGGCGTTGAGCTTCCTATAATCGATGCACACTCGCCAACCTGTTTGGATACGGGTTGGCACAAGCTCATTCTCGGCATTCTTCACCACGGTCACTCCGGATTTCTTTGGAACACATTGCACAGGCGAAACCCAACGACTATTAGAGATCGGATAAATCACTCCACAATCAAGAAGTTTGATAATCTCCTTCTTCACAACTTCCATCATTGGAGGGTTGAGACGGCGCTGAGCCTCTCGAGTTGGTTTAGCCCCCTCCTCTAGAAGT
The DNA here is from genome assembly GCA_035220775.1 of Malus fusca. Classification (NCBI taxonomy): domain Eukaryota; kingdom Viridiplantae; phylum Streptophyta; class Magnoliopsida; order Rosales; family Rosaceae; genus Malus; species Malus fusca. Next base: position 43,832,660 of record CM069073.1, on the reverse strand, counting down.
ATGCGATGCATGCACGTCGTAGGGCTAATTCCCTTAATATCGGCCAAAGTCCACCCAATGGCCGTCTTGTGCTCTTTCAACACTCGAATCAACTTCTCCTCCTCTAAGGCCGTGAGTGATGAGGAGACAATGACGGGCAACGTCTCGTTATCTCCAAAAAACGCGTACTTCAAATGGTCGGGCAACGGTTTAAGCTCAAGTACGGGTGCCTGAATAATTGAGGGTAACAACTTATTAGTAGAAACGGGAATTGAAATTGGGTTTGAAAGCTTACCATGGTGTTGAGGCAATGACTCAAGGGCGGCCACAATCTCAGCCTCTTCTTCACTTCTAGGCACGACATCTTTGAGTTTATTCCCTATTCCTTGTGCAATTGTGGTTTCAAGGGCATCCCTCTCCAACGAATCAAGATAATCCTGCGCCAAATCATCAATTATATCAATAGAAAAACAAGAGTGATCATCCTTTGGAAATTTAATACTTTCAGACAGATTGAAATCGATAACTTCCCCATCAAATTCCATCGTTAAAGTCCCTTTAAACACATCTATCTTGGTGTGGGCAGTTTTCATGAAAGGCCTCCCTAATAGAATCGGCAATGGGGTAGAATGGGGTGCCTCCTCCATGTCAAGCACATAGAAATCCGCTGGAAAAATCAAATTACCAACCTGCACCAAAACATATTCCAAAACACCCTTTGGATATGCATTAGAACGATCGGCTAATTGAATGATCACACCATCGTTTTTAAGCTCACCTAAGTTCATAGATGCATAAATAGAGTATGGCATAACATTAATCGAAGCCCCTAAGTCTAACATGCATTGTTCAAACTTAGTATTACCAATAACGCACGGAATTGTAAAACTACCCGGATCTTTGCATTTAGGGGGTAATTTCCTTTGTAACACAGCAGACACATTTTCACTTACTTGAACCACCTCTTTGTTCGAAATCCTTCTCCTTGTTGTACAAAGTTCTTTTAAAAACTTAGCATACCTTGGGACTTGCTTAATTGCATCAAGGAGCGGGATATTCACTTGAACTTTCCGAAAGGTCTCTAGAATGTCTTTCTCGGCTTCTTCCTTCTTTGATTGCCTAAACCTGCCAGGAAAGGGCACATTTAGTGGAATGGAACTAGAAAAAGTCGAATTTGGACTTACCTTGGTAGTTTGGGACGGTTTAGAAGCATTAGATGGTTGCGGCCTTGCTTGAGCATCATTGGCCGTGGGCTTTGCTCCCTGTGCCTCTTCTTGCAGCAACTTGTCCTCCTCTTCTTGACTTGATTTAGATGTATTTGAGTCGGTTCCAACCTGTTTACCACTTCTCAACATGATTGCCTTAGCGGTTTCAAATCCTCCCTTGGGATTCACAACGGTTGAACTAGGCAATCTGCCTTGTTCTCTAATCTGCCCCATGAACTCAGCAATTTGACCCATTTGCTTCTCCAAATTGTCCACTCGTTTGTCTTGGATTTGTCTCTCCTTGTTTTGAGTTTGTACTTCATGCGTCAAAGTAGTAAGTAACTTAACAACTTGATCATTATCCAAAGACATACCTGAGTTTGTTGGGGCCGATTGCAATTGCTTTTGATTAGGGACAAATGGCTTTGTATAAAAGCCCGGTGGTTGCTGCCTAAGTCCTCCTTGTTGTTGGGGTTATTGAGGATCCCGCCACTTGAAATTTGGATGGTCTCTCCACCCCGGATTGTAGGTGTTTGAATATGGATCATGGCGTGGCTGATTTTGGCTTCCAAAACCCACGGCATTGGCAGATTCCCACCCTCAATTCTCAATCAATTGAGGGCATTGATCATTGGCATGTCCTTGCATCGAGCACACGCCACAAACACTTGGTCCATGAATCTTCATTCCTTCGGCCAACTGAGAAACAATAGAAGTAAGGTTAGCTAGTTGGGATTGAATATCAGACGTAGAACTTACCTCATTCACTTGTGGCCGTGGGGAGTCTCTTTGTCCAACACCCTCGTATTGTTGTGCATTATGTGCTCGGTTGGCAATTAGAACTTTGGCAGCCACCGGAGTCTTGTCCACCAATGCACCTCCCGCCGAGGCATCTAGCATTTGGCGTTCCATAGGAAGGAGTCCTTCGTAGAAATATTGAATGAGCAGCTCCTCCTTCATTTGATGCTGTGGACATGAAGCAACAAGAGATTTAAAACGTTCATAATAAGATGGAAACGATTCACCTTGATTTTGTTGGATGCCACTAATCCGTTTCCTCAAGAGAATGACTCTTGAAGTCGGGAAAAACTTCTCCAAGAATGCTCTTTTCATACTATCCCAAGATGTAACCGTTCCGGGTGCTAACTCGTAGAGCCAATCCTTAGCCTTTTCCAAAAGTGAGAATGGAAAAGCCTTCATCATCAGAATGTTCCCATCGACATTAATAGGTGTCATGCTCGAACAAACCACCTCGAACTCCTTGAGATGCTTGTTGGGATCTTCCATGGACAGCCCATGGTATTTCGGAATGTGGTGCAACAAGCTCGACTTCAACTCGAACTCATCGGTCTTGCCTTGGGCAGCCGCGGGGTATTGAATGCATAATGGTGCGGCATTGGCCAACCCCGAGGCTGAGAGCTCTTTAATGGTCCGATTGTCCGCTGCCATGACTTGTGGTTGCTCAACTCCTTGAGCCTTGGGCTCCTTTTCCTCTTCTACTTTGTTTTCCTCAAGCTCAGGTTCAAGATTGGATGGTTGAGCTTCTTGTTGTTTCCGTGTCCTTCTCAAAGTTCGCTCAAAGTCATTGTCAAAGTCAGAGATATGCTTTTGAACTGGATGAGAACTTCGAGTCATACACTAGTACCTAAGAAGCAAGAAGAATAAAGCAAAGTTACTATCTAAATTACAATATAAAAAATAAAAAAAAAATAAAAAGAAATAAGGGATTAGCAAAGTTGCTAATCCCCGGCAACGGCGCCAAAATTTGATGCGAAAATAAACTAACACACAAATTAAACCCTCTTGTTGACAATTGTAGTATATATGCAAGTAGGGATCGTTCTTAAACCGGGGATTAGGAGGGATTGCTAATCTATATAAAATGAATTTAGAAGCACTAAATAAAACTTTAAAAACACAAATCTAAAATCAAAACATTTAACTAGATTCAAATGATTCCAAATAAACTAGAATAACTTAAAATAAAATTAATAAATAAACTAAAACAAAATCACGAATGAATTTAAAAGATTCAAGCTATGAAAATTAACCAACTCTAAACTAAATTACTCAAAGAACTCAAAAGAAATCAAATAAGGTAAATTCAAGTCAAAAGACAAAAATTGAAAAAGGGAGATTTGATCTTGATGAGAATAACTTGAAAATAAACAAATTGAAAACTAGATAGATTTAAGCACAAAATATGGTTGTTTGAATGGATGATGGATTAGCTAGAGGGGTTTCCTCCACACATGATACACTTGTATATAAACTAATTTTTAGTTGTTCTTTCGATAACTTATGAAACTCAATACTCCGGGTTAACCGTGATAGCACTTTTTTAACCTTCAAGTTCTCCTTAGTTTAATGAATTGAATGGGAAAGCATATATAACAATTCAAAACATTCTTCAAAAGTTCCATACGTGAAAAGCACAATATAGATACAATCAAAGATCATTAAGATTCAAGAGAACTATAAGTATTGACGAGGCATTCGTAACTATGAAAAGCATGATACTCTTGCCAAGAATTCACTTAACACGATTGTGGATAGCAACCTTCACTACTCTTGAATATAAGTTCATAACGATTAGGTGAAATTCCCTTATATTCTAGCATCAAACTTATGCATGAAAACTAAGCGTGCACTCTTAATCAACATACATAAATAAGTTATCAATCAAATAGTTAAGCAAATTGAAATCACAAATTATTAAATCACAACCAAAAGTAATTAATTCATAATGCAAATGTAATCATGGCTTTGAATCCCCCCCTAGCAAAAGGGGGGTTTAGTTCCTCATAATCATAAAACAAAGGTAAATAGATTTATACATTGAAAATGAAAGAAAGAAAACACCTAAACGCTCCAACGGTCCTCGTTGAGTGGTATGCACGTCCAAGCACTTTCCTTCCCTTCCTTTGCTATGGCACAAGGAGTGGATGTGGTTTGAAGGTTTGGTTGTATGTAAGAGTGGATAGGGGGATGTATGGTGGTGTTTATGATGGCTAGGATAGGTTTATGGGCAGATTTTGTGGAGGAAAGAATGGAGGTTGCGGCTAGGATAGTTTAGGGTGTGTGAAATGGGATTGTTGTGTGAATTGGTGCTCTAAGCCTTGCAAGAAGGCTTTATTTATAGGTGCACAAAGGTAAGGAGCCACTCAAGTGATTTTAATAAACAAATACAAAGTAAGAATTAATCATCAAAAACAGCTAGCACACATGCTTCATTGCAGAAATTTCATGATGAAACAACTTGCATTCATCCTCCTTGGTCCATGCCTTGGATTCCTCTTGGTCTTCTCATGATGAATCAGCTAGAACACTTGCAAAATAGCTAGCACACTTGTATTTCATGATTAAACAAGCTAGCACACTTGCAAAACATAATCATCCATCATCCATGCCGTGGGTCATCGTTCCCCATGTGCTCTCTTGACCTTCCCTTACTAAAATGCCCATAACTTCTTCTAGAAGAATGATCTTAACAATCCGCAAAATGCTCCAGAAAATAGACATCTGTAGCTTTCCAAGCATATAAGGCTCATTCTCTAGTTCATTTTGGGCCGTTCGCCAATTGCTTCCAAAATGGGCTGATCTGCACAGGCAGTTTTGACGAATTTGTTACATAAAATCTCACTTGTGCTATTTTTCTTTTATTTGCTTGACAAATCATATAAAACACAAAATCAATGTAAATAGCTCAAAAATATAAGGAACTAACTAAGAAAAGACGAGATAATTTGATGTAAAATATATATAAATATGAGCTTATCAGGTGGCCGGCCTCTTAGAGAGAAAAGAAAGCTTTGTGTTCTCATCTTTTCTCCAAAAGAAACCCTAATGAAGAAAAGGCTATAAAGTCATATTTATACCTACCTTCATTGGAGTGGCAAACTTGTAATAAGTCAAAAACCCACTCCTTTATCAAGATGGCCGGCCATAGGGTGTTATTGGGCTATTTGGGCCTTTGTGAATATTTAGTCATTAAGTTGTCATACAACTTAAGTCAATGGGCTTGACGTTCGAAACCCATTGGGCCTTAAGGCCCAAAACTAACCCGAGGTCTTTAACGAACTTTATTCGTTTGATTAATTAACATATTAATTAATCCTTGCCATAAATAATTAAACCATTTAATTATCCTTACTCATCTCCGTTGTTTCTTCAATCTCTGCCTTACACGGTGTACGATCCATTAGGTTCCTTTTAGCGAGGCAGTGGGCGATTAGAACTCTTTCAAATCGTTTGTGAATTGAAACTTACTTTCAATTCTCCATTTAGTGATTATACACGTTTAGGGCTTCCACAAACCATGAGTGACACCTAGTAGTATGTCATGGTTACCCAAGCTAATCAGAAGAGGTGGAGAACCTATTCAGTTTAGGATTACAATGCAATACGGTCTTTCTCTAATACAATACCCTTGACCACATTGTTTGGATTGATAATTTATTCATGTCTACTATCCAATGTGATTCATTTACTTATATGATTACCTTGAATGTGATTTGGAACGACTTCCTAAATCTCATTCATACTCTGGCCAGAGATTCTTAATCATATCATAGAGTATTCTCCCTCAAACGGTTTGAAGGTTAGAGATCCCTTGTTGCGCATTTACTTGCCTCCATGGCTAAGTGGCTTAACCCCAACTATGCCGTGGACACCCTCTGACGGAGTGACTTTGACATAGTCAAAGATCAAGGACCTAACCACAAGACAACTATGATGCCTCATGTCAAAGGACTACTTTGCATTATCCCAACCATGAGTTCTCATGTGACATGAGTATGAGAACTCCTCGTTGATCGTGTTCAGTGGACTCATTCGCTATTGAGCACCTACATGCTTGTCTTGGTGTCAATCACACCAATGACTCGAGACTAGTCACTCTCCCTAAGAGAAGACATAGCATGTACTGATCTTAACGGACTGTCAATGCCCAATTGGCAATCCTATGATCAGGAACGCTTAGGATATGTATACGAAAGAGAATGGTCTCATAAATCTAACTTGTTTAAATTACATTCTCCTAATTACATATTCCTTGGACTTATCGTTTAAGCATATAACATTTATATGAGACGGCTTAAAACAATAATCTTTGCCCTTGATATTAAACTAGATTAGTTTAACATGTGAAATGTCCGTAAAGTATCATCATATGATTGGCTTTAGGGCACATTTCCAACAATCTCCCACTTGTACTAGAGCCAATCAGCTTGGTCATCAGTGATGATACCTCTTCTTTAGTATTTCAAAAATGGCTGAGTAGTAGGCCTAGACAATGGATATCTATATGTTATCCAAAGAAGCAACCTTGAGAATAACGACGTCACCATTATACATGATTCTCAATCATGTGGTTCAGTCTCTCATTTGAGTTCGGATCTTGATGAGACCTTGATTCCCTGGCTTGAGCTATCGCCCCATTAGTGTCGTAGTGTTCGTACACTAGAGACACTTTCTGGTTGGAGCCGAATAGAGAGTTCATAAATGAACTTTCCCATCCAAACAACATTGTTGTAAGCTTCTATATGGCAATATATTTTGCATTCATAATGGAACACACTAAAGTCATTACTTTTAATGTTTCCATCCAAATATCTCTTTAGTCATAATAAAGAGATATCTGATTATCTCTTCATTCATAATGAAGAAACATCCAATGATGGATTAGATTCATAATCTAATACATTTACGCTTCCTTTACGTTACTCTAATTCTTCCTCATTCTTTGAGGAATCTTTCCTTTAGTATTTCTTAAATACTCAAGGACTTACTTGACAGTTGCCATGGTTCTGATCCTGGGCTTGCACTGATATCGTCTTGTACCGATCTTGGTACAACTCATATCAATGTTTTTCATACAATATGAAATACATAAATCACCTTTCTGTGTATGCATAAAGGATTCTATTTACGCATTATTTCTTTGGGAGTCAAAGGGTACGTTCCCTTTGAGAAGAGCTACCTCCTAGTCTCACTAGAGTTGTTCTTTTGATTGAAGTTTATCATCATATGAGAAACTTCCTAGCATCTTTTTGTCTATCATTAGGGCTTGATATAATCCAATTATATCCTGAAATCTATCATTATGTCTCCCATATACATTCTATTGTTATAGAATGTTTAAAGTCATAACTTTAACGAAGAAGTATTCTTTTCATTTCCAAAATTAATATATCATATATCTATATATATATATTTAAATTTAGGAACATGATTAACTCCCACTAATCTTTTGTAAACCTAGTAAACAAAAGATTCATTTACATCTTTATGAGAAATCAAACAATTTGATCTTTCTCTCATAAGACGCTTATAGCTCCCACTAGCTTGATAAGATCCATGATGGATGGATCTCTACAACTTACATGTCTTGTGATTCATAGTTTTAGACATATATTATCAAGACTATCTTAATAATGGTTTCGGAAACCCATATAATGTCCAAACATTGAATCACCATTTAGTTGTAGCTAGCAATCTTCGAATTAATTGAAACCAAGACTACGTCAAAGATGGTTTCTTCCAAGTCAACCAATATCCTTGATTGTAGTCACCTTAAGCTACCAATTAGCTATTAAAGGTTTCACTATTTCGGGTCAAATGGAACTTTACCATTTCCTTGAGTATATATCGTATATACACTCAATGTAGTCATAAGGATTTTTCTTTCTTATTTCTTTCGAATTAAGAGGTGCAACTCTATGACATAGTCATAAAGTTCAAACCATTCAACTGAGACGGTTTATAAATCATTCTCGACTACCTTGGAGCTTGTGGTATAGGAACTAGGTTGTTATATTTGTTGATCATTATCTTGTTTCTCAAAGAACCCATTCTTTGAGTTCTATCCCTCGTTCATTTGCTCTATTTTGGGCAAATCCTAGTGTAGGATTACAATGAACTACCCAACAAACAACATTTGTTAGTTGGTTTATAGAAGTGATATCCAAATGTTAATTTAAGGATACCCACAAGATAATTTTTAAACAAATATTGCTTATTAGCACACAACCCCAAATCTTAACATGATTAAGTCTTGTCTTTCTTTCCAACTACATCCTATGGAGTCATGAAAATTTTGGAAGATCTTCTAATTGACAATCATATTGTCTTAGAAGTATATATCCTATATATGGGTAATTGATAATATCCAACGAACTAAATCTTATTTAAGTTCGTTCTTCTCCTTATGGAGAAATCCATTATCTTATGATGCTTATTTCCTTGATATCTTTCAAGGAAACTGTTCTAAAGTGTTACCTTTCTTTGGATCAAATCTAAGGAGGTAAATACTTTAGACATCTTACTCATCAACTTACATTTCTTGAATTCTTTGAAACCTTTTGCAAAGTATTCGGACTTGTGTTTATTCAAAATAAACTATAGTCCAACCGAGAGTGATCTTCGGTGAATGTCAAACAACATGAGTAGTATTATGTTGTGGACAAGTGCCACTAACATCTAAGTGAATTAACCTCAACAACTTTGTGATTCTTTCTTCTTTCCAAAAGAATAAAGATTCAAACATTTTGCCTCTATACAATTTTAACAAGAAGGCATTGGATCTGGATCTAACGATCCAAAGCATCCATCTATGACTAACTCGTAATTTATGTTTTAGAGGTATCACAACTCAGTTGGGATTAGTCACTACCTTGCAACCTTTTTGGTTTTGAGCATCGTTATATTCTAAATAGTTAACACTACCATATCATCTCTACTATAGAGACAATTAATTAGATTACAATAATCTAATCATTCATTACTAAAGAACAATGTTTTGTCAAACAAAACATTTATCCATTTCTCATACGGAATTAAGTTCCTTTATTCAATTGGAATGTAAAGACAATCTTTGTTTTTCCATTTTCTTTGGTAGTTCATATGAGGAAGTAAGTACTAATTGCTTTCGTAGAGATCTACATTTAATTCATGTTCCGAATGTGAAGTACTTTCTCTTCTCTCATTAATCTTCTACTTCTTATAAGCCACACTTTTACAACGATTGTAAAACATAGTTACTAATACGGAATCAAGCATTCAAGTAGAAGAGCCAACTGTGTTGAACTTTTCAAGAACAATTTACAACACCTTCGAAAGGTGTGTTCTTGACACATGTAAGACATTTCTTGCAAATACCCCTTCCAATGTCCATCCTTTCATAAAGAAAGTTTGTTCCCTTGGAGTTATTTTGCCTTCTTCATTTGACTTCTCCTTTGACTACAATAGTCATGGTCCCTAAACTCCCACTATCTCTCTTGAAACATATTTCAATTGTGTTATATACATCAAACAATTTGGAGAGCATGTGGTTATTGTTCACTATATAGTTTACAATAAACTTAGTGATCTATTTGGATAGGGACACAAAGGTGAAGTCCTTGCCTAGTTTTCCGTCTCTAGAAGTGGTTTAACACTTTAACACTCAATGATTCAAAATCATCATAAGTCCATGTTGATGGACTATTTTTGTCAACCAACCATTATGTTCTAAACATAATTACAAACTTTCAAGAGTTGTTCAAGGCAACTCTCATTTCTTCATACAACAATTTGTAAGTGAAGAATCATGGCACATAAAGTGTCCATGCCCTTGTGCTTTCTTCTCAAGTTCTTTGTTCATTTAACAAAGAAACAAGCACTAGTGTTTGCATTAGCTAAGGGTTGTTCAAAGCAACTCTTATTTCTTCATACAACGATTTGTAAGTGAAGAACTATGACATTAAAAGTGTTGTCCTCTTTATGATAGACTTATCTAACATGTTCTTCCAATGATACATTATCAATAGGAAGATTGTGAGGATTAGACTACTTAGGTACATATACAATCCATTTAAGACAATCTTTGGGATTGGGATACCAAGTCCGGAAACTAAAGCATTCGGCTTTTCTTTGTCAAGTTTTGGATAGCGTTTGCAAATATATCGGTAATTAAATACATAACGAATATAAATTGATTGATTTTAAGCCATTTGATCCGGGTCTTTAAATCAAATAGCACCACCCACTATTTTTGGCAAATTCCATATCTCTCATTGGAATTCGAGAGTTTTGGAGGAAACTCTTAGTAGGGTATGGGAGACTCACTATTACCAAGCCCACCTCACAATGATATGATGTTGGCTAGCATTAATAATAATGAGAGAGTACGCTTACTCATTTGCATCTCTTGCAAGTACCCATCTTATTTGGCCTCTAGAGAATGAAGCCTCACAATGATATGATGTTGGCTCCATTGCACTTAGTTAAGTCATTCCCACCATGCAAGTTCGAGTAGGGGTTCAAGAACAACCTCACAATGATATGATCTTGGCTATTCTCGTTGCCTACCTTCACAACATCATGTATGCATATAGAACTCTTCCTGAGTGTAAGCATGCACTTTGTACTCCCCCATGATAGGGTGAAGTCGGTGTACGAGTCATAAACGATCGGAGCCTACCGTGGTGGAAGGCCACGAAAGAGTGTTCAAAGCACTATTACGCTTATCTGAATGAAAATTTGTGAAAAACATGTTCATTTAAGCAACATCTATAGCATGTAATTAACAATTAAAAGGCGGAATCATGCTTGTATGCACTTAAAAACAAAACATTAACCATGAAATTCAAAGCCTAGTAGATTGGTGAACTAAGACTCAACTCAAGAACAAAGTGAGTTGAGAAATTTATACCTTTGTAGATTCCTCTTTGCATAAGCAAAGGCTAATCACCCAAAGAGAGGACCTTCATTCCTTGCATCTTAGATCTATGGATTTGGATGGATGAAATGGTTCTCCAAGTTCCCAAAATTGAGAACCTCTAAGTTTCTTAACAAAGGTTAGATTGAAGAAGAAATGAGTGACCTTGGAGTAGTAGGATTGCTAGATAATCCCTCCAAGGGGGCCGGCCTTTTTAGAGAGAAATGGAGAGACATGTTCTCACCAATTTTCTCCAAAAGAAAACCCTACATGAATTTTGGCTATAAAGTCATATTTATACCTTAATTCATTGGAGTGGCAAACTTGTAAATAAGTCCAAAACCCACTCATTCTCTAAAATGGCCGGCCATAGGGTTTCATTGGGCTTTTAAGGCCTTTGTGAATTATTTGTCATTAAGTTGTTATACAACTTAAGTCAATGGGCTTGACGTTCGAAGCCCATTGGGCCTTGAGGCCCAAAACTAACCCGTGGTCTTTTAAAAAACTTTATTCGTTTGATTAATTAACATATTAATTAATCCTTGCCATAAATAATTAAACCATTCAATTATTCTTACTCATCTCCATTGTTACTTCAATCTCTACCTTACACGGTGTACCATCCATTAGGTTCCTTTTAGCGAGGCAGTGGGCGATTAGAACTCTTTCAAATCGATTGTGAATTGAAACTTACTTTCAATTCTCCCTTTAGTGATTATACACGTTTAGGGATTCCACAAACCATGAGTGACACCTAGCAGCATATCATGGTTACCCAAGCTAAACAGAAGAGGTGGAGAACCTATTCAGTTTAGGATTACAAACGCAATACGGTCTTTCTCTAATACAATACTCTTGACCACATTGTTTGGTTTGATAGTTTATTCATGTCTACTATCCAATGTGATTCGTGTGCTTATATGATTACCTTGAATGTGATTTGGAACGACTTCCTAAATCTCATTCGTACTCTGGCCAGAGATTCTTAATCATATCATAGAGTATTCTCCCTCAAAAGGTTTGAAGGTTAGAGATCCCTTGTTGCGCATTTAATTGCCTCAATGGCTAAGTGGCTTAACCCCAACGATGCCGTGGACACCCCGAATGGAGTGACTTTGACATAATCAAAGATCAAGTACCTAACCACAAGACAACTATGATGCCTTAGGTCAAATGACTACTTTGCATTATCCCAACCATGAGTTCTCATGTGACATGAATATGAGAACTATTCGTTAATCGTGTTCAGTGAACTCATTCTCTATTGAGCACCTACGTACTTGTCTTGATGTCACACACACCAATGACTCGAGACTAGTCACTCTCCCTGAGAGAAGACATAACACGTACTGATCTTAACGGACTGTCAATGCCCAATTGGTAATCCTATGATCAGGAACGTTTAGGATGTGTCTACGAAAGAATGGTCTCATGAATCTAACTTATTTACATTGCATTCTCCCAATCACATATTCCTTGGACTTTATCGTTTAAGCATATAACATTTATATGAGACGGCTTGAAACAATAATCTTTTCCCTTGATATTAAACTAGATTAGTTTAACATGTGAAATGTCCGTAAAGTATCATCACATGATTGGTTTTAGGGCACATTTCCAACAATCTCCCACTTGCACTAGAGCCAATCAGCTTGGTCATCAGTGATGATACCTCTTCTGTAGTCATTTCAAAAATGGCTGAGTAGTAGGCCTAGACAATGGATATCTATATGTTATCCATAGAAGCAACCTTGAGAATAACGACGTCACCATTATACATGATTCTTAATCATGTGGTTTAGTCTCTCATATGAGTTCGGATCTTGATGAGACCTTGATTCCCTGGCTTGAGCTATCGCCCCATTAGTGTCGTAGTGTCGGTACACTAGAGACACTTTCTGGTTGGAACCGAATAGAGAGTTCATAAATGAACTTTCCCATCCAAACAACATTGTTGTAAGCTTCTATATAGCAATATATTTTGCATTCACAATGGAACACACTAAAGTCATTACTTTAATGTTTCCATCCAAATATCTCTTTAGTCATAATAAAGAGATATATGTTTATCTCTTCATTCATAATGAAGAAACATCCAATGATGGATTAGATTCATAATCTAATACATTTACGCTTCCATTACGTTACTCTAATTGTTCCTCATTCTTTGAGGAATCTATCCTTTAGTATTTCTTAAATACTCAAGGACTCACTTGACAGTTGCCATGGTTCTGATCCTGAGCTTGCACTGATATCGTCTTGTACCTTTCTAGGTACAACTCATATCAATGTTTTTCATACAATATGAAATACATAAATCACCTTTATGCGTATGCATAAAGGATTCTATTTACGCATTATTTCTTTGGGAGTCAAAGAGTACGTTCTCTTTGAGAATAGCAACTTCTTAGTCTTACTAGAGTTGTCCTTTTGATTGAAGTTCATCATCATATGAGAAACTTTCTATCATCTTTTGTCTATATTTAGGGCTTGATATAATCCAATTATATCCTAAAATCTATCAATATAGATTTCCATCCCATGTATATAGACTATGTCTCCCATATACATTCTATCTTCATATAATGTTTTAAAGTCATAACTTTAACGAAGAAGTATTCTTTTCATTTCCAAAATTAATATATCATATATGTGTATATACATATATTCAAATTTAGGAACATGATTAACTCCCACTAATCTTTTGTAAACCTAGTAAACAAAAGATTCATTTACATCTTTATGAGAAATCAAACAATTTGATCTTTTTCTTCTCATAAGACGCTTATAGCTCCCACTAGCTTGTTAAGATCCATGATGGATGGATCTCTACAACTTACATGTCTTGTGATTCATAGTTTTAGACATATATTATTAAGACTATCTTAATAATGGTTTCGGAAACCCATTTTATGTCCAAACATTGAATTACCATTTAGTTGTAGCTAGTAATCTTCGAATTAATTGAAACTAAGACTACGTCAAAGATGGTTCCTTCAAAGTCAACCATTCTCTTTGATTGTAGTCACCTTAAGCTACCAATTAGCTATGAAGGTTTCATTATTTCGGGTCAAATGGTACTTTACCGTTTCCTTGAGTATATATCGTATATACATTCAATGCAGCCATAAGGATTTTCATTCTTATTTCTTTCGAATTAAGAGGTGCAACTCTATGACATAGTCATAAAGTTCAAACCATTCAACTAAGATGGTTTATAAATTCTTCTCGACTACCTTGGAGCTTGTGGTATAGGAACTAGGTTGTCTTATTTGTCGATCACTATCTTGTTTCTCAAAGAACCCATTCTTTGAGTTCTATCCCTCGTTCATTTGCTCTATTTTGGGCAAATCCTAGTGTAGGATTACAATGAACTATCCAACAAACAACATTTGTTAGTTGGTTTATAGAAGTGATATCCAAATGTTAATTTAAGGATACCCACAAGATAATTTTCAAACAAATATTGCTTATTAGCACACAACCCCAAATCTTAACATGATTAAGATTTGTCTTTCTTTCCAACTACATCCTATGGAGTCATGAAAATCTTGGAAGATCTTCTAATTGACAATCATATTGTCTTAGAAGTATATATCCTATATATGGGTAATTGATAATGTCCAACGAACTAAATCTTATTTAAGTTCGTTCTTCTCCTTATGGAGAAATCCATTATCTTATGATGCTTCTTTCCTTGATATCTTTCAAGGAAACTGTTCTAAAGTGTTACCTTTCCTTGGATCAAATCTAAGGAGGTAAATATTTTGGACGTCTTACTCATCAACTTACATTTCTTGAATTCTTTGAAACCTTTTGCAAAGTATTCGGACTTGTGTTTATTCAAAATAAACTATAGTCCAACCGAGAGTGATCTTCGGTGAATGTCATACAACATGAGTAGTATTATATTGTGGACAAGTGCCACTAACATCTAAGTGAATTAACCTCAACAACTTTGTGATTCTTTCTTCTTTCCAAAAAAAAATAAAGATTCGAACATTTCGCCTCTATATAATTTTAACAAGAAGGTATTGGATCCGGATCTATCGATCCAAAGTATCCATCTATGACCAACTCGTAATTTATGTTTTAGAGGTATCACAACTCAGTTGGGATTAGTCACTACCTTGCAACCTTTTGGGTTTTAAGCATCGTTATATTCTAAACAGTTAACAGTACCATATCATCTCTACTATAGAGATAATCAATTAGATTACAATAATCTAATCATTCATTAATAAAGAACAATGTTTTGTCAAACAAAACATTTATCCATCTCTACTATAGTGACGGAATTAAGTTCCTTAAAATTGGAATGTAAAGACAATCTTTGATTTTTCCAATTTCTTTGGTAGTTCATATGAGGAAGTAAGTACCATCTGCTTTCGCAGAGATCTATATTTTATTCACGTTTCGAATGTGAAGCACATTTTTCTTCCCTCATACATCTTCTACTTCTTATTAGTCACACATTTACAACGATTTGTAAAACATAGTTACTAATACGGAATTAAGCATTCAAGTAGAAGAACCAACTGTTTTGAACTATTCAAGAACAATTTACAACACCTTCGAAATGTGTGTTCTTGACACTTGCAAGACATTTCTTGCAAATACCCCTTCCAATGTCCATCCTTTCATAAAGAAAGTTTGTTCCCTTGGAGTTAATTTTATCTTCTTCATTTGACTTCTCCTTTGACTACAATAGTCATGGTCCCTAAACTCCCACTATCTCTCTTGAAACTTATTTCAATTGTGTTATAGACATCAAACAATTTGGAGAGCGTATGGTTATTGTTCACATTATAGTTTACAATAAACTTAGTGAACGATTTGGATAGGGACACTAAGGTGAAGTCCTTGCCTAGTTTCCGTTTCTTTAAGTGGTGTAACACTTCAACACTCAATGATTCGAAATCATCATAAGTCCATGTTGATAGACTATTTTTGTCAACCAACAATTATGTTCTAAACATAATTACAAACTTTCAAGAGTTGTTTAAGGCAACTCTAATTTCTTCATACAACAATTTGTAAGTGAAGAATCATGGCACATAAAGTGTCCATGCCTTTGTGCTTTCTTCTCAAGTTCTTTGTTCATTTAACAAAGAAACAAGCACTAGTGTTTGCTTTGACTAAGGGTTGTTCAAAGCAACTCTTATTTCTTCATACAACGATTTGTAAGTGAAGAACTAATAACACTAAAAGTGTCATTTTCTTTATCCTATTCTTCGTAAGTTCCTTTGTTCATATAACAAAGGATTAAGCATTGGTTGTTTGTGTTGTCCTCTTCATGATAGACTTATCTAACATGTTCTTCCAATGATACATTATCAATAGGAAGAGTGTGAGGATGAGACTACTTAGGTACGTATTCAATCCATTTAAGACAATCTTTGGGATTGTAGTACCAAGTTCGGAAACTAAAGCATTCGGTTTTTCTTTGTCAAGTTTTGGATAGCGTTTGCAAATATATTGGTAAACAAATACATAACGAATATAAATTGATTGATTTTAAGCCATTTGATTCGGGTCTTTAAATCAAATAGCACCACCCACTATTTTTGGCAAATTCCATATCCCTCATTGGAATTCGAGAGTTTTGGAGGAAACTCTTAGTAGGGTATGGGAGACTCACTATTACCAAGCTCACCTCACAATGATATGATGTTGGCTAGCATTAATAATAATGAGAGAGTACACTTACTCATTTGCATCTCTTGCAAGTACCCATCTTATTTGGCCTCTAGAGAATGTCACTTCACAATGATATGATGTTGGCTCCATTGCACTTAGTTAAGTCATTCCCACCATGCTTAGTTCGTGAAGGGGTTCAAGAATAGCCTCACGATGATACGATGTCGGCCATCCTCGTTGCCTACACTCACCTCATCATATGTTTATGGACTCCTCCTGGATGTAAGCACATACTTTGAACTCCCCCATGATAGGGTGAAGCCGGTGCATGAGTCACAAACGATTGGAGCCCACCACGGTGGAAGGCCACGAAAGAGTGTTCAAAGCACTCTCACGCTTATCAACTTAATAATGGTTTGGTTGAGGGTTTTTAGGTCTCATCACATATAAACATTCATTTTAATCTTAATTAAAACAATTTGGTCCTATTACAACTATTGGTCCATTTGATTGTTTTAGTTGTATATAATACTCCCACTATGCTTATAAAACGGTTTTTAAAGCAAGAGTATATGATACTACTAACATAAGCTTTGCATTCATTTAATGGACTATATATAGTTGCCTTAGGGCCTTAGGATGACTATGAACCTTTGTTTAGATTCAACACGAGCCTAGTGTTGAATCTCGGACTAGGGATGGTGATTGATTTTAGTTACGCGTTTAATCATATTAAGGCGTGTTGTCTTATTGGGCGTTGGACCCGCTACTCCATTTTCATGCATATCAAATAAAACAAGAAATGAGTACTTCAAAGTAAAGAAGAGCTTATGCTCTTTTACAACAATTGATCAAAACAAATTACTTTAAAGTAAAGAAGAGCTTATGCTCTTTTACAACATTTGATCATATCAAATTACAACCAAAATCTAATCTACACATTCCCATGGTTCAAACAAATTTGAAACGGCCTTTCACATAGCTCAATTATCGTAGGCTTAGGTTCATAATCACCCTTTCTTTAATTAATTAACGCTTTAACTAATTAAATTGAATGCAACATTTTCATTTGGTTTTTGTATCCATAGAATTGATTTAAATGGAGCTAAATGAAATGAAAATCCAATTCTCATTTAAAGAGACAAAACCATTTTGTTCTCAACCTAATTTGGGCCAATATTGCAATAACATCAACCTTTTGGGTTATGATGCAAAACACTAACTTTTGGGGTCACTTTGTAAAAACACAAAAGTCCACTACTTCATGTAATTACAACTAGAACCCAAAAATTCAATAAATTCAAAAACTTCATTAAAAGAGCAAAACAATTTGTCCTTTAGCGTTTTTAGGCCTTAACGTCAAAACGTAAACTTTCGGGTCAAAATACAAATACACAAAAGTATCAAAACTTTATGTAATTGCATAAAAGCCCCAAAAATACCATATTTTAATAGGGTGGCCGGTTTTAGGGAGAAAATAGAGAAAAGATAAGTCCACAAAAATTTGGAAAATTTTCAACTAAGTCATAAAGCCTTGCAAGTTGAAATTGGTTGGTGGGAACATGTGTGTAAGAAAGAAAAACAATTATGTACATAAATTAAACACTCTTACAACATTTCCATCACCTTTTCAAATAAATGTTTTTGATGATGGAAAAGTCACACCAACCAACTTAAAACAAAGACTTTATGAAATAAATCAAAACTTTGAATCAAAACACCAAACCTTTTTGTTCTTGGCTAAAACTTCAAAAACAATGAAGAACATTCATGAAAAACCCATAAAAGCTTCATGAACAATTTTCATCCAAAAACATCCCAAAACAACTCAAACTTTAGGGAAATAACATATAACCAAACTAGGGTACATAGGGGTTCCAAAAGTCACTTTAAAACAATTTTAACAAGTCAAACAAGAACCCAAAAATCCACCCTCTGGATTTGGCCGAAAATCCCCAAAATCATGGCACCAAATTTTAGCTCCAATATTCATGCTCATATGAACTACATCTACAACATTTGAGATGGCAAATTTTCTAGCAAAATTTACATTCAAAAAAGCAAGAATAAAGCTTGTAACATATTACAACTTTTAAATCAAATACTATGAAGAACAAAACCCAAAAGGATTCACCAACTACTAGACCTAGGCTCTGATACCACTTGAAGGAAAATTTGTGAAAAACATGTTCATTTAAGCAACATCTATAGCATGCAATTAACAATTAAAAGGCGGAATCATGCTTGTATGCACTTAAAAACAAAACATTAACCATGAAATTCAAAGCCTAGTAGATTGGTGAACCAAGACTCAACTCAAGAACAAAGTGAGTTGAGAAATTTATACCTTTGTAGATTCCTCTTTGCATAAGCAAAGGCTAATCACCCAAAGAGAGGGCCTTCATTCCTTGCATCTTAGATCTATGGATTTGGATGGATGAAATGGTTCTCCAAGTTCCCAAAATTGAGAACCTCTAAGTTGCTTCACCAAGGTTAGATTGAAGAAGAAATGAGTGACCTTGGAGTAGTAGGATTGCTAGATAATCCCTCCAAGGGGGCCGGCCTCTTTAGAGAGAAATGGAGAGACATGTTCTCACCAATTTTCTCCAAAAGAAAACACTACATGAATTTTGGCTATAAAGTCATATTTATTCCTTAATTCATTGGAGTGGCAAACTTGTAAATAAGTCCAAAACCCACTCCTTCTCTAAAATGGCCGGCCATAGGGTTTCATTGGGCTTTTAAGGCCTTTGTGAATTATTTGTCATTAAGTTGTCATACAACTTAAGTCAATGGGCTTGACGTTCGAAGCCCATTGGGCCTTAAGGCCCAAAACTAACCCGTGGTCTTTTAACGAACTTTATTCGTTTGATTAATTAACATATTAATTAATCCTTGCCATAAATAATTAAACCATTCAATTATTCTTACTCATCTCCATTGTTACTTCAATCTCTACCTTACATGGTGTACGATCCATTAGGTTCCTTTTAGCGAGGCAGTGGGCGATTAGAACTCGTTCAAATCGATTGTGAATTGAAACTTACTTTCAATTCTCCCTTTAGTGATTATACACGTTTAGGGCTTCCACAAACCATGAGTGACACCTAGCAGTATATCATGGTTACCCAAGCTAATCAGAAGAGGTGGAGAACCTATTCAGTTTAGGATTACAAATGCAATACGGTCTTTCTCTAATACAATACTCTTGACCACATTGTTTGGTTTGATAGTTTATTCATGTCTACTATCCAATGTGATTCGTGTGCTTATATGATTACCTTGAATGTGATTTGGAACGACTTCCTAAATCTCATTCGTACTCTGGCCATAGATTCTTAATCATATCATAGAGTATTCTCCCTCAAAAGGTTTGAAGGTTAAAGATCCCTTGTTGCGCATTTAATTGCCTTCATGGCTAAGTGGCTTAACCCCAACGATGCCGTGGACACCCCGAATGGAGTGACTTTGACATAATCAAAGATCAAGTACCTAACCACAAGACAACTATAATGCCTCAGGTCAAAGGACTACTTTGCATTATCCCAACCATGAGTTCTCATGTGACATGAATATGAGAACTCTTCGTTGATCGTGTTCAGTGAACTCATTCTCTATTGAGCACCTACGTACTTGTCTTGATGTCACACACACCAATGACTCGAGACTAGTCACTCTCCCTGAGAGAAGACATAGCACGTACTGATCTTCACAGACTGTCAATGCCCAATTGGTAATCCTATGATCAGGAACGTTTAGGATGTGTCTACGAAAGAATGGTCTCATGAATCTAACTTATTTAGATTGCATTCTCCCAATCACCTATTCCTTGGACTTTATCGTTTAAGCATATAACATTTATATGAGACGGCTTGAAACAATAATCTTTGCCCTTGATATTAAACTAGATTAGTTTAACATGTGAAATGTCCGTAAAGTATCATCACATGATTGGTTTTAGGGCACATTTCCAACATTATCAACTTAATAATGGTTTGGTTGAGGGTTTTAGGTCTCATCACTTATAAGCATACATTTTAATCTTATTAAAACAATTTGGTCCTATTACAACTATTGGTCCATGTGATTGATTTAGTTGTATATAATACTCCAACTATGCTTTGTAAAACGATTTTTGAAGCAAGAGTATATGATACTACTAACATAAGGTTTGCATTCATTGATGGACTATATAGTTGCCTTAGGGCCTTAGATTTGACTATGAACCTTTGATTAGATCCAACACGAGCCTTGTGTTGAATCTCGGTCTAGGGATGGTGATTGATTTTAGTTACACGTTTATGAAGGAAATTTTGTGAAAAACATGTTCATTTGAATAACATCATATAGCATGCAATTAACAATTAAAGGCGGAATCATGCTTTCATGCATTCAA
This sequence comes from Malus fusca, assembly GCA_035220775.1. Lineage (NCBI taxonomy): Eukaryota > Viridiplantae > Streptophyta > Magnoliopsida > Rosales > Rosaceae > Malus > Malus fusca. The sequence continues at coordinate 43,811,743 of CM069073.1, read as the reverse complement.
AAACAAAACATCAACCATGAAATTCAAAGCCTAGTAGATTGGTGAACCTTGACTCAACTTTTAAATCAACATTTATTAGTTGAGAAATATTTACCTTTGTAGATTCCTCTTTGCATATGCAAAGGATAATCACCCAAGAGATAGGGCCTTCATTCCTTGCTTCTTAGCTCCATGAATTTGGTTGAATGAAATAGATTCTCCAAGTTCCCAAAATAGAGAACCTCTAAAGATTCTACACCAAGGTTGGATTGGAGAAGAAATGAGTGACCTTGAGGAAATAGAATTGCTAGACAATATCCCCCAAGGTGGTTGGCCTCTTAGAGAGAAATGGAAGCTTTGTGTTCTCACCAATTTTCTCTAAAATCAACAACTTATGAATTTTAGGTTATAAAGTTCTTTATATAGTCACTTCTTTAAATGACCTAAAGAACCAAAAACCCTAATTCAACACTAAATGGATATGGGTTTTTGGGCCTTTGTGAATCTTTATTCATTAAGTTGTCATACAACTTAAGTCAATGGGCTTTGACGTTCGAAGCCCATTGGGCCTTAAGGTCCAAAACTATCCCGAGGTCTTTAACGAACTTATTCGTTTGATTAATTAACATATTAATTAATCCTTGCCATAAATAATTAAACCATTTAATTATTCTTATTCATCTCCTTTGTTTCTTCAATCTCCACCTTACACGGTGTACGATACATTAGGTTCCTTTTAGCGAGGCAGTGGGCGATTAAAACCATTTTACATCGATTGTGAATTGAAACTTACTTTCAATTCTCCCTTTAGTGATTACACACGTTTAGGGCTTCCACAAACCATGAGTGACACCTAGCAGCATATCATGGCTACCCAAGCTAATCAGAAGAGGTAGAGAACCTATTCAGTTTAGGATTACAAATGCAATACGGTCTTTCTCTAATCTAATACTCTTGACCACATTGTTTGGTTTGATAGTTTATTTATTCATGTCTACTATCCAATGTGATTCGTTTGCTTATATGATTACCTTGAATGTGATTTGGAACGCATTCCCTAATCTCATTCATACTCTGGCCAGAGATTTTAATCATATCATAGAGTATTCTCCCTCAAACCATTTTGAAGGTTAGAGATCCCTTGTTGCACATTCACTTGTCTCCATGACTAAGTGGCTTAACCCCAATGATGTTGTGGACACCCCGATGGGGTGACTTTGACATAATCAAAGATCAAGGACTTAACCACAAGACAACAACTGTGATGCCTCAGGTCAAAGGACTAATTTGCATTATCCCAACCATGAGTTCTCATGTGACATGAGTATGAGAACTCCTCGTTGATCGTGTTCAGTGGACTCATTCTCTATTGAGCACCTACGTACTTGTCTTGATGTCACACACACCAATGACTCGAGACTAGTCACTCTCCCTGAGAGAAGACATAGCACGTACTGATCTTATCGGACTGTCAATGCCCAATTGGCAATCCTATGATCAGGAACGTTTAGGATGTGTCTACGAAAGAATGGTCTCATTAATCTAACTTCATTAGATTGCATTCTCCCAATCACATATTCCTTGGACTTTATCGTTTAAGCATATAACATTTATATGAGACGGCTCAAACAATAATGTTTGCCCTTTTATATGTAAACTAGATTAGTTTAACATGTGAAATGTCCGTAAAGTATCATCATATGATTGGCTTTAGGGCACATTTCCAACAATCTCCCACTTGCACTAGAGCCAATCAGCTTGGTCATCTGTTATGATTCATCTTCTGTAGTCATTTCATAAATGGCTGAGTAGTAGGCCTAGGCAATGGATATCTATATGTTATCCATAGAAGCAACCTTGAGAAGATCGACGTCACCATTATACATGATTCTCAATCATGTGGTTCAGTCTCTCATATGAGTTCGGATCTTGATGAGACCTTGATTCCCAGGCTTGAGCTATCGCCCCATTAGTGTCATAGTGTCAGTACACTAGATACACTTTCTGGTTGGGACCGAATAGAGAGTTCATAAATGAACTTTCCCATCCAAACAACATTGTTGTAAACTTCTATATGGCAATATATTTTGCATTCATAATGGAACACACTAAAGTCATTACTTTAATGTTTCCATCCAAATATCTCTTTAGTCATAATAAAGAGATATCTGGTTATCTCTTCATTCATAATGAAGAAACATCCAATTATGGATTAGATTCTTAATCTAATACATTTACGCTTCCATTACGTTACTCTAATTCTTCCTTATTCTTCGAGGAACCTATCCTTTAGTATTTCTTAAATACTTAAGGATTCACTTGACAATTGCCATGGTTCTGATCCTGGGCTTGCATTGATATCGTCTTGTACCGATCTAGGTACAATTCATATCAACGTTTTCATACAATATGAAATACGTAAATCACCTTTCTGCCTATGCATAAATAGCCTATGCATAAAGGATTCTATTTATGCATTATTTCTTTGGGAGTCAAAGGGTACGTTCCCTTTGAGAAGAGCTACCTCCTAGTCTCACTAGAGTTGTTCTTCTTATTGAAGTTTATCATCATATGAGAAACTTCCTAGCATCCTTTTGTCTATTATTAGGGCATGATATAATCCAATTATATCCTAAAATCTATCATTATAGATTTTCATCCCATGTATATAGACTATGTCTCCCATATACATTCTATCGTTATAGAATGTTTAAAGTCATAACTTTAACGAAGAAGTATTCTTTTCATTTCCAAAATTAATATATCATACATATATTTAAATTTAGGAATATGATTAACTCCCACTAATCTTTTGTAAACCTAGTAAACAAAAGATTCATTTACATCTTTATGAGAAATCAAACGTTTTGATCTTTCTCTCATAAGACGCTTATGGCTCCCACTAGCTTGCTTAGATCCATGATGGTTGGATCTCTACAACTTACATGTCTTGTGATTCATAGTTTTAGACATATATTATTAGGACTATCTTAATAATGGTTTCGGAAACCTATATTATGTCCAAACATTGAATCAACATTTAGTTGTAGCTAGCTATCTTCGAATTAATTGAAACTAAGACTACGTCAAAAATGGTTCCTTCAAAGTCAACCATTCTCTTTGATTGTAGTCACCTTAAGCTACCAATTAGCTATGAAGGTTTCATTATTTCGGGTCAAATGGTACTTTACCATTTCCTTGAGTATATTTTGTATATACACTCAATGTAGTCATAAAGTTCAAACCATTCAACTGAGACGGTTTAAAATTCTTTTTGACTACCTTGGAGCTTGTGGTATAGGAACTAGGTTGTTATATTTGTTGATTATCATCTTGTCTCTCAAAGAACCCATTCTTTTGAGTTCTATTCCTAGTTCATTTGCTCTAAGGCAAATCACATTGTAGGATTACAATGAACTACTCAACAAACAACATTTGTTGGTTGGTTTATAGAAGTGATATCCAAAGGTTAATTTAAGGATATCCACAAGATAATTTTTTAAACAAATATTGCTTATTAGCACACAACCCCAAATCTTAGCACAATTAAGATTTGTCTTTCTTTCCAACCACATCCTATGGAGTTATGAAAATTTGGAAGATCTTCTAATTGACAATCATATTGTCTTAGAAGCATATATATCCTATATATGGGTAATTGATAATATCCAACAAACTAAATCTTATTCAAGTTCGTTCTTCTCCTAATGGAGAAAATCATTATCTTATGATGCTAATTTCCTTGATATCTTTCAAGGAAACTCATCTAAAGTGTTACCTTTCCTTGGATCAAATCTAAGGAGGTAAGTACTTTAGACGTCTTACTCATCAACTTACATTTCTTGAATTCTTTGAAACCTTTTGCAAAGTATTCGGACTTGTGTTTATTCATAATAAACTATAGTCCAACCGAGAGTGATCTTCGGTGAATGTCAAACAACATGAGTAGTATTATGTTGTGGACAAGTGCCACTAACATCTAAGTGAATTAACCTCAATAACTTTGTGATTCTTTCTTCTTTCCAAAAGAATAAAGATTCGAACATTTCGCCTCTATACAATTTTGACAAGAAGGTATTGGATCCGGATCTAACGATCCAAAGCATCCATCTATGACCAACTCGTAATTTATGTTTTAGAGGTATCACAACTCAGTTGGGATTAGTCACTATCTTGCAACCTTTTGGGTTTTAAGCATCATTATATTCTAAACAGTTAACGCTACCATATCATCTCTACTATAGAGACAATCAATTAGATTACTATAATCCAATCATTGATTAATAAAGAACAATGTTTTGTCAAACAAAACATTCATCCATCTCTACTATAGTGACGGAATTAAGTTCCTTAAAATTGGAATGTAAAGACAATCTTTGGGTTTTCCAATTTCTTTGGTAGTTCATATGAAGAAGTTAGTACCATCTGCTTTCGCAGAGATCTATATTTTATTCACGTTCCGAATGTGAAATACTTTCTCTTCTCTCATTAATCTTCTACTTCTTATTAGCCACACTTTTACAACTATTGTAAAACATAGTTACTAATACGGAATCAAGCATTCAAGTAGAAGAACCAACTGTTTTGAACTATTCAAGAACAATTTACAACACCTTCGAAAGGTGTGTTCTTGACACTTGCAAGACATTTCTTGCAAATACCCCTTCCAATGTCCATCCTTTCATAAAGAAAGTTTGTTCCCTTGGAGTTAATTTTATCTTCTTCATTTGACTTCTCCTTTGACTACAATAGTCATGGTCCCTAAACTCCCACTATCTCTCTTGAAACCTTTTTCAATTGTGTTATACACATCAAACATTTTTGGAGAGTGTGTGGTTATTGTTCACTACATAGTTTACAATAAACTTAGTGAACCATTAGGATATGGACATAAAGGTGAAGTCCTAGCTTAGTTTCCATCTTGTTAAGTGGTTTATCACTTTAACACTCAATGATTCAAAATCATCATAAGTCCATGTTGATGGACTATTTTTGTCAACCAACCATTATATTCTAAACATAATTACAAACTTTCAAGAGTTGTTCAAGGCAACTCTTATTTCTTCATACAACAATTTGTAAGTGAAGAATCATGGCACTAAAAGTGTCATTGTCTTTATGCTAATCTTCGTAAGTTCCTTTGTTCATATAACGAAGGAATAAGCATTGGTTGTTTGTGTTGTCCTCTTCATGATAGACATGTCTAACATGTTCTTCCAATGATACATTGTCAATAGGAAGATTGTGAGGATGAGACTTCTTAGGTACATGCACAATCCATTTAAGACAATCTTTGGGATTGTGTTACCAAGTCCGGAAACTAAAACATTCGGCTTTTCTTTGTCAAGTTTTGGATAGCGTTTGCAAATATATTGGTAAACGAATACATAACGAATATAAATTGATTGATTTTAAGCCATTTGATTTGGGTCTTTAAATCAAATAGCACCACCCACTATTTTTGGCAAATTCCATATCCCTCGTTGGAATTCGAGAGTTTTGGAGGAAACTCTTAGTAGGTTATGGGAGACTCACTATTACCAAGCCCACCTCACAATGATATGATGTTGGCTAGCATTAATAATAATGAGAGAGTACGCTTACTCATTTGCAACTAATGCAAGTACCCATCAATTTGGCCTCTAGAGAATGTTGCCTCACGATGATACGATGTCGGCGCCATTGCACTTAGTTAAGTTATTCCCACCATGCTTAGTTCGTGAAGGGGTTCAAGAATAGCCTCACGATGATACGATGTCGGCCATCCTCGTTGCCTACACCAACCTCATCATATGTTTATGGATTCCTCCTGAGTATAAGCATGCACTTTGTACTCCCCCATGATAGGGTGAAGCCGGTGTACAAATCATAAACGATTGGATCCCACCACGGTGGAAGGCCACGAAAGAGTGTTCTAAGCACTCTCACGCTTTTCAACTTAATAATGGTTTGGTTGAGGGTTTTAGGTCTCATCACATAAACATATTCATTTTAATCTTTATTAAAACAATTTTGGTCCTATTACAACTATTGGTCCATTTGATTCAATTTAGTTGTATATAATACTCCCACTATATTTATAAAACGGTTTTTAAAGCAAGAGTATATGATACTACTAACATAAGGTTTGCATTCATTTGATGGACTATATAGTTGCCTTAGGGCCTTAGGATGACCATGAACCTTTGTTTAGATTCAACACGAGCCTAGTGTTGAATCTTGGACTAGGGATGGAGATTGATTTTAGTTACGCGTTTAATCACATTAAGGCGTGTTGTCTTAGGGGCGTTGGACCCAACTACTTCATTTTCATGCATATCAAATAAAGCAAGAAAGAAGTACTTCAAAGTAAAAGAGAGCTTATGCTCTTTACAACATTTGCATAAAACAAATTACTTTAAAGTAAAGAAGAGCTTATGCTCTTTTACAACATTTGATCAAATCAAATTACAACCAAAATTAATCTACACATTCCCATGGTTCAAACAAATTTGAAACGGCCTTTCACATAGCTCAATTATCGTAGGCTTAGGTTCATAATCACCCTTTAATTAATCAACACTTTAATTAATTAAATTGAATGCAACATTTTCATTTGGTTTTTGTATCCATAAAATTGATTTAAATGGAGCTAAATGAAATGAAAATCCAATTCTCATTTAAAGAGACAAAACAATTTTTGTTCCCTATTTAATTTGGGCCATCATGCAATAACCACAACTTTTTGGGCTATATTGCGAAACACAAACTTTTGGGGTCACTTTGTAAAAACACAAAAGTCCACTACTTCATGTAATTACAACTAGAACCCAAAAATTTCAACAAATACAAAAAACTTCATTAAAGGATCAAAACAATTTGTCCTTTAGCGTTTTTGGACCTAAACGTAAAAACGTAAACTTTTGGGCCAAAGTGCAAATACACAAAAGTATCAAAACTTTATGTAATTGAATAAAAGACCCAAAAATACCCTACATGTAGGGTGGCCGGCCATGAGTAAATAAAAATAAGATTTTTACAAAGTTTTTGTAAGTGGGTTTTGTTAGGTGAGGTAAAGATGAAATATTTTGAATTTATGTCAAACTTTTAAAAAAGTTTGTCTACCATTATAGCTATTAATTGAATTTATGTCAAACTTTTAAAAAAGTTTGTCTACCATTAAAACCATTAATAATACTTTACCAATAATCATCACCCACTAAAATCACCCACTAAAATTAAACCAAAACTTTATGTAAAAATATAAAACTTTTTGAATCAAAACTTCAAAACTTTTTGTTCTTGGCAAGAACTTCAAGAACATTGAAGAACACTCATGAAAACTCATAATAGCTCCATGAATGTTTTCACTCACCAAAACACAAATTTTCACTACTCAAAAGAGGGTTAACATCCTAGGGTACTTAGGGGTTCCAAAAGTCACTTTAAAACCATTTTAACAAGACAAACATGAACCCAAAAAATCACCCTTTGGATTTGGCCGAATTTCCCCAAAAACATGGCACCAAATTTTAGCTCCAAAATTCATGCTCATATGAACTACATCTACAAAATTTGAGATGGCAAATTTTCTAACAAAATTTACATTCAAAGAAACAAGAATAAAGCTTGTAACATATTACAACTTTTAAATCAAAAACTATGAACTACAAAACCCAAAATGATTCACCAACTACTAGACCTAGGCTCTGATACCACTTGAAGGAAATTTTGTGAAAAACATGTTCATTTGAATAACATCATATAGCATGCAATTAACAATTAAAGGCGGAATCATGCTTTCATGCATTCAAAAACAAAACATCAACCATGAAATTCAAAGCCTAGTAGATTGGTGAACCTTGACTCAACTTTTAAATCAACATTTATTAGTTGAGAAATATTTACCTTTGTAGATTCCTCTTTGCATATGCAAAGGATAATCACCCAAGAGATGGGGCCTTCATTCCTTGCTTCTTAGCTCCATGGATTTGGTTGAATGAAATAGATTCTCCAAGTTCCCAAAATAGAGAACCTCTAAAGATTCTACACCAAGGTTGGATTGGAGAAGAAATGAGTGACCTTGAGGAAATAGAATTGCTAGACAATATCCCCCAAGGTGGTTGGCCTCTTAGAGAGAAATGGAAGCTTTGTGTTCTCACCAATTTTCTCTAAAATCAACAACTTATGAATTTTAGGTTATAAAGTTCTTTATATAGTCACTTCTTTAAATGACCTAAAGAACCAAAAACCCTAATTCAACACTAAATGGATATGGGCTTTTGGGCCTTTGTGAATCTTTATTCATTAAGTTGTCATACAACTTAAGTCAATGGGCTTTGACGTTCGAAGCCCATTGGGCCTTAAGGTCCAAAACTATCCCGAGGTCTTTAACGAACTTATTCGTTTGATTAATTAACATATTAATTAATCCTTGCCATAAATAATTAAACCATTTAATTATTCTTATTCATCTCCTTTGTTTCTTCAATCTCCACCTTACACGGTGTACGATACATTAGGTTCCTTTTAGCGAGGCAGTGGGAGATTAAAACCATTTTACATCGATTGTGAATTGAAACTTACTTTCAATTCTCCCTTTAGTGATTACACACGTTTAGGGCTTCCACAAACCATGAGTGACACCTAGCAGCATATCATGGCTACCCAAGCTAATCAGAAGAGGTAGAGAACCTATTCAGTTTAGGATTACAAATGCAATACGGTCTTTCTCTAATCTAATACTCTTGACCACATTGTTTGGTTTGATAGTTTATTTATTCATGTCTACTATCCAATGTGATTCGTTTGCTTATATGATTACCTTGAATGTGATTTGGAACGCATTCCCTAATCTCATTCATACTCTGGCCAGAGATTTTAATCATATCATAGAGTATTCTCCCTCAAACCATTTTGAAGGTTAGAGATCCCTTGTTGCACATTCACTTGTCTCCATGACTAAGTGGCTTAACCCCAATGATGTTGTGGACACCCCGATGGGGTGACTTTGACATAATCAAAGATCAAGGACTTAACCACAAGACAACAACTGTGATGCCTCAGGTCAAAGGACTAATTTGCATTATCCCAACCATGAGTTCTCATGTGACATGAGTATGAGAACTCCTCGTTGATCGTGTTCAGTGGACTCATTCTCTATTGAGCACCTACGTACTTGTCTTGATGTCACACACACCAATGACTCGAGACTAGTCACTCTCCCTGAGAGAAGACATAGCACGTACTGATCTTATCGGACTGTCAATGCCCAATTGGCAATCCTATGATCAGGAACGTTTAGGATGTGTCTACGAAAGAATGGTCTCATTAATCTAACTTCATTAGATTGCATTCTCCCAATCACATATTCCTTGGACTTTATCGTTTAAGCATATAACATTTATATGAGACGGCTCAAACAATAATGTTTGCCCTTTTATATGTAAACTAGATTAGTTTAACATGTGAAATGTCCGTAAAGTATCATCATATGATTGGCTTTAGGGCACATTTCCAACAGTTTAATCATATTAAGGCGTGTTTTTCCTATTGGGCGTTGGACCCAACTACTCCAATGTCATGCATATCAAATAAAACAAGAAATGAGTACTTTAAAGTAAAGAAGAGCTTATGCTCTTTTACAACAATTGATCAAAACAAATTACTTTAAAGTAAAGAAGAGCTTATGCTCTTTTACAACATTTGATCATATCAAATTACAATCAAAATCTAATCTACACATTCCCATGGTTCAAACAAATTTGAAACGGCCTTTCACATAGCTCAATTATCGTAGGCTTAGGTTCATAATCACCCTTTAATTAATTAACGCTTTAACTAATTAAACTTGAATGCAACATTGTCATTTGGTTTTTGTATCCATAGAATTGATTTAAATGGAGCTAAATGAAATGAAAATCCAATTCTCATTTAAAGAGACAAAACCATTTTGTTCTCAACCTAATTTGGGCCAAAATGCAATAACCTCAACCTTTGGGCTATGTTGCAAAACTTAAACTTTTTAGCTCATTTTGTAAAAACACAAAAGTCCACTACTTCATGTAATTACAACTAGAACTCAAAATTTTCAATAAATTCAAAAACTTCATTAAAGGAACAAAACAATTTGACCTTTAGTGATTTTGGGCCTTTACGTAAATACGTAAACTTTTGGGTCAAACTACAAAATACACAAAAGTACCAAAACTTTATGTAATTGCATAAAAGCCCCAAAAGCACTCCCTTTGAGGGAGTGGCCGGTTTTTGGAGTAATGAAGCCATAAAATTTTGAAAATTTTTCAACTAAGTCATAACTGTGCATTCCCAAACTGTCCAAATAATGGGACAATTCAAGAATTAATTGGACTGCAGTCATGCTTTCGCATCCATGCACGAAATCCAACTAATCCTCGAACGAGAAACTAAGTTTTTCTAAAAATAAAAAACAAGTACGAAGTTAATTTCAATGAACTCCGTACATCACAACACATATTTGTACGTCACGTACAAATTTAACAACATAATATAAATATAATTTCAAAACATAATATAAACATAACAAACTAAGTTCAACATAATTTAATTAATTTTATATGTTTAAAAAAATAAAATGAACAAAATACCTTCTCAATCGTTCTCCACCAATTGCTAATCACACACAATATCCCTATAGACAATGAAATTAATGGCGTTAGTATGAATTTACATTAATATTTTTACTGTAACGACAAAAAACGCTTACCAGACACACCGAGATAGCTCTATTAACCTAGAGAAGAAGATGAAGGGAGTATTAGATGATGAAATTGAGAAAAAATGGAAATGACGGATGCAGGATTGAGCAAAATCGAAGGGATGAGTGCAGAGGCACAATCTGCAATTTTTTTTTCAGTTTGCCTCTGCACATGGCTGAATGTACATTAAAAAGGACGAACGATTTTGCGTGACAAATTACGTATTTCGTCGCATAAAGGAAATTTGTGCCACGAAAAAGGAACATTCGTCGTGTAATCCATTTGTTTTTTATTTTTTTTTTATGTTTTTCTTTTTTATTTGTATGTATTGTAAATTTTTATTTTATTATAAATAAAAAACTCAAACCTAATTAAACATTAAATTAATTAACAAAACTAATTTACTATCCCAAATAGAAATTATAATTAATGCAAATATTAATACTCATCCACATAACATATATTTATTCATTAAATTAAATATAAAGTCCACAAAATCTTATTTAAAAAAAAAAAAAAAAACAACTCTCATCAACTTCACTCATCCCTCGCCCGCAACACATTAAACTTCAACTGCCGGAAACTCAGCTTGAAAAGCCCATCCACATAAATCCGTTGCTTCTCATCGGTTTCATCAACATCCCAATGAACCTACATTAATGCCAATAACAATAAATTAGTAATTTAAAAAATATTACGTTTTAACAAAAATAATTGTTAATTATTTCCACAAACTTACCGATAACTCTCCCAGCATAGACTTCTTCAACTCCTCAAGAACCTTTTTCCAAGACTCAAACTCAGCAGAACAATCCCTTCGCACCAAATTCCCAATGTCATACTTAAATTCGGCGTACGCCTCAGCCATATTTTTGCCTGAAGGAAATTTTGTGAAAAAACATGTTCATTTGAGCAACATCTATGGCATGCAATTAACAAATTAAAGGCGGAATCATGCTTGCATGCACTAAAAAACAAAACATAACACATGAAATTCAAAGCCTAGTAGTTAGGTGAACCAAGACTCAACTCAAAACAAAGTGAGTTGAGAAATTTATACCTTTGTAGATTCCTCTTTGCAAAAGCAAAGGATAATCACCCAAGAGATAGGGCCTTCATTCCTTGCTTCTTAGATCCATGGATTTGGATGGAAGAATAGGTTTCTCCAAGTTCTCAAAATTGAGAACCTCTAAGTCTCCACACCAAGGTAAGATTGATGAAGAAATGAGTGACCTAGAGGAAGTAAGATTGCTAGCTATGTTCCTCTAGGGTGGCCGGCCTCTTAGAGAGAAAAGAGAGCTTTGTGTTCTCATCTTTTCTCCAAAAGAAACCCTAATGAAGAAAAGGCTATAAAGTCATATTTATACCTACCTTCATTGGAGTGGCAAACTTGTAATAAGTCCAAAATCCACTCCTTTATCAAGATGGCCGGCCATAGGGTGTTATTGGGCTATTTGGGCCTTTGTGAATATTTAGTCATTAAGTTGTCATACAACTTAAGTCAATGGGCTTGACGTTCGAAACCCATTGGGCCTTAAGGCCCAAAACTAACCCGAGGTCTTTAACGAACTTTATTCGTTTGATTAATTAACATATTAATTAATCCTTGCCATAAATAATTAAACCATTTAATTATCCTTACTCATCTCCGTTGTTTCTTCAATATCTGCCTTACACGGTGTACGATCCATTAGGTTCCTTTTAGCGAGGCAGTGGGCGATTAGAACTCTTTCAAATCGTTTGTGAATTGAAACTTACTTTCAATTCTCCCTTTAGTGATTATACACGTTTAGTCATGGAGGCAAGTGAATGCGCAACAAGGGATCTCTAACCTTCAAACCGTTTGAGGGAGAATACTCTATGATATGATTAAGAATCTTTGGCCAAAGTATGAATGAGATTTAGGAATGCGTTCCAAATCACATTCAAGGTAATCATATAAGCACACGAATCACATTGGATAGTAGACATGAATAAACTATCAAACCAAACAATGTGGTCAAGAGTATTGTATTAGAGAAAGACCGTATTGCATTGTAATCCTAAACTGAATAGGTTCTCCACCTCTTCTGATTAGCTTGGGTAACCATGATATGCTGCTAGGTGCCACTCATGGTTTGTGGAAGCCCTAAACGTGTATAATCACTAAAGGGAGAATAGAAAGTAAGTTTCAATTCACAATCGATTAGAAAGAGTTTTAATCGCCCACTGCCTCGCTAAAAGGAACCTAATGGATCGTACACCGTGTAAGGTGGAGATTGAAGAAACAATGGAGATGAGTAAGAATAATTAAATGGTTTAATTATTTATGGCAAGGATTAATTAATATGTTAATTAATCAAACGAATAAAGTTCGTTAAAAGACCACGGGTTAGTTTTGGGCCTCAAGGCCCAATGGGCTTTGAACGTCAAGCCCATTGACTTAAGTTGTATGACAACTTAATTCACAAAGGCCCAAAAGCCCAATAAAACCCTTATGGCCGGCCATGTTAGAGAGAATGGGCTTTTGGTTCTTTAGGTCACTTATTTGAAGGGACTATATAAAGGACTTTATAGCCTAAATTCATTAAGGGTTCTTTTGGAGAAAATTGGAGAGAACATGTCTCTCCTTTTCTCTCTAGGAGGCCGGCCCCCTTGGAGGGTGGATCTAGCAATCCCACTACTCCAAGGTCACTCATTTCTTCATCAATCCAACCTTGGTGTGGAGACTTAGAGGTTCTCAATTTTGGGAACTTGGAGAAACCTTTTCATCCATCCAAATCTATAGATTTTAGATGCAAGGAATGAAGGCCCTCTCTTTGGGTGATTAGCCTTTGCTTTTGCAAAGAGGAATCTACAAAGGTATATATTTCTCAACTCACTTTGATTTGAGTTGAGTCTTGGTTCACCAATCTACTAGGCTTTGAATTTCATGGGTAATGTTTTGTTTTTGAATGCATGCAAGCATGATTCCGCCTTTTAATTGTTAATTGCATGCTATAGATGTTATTCAAATGAACATGTTTTCACAAAATAATCCTTAAAAAAAAACATACATTGTTACACAAATATGCAAATAATTAATTCCAACATATAACTAAAAATTTCACAAACTTCATTATTGATCCATCAATAATATACTTATTAATAGTTCATCCATCACAGCCTTCTTCAAATTCCCGGGCGCATCTTTCCAAGAACGCCACTCAGCAGTGGGGCAATTATTCCCCATAGTTATAGCAATAGCATGAGCAAACTCAACATGCTTTCTCAAATCATGCGGGTTGCCGTCGCGCACACTCTTATCGTTCTTTCTATCCGCCATCTCAGGACGAACAAAATTATGAAGAATAAGGATAATAGAATGTGAAGAATAAGGACAATAGAAGCGCCTATTTATAGCAAAGTTAAGATCTTTTCGCGACAAAGGCTTTGTCGTGCAAACATCTGTATTAAATGTCATCTGATTCACCTACATTAAATGGTAAAAGCTGACTGGAACTTGTGCGATGAAAAATTGGTTACGCAAAAGCACTTTTCGTCGCACAAGTTTTTGGCGCCAAAAAAATTACCCCGTGTTTTCTTGCTGACTTTACGTGACGACAACAATTATTCGTCTCACTAAGTATTCTTGCACGACGATTTCTTTCGTCGCGCAATTTTTTTTTGTTTTTTCAAGATGTTTTTTGTTTTGCGCCACGAATACGCTTTTACGGCCCACAAGTGCCTCTTGTGTGACGCGCAAAATGTCGCCGCGCAAGCTGTTTTTTCTACTAGTGCTAAAAGCTCATGCTTGTTATAAAAAAGTTTGAGTGGTAGGGATTGGGAGGTTGGAGGCGTCGTATATCCCATGGGTTGGGGTCTTTGTGATACACCCCGACCCGGAATGTCCACCTAGACTCCAAATCAAGCTATGTTAGCCGACACCTGGAAGAGTGACGAAGCCATAAAGTGTCGTGAGGTGGAAAATGTGAGTAAATTTAAACCTAAAAGTGCCTAAACATAAGAGTGCGCTTGTGAGCGGGAATGAACCAATTTCACATGTGATGTCAGAGTATAAGTAAAGTACAGTAAAAGTAGAATGAGAATTATATCATCGAAGGTAATCTTCAATATCAAGATTTTCCAAGAATCCTCATCGACATGAATGCTCAGCCACTAAAACCTGGAGGGGCGAAAAACAAGGGTGAGTGAGCCTGAAAATAAAGTTTTGTAAAACCTTTTCGAAAACGTATAACCCCTCGCTGTAAAATAAGTATAGTTTCCAAATATATATACTACGTATAGTATGAAAATACTTACCGTAGCCTGCAATATCTCAAGAATTCAATACGTCACAATATTTCATAAATAAACATCTAACGTCCGTAATTAGGGGTGGGTTCGGTACGGTTACCGTACCAAAACCCTTGTACCAATTACCGTACCAAACTTATGGTTTGGTAAAATCTATTACCATTACCGTACCAAACTTTCGGTATACCGAAGTTCGGTATTGCCAAAAGTTCGGTTGGCATGGTATGGCAATGGTAATTGCCATTTTGTTTTAGGACAAAATCAGTTTTTGTTTTTTTAACCCAATTCAATGGCAAAACTTTTTTTTTGTGCCTTTATCTCATACATTATAGATTAAATTCATCTATTATTCATTATTCACAATTCACACACATAATAATTCAAATGATGCATCAAGATTCATCATGAAAATTAAGCTTACAATCCAAATAGAAGTTACGAACCAAAACAAATAGAAGTTAACAATCCAAATAGAAATTAAAGTTTCAAACCAAATGAAAATTGGAAGTAAACTTCAAAAAGGAGAATTCATTGATCAGTTATTCAAGCTTGAGATGTCGAAGCTTTTAGAGGAGGCATTGAACTTGTAGAAGATTGAGTTTGTGTCAAGCATACATTACAAACAAAGAAAACATATTAATTAGTAGCAAGAAGAATTAAAGTCGAAAAGCATTTAATAACAAATTTACTAAAAAAATTAAAGCATATCTTTCTTGTTTTCTCTTCTTCCATTTCCTTGTAAAATTGAAGCATATCTTCCGTTGGTTCCTTGTAGAAGTTTACTTCATCTGCCATAAGCCAACCACTAGTACGCACTAGTGCCTCCATTATTTTAGGAGTTAAGGATACCCTAAAAGGGTCCACAGCCCTCCTCCCTAGGCTAAATGCATTTTCACTAGCAACAGTAGAAGTGGGGGTTACAAAGATATTTTGGCTATTTGTGAAAGAATTAGGAACTCTTTTGTGTTTGATTTCCACAATTTTAAGAGATCAAAGTCACCAACAACAATGCTAATATAAGTAGGGTTTTATTTTCAAATTATTGGAATATTATAAATATGTGTTATATAATTATCTATTATATAATTTATAAATATAAATTATATTGTATTTTCGGTATGGTACGGTAATACCGTGGTAATGGTATCCATTACCAATACTGTACCATGAAATTTCAGTACGGTCCAATATCGTACCATTACCGATTGGTACAAAAAATTTGGCACAAAATCGGTATGGCACGGTTGGCAATTCGGTTGGCACGGCAATTTGGCAAAAAAATCCACCCCTATCCGTAATCCCATAATCTCGCATAAACAAACATATCATAATGGGTGCTCATTTACATATGTTGACACATGAGTTCATGTAGAGATATTCTGACATGAATAGGATTGGTGTAATAATGATATACGCTCTAGTACTACAACCATGAGAAGACTGGCGCTAAGCGCATCACATACGAGTCCTAATTGCCTATAGCAATCTAGGACATGACTGGCACCTACAATGGATCCAAAGTGAGTGTAGGGTGCGATGTGAACGTACAGTGAAAGATTGGCCCTAGCTCGAGCGAGTACTAACAACGGTGCATCAACGATGAGCAAATAACGTAAATAAGATCTTACATCAGTAAATCAATAATTTATCTCGACATAATACTATTCACTATTGTCAATATATATAGGGCATCCGACAATAATATGCATACATGTGCATCTCGTGGGATTTGTAATAATCTCACAATTTTTATCATTGCAACAATTCTTGTAACGTCAATTTAATTATGGCATCACTTAGAAAACGTCAATTTAATCTATATGGAAACTCAAATAATATACATACTATATGAAAGAAAAGACCCAGTCACAGATACTTGAGAAGTCGCAGCCATTTGAACTAGGAAAGCTAGAGTCTCCGATAGTAATCGCACCTAAGCATAATATTGAATTCCGCCAGTAAAACTCAACTAAAACGATTAAATTTGGGAAAATAGAGTACCGATTTGGAATCAGCACGTCGAAATACGCTAAGTAGGGTCCTCGACAATTTTCGTAAAAAGTCAACGGTCAACCCTAAAAAGTCAACTGAGTTGCCCTAACCGTCAACTACATTAAAACTTTGGACTTTCACTAAATGGATTTCAAAAACAGACTCGGGGCATCAAAATTAGCCTAGGAGAGTTTTTGAAAAATTTCGAAAAAGTAAACAGAAGGAATATTCCAGAGAATATGCCAAGGAATATTCTAAAGAATTTTCCATAAATATTCATGGCATATTCCATTTGGTAAGTGGGCCGGGCTGGATCCTAGGTTAATGGGTCATAGGTAGGCCTGGCAATTCCTGACACGACCCGATAACCCAACACGACACGACACGAAATTAACAGGTGTTCGGGTCGACACGATAACGAAACGGGTCGTTATCGGGTAACCCGATAAGCACCTGTTAAGATAACGGGTTGGTTTGGGTATACACGTGGGTAACACGATACACGATAAGCAGAATATTAATTTAATAATTTTATAACCCTAAAAAAATACTATAATAATTATATATATTAATTTAACAATTTTATACCCCTAAAAACTATAATAATTATATATATATATATTAAATTAACTATAATAATTATATATACTATAATAATTATACCCCCAAAATATTAACTATAATAGTTATATATATATATATATATTAAATTTTAAATTAAATTTTATACCCCTAAAAACTATAATAATTATACATACAAAATAAATAGATTTAAATCTACTTAATAAATAAATAAATATATATATATACACACACCATTGAACTTCATGGGATACGAATTATACGAAACTAATTTCAACGATCCAACCGTCAAACTTGTTTGTATATGCTTCGAGATCGCATCAGAAAAAAATTACAAAAAACAATCATTCACAGATCAAGTAACGAGACAAAACTTTTCGACGGTTATAAACGAAAAATCACGATTTAACGGTTATTTTAACTCCGATTTTGATAATTTTTTTACAGCTACACTCCTTGACTCTATATGAATACAATGAATGAATTCGATCTTCAATTTAAAATATTTACACTAGGGGATACCACAAAATCTTATGTTATACTTGATGAAAGTATGAATAAACTCTTAAGTGTTAGTGAATCTATTGTTTTGATGGGATACACATTCTACGAAACTAGTTTCAACGATCCAACCGTCAAACATGTTTGTATATACTTCGAGATCGCATACGCCAAATATTACAAAAAACAAACATTCAGAGATAAAGTAACGAGATAAAACTTTTCGACGGTTATAAACGAAAAATCACGATTTAACGGTTATTTTAACTCCAATTTTGATCATTTTTTACAGCTACACTCCTTGACCCTATATGAATACAATGAATGAATTCGATCTTCAATTTAAAATATTTACACTAGTGGATACCACAAAATCTTATGTTATACTTAATGAAAATATGAATAAACTCTTAAGTGTTAGTGAATCTATTGTTTTGATGAGATACGCATTTTGCAAAACTAGTTTCAACGATCCAACCGTCAAACTTGTTTGTATATGCTTCGAGATCGCATACGCCAAAAAGTGCAAAAACCAAACATTCAGAGATCAAGTAATGGGACAAAACATTTCGACGGTTATAAACGAAAAATCACGATTTAACGGTTATTTTAACTCCGATTTTGATGATTTTTTTACAGCTACACTCCTTGACTCTATATGAATACAATGAATGAATTCGATCTTCAATTTAAAATATTTACACTAGTGGATACCACAAAATCTTATGTTATACTTGATGAAAGTATGAATAAACTCTTAAGTGTTAGTGAATCTATTGTTTTGATGGGATACACATTCTACGAAACTAGTTTCAACGATCCAACCGTCAAACATGTTTGTATATACTTCGAGATCGCATACGCCAAATATTACAAAAAACAAACATTCAGAGATAAAGTAACGAGATAAAACTTTTCGACGGTTATAAACGAAAAATCACGATTTAACGGTTATTTTAACTCCAATTTTGATCATTTTTTACAGCTACACTCCTTGACCCTATATGAATACAATGAATGAATTCGATCTTCAATTTAAAATATTTACACTAGTGGATACCACAAAATCTTATGTTATACTTAATGAAAATATGAATAAACTCTTAAGTGTTAGTGAATCTATTGTTTTGATGAGATACGCATTTTGCAAAACTAGTTTCAACGATCCAACCGTCAAACTTGTTTGTATATGCTTCGAGATCGCATACGCCAAAAAGTGCAAAAACCAAACATTCAGAGATCAAGTAATGGGACAAAACATTTCGACGGTTATAAACGAAAAATCACGATTTAACGGTTATTTTAACTCCAATTTTGATGATTTTTTACATCTACACTCCTTGACCCTATATGAATACAATGAATGAATTCGATCTTCAATTTAAAATATTTACACTAGTGGATACCACAAAATCTTATGTTATACTTAATGAAAGTATGAATAAACTCTTAAGTGTTAGTGAATCTATTGTTTTGATGGGATACGCATTCTACGAAACTAGTTTCAACGATCCAACCGTCAAACATGTTTGTATATACTTCGAGATCGCATACGCCAAAAATTGAAAAAAACAAACATTCAGATATCAAGTAACAGGACAAAACTTTTCAACGGTTATAAACGAAAAATCACGATTTAACGGTTATTTTAACTCCGATTTTGATAATTTTTTATAGCTACACTCCTTCACCCTATATGAATACAATGAATGAATTCGATCTTCAATTTAAAATATTTACACTAGTGGATACCACAAAATCTTATGTTATACTTAATGAAAATATTAATAAACTCTTGAGTGTTAGTGAATATATTGTTTTGATGAGATACGCATTTTGAGAAACTAGTTTCAACGATCCAACCGTCAAAATTGTTTGTATATGCTTCGAGATCGCATATGCCAAAAATTGCAAAAAACAAACATTCAGATATCAAGTAACGAGACAAAACTTTTCGACGGTTATAAACGAAAAATCAAGATTTAACGGTTATTTTAACTCCGATTGTGATGATTTTTTACAGCTACACTCCTTGACCCTATATAAATACAATGAATGAATTTGATCTTCAATTTAAAATATTTACACTAGTGGATACCACAAAATCTTATGTTATACTTGATGAAAGTATGAATAAACTCTTAAGTGTTAGTGAATCTATTGTTTTGATGGGATATGCATTCTACGAAACTAGTTTCAACGATTCAACCGTCAAACATGTTTGTATATACTTCGAGATTGCATATGCCAAAAATTGTAAAAAACAAACATTCAGAGATCAAGTAACGAGACAAAACTTTTCGACGGTTATAAACGAAAAATCACGATTTAACGGTTATTTTAACTCCGATTTTGATGATTTTTTACATCTACACTCCTTGACCCTATATGAATACAATGAATGAATTGGATCTTCAATTTAAAATATTTACACTAGTGGATACCACAAAATCTTATGTTATACTTAATGAAAGTAAGAATAAACTCTTAAGTGTTGGTGAATCTATTGTTTTGATGGGATACGCATTCTACGAAACTATTTTCAATGATCTAACCGTCATACTTGTTTGTATATTCTTCGAGATCGCATACGCCAAAAATTGCAAAAAAACAAACATTTAAAGATTAAGGAATGGGACAAAACTTTTCGACGGTTATAAACGAAAAATCACAATTTAACGGTTATTTTAACTCCGATTTTGATGATTTTTTACAACTACACTCCTTGACCCTATATGAATACAATGAATGAATTCAATCTTCAATTTAAAATATTTACACTAGTGGATACCACAAAATCTTATATTATACTTAATGAAAGTACGAATAAACACACTAGTGGGTCGCTTTCATTAAGCTTTGAGTTCCATTGGCAAGGTTTAAACTTTTGAGAAAGGCTTCACAACCTTGAAAACAAAAACGCTTTCATTTTGCATATCCTTGCATATTTAATATTAGTGTATGGATGTATTTTTTATGAGACTCTTATTTTCGAGTGTAGATGTAGTACTTAAACGACAAATGTGTTTTAATGTTTTGAAGTAATATTTATGTGATAATGTGTGGTATGTGCAAATTTAAGAAAAAAAAATATTTTTCTTAATGGGTCATAACGGGTCGGGTCACTTTACCCGTTGGGTAATGTGACCCGACCTATTAAGGACCCGTTAAGATAACAGGTGTTACACGAAAACGACACGAACACGACTGACACGACCCATTTTCCAGGCCTAGTCATGGGTCAAGGGCCAAAGGTTTGGGCTGGTTTCTAGGCTTGGGTCCTCTTTTTTTTTTCCTTGAGCGGTTGCCACTGCAACTGCCGGAATTTGCAAAAGAGAAGGCCAAGATAAATCCAGGCTCTGATCAGCCATGAAACTTAACTAAACCTAGTCATGTAATATACCAAATCGAAGATCAAGGATTCAGATTATACCATTGGTTTCCTCAGCCATGGCCGAATTTTGCAGGAAAAGAGCTCGAAAGCCGCTAGATTCCTCATAGGAAAACTGGGGAAGTTCCCCCGAGGCATTTCTGTATCAATTCAACATCAAATCACACGGGGAACTCAGAAGTCATACCAAAAAGTCATTAAAAGGGACTTTTAAGCGTTCTCGAACCTTAACCAAGTAGGATTAACAACGTGAATTTGTCGAACATCCTGTTTAATGTCGGAGCTCCTCGATTCAAGGGTATCCACGGTTCTGTCCTTAATTATAATTTCAAGGATAAAGATAGGACAAGGTGGTGAGATGGGTGTGGTAGCAGTGCTCGCTGAAGTGGCGAGGCATGGCGGTTTTTGGGTATCGACATCGATGGTTGTAGAGATGAGAGATAAGTGAGAGTTTTGAGAGATGAGAGTGAGGTGAGGTGGTAGAAGGTGATAGGTCCAAGAGATTGAAAGGGGACACAGAAGCAAGGAAAGAGGAGAATGTAGGCCCCACGTGGCTCACAAAACAAGACACAAAATATCTTTAAACGTGAAATTACCAAATCACCCTTCACGTTCGTAAGTCCATAAAATCTCTATTGTAGCTCCAAATTCGATTTTGCTTGCGTCTACACGTTTGTACCATCGAGTACTTAGAGAATACGAAAAAAATAATAGCTCATACACGTCACGAAATGTCGATCAACAAAAGTCAACGATCTTGCTTTTAAGGGCATTTCTGTCAATTCACTCTTTTAAAATTAATAAAATCGTAAAATTAGGGACGGGTTGTTACACGTTGGATGGGGAGAGAGGAGAAACATGGAGTCGTGCAAAGGCGGCTGGGTGGTGGTGCTTAGTGGTGGGTTTTATTGCTTTAAAACAAAAGCATTGAAATAAAATAGTGATAATGTATTTGATCAATAAAAACGGAGGGAATTAAAAGAAATCAGGGGCATATGTAGGGGTAAATTTCGACACATTGAATATAGAATTTAAAGTAATAGTAGCTTCTTTGTTAAAGAGTGGTGTTATACTCACCATATTGTCTTATCTTCTCACCCTCCTTATATTCCCACCCTCCATAAAAAGTGAAAAAACATATAAACTCTTTCCTCACCTACCAATATTCCCAAAGCAACCCTACATATTTATTTATTTTTGTTAGATTTAAAATAGTTATATAATTTTAAAACACAATTATTATTAAGATCTTAGTTTAGTTACAGCAATGGAGGATGGGTGCCATTCTCGTTGACGTGAATTTGTTCTCATCATCTCTTTACACCCCGGCCAAACCGCCGTCGACACCCTCAAATCCTCAGCCCAACCGCACCACCCCCCAAAACCCCATCTTAAACGTACTAACACCCTCAAAACCACGCCACACCGACACCCAGTTCCCCTCCTCGGTCGCCAACCATCGCAATACCACCACTCCTTAAAACCGCTCCGGTGCAGAATCTTTATCATTATCCACTTCAATATAAATCTTCTGTGAAATCTTCCATGAAATCCTCTATGAAAACCTCATGACGAGAATTCTAACAACTCACTCAATATTGTGTTTGCCTTCCTCCACTTTGGTTCCTTAGCAACCAAAGAATATGAAACCATTAAATGCAAGGATGGGAAAACCAAAACTACCAGATCCTATTGCAATGACCATACAAATGCAAATCCTGACAAGGATTTTTCATTGCATTGAACTCAGGTTATGTGTATGAACACCGTGATTTATTTAAAGAATTCCAATCCGTACGCACTCTATGAATATTTATGAACCTTGTGCTATAATAAAATGAAAGGCAAAGTTAAAAACATTCATAAATCAGATGAAGAACACTTACCCCTTACCAGTAATCTCCATAAGAACAGTTCCCATCTTTAAAGTGATGAATTCTACTAGCATCACGTACTATGATCTCCCAGTTTTTTATTAGAGATATCTACTTAATAGCAACATGACAATCAATGCAAACCGCAAATTCTTCATCACCCTTTCTGGTACATCCTCAAGAATGTTCATTAACGCGAAAGCAATCATCAACTTCTCACTATGATGTTTTAGGTTTCAAAACTTCAAAGTATATAACTAATAATTGTGTGGCAAAACTTGATTGGTTGGTCTTTAGGTCTTTGGAAGTCATTTTACACAAGGATAAATTTGTCAATAAAATTATTATTTCCAAGTGGGAGAGAAAACAAGACAATGAGGAAGGCTTAGTAGCATTTTTGTTAAAAAGTAATAGTAGAGTCCACGTGACAAAAAATAAATGGGAAAGACAAGTGGAGAAAAGTGAAAGGAAAACCTAATTTCTTCGTTGTTATGTACATTTGGCACTTCCCTGCATATTTACGTGCGTGATATGATGATCCTATCATCTTCGACTAGCAGATTCCGCAGCTCATCTTTTGGGTAACTATGTAGTTTCAAAT
Organism: Malus fusca; assembly: GCA_035220775.1. Classification (NCBI taxonomy): domain Eukaryota; kingdom Viridiplantae; phylum Streptophyta; class Magnoliopsida; order Rosales; family Rosaceae; genus Malus; species Malus fusca. Next base: position 43,787,833 of record CM069073.1, on the reverse strand, counting down.
GTGTCCACTGCTTTTATTGGGGAGAGTTCTTGGCCTCATTTCAACTCAATAATGGTGTTTTGTCCCTGTAGAGGAAACATCTCGGGTCAAAGGATCTGGTCCTCCTTTTCCCCCGCAGCCTCGGTAACTGAATAAAGGTTCAGGATGATGCATGTATGTGGACATGATGCTCATCTTGCCATGCTTCTTGGTGCTACAAAGATGCTTTATGTCGCCACGAATTACAAGTTCCCTCTTATTCTTCTTCTTCATTTTTCTTTTACTTTTTGGATTCAAATACATGAGAAGATTGTTTTGGTGTCCTCTAACCATTATGATGACACTTTTTTGATATAAGGACTCAGTTTTGTGTAATGACTCATACATTTCCTTCAAGCACGTATTTTAAGAATTTAAGGACACAATTTTAGTGTCTTGTATAATTTTTAATGACAAGTTTTATGGCATACGAGGACACAATTTTAGCGTCTTGTAAAAACTTCAAGGACACGTAAAAGATTCAAGGACTCTCTATTAGTGGCGAAGCCACATGGAGGCCAAGTTAGGCCTAGCCCCATCCTGAAATTTAACGGATATATATATGTTGTTAACTAATAGTGATAATAGCCTCTATTGCGTTGGTCAGTGGAGTATGACTTTTCCATTGGGGCATGGGTTCGAAGTCCCTTGACGCCCTCTTCTGTTTTATTTTTGTAATTCTGAGATGTGTATTGTATCACCCCATTGTACCTTTATTTATAGTAGTAGGATATGTTAAATCCTTACCCTAATAGGATTACAACTCTAATAGGAATTTAACTACTAAAGGGAATATACAAAGATATTCCTAGATACACTAGGATTTACACAATCACATTCCTAATCCAATATGACTGCAACACTCCCCCTTGAGTGTGTAAATACTCAAATACAACATTACATCAGATCTTCAGCAGATGAGGTAGAACAGTTGATGAAGTCGTCGGCACAACGGGTGAATGTGAGTCTCAAATTTAAAAGAAAGTATGCATTGGTAGTAAAACTTACAAAACCTCGCTATGGTAAAACCTAAGGTAGGTAAAAACCCATAGACTAAGAAGAAAAGTGAGAAGTATGCATAATGTCTAAAACAAACGTCAGACATGACGAAAGTAGTGAACTCAATGAAGTATGATCATCCCAAGATGGGTGCCTCATCAAAACCTCATTAGGTAGCAAAAATCCAGTGGGAAAAATGTAGGAAAAAGAGTACATAAAGATCAAGTGTGTATACTTCAGGATACTCCCCCTGAGTAAGACATAACTTCCAAATAAGAGAACTACAAGCAATTCAACTCAGATAATTTATGCATACCGATTCCTTGGACGAGCTTTTGACAAGTAGACTTGGGCAATGACTTGGTAAAGAGATTGGCCAGGTTGTCCTGGGAACGGATTTGCTTGACTTCAATGTTCTGATGCTGTTATTGCTAGTGAGAATAAAAGAACTTCGACGCTATGTGCTTGGTGTTGTCTCCCTTAATGTATCCCTTCTTTAATTGCTCGATACATGCTGCATTGTCTTCAAAGATTGTCGTAGGAAGGTTAACGACGGAAGTAAGACCACTAGTGCTTCGAATATGTTCCATGACTGCTCTCAACCAAAAACACTCAGGCAATGCTTCATGCAGGGCGAGAGTCTCTACATGGTTCGAAGAAATTGCAACTAGCGTTTGCTTGGTAGACTTCCAAGATATAGCGGTGTCTCCAACGGTAAAGACATAGCCTGTTTGATAACATGACCTATGTGGGTCAAACAGATAACCAACATTTATGTAACCAACAAGGCGGGAATGAACTAGAGGACCGAGGGGGGTGGTAGCTCCTATCGAGGATTCATAGGTGTACAATAAGCCCAAATCCATCGTACCCTTAAGGTAGCGGAAAATGTCTTTAACACCATTCCAGTGTTTGCATGTAGGCGCGTTGTTGTATCGAGCCAAAAGATTAACAGTGAAGGAGATGTCGGGTCAAGTGTATTGAACCAAGTACAATAAAGCACCAATTGCACTTAGGTATGGAACTTCAGGCTCCAAAATCTCTTCCTCATCCTCATTGGGACGGAACGGATTTTGTTTAGCATATAGAGTCCGAATGATCATATGAGTCCTCGAAGGCTTCGCTTTATCTCATTAAAACATCGCAATACCTTTTGGTATAGTTCGATTGATGTACTAGGATTTCATCTAAACAATGCTCGATCTCTAGGCCTAGACAATATCTAGTTTTCCTAAGATCGTTCATCTTAAATTCTGATTTCAAGTGAACGACAATTTCAAATGATAAGGTAGCGGAACGTTATGACATTCGTTACAGGGGAATATGTCTCCTCGTAATCAATTCCAAGGCATTGAGAAAAACCTTGCACAACAAGATGAGCTTTGTAATGCATTATTTTATTCTTCTCATTACGCTTCTTTACGAAAACCCACTTGTAGCCCACATGCTTTACATGTGGTGGAGTAGGAACTACAGACCCAAACACCTTACGTTTCGCAAGCGAATCAAGTTCGACTTGGATTGCTTGTTTCCAGTTTGACCAATCCGTTCTATGTCGACATTCACCAATCCGTTCTACGTGAATGCAGCATCGACAATCATCTCATTTCGATTCCAAACCTCATGTAATACTGCGTCATGGACCGAAATCTCATGATTCTTGGGAGGCCGATTTGTCTCATCTAAGACATCACCGTAATCTATAATAACCTAATGTGTTGGAATAGATGAGTAAGCAATGGTCGGATTTAGACTAGGGTTACTAGTTTGTGCCGTTTTCCTCTTTTGGGGTTGTGGGTTGTCTTTTTGACCAACGTGGGTTGTCTCTTTGACCAACCTCGTTTTCCTCATTAACTTGTTGCTGCTGTGCGTTGTCTCTTTGACCAACGCCTTCATATTGTTAAGCATTCAATGCTTGGTTAGCAATTAACGTCTTGGCAGCCATGGGTGTTTTGTCCACCAAAGCTCCTCCCGCTGAGGCGTCTAGCATTTGGCGTTCAATTGGTAGAAGCCCTTCGTAGAAATATTGAAGAAGAAACTTCTCCTTCATTTGGTGCTGTGGACATGAAGCAACAAGGGTTTTAAAATGCTCATAGTAAGTGGGAAATGATTCACCTTGGTTTTGCTGAATGCCACTAATCCTTTTGGGTAGTAGAATGACTCGAGAAGTTGGGAAAAAATTCTCCAAAACTGCCCGTTTCATACTCTCCCATGATGTGACAGTTCCGGGGGCTAGCTCATACAACCAATCTTTAGCCTTTTCCAAGAGAGAAAGGGGAAAAGCCTTCATTTTCAGAATGCTCCCATCAACATTCACTGGGGTCATGCTCGAACAAACAACCTCGAACTTCTTCAAATGTTTATTAGGATCTTCCATGGACAACCCATGGAACTTAGGAATATGGTGCAATAAACTGGACTTTAATTAGAACTCGTTGGTCTTGTTTTGGGCCGGCCTTGGATATTGAATGCATAAAGGCAGAACATTGTCCAATCCCCGAAGCGGAAAGCTCCTTGTTTGTTCAATTGTCTACTACCATATCTTCGACTTCTTCAAAAGTTCTTGCCGTGGCCTCCTCTAGCTCTTCTACTTTGTCTTCTTCAAGATCTGGTGCAGGTTGAGATGGTTGAGGATCTTGTTGATTCCTTGCTCGTCTCAAAGTTCGTTCAAAATCGTCGTCAAAGTCAAAGATGTGCTTATGAACAGGTTGAGAACTTCGAGTCATAAACCATCTAAAACAAGAAAACAAGTAAAATCAGCAACTAGGAATAAAAACACATGAAAATAAACAAAAAGAAATAACAAGGGATTAGCAAAGTTGTTAATCCCCGGCAACGGCGAAAAAAACTTGATGCGAAAATTATCTTAACACACAAATTTAACCCTCTTTTGACAATTGTAGTACAAGTATAAGTAGGGATCGTTCTAGACCGGGGATTATGAGGGCTTGCTAATAACCTCTAAACTGACTCAAAAACATAAAACTAATCCTTAAAAACACTTAACAAGACTCACAATACTCAAAGCAAACTTAAAATACTCAAAACAGCTTAAAACAACCAAATAAACTTAAACTAGACACTAAGGATGACTTTGGACGAAAATTGACTTTTACTTGAATCAAAACACTTAAAAACACAAACTAGAACATATTTGAAACACTTTGAAACAAGAAACTAACAGGGGGGTTTTGATTTGGATGAAGTTGTAACAAACAAACAAGTATGAAAAACTAGACAGATTGTGAAACGAATGTGAGAAATAAGATGATGGATGGGATAGCTAGAGGCTTTTTCTCCACACATGACATGTATGCAAATAACTTGATTTCCAGTTACTACTTCATTGAATTATGAACGACAATGCTCCAAATTAACCGTGACATCACTAGTTAAATCTTAGATTTTTCTTGTTTTCTTGGATTGGATGACATCATTCGACAACCCAAAACATTCTTCAAAAGTTCCCTACATGACATCATAATAGAGATACAATCAAAGATCATTACATTTAATGAAAATCATAAGCATTGACAAAGCACTTGCAACTATGGCATCATGTCGCTTATGCTAGGAATTGAACTTAACGCGATCGTTTATAAGCGACCTCCACTACTTATGAATATAAGTTTGTAACGATTATGTGAAACTTCCTTATATTCTAGCATCAGATTTATGCATGCCAATTAAGTGTCGACCCTTAATCAACAAATACAAATAAGTTATCAATCAAATAGTTAAGCCAATTGAATTCACGATTCAAGAGTTCATAACTGGAATTTATCAAATTATATTGCACACATAATCATGGCTTTGAAATCACCCCTAGCTAAGAGGGGTTTAGCCACTCATATTTACAATAAAACGAAAGGAAATGAATTTAAACATTAGAAACAAAAGAAAGAAAACACCTAAACGCTCTAACGATCCAAGTTGGACAGCAAGCACGTCCAAGCACTTTCCTTCCCTTCCTTTGCTACGACACAAGGTGTTGGTGAGTGTTTGAAGGTTTGTTTGTATGGAGGAATGGATGTGAAGATAAATGGATGTGTTTGGATGAAGTGGTATTGAAATAGGGATGAATGATCAAGCCAAAACTAAACTATATGGCTGCCACATACACTTCCTTTTATAGAGGAAGTGCACGGCAATGGAGGGAAATTGGTGGTGTGTGCAATGATTCAAGGGTGAAAATGAAGTAATGATGCAAAGCATGGGGGGGGGTAAAATAGAGTGGTGTTTGAAATGATTCAAAGGTGAAAGTGAAGTGATGATGCAAAGCATGGGGGGTAAAATGGAGTGGTGTTGCAACTAGGGAACAAGAATGATTGTGCACATGGTAGAGAAAGAAAAGGGAGGTGGAATGGTGCATAAATGAGTCAAAGGTGGAGCAAGACTCATGATGCACGTCATGGGATTCCAAATGTGGTGGATGATGCATCAATGAGTGCATTTAGTGGAGGTAAAAGTTGTATGAAATCTGATGGGTGAAGGGGACAAGAAATGTGCAGCAATTGAGTGCAATGATTCAATGTTTTGATGCATGAAATCAGAAATAATGAAGGAGACAAGGGCGGTGCACGGCATGGGTGGATAATGAGTGTAATGGTGCATGAAATGAGTGCAAGAAATCTGGTGAATGAAGGGGACGAGGGTGATTATGCATGGCATGGGTGGAAAGGTGAGTAAGTGGTGAATCAATGAGTGCAAGGAGGTGAAAGGATATTGTGCACATGGTAGACAAAGGAAAGGAAGTAGAATGATGCAACAAATGAGTCAATGGAGGGAACATGGATGATGATGCACGGCATAGGAATCCAAAGGAAGTGCAATGGTGGTGCACGGCAATGATGGAAAGGTGAATGGTGGAGTGACACCCCTTTGTGGCTGAGCTCTTTGTCCTTTTTACACTAATTCTTCTTTCTCTTTAACACATTACTAGCCTCTTTAGTCTTCAATTTCGTCCATCCACCTTGCTCCATACATGTGTTATCCATTCCAAGCCCAAAACTGCTCCAAAATGCATCTTATTGCTTTATAAGGCCTATGGACCTACAAACACACGAAAATAGCTTAAAATAAATAATTAACTAAGAAATAACAACATAAATGCATGAGAACAAGCTAACTCAATCGCATAAATATGCTCCTATCAAATTCCCCCACACTTAGCTTTTGCTAGTCCTCGAACAAAACAAAACAAACGAAACAAACAAAACACAACTAGAGCTTCCAACATTTTCCTCAGGAATTTTTAATGAAACATGACATGTTAAAAATCATAATTCCCACAGATTTTGGTCATCTTTACACTTGAGCACATACTTAATCACAGTCACCGCTTACTAGTTCACAATTAACCAATTAAAACGATGTTTTGAATGTAGTAACATGCCTTAGAGAATTTGCTCAATTCCTTACAAGATACTCTCTATTTTCACACACATTTTTTGACTACACACCCTACACTAGTATATGTGAGAAGATTGATGTAAACACGAAAGACTAGGACTCACATATGTTATAACAAAGAAAGCAATTTTCTGGAGTTATTAAGCATGTTTAGATATGATCTCATGAATGGAATGCTACTACTTAGATGCGAGAACTAGTGACACCATATGCTCATACCAATTTCGAACTCCACAAATTGAAACACACAACACTCAAGATTGAAGTCAAGGGTTGTAACAGGGCTTGAGGGTAATGGCTAATAAAGAAAGGATAGGAATAACAAACGTTCTTTAAGCGATAGCAAGCAAAGCAATGAAATAGACACTTGGAATTTACTTTAGAATGCAGAATCAACTTTTAAATACAAAGGGAAGATTCATGCAACACTTAGGGCCGAATTCAATGTTTTGGACCCTTTTTTAACAAACAACACTTTAGAGCTCTTTTTCATACTCTTTTCAATTCTTTTTTTTTTCTTTTCTACCCGTGCCTTATTAAGGACTTTGGCATACACACACACACACAAGAATCACTTCCCCCACACTTGCTTTCTGCAATACATTGATAAAAAAGGAGTTCATTTTAAGTCATGCTTTACTATGCTTCAAGAATAAGGGTATGAATGGTCCTAAAATTAGGCTAGGTAAGGATATTGTGGGTTAACAAAGAACATAAGATTAACAAGGCTTAACGGTGTTAAACTTAAACACATAATGAAATAGGGGCACGGCAATTTGGCTTTGGTGGTCACTACACAACTTCATCTTGAATATGTGTTATGCAAATCAATAGCATGCTTTGAATGAAATAGGCATGAGTTCTAGCATTTGGAACTAAATGATGAAACGCATTCTAAGTAGCAACCAAGCAAAGAATAATGAGATCATGCAACGACTTTAGAAAACAATGCTGCACAGATTATTAACTCTCCAAATAAACGTTTAGGCTCAAGTCTCACAAGGTTGTAGCGTTCATTTGAGTTCCTTCCTTCAAGCATGTTACAAAAACTGATTTTTCCTTCATGATTGCATGTGAATTCATAAATTATAACCACAACCAAGCATACACCAAAGAGTAAATCAAATTTTTATCCATGTTTATAACTCTCTTTAACAGTCATGTAATTAAAAACCAAATCCTCATCATTGTGTTGGAAGGTACCCTAAGACACAAACAAACACATAAAAACAACTCTTTTTGGGTTTTTCAAAACAAATTTTCAAATTTTTATGAGATTTTCGGATTTTTATGTCAAAACACACCAAAACACTCCAAAACAACTTAAAAACACTTAAAAACAGCAAGGAACAACACTAGAAGTAATGGGTGATAAACTCCTACGAATTTCATGCAAAACAACTTGGTTACCCCCCCACACTTAAATCAAACATTGTCCTCAATGTTTCAAGCATAAACTCACACAAAAACAAGCAAACAAACAAACAACGAATAAACATGACAAGTATAGCAAAGTAAAAACCAGACGTAGTAGAGTTTAAGAACGCAAATCTGGTTTTGGAGATAGATGATCTTGTTGACTTTCCACAGCTTTGATCTCGAACTGGTTTGGAATTCTGAGCGAGGAATATTAGAGTTCCTTGGTTGTGCAGTCTGCATTCTTCTCTGCTTGTTTCTTCTGCACGACAGGCAGGCACGAGGTAGAGGTGATGGTCTGTTTCTTTTTTCAATCTTTCCAAGTGCCGACCATTTTCTTTCTTTCTCCTTGTCCCTAGCTGAGGATGAATTAGCACATTGTCTCCACATGCTTCGAGGTATCATTTTCACTTCCCTTATCTGTTCTCCAGGCAGGTGTGGTAGCTTGAGGAAGCATAAGATGTTGAAAATGAGTATTCGAGAGCAAGGCTAGGTAAGCAATCAAGAAGGGGTTCCAGGCAGTCGGTTCCAGATCAGAAGATTGATACCAAGTGATGGCTGATTGCTCTCTTTCTCATTGTCCCGCAGGTGAAAAACAACGACAAGGAGAAGAACAGGGAGAAAGCATGATATGAGATACTCTTGCTTTCAACCTTCATGATATGAAATACTTTTGCTTTTGATGGATTGTTTGCAGAGGTATCCCAGGGAATAAGGAACACTGAGTGACTCGAGAGGCTTTGTTGGGAAGGCATTCTCGAAGATGAAGAAGAGTTATGTATGTCTGCCTTGCAATGGAGGGTGAAGGTCGACATTTATATGAATTAATAACCGGTAATATTCTTTCACTCTTGTTGGCAACCGTTGGATGATTGAACAGTAAACTTCACGTGCTTTCTACGTCACCAGAAATCTTCGACAGATTGGCCGTAATTTCCGCAAGGCTGAGTGTGCATGCGACAGATGCTTACACATCTGGAAAAGCAAATGCCTTTCCGATTTCTGAGCTTGCCTCTTCGATTTCTGAGCTCCATCTAATGCAGAGGTTGCATGTGACAAGTGCGGACAAATTTGGAAAAGAGGATGGCCTGTGGTTTTTTAGTAAGCCCAGGTTTTGAGAAAGCTAGCGCCTCTTCGATTTTTGAATTGGTCTCTTCGATTTCTGAGCTCGTCTCTTTGATTTCTGAACTCGCCTCTTCGATCTCTAAAATCCCATTGAGTGTTGATTTTTATAGAGGCGCGCAGTTCGTTTCAAAGTACACTTGAATTTCCGCCTGTAGAAACTCCTTTCTTGCACTTCTAAGATCCTAATTTGTCCGACCTCTTCTTTCTTTAACACCTTTGAAAATGTCTGGCCCCTTCGACCGTCGTTTTGACTTGAACCTTGGTGAAGAGGCATCCATGCCTTCTCCAGACAACATATGACACCCATCCTTCATATCCCCTACTGGTCCTCTTACCGTTGGCTGTTAAGGATTCTCTGGCTCTCAGTGTGCAGTATGCAGGTTCTGTGTCTAATATGGCCCAACGTCTATTTACTCGAACCCGTCAAGTTGAATCATTGGCGGCTGAAATGATGAGTCTCAAACAGGAGATTAGAGGGCTCAAGCATGAGAATAAACAGTTTCACAGGCTTGCACATAACTATGCTACAAACATGAAGAGGAAGATTGACCAGATGCAGGAATCTGATGGTCAGATTTTACTTGATCATCAGAGGTTTGTGGGTTTGTTCCAACAACATTTGCCTTCGTCTTCTGTGGCTGTACCGCGTAGTGAAGCTCCAAATGATCAACCTCTGATACCTCATCCTTCTGTGGCTCCGCCGACTGCTGAGGCTCCGCCGACTACTGAGACTTCTCCTAAGCAGCCTTTGTGAAGGCTCCCTTTTGTATTTTTCTGCCTCATGTTCATTTTCAACGAATTTTAATGTAAAATACCTTGCATATCTGTCAATGTTTCAAAAATAAACCCACACCAAAAACAATTAAACAAGCAACAAATAAAAATGATAATCATGGCAAAATAAAATTGCAGAAAAGAGAAGGTTTTTAGGAACGCAAAACATGGGTTGCCTCCCAAGAAGCGCTTGCTTTAACGTCTTGCAGCCGGACGAAACTTCCTTCTAAGCTTGGATAGGGCCCACGACACTGAGTGGGATTTCTTCCACAATCTGCCCCACATCACTCTCATAGTATAGCTTCAGACGATGCCCGTTCACTTTGAATTCGTCGCCGTTCCTTAAGCTTTTAACTTGGACTGCACCATGGGGAAAAACATTAGTGACAACAAATGGCCCAATCCACTTAGACCGTAACTTACCAGGGAACAATCATAGACGGGAATTGAATAGTAGCACTTTCTGTCCAATTGAGAATGTTTTTCCCCGAATCATTTTGTCATGAAACGCCTTTGTTTTCTCCTTGTAAATTCGTGCATTCTCATAGGCTTCATTCCGTATCTCCTCAAGTTCATTCAGTTGGAGTTTCCTATTCATTCCAGCAGCATTTAAGTCCAAATTGAATGTTTTCACAGCCCAGTGCGCTTTGTGCTCCAGTTCCACAGGTAGGTGACACGGCTTGCCGTAGATTAGTCGAAATGGAGACATCCCTAGAGGTGTTTTGTAAGCAGTGCGATATGCCCACAGTGCATCTTCTAAACGCAAGCTCCAATCTTTCCGGTTTGGCCCAACAGTCTTCTCCAAGATTTGCTTGATTTCTTTATTCGAGACTTCGGCTTGGCCACTTGTTTGAGGGTGGTATGGCGTGGAAACCCGATGCTTCACATTGTACTTTTTAAACAACGCCTCAATGGTGCGATTGCAAAAGTGGGAGCCTTCATCGCTTATGAACACCCTCGGCATGCCAAATCTGGAAAAAATGTTAGCCTTGATAAAATCTGCCACCATTCTAGAATTGTTAGTACGGGTGGCTTTGGCTTCCACCCATTTCGACACATAATCAACAGCTAGCAAAATATAAGTAAAACCATATGAGGGCGGAAAAGGTCCCATGAAATCCATACCCCATACATCAAAGATCTCCACATTAAAGATGGGGGTTTGCGGCATTTGGTCCTTGGCACCTATTGTACATGTTCTTTGGCATCTATCACAAGTTATACAAAATGTTCTAGCATCCTTAAACAATGTAGGCCAATAGAAACCACTCTCTAAAACCTTCAGGGCTGTCCTTTGGGTGCCAAAATGACCCCCACATGCATAACTATGGCAAAATGCAAGAATTGAATTAAACTCGGAATTGTGCACACATCTACGAACAATTTGGTCAGGACAATACTTCCACAAATATGGATCATCCCACACATAAAATCGTGCATCATTTCTGAGTTTATCAGCTTTTATTTATCTAGAGTGCTAGGAACTTGTTTTGTGACCAAATAATTGACCAAATCAGCATACCAAGGCTCACTTACCTCTAGGGACAACAATTGCTCGTCAGGGAATGTCTTTAGAATGGGTAAGGAGTCATCCTCGTGCACTAAACGGCTGAGGTGGTCAGCTACCACGTTTTCACTCCTTTTTTGTCTCTTATTTCAATGTTGAACTCTTGAAGTAGGAGCATCCAATGAATCAGCCTTGGTTTGGCCTCCTTCTTGGTGAGAAGATGCTTCAACGCTGCATGGTCAGAATATACAATCACTTTAGTGCCAAGTAAGTATGAACGAAATTTATCTAAAGTAAATACAACTGCAAGAAGTTCTTTCTCAGTGGTAGAATAATTCAATTGAGCATCGTTTAGGGTATGGGAAGCGTAGTGGATGACGTGGGGCTGTTTGTTCCTCATTTAGCCTAAAACAGCACCAATGGCATAATCGGATGCATCACACATTAACTCAAATGGAAGACTCCAATCTGGTGGCATGATGATGGGGGCCGAAGTCAACATGTCCTTGAGGGTTTTGAAAGCAGTCTCACACTCCTTATTGAACTCGAAGGCTACTTCCTTTTGGAGTAAACGACAAAGGGGTTAGGCGATTTTTGAGAAATCCTTGATGAATCTCCTATAAAATCCTGCATGGCCAAGAAAAGAACAAACCTCCCTCACCGAAGTGGGAGAGGGTAAGTGACGTACAAGATCTATTTTAGATTTATCAACCTCAATCCCTTTTTCTGATATGATATGCCCCAAAACTATACCTTGTTTTACCATAAAATGACACTTTTCCCAATTCAAGACAAGATTAGTTTCGATGCATCGTTGTAAGATCAGAGTAAGATTATTCAAGCATGCATCAAATGAGTCACCAAAGACACTAAAGTCATTCATAAACACTTCAATGATCTTTTCCACAAATTCTGAGAAAATACTTACCATACACCTTTGGAATGTCGCTGGTGCGTTGCGTAGCCCAAATGGCATGCGTCGATAAGCAAAGGTACCAAAGGGACATGTGAAGGTAGTCTTTTCTTGGTCATCGGGAGCTATCATAATCTGATTATAACCCGAATAGCCATCAAGAAAACAATAAAATGAATGACCGACTAACCTTTCCAGCATTTGATCAATAAAGGGCAGCGGGAAGTGATCTTTTCTTGTCGTAGCGTTGAGTTTCTGATAGTCAATACAAACTCTCCATCCAGTTTGGATTCTGGTGGGCACAGGCTCATTATCTTCATTTTTTACCACAGTGACTCCGGACTTCTTAGGAACAACTTGGACCAGTGAGACCCAATGGCTATCAGAAATTGGGTAAATCACTCCACAATCTAGTAGCTTGATGATTTCCTTCTTCACAACATCCATCATGGGTGGATTGAGCCGGCGTTGTGCTTCTCTAGATGGTTTGGCTCCTTCTTCCAAGAGTATTCGATGCATGCAAGTGGTAGGGCTAATTCCCTTGATATCGGCCAATGTCCACCCAATGGCAGTTTTGTATTCCCGAAGCACCCTCACCAACTTGTCATCCTCTTGTGCAGTGAGTGAAGAAGAGATGATGATGGGCAGCGTCTCTTGTTCTCCCAAAAACACATATTTCAAATGGCTCGGCAATGGTTTAAGCTCTAGGGAAGGGGGCTGGATTACAGAAGGAAGCAACTTGTTAGTCGAATTGGGAATTGAAATTAGGTTAGGAGACTTACCAATATGCCTTGGATTTGACTCTAGGGCAGCAACCATCTCCACCAATTCTTCTTGAATAGGCACGGCAAAATGTTCCTTGTTGTTGCCGTGTGCATGCCTAAGTGTTAACCCTTCGTTGTTTAGTCCAATGCTTTGCGTGAGAGTCTTTTGAAGTGCATCCTCACTCAAATCATCAAGGAATTCCTGCGCCCAAGAGTCAATCACATCAATAGAGAAACAAGAGTGACCATCATGAGGATATCTCATAGCATTAGAAATATTGAAATCAATAACTTCCCCATCAAATTCCATGGTCAATGTTCCCTTGAATACATCTATCTTTGTACTGGCAGTCTTCATGAATGGTCGGCCAAGTAATATTGGTAATTGAGGGGAATGGTTCGAATCTTCCATTTCAAGCACGTAGAAGTTCGTTGGAAAGACTAGGTGATTCACCTGCACTAAAACATCCTCCAAAACACCTTTTGGATACGCATTAGATCTATCGGCCAGTTGAATGATCACTCCATCATTTTTTAATTCTCCCAAGTTCATAGATGCATATATTGAATAAGGCATGACATTTATTGATGCACCTAGATCTAACTTGGCAGATTCAAAGCGAGTATTTCCTATAACACAAGGAATTGTAAAACTGCCTGGATCTTTGCACTTAGGAGGTAATTTTTGTTGCAACACAGCTGAGACATTCTCACTTACCCTTACCACCTCTTTGTTCGAAGCCCTCTTCCTTGTAGTGCACAGCTCATTCAGGAACTTAGCATACTTGGGGACTTGTTTAATTGCATTTAGAAGTGGAATGTTGACTTGCACCTTTCTGAATGTGTTAAGGATGTCTTTGTCACTCTCATCCTTCTTTGATTGCATAAACCTGCGAGGAAATGGTGCATTGGTTGGAATGGAATTAGAAGTCATGGAATTTGAACCCAACTTACCTTTGGTGGTCGAATTAGGGTGTGTAGGTGGCTGCGGCAAAGATTGCTCAATCCTTGCCGAGGGTAGGCCTTGTTCCTTCTCTTCAGATTGCATCTTTTCGTCCTCCTTTTGATTGGATTTAGATAGGCTGGGATCAGATCCAACTTCTTTTCCACTTCGCAAGGTGATGACTTTGGCAGATTCGAAGCCTCCATTTGGATTCACATCCGTCGAACTAGGTAACTTACCTGGTTCTCTACTAAATTGCCCTATGAACTCAGCCATTTGTCCCATTTGTCTCTTCAATTCAGTCACCTCTCGAGCTTGATTTTGCACTTCCTTGGCGTAATTGTGCATATCTTTGGTTTGATTTTCCTGACCCTTCGCCAACGTAGTTAGTAACTGAATAACTTGAGCATTATCAAAAGATGAACCTGAGTTATTTTGGGCAGGTTGTGTTTAGGGTTGTGCTGGTGCATATGGCATTTGATAGAATCCCGGAGGTTGCTGTCTGAATGCACTTTGTTGTTGGGTTTGTTGGGGCTCCCTCCATTTGAAATTTGGATGATCTCTCAAACCTGGATTGTATGTATTCGAGAACGGATCATTCCTTGGTTGGTTTTGACTCCCAAAACCCACGGCGTTGGCAGATTCCCACCCTCCGTTCTCGATCAATTGAGGGCACTTATCCGTGAGATGTCCATTCATTGAGCACACGCCACAAGCAGCTACACTTTGTTCTTTTGGTTTTTCAACCACCTGTGAAAGAAAAGTAGTAAGATTAGCCATTTGATTTTGAAGTTCGGAAATAACACTTACCTCATTAACTTGTTGCTGCCATGGGTTGTCTCTTTGACCAACGCCTTCATATTGTTGAGCATTCAATGCTCAGTTAGCAATTAAGGTCTTGGCAGCCATGGGTGTTTTGTCCACCAAAGCTCCTCCCGCTGAGGCGTCTAGCATTTGGAGTTCAATCGGTAGAAGCCCTTCGTAGAAATATTGAAGAAGAAACTCCTCCTTCATCTGGTGTTGTGGACATGAAGCAACAAGGGTTTCAAAACGCTCATAGTAAGTGGGAAAGGATTCACCTTGGTTTTGCTGAATGCCACTAATCCTTTTGCGTAGTAGAATGACTCGAGAAGTTGGGAAAAACTTCTCCAAAAATGCCCGTTTCATACTCTCCCATGATGTGACAGTTCCGGGGGCTAGCTGATACAACCAATCTTTAGCCTTTTCCAAGAGAGAAAAGGGAAAAGCCTTCATTTTCAGAATGCTCCCATCAACATTCAGTGGGGTCATGCTCGAACAAACAACCTCGAACTCCTTCAAATGTTTATTAGGATCTTCCATGGACAACCCATGGAACTTAGGAATATGGTGCAATAAACTGGACTTTAATTTGAACTCGTCGGTCTTGTTTTGGGCCGCCCTTGGATATTGAACGCATAAAGGCAGAGCATTGTCCAATCTCGAAGCGGAAAGCTCCTTGATTGTTCGATTGTCTACTGCCATATCTTCGACTTCTTCAAAAGTCCTTGTCGTGGCCTCCTCTTGCTCTTCTACTTTGTCTTCTTCAAGATCTGGTGCAGGTTGAGATGGTTGAGGATCTTGTTGATTCCTTGCTCGTCTCAAAGTTCGTTCAAAATCGTCGTCAAAGTCAAAGATGTGCTTATGAACAGGTTGAGAACTTCGAGTCATAAACCACCTAAAACAAGAAAACAAGTAAAATCAGCAATTAGGAATAAAAACACATGAAAATAAACAAAAATAAATAACAAGGGATTAGCAAAGTTGCTAATCCTCGGCAACGGCGCCAAAAACTTGATGTGAAAATTATCTTAACACACAAATTTAACCCTCTTTGACAATTGTAGTACAATTATAAGTAGGGATCGTTCTGGACCGGGGATTAAGAGGGCTTGTTAATAACCTCTAAGCTGACTCAAAAACATAAAACTAAACTTAAAAACACTTAACAAGACTCACAATACTCAAAGCAAACTTAAAATACTCAAAACATCTTAAAACAACCAAATAAACTTAAACTAGACGCTAGGAATAACTTTGGACGAAAAATTGACTTTTACTTGAATCAAAACACTTAAAAACACAAACTAAAACAGATTTGAAACACTTTGAAACAAGAAACTAACAGGGGGGTTTTGATTTGGATGAAGTTGTAACAAACAAACAAGTATGAAAAACAAGACAGATTGTAAAACGAATGTGATAAATAAGATGATGGATGGGATAGCTAGAGGCTTTTTCTCCACACATGACATGTATGCAAATAACTTGATTTCCAGTTACTACTTCATTGAATTATGAACGACAATGCTCCAAATTAACCGTGACATCACTAGTTAAATCTTAGATTTTCCTTGTTTTTTTGGATTGGATGACATCATTCGACAACCCAAAACATTCTTCAAAAGTTCCCTACATGACATCATAATAGAGATACAATCAAAGATCATTACGTTTAATGAAAATCATAAGCATTGACAAAGCACTTGCAACTATGGCATCATGTCGCTTATGCTAGGAATTGAACTTAACGCGATCGTTTATAAGCGACCTCCACTACTTATGAATATAAGTTTGTAACGATTATGTGAAACTTCCTTATATTGTAGCATCGGATTTATGCATGCCAATTAAGTGTCGACCCTTAATCAACAAATAAAAATAAGTTATCAATCAAATAGTTAAGCCAATTGCATTCACGATTCAAGAGTTCATAACTGAAATTTATCAAATTATATTGTACACATAATCATGGCTTTGAAATCACCCCTAGCTAAGAGGGGTTTAGCCACTCATATTTACAATAAAACGAAGGGAAATGAATTTAAACATTAGAAACAAAAGAAAGAAAACACCTAAACGCTCTAACGATCCAAGTTGGACAGCAAGCACGTCCAAGCACTTTCCTTCCCTTCCTTTGCTACGACACAAGGTGTTGGTGAGTGTTTGAAGGTTTGTTTGTATGGAGGAATAGATGTGAAGATGAATGGATGTGTTTGGATGAAGTGGTATTGAAATAGGGATGAATGATCAAGCCAAAACTAAACTATATGGCTGCCACACACACTTCCTTTTATAGAGGAAGTGCACGGCAATGGAGGGAAATTGGTGGTGTGTGCAATGATTCAAAGGTGAAAATGAAGTAATGATGCAAAACATGGGGGGGGGGGGTAAAATGGAGTGGTGTTGCAGCAATGAGTGCATTGAGTGGTGTTTGAAATGATTCAAAGGTGAAAGTGAAGTGATGATGCAAAGCATGAGGGGTAAAATGGAGTGGTGTTGCAACTAGGGAACATGAATGATTGTGCACATGGTAGAGAAAGAAAAGGGAGGTGGAATGGTGCAGAAATGCGTCAAAGGTGGAGCAAGACTCATGATGCACGACATGAGATTCCAAATGTGGTGGATGGTGCATCAATGAGTGCATGTAGTGGAGGTAAAAGTTGTATGAAATCTGATGGGTGAAGGGGACAAGAAATGTGCAGCAATTGAATGCAATGATTCAATGTTTTGATGCATGAAATCAGAAATAATGAAGGAGACAAGGGTGGTGCACGACATGGGTGGATAATGAGTGTAATGGTGCATGAAATGAGTGCAAGAAATCTGGTGCATGAAGGGGACAAGGGTGATTATGCATGGCATGGGTGGAAGGGTGAGTAAGTGGTGAATCAATGAGTGCAAGGAGGTGAAAGGATATTGTGCACATGGTAGACAAAGGAAAGGAAGTGGAATGATGCAACAAATGAGTCAATGAAGGGAACATGGATGATGATGCACGGCATAGGAATCCAAAGGAAGTGCAATGGTGGTGCACGGCAATGATGGAAAGGTGAATGGTGGAGTGACACCCCTTTGTGGCTGAGCTCTTTGTCCTTTTTACACTAATTCTTCTTTCTCTTTAACACATTCCTAGCCTCTTTAGTCTTCAATTTCGTCCATCCACCTTGCTCCATGCATGTGCTATCCATTCCAAGCCCAAAACTGCTCCAAAATGCACCAAAATGCATCATATTGCTTTATAAGGCCTGTGGACCTACAAACACACGAAAATAAAACGCCGTTCTTGAGTACCAAAACGCCGCTCTTGAGTCTTCTTCTTGAATACCAACCCCGACTAAAACTAAAACGCCGCTTTTGAGTACCAAAACGCCGCTCTTGAGTCTTCTTCTTTTCTTTTTTCTTTTTTTGTGTAGCACAAGGAATTTACACGTGTGGACACTCTTCTTTTTCTTCTTCTTTATCTCAAGTTTTCTTCTTCTCGAAAAACTAAAACACCGTTCTTGAGTTTCTCTCCAGCATTTTAGCCGTTCTTGAGTTCTCTCTAGTAGCTCCTTCACTTCTTCCCGTCAAACTTGGCCAACTCCGACCATGCTTCTTCTTCTTCTCTCGAGTTTTCTTTTTCTCGAAAAACTAAAACGCCACTCTTAAGTGCTCTCTAGCAACTTCTCCATTTCTTCCCATCAAACTTGGCCAACTCCGACCATTTTTCTTCTTCTTCTTCTTCTTCTTCTTCTTATTCTCTCTAGCAGCTCCTCCATTTCTTCCCATCAAACTTGGCCAACTCGGACTAAAACGTCACTCTTGAGTTTCTCTCTAGCATTTTAGCCGCTCTTGAGTTCTCTCTAGCAGCTCCTCCACTTCTTCCCATCAAACTTGGCCAACTCCGACCATTCTCCTACCATTCTTCTTCTTCTTCTTCTTCTTCTTCTTCTTCTTCAGGTAAGGTATCAATCTCTTTCTCTCCTCGTGGGATGTAGTTTCTCAAGTTTTCAACTTCTAGATTTGAGAATTTCAAATTTGAATTTTTTTTTCTTCTAATTATTTTCTGCAGAGGTGGTATTACTTTTCCTTGGACTTGAAACTTGAGTGTTTCTTAAGGCGCAATGTTATCAAATTTGAATTTTCTAATTTTCTTTTTGCGAATTAATTTTTATTTGAGGAATTGCAATGGCATAATTGGATAAGGAAACTAGAAAATATGTTCTAATTAAAATATATAAATGAATTAAATTGAGAGGCACAAATGTTTCCCTTTGTTAGATAGATTGGAACATAAAAAGCTTTAAACCCCACTAATAATTTTCACTACCAGAAGTTCACCTACGAATTTTCCGGCAACGGACAAAATTTCGTCAGGCAAATCGTACTTACAAGACGGGCATTGGCAGTGATAGGACAAAATAAGTCAGCGACATGGGCTGACTAAAAGGTCTTACACGATAAACATAGTTCGTAGGCAAAAAAATATTCGTCTGGTAAACATTTGGCGCCAAGCAGGATTTTTTTTTTGGTCAAACGATAGATTTTGTTAGATTAGGTGTTAGGAATGTTCTTAAAATCGGCCTAGGCGGCTGCCTAGGCGTTGGGTGGCGGAGCTCCGATCCGATTTAGGCCAAAACGTTCAGTTAAGGCGGGGAAGATGTAGGCGGCCGCCTAGACGCTAACTGGGTGCTCTAGGCGGTCTAAGCGGTGTTAGGCGGCACCCTAGGCGTTTTGAATCTCGCTGCAGCTCTTCATCGGATCTGCAACTCTCAATTTTTATCATATCAGCGGAGCCTTATGCAGAATTTCTGCAGCTTGCCGTATGTGCATGGACGAGGGAAGAGAAAGCGCGAAGAGAGAGAGAGCAATTGATTGGTTTTAAGCCTTCTGGATTTCAGCCTGGTTGTGCAATGGAGAAGAAGAAAATAAAGTTTAAGTTCTGCAGGAAGAAGAAGAAACGAAATAAATTTAAAATGAAGGGTTTCCACTTTCCAAGGGGTCAAAGGTAGTAATAGGATCGGACTCCACCTTGGATTATGTGAGAAACGTGGGGTGGTGGATTACATAGAGTAATTGATTGGTTTTCAACCACCCACCACTGAGTTGTGTATTTTTTATTTACTTAGATACTTAAAATAATGTTTTATGAGGATATATAAATAATATTTTGTTGTCTTCTATTTTAAATTACCATATTATCTACTTAAAATACTCACATATATATGTATGTTCTTCTTTTAAAAAAACATATTACTCAATAATTATATATTAAATTTAATTATCCTATCTACATTACTATATTTCCTTATTTTCCTCTTATTTTGCATTTTATGAGGTTTTAAATTGTCAACTTATTGTACATGTGTCATCTGACAATACTCATCACTATGGTTATATGACAGACATGCTTAATTTGTTTTTAAAATTTGGACTTGTTGGATACTCTTTTTGCATTTTATCATTCTTTTATTATCTTATCCATGGATTTCATACAAGTATAATTTTTTGTAAGTGTCAATATGCACTTATTTACAAGATATACAAGAAATTTACCTAAATCGGCCTAAGCGCTAGGCGCCAGCCCGCCGCCCGACTAGCGCCTAGCATTTTTTAGAACCTTGGGTGTTAGATTAGCCACCGACAGGGTTTGAACCCACGCCGTCATGCAAAGGCTCAACTCTTTTCCACCACTGTGGTAAAGGGCCACTTGCCAAGCAGGAAATTTTTAGTCGACAAAGATGTGTCTCATCATGATAAGAATATTTACCCGACAGAGGTATTTGTTGGGAATTTTTTCCCGAGGTGGTCAAACTTTCATTTGCCACACGTCAAAACTGTCCCCCGACCAATATATAACCGACGCATGGATGAGTTTACCCAACAGACTGGTTCATCAATTAAACCTTCAGTTGCAGTTTATAAGTTTGTGCCTCCCATCATTTTTCTCATCTTCCTTCGGTCTTTATGAAGTGGCAGCTCTTCTTGAGCTCTTCACCTTATGGCATCGAAACCAAATCAACTTATGCAAATGATGTTATGATGAAGTTGATGCAAATCTGGATAAATGTCCAATCATTTTCACTAGTCAAATACTTGAAAGATGAAGCTGATGTGAATCCAAAAAGAGGTCAGTTTAAAGATATGAAACTTTGGAAAAACTTGACCACAAACTTAAAATAAAATCACAAAGACAATGCTACCCTAATATGCAACGATTTGGGTGTTTAGTGCATGAATGTGATTTTGTGACTAGGGTTTCTAATGAAGAACAAAAGAGGCAGCTCAAAGCTAAAACACTCTTTTCTGGAAATGTAATTCTCCTAGCCAAATTGAAATGAAACCCTAGATTGAGTTTTTAAAGAGGGCTTGATGTTTTAGACAAGAAAGGGGACCAAAAAAGTCACATGTTATATGCAAAAGCAATCTGGAAAGATCTAGGATTGAAAATCCATTTTCAGGAAGAAGCTATCAGATGACCCATGTGGGTTGTCTTAAAGTGTGTGCCGAGCTCGCGTGAAAGCAGTGAGAAGTTTTGACTAGACAGAATGAACCAGAAATAATGGCATGAAATGCATATGAATGAACAAACCTTTGATGTGAGAAGTTAAGCTCTTGAGAGAATATTTCCAACAGCAAGATCCCAAAAGTAAGCATTTTAACCCTAAAACTATCTAGAGTTGTCTGGTACAATTTACAAGATTTGACAAGGAATGCCAAACAACAATTTAGACTTCACAATATATAATTTGATAATCGAAAATTATTCACAATATATAATTCGATAATAAAAAATTAGGGTTCATGTTCAATGGTGAAAGTTGCATGCAATTAAAAATATCAACAATTTAGACCGTGTTTTAGAAGGCCTGGGATTCTGATGATGAATCTTGTGAATGGGTTTGTAGCAGAAAAACTTTCAGTTCCTTAGCGCAGCAACATGAGCGTGATGATAACATGTTGTGGCCTATTTTATTGAAGGGGTGCGTCAAAGAGAGATGAAGAAAGACTTGAGGAGTTATGTGTATTATTCCTATGCATTGTGCCTTTATTTATAGTAAATCAATGAGGATTTTTTGCTTTGCAAATACTACAATTATCAAGGGATAGGATCTTCTAGTATCCTAAATACAATTTACTAATGATTTGCACAATCACACATGTGCTAGAATTTATGTCACAACAAAAATGATAGTATTGGTGTTGCCGTCCAACTAGGGTTGGTGACTACTGACTAGCTAGAGTTCCAGCAGAGGAACTTGTGATGTTTCTGGTGTGTCTTTCTTTTTCTCCGCAATTTCGGTTTCCATTTCCATTTCCTTTTCCTTTTCCTTTTGCTTGTTTTGTTTTATCTCACCATAGAAGTAAGAGACAAATCCCCACACAGAGAGTGCAAGAGAAACTCCCTTTTCTGGTTGGAATTTTTCATGGTAAAAAATAACTGCTAGGATCTCAGTTATGGGGAGTAAAACAGCTATCACAATTCCAGAAAGCAAAGATGAGGCGCAGAAGATGATTCCTATGGCTCCCAGAAAGAAAGCTTGCCAAACTACCATATAATATCTGGTTTCCCCAAGATCGAATTTTCTTTCTTCTCTTGGAATAAGCTGAAAAAGTAGTAAATAAATTTGACTATTTACCAAAGAATATCCTTTTTATATACCAATGATTTTCCACACTAAATCATCTAGCAAAATCACTAGGAGTACCAAAAAAAAAAAAAAAAAAAAAAAATCACTAGGAGTAGTTCTGATTTCTAACTTAAATGCATAGTAAGGAGCATACTATTCTACCAACTTATCAAACAAAAATTAATCTACCAAAGGGGAGAACATACAATGGTTAAAATTTTAAATGACTCAGAACTACGCTTATTATTCCTTTATTAATTTATTTTTGAAACACATCATGAGATTAAAATGTACAAAACGTAAGTAAGATCCCATGTCCAACAAAAATCTTTTATATTCAATGATGAAATAATTAAAAATAACAAAGCCGAACTTATTACAAGTTAGTGAGCATGTTTAATATTCAATAATATGCCTTGAAGATGACTCGAACCTCTACGCTCTTTACCACGTAGTTCCAGCAACTAAAAAAACAGCAAAAAGATAGCAGCAATACTACTAGAAAGGATGGGTTGTCAATAATATTACTACCATTTCAATTCGGGATCTTGGAACTTTAGAAAGGATGAAGAACAAACCTATAGACGTAGGTATAGTACTGATACAGTTTGTTGAAAATATATGGTATCTTGTGCGACATCAATACATATATATGAACAAAAAAGGTAGAATAAAGTCACTCTCATTAGTTTGTAGTTGGTATAATAACTTTAGATTGATTCAAAGCATGAAGTAATCGAGTTTTAGTTTATCTAGCTAGCATATTTCTCCACTATAACATTATGGCTCTCTAGTTCTTTTGTGAAGACTGAGGATATACTCCTCACAATTCTAAAGGTCACTTTATAAATTTGTAGAACTTGTTCCACTTACTAAATTAAGTAAAAAATATACATGTAGGTATACCATTTGATCTTTGGCTATACGAGGATAGATCATTTCCCTTCTCACATTGGCAAATGAGTGTTGTTATTTTAATGATATTTACTGATTATCATGTGTAGCTACCTTTTTATGTCTCTTTCGTAGGACAGTCTATAAAGATGAGTTTTGCAAAAAAAAAAAAAAAAATCATCCAAATTAAGAATCATTTTTCGATTAACATTTCATGATTTCGTTGTTAATTAAAGTGAAGAACGTAGTTTGTTTATTATTGAATTACAGGTTATGACTAAATTGGTTCAGATTTAGCTAATTTTTTTATAAAAATAATATTTAAAATATGACTTAAAAAATAAACGGTTCAGATCATCACGTAAAATTAACATTATTACAAGCATGAAAACACATTAACAATTAATTGAAGTAGAATCTCATATAACTATAATTGATTGGATGACGATAACTAAGGAGAGGCCAAATACAACTAACCTTGAAGTCGTTGTTGATAAGCATTCCCACAGTCACTAGTAGAAAAAAGCTCATCTACCACGGTGGATGTTCGTGATAAATTGCAATCTACCACGGACATCGTGCCCGTTAGTATTCTGGATGTGATAAAAAGTCTCTATTTCTACCACGGGCTATGCTCGTTGTCAAATGCAATGTAACCACGGATTGTGCTCGTGGTATATTGGAATCTAATACCACGTGTTTTGGCCATTGTGGATTACAAATTGATCACGGCTATTGCCCGTTGTATAAAAATTTCCGAAAATTAAAAAAAAAATTAATCAATAAACAAATATATATATATATATATATATATAAAGATATTTATTTACAAGATTCCATATTTACTTTATAAAAATTCACATATTCAAATATTACACTAAAAGCTAACAACAAAATGAGTAGTTATATTAAGAAAACCAAATCACTGAGTTATGCTACAGTTGTGTACCAAAACATGTAGACGTTGTCTCACTCTAAAACAAACTCAAGTCCTAGTTCCATCCTTGGTCCTCCAATGATATTCATCTTCTCTGCAATCCTTTCTTCAAGAAAACACACATCTCTAGCAAGCCAATCACAATTCAAATTTGCAGGTGCCCAAACATAGTAGTTGACATTTGAATTATAAACCCTCATGAATTAGAACCACCAACCACCTATGAGACAAACAAGGAAAAATATAAAGCTTAGAAATCAAAACTCATCACTTAAGGACATCATATACAAAACAATTCAAATTCACAAAGTCAATTAGACAAAGGCAAGTAATCATGATCCAAGTGAGTACACGGTGCATGTCAAAAAAGTACCTAAGACACCTGAAATTATAAGGACCAAAGAGTCAAGGAACATTGAAACTTCATTTAGCATTAGATACAGTACATACCAATACTTGTTCAACATCCAGCAAAGGAATCATCTTTAATTCTCCTTTTTCCAGATAACACTTAGGTAGTCAACTCGTCCTGTACGCCATGATAGAAATATCATTTACTACAGTTCAAACAAGAGAGATAGCAATACCTTATGACACAATTCTTCCAACCAAAACCTTTCTCTGCAACATGATCCTGGAATTCAATGTGGCAGTATAACAAAACATAAAGAAACTTACACCACGTGTAGCAGACTCTCGAGTTTGTGCTTTTACTCTTATAATTCAAACATAATTATGCAGGAACACTAAACTCCCATTATGCAATTTGTTTAAATCAATGCCCCAAAATTAATTTCATCACAATTCATTAGACAATGATAAATTAATCCCACCAATTTAGGAACCCAACAATTTTCTTCATCATTTCAACAAGTTACCATAACCAGAGACTTAAAACAATAAAATAAAAAAATGAAGCTTAATTACCCCAAGTGAAAAGCAACCCATCTGAGGCAGTAGAGGCAGTGTGCTCGCGATCGCAAGCAATGTCCAGCCACCACCAATTAGCCCCCGCCGTGCACCTAAAAAGCTTCAGAGAGCTGCTTCGGGATCCTTAACTGCTGCTCCTTCCCACTTCGACCCGTCTGCTCGGACATGCAATATCCTCACATGTAAATCGCCCTCTTCGTCAATATGCTCACAGGCCGGTTGCGACCCAGAAGCTCATCAATGTCAATTTCCATAAATTCCCTTCACAAACTGAACCACAAAGTTGCAAGTCAATGAATTTGACAAAAAAATTAACAAATTTTAATCCAATTGAAGGAGAAAGTTGGGAGCTTTACAAAATGAGTTCTCTATTTGGTTACCGGGGAAATGGAATAGTGGTGAATTGGGATTTTATCGGCAGCCAAACAGAGGGGGGAGAGAGATATATATATATATATATATATATACCTGAGGACTCAAGGTGGACGAGGAAGAAAGGAGAAAACTGAAAAATGATTGTTGTTGGTGAAATGTTAAGAGAGAGGAGAGTGACAGAGATCAGTTTAATTTCTCACGATTTGGGGAGGGGGAGTTTTGCGGTTACTAGCTGATGGGATGAGATAAACCAATAAATGAAATTTGAGATGGATGACAAAACAAGATGTGGGGGTTAACAATAATAACCACAAGCATTGTCCGTGGTGGTTTTAGTATATTTATAACGTGCAATTTTGCGCGTGGTCATTCATTGCTATTTTACAACAAGTTAAGATTTGTCCGTGATAAAATATTGTTAACTAGTAGAAAAAACACTTTGCGCGACGAAAACTTGCGTGACGCAGCCAAATTCGTAGCGCAAAGTACGTTTGCGCGACGTTAAACACAAAGCGTCGCGCAAAAGGCTTTTGCGTGACGGCAGTTTGCGCGACGACGACCAACGTCACGCAAAGGTGTTTTGCGTGACTTAAGTTTACCTACGTCACGCAAAATATCTTTGCGTGACGCATGTTCACCTACGTCACGCAAAATGGTTTTGCGCGACGCCACTTACGTCACGCAAAATGGTTTTGCGTGACGTAGGTGAACATGCGTCACGCAAAGCTATTTTGCGTGACGTAGTTAGCGTCACGCAAAGTCAACGACCTTTTCTTCCTTCACTTAATCAGTTTGGGAGGTAGAAACTGCAAAGTAGTTGCAGCAGCTACCTCCCTCCCCCATCTCCTTCAAAACCTTCTCCAATTCTTTCCCTTCCTCAATCTTTTTCTATCCGGTAAGCGATTTGATTTTGTATATGTAACTTTGAATTGAGAATTCAAACTAAAACTACTAAATTTGTTTTGTACAGGATTTTTGTATACGATTATCATTGAAGAACGAATTTGAAGGTATTTTCTTCATGTTGCATATGAGATTTTTGTATATGTACCTTTGCCTACTTGCTATGCCCTTTTTTGGTAATGGTTTGAGTTTTGTGAGATTGAATTTTGAAGTAATATTTATTAATTTTGCATATGGGTTAACTTATATATTTACATAGAAGAAATTGTAAGAAATGTTGGTTTCCCCTTGAATTATATAGAAAACCTACAAAAGCCATGAACTTCAAAGCTAATCTTATCATCACTATTCTCAATGCTAAGACAACATGTTTTTAGTTCAATAATGAGGGGGTTGATTTTTGTGAGCATATGCCATACTTATGTAGATAAACAATGGCTACGATTCTTCTATTAAATCCTTGTAGAAAATTAATATCGTCTTCCAATTTTAATACAAGTAAGTAATTCAGGATTCATTTTCAGTCTCAATCCTTTGTAAACTTGAAGACAACCAAAATATCTTTCAATAAGATATTTTAAAACCAATATCTAGCCAAAATACGTGTACACTTGTGTTCATATTCTAACAATACATTTATCTCACCACCAAAATTACTCGAGTGTAACTAACTAGAATATGTATATTCTATGATATAATTAGTATAAAGAAATAAAAACTAAGGCCATCAACATTATAGTTTAGAAGTATTAATATTTTGTATCTATTTTATTTAGTTTCACTCATTATTGTGATTTAATTTATTTGTATGCACATATTTTTGTACATCACGTACAAAATTGTTTTGTGTTGTACGAAGTTAATACTACTTAACTTCGTACACTTTTTTCAAGAAAAGCTTAGTTTCCCGTTTGAGAATTAGTTGGATTTTGTGCATGGATGCAAAAGCATGACTGCGGTCCAATTAATTCTTGAATTGTCCCATTTTTTGGACAGTTTGGGAATGCATAGTTATGTGTTGTAGTTTGCGGTTCACGGATTAGGTTTTGATAGCGGAAATTTTGGTAACATTTCCTGATGTTCTTCGAGTACACGGTGGATATTATGTATCTACGGCGTGCACTTGAAGAACTGTAAGGAGATGCTGTCGAAATTTGCCCGCGTCGAAATTTCATCCATTGGAATCGTAAATTACAGCACATAACTGTGCATTCCTGAATGGGATAAGGCCCTTACCGGAGGAATAAGGTGACAAGACAATAGTTGAAGTTGTTGTAATTCTTGTTCTTTTATTGGGATTGCAGACAAAATGGACAGACAGTGGATACAGAATCATAATAGATGTGCGGTTGAGTACTTGGATGGAATAGATGAGTTCATTGAATTCGCAACTAGACACAACCTAGGTTCAACTCATATCCGATGTCCGTGTAGGAGGTGTAATAACTCAATGAGGGAGACAATCGAAAATGTTCGATTTCATTTAGTAAGAAATGGGATGATGGAGACCTATACTACTTGGTATCATCATGGAGAACGATTAGACCAACCTTCGTCTTCATATATGACACAAGTGGAGACTGTTGAATCTAATGTGGATCCTAATGAACAAGTTATGGATATTCTAAATGACGTTTATCCATACGCCTCGACCAACACCAATGAGGAAGGGGGAGATGACAGTCGTCCAACCATGGACAGTGAGGCATTCAAAAATTATGAAAAACTATTGAAAAATGCCAAGCAAGAATTATATCCGGGTTGCGAGAACTTTTCGGTGCTCACGGCAATTGTGGAGTTGATTCATGGCAAGATCAAGTTTCGTTTGTCAAACAAGTGTTTTGATTACTTTTTGGGAGTTATCAAGAGGATGCTTCCAAAGGAGAATTGTTTACCTGAAGATAATAAAAGTGCCCAAAAAGTGTTGAAGAATCTCGGATTGGGGTATGAAAAAATTCACGCATGTGTAAATAATTGTATATTGTTCTATAAGGAGAACATACAGTTGGATAAATGCCCTGTATGTAATGAGCCGAGGTTTAAAATGACATCGCAGAATAGAAAGACCAAGATTCCACAAAAAGTAATGCGTTATCTTCCATTAAAGCCTAGGTTACAGCGGTTGTACATGTCGATGCATACGGCAACTGATATGAGATGGCATAAAGAAAGACGGGTAAATGACGATGTGATGAGGCATCCTGCAGACGGCGAGGCATGGAAAGAATTTGATCGGATGTACCCTGATTTTTCAGCTGACCCGTGAAACATAAGATTGGGACTTGCCACCGACGGATTTAATCCGTTCGGGGTTCTAAACCAAACTCACAGCACTTGGCCGGTCGTCGTGTTTCCTTATAATCTCCCACCTTGGAAGTGCATGAAAAAAGAATACATGATGTTGACTCTATTAATTAACGAAGATCCAAGAAAGTCCATTGATGTTTATTTGCGACCATTGGTTGATGAGCTAAAAGATTTATGGGAAAATGGTGTTCGTACATACGATAAGTCTACTGGGCAGATGTTCACCATGCGAGCAGCAGTGATGTGGACAGTAAACGATTTTCCCGCGTATGCAATGGTTTCTGGGTGGATGACTAAAGGTTATTTGGCATGTCCAATATGCAAGGAGAACGTAACATCGTCTTGGCATGCGAGAAAAGTTTGTTATCTTGGTCATCGTAGATGGCTCCCTTGGGACAACGAGTGGCGTCACAACGATAAAGCTTTCCACGGCACAAAAGAGACTCAACCAAGACCAAGAGAATGGTCCGGAGATGAGATTTTGGATCAGTTAAACCGTTTGAAATTTGGTCATTTTGGCAAAGGGGTCAGTAAGCCCAGACCAACTACACATCTGAACTGGACGCACAAAAGTATGTTATTTGAGCTCCCGTACTGGTCAAAGTTAAAATTGAGACACAATCTCGATGTTATGCATATTGAGAAAAATGTGTTTGATACTTTGGTCGGGACAATTCTAGACATTGAAGGAAAAACGAAGGACACGATCAAAGCTCGCTTGGATTTGGAACGAATGGGCATTAGGTCATCCTTGTGGATGAAGAAAGTTGGTGGTACATTGAAGAAAGGCCATCCTTTTTTTACAGTTAAGCCGAATGGGAAGAAAGAGTTTTTCAACTTTATTTCTTCTGTAAAGTTTCCAGATGGGTATGCTTCCAATATCTCGCGTTGCGTGAACGTAAGTGGGTCTAAATTCTCAAACATGAAGAGTCATGACTGTCATGTGATACTCCAACGTCTTCTACCGATTGGTATTCGACACTTATTGCCTCTTGATGTGGTGAAACCAATAGTGTTGTTGTCGAGATTTTTTTCACAGTTAACTGCAAGGTGTTTGCGGAAGTCAGATGTTAAACAATTGCAGGACGACATTGTGAAAGTCTTATGCAAGTTCGAACAGATATTTCCTCCAGCTTTCTTTACAAGTATGATTCACGTGATGATTCACTTGCCAGATGAGGCATTGCTTGCCGGACCAGTCAATTGTCGATGGATGTATCCAATAGAAAGGTACTTAATTTCTATATATATATGAATCTGTTATATATATATATATAGATAACAGATTCATGATCAACGAACGCTTTGAATAATTTGTATCATACCTTTTATTTGTGCAGATATCTTGGTGAGTTGAAAAAGTCTGTCCGAAATAAGGCAAAGCCCGAAGGATCACTTGTGGAAGCATGGGTCGCATATGAGTCACTTACTTTTTGTGGAATGTATCTTCAAGATGTTGAGACAGCTTCCAATCGTCCTCAACGCAATAATGACGGTGGTGTTAGAAAAGAGAAACTGTATGTTTTTGCCCAAATTGCGCGACCATTCGGCGATCCTGTAAAAGGCGAATCGTTTACTAAAAAGGACATGGAGGTAGCGCATTGGTTCATACTCAACAATTGTGACGAGGCTTTGCCATACCTTGAACAACATGAACAGTTGATGAAACGGGAACATCCTTCACATTTATATGCCAAGAAGCACCGTGAATTGTTTCCTTCGTGGTTTCACAAACATGTAAGTTGTATGTGTTTTGAATTGAGCATTTTTTCCAAATTGTTCATGGCCGTCTTTAAATTTGGTTACACTAACAGGTTAACTTTTTGTATATGTTATATTAGATGAACAAATTGAAGGAATTGAATTCACCATCTTACGATGAAGAATTATATAACTTGGCGAGAGGACCACTTCACGTTGAATTGTTCTCAGGTTGTCATGTCAACGGGATCAAGTTCTTGGGGGCAACACGTGATGACAAGTTGTGTACTCAAAATAGTGGTGTCCACGTCCCGGGTGCTGGCGATAGTGAAGACATTGATTTTTATGGCAAACTAACTAGTGTAATACAATTGCTTTACAAAGACAGATGTCAAGTGATATTGTTTAAGTGTCTTTGGTTTGATACAAACCCAAATAGCCGAACGAGTGTTAAGCGAGACCATGGTTTACTATCAGTAAACACTACCAAATGTTGGTACGATGAAGACCCATACATTTTGGCAACTATGGCGAAACAAATATTCTATCTAGACGACCCTAAAGCCGGCAGTGGTTGGAAAGTTGTTCAGAAGATTGATCGAAGAGGGCTATATGATATTCCGGAACTAGATCATGATGACAACGACGACAACGTCGCTGACCAACAGTTTTCATCTTTGATAGAAATTGGTGAAGAAACACTACGGGATACTAATGTTGTCCAAGAACCATTTGAAGTAGCTGGAGTTCCCGAATTCGAAATATCAATTGATCTTGGTGATCTGCCGCGATACAATGCACCGAAAGAGGCAAACGAAGATGAGGACGAATGGAAATCCGAAAATGATAGTAGTGAGGATAGCGAGAGTTATTACTGTAGTTCGGATGAGGATTAATATAAACTTGTAAAGGAAAAAAGCAGGGGGCTGAGGAGAGGCAAAGTCAAACTAAAAAAGGCACGGGAAGAATCTGATCGTGATCGTTTGAAGGTATTCTTCATTTTTTACCAATCTGAACAACGAAGTACAAGTTATTTATACTCGTTATAGGTTATGTTTATGCAGATATGATAGTATTTATGCTCATTCGGTTTTGAAGCTGCATTTTGTTTTAGCATGTAATCATTTGCTTTTATTATGAATTGACATGTTCATTTTGGATTCACTTCATTTGGATCAGGTGTAGATGTCCACACAGACTAAATTATAGTGTGGTAAGTTATACACGCACACTTTGAATTATTTAACTGCCTACACATGATGAATATGAGAACTTTTGTATATGCTGACTTTGATGTGTGATGCAAATCCAGTGGTCTATGCGATTGGAAGGGGAAGAAGTGAAGGTTGTGGCACTTGGTACAGCTTGGGTGGCAGCAATTACGAGTCTTAACTTCCTTCGCATTTTCACTGACAGTGGTTTGCAGGTATGCTGGTATACTTCAAATCATATTTCTCTTCTAGGTTAATTAAGTTATTCTTGGGGAGTGGGATTGTTAAGTTATTTATAGCTGTCTCTTTAGCAGTGATCTCTCTACAAATTTAATACATTGTACACTAGGAACTGCTTTAGCAACAACCTTTCATATATTTAGTGTAAAACGGCCAGGAACTAGTAGGTGTGATTGAGGTTAACTATGTAAATTAGTTAATGCATCGCACTTTTGATTTTAAGTTACTCTAAATTGTTGACGGTAGTGAGCTTAGTTTCCGGAGATTTCTGTTTTTCTGAATTAGTTAATCCATCCTACTTTTTTCAGGTGATGCCGAAGCCAGTCCTCACTCTGCTAAATTTTTCATTCCCTCTAGCTTCCTCTGATCTAGGTGCAGAAGCCCTTGAAAATGAGTTTATACTAAACAACACGCACCTTGTACAGGTTTGTCCTTTCACTCTGCTCACCTCATAGTGTTTATGTTTCCATGTTTGAGAAAAGAACTGCCTGCTTTATGCATGTTCTACCTGCTGCTGGTGAATGCCTCAGACGCTTACACGTATGCTTACACGTATGCTTTATGCCTGTTCTACCTGTTCTACCTGTCATAAGGCTTTTACTTGCTTGCGAATCTCTTGATTCTCGGGATGATGTTGAGAAGATTTTAAATTTTGGTATCTGCATTTTGCGTGGTTCACAGAAAACCAGTGCAAGGGACCTGCTGAAACGTATTGAAGTGGCCATTGAAAAGGTAAATATAGTAGCTTCATAGTATTTAGACTCCCACACTTACACTTCCTAAAATTCCGGCAATATAACATTTATATTTTAAGCAGCTCAAATGTGGGACTAATCTTGAAGATATTGGCTTGTGGTCGATTATGAAGGATAATATTGGCTCCTTTTCACATATAACATTTCTGTTTCTCCATTGACGCTCTGTTTCCAAAGCTCACAGAGAAAAGAAAACCCACCAAGACCCACCTCTCACATCTTGCTGGTATGCACTCAACTTCCCTCTATATGTTCCTTGTTTTGTTTGTGGTGAGCCGGTGATCAAAGACTGCGAGTCAATTATGCTCTTAGAAGTGTCAGAGCTTCAAAATCAGATGAAGGGTTTCAGCGTAAACATGTGATGCTGTTGGAGTCATTGAGGCAATTAGAGGTATTTCCATGCATTTAATCACTAAGTTTCTTCTTTATACAT
The DNA here is from genome assembly GCA_035220775.1 of Malus fusca. NCBI lineage: Eukaryota > Viridiplantae > Streptophyta > Magnoliopsida > Rosales > Rosaceae > Malus > Malus fusca. The sequence continues at coordinate 43,754,865 of CM069073.1, read as the reverse complement.
GTGCTGCAATAAGGGGTGGTGGAAATCTTGCTAGTCGGAAAGTAAATCCCTATCTAAATTTCCTTTTGCAGACAGAAAAAAATAGAGCTGGAACCTACAGTAGTGGATGAAACAAAGGAGCGTGAGTCATACGGACAAGGAATAGGAGACTTAGTGGTCAGTTATCTTTCCATTATCTTAGTATTTTGTTGAACTCATTGTTTTCACATATGAGAAGGCTTGGGAAATGGTATATGATAGAGAATCCTTCTTTTTGATTAAGTAAAGAAACTTAATTTGATATGAATTATTTTGTCTTCAGATGCTCTAAGAAGTGCTTCCTGTCGGAGCAGGGAAGGTTTGGGAAATGGTTGTATATTTGAAAGAGATTCTTTCTTTTCTAGTCGATTACATGGAGTTGTATATGTGAAAATGAGGGATGATTTACCAGAACCCAAGGAGAAAGAGAAGCATATTGTCTTTTTTTTTAACATTTTGCATTCCAATACAAATTACACATATTTTACCCAAAATTACAAACATTATATATATATATATATATATATATATATATATATATATATATATATATATATATCTACGGGGATTGAAGTACATACACTTTGCAAATGTTTTGCACCGCGACCTGAAACCGAGTAACCTAATCTCATTGCAAATTGTGACCTTAAGATTTGTGACTTTGGGCTGGCAAGAACTACATCAGAGACCTTAAGATTTGTGACTTTGAGTCATAACTGAGGTATATACATCACCAAGATGTATTATATTATATTATATATATATATATATATATATATATATATCATACTACAATCTTCCAAATCAACTAATTAATAGAACTCCATAAGGGTTTTACAAAATGTGAAGCATAGCTATACGTCATGGGGCAATGCCGTATTCAACATCACCAAGATGTACCACCCAATTACATCGCCACTTCAAGGAAGAATTCATAGTATCGAACACCCAAAAATCTGCAACACACCCACAAAATCAAGAGCAATGAGCAAGTATACAAAATCAGACATTACTCTTGCACAATCCATCCTAATTATTAAACATCACAGAAAATATCTGCAAAAGAACATGTGAAAATACATACCATGCTTAATCAAGACTAATAATATTGGAGCATTGTCCCAAGTTTTCGTTAAGGCTCATGTCAAAAATTTCTTCAGTGAGTTCTTCCAAGTCAGCACCCTCTTTCTCTAAAGCTAAACATAAAAGTTAAAAATTACTCCTCCTCTGTCTAAGCATTTGAAAATTACCCAAGTTGGTTGCCAAGTATAAGATATTCGAGAAGTATGAGTAACTTCTGGCATGTAATAGTTCATGGAAAGAAGCGGCTTAATGTTCCAAGATAACCTATTTTCTTTCTTCATTAGCTTCTTTTCAAGGTTACCAAGGACTTCACAGAGACAGCGGAGGTCAAATGAAGTTCCATGATTGTATACAATGCAGGGATAGAAAGAGGAACCATAGTACCACTGGAAGAAGGAAGAATAAACTGGCATGGGAACATCAACTGACAAACCATTTCAAGGCATGAGAGTGGAAGTAATGATTCTAATGAAATCTACTCCAAACTTCGAATGTAATATCCTAGATTCCTATGTGGTATCTTTCAAACCGTAATGAAAATAACCCTTTCTTCATCTGATAAACAGGCCTGATGCAATACTACCTTGAATACTGATGAATTACACACACACACACACACACACACACACACGAGGGCCATGAGTAAACTGTGGTATAATAGTTGATTCTCAAAAACCATGAAATCTACACCAATTATAATCAGAACCCAATTCGTCGAAGGGCTTGGCTGCCGCCTGCTTCTCCTCCTCAATCGCCATCAAACCCATGATAGAAGAATAACGTATGTATGTGTGTGTGTATGAATGGAGTGTGTGATGGGATGTAGAAGTGGGAAGATCTCTCTCTATGCGAAGGAAGAGAACAAAAGCACAATCACACACAGAAAGCACCATTTGCACAACAAAAGCACAATCGCAATCGAAATCATCAAACACAAATCAACTAATTCCAAATTAATTTGAAGCTCATCTGATGAGTACCACCTCAAACCAAGCTCAAGCAAAAACTGAGAAAATTAGACGAAAAATATAATCTGAAAAAACGAAAAGTAATCGCCATGGAAGAAGAGGTGAAAGGGAATCAGAACTTACCGGAGAGAGGGTGGCAGAACTTAGTGAACGGCAGCCAACTTTGAGGAAGAAGATGAGGGAGAGAATGGCAGCCACTCAGTCGGGTTCGAACGTGAGAGAACAGAGAGAGGTAGGTTTTCTAGGAATTGGATCATCGCCGGATCTAATTCATGGGGATCCTAGGGATCAACCCAAGTGGGCCGTTGATCAAAAATCGTGCGGCCACAATTTTTTTCTTTTTTATATTTTTCATGCAAAACGAGACTATTTTACTTTTAAAATATTTAATTGTGACCGCACGATTTTTGATCTACGGCCCACGTGGGTTGATCCCTAGGATCCCCAGGAATTAGATCCGGCGAGGATCCAATTCCGGTTTTCTATTCCAACTATGAAATTACACAAAAGTCCTTCTTAACGGGTGCTAACGGGTTTCACGGGTATCCACTTTTGTAAATACATTCAATTGACGATCGAATTAGTTCATTGTATTCATATAGGGTCAAGGAGTGTATCTGTAAAAAAATCATCAAAATCGGAGTTCAAAGTAACGTTAAATCGTGATTTTTTATTTATAACCGTCGAAATGTTTTGTCCTGTTACTTGATCTCTGCATGTTCGTTTTTTGCCATTTTTGGTGTACGAGATCTTGAAGCATATAAAAACATGTTTGACGGTTGGATCGTTGAAATTAATTTCGTACAATGCGTTTCCCATCAAAACGATTGCTTTACTAACACTTAGAATTTAATTATATTTTCATTAAGTATAACTTAAGATTTTGTGGTATCCACTTGCGTAAATACTTTAAATTGACGATCGAATATGTTCATTGTATTCATATAGGGTCAAGGAGTGTATCTGTAAAAAATCATCAAAATCGGAGTTAAAAGTACCGTTAAATCGTGATTTTTCGTTTATAACCGTCGAAATGTTTTGTCCTGTTACTTGATCTCTGCATGTTCGTTTTTTGCCATTTTTGGCGTACGAGATCTTGAAGCATATAAAAACATGTTTGACGGTTGGATCGTTGAAATTAATTTCGTACAATGCGTTTCCCATCAAAACGATTGCTTTACTAACACTTAAGAGTTTAATTATATTTTCATTAAGTATAACTTAAGATTTTGTGGTATCCACTTGTGTAAATACTTTAAATTGACGATCGAATATGTTCATTGTATTCATATAGGGTCAAGGAGTGTATCTGTAAAAAATCATCAAAATCGGAGTTAAAAGTACCGTTAAATTGTGATTTTTCGTTTATAACCGTCGAAATGTTTTGTCCTGTTACTTGATCTCTGCATGTTCGTTTTTTGCCATTTTTGGCGTACGGGATCTTGAAGCATATAAAAACATGTTTGACGGTTGGATCGTTGAAATTAATTTCGTACAATGCGTTTCCCATCAAAACGATTGCTTTACTAACACTTAGAGTTTAATTATATTTTCATTAAGTATAACTTAAGATTTTGTGGTATCCACTTGTGTAAATACTTTAAATTGACGATCGAATATGTTCATTGTATTCATATAGGGTCAAGGAGTGTATCTGTAAAAAATCATCAAAATCGGAGTTAAAAGTACCGTTAAATCGTGATTTTTCGTTTATAACCGTCGAAATGTTTTGTCCTGTTACTTGATCTCTGCATGTTCGTTTTTTGCCATTTTTGGCGTACGCGATCTCGAATCATATACAAACAAGTTTGACGGTTGGATCGTTCAAACTATTTTCGTACAATGTGTTTCCTATCAAGTTGAATGGTATATATGTTTACTAAGTATATTTTAATTTATTTATTTTGTAGTTATAACACTTAAGAGATTGAATGATATATATGTTAAAAAAATTATTATGGGTTTTTGTTAGAAAAATATATTATTGTGGGATTTAAGTAAAAAAAAAAAATTTGTACTTGAAAGGAGTAAAGTCACATTTTCAGTAAAATTTTTAATAATTTTAAAAAAATAAAAAATAACTTGCGTGACGCTTTAACGTAATCGTCGCGCAAAACAACTTTGCGTGACGTCAAATTGTATACCTACGTCACGCCAGTTGATAATTTTGGCGGTGAATAATGAAAAATAGGTGAATAATGAAATTTTTTGGCGCTGAACCCGTATCTCCCCTTCCCTTTCGCACAATCCTACATCTTTCCCCTTTCCCCTTTCCCCTTTCCCGTATCTCCCTCTCGCTCTTTCCCTCATCTACTCTTCAGTAAAATTATTATGTGTTTTTAATAATTTTATGGCGCAAAACAACTTTTCAGTAAAACATCTTTCCCCTTTCGCATAATGTTCATCTTTCCCTGCATAATCCTTCATCCCAATTAGTTGCAGCAAAAGAAGTTTTCTTAATTTAGTTGGTATGATGCATTTTTCCCCTTTCCCCTTTCCTGTATCTCCCTCTCGCCCTCTCGCTCTATCTTCCCCGTCGCTCTATCTCCCCTTTCCATAATCCTCATCTACTCTTCCCGTAGTCCTCATCTCCTCTATCTCTCCTTTTCGCCTTGATCCCCAAATCTTGAACCCAGAACCGCAGCCACACGAATCTCGAAGCCAACGCGAATCAAGTCTCAAAATCAAGGTAAGGGTTTCTGATGCAAATGTTGGTCTGGTTACTGAATTTAGGTAATGCAAATGTTGGCCTGGTTACTGAATTTAGTTGGTCTGATGCAAAATTAAGGTTGAATTGACTTAATTAATTTATTGAATTTAGCTCACCTGATGCAAATGTTGGTCTCTGGTTATTGATTAATTTATGAATATCTCTGATTTTATGAGATGGGTTTTGTTTAGTCTCCAACATTCGAAGGCTTGACGTTCGAAGGCTTCAACATTTGAAGGCTTGACTGATTAATTTATGATTATTAGATGGGTTTTGTTTAGTCTCCAATAACTCTCAATATCTCTGATTTTATGAGATGGGTTTTACTGATTAATTTATGCAAATGTTGGTTTGGTTGAAATAGCAATTGAGTCTCCAACATTCGAAGGCTTGACGTTCTTGTGTGATGTTTTTCTCCCTCTGTGTGCAGACGGTTCCTGTTTGTCAAAATCTCCAAGGCTTGACGGTTCCTGCAGACGGTTCCAGCTTGACGTTCTTTGCTGCTTCGTATGAATTAGCTTGAGGGTGAGCCTATCACTGTCCCTTAATTTTCAATACAACTCCAGTGGATGACCTTTTTGTTTCGTTATTAATTTTCTTCATGGTTCGGGGAGTCGGGGACATAACTGGGATACAGAGGAATTTTTGGTGATATAACTTTTGGGGGAGCATATTTGGTTGTTATCTCATATACATGAATAAGAACTGGGTAAATGTGAGTAATGAGGGCTGAGATCAATTGTGAAAAAGGAGGAGGAGGAGGTGGGAGTAGAGGGTCTTTCTATTTTAATTTTGTTTATGGTTTAGTTTTTCTTTTGTTTTTATGAGAAGAGAAGGGGGTATACGCCTTGGAATTGTGGGGATACTTTCGGGTGAATTATTCACTTGAATATATGATAATGGTATATCTACTCATTCTTTTCACTAAGTTATCATTGCTTTTAAGTTTTGAACTCAAGAACTACTAATCTTCTAACTTATTCAATTGAGTGAAGCAAAAAAAAAAAAAAAAACTCTGGTTGGGTGGAGGGATTTGAAGTATGGATTTGGGTTTGACAATTTGCAACATAAACTAGAACACATGAGGGTGCGTCTATTTCGATTGAATAACTAGATGAAATACATTTGACATGTATTTGAAATATAACTATACCCTAAAATGCCGTTTGAACACTTCATTTGTTTTCTTTCATTTCTTCATACACTCCCATAATCCATTTTATCTTCGGAAAATTCACTTCAACTATGAGTGTCAAAAAAATAATACATTTTTGTAGAGTTGAAGAGAAATATCCCAATACATGTCTTTTTGTTTTTTTCAATAATCCATATTTGTAGCAATGAAATACTAGTGTTCCTACCCCAAGTGATAGATGATTGATTACAAGATGGTATATATTCTTTAATTTCAATTTTTTTTTTCCAAAAACAACTAATTTCATTAAAACACATTGATACAAAGTGAGAAAAGTCTAAGGACAATATACAACATTAAACTAAAACTGCATCCCAAATACAAAAGGAAAAAAGGGAAACAAACCCCAAAAGTGAGCCCCATAGCAATCCTTAAACCGAAAACCCTAAATCTAAAAATGGGAACTAGCCTCCTCCACCAAAATAGTTGCATCACCACCACCAAGCCGCCTTCGTCGAGAGAAGAACCAACGAACCTAAGGGATAAAGGGAAAACGAGGGTGGGCAAGCCACTCGTGCTATAAGCGCTCCCATAATCTTACCAAATCGTGCAAATTGAACTTTAGCAACCACTTTAACTCAAAGCATACCTTCACAAAGTGAGAAAACTGGTTTTGTTTAACCCTTGATGAGGTACAGATGTTCTTATAATTGATTTGTCTTTCTGTCTTTGTATCTAAACATGTGACAATATTTTTTAATATCTTTGTTCATTGAGCTTCTTTTCTTTAGTACCTAGATTTGTACCTCACTCGCGTAGATGGCTTAAGAAGAAGAATATCATGCGCTGTTGAAGGAGAGCATGGCTTGGAGTATTCATTAATCAGGGAAACCTTTCAGGTTTGTTATTATTTTTCACTTATATAAAAACGTAATTCATTTTTGCGGCGAAGTTACAAGGAAAACTAGTTGGGATTAAACTTACCACAATTACTAAATTGCAATTAAATTGTATGTGTGTCTTGGTCTTCTGAATTAAGTGAGGTTTGGTCAGGGGTGGGTGGGGTGGGATTACAGGTGTTACATTGTTGTTTGCATATTCACCAGCTTGTTATTTTGTATATAAGCGTAACTCAGCTAAGTTTATTACGAAAGTTGCTTGACAAGTGCTAAATTACTGATCGGGCATATGTCAAGTTTTGTTTAAACTGCTGAAATGGCATGCTGTTAAATGGAAGAATGAACAGAGAGTACTAGTGTATTTGGATATGTTTTCGGTGATTACTGCCTAGTTGGTTGTTAACATAATTTTTTTATTCTTCTGCCTGGAATCAGGTGGAAGGTTCGTTATATGTTTGTTAAAATCATTGTGTCTCCTGCTGTCATCTCCGGGATGACTAGAGCACATGTAGTGAGCAGTCTTGCAATTTTTTCACACATGGTTTATTTGTTCAGTTTTCTTGCCTTTTTCTTCTAGTTTCAAATGCAAGAAAGGATTAGTTTCTAATGTTATATTTTTATGGTTCAAAAAGTGTAGATGTCGCGGTTGATCACTCGTCGTAGGAGTGTGACCAATGCGCCTCCCGCATTATCACCATCTACTGCTTCGGCCGTGAGTGCTCCATTGATTGGGGAGCCTACACCTTTCACTGAGGCTACTGCTACGACGTCCCAGGTGCCATTATCATCGACGTCATCAGTGTCGGTTCAGTTTCTCAATGCACGGCGGCCTCACCGGCGCCGTCGTGATTCGGAGCCTTCTGTTGACAATTCCTCATCATCCAGAGTCGAGGATGGGGGCTCCCCGCCAGGTAGTTTTTTTTTTCTAATTCTCACTACGTTGTATTTTTTTTTCATTTTAAAACTATTATTTTTATGATTGTGAAAATTTGCTGGATTGTGGAAATGTGTTGAAGGTTGTGAATTACTGTTATTTTACCTTTTTAAGGTTTTGGGAAATGATATACTATTAGGGGAGATTATGTAGAATTTTTTGTAGAAATTTAAGCTTAGGGTTTTCACCATAGTTTTTTTGGGCAGCTAAAAAAAACACCAGGGGACCTAATCGAATGCTGAAGGCGGCACAGATGGTACGTCTGTCCGCCTCCTTGATCAAGATTGCATATGACTCGCGACATCGTGGAGCGGCTACCTCACAACAACATAGTATCGTTGTTACTAGTTGTGGTTATGTTATTAAACATTGTTGTCCTATGCAATGGAAATCCTGGGCAAAAATTCCCGAGGAGACGAAGATACTAGTGCGAGACAAGTTGTCGGTTAGTATATTAATTTTTAGCCTTCTATCATTTTTTTTCAATTATGTTTACAAATATTATAAATCAAAGTATATTATCTTAATATTATTAAATTTCTTACTATTATTTTGCTATTTGTAGGTCAATTTTGATTTTAAGGACATATCCCCCGAGGTCATCACCTACTTAGATGAGACCTTCGCAAACCGGTACAAAAATTGGAAGTTCGATCTTCATGCGCATTTTAAGATATGGGGTGATCTGGAGACTGCTCGCCTACAGGGTTGCCCATCCGAGTTGGCGGATCGGCCAGAGGATTGGGAGTGGCTCTGCAACCATTTTACGGACCCAACATTTGTGGTATGTACATAATATTTTAATAATAGTTCAATAATGTTTTAGTTATTTTTTAAGCATTTAAAAATAATTGCTTTCAAATAGTCGCACTAACATCTATATTATGTGTTTCACAGAAGAAATCTATTGCTGGCAAGATTGCTCGGGAGTCAAAGACACTTCTCCACCATTCCGGTTCGAAGCCCTTTTCGTATAGGCTTGAGGCACGACGTGAGGTAAAAGTATATTACTTTTGAAATTTTATACAATTTTTTTTTATTGATTAATAAAATTTTCTTAATGTTTTTTTTTCTTTTCTTCAGGAGGGTTCTAAGTTCCCAGAGATCGACTTGTTCAAGGACGTTTACGTTCAACCTGGCGATGAGAACAGTGAGCAACTTTATGTAAGTATATGTAATTGTTATTATTCTTATATTTATGAATCCTTCAAATATTATTTATATTTTGTTATTAAACATTATATGTTTTTTCTTTATTATTACAGGCATCTATGCTGGAAAAGCGTGATGTTGTTCTCCAAGAAGCAACATCGTAACTTCCCCCGGAGACCCCGATCGAGGACGTCACTGTACCCGAGGATGTAGGTTTTGAGATCATGACTGAGGTCCTGAATCAGAAGTTCGGTCGTCGTCATGGCAAAGTTGTTAGGGGCATGGGGAAGGCGCGTGTTCGTGAAACGGATGCCTCATCTTCCAGATCGACCACAGGAGAGGTCAATGCTCTGAAGGATGAAGTGACAACCCTAAAAGGTCAGCTTGTAGCCCAGGACGAGCAGATAAAGGTCCAGAATGAGCAGATAAAGGTTCAGAATGAGCAGATGAGGGTCCAAAACGAGCAGCTGAGGGCCGAGAACGAGCAGATGAAGGCCCAGGTTAGGACCCAGGGCGACCAGATGAGTATGATTCTACAGGCCTTAGCGATGTCTGGTCTTCCAATTCAGATGCCATCACCTGATCTTGCTCCACCTTCGACCTCCCAGCCACTTCGTCCAGCTGATACCTAGTAGTTTGATGTATCACACTTAGAAGACTATTTATTGTAGTTTTTTTTTTTTTTTGTTCGGACATATTGTATGTACATTTTCATGTATAGTTTATAATTAAATACTTTTTATTGGTTATTTATTTTAGAATTGAATTACAATATTTATTAAAAATTAAAGCAAAACTATTTTGTACCCAAAAAAAAAAAAAATAGTTTGCGTGACGCACAATCCTACGTCGCGCCATTTTTTTGTCCAAAAAAAAATGTTTGCGTGACGAAGATGTTGCATAGGTCACGCAAAGTACCCTTGCGTGACGTGAAATCCTACGTCGCGGCATTTTTTTTGTCCAAAAAAAAAGTTTGCGTGACGAAGAAGTTGCATATGTCACGCAAAGTTCCCTTGTGTGACGTACAATCCTACGTCGCGCCATTTTTTTGTCCAAACAAAAAAGTTTGCGTGACGAAGAAGTTGCATAGGTCACGCAAAGTGCCTTTGCGTGACGTAAAATCCTACGTCGCGCCATTTTTTTGTCCAAAAAAAGATAGTTTGCGTGACGAAGGCGTTTTATAGGTCGCGCAAAGTGGGTTTGCGTGACGTCATATTGTGCGTCACGCAAAGACACTTTGCGCGACGTACATTTATACGTCGCGCAAACCCACTTTGCGGGACGTACATCATTTCTTCGTCACGCAAACCTTACTTTCACAGGCTTGCCGCGACGTTTGGTGCGTGACGAAGGTTCGTCGCTCAAATTTTTGCGCGACGTTTTTTGACTTTGCGTGACAAAGGACCTACGTCACGCAAAGTGTTTTTTGTACTAGTACTACGTGCTTATTATGCCCGTGGTAAATTTGTACTTTTTATAACGAGCTCATAAAATCCGTGATAAAATTATCGTGGTAGATGAGCTGTTGTGTTGTAGTGAGTGCAGAAAAGAGTAGCAAACAAACACATAACCGATTGAATCTCCAGAACCAAAGCATATGTAATGGTCTGCTTGGCCTTCTTGTATGTCAACTCTATCAACGGCAACACAAATCCATACAAAGCAGCCGCCGCCACCGTCATAAAAAACCCGGCAATATACTCCTTATTCGTTTCACCCTCTGGCCGATCAGAGCTGGTGTTCAACCCCAAAACAGCCGCACCCATAGTCAACAACACGACGGCGTTTATGGAGAATGAGGTGAACTTCTGCTTTACAAGAATAAAGGCAAAAAGGGCAGTGAAGGCTAGCTGGCCAGCGATGATTAGGGCTGACGTAGAGACAGGAAGTCGGGCCACGCCGTAGGCGTAAAGGTAGTCGTCTAGGCCGGTGAGGACGCCGATGACAGCGGAGGCCATAAAGAGTGGGAGTTTCATGAAGAAGAGTTTGGTTGATGGGCCTTCAGTCTTGCGGCGGTGGTAATAACCGATGGCTATGGGGATGAAGATGATTGGCCAGCCGCCGGTTTGGAGCCAGCTCGAAAGCCAGACACGTTTGCCTCCATGGATGAAGTAAAGGCGCATTACCAATGGACCTCCGCATGTGCCTATGGATAAAAGTGTGCAGCTTATAACGAGGAGGAGCGTTTTCATGACAGCGTTACGCTTTTCAATATGATCGGTTTCCATTTACATCTACGTCAGGCCCTCACACAAACGCCGAAACGCGGAAATTTCAGGACTGGCTCGGTATTAATGAATATGTTTTTCTCAGTGACGTTAGTGTTGTAGGCAGTAAAGGGCAGGAAATGATCCGGCTGTGTGGGAGTGAAATAATGGAGCAACGGAAAGAGTGTGACAAAAGGAAGGGAGTCGAGCAATGTTTATATCAAGGGTAGAGTAGGTGCCTATCAAGTCGATGAGAATAGTGAATAGTCAAGAGAGCTGTTAAGGCCACCCCCCAATCCTATTTCTCCACCCCTTTTTTAATTTATTTTTTATGACATGTTTACCCCCTATGTCAAATGACGTAAATACCTAAATAATCTAGAACCCTTCTATCTCCCTCCCACTTTCAGACCTCTAGCAGTCCAGCTCCACTCTCTAGAACTCGCATCCCACAAATCTTCTTATCCATAATTCTAACTCAGTTTCTTCTTTTTGTTTTTGCAAAACTCAAAAGGATCCAATTTCTTTGAATTTCATTTTGTTGTTAGCTACTGCTTTGGTACAATTGAAAGAAAAAAAAAAGTGAAAAATTGAAAATTTAGAAGAAAAACGGAGAGCCCAGCAACCAACTCCCCACATCCATGAGCTACCCACCCCATCCAATTTGACGGCAACCACCCTCCACTGGCTTGACACTTCAACCTAATCTTTTCCTTCCTCCATCTCAATCAAACTCACAAATACTAAAACTCAACTTCAACCGTGGATGTCGCTCATCCTCGTCCTCCTAGTCAAAATGGGCCACGTCAAGGCCTTCCCCTCCAAATTTCCAGAGAGAAAAAATTGTTTCTAGTGGGAAGGAGGTTGTTGTCGAATTGAGTCGGATGAGGTTGTTGTCGAATTGAGTCGGATGATGTTAATTGTATCTAGGATATTTCAGGAATAGAACTAGGTGGAGAAAGAGTATTAAGTATTTTTAGCTTTTTATGGTGGGTGAAATTATAAGGGGATGAGAAAATAGGACAATGGGATGGGTTTAGTAACACTCATAGTCAATGGCATATACATAAACATCTTGAATTTGTCCTATTGAAAATGAGTAAGGCTATACTTAATAAATTTTTTATACCACATTTGTATCACATTTCTAATAAAAGTAGAACCTACGTACCAACACATGTAGGTTCCATTTATATTAAAGATGTTGTACAAATATTGTATGGAAAATACGGTAAAAATTAGAAAACCTAGCATTCTTGTCATGTTTTCCGTGTTTGTGTTGTTTTCGTGATATACCCGATATCTTAACGGGTCGTGTCGTGTAACATCCGTTAAAGTAAACGGGTAATATGACCCGACCCCAAATCGACCCGTTAATATTATCAGGTAATATGACTAGACATGTTATCTATTAAAGAAAATATATTTTAAATCAATGAAAATGAAAAACATAATTTGACCCCTAAATAAATGAAAAACATAATACTAAATTAGTATATGCATACCATATTGTCACATAATTATTATTTCAAAACATAAAAAAGAACATTTGTCTTTCAAGTATGACATACCCCAAAATAAGAGCGTAATGAAAAAAACATTAGTACAATACTACAAAATACCAAATTTTCAAGGAGATGCAAAATGAAGGGAGTTGTGCTTCAAGGTTAAGGATGCAATGACGAGCGTTTATATATGCTTTCACATTTTTCAGACTTGTACATTAATGATTACGAATTTTATTTATTTTGAACTCCCTTTAAGTAATATTCATGAGGGTTTGTATACCCATCCTCAAAGCATAAAGGATGCGATCATGAGTGTCTACCTATTTTTTTTACATTTTTTTGCACTTGTAAATTAATTATTATAATTTTTTAATGTGTTTGGTATTTTTAAATTACTTGATATATTTAATTTTAATGTGTTTTATAATTTTTTTACTCTCACTCTTTGCCTACAGTATACTATAAAAATAAATAAATAAATAAAACTTAATTTAAAAAAAAAAATTATATAGAATAATAATACAATATATACAATATATGCTTATACACTATGGCTATTGTATTTTATAGTAAGTTTTTTTGGTAGTTTAAAAAATTAAAATCATCAAAATAACATTTTTCTTAACGTGTCGAAATGGGTTACCCACATGTCACCCTCGTGTAAACCTGTAAACCTGTTATTAACGGGTTCTTATCTAGTGGCGGAGCTAGAAATCCAGACTAGGAGGGGCCTTTAAGCCATACAAAAGAAGCTAAACAAAATAATTGAAATCTTATTGAATGGAAGAAAAATTAAAGGTATATTATAAGAATAAAACTTGTTTATGAGTTTTGATTAATAAAAGATTAATACGTTAGATTCGAACAAATATTTTTTTAATTAAGTCTTAAAATTATATCATGTTCTAGACTTTATAGGTCTTCTTTTATATCAACTGACAAAGAAAAAGGGTATGATTTTTACATGGTAAAACATAAGGTTAATATTAAAAAAAAAAAAAGTTGCTTGGTTTGCATATGGTAACACAGAAGGCAAATTATAACACTAACAAAATGGGGGTTGGTTCTTATACGGTTAAAAAAGGGGGTTGGTTCTTAGAGCAGTTCCATATCGTGGGAAAGTTCCTCCAGGGCTATCCACTATTTAATCCACCTTGTGAACAGTAATTGCCCTTAATGAACAGTAATTGTTTTTTGCATCTCCACCCTACACTTGAATAGGTCTGGCAATAAGTAAATAAAATAATAGTATTTTTTGCAATTTGCTTGGAATTTCCCGTGTACTCTCCACTCCCTCACGTCACTCCCTCTCTTTCCACCCATCTTTCTCACTTCTCTCCATTTTTCTGAAGTTCCTCTCTCTCTCTCTCTCTAAGCTCTCGACACTCTCACTCTCTCTAGAGCTCCGAGAGCTCTCACCCACTTTCTTCTTCGAAAATTAAACAAATCAAACACCAATACCATGAAACCTTAATCTCTTGGACTAAAGGATCCTAGCTATACCGTTGCATGCGTCATCGGACCATCACGGTATAAACCACCATTGAAGCTGAGAGCTTCAAGATCTGAAACTCGAACCCAGGTGAGGTTCTTTATGCAAATCTTGTTTCATTATGTCTTAATGTTGCTTGGGGCAAGATTTGTGGTGTTTTTCCAGTTCGAAACCAGAGGTTTAACCCCTGCAATTTCTCTTAAACCTTGCCTAGTTTTTTGTCACCTCCTCAAAGCAAACTCTGGCAAGTTTGTGGGTTCTGGAGCTCTTGCTCAATTTGAATCTATTCCAGGTACTTAAATGCCTCTTTGCATGTGAAAATTAGTTGGAAATTACTAAGGTTTGACATGCATGCATACTGTTTTTCCTCATTTTCAGAATCCGGCGAAGAAACCCAACCCTTGCAGGCCATTTTCCGATAATAAAAAAGTGGCTGACGTCTGGGTGACGTCAGCCTTACGTCACGTTGCCTTCGGGCTCTCGGGCTGGCAACTCAAGTCAGGCCTCTCACTCGGGCCTGCTCGGGCTCCCTCACCAGCACATGCTAGGTTGCCTGCTTGGGCTCTCTGCCACTGTTCGCGGGCCTGTCCCTCGGGCTCTAGCACATGCTGGAGCTGCTCTTATATGGTTAAAAAAAAAGGGCAAATTTAAGGTTTTTAAGATGTTGGTACTCGGTACACTCAACAAGTCCCAACCCCAAGACCAATGGTAACTCTAAACCCCAATAACCAATGAGCCACATGATCATTATAGTAAATGTTGTCAGATAATACAAATAAAATGGAATTCCAGGATAGGGCCGGGCCTTTACTACCCTCTATATGGCTCTGTCGCTGCTCTTATGGTGTGACTCGATAACAATATAAATAGTTATTGTGTCGATCCGAAACCCGTTATTTTCGTGTTGTGTTAATTAGTCATGTAAGAAATTGTCAGATCTAGTAAAAATAACTTTCTTTTATTGAAAATTGGTTTTCATCTGTGTTAATGTGTGCAACTATCAAAGTTGGAAAGAGACTTCGTATTTGATTAATTAATTTGGGATCATGGACATGTGGACGTTTCTAACTTCTTGGGAAATAAAGATTGGTTTGCAGCCTTTATTTGTTATGGAAACTTTAACGAAAAGCTCTCGGTACTGTTCACTTTAACGAAAAATCATATTTTTACACTAAAATGACAATTCTGGTACTATATACTTTATTTATTAGAAGTGTGAGCAATTGAGTTGATACAAAGTTTTATTCTTAAATTTTTTGTAGTTTACTTGTAACCTATATAATTGTGTTCCGACATGATGTTAACACAACATTAAGGACGTAAATTACAAAAATGTAAATGACTATATACTAGAATCATTTACATTTACAATCTAAACATTGTCAGTAATACTAACATAAATGGCAGCTTTTGACTAGTCCTCACCTAAACAAGTTTTAATATTTGGGTTGATATCCAAGCGTAGAAATGAGTAAATCTTGCCAGTAAGGGTAAACATTTGACAAACGCTACAATTTGGTCTTCAACTTTTCCCTTTATATTGTCAAGTGTACTTTGATTGTAACTCTCATTAGAAATCTGATGCAGATTCTCGCTATAATTTTGTTCATAAAAAAAAACCCCAAATATTTTATTTAATTTGTGTATGGTGAATTTTGCCTTTTGACTAGCCGTTACCTGAGCAAGTGTAATATTTGGGTTGATAATACATGATCCTAATGTAGAAATGAGCCTCACAATACCCTCAAAATAATACAACGATAGATGTGTTTATATAAAATATTGAGTATTACAGATATCTAGCTAGGAGACCAAACGGCTGTAATCCGTCTTCGTGAGTGAGATAACAAAGTAGATAGTCTGTGACAAAGGAAAGAGTTAAAGCAATCGATATATCATGTTCATGTGAACTTAAACAACTAACCTTGAGAGAAGTCATCCTTGATAGCACAGCAAGCCATGAGTTGCAACAAGTACACGAGAGCCCTAAGAACACGAGCAAGGTCTTCTGCACTCTCACCCAACTGTATAACTCAAACTTATAGGGAGTTTTTCTGAGTTTGATTTCGGTGGTGTGTGCAAGGACCTATGCTTAGTATTTATATTAACTTAGCCCTAATGCATCGTTTCATAATGATGTCACTACTAGAAATTTTGACTTTACCAACAAAAGTAGTTTGCCGGCAAAAGTCAAAGTTTGTAGGCAAAGTGTCTTTCCCGAGGAAAAAATTTGTCAGCAATTTTGTCGCACAAAGCATGTTGCCTAAGAGTTTTGCCGACGAATTTTGGTATTTC
The DNA here is from genome assembly GCA_035220775.1 of Malus fusca. Classification (NCBI taxonomy): domain Eukaryota; kingdom Viridiplantae; phylum Streptophyta; class Magnoliopsida; order Rosales; family Rosaceae; genus Malus; species Malus fusca. Next base: position 43,738,464 of record CM069073.1, on the reverse strand, counting down.
ATCGGCTAAGATTCAACTTTTCCCGTCAAAATCTTATTTGTTGGCATTTCCATCTTTTCCGACAAATATTTTCGTCGGTATAGGCCTTTTTAGCCGACGGATAATACTTTTTAGCTTACAAAATGTGTTTGTTGCCATGGATATTTCGTCGGCACAACCTTCTCTCTGCCAACAAATTGGTTTTGTCAGGAAGACATTTAATTTATAAAAAAAAAAAAGCTTTGATGCTCAACTCTTACATATGCATATCAAAATATAATAGACAATTGTTAAGAAGTAATATTTTACTAATTGATAAATGTTGAATGTACATCCAGAGTGCTATACAAAAGCATCTTTAATGAAATCATAAAACAATTGAAGGAATGTTACACATGAACCAAATAAAAAATATCAAAAGTCGTGGACTGAAACTGTTCGTACAAAAGCTCCCATTGCCCTGGTCTCTATCCATCTCTGCAACAGGATTGGCTAATGGCTCCTCAGGCGACCCAAACACTCATGTAACTCAAACTTGAACTCCCTGCATCGACTAGCCATGAATCTATTGAGGTAGTCATAGTTTTCGTAAACAGTTAGATTGAAATAATGATTAGAAGCTCTCAAATGTGCTAAATAGGATCGTATTAGGAGCCCTTATTTTCCAATTATAATCAGAATTCTTACTTTGCTTGGAGTCCAAGTTATAACTTTTAACTAAACCCTAATCCTACTTACATTCTATAACAATCCTTATTAACTATAATGACCTATTAAGCGTTGAATTAGAGTCAAATATCCAACAGTCTCGTCTAGCTATATCTTTGAACACACTTCCATACATTGAAAAGCTTCCCTTGCTAGCAAATTAGGCGTTATGCCTCAGTGGCAAGTTCCACACTGTGCTATCTACTCCATTAAATGATATGTATAGAAGTGTTTTGGTTGGAAAGTGATTTTCGCTCTCTATATCTCTAATTTTGCTTAGAACATGTATACAAATATTGGAGAATAGGATCTAGCATTGGTCATACAATATACGGGAGTTTTCACCCCTAATAAACCGAGGCTTTTTTAGATAAAAACCAACATCTACCAATAGATGGTTAAGTGGAGACATTACAGGTGATGTTGGTGGTGGACCATGCTAAGATTATAAAGTTTATAAATAAATAAAAAAAGAATCAATGGAACAAGAACATGGAGAAGTGTAAGGGATATGTATGAATAGGTTAATGCTAGAGAGATCAAATTTTTTAATCAAATTTAATCATATGACATGGTTGTTGATGATTGGATTATTACTTAAATGTTGACTAACGTGTTTATTTCTTATTGGTGACACATCATATGATTTACAAATTTAACCTAAAAAGTTAATCTACCCAGCATTACTCGTGTAAGTATATATATCGTTCCCCCATTTTATATTACAAGCTAGAACTTTTCAATTGAATGATATAATGACTCCACCTTACTTCCAATAAAAGGAATTGTAATTAAGGAAAACTAATGAAAATGGCTTGAAAAGTTTCAGTTTTAATAAAAAAACCATGTTATAAGTTTTGTTTAATAATTAGTACAAGGCCCATATTAAAGCAGTCCAACTAAAAGTGGCCCAACTGTAAGAAATTATGATTTGTCGATTTTACCCTTAGGTTGAGTTGTTTTATTATTTCTTCAGTTCAATTTTCTTGTTAAGCTCTTTTTTGCCGGGGTTGGTTGAAGGATTTGAGAACCAAAATTTCGAGTTCTTATCAATTTGAACGTGATAGTCGTTTCAACATTTGAAGTGCTGATCAAATTGAATGTGAGCGTTGCATTTCATATCGTCCGTCATTATTCGTACTGTATTCGAGGTAATTTTTTTCCAGATTTTCGTCTTTAATGGAGTTCATTGTTGTTTTGCATATCTTCTTATTTTTATTTGAAACAGAAATATAGATCCTGATGCTATTTAGTTTATTGTTTTTTTGAAATGTGAGTCATTATTCATAATGTATTCGTGGTACTGTTTTTCAATTTTTCTTCGTTAGTGAAGTTCATCGTTTGTTTCTCCAGAAAATAAATTTGAGAACTGCATGTTATTCAATTTCGTATTTATTTTGTTGATAATTGTATATGAGTTGCAGAAGGTTTTTTCTCGTTTCGAAGATACAACGTTAGCTTTTGGTTTAGTTTTTCCAGATACAGTGTTTTTTTTTGTTCGTTTTTCCATAAACAGTTTTTGTTTTTTTTCATTTTTTCCAGAAGCATTGTTATCTTTTGGTTCAGGTTTCCAGAAACAGTTTTATGTTTTCGTTCTTTTTTTGTAAATAGTTTTAGGTTTGTTCAGTTGTTCCATAAACAGTGTTATCTTTTGGTTCCGGTTCTCCAGAAACAGTTTATGTTTTGGTTCTTTTTCCATAAACAGTTTTAGTTTTTGTTCAGTTGTTCCAGACATAGTGTTAATTTTGGTTCCAATTTTCCAGAAACAATTTTATGTTTTGGTTCTTTTTTCCATAAACAGTTATAGTTTTTGTTCAGTTGTTCCATAAATAGTGCTATCTTTTGGTTCGGGTTTTCCATAAACAATTTTAGTTTTTGTTCAGTTGTTCCCGAAACAATGTTATTTTGTTGTTCATTTTTCAGATACAGTGTTAATGTTATATATGTTCATTTAATATTTGTGTATTGATTTTTTTTGTTTTGTTTTGTTTTGTTTTATTTTGTGTTGTATGGTTATGGAGAATAGTAAACTAGCTCAGTTTATTTATGGTGGTTTATCCATGATTAGTTCTATTTCATCAACGTGTACATTCAATCAGATTTTTGTTGATCTTTGCTCTAGGTTCAAAGGTTTGAGACTGGGTTATTTTGAGTTGAGATATTCTTTGAGTGAAGGTTCTACTTGTATATTGGATTGTGATGCCGATGTTAAGAACATGTTGTTAGTTCTTGGTGTTGTTGGAAAATCTTTGGTAGAAATATTGGTTTTTGATAAATGCGCAGGTGATCTAGTTGAGTTACCTACAAATAGTGTATCTTCTTCGTGCTATACATCAGATTCTATAGCGCTTGTTAGTGAAAATTATCATTTAAAGAAGTATGGTATGGTTCTCATGGTATTCATAGCTACATGACTTCTGAATGGGAAAACTATATTGAATTCATGGGTCAAGTTTTTAATGGAGGTTGTGTTGATTTTCTTGATAAGTTGAAGAAGTTCTTTGTTGAGTGTGGGTTTGAGTTGAAATATTTGAAGAATGATAAGAGTCGGATTAGAGTTGAGTGTTCCAGGAAAGAATACAACGGTTGTCTTTGGCGTGTATATGCATCAAAGTGTTCGATTAATGATTTTTTTGTTATTCAGAAATTGCACAATGTGCATACATGTAAAGGAATGATCCGAAAGAAGAAAAACAAAGTTGTTGGTAAGAAGTTTGTTGCTTCTATCATTAAGGACAAGGTTCAGTCAAATCCACTTATCAAACCGAAGGAAATCATTTCAAACCTAAAATAGTTTTACGGACTAGACATTGATTATTCTACTGCATACTTCGGTAAAGAGAAGGTTGTTTCTGAGTTGAACGGGAACGTTGTTGATTCTTACAAGTTGTTGCCTTGGTATATAGAATCTAGCCTTATTCTACTGTATACTTCGGTAAAGAGAAGGCTGTTTCTGAGCTAAACGGCGATGTTGTTGATTCTTACAAGTTGTTGCCTTGGTATATAGAATCTAACCTTGCAGGTAATCCTGGATCTGTGTTTGAGCTTGAAGTTGTACCAGAGTCCAACAAGTTTCTTCGATTGTTCATCGCTTATGATGCATGGATCAAAGGATTCAATGTTATTCATTGATGGCACATTCATCAAGAGCAAATACATGTTGTGCAAAAAATGGCAATGATGGTGAGTTAATAGTCTGATTTTATAATTTGATGTTATTTGTTCAGTTTTTGTATATGAGTTTCAGAAGATTTATTATCGTTATGAAGATACAATGTTAGCTTTTGGTTCAGTTTTTCCAGATACAGTGTTTTTTTTTCATAAACAGTTTTATTTTTTGTTCACCTTTTCCAGAAACAGTGTTATCTTCTGGTTCGGGTTTTCCAGAAACAATTTTATTACACCTGATGGTATTTTATTCCTTTTCTGCTTTTGCAGAGATTTTCGAGGTTGCTTATGTTATTGTTGATTTAGAAACAATAGAAAATTGGAGATGGTTTTTGTCAATATTATCTCATATATTAAGGCCTCAAGAGAGGATGATCACATTTATGTCGGAATTTTAGGGTGCATTCCTGAATTTTCCCTGAATATCCACATTCATACTGTCTTGTTGAATGTTAGTAGTTTATTTCCAAAGGGTACTGGTGAGGGACTAAAGAAGAAGATGATGAATCTTTTAGCAAACTGTGCTTATGCATGCACTGCATTAGATTTTGATGATTGCATTGCTGAATTTATGGATAACGGGATAGGGCATGTGAATAATTTTTTAGTTGATTTGCCTAAAGAGAACTATGTTATTGCTCACTTTCCTGGTAAGAGATGGGGATCAATGAGTAATGCACTTTCAGAGTCTTTTAATGCCATGGTGTAGAATAGCCGTTGTATGATACTTATGGATCTTCTTGAAGACATTAGAGTTCGGCTGATGATTAGCATGACTGAGGAGAAATTATTTGGTCAAAATATTAATACAATTTTGGGTCCAAAGAAAAAAAATGAGCTGAAGATGTTGTTGAAAAAAGGCATGCATTGAAGGATTAGTCATTCGGACATGGATGTTTTTTTGATGTTAGGACGAAGTGGAATCATTTTGTTGTTTGTTTGGATGATAAGACATGCTCATGTGTTCAATGGCAGCACAATTGTTTCCCATGTTCTCATGCATTGATGTTGCAGCATGATAATCGTGATGTATTTGAGTATGTTGAAGACTACTGAAATGCATCTTTTTATCCGGAAACATATCAGTTTGTTATGAATCCAGTTTCAGATTTAGATAAGCCTAATGTTAATAATTTTACGAATGGTGTGAGGCCTCCTATTACTAAGGTTCCGTCTGGAAGGCCAAAGAAGATTAGGATTAAATTTGCTGGTGAAATTAGTTGGACAAAGAAGACTGTGACTTGTAGCAGATGTGGAGGTTCGGGACATAACAAGGTTTCATGCAAAGTTGTTATCCAAGAAGGTTGATTTCTTTTTTCTTTTTTTTTCTTTTTTCTATAGATGGGTGCAATCTGTGATATGTAACCGATTTTATTCTTTGGAGATTGCTTATTTGTTTTCAATTGATGTTTCAAATTATATATGTTTTGGTTTATACGAATGTAGTTCCTTTAGTGTTAGTTTGTTGTTCAATTTTTCAGACACAATGTTCGATTTTGGTTTAATTTTTCAGATACAGTGTTCGCTTCTAGTTTCTTTTCCAAAAACAGTATTGGTTTTATACATATCAAACTATTTGTGGAATCAAATTGTAATATGTGCCACTATTTTCTGCAAAGTTACCAAACAATCATAGAGTTTGTTGGATCTAGTGTTGGTTTTTTTGCTCTATTTTCAGACACACTGTTATGTTTTGATTCTTTTTTCCAAATACATTTTGTTTGTACCATACTTGACCAATCCCGAAACTACTGAGCACGGGTCAACGTTATACCGTCAAGGTCCCAGAAGAGTTTCCCTCCAACCAGGAGGCCAATCACAGAGCGACACGTGTCGACATCAGAAGCCAATCATAGCGCGACGCATGTCAACATCAGAAGCCAATCACAACACGACACGTGTCAATGTTAGAATGAAACTAGAAACTCTCTTCTATAAATAGAGATCATTCTCTCACAATATTTCCTAATGTCATTTGTACTAAATCATTCGCTAGTACTCACTAAAGGAGAGCTTGAACCTATGTACTTGTGTAAACCTTCACAATTAATGAGAACTCCTCTACTCTGTGGACGTAGCCAATCTAGGCGTACATCTTGTGTTTGCTTCCCTGTCCCTATCCATTTACATACTTATCCACACTAGTGACCGGAGCAATCTAGCGAAGGTCACAAACTTAACACTTTCTGTTGTACCAAAGTCCTCACTGATTTTGTGCATCAACAAAGTTTAATGTCTTGGTTCTATTTTTCCAGCAACACAGTTGGTCTTTACACAACGTTGCATACTGTTTCTTGAACCGAATAATCACTTTTTTTTTCTGGTCCAGTGTTAGGTTTTCAGAGAAAATGTTGTGTTTTGTTTAGTTTTTCAGAGAAAATGTTGTGTTTTGTTTTTTCCAGAAACATTGTTATGTTTTGGGTATTCCAGAAACAGTATTATGTTTTTGGTTATTTTTGTCAAAAACAGTGTTATGTTTTGGTTGATTTTCCAGAGACAATGTTAGTTTTACATAAGGGAAGAAACTGTTTTTGTTTTGAAATCATAATTTTAGTTTTACATATATTATTTTCCAAAAATAGTGTTTTCCAAAGACATTGTTAGTTTTATACATGGGAAGAAAATGTTTCCAGAGATAATATATATTGAGTAGCATCAAACATGTTTGACAAAAATATTTGTTAAACCATAGTAAAAAGGAAATCGTGAAGCTTAAGAAGTACATTCAGTTGACAAAAATATTCGAATGCCCAATGCTTGTCAAATTCTGTGAGATTGCTACGAAAGCTTCTTGTTCTTTTGTCCAGTTGTACTCATGATTCATCAAATCCACAAGGATATCTTTCCGTGCTTTTAAAACTTGATAATCTTGGTTATGTTCTTGAATTTTTTGGTTCTTTGAGAGTTGGTCAATGAAGCTAACCATGTATAAGCCGTAATCCAATCTGATTTACAAGCAAATTTAAGTTGTAATAAACATGAGTATTGAAGGCAAACAAAGTATGTGAGAGATAAGTATTTCAAAAAGCACATTGTTGGTTTCTGTATGCACAAAACAAAAACTATATATAGAAGTAAAACTAGTTTAATTTTTTTCACGTACGTTGTTGGTTTCTGTTGTGCACATATTTTGTCCTCCTTGACTTGAAATTCAAAGTCACTTTTTATGGAATTGATTTTCTTCATTGTTTCTTGATTTAAATCCCTAAGTTTTGAATGGCTTGTTGATTCCCTTGCCTTCTCAAGCCAATACTGAACAAAGTTCCCCTGCATAAAGTTATTATAGAATAATAAGATACTTATTTGCAATACATATGAGAGAGATTTGTGATTTTGGTTTTTCTGCTTACCAATATTGCTGCATTTTCCCAGTAGCAATCACATTCCAGATCTTCAACTTTTGAGTTTTGGTGAGCTGAATTGTAATGAGTCATTTATGTAGTTTTTGTGTCCAAAACTACCAAGGAGAAATGGTTGTAATGAAACAATCGGAAGAAAATCTTTGACACTTTTCCATATTGGTCCATCAATTGGTTGTAGAGTCTTTCCTTGTTTTGGACACTTTCTTGAATGTTTTGTTCATTGATGTTGTGCTGTTGGAATAAAAATCATGTAAAATCATATCACAGTGTTTCTGCATCCAAATCATAATATGGCATACTATTTCTGGAAAATAGCCAACTAGAAACTACACTGTTTATGGATTCAGAGCAAAATTGGCACACTGTTTATGGATCAAAATCATAATTGGCAACACCGTTTCTTCAAAAGTACTGAACAACCACACTGTTTATTGATACAAAATATAACAGGGCACAAACTTTTTGTTATTTTACATGTATGTATACAAATATTCATAGAAATTAGTTGTTTTGTTTTTTTAGCTTTATTAAACATGCAGTTAACAAAAAGTTCATACAAGGCAAAACTAGTTATATACTTACAAAGATTGTTGTAGAGATGTAGAAGTTCTTTTGTTTTTTTTGTTTTTTTTGTATGTTTTCTTTTTCTCCTTTGAGGTAGCAGAAAGAGTCAACAATCTGAGTTGATATAGGTTCATTTGACATCAAACTATGCATGTCTTCTTTAAACACCATTATTCTTGAATAGTTGAAATCTGTAGTTTCAGCAGTCCATTATTGATCGTTGCAAGAAATTGCATAAGGTTTAGTTATGTTATATTTATTTAGTGCTTATAAAGTTATGGGACTTTGTAATTAAACATTAGTTAAGAGTTTTTTGTAGTACTTACATGTCATCTGTCGAGTATAATTGAATTATTTTCCTTTTTTCATCTGGTTCTAGCATCTTGTACACTTGAAGTTCAAACTGAATAATGGAGTGCTTGGGAGGATTGAATAATGGAGTGCTTGGGAGGACTATATTTTTGCATTTAGTTGTTGTGTTTCTGGATGTTTGTTTTTTGGATTGCCCATCATTCTTCTTAAGAGCATCATTGTGTTTCAGAGCATGAATTTCCTCTTCTTTCCAGAAACAGCAAACATTTGTTCTAGAAACAGTTTTTATTTTTGTTCACTTTTTGTATAAACAATTTTAAGTCGCAGCCTAATATCAGTATTATACAGTGTTGATTTTGTTCATTTTTCCATAAACAGTTTTATTTTTTGTTCGCTTTTTCCAAAAATAGTGTTATGTTTTGGTTCGGGTTTTTGAGAAACAGTTTTATGTTCCTTCTTTTTTCCATAAACAGTTTTTGTAACTTGTTCATTTTTTCCAGAAACAGTGTTATCTTTTGGTTCTGGTTTTCCAGAAACAGTTTTTGCGAGACTGAAAATGGTACATTTGCATTCTTATGCTAGAATGATGTAAGTCGCGGCCTAATGTTAGTGTTATATTTTTCAGAAACAGTGAACCATTGTTCCAGAAATATTGTGAATTATTAGTGCTATAGTTTTGAAAAAAGTGAACTAAGTATGAGAAACAGTATATGTTCCACAAACAATGTATGTTCCAGAAACAGTGAACTCTTGTTTTCTATGATTTTTATATTCTTTTTTGTAATAGATGTACCAATATTACAAGGAAATTGATTTTTGGGGGGTTTAGGAAATGAAATATAATATACAATTTGGAATTTATAATATAAATTCCAAAAACAGATCCCTACAACTGTTTGACAAAAAATAAACTAGACTATATAATTTGTAATTGTAATGACTGAGTAATTACAATGAAATATGGTCATCATCATCTCCAAAAAGTTCATCAATGTAATCATATTTCCTGGCAACCCTTTTCTCTTCGAGCAACCTTTTCAGTCCATTTGGATAGCTGTGCAGATGATTCACCAAGATAGTTACAATTGAAGCTCTCTTCTTAAATACTTCTTCCTTGTGAAAAGTGGATTCTATTGGTTTTCCCTCATGAATTTGGTTTGCAAAGTGAATGACAAATAAGCAGCAATCCAATCTGCATTTTTTGCAAAACAAAGAAGTATGATAGATAAGGAAAGGAGATAAATTTATAACAGTAAAATGTTGTCTAGTTGTTTACACATATCACACTGTCTCTGGATCCAAAGCAAAATAGGCTCAGTGTTTATGAAAAAGAACCAAAATAAAAACATGAAACTATATTTTTGTACTTACGAGTCTTCTCTTTGCTGTGCACAAGTCAAGCATCTTTCAATCTCTATTTTGAGGGTTTGATCAGCCTTGAAATCCTTGTACAGTGCTTTTATTTTGTCCCTCTGCAAAACAGAAACAAATAATAATGAGATTTGATTTGTCTTTCTTACCATAGTAGAATAGTTTGTAATTGATTTAAGGTTTTTTTCTTACCACTTGCACAACATGCTTAACGTATATGTCTGTGGTGCCTTTTATCATTGGTAGTTTGGAATTGTAGTGTGTCATTTTTCCATTTTTAATATCCCAAACTACCAGGGTGAAGTGGTAGTAATGCTTTATTAACATGAAGACCTTTCCCACTTTGTCAACATTATCTTCCAAAAGTCTCTTCAATGTTCGATCAATATGTTGCTGGTCACTCTCTAAATTTGTTTTCTCCATGTCATTCTGAAAAAATAACATAACCTTTTTTTTACTGTTTATGAAATTGACAAACGGAAATTTGTTGTAAATAAACTTGTTTACACTTACGAAGATGAAGGAAGGAAGATATAGATTTTGCTCTTGTCCTATCTTTGTTTCATTTTCTGACATGATGAAGAATGACGCATCAATTATATTTGAGTCAATTGCACCATCGATAAACAATGTTGTCAAATCTGACTTCAAAACAACAAGCTCATGCGTCATGTTCTGTTTCTTTGGTTGCATACAAAAATAATCCATGTGTAAGAAAATTAAATGTTATATATATATTTGTTCACTGTTTATGGAATATGCACATTCTTTATGAATTTTAAGAAAATAAGTATACTGTTTATGAAATATAAGTTCACTGTTTTTGGATTATAAGTAACTGCTTCTGGATTGTTTCTGGATTTTGTTCACTGTTTCTGGATTATAAGTCATTGTTTCTGGTTTTATAGTGCTAGAAAGTATGCAGATATCAGGGTTTCTGGATTATAAGTCACTGTTTCTGGATTTTGTAGTGCTTGAAAGCATGTAGATATCAAAGTTTCTGGATATAACTAACTATTTATGGATTGCAAGCTAGATTTTATAGTGGTAAAAAAATAAACTAGATATCAAAATTTCTGGATTTTAAGAAAATAATCATACTATTTATGAAATAAGAGTTCATAGTTAATGTTACCGAAAACTTACATTTCATCTTGTCTGTAATATTCCTTGATTTTCTCTATTGTCTCATTGTCAAGCAACTTGTAAGCGTGTGTTGTCGAAGGGAGGTAACTGCCTTTATCACTCTTTGAGCTCTTTGGATTTGTCTTCTTTGCAGGCTTCCTTTTTGCTTCTTTTGCAATCGGCCTTGCTTTTACCACTTTTGGTTTCTCCTTTGTTTTGTCAACAATTGGCTTCACCTTTTCTTTGTCAAGCACTTTCTTATTCTTGTCAGTTTCGACCACTGGCTTCTTCTTTTCAATTTCTTGTTCTTCAAGTATCCGCTTCTCCTTCTCTCTTTCAATAATTGGTTCCAAATTTTGCTCAAGTTGTGATATAACGATGAAAGGGCTTTAACTGTCACTAACATCATATATGTACTTGTCTTTCTTTTTTGGGATTTTCTTGAGAGAGATATAGTCAAACTCAGGACGAACGTTTGATTTACGATCGTCCGTGGTTCGAATATTTTTAACCAAAGTTCTTGTCCTTTTTTTCTTCGGCATTTTCTTCTTGTCCATCTTTAGTGTTCTTGCCTTCTGGAGTAGCCATGTTAGCAGAGGTATCTTCTAGGTTGGCAACTTCAACATATTGATTGTCCATTTGAACATCAATTGGAACTTGAACTTGGTCTTTTCCAGTGATCGCTTCTGGTTGTTTGGCAATTTCTACATCCTTTGTTTCAGCCTCTATTTGAACATCTTCCATTTGATCTTTAGAGATTTCTTCTCGACTCTCCATTTGATCATCAATTGGAACTTCTGGAAGTTTTATTTGATTTTCTTGTAGCTTATTCTTCAGGATTCCAATTTCATTGAGAAGTAGATTCACTTTTCCTGAAGTTTCAGCGTTCTTCAACCGTAACTGCTGGATTTCAGCATCCATATCACTAATTTTCTTCTTGTTCAACTCTTTTTCTTCTTTAAGCTTTTCAATGTCTCTTTTGAGTTTTCCAGTTGTTTGACCAGAAACTATAGAAGCTGTTTGCAGATTGTCAATTACATGCATCATCATTTGCTTAAGCACCATATACCTTATTTGTTCCATGCCCGTACATTTTTCAATTGGTTGAACATCTCATCGGTTATTGTTGTGTCAGTACCATGGATGTGAGTTTGATAATCTGGATTGAGTTTTAGATATTCTTCATTGTACAACTTGTCAAACTGTTGTTGGGCTTCATCAATGGTGTTGCATTGAGGCATTTTATTTCTTTTATCAGGTTCCATCACATCTTTTGCAATAGCAGTTCTTTTTCTTTTCCTTGTCACGGTCTTTTCTTTGGCCTTTCTTGAAGAATCCTCTAATATCTCAATAATAGGATCATCAATATGTACATAGTTACACAAGTATTATTTATTAATTCAAATGATTAGTGTGCTACTGTTTATGAATTTTCAAAATGAATTCTAATTACACAGCTTATAAGTCACATTTTTTGGATTATAAGTAACTGTTTCTAGATTATAAATCACAGTTTCTGAAATTTATAAATAACTGTTTCTGGATTGTAAGACACTATTTCTGGATTGCAAGACACTGTTTATGGATTATAAATTATTGTTTCTGGATTATAAGTTACTGTTTCTGGATATAAGTTATTGTTTCTGTTTGCTGGTCATTACCTCAAAATTTTCACCTTAGTCTTGTTTTTAAGGACTAGCCTTCTTTCTTTTCTTTGTCGTTGTCTTTGTTTTGCCATTTTTGGAATAGTCCTCTCCTTTTTCAGTAGGAAGAATCGCACCGACAATCTGCACATAGTCACAGATTAGGGTGATTTATAGTTTTCTGAAAGTTGAATTGCTTTTAGAATTGTAAAATCTAAGCATTATGTGAAAATGATTTTGATTATTAGTTATTACCTTAATATCTTCAACTTTGACATCTCTGATTACTTGGTGTATCATTGTTGTGTCCTATCTTCCTATCGTCGGGACCATGTTTTCTCGACCTTTAATTGTCTCAACAAGGTTTGATTTAAGACATATCCAATACTGCACAAAATAAGAAAAGTGAGAATAGTTACAGTTTGAGAATCATAACAAAAATTTCATACTTTTAAAACTATAATTATTATATTCTTACCAAAATAAGAACGGTGCAATTGCTAGTTGTTGAATCATCTCCTCTTTTCCTCTTCTTGGTTTGTGATTTGTCTATCATTTTGAAGAGGTAGTCTCTTACACCCTTGGCCCAATTATATTTGTTGATTTTGTCCAACTTCCCACAAATTTGCACGAAGCTCCGTGTAACGTATGTGCCAGAGTTTGCAAACAATAGCGACTGGATGAAATATGCACATATGATTGAAGCTGTATCTCTTGCACCTTTAGGAGTTCGGTCAACGAGTGATTTTTGTTATGCTTGAAGAATGTAGTTTTTTTTTCAGTCGTTCAACATTATGAAAGTACTTCTCGATGAATCTGTCATCCTTACCAGATTTGGAGGATTTGTCAGTGTTTGGTAATTCGACTCCATCATTGTTCAGTCCAAAGATTAGGGCAACATCATCAGGTGTTATCCCTCTTGCATCGCGATCTCCAAATCTGAACTTTTGCTCTTTGGGGTCGTAGCATTTTATAACTTTAATTAAGTCTGTATCAGACTTCTTCTTCCTTTTGGTGACAACAAGAAAGTCATCTATGTACAGTTTACTAAGACTCCAAAATGGTGTATTTTCCAACTGTTCACAAACATCTTTGCGTTCTTCAAGCATTGGCTTGTATGTTTCCATTGAGTCTGAAAACCCAGTCATATTGCGCCGATATTGGAGATATGTATGCCGATATCTTCTCTTCTTCTCAGTTGAATCTGGAGTTTTCTTCTTCTTTATTGTTGTTTTTCTTGCAAAAGCCTTCATTCTAATTTTATTGGTTACCTGTATTTGTAAAAATGAACAGAGCTAAGGAATTATAATTAATTGTTTAAGAAGAACAAGTAGAATATGGATTGAAGAAAACAGATATTCAAAGGTCAAGTATTTCCACAAATCAAACTGTTTCTGGATTCAAATCAAAATAAGGGACATTGTGTCTAGAAAAGAGGCAAACAATCATATTATTTCTGGATTCAAATCAAAATAAGAGACATTGTTTATGGAAAAGTAGCAAACAATCACACTGTTTATGGATCCAAATCATAATAAGGGACATTGTTTCTGGAAAAGTAGCAAACAATCATACTGTTTCTGGATTCAAATCAAAATAAGGGACATTGTTTCTAGAAAAGTAGCACACAATCACACTGTTTCTGGATCCAAATCATAATATGGGACATTGTGTCTGGAAAAGTAGCAAAAAATCATACTGCTTCTGGATCCAATTTTTGTTTTTGGTTGCGTTTTTCAGAGTCAATGCTAGGTTTTAGTTCTTTATTTTTATAAACGATGTTATTTTTTTGTTCTTTTCTTCCCAGATACAGTGTTTGTTTGTACACAAATACTAAAATAAAGGAAACAACAAACTTTGTATGCGATTTTTTTTCCAGAAACAGAGATATTTTTTTGTTTTTCAAAAACAATGTTATATTTTGGTTATTTTCTTTTTCCAGGTATAGTGTTTGTTTGTAAACAGCCAAAACAAATACTGCTTCTGATATTTTTTCCAGAAACACTTATGTTTTGGGTTTTCCAGAAACAGTTATGTTTTCGTTTTTTTTTTTTTTTTCCAAAGACAGTGTTCCTTTTTGCACAATGGAGCAAACTGTTGTTTTCTAAAAAAGTCCAAAACAATCATACTATTTCCTAGGAATGTTTAACATGTAAGAATTGCATGAGAGTTTAACAGGGATAAGACTATTACCTTTTTTTTGCCGCTTTGTTTTGACGGTGGTTCTGGTGCGTTTTGCACTTCTTTTTCTCTGGTTTGTTCCGACGGAGTTTGTGGTAAATTTTGGCCTTTTGTTCCGACGGAGGTTGTGGTAAACTTTGGACTTCTTTTTCTCTAGTTTTTTCACACGGAGGATACGGTAAGTTTTGTACCACTCTTTCGCCGGTTTGTTCCGACGGAAGTTCTGGTAAGTTTTGCACCATTTTTTCACCGGTTTCTACCATTGAATGTCTTTGAACTTGCTTCAACAGCTTTGATCCGATGAATGCTTCCATTTCAACTTCGATATGAACTTTGATTTGAATGTTTTTGAAATGGGGAATTCGATTTGATAGGAAGACAAAGAGATATTATGGCGGTTTCGTACTGTCAGTTGAGGTTGGTGAAAAGTTTAGAGAATATTGAAACATATAGGGGTATTAACAGAATTGTAGTTTTGTAGTGGGTTGGGCTTTTAAATTTGGCCTGTGAACAATAGTTTTGGATGGTTTTTTTATTAAACTTTGAGCCCTTTTGGTTAAATAACATTTTGAGATGGTTTTTGGTTAAATATTTGTTAGCCTAAGCCCTTTTCATTAAAGCTCCCTTATAATTATGCACTTAAGATTGTTCTTGTCCCTCCTCTTTGAAAAAAGGGACTTATAGAACGCGGTCCAATTCCTAGCAGTGATAGTTGGTAAAGTCCACGTATAATCTATTGATAATTGCGGTTCGGTGCATTAAAACTAGACTTTGGCATTCGTGTCGTGTTTTTTGTGTTTGTGTCGTTTTCGTGTCGTATCCGATATCTTAACGAGTCGTGTCATGTAACACCCGTTAAAATAAATGGGTAAAATGACCTGACCCGAAATCAACCCAATAATATTAACAGGTAATATGACCCGACTCGTTACCCATTAAGGAAAATATATTTTAAACCAATAAATAATCAAATGAAAAACATAATACCAAATAAGTATATACATACCATATTGTCACATTCAAAACATAAAAACGCATTTTTCTTTTAAATCTAAATCAAAATCATTAGGCAATTATAAGTACAGTAAAACTTTGTTCTTGCAGAGATCGATTAAAGTAGTAATGAAACTTAAAATGAAAAGGCAGTAACGGAACTTATTCAGGAAATAGCCAAAGTCTTACATATTTTTCATTCAAGTAAATAGCCAAATTAAGAGGCAAAATCGAACCTGGAGTGGAATCTGGAGATGCGGAGATGCAGAGATGTAGAGACGACCAAAGATGACATGGATGATTCCATCCACTGCACTAGGGAGGAGAAAAGAGAGACCGAGAGAGGCTACCGGAAGAACTGAACATACAGCGAGAGAAGGACTAGGAAAAATAGACGGCGGGATAGGGAGAGAGGGTTACGGGGGTGGGGATAGAGAAAGAGAATAGGGCTTTTGTTTTGATCAAATGGTAAAATTGGAAAATAATGGAATAGAGAAGGGATTTTTTCGTCCAAAAAAGTTCTAATAATATAAGTGAAATAGAATCCAACAGTACAGATTTACTCTCATTTATTTTACGCCTGTTATTTAAGTAAAGTTTTTAATAGTTTTTTAATTAATATAGAAGTGTAAAAAATATAGAAAAAATATATATAAATGCTCGTAATGACAAGCTTTACAACTTTCGTGAAGAGCTTAACTTCGAAATTCGCCACTATAATCATATAAATCATAGATCAAAATTTTTCGGATTTTCTTTTTGAAAACATGATCTATTAGAGGATGCAGGAATATGAACGGTTTGGATCGTTGATATTATGTTCAGAGTTTTACGGTTAGTGAAAATATTGCTTGATGTTTATAAAGTTTCTACAAACTATATGACATCGACTCATATTTCAGTTAACGGTAAATATCGAAACGTGATATCAAAGATCTAAACCGTTCATCTTCTTACATTCGCCAGATGATCATGTTTTCAAAAAAGAAAATTTAAAGAATGAAATTCAATAAGAAGAATAAAGCGCGAATGACAATTGACGATTAAATATAAATTTAAGGTTTATGGATTATAGTGTTGGATTTCGAAGCTGACCCTTTCATGAAAGTTGTAAAGCTTATCACTATGAGTGATTGTATATATATATATATATTTTTTTTACATTTTGTACACTTACACTTCTACAATAATTATTATTAATTTTTCCCTCAAATAAAAAACATTATTCATGAGGGTTTGGAGGATTTTAAAAATCTAAACGATAATGTAAGTGTAACCATTATCTACTCGTGGAGGAATAATGATGAATCACGAGTGTTTATATATTCTTTCACATTTTTCATACTTGTATGTATGTCTTCTTAGTTCTTGCCTATACAAATACTATACTAGTTTATTTTAATTTTGGACAACAACATGTTAAGTAAAATTTATCCTAGTAATGATAATAAGAAACTCTCATAATAAATAAATAATGACTAAAACTTTTTTTTTATAACTTATATAGAATAATAATACAAAACTATATATTTAATATAGAATATTTTGTATATATTAATATGGCTATTGTATTTTATAATAAATCTTTTAGTAATTAAACTTTAAAATTATCAAAATAATTTATTTCTTAACGGGTCGAAACAGGTTACCCACGTGTTACCCGCATGTATACTCGTTAAGAACCTGTTATTGACAGGTTCTTAACGGGTCACCCGTTAATGACCCGATTAGTTATCGTGTTGACCTGAAACCCGTTATTTTCTTGTCATGTAAAAAACTGTCGGGTCTAATTAAAACACAATGGGCTAACAATAATGTTAAAAAAATATCATATGATTAATTTAAGGACAAAAGTTATTGTTTAAAACCGTCTCATTAAATGTTATACTCCTAAACAATAACACCAAGAAATATGTAATTAAGAGAGTGTAATCTAAATAAGTTAAATTCATGAAATCTTTCTTCCACACACATATCGTAAACGTTCCTGATCATAGGATTTGTCGACTAGGAATTGACAATCAGGAGAGGTAAATGTATACTATGTCTTTTCTCTAGAGAGTGATTGTTCTCGAGTTATTGGTTTGAAACACACCAATACAAGTATGTATGTGCTCAATATAGAATGAGTCCACTGAACGCGATCAAACAAGAGTTCTCATACTCATGTCTTGTGGTTAGGTCTTTAATTTTTTACTATGTTAAAGGCACTCCGATGTGAGAGGGTGTCTACGATATTGTTGAGGTTATGCTACCTAATCATGGAGGCATTTGATTGTACAACAATGGATCTTAACATTCAACCTGTTGAGGGAAATACTATATGATAGGATTTAGAATCCTTGGCTAGAGTATGAATAAGATTTAGAAAGTACGTTCCAAATCGCATTCAAGGTAATCATATAGACAAGAGAGTCACATTGGATTATATACATGAATAAATTATCAACCAAACAAGGTTCTCCACTTCTTCTGCATAGCTTTTGTAGCCATGACATACTGCAAGGTGTAACTCGTGGTTGGTGGAAGTCCTGAAGATTAATAATCATTAAATGGAGAATTGAAAGATGGTTTCAATTCACAATCGCTTAGTAAGATTTCTAATTGCTCATTGCCTCGCTAACTAGAACATAATGCCTCGCATCCCGTGTAAGGTAATGATTGAAGAATAAACGGAGTTAAGTAAGGACAATTAAGTGGTTTAATTGTTTAATCGTTTTAGACCTTGAGTTATTATTGGGCCTCAAGATCCAATGGGCTTCGAATCATCAAGCCCATTAAGTTAAGTTGTGTGACAACTTAAATCACAAAAGACACAAAGGCCCACTAACTCACTTAATGGAAGTGACTATACAACGGGATTAATAGCTTTGAGGTCATTAGGGTTTCTTTAAGGAAAGAGAAAACACAAAGCTCTCTCTCTTTCTTTTCGAGGCCGGCCGCACAGGAGGAAGAACACTAGCATCTTCTTCCTCCCATGTCAGTCATCTTCTTCCAAAATCATTCTTGGTGTCAAAACGTAGAGACTTCCTAGTTTGGTGGCTTTGGAGAATCCATTCAAGCATCCATATCCAAGAATTCAAGAACCTAAAATGATGAAGACGAAGGCTATGGAATCCAAATCAAAGAGAGAATTGAAAACTCTCACTAGGGTGATTATCTTTTGCTTATGCATTGAGGATCTATAAACGTATAACAAATCTCCACTTTCTTTGTTGAATTTGAGTTGAGTCTTTGGTTAACAACTATTAGGCTTTGAATTTCACAAGTTGAGTTTTATTTTTAGTGCATACAAGCATGCTTCTGCTATTTAATTATTAAATGCATGTATGTATGTTGCTCCATGAACTTCATTTTATCAAGAGTTGACCGTACTGGTCCTTGGTTGACCTCCCTGTTTTTAACATTAACTACATGTATTGATCAAACCCCTGTATTCTCAATTAGTACAGAGTGAGAAACCATAGGTTGCTTGGTAAAGCTCCATGATATTAGATTTGGACCATAAAAAATAAATAATCTAGAATTGAATTGACGAAGTATTTGAATAGTTGACCTAGTTATGAGCCTCAGAGACAGAGAACTGGAGAATGGTGACTGGACTCGAGGAAGAATGAAAAACAAAACCCAAGTAAATATAGCGTTTGATATATCATAAAATGCGCACAAATTTGGATATGAACTGGAATAATTGTAAAGGAAATATCCGAACGAGTGGGAAGAGTGTCATCTTGGTGTAAAACAAAGGAACAGCTTGACCTTAAATGAAACATGATGTAAAACAAAGGAACTGAAGCTTTGAACCCATGCTTGAGGGACCTGCTTGAGACCACAAATGGCCTTATGAAACTTGAAGTGAGTGGGACGGGAAGTGTCAAGATTACTCTGAAGTAGGGGTGGGCACGGGCCGGGCCGGGCCCAATTTTGGAGGAACCGGACCTTACTCGTTTTAAACAGTAACGGGGCGGGACGGGCCGGGTAGAGGGATTTTGAGTTTTGGAACCGGACCTAACCCGGCCGATTCGGGACGGGTCCACGGGTCCAACTCTTTTTTTTTTTTTTTTTTTTTTTGTAATTTATAAACTGCACTGCACAGCAACACATACATGTTTTAGAAAATTACAAGACCTAAAGCTCCACCACAGACTGCAATACATAGCTATCCAAGGTCTTAAGATCTTCTCCACATAAACTGTCGCAATAAAAAAAAAATATTTCCATAGCTAATAGAATCAAAATTATACCACCAAATATAGCAACCAAAATACATTCCACAACATTAGGCATCAAAGGGACATCTTGAAATTAGCAACAACAAAAAACCTATAGCCAAATATGCAGATATCCACAATATCTAAGCACGTTGAAACAAAAGTTCACACCTGTCAAGCAGATATGAGCACAACTCCTCAAACTTCGCCCTTGTAAGGGTTGTCTCAATGTGCTTCAGCCCATAGGCAGTTGCAGTAATGAAAGGAAGACTGGAACAAAACAATTATCACCAAACAGATGATCACAAGAGAATACTCAATGGCTAAAAAATGCTTTGGAATAATGAAGGTTCTCAGATATTGAAAGCATACCTAATGTTAGCCTGAGTCAAAGACGACAACTCCATCATGGTGAACTTATCAACCTCAATGATCTGAGAATTGCTAGACGTATCAACGCGAATCCAAGACCACCAAAACAAAAACGAAAGCATCAGAAATCCAAAAGCTACAAGCTTGGTGGCTCAAATCTGTGATTAATTTCAACATGTTCAGAAGGTAATAACTAAATCAGAACCAACCTTCATTTTTTCTTATGGCAGATTATAGGTTTTATCATGTATCATCACCAAATATACAATTCAATAAAAAAGATTAAAACTTTATCATCATCATCATCCCAGATGGTCAACTTTTAACTCATGCAACTTTGACCACTTGTTGGATTCAGCTGAATCCATAAATCCCTCTCGGTTTTCTCAACAATCCGTCATAAAAAATAAAAATTATCCAATGAATTATAGAAACAAAACAGAATCAGTACAAGATCAAACCTTTAGCTATTCATCTGACGAAGGTGAATTACAGGTTTAAATTTAATTAAATAAAGATATTAATGAATTAATATGGAGTAAGAGATTAATTATTCATCCCAGTTTGCTGCTGAGCTTGCAAGTACAAAAACCCAGATCCTAAACCAGAGTGCGAAATTAAATTAATCCCTAGAATGGAACACAATAACTCAAAATCCCTAAATCTAGAAAAAAAAACCCTAATTCCATAAATCCCTAAAGGCTAAAATTAAATACCTTTTGTTTGAATATTTGGCTTCGAGATGGACTCAGAAGTTTGGAGACTCAAGACCGTGAGGTGGTGGTTGAAGTTGAGAGGAGAGGATGGTGGTGGCCGGAGACTCGGAGTCAACTTCTGAGAAGCTGCGGGATCTCAACTATCGCGATTCGAGTGGGAGTCCGTCTGGACGATAGAGATCGCAAGGGAGGAGAGTGAGAATCAACGATAGAGATACTAGAGGAAGACTGAGGAGAGAAGATTCAGCATTCAATCTGGGAGTCGAGTCTGCGCGAAAGTGAACGGTAGAAAGTTCGGCCCTAGACTGATTTGTGGGTGAGATATGAACGGCATAGATGTAATCTCCAGCCAAATGCACTAGATACGGTTCGGGCCGGGGGCCCGTGTCTTCAGGAATTAGGAACCGTCCCGCCCCGCTTTTTACTTGGACCCGGCCCGCCCCGCCCCGTTATGATATAAAAAAATATGTACCCGCCCCGAACCTGTCCTGAACCGCTAGTACTCGCCCCTACCCGCGGGTCCAGGACCCGTTTGCCCACCCCTACTCTGAAGTTGAGCCATGTACGCGTCTTCACTGAATCGCGGATAAATTCATGTAAGAAAACATTTTTAACATCAAGTTATGAGAGCCCACCCAATGTTGGGCTAACCAATATTAACTTTTGAAGTTTTGGATCATAAAGGTGGAAACCCAGTACCAAGCCCTAACTACAAGATCTTATATGATGAGAGATTTTTCAATGTGAGTGGAACACGGATACATACGCTGTATATCATTATACAAGTAGATTGACCCTTAAAAAATAAAACTTTCCTCAATTTGTATAATAATATATTGTGTACCGTCTGATGTTCTAGACATATTAAAAAATGGAAGAGGATCCTCTCCGGATCCACTTTGTGAGGATCCTAGGGATCTCTACAACCTAACCGTTCATTGTACATCATGCGGCCAGTTTTCGTCAGGTACTATTTGTGTATGATTTTAAATAAAAAAATCAAATGATTTCTGACCGTACGATGCACGATGAATTATTAAGATGTGAGAATCTCTAGGATCCCCACAATTGGATTCGGATGGAACCAAATCCTGAAAATTTATATCCCTGATGATTATTGATGGTAAACAATATTATAAAAAGAGCCTTAGACTTTCCATACATGATTTTTTACCGGATTCTGACGGACATTTCGTTATCTATCTGTGCAGGCATTATCCTTTTTGTTATTTTTTCTTTTTCCATATTTTACTCATTTTCAGTACCCTGCTTGCAACCTTTGAGTTTAAGTGGCAGTAGGTTGATTTAGCCGATCAGGACAATGTGTTGGCATTTTCCTCTTCCGCAAGTTAAACTAGTATATCATTGTGTGTGTGTATAAACCTTTGACGCAATTGTTTTCAGAAAAGAAAAGGACCTTCAACCTAATTGCAGGATATTTTACCACAAAAATTCTACGTCAATTATGATGTCAATCTCTTGTCTTGATATTAATCAGTACGAGCGAAGAAAATTTGTTTGCATTTGAAAACTGCTCGTCTTTGACTAAAATTACATAAAGCACAATACCTTCAAAGTAATTTTATTGTTTATAGTCTTGTTCTATGAGGTTACTTGTTCTCTGAGGTTACTCACAATCTTATTTTATGCTATACTTATAGGCCAACTAGGAAGTATTCGTTAGAAGTATATTCTTAAACTAAAGTTTTTTTATTAAAGGAAAATGAGAAATATATAAAAAAAGCTCAAGCACACTTCTTAGTTCTTACGATTAATTGAAAGGGTTTCCAATGGAAACATCCACGTCTCAATTTTTTCTCAAAAAGCGGTTATACTTCGAGTTTTGCTGAATGCAGTAAAATCCACTTTCCCAATCCCCTTAATGTAGATACTATCGTTTGTTAAACAAAAAAAAAAGTGATATATAATAAAGTAGGTTTGATTCTTATCAAAGGCGAAGTTGAACCACATTATTATGGGCTGCCACAGTGTAATACTTAGTCCACTTCTCCATCCCCTTATTGTAGATACGATACATTTGTTTTAAAAAAAAATGATATAAAGTATACTAAAAACTAAACTTTTATAATTGGAATGTCAATATATGATGATATATTAAACTACTTAGGAAGTGCTATGTGAAAAAGGTGTGTAAAACACAAAAAAAGTGCTTGATTATTACAAAATATATTCCTATATTGTAAGATATATTAAAGTTTGAATCCAGAAAATTACAAAAAAATAAAATTTGAATTCAGAACACTGTGAATTGAAATGCGAAGCCAATCCACTATTTGCACATGATGGTGCTACTCGCACTTAAAAGTGCTTGATTGACTTGAGATGTTCCAATGGCATCCTAGTAGTTGAAGGTGTAATGCTTTATATGAATAGTGCGAAGTTAATTGTGAGCAAATATAACATATACAATTAATAAGTGCTACACTTATCACTTATTTTTATTATCCTCTAATAGAGGTAAAGCGCGCAAACGCATCTGGGTCTCATCTCTATTAGAAATATAGTACAAATAGATAATATGAGTAACATTTTTAAAATATAAAGTACAAATAAATAGTAAAAGTAGCATCTGTGAAAGCAATATATAGATCATGCAGTTATCGTCTGTCACTGACTCGCCGTGATAATTGATGAACATTCTTATTATAATTCACAAAAGTACTTTACATCACGAACACATTTGGGCTTTCCCTTCATAGTACAACCCGAGCTCTTTATTAGCTGGCCACTGTGTATTTTTCTTCTTTGATGCTTCACGTACAGGCACACAACACAAATGAATAAAATCCAAAAAATAATGAAGAAATTAAAATCTTGAACTTGTTCAAAGTTTATTATACAAACCCTAAAGGATAATGCAGTCACACCAACTTAGAAGAATGCAACCGAAAATGACGTGGCTTTATTAGCAACTTGGACGATGACTAGGAGGAGCATAAGAAGGTCCGATCTCAGCTGCACCACCACCACCATATCCATGTTGCTCTATGGGAACTGCAACTGGAGTTGGCTCCGCACCATATCCTCCTCCTCCAACTGCTGCTACTTGGACAATTTCTTCTTCTTCCTCAACACAAGGAATAGGTGCAGGAACCATCACTTTCTTCTTCTTCTTGGCAAAACAAAAGAGACCGACCAAGAGGAACGCAAGGAAGAATGCACCACCCAGGGAAACGCACACGGCGATAACGGTGGTGTGGTTTTTCCCAGGAGGCGGTGCAACGATTTCGAATGAGGGTGGTACAGCGTTAGGAGGAGGAGGGTTGCCGTAATAAGTAGGTGGAGTGTAATAACCAGGAGGGAATGCAGGTGGTGTCGCGCCCTTTGGTGGTTTTGGTGGGTATGCGGGTTTTGGTGGCGCCGCCTTCGGTGGGCGATTGCCTTTTGGTGGTGACGATTTGGGAGGGTATGGCTTTGGTGGAGATGCTTTTGGTGGGTATGGCTTTGGGGGTTGTACTACAGGAGGCTGACTAGTCTTTGGCGGTGATGCTTTTGGCGGGTATGGCTTTGGTGGTGATGCTTTTGGTGGGTATGGCTTCGGAGGGTGTACTGGAGGTTGGCTGGGCTTTGGTGGCGATGCTTTTGGCGGGTATGGCTTTGGTGGTGATGCCTTTGGTGGGTATGGCATCGGAGGGTGTACTGGAGGTTGGCCGGGCTTTGGTGGCGATGCTTTTGGCGGGTACGGCTTTGGTGGTGATGCTTTTGGTGGGTATGGCTTCGGAGGGTGTACTGGAGGTTGGCTGGGCTTTGGTGGGTGTACGTGTTCAGGTGGTGGAGCACCATAAGAAGGCTTTGGTGGATGTACATGTTCAGGTGGTGAAGCACCATAAGAAGGTTTTGGTGGCGATGCTTTTGGCGGGTACGGCTTTGGTGGTGATGCTTTTGGTGGGCATGGCTTCGGAGGGAGTACTGGAGGTTGGCTGGGCTTTGGTGGATGTACATGTTCAGGTGGTGGAGTACCACAAGAAGGCTTTGGTGGATAGACATGTGAGTGAGGTGGTGGTGCCACATGCTTCGTTGGGGGCTGTGCTGGAACTGAGGGTGGTAGTGCATGAGGAGGTGAATAAGTTGGAGGTTTAGGATAGTCATGGTGATGTGGTGGTGGAGGAGACGGAGATGGTGGCCTAGGATAGTAATGGTGGTGTGGTGGCGGAGGAGAAGGAGATGGTGGTTTAGGGTAGTCATGGTGGTGTGGTGGTGGAGGAGAAGAACATGGTGGTTTAGGATAATCATGGTGGTGTGGTGGTGGTGGAGAAGGAGATGGTGGTTTAGGATGGTCATGGTGGTGCTCAGGTGGTGGAGCTTTTGGATAGTCATGGTGATGTGGTGGCGGTGGAGACGGTGATGGTGGTGGCGGCTTAGGGTAAACATGGTGATGATGGGATGGGGGAGGAGGTGACTGAGGTGGTGGCTTCGGATAGTCATGGTGGTGGTGAGGCGGTGGTGGTGTTGGTGACGGTGGTGGCGGAGGATAGACTTGGTTATGTTTCGGTGGTGCTTTTGGATGGTGATGGTGGTGATGGTGATGGGGGGATGGTGGTGGTGGTGAGCTTACGGGGTTACATGGCAGAGGAGGAGGAGGAGGTGGTGGTGGTGGAGCGCATGGTAGAGGAGGTGAAGGTGGTGGTGGAGAGTAGTAGGGGTAAGCCATATCCTTGTTATGGGGAGTTTGAACAAATGTTCCCTATCACTCACTCGCTCAGCGAATACTAGACAAAGAGATGGAGCGAATGAATGGACATGCGTGCTATATTTGTACTGGTAACTAGGAAGAAGGCTCTTGCTAGTTTCCAAGTCTTGGTTAAAATATTTTTATTTTGTCAATTACATAATAATTGAACTTAATCTTTAAAGTATATACAATTAGTTGTCCTTAATTATGTATAAATAAATAAAATATAGAGTGGGGCGAGTGATGTACTCTAGGATCCATGTGTTTCCAAGCATACCCATTATTGGGCGGGTCTTTATCTATTCTTATTCTAAAAAGGGCAACCCAACTTTGTAATAAACAAAACAACCACGTGATGAAATGAGAAAAAATTATCCACTTTGCAAAGCTCATCAGCGGCGATAATCATTTTGTTCTTTGCATCTAGTGCTGTACTGCTGTTATATAAAAATATATTTCTGCCTTTTCAAATAACAGAAATTAAGCAAATTGCAAAAAATTAGTCAAATTGTTGAATATACAGCAACTAGCTAGCTAGGTAGCAACCTTTCCAACAAACCAATAAGCTTTGTATTTAAAATAAAATTTCTTCTGACAAAAGTTGTCAATTTTTGACGCTATCGCATCATGAACTTCCTATTCTTACTTAACCCCATGTGATTAAGGAGGTCAGCCAAGTATTGCTTTCTCTGTAACTTCATGAAATGTTTAATTTATATCTTCCAAATTCTTCCTTCCCCTATACATGCTAACATTTTCCATATATTTCTGTAATTAATCTTTATTAAAGTTTATATTGGAATCCCTAGCTTTATCAATACATCCCTAGTTTAATTTTCTCAGAAGAAGAAAAGTATTTTTATTTCTATTTTTTGTTACAAAGGGAGCCCAAAGAAAAGTAAAAGTCTATATAAAAACAAACATCAACCCAAAGGGTTCGCTAAAAAAGCTCGAGTCTGAACAATTTCACCTTAATTATCTACGTGGAAAGTTTGCTTTTGTGATAAAATATTGAGAATTATTGCACATCATAAAGTTTGCTCGAGAATGTATTTTCGAATAAAATCCCATGCATATTCAACATGGGTTGCCAGACCACATAATATATAACTGCTACTTTGGTATATTTGAGCTGTCGAGTGTCGACAAATAAAGTCAAAACGCGACCAAACAAAAACACATGTAGATCAAAACATAGAGGTGAAGTCAACTGCTGAGAATTGAAAGTAAGGTTCGTATATGAGGAGGACAGATAGCACTTGGCTCGCATCATTCACGTAAATAATTTAAGCATTTTTTTGTGTATTTTTATGGGAAGATTTGTCCCACACACTCTCATTTAAATAAGTGTCTAAGTTTTCTATAATCTCCAAGGACAAAAAATTATAAATAAGAAAATTAGACAAAGACCACTCGTATTACACATTTTATTGTATTTTTCCACTTGAAATAAAAATTGAGTTCATTTATTACCTTCTTCTTTTCCCACAATGTGCGACTTAGAGACTAGCTTTGTCCAATAATTTAAGTTCGTCTAAAAATATTGAATTTGCTTCCAATATTATCCTTCAAAAGACTGCAACGATATCATTCAAACAGGCTTAAACAAATTTATTTTGTATCCATAGGTGACTTATGGCAACAAAAATTATAATCGACGTTACAAATTAATTAAAGGATAATACTGGATACTCACTAGTGAGTACTCGCCTTTTGATTGTGTCAAAAAATGTTTTAACATGTTTTTTTGTTTAAAAAAAGAAGAAAATAAATTAGGTTCCTATCCCTCTTTTTTCTACTCCATAGATTATTCATTTTCAATTTTTTTTATCAAGGTCATTGGGTTTTAATAAACATCATTAATTATTTCAATAATAAAATATTTTACATGTCAAGATAATTAAATTTTATTTCTAAATATACTCATTTAGTGTTAGAAATTTTATTTCTATTTATATTTATGGCTAAATTTTGTATCATATATTTTTATTTTTTAGTTTGTACCCATTCTTAATTTGCAACCTTTTTTTTTTTAAATTGTACCAATTTTCTTTTCAGTTTTAGTTTGTACCCTTATATTAATTTCTTTTTATGTCCATATTTTAAAATTTTTTATTCATCCTCATACTTTTTTAACCTTTTATTTGTACCCACAATTTATTAATAATGTACCCATTTTTCTTTAAAAATGTACCACTTCGTTACATGTAAATTATGTGTCAATTTGTTTTTGTAAGTACCATTTTTACGTAAAGTTTACTCATTTTCCAATGTAAAATCTATTTATTTTTTAATCTAAAAGGTACCCATTGTTTTTGATATAAAATATACGTATTTTGTTTTTTTATATAAAACTTACCATTTTTTTATAACATATACCAACTTTTTGTATGTAAAATGTACTCACATTTTTATATAAATGTACCAATTTTTTATATATAAAATATAACATCCCACATCGCTCAAGGAAGTATATTATGTAAGCCTTAAATGTATATTCACATCTTTACCTAGCACGAGGCATTTTGGGAGCTCACTAGCTTCGGGTTCCATCGGAACTCTGAAGTTAAGTGAGTTCGCGCGAGAGCAATCCCAAGATGGGTGACCCGCTGGGAAGTTCTCGTGTGAGTTCCCAGAAACAAAACCGTGAGTGCGTGGTCGGGGCCCAAAGCGGACAATATCGTGCTACGGCTAGACCCGGCAGTTTCTAACACGACACGGTGACACGACATGAAAATAACAGGTTTCTGATCAACACCATAACTTATCGGGTCATTATCGGGTGACCCGTTAAGAACCCGTTTAACGGGTATACACGCAGGTAACACGTGGGTAACCCGTTTTGACCCGTTAAGAAAAAAATTATTTTGATAATTTTAAAGTTTAATTACTAAAAGATTTATTATAAAATACAATAGCCATATTAATATATACAATATATTCTATATTAAATATATAGTTTTGTATTATTATTCTATATAAGTTTAAAAAAAAGTTTTAGTCATTATTTATTTTTATTATGAGAGTTCTTTATTATCATTACCAGGATAAATTTTACTTAACATGTTGTTGTTCAAAATTAAAATAAACTAATATAGTATTTGTATATGCAAGAACTAAGAAGACATACATACAAATATGAAAAATGTGAAAGAATATATAAACACTCGTGATTCATCATTATTCATCCACGAGTAGATAATGGTTACACTTACATTATCATTTAGATTTTTAAAATCCTTCAAACCCTCATGAATAATGTTTTTTATTTGAGGGAAAAATTAATAATAATTATTGTAGAAGTGTAAAAAAATGTAAAAAAATGTAAAAAAAAATATACAATCACTCATAGTGACAAACTTTACAACTTTCATGAAGGGGTCAACTTCGAAATCCAACACTATAATTCATAAACCTTAAATTTATATTTAACCGTCGATTGCCATTTACGCTTTATTCTTCTTACTGAGTTTCATTTTTAAAATTTTCTTTTTTGAAAACATGATCGTCTGGCGGATGTAAGAAGATGAACGGTTCAGATCTTTGATATCACGTTTCGATATTTACGATTAACTGAAATATGAGTCGATGTCATATAGTTTGTAGAAACTTTATAAACATCAAGCAATATTTTCACTAACAGTAAAACTCTGAATATCATATCAACGATCCAAACCGTTCATCTTCCTGCATCCTCTAATAGATGAAGTTTTCAAAAAAGAAAATCTGAAAAAACAAAATTTGATGAGAACAATGAAATGTGTTTGTACCATACTTGACCAATCCCAAAACTACTGAGCACCGGTCAACGTTATACCGTCAAGGACCCAGAATAGTTTCCCTCCAACCAAGAGGCCAATCACAGCTCGACATGTGTTGACATCAGAAGCCAATCATAGCGCGACACGTGTCAACATCAGAAGCCAATCACAACATGACACGTGTCAATGTCAGAATGAAACTAGAAACTCTCTTCTATAAATAGAGATCATTCTCTCACAATATTTTCTAATGTCATTTGTACTAAATCATTCATTAGTACTCACTAAAGGAGAACTTGAACCTATGTACTTGTGTAAACCCTTCACAATTAATGAGAACTCCTCTACTCCGTGGACGTAGTCAATCTGGGTGAACCACGTACATCTTGTGTTTGCTTCCCTGTCCCTATCCATTTACATACTTATCCACACTAGTGACCGGAGCAATCTAGCGAAGGTCAAAAACTTAACACTTTCTGTTGTACCAAAGTCCTCACTGATTTTGTGCATCAACATTTGGCGTCGTCTGTGGGAACGACACTTATTCCCACTCTCTTCAGCTTTGTTAAGGTGGTTTCCACCATTCGTACACTCTCTTTTGACCAGGCATCCCTCTCCAACATGGGGAGCAAAGGAAGCCACAACATACAGAATGACACCCCTCTTGCACCTAGTGCGAAACAACGAAAGAATGAAGGAAAAAAGGTTGTTCTTTAAGCTAAAGTTGATGAGCTAGAAGCTCAGAACAACAAGATAGCAATGAAGAATGAGGTCCTCCAGGAGCAGTATGAGAAGCTCTTTGAGACGCTCCACGAAACTAGACGTACTCAAACACGCGAGCTCGTTGCCCCTGTGGACGTCAACCATCATCTGGGTGCCCCACAACACGGAGGGTCACCTTCCTTCGACATGGGTATCCATGATGAGGAGCGAGTTAATCATCAAAACATTGATCAACATGTGACTTCTCTCTACCCAGCTGCTTCGACCCAAAGCAGGAAAAACGGAGCAAGATACCTCATTGCAGAAGGGTTGGAAGGATCGAAAGCCGTTTATCGTGATTGCCGAGACTTCTTAAAGCAATGTCGAGATAATCCCATCCACATATGCTCGAAGATCAATGACCCAAGGGTTTCTGAAAGACTCGGTCCCCTCCCACAACCCAGGCCAGCTGCCAATCTAGGGAAGGAACGACAGGTCCCAGAGGAACATGAAGGTACATGGGACTCTGAGGTATTCCGACACACTCGCCCTAGAAGTCAGTACGGCGAGTCCAAGGAAAAATCACACGCCCTTGCTCAAACTTTCCTACTTCTAAGAGACGATAGAGACTTATGGAAGAAAATCCTAGTGGTACATGACTCTACTCAGGACCCCATTGTCCTACAGCTCATTGAGGAAGTAAACAAGTTGAAAGCCGAACGTCAGGCCTAGATACCTGACTGGAACCAACCCAGGCCTGGCCCTCTGACAAGGAGGATCCTCGACACCCCTATTCAAGCAAAGACAAAACAAAAGCTTGGTTCACTACGAAAGTATGCCGGTCATTTCAGCTATGAGTATTCTTGCTGAGCTGAGGCAGATGACAAAACCGCCCTCAAAGCCTTCACGACAGGCCTACGTGATTGTTTCTTCAAGTACATGATTAATGCCAACACTTGGAAGACTTACTCTGATGTGATGGCACATGCTTATAACCATGTCTCCGCCGAGGCAAGGACATATCAAGGGAAACCCCCCACAGCCACCCCTTATCAGCAAGTAGGGAGTGGAAGCCAGATCCAACCAAATGAGAAGACATCGACCTTCCAAACGGCAGCGATGCCTCCCTCTGCCTTACTTAATACTTTGCCAAGTCAACAGACATATCAATTTCAGGGCAAAAGGAAAATTTTCATCCTCACTAGTCTCATTTTAGTAAAAGAAGTAAGGGACACTACTGCGATAACCAAGGGTATCGCCATGATAATCCCCGACCCCAGGCAGTCATCACAGTGGGTCAAACACGTGTCAGGACAACCCCTACCCCGAGGTATGAGACATACACACCTTTGAACGCCACATGTGTGGCCATTTACCCCAACATAGCACACCTGATACCGAAGCCAAAGCCGAGGCACCCAGATTACAAGCCCATGAAGAACACGGCCACGTTTTGCTACTACCACGAGCATAACGGCCATGACGGCGAGAAATGTATCACCCTTCGTGATCATATTGAAGCTTTGGCACGTGAAGGAAAAATTGATCAATTCCTCCTTCACCCTCAAAGTGGTAACCGTAACCAACGCCAGGTGAATATGATATATTCCATAAGTGGTGGCACACCCATATCTAAATCTTCCAACAGGGCCATGAAAAATAGTGAACGAGCTTTAAGGTCTGGCCACCAAGTGTTTCACGTGGAAGACATCAGGGAATGTAAGTATCAAAAGCCTAATTGGGATCCAATATGTTTCTACCCTGAGGAAGAAAGAGGTATCATCTACCCTCACAACAACCCACTGATCGTGGAAGCTCACATAGCCAACTTTGAAGTACGACGAATCCTGGTAGACACGGGGGCTTCGGTCAATATCATGTTTGCTGAAGTTTTCAGAGCACTTAATGTAGCTGAACAATTGCTCGATCGCTCGATTTCCCCTCTGATAAGCTTATCCGGTGATATCGTGCAACCTTTGGGGAGCATACACTTACCTTTCACCATTGGTACAGGCCCTTATACAGCTACCATTACCACTAACTTCCTGGTGGTTGATTGCCTAACGGCATACAATTTCATCTTCGGACGCACAAGCATCAATGATCTCAAGGCCATGGTATCCACACATATGTTGTTGATGAAATTTCCAACCCCCTATGGCAATGGTTACATCAGAGAAGATCAATTTAGTGCACGATCATGTTAGAACACTTCGGTCAAGCAACAACACCTGTCTGTGCCCAAGGAAACCCTTTCTATACATGACCAAGTCATAAAGACCAGCCCAGACAAAGCCAACTTAGATCTTCACGGTGGCAACAGTCAACCCGACGATCCTTGAGATGACTGTTTCACCCAGCAAGCACAACCCGCTGAAGAGTTGAAGAAGGTCTTTATCTCAAAAGATTATCCGGATTGCATGGTGAAGATTGGCACCACCTTGTCACCACCCATTCGGTTGGCATTGATCTCTTTTTTGTAAGAAAACACTGAGGTTTTCGCCTGGTCATACGAGGACATGCCAGGCATCTCTCCCGATATCATCTGTCATCGCTTAAGTATTGACCCCAAGACCAAGCCAGTGAGACAGAAGCGAACATCTTATGACACTGAACAGTACGAGGCAATGAAGATAGAAGTTGAAAAACTCAAAGGCATAGGTTTCGTCCGCGAAGTCAATTATCCAACGTGGGTAGAAAATGCTGTCCTTGTTAAGAAGAATCTGACCAAGGAAAGTCTCCTGCTCCAAAAGGTCTTGTGGAGAATGTGTGTCGATTACACCGACCTAAACAAAGGATGCCCGAAGGATATCTTTCCTCTTCCTCTCATAGACAGACTTATAGACTCTACGACAGGGTGTGAACTTGTGAGCTTCATGGATGCTTACTTAAGATACAACCAAATCCTCATGAACCCTCCGGACCAAGAACACACAGCCTTCACTACTGACAGGGGACTATATTGCTATAAAGTCATGCCCTTCGGCCTAAAGAATGCAGGAGCAACTTATCAGAGACTGGTCAATTCAATGTTCGCCGAACAGATTGGGAAGAGCATGGAAGTTTACGTTGATGATATGCTAGTCAAGAGCAAACATGTTGACCAACACATCACCAACTTATCTGAAACTTTCACCATTCTGAAGAGGTATCGAATGAGGTTGAACCCCAACAAATGTGCTTTCGGCGTAGGCTCTGGCAAATTCTTAGGCTTCATGATAAGCCAACGAGGCATTGAGGCTAATCCCGAGAAGATCAAAGCAATCATCAACATGAAGGAACCGGTAATTTCAAAAGACATCCAGAGCCTTACTGGCAAGGTGGCAGCCTTAACTAGGTTCATCTCTAAGGCCACAGACAGATATGCTCATTTCTTCAAAGAACTTAAGGGAAGTAAGAAGTACATTACATGGACTGATGAATGTGTTGAGCCATTCAGGAACCTCATAGACCACATGAGTAAAGCCCCTATGCTCTCCAAACCTGAGGTTGGTGACACTCTCATTATCTATCTATCGGTATCGACTTCAGCAGTAAGTTTCGTTCTCATTTGAAAGGATGGTAATGTCGAACGGCTTGTTTACTACGCTAGCAAGGCCTTACAAGATACAGAGACACGATACTCCAACATTGAGAAATTAGCTCTAGCATTGGTCATGTATGCTCGAAAACTCCGCCCTTACTTCCAAGCACATTCTATCATTGTGCTTACCAATCATCCTATTCGACAAATACTCCAAAGTCCTGACACTTCCGGGCGAATGATCAAATGGGCGATAACATTGGGTGAGTTTTACATCTCCTACCAACCAAAGCCAGCTGAGAAGGGCCAAGCAGTGGCAGACTTTATCGCCGACTTCACATATCTTGTTGACATTGTTTCTACGCCTAAAGAAGTGGTTTCATCACCCTCGGAAGCTCAAAAAATAGAACCAACAGCCCCAACTTGGAGTCTATATGTTGATGGCTTGTCCAACCAACAGGGTTGTGGAGCAGGACTAGTCCTTACGACACCTGACAAAGTGGCAATGGAGCTCACCGAGGTTGCTCAGGAGAAGTCTCAGTAGTCGGCATAGCCCTAGAAAGAGGAGGCACATGAGGGTAATTATTCGGAGCCTCAGTACTAGGCAGAACCCCAGAAGGAGGAGGCACCGAAGGTTGATCATTTGGAGCTTCATTACCCGGTACAGCCCCAGAAGACGAAGGCAATAAATGCCTTTGGAACAAACCCACAAACCTCTGATGATCAAGTAAAATCTGACCATCAGATTCCTGCAGCTGGTCGAGCTTCCTCTTCATGTTTGTAGCATAGTAATGTGCGAGCCTGTGCAACTGTTTATTCTCATGCTTGAGCCCTTTAATCTCATGTTTGAGACTTATCACTTCAGCATCCAATGATTCAACTTGACGGGTTCGAGCAAATAGGCGTTTGGCCATATTAGACACAGAACCTGCACACTGAACACTGAGAGCCAGAGAATCCTTAACAGCCAACTCATCAGACTGTTTGGAAAATAGTCTGTTATCTTTGGGAGTGAGAAAGTTCCTGGCCACCACCGCAGCGGTCATATCATTCTTCATCACAGAGTCCTCAACGGTAAGAGGACCAGTAGGAGATAAGAAGGATGGGCGCCATATGTTGTCTTGAGAAGGCATGGCTGCCTCTTCACGAAAGTTCAAGTCAAAATGACGGTTGGATGGGCCAGACATTCTCAGAAATGAAGGAGAAATGAGGTGCAATAAATCTCTGAAGTAAGGGGAAAATTCCTACAAGCAATAACTCTCTGAATGTACTTCTTGCACACAATTGGTGCCCTTATAAAAGAAAGGGCAACAGGGCCGTTGGTTCAAAAATCGAAGAGGTACCATTCTCCGGATTTCAAAAAGGCACCACTTTCCACACTTAACATCAGCTCCTCGGGTACCACATATAACTTTGCCAAAAATCTCTGACAAAGTTTAGACACATAAATTTTAAAGGTCCAGCTACCCTACTATTACCCACAGGGTAAAGGAACAGCACCACTGCTTGATAACTAGAAAGTCTCAATGTGTGTCAACCTCTGTGCTTCGTGGCAAGGGAGACTGGCAAAAATGTCCAACCTTTACTCACATTCGAGAAAACACTCCCAACAAGATTGCTTGCTCAAAAATCGAAGAGGCACCGCTATCCGAATCTCGAGAGCCAGACTCCCAACATGATTACGTGCTCATAAATCGAAGAGGCATCGCCCTCCGAATCTCGAGAGCCAGACTCCTAACAGGATTATTTTCTCAAAAATCGAAGAGACACTGCTATTCGAATCTTAAAAGTCAGACTCCCAACATGATTGCTTTCTCAAAAATCGAAGAGGCACCATTCTCTGAATCTTGAGAGCCAGATCCCCGACATGATTGTTTGTTCAAAAACCGAAAAGGCACCGCTCTCCGAACTTCGAAAGCCAGATTTCCTTGGATAAAGCTTGTCTGTAATCTTCACACGCAACATCAGCTTTCCAGATACCATAAACCACTTTTTCAAAGTGCTCTGACAAAGTTAAAACACGTGAAGCTTGCAGCTCCCACTACATTGCTATGACCGAGAAGGGTAAAGGAACAGCGTTACCACTCGCTGTTGGGACAATTCCTATATATGTCGACCTTCATCCTCCACAGCCAAGTAGACATGCAAATACAAAAAAAATGCAAAACTTTTCTTCACATCCGAGAGGGCACTCTTAGCAGAGTCTCTCAAAATATTCTGCTTCTTTTCCCCCCGATAATACCTCTGCAAACAAGCGAGTAAGAGTATCTCATATCATCAGGGTTAAAAGCAAGAGTATCTCATATCATGCTTTTTCCCTATTTTTTCCTTTGGCCTTGTTCTTACCTGCAAGACAAGGAGAAAGAGAGCAATCAATCAGCACTTGGAATTTAGCTTCCAGTCAGGAACTGACTGCCTGGAACCGCTTGCCTGATTACTTACCTGACATTGCTCTCGAGTACTCATCTTTAACATCTTATGCTTCTAGAGAAGATACCACATCTGCCTGAAGAACAGATAGGACAAGTGAGAAGGATACAAGGAAGCATGTGGAGACAAGCGTAACAGAACACGTGCCGATACATCCACTACTTTGTCAACAGCAAAAGTATCCCATATCATCAGGGTCAAACGTACTCTAGATTTGATGGACTTGTTTTGACCTTCAAATTCTTGAGTAGGCCTTATACTCTGGAGGAAACCAAAAAACCCTCCAGCCCAGTTCAAGGATAAGCGTGTGGAAAGTTACTTCTTCAAAAGCAAAAGTATCTCATATCATCTCTTCTCCATTTGCTTCTCCTTATCCTTGTTGCTGTTTACGACACAAGAAGAATGAGAACAATAAACCAGAACCCGAAGTCGAACCTCCGATCTAGGTTGCTTGCTTGGAAGTCTGATTGCTTACCTTGTCTGTTACCTCATTCAGCAAATCTCCTAGCTCGGCGACTTGGGGGACTCCTACTATAGGGTTTGTATCGCACTTGACCAAGCTCGAAACTACAAG
Organism: Malus fusca; assembly: GCA_035220775.1. Classification (NCBI taxonomy): domain Eukaryota; kingdom Viridiplantae; phylum Streptophyta; class Magnoliopsida; order Rosales; family Rosaceae; genus Malus; species Malus fusca. The sequence continues at coordinate 43,702,076 of CM069073.1, read as the reverse complement.
TAAGCTTCAAGTGAAATTGATACATTACCTTGTGCATCTTCATCGGTTAAAGATATCACCCCTGGATGGAGGAAAAGTACTTCCATAGAAGATGCCACATCTACATATAAGACAGATAAGGCAAGTGAAAATGATACCACACTTTGGTACTTAGAAGTTTCGTGATTACTCAATGGCTTGGATCTTGCAAGTCCCCAACCGAGGAGCTTCCCTCACTCGAGAACTTAGGGGAGCACTGTTTGTACCATACTTGACCAATCCCGAAACTACTGAGCATTGGTCAACGTTATACCGTCAAGGACCCAAAAGAGTTTCCCTCCAACCAGGAGGCCAATCACAGCGCGACACGTGTCGACATCAGAAGCCAATCATAGCTCGACACGTGTCAACATCAGAAGCCAATCACAACACGACACGTGTCAATGTCAGAATGAAACTAGAAACTCTCTTCTATAAATAGAGATCATTCTCTCACAATATTTCCTAATGTTATTTGTACTAAATCATTCACTAGTACTCACTAAAGGAGAGCTTGAACCTATGTACTTGTGTAAACCCTTCACAATTAATGAGAACTCCTCTACTCCGTGAACGTAGCCAATCTGGGTGAACCACGTACATCTTGTGTTTGCTTCCCTGTCCCTATCCATTTACATACTTATCCACACTAGTGACCGGAGCAATCTAGCGAAGGTCACAAACTTAACACTTTCTGTTTTACCAAAGTCCTCACTGATTTTGTGCATCAACAAAATGTAAATGTAAACAACAATGAACGATTAAATTTTGATATATGATTTATATGATTATAGTGGCGAATTTCGAAGTTAAGCTCTTCATGAAAGTTGTAAAGCTTGTCATTACGAGCGTTTATATATTTTTTCTATATTTGTTTACACTTCTACATTAATTAAAAAACTATTAAAGACTTTAGGTAAGTGAAAATATACTTAAAAGAAAAATGCATTTTCATGTTTTGGATGTGACAATATGGTATGTATATACTTATTTAGTATTATGTTTTTCATTTGATTATTTATTGGTTTAAAATATATTTTCCTTAACGAGTAACGGGTCGGGTCATATTACCTGTTAATATTATCGGGTCGATTTCGGGTCGGGTTATTTTACCCATTTATTTTAACGGGTGTTACACGACACGACTCGTTAAGATATCGGGTAAACACGACACGAATGCCAGGTCTAGCTATGGCGGAGTCGAGCCCGGGATGTGGTGGGGGCCCGGACCTGGATGTGACATAAAATGTACCCCAATTTTTTTATATGAATGTACTCATATTTTATAAAAATTAAAAAAAAAAATCCCCTTCTTTTTATAATCTAGAATGCACCCATAAGCAATCATTATTATTTTTCTTGAAACCCATAAGCAATTTTGAATAATTGAATTGGTAGTGTAAATGAATGCAAAAAATAATGGTTCGCGTTTTTATGGTGTCATTGCATCTCTTTTATTATTGTGTTATTTAGGTGGCAGGAGAGGGACTTCAATCCAAAATATAAAATGCATAAGGTTTGGATCTGTAACAGTTCGAGGTTAAGAACCGCAACTAAACTGTCCCCTTAAAAAATAATAGACATGTTATTATTTTTTCTTAGGCTTTAAAAAAAGCAAGACAATTGTTTTTTTTTGTTGGGCCAAATCAGAACGTAAGTACATAGTGAGTATTATCCTTAATTAAGTATTATCTCTTAAAAAAATCTTTTTAGGCCAGAAAAAACTGCGTTGAATTCAAATATATCTAAGCAGACATATACCTTTCTTTTGATCAAAATCTAAACGTACAAGCAAGCAAAATTGATATATCCCTAAAACTTCTTGGAGAAAGAGCACCACGCATTGCATGCCACATGCTTATTTTAACATTTTATTTTATTTTATAGACGTTTAACACATTATTATCGCTGTCTTTGTTTAATTACATATATATAGGGAATTGTTATTGACACTCCAAATATCTCATTCTATACTTCAAACTTTCTATATTTGGAAAGAAATATACACTTGTGAGGAGTGCAGAATGAGATTTTTGGAGTGCCAATAACACCTCCCTATATATATATATGTATGTATACATACATACATACATACATACATACATATATAGCTCTTCCTCTTAAGAATTATATCATGAGATATTATGCTCATTACTCAACGTGGCTATCTAAATTAACTAACCTTCTTCTTCACAATCTGAAATCTCGAACTCTAAGTATATGTAATTGTCATTAGGCCATCAGATCATTGCCCTTTTTTTTCCTTTAATGAAGGAGACGTATACTTAAACCCACTATTGTATTAGGTCAATGAAGTTTTGGACATTATACTTGTATCGGAATAACAAGGACTTTTGGGACCTACCTATGACAGGATAAGATATCCAGTAATCCACTTGTTGCAATGTATGTTACTTTTCCTTCTGAGGTTGCCGTGCTTGAATCAAATGATGGCTTTGCAAAGAATTCATATCCCTCAACATCCGCATGCCATTAATTAAACTGTTGCTAGCTAGACATAGTTGGAACTATTCAACAAATTATTAGACGAATATAAAAGACAAATTAAAAAAACCAACTACACTTTCTTTTTTTTTGGGGTTTTTTAGCCAAAATGGTCCTTGAAATCAATAGAATATATTGGTCATTGAGTTTGTCCACCATTAATCATTTTGGCTATTCAGTGAAAATTCTCCATTAAATAAGAATAAAATGATCAAAATACCCTTGATTTTTGTCAAATCATTTTGGCTCATTGTTTATTAAATTGAGGGTATATTTGTCATTTTGATCCTTATTTAACATAATTTTGCACATAAGGACTAAAATGATTGATAGTGGACAATCTCAGAGACAACTTCTATTGATTTCAAATTTCAGGGACCAAAGTGACGTGTTATGCAAATTTCAGGGATCATTTTGGCTAAAAAAACCTTTTTTTTCTTCTTATAAGATGACAAAGTAATAATTAGTACAGAAAAAAAAAACTATATCATATTGAAACTTTTGATTATATATTTGTTTGGAGGAACCCTTTTTATATAAGATTTATAAGGACAGAAAATTAAAAGTCACGAGTTAAATGCATTCGCAAGTTATTACAGATAACAAATTACATGCATTTAGAATTGGAAAGTGCTGACACCTATTTCACTGGCAGGAATAACTAAAAATTTAATTTGACAAATTAAAATTTGTTGTGGGTCTATTTGATTGAGCGATTTAGGGTTAGAGAGAGAGAGGGGTGCGGCAAGCTTTAGGGAGAAGAGAGATTGATTTAAATGTGAGTTGTGTTTGATTCACCCCATTGTGCCTTCATTTATAGTAGTAGGGAGGGTAAAACATTTCCCTTTAGGATTACAACATTTAATAGGTAATCTAGTCCTAATAGGAATATAATATACATTCTCATATTCCCTAGGATTTACACAATCACATTCCTATTCTAAATATGACTGCAACACAATTTCAATTATACAAACAAAGGAAGAAAAATAGTGGGATTTTAATAATAATTAAAATTTTGTTGTAGGCATAATTTACTGAACAATTATGGAGGTCAGAAAGAGGGGGTGCGGGCACATAGAGAGAGAAGAGAGAGATGTGTAATTGTGAGGTGTGTGTTGTATCACCCCATTGTGCCTTTATTTATAGTAGTAGGGAAAGTAAATTCCGTACCCTAATAGGATTACAACTCTAATAGGATAATCTCTAACCCTATAGAATATTCCAAGATATCCCTAGATACACTAGGAATTACACAATCACATTCCTAATCTAATAAGATTGCAATACTCATCCTTGACTGTGTAAACACTCAACTAAATGGCGCATCAAGTCTTCAGCGATGAAGCAAGTACCGTTGATGAAGTCGTTGACACAATGAGCGAATGCGAGTCTCAAATCAACAGAATAATGCATAAAAGTAAAAATCACAAAACCTTACTATGGTAAAACCCAAGGTGGGAGAAAAACTCATAGACTAAGGAGAAAAGTGAGAAGTTGCATTAAGTCAAAACTAAACGTCTTCTGAACGCAAGTAGAAAAAGCTCATAAGGGTATAACCAGCCCAAGATGAGTGCCTCGTCAAAACCTAGTTAGGTAGCAAAAACCCAGGGGAAAAATGCTCCTAATCGTAGGGAAAAAGAGTACATTAAGATCAAGTGAGTATACTTTTGGATACTCCCCCTAAGTTTGACAGAACTTCCAAATGAGAATTACAAGCATTGCATATGAATAGTTAGGCACACCAATTCCTCGGACAAGCTTTTGGAAGGTTGACTTCGGCAATGACGTCGTGTAGAGGTCAGCAAGGTTGTCTGGGATCGGCTTGCATGACTTTGATCTCCTGATGCTTTGCTGATGTAGACGTAGACACAATATGTCTTTGCGTTGACTTCGTTGATGTATCATTTCTTGGTCGGGTTGATACATGCGGCATAGTCTTCATGGATCATTGTCAGGACTCAACGATGGATGAAAACAACAAATACTTCGAATATGCTCAACAAGAACCCCTAACCATGTCTCACATGTGGCGTAGTAACATGAGGTGAGTCTTGGAATGATTCGAACATTTCACAACTAAGGCCATATTGTGGACCTCCAAGATATTGCGATATCCCTAACGGTAAAGGTAAAGATATAACCATTCGGGGATGTGCCTTGTGCGGGTTTGATAAGTAACCAGCGTCAGTATAACAAACAAGGCAAGCATCATTATGAGGATCAGGGGGTCGGATCCACTCAGCATGTGTTGGGATTTTCCCAAATCCGTAGTACCTTCAGGGTGGCGGAAAACATCTTTAATATCAATTTTTTGGTTGCATGTAGGCGCAGTGCTGCATCTTTACCAATAGATCAACAACGAAGGAGATGGCCTATCTTACGCAATGAACTAAGTACAACAAAGCTTAAAGTTGAACTTAGATATAGAATTTCAGATTCCATAACCTCTTCGAGGGTCTCATTTGCATATAACATATAGAAGATCATAGATACACTCAAAGGTAACACCTTCGGGGTGTAGTTCGACTATTAGACCAAAGTACCATCAGAACAATGCTTCAACTTCAGATCAAGGCATAAACGAGTTTTCTCAAGATCCATCATCTTAAATTCCGGTTTCAGGAACGAGGCAATTTTCTCAAGCTATTTCCAGAGTCTTAGTGAGATTCATGTCATGAACATAAACTGTAACTCTGGCAATTCGGAATAAGACTTCATAATTTAACACGCAATGGCATAATTCATATCCCTGACTGATCAAATAATCACTTAGATGGGAATACTACATCCACGGGATTACTTCAATCCGTAAATGAACGCCTCAAACAAGTTGAGAGGGTGTTCCGTGGTTGCGAACTATTTGAACCAGTCCATGTAATTCTTCAGGAACTTACATGTAAATCTTTGTATCTATATTCCCATGGAGAAACACTAACAACATTCGTAATACTGCAGTCAATCACAGGGCGTTTAAGAGAAACCTTGTGTCGTAAGGCGTGCATCATATCACACTGTTTCATTCATCTCATTACGCTTCATTTCCCACTTGTAACACAATAGGTTTACCTTGAGCAATGTAGGAATGATAGGTCCAAAACACACTTTGGTAAGGAATTTAACCTAGATTGTGATTTCGGTTATCTAATCAGTTCTACGTTGTCACTAATCAACAGAACACGATTCGATATCATCGCTTTTCATTTATGTCGATAGCTACCATATAAGTGAAAACATCATCGATGATAATCTCATTCCAATTCCATTATCTCATCCAAACTAGTATACTGGACCAAGAACTTCAAGTCTTGGGAGTAATCTGGATTAATCTCATGAGATGGAAATGATTTAAGATAGCGATCAAGTATGGATTCATTTTGTGCTGTGAACTTCCTCTTCTAAGGAAGTGAATCTTATGAACCAAGTGATTTGTCGTGCTTCTGGCCAAGACAGATTGATTGGCTATCCGCCGGTGTACCGAACCATCCAACAGGAACGACTAAACCATCAGGACGGTACATCCTTCGAGGATGTTGACTCAACGTCCATTAAGTACGTCTATCCTTGCAGCTGGTATATGATCTCGTCATTTTAGCTAGATTAGAGGAAAGTGTCTGGACCAACATTTTGAAAGCTAGAATTCATCATACTTACTCATCACACTTATGCGGTATGGGGATCGAGATGAGACATAATGGGTAACGCTCACGCAAATTCGTGCCGTTCTACAGGAACGTTGACTTTCTTATCTCCCCTTAACGATGGGAAGACTGTCTCATTGAAATGACAATCCGTAAATGAGCGGTAAAGAGATTTCATGCAAGGACACTAAGAGAGCTAGTGTGAAGGAGAATCGTAATCGACAAAGATTCGCATCCTTCTTTGAGGACCTATGTTGGTACGTTGCGGCGGCCCAACTTGGCACATAGAATGCACACCCAAATGCGTAAATACGAAATGTCACGTTCGTACCCAGTAATCAACTGTAATGTCAAATAGGTTGGGTGGCAATAAGCCTCAAGGTGGACCAACAGAGTTGAGTACAAGATTGCATAGCCCTAAGTAGAAACTGAAAACTTGGTGCGTTCACCAAGGTCCGGGCAATCATTGAAATTGAGCTTTATGATCACTCTGCGAAGCTATTTGGAGTGAACATGGGAATTTGATGCTCAATTAAAAACCCAAGAAACATGCAATACTTATCGAAAACCGGCGATATAAACTCTCAGGCATTATCCAATCTTCTAGACTTTATGGGATAAGTAGGGTGGTGAACTCTTAAAATCGGCCAGGAGGTTTAGCAGCAATGTGTGTGGACAAACATATAACCAGTTTGTCAATTCATCAACCAAAACTATAAGTACTTATATGGTCTGCATTTTGGTTGGATTAGTCCATATATATTCCCTTGAATCCACTGTGAAAAAAGGTGATTTTGTATCTTTGTGAGGCATGATTTAGAAAATCAATTTCCCCAATGAGAAGGCTTGGCAAAGCGTGCTTGTAGGCACAAAATTCTACTCTTCAAACGATGTTCGTGTTGGAAGTATGCCCACAAAGCCACTCATTTGATGTAATAGCTTTTTGGAATACTTAATATGTTAAACTTTTATATGTTTAATGGAAGGGCAATACTTATTGTTAATCACTATTTATTGTATCATGTGTTTAAGCAATAAGAGAATCCAAGGGATGTATTTGGTCTAAGAGATAAGTGATCTAATGAGTTAGATTGACGAGACCTTTCTCTTATGTTCATTCCTAAAACGTTCCTAGCCATAGGATTGCCAATTGGGCATTGACAATCCGCTAAGGTTAGTATGTGTTATGTTGACTCAAACGTGAGTATGAACTAGTCTCAAGTCATTTGGTGTTGGACACTAAGACAAACACATAGGTGCTCGAAAGAGTGATCGAGTACACTGAACTACGATCAAAAGAGAGTTAGAACATACATGTCATGTATAAACTCTAAGGTTACAATATGCAAAGTAGTCATTTGACCCGAGGCATCATAGATGTCTAATGGTTAGGTCCTTGATCTTTGATCATGACAAAGGCATTCCTTCGGATTGTCCACGGCATTGTTGGGGTCATGCGATCTAGTCATGTAGGCATATGAATGCACAACAAGGGATCTCTAACCTTCCATGGTGGAAGGAGAATACTCTAAAATATGATTCTAAAGTCTTTGGCCAAAGCAAATGAATATGACTTAGGAAGTTGTTCCAATTCATATTCAAGGGAATCATATAAGAAAGTATCACATTGGATAGTAGACATGAAACAAACTATCACTTAAACAATGTGATTAAGAGTATTGTATTAGAGAAGGACCGTATTGCATTGTAGTTGTAACTGGATAGGTTCTCCAACCAATTCTACTTAGCTTGGGTAACCATGACATACTGCTAGGTGTCACTCATGGTTTGTGGAAGCCCTAATGATTAGCAAACACTAATCTTCAAAGGGAGAATTGAAATGTGGTTTCAATTCACAATCGATCGTTAAGAGTAACATCGCCCACTGCCTCGCTAATTGGAACCTAATGGATCGCACACCGAGTAAGGATGTATGTGAAGAAATTAAATGAAATGGATAAGCAATTAAATGGTTTAATTGAAGAATGGTCAAGATTAATTAATTAGTTAATTAATTATACGAAATGTTCGTATTGGGCTTTTAAGTTGGTTTTAGGGCTTCGGGGCCCAAAAGTGTTTTGGTCCACAAGGCCCATTATGTTTTAGGTTGTATGACAACTAAAACAAAATGGGCAATAAGCCCAATAACAATACATATGGCCGGCCATAAGGGTGAGGGCATGCAAATTTGGATTATTTACAAGTTTGCCACTCACTTGAAATGAAGTATAAATTCATCTTTATAGCTTTGTTTCAATTAGGGTTTTCTTGGGTGAAATTGGGTGAAACATATTCTCTAATTTCCATCTAAGGAGGCCGGCCACCTAGGGAGAGTCATCTAGCAATCTCTACTTCCCTAAGTCATCCATTTCAACCTCACAAGATACATCCTTGGTGAAGAGACTTAGAGACATCAAACTTTTGGTGTTTTGGAGAACAAATCCTCAAATCCTCAAAGAAGCAAAGGAGCACTAAAAGGAAGAAAATCACAAGGAAGATTCAAGGAGCAAGGAGGTGACTTGAAGGCCCTCCACTTGGGTGAATCCCTTGTGTAATCAAGGATGAGCTTCAAGGGTAAAGAATCTCTAAATTCTCAATTCTCTTTAATGTTGTTAAAGAGTCTTTTGGTTCACCATATACTAGGCTTTGAAAGTCATGGGTTTTATGAATTGTTTTTGGATGCATGCCTACTTTAAAGAGTTAATAGTTAGCATATGTATTCAAATGTTCTTACATGTTCTTAGCTAGGACAAAATTTTTCCTTCAGTTCGGTGGACCAAAATTAGTTTCACATATTGACTACGAGAATGGTGTGCTCAACGACATTGGTAGAGGCACGAATAGGTGCATAACCAATGATCTATTCCATCAAGACAGAAGTAGATTCTACAGGGTTGAGGTTTAGGAATACTATTTATATTCTTGAAGTTTTAGGTCTTAGGTGCCAAGGATCATGCTTTGGGCATGATGCCATACCTTGGTAGGCCCTCATTCTACGATATGTTGTAAAAACAAACTCGAAATTGGATTGTGATGTAGAACAAATGGCAAAATGGATCGAGGAGGAGATGGACCGTCGGAAGACAAAGGGACGCAATCATAAAAGAGGTGTTAATTTCCCATAAAAGTGGCTTGAGCCATTTTTCGCAGAAATTTGTTAAAACAATTCTCCTACAAAAATGGCTTGAGCCATCTTTTGCAGAAAGTCATCAAAATAGCAGTATACTAATAAATAGAGTCTTTTGGGGTTTCAAGGGCTTTATTATATGTCAGTTATTTTCATTTTAATTCCCTAAGTCCTTTAAGTTTTCCAAGAGGTTGTAAAAGGCTTATTTAAGCCATGGCTTTGTAATCATCTTTTCACTTTTCAATCAATTAATCAAATTATCCTTTGGGATTTCTGTCAAACTGGTGGACTCCAGTAACTTTGTTCTACAAGGGATTACGCTGGTAACCCTTTCATTGCTTCGTGCTACATCAATTGATGCCAGAACGGGTTTCTTCCGTCTTGGCATCGTTGATTATCTTATCTATCCATGGGTGATTGTGATCGTGAACCTGCCTCTATCACTCGAGTGGACTTTGACGCTCAAGCTGAACAGATTACAAATCTGACTACGCAAATTAGAGAAGTTCGTGAGATGTTGGTCCAAGCCATCTGTCCAAATAATCATAGAGTTGCTGGAGTCAATAATCTGAGCGTTCCTAGGCTCTGTGTTCAAGACAGTGAATTGGAATCCAAAGAAGAAGATATGGAACCACACCCGGCTAACAATCCAAATCATCAATACCGCAACAAATTTGATGACTTTCGGATTAAGGCCGACATTCCAACTTTTGCGGGAAACCTTAAAATCGAAGACTTCCTGGATTGGCTAGTTGAAGTAGAAAGATTCTTTGATGTCATGGAGGTTCCCGAGACAAAGATGGTGAAAATGGTGGCCTTCCATCTCAAAGCAACTACCGCTGTTTGGTGGGATCAATTACAAAATACTTGGCAGAGGCAAGGAAAGAATTGAATCCGCACTTGGAGAAAAATGAAGCAATTCTTGATGAATCGTTTCTTACCTGTGGATTATGAACAGCAGCTGCATCGAAGGCAACATAAATGTGACTAATTATACGAATAATTTCATAAGACTTGCGGAGCGAAACAATCTGACAAAGACAGAAAATCAAAGGGTTACGAGGTTCATGAATGGATTGAAACCCTCCATTCAAGAAAAGATTGGGCTACAAAATCTGTGGAGTTTACAAGAGGCCTTGAAGGTGGAGATAATAAAGAAAGAAAGGTGACAAACCTCTTTCCGGAGGAACGTGACGGAGCATTTTGAAAACCTTGTTGTCTCGTCCACCGACAAAGGGAAATCTGTGCCACAAAGTTCGGAAAGGTCGAAACCTTCAAATTTTCCTTCTCGAGCATCAAATGAAGGGAGTAACAGAACTTTTAACAAGGGGCAAAATAGAAACCAACCTCCAAGGGAGAATCAGTATGCCAAACCTATGGGAGACATTTGTTATTGTTGCAACAAAATTGGGCAACGATCTAACGTTTGTCCCGAACAGAGACAAGCCAACTTGCTGGAGGCTAAAGGGAATCAAGAAGTAGATTATAGGGAAGAAGAAGTTGGTGATGATGACTATGAAGGCGTTGAATTCACAACTGAAGAAGGAATGGATCGCCTCACTTTGGTGTTGCAGCGAGTTCTTTTAACACCAAAAGAGGATAGGCAACGACACTGCATTTTTCATTCTCTTTGCTCAATCAACAACAAAGTTTGCGAAGTGATAGTAGACAATGGAAGTTGTGAAAATTTCATGGCCAAGAAAGTGGTGGACCGTTTACAGCTACTAACGGAACCTCATGTCACCCTATACTCACTTGGATGGGTGAAGAAATGACATTCCGCTTGTGTCACAGAAACTTGTTGTGTCCCACTTTCCATTGGTAAGCATTACCATGATGAAGTACTTTGCGATGTTATTGATATGGATGCTTTTCATATACTGTTAGGGAGACTGTGGCAGTTTGATATGGATTCGACATTGAAAGGTCGAGATAATGTGGTGTTATTTACTTAGAATAATCGGAAGATTGCGATGGCTCCTGTTTCGCCCTCTGAAGTACCAAAAGCAAAGAATACTAGTTTCCTCACTCTAACTAGTGATAAGCAGGAGATTGAAGGGGCCATAAAAGAAGCAGATTCTTTATTTTCGATCGTGATGAAGGGACTGTTGACAGAAAACAAAGAAAAGGAACAAATCTCTTTAGAAGTGCAACAATTATTGGAAGAGTTTTAAGAACTCATTTCTGACGAGTTGCCTAACGAGCTTTCTCCCATGAGGAACATCCAGCATCAAATTGATTTGGTACCTGGAGCTAGCCTACCAAATCTTCCCTATTATCAAATGAGCCATGCAGAAAATGAGATTTTGAGGGAACAAATTGAAGACTTCCTGCGAAAAGGGTTTATCCAAGAAAGTATAAGCCCTTGTGCAGTACCTGCCCTATTGGTTCCAAAGAAAATCAAAGAAAAGAAAAAGCATGGTGTATGTGTGTAGACAGCCGAGCTATCAACCGAATCACCATCAAATATAGATTTCCAATACCTCGGTTAGATGACATGCTAGATGTGCTTGAAGGTTCGAGATTATTTTCAAATATTGATCTTATCAGTGGCTACCATCAAATTCGAATCAAGCCTGGAGATAAGTGGAAAACGGCGTTCAAGAGCAAGGATGGATTGTTCGAGTGGCTAGTGATGCCATTTGGATTGTCTATTCGCCGAGTACCTTCATAAGGCTCATGAATCAAGTTCTTCGTCCCTTTATTGGTCTCTTTGTTATGGTTTACTTTGATGACATCTTAATCTATAGCAAGACTAGAGAAGAACACATGATGCAACGTTTTGGGTGTTTTAAAAGAAAATAAATTGTATATGAATCTCAAGAAATGCATATTTTGTACAAATAAATTGCTATTTCTAGGATTTGTGGTTAGTGAGAATGGTATTTAGGTGGATGATGAGAAGACCAAAGCCATCCGAGATTGGCCAACTCTGAAGTCCGTCTCCAACGTGAGCAGTTCCCATGGCTTGGCTACTTTTTATCGGAGATTTGTGCGGCATTTCAGTACCATCACCACACCCATTACAGAATGTTTGAAGAAAGGCAAGTTCTGTTGGGGAGATGAACAAGAAAAAAGCTTTGTTTTGATCAAAGAGAAGCTTTATACTGTTATGGTGTTAGCTCTTCCAAATTTAAAGTATTCGAAGTTAAATATGATGCAAGTGGAGTGGGAGTGGGTGCCGTCCTTTCCCAAGAGAAGAGACCTATAGCTTTTTTCTCTGAAAAAGCTAAGTGAAGCCTGTCAGAAATGGAGCACTTATGATCAGGAGTTTTACGCTGTGATTTGAGCTTTAAAACAATGGGAATAATATCTCATTCAGAAAGAATTTGTGCTATTCACGGATCATCAAGCCTTGAAGTTTATTAACAATCAGAAGCATGTTAATAAAATGCATATCAGATGGGTAACGTTCTTGCAAAAATTTCCATTTGTTATCAAGCACAAATCTGGAGCTCAAAACCGTGTTGCCGATGCCTTAAGTAAACGAGCATCGTTGCTAATCACTTTTCCCTAAGAAGTTGTGGGGTTCGAGTGCTTGAAGGAGTTGTATGCAACCGATGATGATTTTCAGGAAATATGGAGGAAATCCATTAATCATGAACCTATGGCAGATTAGTCTATCAATGAAGGAACCAGTTATGTGTTCCTGTCTCTTCCTTGTGGGAAAAGCTAATTTGAGATTTGCATGGAGGAAGATTAAGCGGTCATCTTGGTCGTGATAAAATGATAGCTAGTTTGGAAAAGAGGTACTTTTGGCCATAATTGAAACGAGATGTTAGAGCCATTGTGAGGAAGTGTTACACTTGTCAGGTTTCAAAGGGACAAGTCCAAAATACGGGCCTTACATGCCTTTGCCCTTTCCTAACGATATCTGGGAAGACATTGCTATGGATTTTGTGCTTGGGCTACCCCGAACGCAAAGGGGAGTGAATTTAGTTTTTGTGGTGGTTGACAGGTTCTCCAAGATGGCTCACTTCATTGCTTGCAGAAAGACTGTTGATGCATCAAACATAGCCAAACCATTTTTCAATGAGGTTGTTCGATTGCATAGGGTACCTAAGTCCATCACTTTTAGTCGAGACACCAAGTTCTTGAGTCATTTCTGGATTACATTATGGATGATGTTTGAGACTACTTTGAATCAAAGTACTACTGCACATCCTAAAATTGATGGACAAACGGAGGTCACAAATAGGACTCTTGGTAACATGGTTCGAAGCATTTGCGGAGAAAAACCAAAACAATGGGACTATGCCCTACCTCAGATGAAGTTTGCTTAAAATAGTGACGTGCATTGTGCTACGTGTAAGTCACCATTTTCCATTGTTTACACTACCACTCCTCATCATGTGGTGGATTTAGTGAAACTACCTAGGGGACATGGACTTAGCATTGCTGCAGAAAATATGGCTGAAGATGTGGTGGCAACTCGTGATGAGGTCAAGCAACGACTTGAACAAACCAATGTTAAGTATAAGGAAGCAACAGACAAACATCGGCGGGTTAAAGTGTTCAAGGAAGAAGATTATGTCATGGTGTTCTTGAGAAGAGAACGCTTCCCTAATGGAACTTACAACAAGTTAAAGCCACAGAAGTATAGTCCATTCAAAGTTATCAAGTGAATTAATGACAATGCTTATGTTATTGATTTGCTTGATTCTATGGGAATTCCCAATACTTTCAATGTTGCTAATTTGTATGACTTCCATGATGATGAAGTTCTTTATCCTGATCGTAACTCAGGGTCGAGTTCTTCTGAAGTGAAGGGGACTGATGTAGAACAAATGGCAGAATGGATCGAGGAAGAGATGGACCGTCGGAAGACAAAGAGACACAATCATAAAAGAGGTGTTAATTTCCCATAAAAGTGGCTTGAGCCATTTTCGCAGAAATTCATTAAAACAATTCTCCCACAAAAGTGGCTTAAGCCATCTTTTGCAAAAAGTCATCAAAACAACAGTCTACTAATAAATGGAGTCTTTTGGGGCTTCAAGGGCTTTATTATATGTCAGTTATTTTCATTTTAATTTCCTAAGTCTTTTGAGTTTTCCAAGAGGTTGTAAAAGGCTTATTTAAGCCATGTCTTTGTAATCATCTTTTCACTTTTCAATCAATTAATCAAATTATCCTTTGGGATTTCTGTCAAACTGGTGGACTCCAGTAACTTTGTTCTACAAGGGATTACACTGGTAACCTTTTCATTGCTTCGTACTGCGTCAGATTATGAGATAGACAGACCCAGACTTGGGTTCAGTAGGCTTCAGCCGAAGCTAGAAGGGTCTGCTCGGTAGGCCTGTACAGAAGCAAAGCAATTCCGTTCAGTGCACATCTACCGAAGCAGAGCATGCCCTTTGGTGCATCCCTGCCGAAGTAGGGCACCACTATACGGTAGGCTTTGATCGAACTAGGTTGAGCTATTCGGTAAACTCCAGTCAAACTGGGTCTTTACCTTTCGGTAGACTCCAACTGAAGCTGGGTCTATACCTTTCTCTCACGATTGTGGTAGTAATCAGATTCGAGAATTTGGTAAAATTCTTCTTTCTGCACTGTTGCCTCAAGAGCAAGTTAGAAACATGGAAGGACGAGAAAAAGTAGTCTCGAGTGAAAATTCTATCGGATTTATAAACTTTAGAATCATACTCTTTCATGGATGTAATCATGGTGTACTTCAGGCGATGTCTTTCATGATTAAACGGTTCGTAGGAGCAAGCCAAAGAGCCATGGAATCGTCGTTCGGGAGGTACTTCCGTGGGTAACGCTTCAAGCATAAGTCTTCAAATGAAGGTCATGGCGAAGGCTTATTCAGCTCTTCCATGCCATTATTGGCTTCAATGGTTTCTCAACTTCTTGATTGTCAAGTGGAGTGTCACGTCTTGTATCCACATAAAGTGGTTTCTGTTAGAAACGTCCAAATTAGTGAAATCGAACTTGTGACAGTTCGACAATCCACTGGATTGGAGGGAACAAGATTGTGATTGGGGTTTATTGGAATGAATCATCCATAAGCATCAAAGTTAGAACATTCGAGTTCTAAGACATGGTTTTCATGAAAAATTCGGGTTTTCATGGGTGTATTGTTTTATGAAAACTTTGGGTTCAAAAGCACTAAATTGAATATTTGAAACTGCAGGTTCAATTTAGTTTATGAATGGTTAGTTCATAAAAGAAAGGTTCCTGCAAGAACACATAATACAATACAATGATTTAAGTGTAGTGGATTTAAGTTGCTTTAGGAACTCAAGTGTGAGCGCTTCAGGACTATGAAAGGATGTCAACGGTTCAAAGAAGAAAATAAATTATTGAATTGTTAATGTCCAAAAGTGATCTTTGGACCAATAATTTTGGATGTCTTGTCAGATTAATGGACTGCTAGTCACTTTTAATTAATTCAATAGATCGGGACCAAAGGGGGTTGATCGTGGAAGCAAAAATAATGACAGACAGGTCATATTAGCTTCGGTTGGCGATAGGCCAAGTGATAATTGAATTATAGCTTAATTAGGATTAACCAAAAAAACGCCCAAAAATATTTGGGTATGGTTAAGAAGCGAGGGATGCCAAAATATGGCATCGGGTAGAAAAAGGGACGCAGCTAGCATACTTAGGCTGGCTCTAGTATATGGACAATACTGCAGGCCTGTTGGGCCTCGGGGAAGTGGTTGTATTAGGCAACCCAGATATGGCTGCAAGCCATGGGCCATGTGTTGGGAAGACCCCAGCAACATAAAAGCTGTTAGATGTGGGACATAAGTCGTAGGCTGAGCAAAAGTTCAACATGTGTTGGCTTTAGGGTCAAAGGTCGTGGGCTTGAAGCCCAGCACCAAGGAACCCAGTCAATCAGGCCTGGTCTAGTACGTGAGTAGCAAGCCCAAACAAATGGGCACTTCCTATCACCTCTCCCAAATTCATCTCGCCGTCGATCACCATCACATCTTGCTTCCCTCCATTTTCCAACCCCATCTCTCTATGGTATAAATCGACTCTACACCCCAGCTTAAATCCAGTTGTATAAGTGGAGACACAGGACAACTATAACTGAAGGAGGGAGAGAGGGTGACAAAGAAGGCAATGATGAGAAAAGGAAGAAGAGGGTCAAAGAAGGTGGGTCTAACTCATGAAATAAACATGGTTTTGTATGTTCTTATCCAATGGGTTGAAAGCCTTGGTAATTATTCTGTAATTCTCTTAATTCCTTATATGGTCATTTATTTGGACGCTACTATGGGAAATTAGTCTTATATGCAGTTGATGTATGTGTAAGTTTTTATATGAATATACTTATATGCTGCAAAAGCTAGTTGTATGTGCCAATACCTAAACCCTAGTTTGATATAATACCTGAAAGTGATATTTTGTATGACATCAATTATTGGGTGGAGTCAATTAGCTGTCATACATTAGTCCTGTTTTTCGAGACTAGTCTTATGCAGATGCTTGTTTTTATTTGTTATATATACAAAAGCTGAATCGACTGCTTTGGTATAAAAGTTGAAACGATTACCATTAGAAGTATATATGGCCTCTCTCTCTCTCTCTCTCTCTCTCTCTCTCTCTCTCTCTCTCTCTCTCTCTCTCTCTCTCTCTATATATATATATATATATATATATAAATATATATCATATGAAACCTTTGGATAAGATTGCACAATGTAGTCAGTGCTCTTTCAAATGGTCCCTTTTCCATTATATTTGTACCATCATTTATTAATTTATCTGGCATCTTGGTTTAGTCATTTAGTTTACAAGATGGGATGTTTAAGAAGAAGCTATGTGGTGGCACATTCGATGAAGTGTACAAAAGGTGATTTGCTGTAGTTTAGAAGGAAATGTAACATATGATGATGCTATGTGTATGATGGCTTAATTAATGCTGTTTTTGTCAACATGTTTAAGCAGTGAACTACAAATGGCTTGATCCCTTCATAAGGTACGTAGGCAGTCTAACGAGAAGGTTAGATGTAGCCCTAAAATAACCCAAATTTAATATTGTGCTTGACTTTTTTTTAAGGAAAGAAATTTATTATGGTTAATAGAGTAGAGATTAACCATGACTTTATTTTGGCCTATCACCGGATTTAGCTTCCAAATAAGAATATTGGGTCGTTACAAAGTGGTATCAGAGCGAGTGATCTTGCTCTACATAATGCAATATTTTCGAGTTCTTGTTGGTGTGAATTATGATATGCATTGTGGTTGCATGATTTCATAATTTTTGTGAATAAAGTGGCATTCATGTGATATGTATATATGTGAGATACATATATGATTTGCATTGTGTTTGTGGTGCAATTTCCATGGTGATTATGGAATTCCGTTAGTGGGAATTATGATTTGCATTGATATTGCATTATTCCCTATGTTCTTTGAATAATGAGGAAGTTTTGTGGAATATATATATATATATTGTGAATCATCATGAAATGAAGTGAATTGGGTTTATTGAAAATGTGAAGGAATTTATTTGAATATGAGCATTTGATTCAAGTTTCGGATTAATCTTGAATTTGATTGATATTATGTTATGCATTATTGAAATTTGAATATTAAGATGATTGTGAAATTGTGACAAGTAGATGAAAAGGTCGTACCATACCTGTGCCATTGGGAAATGTTGATTTGGGCGGAAAAAGGCTCGTGGATGTTGAATTGGGTGAAAAAGGCCCGTGGATGTTGAATTGGGTGAAAAAGGCCCGTGGATGTTGAATTGGGTGAAAGAGGCCATAAGATGTCGATTTGGGCGTGATAGCCCGTGGAATGGGAGGAATGTTTGGTTGGGCGAAAAGAGCCCGTGGATATTGATTTGGGCAAAAAGGCCCGAGGATGTGTGATTGGGCAAAGTGGTCCGTGAATGATGAATTGGGAAAAATGACCCGTGGAATGTGAAGGAATGGATGAGTGGGCACAAAGACCCAATGTTTTCGAGGAGAAGCTCTACGTGTGGGCTGTGAGAATGAATTATTGAAGTGATAAAAATGTGTGTTGTGTATTGGCCAGGTATATTATAATCTTTTTCAGTCTACTAGTCCTTGATTGGGATAAAAGAAAAAGGGTGATGAAATTATTGTTTTGTCAATGATAATTATGGCTAGAAATTTTAAAATCTTATGACCAATGATAATTATGGTTGGAAATTTTAATATTTGTCAAAGTCACGATGACTTTACGAATGGGAATGAAATCACAAACCGAGGCTATGATTGGTTTAATATATAGTGGTGAAGAATGAAGGAAATAACTTTAACCTAGCTATTGTGTCACTCTGATAAAGTTTTCCCAGTTGTGTGGCACGTGTAATGTTTTTTGTTATTTGGTTCACGTGAGGATATGAATGAAATCATAGAATAAGATTTTGATTTCGTTCAATGTTAACGGTATTGCGGATTTGGTTTTAAATTTCTTTCCATTACCCAGTGAGTATGATATTTATTTAGCAACGGATGATTATGGCTTGCATTTCTAATATTTCTTTAGCCAATGATGATAAATGGTTTACCAATGATTGTGATTATTATGTTAGTATTTATCTAACCAATGGTGGATGTGGTTTGATAATCTAGTATTTATTTTAGGCCATGAGGATTGTGGGTTGATGTGGATATTTATTTTGTCAATTGGTATGGCTAGAATTTTTTATATTTATTCTGCCAATGAATGTGGTTGGGAATCTGAGAATGTGGGTAAGAATCACGATTATTATTCGTTGGTTTGCTTATTTTTGGAGCTTGACTAAAATCGTAGACTGAGGTTATGATTTTATTCGCTATAAATGGAATGGTGGAATTAGCCTTAAATTTCTTTTCGTAACTCGATGGTTGAAATCTCGGGGATGAGATTTATTTTAACGGGGGTGAATGTAATACCCTGAAAATTTAAATATATGAGTTAGATATTCATAATTATGAATATGTGTAGAAAATCAAAAATAAATCGATTTATGGTTATGAAAAATTGAATAAAGTTTGGTCCTCATATATTTTATCGTATTTCTTGACATATCTAGATAGAGGATGATTCCACAAGCATGTAGGCAAAAACCCCCGTAAAACGAAGTTGTAATGAATGAGAAATTAATAAACAAGTTTATGGGTATTTTTGTAAATTTGGTTTAGTCCAAGATATTTTGGATGTTTGGGTTTGCGGCCGGGGGGGGGAGGGGGGGCGTGCCCTTTCTTTTTCCTGCTGTGTTTTCTCTTCGAAGAGAGGGGGAGAATTCTAGAGAACTTGGAAGAACTCTTTCTTCCCTATCGATCTCCTTTTAGGTGGGGGTTGCATAAGGAAGGAGGTTGGCACTTTCCATCACCTCTCCCAAATTCATCTCACCGTTGATCACCATCACATATTGCTTCCCTTCATTTTCCAACCTCATCTCCCTATGGTGTAAATCAACTCTACACCCAGTTGCTACACCCAGTTGTATAAGTGGAGACACAGGAAACCTAGAACTGAAGGAGGGAGAGAGGGTGACAGAGAAGGCAAGGATGAGAAAAGGAAGAAGAGGGTCGAAGAAGATGGGTCTGAATCATGAAATAAACATGGTTTTGTATGTTGTTATCCAATGGGTGGAAAGCCTTGGTAATTATTCTTTGATTCTCTTAATTCCTTATATGGTCATTTATTTGGACGCTACTATGGGAAATAGTCTTATATGCAGTTGCTGTATGTGTAAGTTTTTTTATGAATATACTTATATGCTGCAAAAGGTAGTTTTATGTGCCAATACCTAAACCCTAATTTGATATAATACCTGAAAGTGATATTTTGTATGACATCAATTATTGGGTGGAGTCAATTACCTGTCATATATTAGTTCCGTTTTTCAAGACTAGTCTTATGCAGATGCTTGCTTTTATTTGTTATATATACAAAAGCTGAATCGACTGCTTCGGTATAAAAGTTGAAATGACTATTGGTTCAATTTATTTGATACCCATTTATAGTTCCTTTTGGATCAAATTGATAATCTGCTCATGTCATAAACTCGATTAAATGGTTTGAGAAAGATGTAGCAGAGTTAGTTTCCTCCGAGATTGAGATGATCGGCTTTAGGGTATGGCACTGTGCTAAAGTATAATTAACCAAAAGCATTCCATTAGAAGTATATATGGCCTCTCTCTCTATATATAAATATATAACATATGAAACCTTCGGATAAGATTGCACAATGTAGTCAGTGCTCTTTCAAATGGTCCCTTTTCCATTATATTTGTACCATCATTTATTAATTTATCTAGCATCTTGGTTTAGTCATTTAGTTTTCAAGATGGGATGTTTAAGAAGCAGCTATGTGGTGGAACATTCGGTGAAGTGTACAAAAGGTGATTTGCTGTAGTTTGGAAGGAAATGTAACATATGATGATGGTATGTGTTTGATGGCTTAATTAATGCTGTTTTTGTTTGTTATACTCAACATGTTTAAGCGGTGAACTAGGCATCCCTTCGTAGGGTACGTAGGTAGTCTAATGAGAAGGTTAGATGCATCCATAAAATAACCCGAATTTAATATTGTTTTTGACTTTTTTTTTAAGGAAAGAAATTTATTATGGTTAATAGCGTAGAGATTAACCATGACTTTATGTTGGCCTATCACCGGATTTAGCTTCCAAATAAGAATTTTGGGTCGTTACAAATATGGTTCGATAGCGTCTTAATCCTCAACTTTACTCGTCAAAGTCTCTACGATTCCCTACAACAAAAAAACATGGTCAAATAACCGAAAAACAACATAAAATAGTACCAAAAAATTAGCATAATCTCCCCTAAAATTGATACACCCCAAATCCAACCCCAAACTCCACCCATCTCCCTATACTCATCCCGAAGCCCTAAACCAAACTCAAAATTAACTCCAAAAACACATATTAATGAAAAAAAAAATTAATATTTGGGTAGAATATACCTTTTGGCAAGATTTAGAGTGAGTGAGAATGCACTACTACAAAATGGACTTATTGTGTCACTGGATGATGTTGCTTTAATATAATATAGTGGCGGATAAGACATTTGTGACACTTACAAAATATGAAGTCAGATTTATTGTCGGTTGTAAGTGTCATAAACTGTCTATGTCGCTCTTAACCGACGTAAACAATTAATGTCTCTTAAAACCGACATTTATTTTAATAATTTTTAAATACTGGTGTGGGTATAGATGTCACTTCTAGGCGACACTAATTACTGTTTTTAAATATTTTAAAGCCTACGTCGGTTCTGACCGACATAGATTTTAATTTTTTAAAATATTTTAAAATCCAGTGTCGGTTGTAGGCGAAATATTGATTTCCTTTATATACTCTCCCCGTGTTTTAATTTTCCTCTCCCACATCTTTCTTATTTGTTCTTCCTATTTATAAACCCCTCCCCGATGTTTTCTTGTTCCTCTCTCATCTTTCTTATTTGTTCTTCTAACTTCATTAATTCCTTCTTCACCACAATAAGTTTTTCTTGCTTCTAATATTTTTATTTTCTCCTCTTATGTTTAATTTTTATTTATAATTTATTTTTGTAGGGAATTTATTTGAGCTGGTTGAGTACATAAAGAATTGATGGACGACGGAATTCTTCCATAATTCAGGTTTCTATCACTGAATTCTTTAATTTTTAAATTGTATAATACACAAGTTTATTTATTTAAAAATTATAATTTAAGTACTTAGATAAATTTCTACTATTTCTGTTAAATTAATAAATATTTAGTCAAATTAATTAATTTTGTCACTTGAATTGTTATAGAAAATGGAAATGAATAATATTTATAAGCATTCATGTTAAATTAACAATATTAAATATAACATAAACTTATAATATTTAGTAATATAAGAATATATTATGTTAAATTAATTTGTTTTGCACTCTAATTTTTATTTTAATTTGTTTTTGTTGTTATTTTGATAACTTTTTGTTGTTATTTTAATTTTTTTTTACTATAATAGGTGTTGAAAATTAAAAGATTGCAATCGTGATAGAGTTGGAGGGTTGAAAGATAGAAATTGAAAATTCTAATAGTTATGCCTACATGATAGGGATTGAAAGATTGTAGACATCTTAGTGTCAACGTAATATTTTGCCCTCGTAAAGTGGTAAAACATGGACAAGAGTTGATTGACGATACCTCGAAATTTGGAAGCGTATACAGCTGTAAATTAATTTGTTTTTGGACCAAGCAGTTGCAAATGGTGTTGGCCCTAATAAGTTTAGATGTCTTTGCAATACTTTTGTTAGGAACACTATTGTTGAACATCTTATATTGTATGATATGGATAAAGATTATAAAGACGCTTGGTGGTGACATCATGGTGAATAAAACATTGGAGAGCAAAATGTGGCAATTGGAGAAGAAGAAACAAGAGATGAGGTGGCTGGTATGCATGATTTTCTTAATGATGTATTTGTCTAACCATTAATAGAAGAAGGTGTTAGGCCGTCTACTAAACCCCCTATTGGGGAAGGGCGTCCAGAAGAGGTGGAACATTTTTTAGGTTGCTTGAAGAGGCAGATCAAGATTTGTGGCTAGGTTGTAAGGAGTTTAAGAAATTGGAAGTAGTTGTAAGACAGTATCAGATCAGGTGTTTAGCGGGAATCCCAGACGAGATCTTCACCACTTTACTGGAGTTAATTAAAAGAATGTTGCATGAAGGGGATTGTTTCTCTGAATCCTATTATAAGGCAAAAAAACTTATAAATGACTTGGGTTTGACGTATGTAAAATTGATGCATGTCCCAATGATTGCATGATTTATTGGAAAGATACTTCGAAGTTGACCGTGTGCTCTGTTTATGGTGAATCAAGATATAAAATTACCAACGCAGAGGATAGCTCGAGAAAAAAAATCGCATCTAAGGTTATGTGATATTTTTCTTTAAAAGCACGATTGCAACGATTTTTTATGTCGAAGCATACAGCTGAACATATGAGGTAATGCCCTAAAGATGAGTTTATGAGGCATCCTTCAGATTCTCCAGCATGAAAGCATTTGGATAATTTATATCCGGATTTTGCGTCAAAAGTTCGAAATGTCAAATTAAGGTTGGCCAGTGATGGATTTAATCCTTTTGGGAAAATGAGGCATGACCATAGCACATGGCATGTGGTGCTTTCTATTTACAATTTGCCGCCTTGGATATGCATGAAGCAACCAAATTTGTTGTTGTCTCTATTAATACCAGGACCGCGCAATCCTGGTAAAGAGACTGATGTATACATGCATCCACTGATTGACGAGTTGAATGAGTTATGGGAAGTGTGCACTCCCACTTATGATGCGTATTCCAACCAAAGTTTTACGATGAAGGCTGCCGGCTTATGGACTATAAATGATTTTCCGGCTTATGGAATGTTGTCAGGATGGAGTACACATGGCTATAAAACCTGTCCACATTGCATGCATGATAAATAATCTATTTACTTGCTGGCGAGTTGTAAGATTTGTTATATGGGGCATCGACGCTTTCTTGAAGATAATCATAGGTTTTGAAGGTAAACCACAACTTTTAATGGTCGTCAACAGCATCGTAGTGCACCAAGGCAGTGGACGGTAAACCACAACTTTTAATGGTCGTCAACAGCATCGTAGTGCACCAAGGCAGTGGACTGTCGAGTCTCGTCGCACCCGTAGAGGCCGAAATGAAGATGGTATTGGACGTGGAGTGTCTGGTGGGTTATCAATTTTCGACTCCAAAGGATGTTATATGGGTTCAGGAGAAAATGTAGAGCTCGATCTAAATGTTCTTGATCAGTGCCATAGGTATTCTAAATAATTGTGATGAAGTTAACCCATTTAGAAGGTAAGAAAGTTTAATCATACGTCTTAATGTTTTATTGGTTTTATTAACTTTGAAAAATTAATTATCTAAATTTGGACATAAATGCCCAGGCAACATGAGGAATTCTTGAAAACTAAACATCATCGAGAAAGGTTAACTATGCGACAAATCAAGGAGCTAAGCAAGAAAAAATTTCCATAATGGTTCAAGCAACATGTGAGTTGATACAACAATCGCATTACTTATTTATATTTTTATATTTTAATTATAACATGTTTATAGTTATCATGTCAACTTTTATCTTCATTCTTATTATAGATAATTCAAGATGTCATCCTAATGACATGTTGATATCTCAAGACTTGCATTGGCTAGTTAATTATCCTAGCAGGGTTGTGAGTAGATATAAAAGTCACATTGTTCATGGGTTCAGATTTCGTATAAAATCTGTGAATGATAAGCATAAGAATCAAAATTGTGGTGTCTTTGTACCTACAAATGTTCCTAGTGCAATTGGGCAAGTGAATTGTTATGGCAGAGTTGTAGATATGTTTGAGGTTAAATATTGTGGTCATGCTGAGGCGGGAGATAGGGGTCGAGCTGTGATGTTATTTAAGTGCGAATGGGTTAATAGTGAAAGTCTACGAGGAATGAAGACTGATCAATATGGATTTACTATGTTGAACTTCAATTGATTAGGATTTAAAGAGGATCCCTTCATATTAACATCACAAGCATTACAAGAATTTTACGTTGAGGACACAATTGAAAAAGATTGGCACATAGTTGTTCGAATGCAGCCAAGGGATTTGTTTGACGTATTAAAGGATAATGATGCAATTGATGATTATGCCATACCAAATTTGGATGATCAGATACTTGACCATGAAAATTTCCTTACAAGGGTTGGCGTGGAAGAGACTCATTTTCATGAATCATTACCGTTGCCTACCCAGTTCGCTAGTTATGCCAATGCCGACGACGACACAACGGATGATGATATGGAATAAATATATTAATTGTTTTATGTGTTTTAAGTATTAATTAGACTATATTTTTGTTTTTTATTACGTATTTTATTTAAGTTCAATTTTATTTATTAAAATCTTAAAATGTTATATGAGATAACAAAAAAAAAAAAACTCGTTATTTTTTTTGTATGGGTTAAACTTTATTTTTTTTTTTATAAAAAAAAACTATTTTCCTTTCGATTTTAGGCGACGATAGATAATTTGTAATGCACTAGGCATGAACTTTCCCGCTAGTTTTGCACGAGTCAATGTCGGTTTTAACCCACGCCAAGTACATTTAATTTGACGCGAGTTATATTAAATTCGATGTCAAGTACGTAATGACGCTTGGAACCGACGCTAGTGTCTTTTAATTCAACGCCATCGTCATTTATTTCAATGTCATCTACGTAGTGTCGGTTAAAAGCGATGTGAAGTTGACTTGGGAAGAGGAATTTCAATCAGTCACTTCAGAAGGTTAATTTCAATCAGTCACTTGGGAATGGGGAAGTCAGTTGTCTGATATCGTGTCGTTTTAAACCGACGCCAACTACATTTAAACTGACACAACATGCATTTCAGTAAAGCTAGGCAGAAAATGGTGTCGGTTGTAATCGACACTAAGGTTAACTAAACCGATGCCACGTGAATTTCAAGAAACTGTGTCAGAAACTGGTGGTTTGATTTAATGCAACATGTATATCAGTAAAGTATGTTAGAAGGTGGTGTCAGTTTCAACCAACACAAAATGTAACTAAACCGACGCCACGTTAAGCTCAATAAATTTTGTTAGAAGTGGTTTGATTTAACTCGACGTAATGTGTGTCAGATGTTGGTGTCCGTTTCAATCGACACCAAGCTTCACTTCTTTCAACGCCCGTGAGTTTTAATTCAACGTCAGTGACTTAATGTCGGTTTTAACCGACGCCAACTCAGTATCCATATTTAAACCCCTTCTTTCCCCATTTCATCCGTGCTCTCATTTCTTCCCTAATTTCTGTCTCTCCTTCTCCTTCCCAATTTCATCCGTACTTCCATTTCTTCTCCCTTTTCAGTTTTTGTACTTCTCCTTCCAGAAATTGTTGCTATGGATCATCATTTTGAAGATGAACATGCTGACGAGGAAGCAGTCGAAGGTGGTCCATTTTTAATTTATTATGGTTATTAATTTCCCTTTTTTGTTTTGTATTCTAACTAGTATGATGCCTAGATTGAAAATTGAATTTTTTTCCTTCGCTTTTTCTATATTTATATGGATCAACTCAATGAGGATGGGGACCCTCAATTCCCAATTGGAAGGAATAGCCTTGTTCTTTTGATGTTTCTGGAAAATGCATTAGTGAAAATTCTAGTGCTTTTTCAATACATGTAGCGGCAGAGGTTAGAGATTATAGAAATATTTTGTTGGTGAGAGATTGGCGTATGATCAAAGAAGAAGGCAAGGAAACTTTCTAGAATAGAATACAGGTCTAAATATTTTTTGTTACTTGAAGAGAGTAGAATAAGTCAATGTTTATAGTAATAATTAATTTGCTTGAATTTTTTTATGAGTATAGGAAACTATTATTTTTCAAGAAGAAGATATAGCGAAAATGCCAATGATCCGTCACATGACACTTCATATTGTGAAGCATGCGCATAAAGAGTATAGAAATAAATTTAAAAAAGAACATTATACAAATAAACCAGTCGAAGAGCATGAGAGCACTCCTCCTAATGTGGATCCTCGACAGTGGGCTGATTTGGTGGCATACTGGAATAAAGAAAAAACAAAGGTAAACGTTTTATGATTTATTTTATTATAGCATGAAATTTGTTTAATAAGTTCTTCTTCTTTTTTCAGGAGATTGCTGCAAAAAATAAGCATAATCGAGGTTGAAAACAATGAACCACACAACCGGTGCAAAATCTTTTGCAAGAGTACGGGCAAAACTTGTAAGGGTTGTACATTTTCAAGAATTGTAGATAATTTTAAATTTAATATATAATTGATAGAAATTTATTTTTAATTTGATGGTTGCTGAAAATTGGTTTTTTTTTATTGACTTATAATTATAGCAGAAAAAGCATGGGAAGGAGGCGGATCCTGTTTTGTTTTTTCGTTACTGTCATACTCAAAAGGATAGCACTTGGATTGATGAAACATCTAAGCGCACTGGGGTAATTGATTTTTTTGTGGTAGTATATTATTGTTATTAATTTTTATTATCTATAGTTGAATTTTTATTTTTAAAAATTTTATTGCAAGGCAACTATGGAGTGGCATATTCAAATTATGATTGAGTCTGGGCAAGAGGATAGTGATGAGCTTAGGACCCGAGTTTATGTGGAGACGATGGGTCCTGAGCGTCATAATAGAGTACGAGGGTATGGACATGGTGTGACTCCGGATATGGTGTTGTATGCATCTTCTTCAGCTTCTAGTTTTAATTCTTCCAGAAGATCATCCAGGAGTTCAGTAGCAGTGTTGATGACTGAGAACAATGAATTGAGAAGGAAGGATGAAGCTAATGCTAAATGGATGGCAGACCTAGAGGTTAAGCTTGAACAAACATGCAACCAACAACAGCAACAGAATCAGTTGATTACATTGGTACTGCAAAAATTACAGCCGCCACCACGGTATAGCCCAGGAACCCAACAGTCAGGCCAGAGTTAGCCTCCTCCTCCATATTCATGCCTACAAGGAACCCAACAGTTAGCCTAAAGTCAGCCTCATGTTGCACCTGTATATCCGTATACAGGCTATAATCACCAACCTCCTTCACATCCGATGTATCCGACACAACCCATGGCATATATGCAGCAACCACCCATGGCATACATGCAGTAGCCACACATGTCATACATGCAGCAGCCGCCATATTAAATGCCTGTATATCGACCCGAGATGCCTTCTTCTGATGGGATTTGCCCAGATGTTCCAATTGGAGTGTTTTCTGGAATGCTCGCAGGTGCTCCATTAGATGTTGACATGGCGAAGGTTTTTGGATCACAAGGAGGATCTGAAAAAGGATCCAAGGAAGGAACTGGGTCACATTCGGGCTCGAGTGCTGCTGAGTAGTGCATATGGTTCGCTTTCTTGTCGGCAATGTATGACACTTGTGCTAGCATTTATAGTCTCTATTTCTTTTTCTTTTTTGTATGTTGTATTTGTAAAGTCGGATTTAATGTTTGTTATGATGGATGGGTTTTTGTATGTTTTGTGAAATATAAAATGTTTGTTATGAGTTTTGTTAATGGTTGCCTTGGCCTGTATATCAAATATAGTTGAAATTATTTTCATATAATTTTTTGTAATTATTATTAACTAAAAACTGAGGAAGTTCTATTAAAATTTATTATTTTTAATATATCTGGTGTCGCTTATAGGCGACAACAGCATAATTATTTTATTTATGGAGTTGTTAGGTAATGTCGGTTACGACCGACAGTAGCTGGACCATTTTATTTATTTAACTTACGTGATGTCGGTTTTGACCGCCATCATATTAGATTTTGATGTTGCTTATAAGCAACGTAGGAGCCAATGTCGCTTTTAAGCGACGCTGTTGTTCATTTTTATTTTATATTACTTTGCTTCTTGGTGGCAGATTAAGGGGGCTAAGCAACGTCATTACCCTTTTGGTGATGGTAGTATTGGTGTCAGTTCCTCTATCCGACATTGCACGATTTAATGTCGGATTTTTAAAAATCCGACAGTAATTGGTGTTTCTTGTCGGTTTTACACCACCAGTGATATCCCTTTTTGTAGTAGTGATGAGAGGGAGGAGTGAGTGTGAGAGAATTAGAGGAGGTAGTGAGAGAGAGATGAGAGAGTGAGTGAGAGTGAGAGAGTGAAGAGAAAGATGAGAGATTAAGTGAGAGAACTGAATGTGAGAGAGAGGGTCAGATTTGGGGAGAGGGAAAGAGAGAGGATAGGTAAGAAAATAGAGAAAGACATTGAGAAAATTGGAAGGAGTTATTTTGGTTTTAAAAACGGTATCACTTTGCGCGACGAAATATTGGTCACGCAAAGTCTTAAAAAAAAAAAAAAAAAAAAATTGCTGCGTCCTATTTTTGGTGCCTATCCCAATATTTAGAGTTTTAAGCAACGAAGTGTTGCACGATGAACGATTGGTTGCGCAAAGTCTTAAAAAAAATTTCCTGCATCCCATTTTTGGCTCCCGCCCAAATTAAAGGATTTTGCAAGACGAAATATTGGTTTGTCGCGCAAAATTTATAAACATAATTTTTATAAATAATTAAAAAAAATTATTTTACAATTTAAAATATAAATAAATTAAAATAAATAAGATTTAGGCGACCAAATGTGTATTCATCGCGCAAAGAAAATATTAAAAAATAAAGAAATAATTTAGTTTAACAATATAAAAAATAAGTAAACAAGGTTTAGGCGATGAAATATTGATATTCGTCGCGCAAAGTTTTTTGAAAAATAATAAAAACTTATGAAAATAACTATCTTTTAAAATTTATAATATAAAACAAAAATAATTTTCTTTAGGCGACGAAATATTTGGATTACGTCGAGCAAAGATTTAAATTTTTTTTATTTTTGTAAAGACTTTGCGCGACGAAGTTTAAAATTTTGTCGCGCAAAGTCATTTTGCGCAACAATGTGTGTTTCGTCGAGCAAAATTTCGTCACTCAAGGGGTTTTTTTACAATGATATATGAATATATACAATATATATAAATATAAATGTAGGGGATTCATGCATCATGGGGAATGTTTTCATGCTTCATGGTCGTTTCAAATATCTTCCTTTATTTTAAGCATACCTGATTGGCAGAAAACAGTAAAAACCTTTGAATTTGTAAAAGATCCTTCTTGGAAAGCCGAAATTGCTTCTCCAATGTGTTGTGAATCAATAACATGTAGACCAATTCAATAAAAGAATAAATTAATCATAAAAAGAATGATTAAAACATAATACTCCCCTGATTGAAGATCAAACTCTCTTTAGCGCAGCATCAAGAACGTGCTAATAACATGTTGTAGGCATAATTTACTAAACAATTATTGAGGTCAGAGAGAGAGGGGGTGCGGCACATAGAGAGAGAATAGAGAGATATGTAATTGTGAGGTGTGTGTTGTATCACCTCATTGTGCCTTTATGTATAGTAGTAGGGAAGGTAAATTCCTTACCCTAATAGGATTACAACTCTAATAGGATAATCTCTAACCCTAGAGAATATTTCAAGATATCCTTAGATACACTAGGATTTACACAATCACATTTCTAATCTAATAGGACTGCAACAAATTTTAGTTTATGAGTGCTCGTGGAGTACACGTGATATGAGAAGAATTATAAGAATGTTGAAATGAAAAGGTAAATGCGAAAGTTGCTAACATTTCTCTTTAGAGTTTACGGTTGTCTGATTGAGGATTTGAAATAATTTCTGCGAAGGTTTTTCAGAAGTGCAATTTGCCAATGGGGTTGGTCATTTCTTAGCACGACACACTTTTAATAGCTTAAAATTTCAAACCTGGATCGGAGAAGCTGCATCATGGTTCCTTCTTCGCTTTTTGCTGGTGTGATGTTGTCATGACCATTTAAATTCTGTTTTTATTTCATAAAATAAAACTATATATATAAATGTCTTAATGATTTTGAATTTGTCTAACTTTTTACAAAAATGATCTATAAATGATGAATTGAAATAGGGATGGTTTGGATCCTAAAAAAGTTACAAAATGAAACCACAAGAAAGTGCAAAATGTGTATCAATGTATGTCCTCCGATCCATACACACACACACACACACACACTTATCTTTACCATTATAATGCTAAGCGATTTATTTGGTACTACACTTGCTGGTCGCACAAATCCCCCTTCAAGTGTTTATAACTCTTGTTAGTTTAAAATGCCTTTGAGCACCTTAAGAGACATCAGACTCTTTTAAATGAGTTTTTTGTTGTATCATGCATGCCACGGTTGGTTAATACCAACATAAAAATTGAGTAATATTGTTTGTTGGAATGTAAGTTTGCACTACAAGTAAAGTGGGCTTTTGTGCTATGGATGGGGGTAGGATCCATGTTAAGTTCTTTTCTATGCCTTGTTTATAAAGGACTTTAAATATTTTCTTTTTGTATGTCAAATGATAAGCACAAACTGATCGGATCTCAATTCAACTCAATTTGCAATTCTCATATAGATATAATCACATAAATGTACAACAGACGATATGAAAATGAAAAGAGAAAATATAAATGACATTAAATACTTATCAAATATCCAACAACAAAGTAATAACTTGAAATAAATACGAAATAAAAAAATCGGCCAAGTTTAGACCTATTCGTGCAAACTTTCTTGCCAATCGGGCAAGTTTTTGCAGGTTGCTAAAGTTCTTTGGAATTAAGTTTTCTTAAAGGAAATCGATACTACAAACAATGTAGCGGAGCTTAAAACATAAATACAAGTGCAAAGATATTGAGTTACAAAAGGAATTTGAAAAGAGTAGGCTACAAAGCTTTAAAGTCTTTTGTGGTGCGAGTTGAGTGCCATTTTCTTTTGCCTTTCTGATATCTTATATAGAACATACTTTTCTTCCAACTTAAGGATTTTACTCTCGAAATAATTCTCTTTGCTCCTAGTTTTTTATGGGATTACTGATAGGAGAATAAGAATTTACATTGCTATTGTGATATGGTTGATCATATTTGAGGTTTTGGCATCGTTTACCATGGTAGGTATTGTTGGAGATAGTGCAACATCAGATGCCATCTCAGCAATTCTGTTATGCCACCTCAGATAAATGGTTAGTTAGTTAGTAACTGCCAGCTAGCTTAAGGACTAAGGGTCTATATAAGAAGATTGTAAGGCTACTGTATGAATTCAATTCTGAACAAATACAAAGATAATCTTTCTCTTTCTTTCTCTTATCTCTCTCTCTCATTCATCTCTTCGAGCATAAGGTTTTGTGATATCTGTGTTTCTCGCCTTCGTCAATGGCAGAATCATTGATATGTTAACATGGTATCAATCGTCCAGGACGGTCTTTGGTGATTTATTCCGCTGATGATTATTGCAAGATCTACAGATTCTTCTGTTGGTGATTTCTTTTGCTGGTGTTCTTGGGTATGTCTTTTGTTGGTGTTCTTGGTATGTCTTTTGTTGGTAATTTTGGGGTCTCTACCAATAGCTCGACAGGGCGATCCTTTGTTTGTGTTTCTTTCTTGCAAAAGTGTTTTCTGGAATCAGGGTTTTATGCAACGGATATGGAGTATGTACTGTGCTATCTGGGGTTTATGATTCAAGGTTCGTGGCGATTTCAGGGTATATTTGAAGTTACTGCACTCTATGTGTTTGTGTAAATGTCAGTTGTTGTGTGAATGATCAATACAAGGCCGAAGCCATTATTGATCATTTTGATATAATTGTGAAGTTGTTTTTCTGATATCCACTTGTTAAAGGCCGATGCCAAAGTGTGATTGCAGTGATATAGTTGTGTTTCTTGATTAACACTTGTTAAAGGCCAATGCCAAAGTGTGAAAAGTATTAGATTTGAAATTGATTACGAGTTGTGTTTGCTTGATTGTTGTTTGGTTAGTAGTAATTTGAAGAAGAAATAAGGAATCTTGGTGAGAAAGTTTTCGAAATTGGATAAAATGGCTGTAAATTCTGTAAAGATTGAAGGGCTTTTGGGAATGATAACTGTGAAGCTTCAAGATGACAATTTTACAAAGTGGAGCTATCAATTTCAGTCTGTGTTAAAAGGGTATGATCTTTTTGAGTTCTTTACTGATGAGTCTCAATGTCCATCAAAGTATTCTGTGAGTACAGAAACTGGGGTTACAAAGGAAATAACAACTGAATATAAAGAATGGGTGAAGAAAGATTTGGCATTATTAAGTTTGCTAATTGCTACTCTTTCTGATGAGGCGATGGATCATATTGTGGGTTGTAAAACATCTCAGGAGGCTTGGGAATGTCTTCAAGAAAGATTTGCATCACTTTCTGTTGTTCGGGTGAATCAATTGAAATCTGAGTTCCATACGATACAGAAAGGCACAGATTCGGTGGATATGTACTTGTTAAGGTTGAAAGCAATCAGAGATCAACTTGTTTCTGCTGGAGAAAAGATCACTGATAATGATTTTATAATTGTTGCGATATCTGGGTTGCCACCAGAGTTTGAAGTCGTTAAAATAGTAGTCTTGGTAAGGGATTCTTGTATATCATTAAAAGATTTTTTAGCACAACTTCTTGGTGCAGAAAGATATATTAAGTCAAGGATGACAAGTCTCACTACTTCTATGTCTGCTTTATGTGTGCAAGGAGAGTCATCACATACATAAGGAAGACTTGGATATTTTCAGAATTATGAACAAGGAGAGGGCTCGAATTCTCAAGAGTTTCAAGGGTTTAATGGTGGATCTGGTTATATCGGCAATGGAGGAAAGAACTTTCATTCACAGCAAAGGAATAATTTCAACCGTGATAACAGAAGGTTCTATAGGAATAACAATCATACCAGGTCTTTTTCAAACTTTGGAAATAGACAAGGAAATGGATACATAGACAATGGGAAAAGTCCACAACATGGCACAAATGGAGCAAATGGTTCATTTTCTGGTAATAATAATTCAGGTTCTGGAAACAATTTCTCTGGAAGCAGTTTTAAGCAAGGAAACAATTGGAATGGTAACACCAATTATAAGTCTACAGTGTCACCTGAATGTTAGATCTGTTCAAGAAGAGGTCATACAGCTCCAAATTGTTATCAAAGACATAATTTCAATGCTCCTTCATCCAATGGATTTCTGGTATGCCAAATATGTGGAAAGAAAGGACACACAGCTCTGGAGTGCTATCACAGGAACAACTATGCCTATCAAGATGGAACTCCACCTCAATCTCTTGTAGGAATGACTGCACAAGGGTCAAATATAGCAAGTTCAAATTCAACTCTATATGTTCATGAGTTTTCAGGTGCTGACACTTGGGTGGTTGACATAGGTGCAACTCACCACATGACTGCCAAT
Organism: Malus fusca; assembly: GCA_035220775.1. Classification (NCBI taxonomy): domain Eukaryota; kingdom Viridiplantae; phylum Streptophyta; class Magnoliopsida; order Rosales; family Rosaceae; genus Malus; species Malus fusca. The sequence goes on along the minus strand of CM069073.1, from coordinate 43,668,009 downwards.
TTAGATATATTAAGTCAAGTAACTCCTTATACTGGTGATGCTAAAATTACTGTTGGAAGTGGTGAAGATTTACCAGTACATAACATTGGCTCATCTGTCATTAATGCATCCTCTAATTCTCTCATTTTGCATAATGTATTACATGTGCCAAAGATAGCTATGAATCTGTTATCTGTAAAGAAGTTATGTAAAGACAATGGTTGCTGGTTTATATGTGATGATTTGGTATTCTTTATACAGGACAAGGCAACACATCAGATGTTGTACCAAGGAAATAGTGATGATGGAGAATTGTTCCAGATTCCAGTAAATGTTTTTCAGAGATCTTTTTCTACGAGATTGGGAAGATGTGCTGCATTCTTGGGAAATAAGGTTAAAGCTGTTACATGGCACAAACGATTGGGACATCCATCTGAAGAAATATTGAAGTCTATGTTACAGAATAGTCAGTTACCAAGTAGTATAGATGAATGTTCTTCATTGTGTATAGCATGTATTCAAGGAAAATAGAGCAAGTTACCTTTTCATGTAGGATCAGAAAGATCCAAAGCTGTATTTGATAAGATTCATACTGATGTTTGGGGTCCATCACCTCAAAAGTCAGTTGAAGGCTATCGGTATTATATCAGCTTTATAGATGATTATTCTAGGTTTGTATGGATCTTTCCTATGGTGAATAAATGTGATGCATTCTCAATCTTTGTCAAGTTTTGTGCTTTTGTGACTACTCAATTCAATCAAACTATTAAATGTCTTCAATCTGATGGTGGAGGAGAGTATGAAAGTAAGGTGTTTAAGGAATTTCTGCAAAATAAGGGTATTGTTCATCAATTATCATGTCCACATACCCCACAACCAAATGGGATTGCAGAAAAGAAACACAGGCATTTAGTAGAAACAACTTTGACAATGATGAATGAATCAAGTGTTCCTATACCATTTTGGTATCATGCATGTTCACATGCTGCATTTTGATAAATAGAATGCATTGTAAAGTACTTGAAATGAAGTCTCCATACCAGGTGATGTTTAATCAAGATCCTAAAATTCACAGTTTAAAGATATTTGGTATTGTAGTATATCCACTACTCAGGCCTTTCAATGACAATAAGTTGCAATCAAGGTCAGTTCAGTGTGTCTTTCTTGGGTTTACTCAAGGATACAAAAGGGTTATATATTTTGAGATAAAGTCCAGGAAGTTCATATTGTCCAGACATGTTATCCATGATGAGGATATATATCCTTTCAAGAAGAAGAATAATACAGGCTCATGTACTACAAAAGAGATGTCTAAATCACCTCAATCACATATTGTGATTCATTTACCTGAATTAGGTGAACATGATCCAAGGCAAAGACAGGAATGTATGAATAGCCAAGTGAGTAATGAAGAAACAAGAGCAGAGGATAATAATGAGTTCCTAACAGATATTAGTACTAATTTAAGTCACAGTGAGCCAAATGACAGTTTCAATTGCTATGGAATCTGTATTTCTAAATCAGCACCAATCTCCAAGCCATCATCACTCTAGTACAAATCAAATATTGCCTGTCCATTCTTCATCACAACTTGAGGTAATTCTTCCTGTACACTTAGAATCAGAATCTAATGACTGCTTTATCAATCCTTCCGAGTCTATTATAACTAGACTAAGAAGTTGAGCTATTCCAAGAAAATATTATGCAGCCATGATTGCTTCATTCCCTGAATTGCATTCTCTACAGTTAAATGAAGATGACTTATTTACTGGGGGGTACTCATTAATTTCTGAGATTAGTGATGTAACAGAACCTAGTACATTTCGAAAAACAGCTAGTATGCCAAAATGGCAGTTGGCAATGCAAGAGGAATATGATTCTCTCAGAGCACAAGGAACATGGACATTGGTTCCACCACCAAACGATCGATCAATAGTTGGTAGTAAATGGGTTTACAAGATTAAGAAGAATCCAGATGGAACTATGTCAAGGCACAAAGCCCGATTAGTGGCTCAAGGTTTCTCTTAGGAGCATGGGATTGACTACATAGATACTTTCAGTCCTGTAGTACAACACACAACAGTAAGGATCATTCTAGTAGTTGCTGCAGTAAATCAGTGGGATCTAAGGCAATTGGATATTAAAAATGCCTTATTGCATAGTGATTTACAAAAAGAGGTGTATATGAAACAACCTCAAGGCTTTGTTGATCCTGAAAAACCAAATCATGTTTGTAAAATGATCAAATCACTATATGGCTTAACGCAAGCTCCCAGGGCATGGAATTCCAAGTTCACAAGCTACTTAGGTGCATTGAATTTCATTGCATCCCCTTCTTATACAAGCTTATTTGTTACTGTTATATGTGGATAACATCATCCTCACATGTTTAAATTCATCCAAGGTTCAGCATATTATTACAGAATTGTCTGAAGTGTTTGAATTGAAGGATATGGGGAAGTTGACCTATTTTTTAGGTTTACTGATTCAATATAAAGCAAATGGTGATATATTTGTTAAGCAATCAAAGTATATTATAGATTTGATTCACAAGGCAGGAATGGATTCATGCAAACCTGCAAATACACCTTGTAAGCCTCAAAGTCAATTGCTTGATACAGAAGGGATTCCAATGGCAGATCCATCTTTATACAGAAGCTTGGTTGGATCATTACAGTACCTAACTTTCACACGACCAGACATTGCCTTTGCAGTTAATTTAGTTTGTCAGTTCATGAATACTCCAACAGAGATACATTTTGGTGCAGTGAAACGAATTATCAGATATTTGAAAGGTACCATTCATACTGGAATTAATTATACTGTAAATACATTGTTTAGTCTCAGTGCATTCTCGGATTCAGACTGGGCTGCAGACCTAAACACCAGAAGATCAGTGACTAGTTATGTTGTGTTCTTGGGGCACAATCCCATATCTTGGCAACAAAGAAACAAAATTCAGTTTCCAGAAGCTCAACTGAAGCTGAATATAAGGCTCTTGCACGCACTGCAGCTGATTTGGCATGGGTGGGAAATGTTTTGAAGGATTTGAGAGCTCAATTGTTTGCACCTCCAGTCATCTACTGTGACAACATGTCTGCCATAGCCTTAAGTGCAAATCCAGTGTTTCATTCTCGGATCAAGCATCTAGACACAGACTATCATTTTATTAGGGAGAGAGTACAGAAGAATGATTTGGAAGTAGTGTATGTGCCTACTGAAGATCAAATTGCTGATGTTTTCACAAAAGGTTTACATAGTCCAGCATTCAATCGTCATTGCTACAATCTTCAACTCGGGAACCCCAGTTGAGATTGCGGGGGGATGTTGGAGATAGTGCCACATCAAATGCCATCTCAGCAATTCTGTTATGCCACCTCAGATAAATGGTTAGTTAGTTAGTAACTGTCAGCTAGCTTAAGGACTAAGGGTCTATATAAGAAGATTGTAGGGCTACTGTATGAATTCAACTCTGAATAAATACAAAGATAATCTTTCTCTTTCTCTCTCTTATCTCTCTCTCTCGCTCATTCATCTCTTTGAGCATAAGGTTTTGTGATATCTGTGTTTCTCGCCTTCATCAATGGCAGAATCATTGATATGTTAACAGGTATAGTAGCCATGTAAAAAGTGTTGAAATCCCAAATTAGGTCTAATCAAATTGCATTATTATTCATCACTTGTACGACAATTATCTTACCATTAGGTGTAATTCTTGTCTGAGGTTCGAAGAATAGTGGCTAATTGTTGATTTGCACATCCAGTCGCATTTTTATTTACACATCAAGTCGGCGTAATTTTCTTCTTGCATTACAAACTCCCACGATGTCAAGTTTGTTCTTTAACTTCATCTTGGTTGATTGTTAATTTGCTAAATTCACTTTGTTCTTCTTTCTTATATTTCTCCACTCGAGACACATTCACTTTGGTTATCTGTGTTCCACTTTGATTATATGTGCTCTATCTTTTTTTTCTTTTTTTTTTATTCCAATTTCATCTTTCAAGATTGGAATTTCAACGGGTGCATCAATTTATTTTCCTACATAGTCGTCACCATCAACTTCATCTTCTTCATTATTCCTATTAGCCTCCAGCAAGTTGGCGGGGTGACGGTGGGTGGTGCAGTGGCAGGGTGAGGGTCAATGCTGCATGCGGGGGTGGATTGAGCATATTTTTCCAGATTTTTTTTTCATATTAATTTTGATTGCATGATTTGAATTAGGGGTTTCATGAAGGAAGTTGATGTTCCACCATAAAACCAATTGGCAATATGGGGAATAGCCCAACTTACTTATAAGCTCATGCAATATCCCTCATCTCATTAATGTGGGACTCATTTTCAACATTTGTGTATATTAGCATTTAGGAAACGTTTTGAATTATTAAGTTTAATATTATTACCATTTCCAAAATTAAGGATAACTCTAGTATACTTAGTGGTACCTTGGGGATGGTCTAGAACAAATTTTTGTGCAGGACTTCAAACTAATGTTCTCGACTAGTGCTCTAGACCTAATTTTGTTAATATTGTTGACCCTTGTATCTCTAACTCTCAAAATGAAATCTTAATAAAAGTTGTAACAACCCATCCCCAAATATTTTGGTTTTTATAATTTTAAAACATGAATTTACGAAAATACCCTTCGAGGCAAAAACGTTGACTTTTGTTGACCGTTGTGTCGTGTTGCATAAGACTCTTTTCCTTGGCGTATCCTTGTAGTACTCGTTGTTACGAATGCGTGGGCATAAGCGGAATGAAATTTGGAGCTAAAACGAAGATTTTATGGAATTCGAAACGTAGGGGCTTTTTATTAATTTTCCAAGTAGAGATATTTTCCACTTTGGACCACCCCTGAGCTGACACGTGGCAACGTCCCCCATTTCTGGGGTGTCCTTCCCAATTCTTTCTCTCTCTAGAACTCTCTCTCTCACTCACTTTCACTCTCTGAGAACCACCGAGGCACCATTAGCCTCCCCACTCCGACGATCACTTGCGCCGAGCCACGCATATGTCATCAGGCAGCTCCAACGATGGCGTCTAGATTCTCCCTTCCATGTGAACCAACGCCACCTCCATTCCCTTTCTATTTCCCTTCACGGTCAACTCTGCAGCAACGATAGCATGGCGGAATCGCCATATTTCTCAGCGAGATTTCATTATTTTTCTGATGAAGGTAGGTATCGAGAATCCCCATCTCTCTTCCTTTCTCGTCGTTTGTGAAATATTTTGAAAATTTAGGTCTATGTTTGTAGGATTTAAGGACAGAAACCATGTGAGGATGTTTCCCCAGTTGTTCCGACGAGATCCCAAGGTTTTGCAGGGCATTACCAACCACTTTCAAGCCATGGCTATGAATCAAAGTGGTATACCTCGAATCTCTATCCTCCTAGCTTTATTTTGGCAGTTAAATGGTGAGTTTTGGTTGAGAATTAAAGCAAAACAGAGCCAGGGAAGTTTCCTAGCCAAAATTCCTTCTTTCTCCTTCGTTAGGTCCGGCGACACGTGAGCCAATCGGATCAAACTCGACCCGCAGCCCAAAACCCGGCCCAATCCACTAACCCGGCCCAAACCTATGAGCCATGTAACCCAAGCCCAACCTATTAACCCTAACCCATATCCAACCCAGCAACCCAAGCCCGAATCTGACCCGACCCGGACCCAGTTCCAGTTTTCTGGGTCGGCGCCTAGCCTGCGCGTGGGTGCGCGTCTTGGCTGGTGCATAGAGCACACGTGCCTCCATCACCGTCCACAGCAGCGTCGGTGACTTTTTCGGCCAACTTTCCAGCAACCCATCTCAGCGTATGGTGGTGCGTGGCTTCTGGGTCGTTGTCCCGTGGCGGCACATGTGGGAACCCGAGGTCCCTCCTTAGGTTTTTCGACATGTCGAATCCACTATTTGTTTTCCCAAATTCGACCGTTTTAGTAGAGTTTTATTAAATGGCTTCTATTTGTGTTTAGGTGCATCGGTGGGAAGTGACACCATCCTCCTTAGTTCGAGCGGCTCCCGGGCAACAAAGTATCTGTGAGTGGACTCCTTCTTAACTTGCATGTTTTTATAAAATATTAGGCTTGCATGCATTACATATTTCATGAATTGATTATATTTTATAATATGTTTTATGGATTTCTATAATTATGGGTTACTGAGAAATTATGATTTATTTAAATTGCTTTTACGAAACAATTATGATTATCGAATTATGTTTTACGCCACGTTATGAAGTATTGGATTTACACATATGATAATTTTACGGATTTATGAATATGGTTTATCATGGTTATGAGGAGGCTTTAAGCTTTTGAGCTCTGGATTTGATATGAGACTTGAGATATATTTTCGGTGCTTATCTAGTGGGTTATCATACAACACATCCACACAACACGAGTATGTAGACGTCTGTGGCCATAGGACACAGTTGAGGATATTTATGCTATACCCCAACTTCACTGGCAAAACCAGTGTCAGACAACTTCACTAGCCACGACTAGTGTCAGTGAGTGATGTTATATGTTTCTTCTATGGAGTAACCTAGAGTCCTACAGCTTCACCTTCAGGTGATGGAGCCTACCATGTTTCCTCATTGGCGTAACCCAGTGTCGTATAGCTTCACCTTTGGGTGATGGACAGGTATTGCCTTCTGGCGACTATGATATCCCTAGTTGAGTACATCATGATGTGATTTGCGGAGATTTTATGGATTTGCCTTCAGGGGGCTATATTACCATTTCTGAGCACTGGTTTATACGTACTGGTTTTACAAATGTTTTCATGGCATGCTAGAGTTTTCAGAAATCCTACTATGTAGTACTACATATGTGTTTTCAGAACAGGGGGTTAGTATGTTCATAAAGAAAATAGTTTTCTTATTATTAGTATTATCATAAACTTTGGTCCACTCACCCTTTTGTTTTGCGCCCTCTTAGGAATTAGAGTCGAGGCACGCGATCCCGGCTTCAGGGCATTTCGGCATAGGTATCTTCGAGTCTTCTCAGTGTAGGACCCATTCCTTGTTCGTACCTTTTTATCATAATTCTCTCACATTATTCTTGATTAATTGTATGCTCTGAACACGGTTCTACCTTAGTATATTTCTTTCTAATTACATATTTTTATTTGTATGCATGTTCAAAATGGCTTCATCACACTTAAGTGTCGACCAGCACGTGCCTACCCTGGTATATGGGGATATAGGGGTTGAGGCATGTCAAAAGCTATCACTGATGAGGAAATTTGGAATGCTGTTAAAAATACTGGTCCTCTTAAGGCCCCGGGTGTTGAGGGTATTCATGCAATTTACTACCAAAATTGTTGGGATATTGTTGGTGACTCTATTTGTGATCTTGTTAATGACTTCTTTAATAACAGCTCTTCTCTTAGATTAATAAATCACACTAACATTTCCTTAATTCCAAATGTTGACAATCCTAAACTGGTCAACCAGTATAAACCTATAAGTTTTTACAATGTAACCAATAAGATCATCACCAAGGTTAACCGCTTAAAACCAATTCTTGTTGATTGTATTTCTAAAAACCAAGGTGCCTTTGCTTGTGGAAGGTCCATCCATGATAACATTATCATTGCTCATGAGCTCTTCACTGCTTTTAACAACAACAAAATGGTAAAATCGGTGCTATGACTGTCAAGCTTAATCTTGAAAAAGCCCTTGATTTCATTAGTTGGGACTGCATTAAAATTGTCCTCCATAGATTTGGCTTTAATAATTATTGGATAAATTTGATTCTTGAGTGTATCTCTTCCTCTTCTTTTTCCATCCTCATCAATGACAAAATTGATGGTTATTTCTACCTTTCTAGGGGAATTAGACAGGGGGATCCTCTATCCCCTACCTGTTTATTCTCTGCATGGAACCTCTGATTAGGCATCTAAATAAATTAGGGAATATTCAAAAGTCCAATGTGGGTGTGGTTACCTCTCCTAAAGGATTCAAAGTCTCTAATCTTATGTTTGCAGATGACTGTCTTATCTTTGCAAAGTCTATAGGCAAAGCTGCAAGGAACATCTTACAAGTCCTAAATGATTTTGCAAATGTTGTAGGTTAGAAAATCAATTCCCATAAGTCATCTCTTTAGTTCTCAAATAGCACCCCTAATCAAGTTAAAAATGACATTGTTAAAATTCTTCAAAACCAACACAAAACTACAATTGGCAAGTATTTAGAAAAAGCAATCACTTTAATAATGCTTGTCTTGCTAAACTTGGCTGGAAAATTCTAGCTGAGGAGAACAATTGGTGGGTTCAAGTTGTTAAAATGAATACTTAAAGAATGTTTCTTTCCTTAATTGCTAGGCAAAATCACTCTCAAGCCTAGAAAGGGATTCTTAATGCAAGGCACATTATTGAGGAAGGGAGTAGGTGGTTAATGGGAAATGAAAATAGTATCTTCTTCTAGACCCATACTTGGGTTTTTCTCTTTTCCCTCTCATTAATCTCTTACATAGTGATCTAATCCCTGGTTTAGATTTAAGCATAAGAACTAGTAACTTTATCAAAAACAACTCTTAGGATCGAGTTGCTCTCTTTAGTCTGCTGGATAATGACACTGTCAATAAAATCTGAAGTATTCCTCTACCTATTTCTCAGCAGGAGGACTCCTTGTTTTGGTGTCTTAATGCCAATGGCAAATTTACAGTCAAATCTTCAACTTGGCTTCAGAACAAGAGTAATACTCAAGGTCTGAACTCTGAACTTCTCAAGAAAATGTGGAAACTTAACGTCCCCAATAAAATTAAGTTGTTTAGTTGGTTAATCCTTGGAAGACTGCAAACTAGAGACCGTCTTTCTAAATCCATTCAATCCCTTCTGCCCACTACCCCTTATGTAATGAAGACTCTGGGAGTATCAATCACCTTTTTATGGATTGCAATGTGTCTAAACAAATTTGGCCTAACATTAACTCCTTAAATCCATCTTGGAATCTCAATTGCCTCCCTTTGCGTGAGTGGCTGAATTCTCTTGATGCAAGGTACAATGATAAAGTCTCAAGCCTAAGTTTGGCCCTTCTCATTTGCTGGCAAATTTGGAAGGAGAGAAACAATGTTGTTTTTCAAAATGGTCCCATCAACCCCAGAAAATTATTCTTTCTGCTACTAAACTAGGTAAAGAATATTTAAATACGAATAAAGCTGTCAAAAAAGTTTGTAAGGAAAACTTGACCATCAAATGGTCCCCTTCTTCTTGTGGAAACCTTAAATCAATTTTGATGGTTCTGTTATAATGATCATGTTGCTGTTGGGTTTGTTATAAGAGATGAACTTGGCAGACCTATCTTTACTAGTGCTATTTGGGTTAAAACTTGAACTTTGGGCTCAAGAAGAGGTTGGGCCAAAAGGAGGTTTAGAAGGGGAAAAGCCCGAAGCCCAACGAACAGCCCAGAAGGCAGAAAAGGCCTTTCCCGACTAGGTGCAGATCATTTGCACCACTTGCTCACCTGCCTAGAGACCAAGTGGTGTAGACCAGCCAGCTAATCAGCCCAAAAACACTTTACAGTGGCAGTACAAGTAAATAGTTGATGAGTCACTACCCTTCAAGCTGCATTCGGCCAAGATTACTGCTATAAGAGGCCAAGCCGAAGTGTCTATAAAAGAAGAAAAAGAAATCAGAAATAACGACACTCAATCAAACAAACAAATACAAGCACAAACTCTGCTCAAAGCCAGATTTGCCTTCAAACGAAGCTGTAGTCAGCCCAAGCCTTCATCCCTCTCGGGATCAACCCTCACTCAAACCTTTTGTAATAGCTCTGCTACCTCGTCTTAGAACTTGCTGTAGTATCGATTTCTTTCTGTAAACTCATCTCCCTATCCCCTTTTCTAAAGCTCTCAAACCCCTTGATAAACCACAAAGATAGGAAGTTGCAAGACGATCAGCCTTGCCCGACCCTCTTTGGTTTTGTCTTTTCATTCATTAGCCTAGCAATATATTGTATACTTCCAGTTGTATTCAAGTTATTTCTAGTAAGATGACGATTAAAAGACTCTCTCGGTTCTTGAATCCGATTTGAATATGTCTTCACAGTTTAAACCAGATCTAAGTTCTAAGCTCTCGGGCATGTAAGATTGATCATTTCAAAAGTCATTGGTCTCAAGGCATAAAAAAGAACCTTATGTGGATTTAACCAATCCACGACAAGCTTTGATAACAAGAAGTCCGAAGTTACTTGAGGCGCAAGTAATCGACCTATCTCTTAGTTTTATTTCTATTATATTATGATTATAGTAGAACGTTGGAGTATAGAAGGAATTCTGATGGGAAGCCTCAAGGCCTATATCTAAGGCCCTACAAAGGCACCTATTAAGGTTCATTCTGCTCTGCGGGCTCGGATAATCAGAAGTATAATAGTTATAACACTTCTGCAATCAATGAAACAGACATCGTATATCGAGTACTGGGTTAGTTCTTGATTGGAAGCCTCAAGGCCTACACCTAAGGCCCCACAAAGGCACCTGTCATAACTAACACAGCCTCTCGGGTATATGTACAACTAAAACTCAACATCCGTTTTACATCTGCCATGCTAAAGATGGCAGTGGCACACCTGAGCACTTAAAAGTTAATCTTGATTGCGAGCCTCAAGGCCTATACCTAAGGCCCCACAAAGACACCTTTCAAAGTTAACTCTGTCATTCTCTTTTACCTTTGCCCGACAAGCCTTGCTCGAGAAGCCCGCCAGTAAAGCAGAAGCCCGACAGAAAGCATCAACCGGCGCCAACCTCTCGGGGAGCTGTGTGCTCGTCGGCTAGGAAACATCCCTAGCGAAAATTCCAGCCACGAACATAGTTTTGGCACGCCCGGTGGGATACATTTGTTTTAATCTCACATGTCAAAGAAGAAAAGCCATAAAACTTGCAGAGAAAGTGTGAAATACGGATCATCTCAACTTTTGCTACCAATGGCAGATCAATCAGGAAATCCTTCTTCCCCATCAGGACAGGTGGTCCTGGAAAGCCCAACTTCATCCGGAAAGTCTGAATGAAGAGGAACTAATGAGGAATTACAGGCTACTATGATACAAGTATTAAGGAGTATGGAAAAAATCTCTTTGGAAACCAAGGGGGAAATCAGTAGACTGTGTACCTTAACAGGGAATCTACAGAGAAGGTTAGATCTGGAGTTTTCCACTCCAAAAGGTGCTCAGGGAAGTGGGATGAGCCAGGATACCATCAGAAGTGAACCAGTTATGCCCCTATTTCCACTGTTAGAAGAAGAAAAGGATAGAGGAAAGAAGAAAGTAGTTCTTGAAGGAAGTCAACCCGTGATAGAACCAGTTCTGGAGAAAGAATTTCCTAGCTTCCCATTATTATCATTTAATAATAGGAAGCAAAGCGAGCAAGAAAGGACGAAGTATGGGATGCCCATAACAACAGGAGAGTCCAGTGGAAAAGAAAGCTCTGCAACTTCGGATAAACCTCTTCCTTATAGGCCACCCTCGTTGGCTAATAAGGGAGGATGAGCCAACTAGAGAAAGCCTGAATCAAAGAAAGAAGCATTCGCGGGCAATGACCGAAGCCCGAAGAACGAGTCTGCCCTTCTCTTCCAGAATAATAATACAGCTACTCAACAACTGAGGGAAGAGTTGGCTGAATTAAGGAGGACAATGGCTCAAAATGCTCAACCACGGGCTCGCCCAGTGTTCAGGGTTACCTATCAAAAGCCTTATCCTGAATACGTTGATGAGCAAAATCCATTTCCTCTCAACTTCAAGATGCCTGCATTCCCAACGTTCACAGGTGAAGATAGCAGTGTGTCCTCCAGAGACCACATTTTCAAATTCTCCAATCATTGTGTGGCATATGAAGACAACCCGAACTACAAGTTAAGGTTGTTTGGGAATTCATTGGCGGGACTAGCATCTCAGTGGTATTCTCTATTACCCCATAACTCTATTGTCAACTGGGGGCAGATGGAAATGGCCTTCCATGAACAATTTTACAGAATAGAACCAGAAATGACTATTAATGATCTGGTTGAAGTCAAACAATACGAACATGAGTCCACAGAGGACCTCATGATGAGGTTCAGGAAGACAAGGATGAGATGCCAATTCCTTGTTAACCAAGCTCAGCTCATATCAATTGCTCAAAGGGCTCTGAGATTACCTTTGAGGAAAAGATTTTATGATACACAATTCAATGAGCTGTAGGAATTGGTAATTGCTGCCACAAAGTATGAAAGGCTGTTGCTAGAAGAGCAGCAAGTGAAGCATACTTCCAAAGCTCATCCCTTCTACAAAAACAAAGCTGCAATTCATCATGTGGAGGTAGGAGAAACCAGGCCAGAGCATGAAGATGGCCATGACAGAGAGGAAGTTGAGGTGTGTGCTGCTGAGATGACCACGCCTTTCAAACTTCTGATGGTGAAAGGGTTAGTCCAACCCATCAAAGACCAGAAGATTGTGATGAACGATGGAGGCTTCGTCCCTATGAAACCTCCCAAGTACCAGAGTTATTCGTTCGATCTAGCCAAGGGACCTGAGATCTATGAAGAACTGGTGCAGGCAAGAGTAATTTTGCCCGACAGTACTAAAAAGATGCCCAAGCCAGAAGAGCTGAGGGGGAAGAAGTATTGTAAGTTACACTATACCTTCAACCATTCTATAACCAATTGTGTCCAGTTCAGAGATTGGATAAAAGACCTTATAGTAAAAGGAAAGCTGTTGCTTGACAAGCCCCAAGCTAGTATGATGGTTGATACCAATCATTTCCCGGAAGCCCCTATCAACACGATCAATCTAATTTGGGTGGGGAAGCCGAGGTCATCATTTGTTGAAAGTGAAGAGGGGGCAGAGAGTTGCCCGAAGTAAAATCAGACAGTACCAAGAGTAGAGCAAGCAAGAAGCAAAACACATGTTCATTCCGATAAGAAAAGGGTTACAAGTAATCCTAGTCTAGTAATTTTACATCTTCACTCAGGGTGATTATTCAAGAATGATATGTCTGCATGATTGCAAAAATCCTACTAGGTTCGGCCAAAACAGTATGGCTATTTGCAAGATGAGACCTAGTATGCTCTAACTCCGAGTTTGACTTCTTCACTTCTTCGATTTGGTTTTCGAGGGTGTCAAGAAGAGTTGCTTGCTCAGCTTTAAGAGCAACCAGTTGTTCCTCTATCTTATGGATTTCAGAAGTAACTACTCCGATCCTTTCTTTTGTCAGTAAGCCCTCATCCATCAACCGTTCAACCTGAGCAGAGGTGCTTGATTCTTTCTCCTTAAAGCATCTTACCCGATTGGCTTGTCTATCAGCTCTCTGATGTTGCTCCCTAAGAGCCCTCAAATTCTCAAAGAAAGAAAGAAAGGAATCATGATGGGTTTTTGACAGCTGACCGGCTTTGAAAAACTCAATCCTAACCTTTTCTAGGTCACAAATAGCCTTGAGGCTGAATGAAGCTGAGAAGTCCTTCCTTGCCTATTCTTGGAAAAGTCGTTGTTACTCTGGAAAGCCGGAAGGTGCTGAAGAATGCTTTAAAGATTTCAACCTCATCTCAAGTTGCCCGAATTCTTCAAAAAGTTCTTGCAACTTAGCAGTTTTTGAAAATGAAGAAGAAGGAGGAGGATTTTGCACTCCAGTCTCCTCTAATGGAGTAGTACCTACTGATGGGGCAGTTTCTGTCTTCCCGGTCTTCTTAATTCCAGGATGGGAAATCCCAGCACTTCAAAAAGTTAAATGAGGCCGAGGGAGCTTTGACCTACGAACCAAGCGAAGAGGAGAAGCTTCTTTCAGAACTTGCTGCAAAGACCAAAGAAGACCAGATTAAGACAAAAATACAGTTTGAAGTAAAGAGAAGCTTTGGGAAGAAGAAATATACCTGACTAAGCCCTGGGGCTTTACAAGGAAGAGTACCAACTCCTGGTTGAGGGGAAGACTCTCTACCACCGACAGGGGAAGAAAAAGCTGCACCTGAACCTTCGCCAATGCCCTAGAAATATCCAGGGATAGCAGCAATTGTTAGCAAGCAGATTGTATGAGGGAAACAGGAAGAGAATACCTCCATACCTAAGTTTGACCCCGAGAAGAAGGAGGTTCATCGACGGTAACTGTCGGGCAAGCAAACACCTGCAAAATCGTAGCCTCTGAGTCACAGGAATCTCAGGGACTATGGGATCGTCACAAATTGCCACTGACGGTTGGGTGGATCATATATTGGAGAAGGCTGCAAGAAATATGAATAGAAGTTAATATGGAAACAATGCACAAAAAGTCAATATAAGGACAGTTGCTCACCAAATCACTGCCCTCATCCACAAAGTGCAACATGACTTCTGTAGATGGATCAAATTGAGAAGATGGAGTTGCCTCCAGGGCAGAAGGAGAAATCAAAGACTTCAAAATAGAACCTTGACTAGGTAAGGGGGCAGATACCCCGACCTGGATGAAGATAGAAGAAGAGAAAGGTTCAGGCATTAGCTCCAGAGACTATAAAGTTACCCAAGGTTCGAGAAGGAATGGAATGCACCTCTGAAGGATTAACCCGATGAGGAGAGAGGCTTGTTTCTTGGGCAAGTGGCGAAGAGGCATCGGGCGGACGAAGCTTTTCCTCTCTTGCAACCTGACTCAAGTAATCATGCTCAGGGTTTTGTGGAAGCAAGAAAGATTATGCAGACATAAACATAAACTATACCTCAAGTTCTTTGAGGGTGATATTTCGCAATTCTTCACCTTTTTTGTTCATTTCAGCTCCTAATGGTTCCTCCTTAGAAGCAATGGTTGGTTTCTTAGATGCTTGAGGTCCTGTTTTCAAGGAAAACAATGGCAATTAGATAAAGAAGAAGGGTGGCAATCTGATAAAGAAGAACAAAAACTCACTTGAAGATTTTTGCTTCTTTCTGCCTGCCTCAGAAACTGGAGCAGATGAGGCTGAAGACTTGAGAGTTTGGACGGTTCTTGCTCTCTTACTCTTTCTAGTAGGAATTGGTCGTTTAGTCTTGGGTGGGGATGCAGGATCAGAATCTGAGGTCTCGATCACAACTGCTTTCCCTCGCTTAGACACTTGGGTGGTGGCTTCAGGCGCTTCTTCAGTCTCTGAGTCTCCAAAAGATTCTGAAGCATCTCCGCCTCCTCTAGCATCTCGTCTTTGAGCCTCTACTGCAGCTCCGTGAAGAATTGATGCATCAGCTGAGTCATCCTCGGACTCAATGGGTGTCGTTTCAACATCTACTTGGGCTGCAGGATCAAGCAAAGTAATATTTAAATGACTTCAGAAGGGAGACAGAATCAAGTTAAGAAGAAGAATACCTATCAAAAGTAATTGGTTCTTCTGATGAATCATTTCCTTCTAGTTTTCAAGTTCGCCCGAACTAGGGTATGACTTGAGGGAAAGTTGGCTAAAGAGACGGTCATGAGTTTCCCGCAAATCTCCTTCATATTTCTTGGTCCATTTGTCTTCCCACCAAACAGAAAAGAGTGGAGTACATTCAAAGTTAAGAACTATGGATTTGCGGGTAGCCTGATTCATAACTTCAAGACTACGTCGGGCAGCTCGGAAAATCGCCTCTGAAGGAGATGATAGTCGAAAGGAAGTGCCACAATGGATAGAGTTGAAGAATGGAATGGGGATGGCTTGTCTGAAGCCTAAATGCCTGCTGCAGAAGTTATGGTGATACACCTCCAACCCTCGATCATATCGGTTACCCCGAACTCCCCAAGCCATGTCTCTTGGTTGAATACAACTAATGAATTTCTCCCTGCAAAAGGAGGTGGCATCTTCCCCGGGAGCATCTTGGAAGGCTTGATCAAAAAACCAAGGATATCTTCTCAAAACTGACGCGCCCCATTCCAAATATGACCGAGTCCTACAAACTTTGAAGAAGTAAAAGTAGGCAAAGGTAGAGTGGTCTGTAGAAGCAGCTTCGGCTAGGATTCGGGCAGGGGCCACACCCTCTGGGAACTCTAAGTTGGCAGCCCGAAACTCTTGAAAGTACCATTGAAGCCATGTTTGTATCATCCATATGGGTCCATTCAGGTTAGTCTCAAATGGCTCGCCTTGAGTCATTTCAAAAAGAAGATGGTAAAGATGGGAAAGAAGGAAGGGACTTGTGGCTACATCATCAAAATTATGAAGAGCTTCTACCAAGGGGATCCATTCAACCTTCACTCCTTTAGACTTATTGGGGAAGACATGTTTGTTGAGCCAGTATAAGAGGAAATACATGTGCTCTTGATCTCTATCAACATGAGAAGAACCTGCTCCAAAACTCTCCTTTACGAAAGGAATGAATCCCTTGAAGGAGGTCCCGTAGCTCTTGAAGGTTGCAGAATTATATTCCAAATAAAGGAAAGAGGCGGATGAACCTGAGGTTTCAGCAAATGAGGGGGAGCCCAGTCTTGAGTAACATCCACTATCTTGCCCGATGGCCTTAGCCCGAAGACCTGGGCCATATCAAGAATAGTCGGAGACATGGGACCCATACGGAAGTCAAAAGTGTTTGTGCCCGAATTCCAGAAAAGAAGAGAAGAAGCAAGCAGTTCAGGTTTGGGAATAATGGTAGTTTTTGAGAGCATTATCAATTCATAAATGCCGTTATTCATCCATTTCTTCTTAAAAGTTGGCTCTAGTTCATCAACCCACTGAGCCCAAGCCGGATCGTTCATTAAAGGAAAGCCTCGACGATATGACGACCACTTGGATGAAGAAATGCCCGACTTAGCCAAAAAGGGATTTGGGGAAAACCAGTTATCCCTGGGCATATTGTCCTCTATCACTGCAGGGACCCGGGAAATCCATGCGGGATCCAACGATTGTGCCCCATACACTTCAAAGAAAAGCTCAGAATACAAACCTGCCCGAGGGCGATGCAGTCCGTTGAGTAAACGGCGCAAAGTGGCGATGCCTTCGCCAGATTCATAGGATAGTTGGATTTGGCTGGATCCGGAAGCCATTTGATGAAGTTTGGAAGGGGAACAGCAAGGAAGACGGCAAGGGTAGAAGATATCAGGCAAAGAGCAGAAGAGAGTTTGAAAGATTTGGAAAAGTAAAACGTCTGGGAAGTTAGGATATTTTCAATTGCAGAGGAATTTCGTGCTAAGAATGCAGAGGATTCATGAGTTAGTGGAATGACTGCAGGAAAGTGATGATTATCTTTGAAAAATGTGCAAATCCCGAGAGAGAGATGTGCGTATAACGGGGACCTTTTCAATCAATATTGGCGCCTGGAGTTCCAGTCTGAATATTAATTGAAGGGGGCACTGTTTGGGTTAAAACTTGAACTTTGGGCTCAAGAAGAGGTTGGCCCAAAAGGAGGTTTAGAAGGGGAAAAGCCCGAAGCCCAACGAATAGCCCAGAAGGCAGAAAAGGCCTTTCCCGACTAGGTGCAGATCATTTGCACCACTTGCTCACCTGCCTAGAGACCAGGTGGTGTAGACCAGCCAGCTAATCAGCCCAAAAGCACTTTACAGTGGCAGTACAAGTAAATAGTTGATGAGTCACTACCCTTCAAGCTGCATTCGGGCAAGATTACTGCTACAAGAGGCAAAGCCGAAGTGTCTATAAAAGAAGAAAGAGAAATTAGAAATAACGACACTCAATCAAACAAACAAATACAAGCACAAACTCTACTCAAAGCCAGATTTTCCTTCAAACGAAGCTGTAGTCAGCCAAAGCCTTCATCCTTCTCGGGATCAACCCTCACCCAAACCTTTTGTAATAGCTCTGCTACCTCGTCTTAGAACTTGCTGTAGTATCGATTTCTTTCTGTAAACTCATATCCCTATCCCCCTTTCTAAAGCTCTCAAACCCCTTGATAAACCACAAAGATAGGAAGTTTCAAGACGATCAGCCTTGCCCGACAAGGTGAAACCTTGCCCGACCCTCTTTGGTTTTGTCTTTTCATTCATTAGCCTAGCAATATGTTGTATACTTCCAGTTGTATTCAAGTTATTTCTAGTAAGATGACGATTAAAAGACTCTCTCAGTTCTTGAATCCGATTTGAATATGTCTTCACAGTTTAAACCAGATCTAAGTTCTAAGCTCTCGGGCATGTAAGATTGATCATTTCAAAAGTCCTTGGTCTCAAGGCATAAAAAAGAACCTTATGTGGACTTAACCCATCCACGACAAGCTTTGATAACAAGAAGTCCGAAGTTACTTGAGGCGCAAGTAATCGACCTATCTCTTAGTTTTATTTCTATTATATTATGATTATAGTAGAACGTTGGAGTATAGAAGGAATTTTGATGGGAAGCCTCAAGGCCTATATCTAAGGCCCTACAAAGGCACATATTTGGGTTTATTCTGCTCTGCGGGCTCGAATAATCAGAAGTATAATAGTTATAACACTTCTGCAATCAATGAAACAGACATCGTATATTCGAGTACTGGGTTAGTTCTTGATTGGAAGCCTCAAGGCCTACACCTAAGGCCCCACAAAGGCACCTGTTATAACTAACACAGCCTCTCGGGTATATGTACAACTAAAACTCAACATCCGTTTTACATCTGTCATGCTAAAGATGGCAGTGGCACGCCTGAGCACTTAAAAGTTAATCTTGATTGCGAGCCTCAAGGCCTATAACTAAGGCCCCACAAAGGCACCTTTCAAAGTTAACTCTGTCCTTCTCTTTCAGCTTTGCCCGACAAGCCCGCCAGTAAAGCAGAAGCCCAACAAAAAGCATCAACCGGTGCCAACCTCTCAGGGAGCTGTGTGCTCGTCGGCTAGGAAACATCCCCAGCGGAAATTCTAGCCACGAACAGGTGCTAGGAGCTTAAGGATCAACACTATAAATGTTGCAAAATGTGTTGCTTTGAGAGATGTGCTTTGGATGGCTAGGTCTCGGGGCTTCAGGAATATTTAGATTGAGGGTGACTCCAAGCTTGTGATTGATTGCATTTTTGGACACTGTTCTACTCCTTGGAGGCTTCAATTCATCATTTAGGACATCAAGCATTTAGCTAGTTGGTTTGAGAACATCTCTTGGATACACATTTATAGGGAGGCCAACTTTGTTGCGGATGCGATCACGGATGTGGGCATTAATTATAGCAATCTTCATGTGTGGGATGGTTCTATCCCTAGTTTTGCTCATAGAGCTCTTCTTTTTTGTTGCTTGCAATCGGGTTCTACTCGTGGACATTCCCTTTAGGGCTGGTTTGGTATTGCTGTGCTTTGAAAAAAAGCTGCTGTGAGAATAAGCGGTTGTGCTGTGAGAATAAGCGGCTGTGAAATAAATCAGCAGAGTGTTTGGTAAACTTTTTTGTAAAAGTGCTTTTGGAAAAAAAAGCAGTCTAATAGTGGGTCTTTTCATTAAAGAAGCACTGTAGCTTCGTGTGCTTTGAAAAAAAAGCCAGTTTTCCAAAGCTGCAAATAGCAGCTTCAGCTTTTTCCTTTGATTTCAGCTTTTTCTCACAGCAGCTTCCAAAATAAGCCATTTTTTTTCAGTTTACCAAACACCTAAAACCCTCACAGCTTTTTTTCATGGGTGCTTTTTTTTTAAGCACCTCACTCCCAAACTAGGTCTTAATCTTATTGCATTTTCTATCCAAAAAAAAAATAAAAATAAAAAGAAGATTATTTCTTAACTTTACACTTAAAATAATGTTTTTTTTAATATTAGGATTAAGATTTTAGTTTTACAATCATCTTTTATAATTTTATGATTAATTTGATATTCTTGTCGTTCACAAATTTTATAGATGTCGCGATTGATTTCCCATCGTCGGATAGTTACCAATGCACCTCTCGCATCTACTATTGTGTCCTTGAGTGCTCCACCGATTGTGGAGCCTACGCTGGTAGCTCCCGCAGTGTCTCAGTCTCCCACTTCATCGGCTTCTTTGGTGACGCATCCATTTGTGATTGCACGTAAGACTCACCAGGGGCCCCGCCTAGCCGACCATCTAGAGCAGACTCCCTCGGCATCCACAGTCAAGGGAGAGATATCCCAAACATTTAATATTTAATAATTTTGTTGATATTGTAACTGCTTTCTTTTTTAAAAATATTTGTTGATGAATAAAATTGGGTGGATGCTCCAAATGTCGGTTTCATTTCAATATGGGAGTCCTGGAAAGCCATGCCGGAGGAGACAAAGAAGGAGGTGCTGAATGAGTTGTTGGTTAGTATATTCTCAACTTTTATATGACTTTTTTATTCAAGTATCAAATATTAACGAAAAAATATTATTATTTTAATATCTTTTATATTTGCAGGCAAACTATGATCTTGAGCACATGGATGCCCACCTGACCAACCACATAGACGATGTCTTCACACACCGATACATCCAGCGACCTCTACAAACATTTTGAGTTGTATTCAGATCCAGAGATTGCTCTCGAAGAAGGCTGCCCTGAGGAGTTGGCGCTTGGAGTAGACCTGGCATTCGTGTCGTGTTTTCCGTGTGTGTCGTTTTCGTGTCATACCCGATATCTTAATGGGTCATGTTTGTAACACCCGTTAAAATAAATGGGTAAAATGACCGATCCGAAATCGACCCGATAATATTAACAGGTAATATGAACCGACCCATTACCCGTTAAGGAAAATATATTTTAAACCAACAAATAATCAAATGAAAAACATAATACTAAATAAATATATATATACCATATTGTCACATCCAAAACATAAAAACGCATTTTTCTTTTAAGTATATTTTCACTTACCTAAAGTCTTTAATAGTTTTTTAATTAATGTAGAAGTGTAAAAAAATATAGAAAAAATATATAAACACTCGTAATGACAAGCTTTACAACTTTCATGAAGAGCTCACCTTCGAAATTGGCCATTATAATCATATAAATCATAGATCAAAATTTAACCGTTGATTGTTGTTTACATTTACGCTTCATTGTTCTCATCAAATTTTGTTTTTTCAGATTTTCTTTTTTGAAAACATGATCTATTAGAGGATGCAGGAAGATGAACGATTTGGATCGTTGATATTATATTTAGAGTTTTACAGTTAGTGAAAATATTGCTTGATGTTTATAAAGTTTCTACAAACTATATGACATCGACTCATATTTCAGTTAACCGTAAATATCAAAATGTGATATCAAATATATGAACCGTTCATCTTCTTACATCGCCCAGATGATCATGTTTTCAAAAAAGAAAATTTTAAAAATGAAATTCAGTAAGAAGAATAAACCGTAAATGGCAATCGACGGTTAAATATAAATTTAAGGTTTATGAATTATAGTGTTGGATTTCGAAGCTGACCTCTTCATGAAAGTTGTAAAGTTTGTCACTATGAGTGATTTTATATTTTTTTTTTACATTTTTTACACTTCTACAATAATTATTATTAATTTTATTAATTTTTTCCTCAAATAAAAAACATTATTCAGGAAGGTTTGGAGGATTTTAAAAATCTAAACGATAATGTAAGTGTAACCATTATCTACTCGTGGATGAATAATGATGAATCACGAGTGTTTATATATTCTTTCACATTTTTCATACTTGTCTGTATGTCTTCTTAGTTCTTGCCTATACAAATATTATATTAGTTTGTTTTAATTTTGGAGAACAATATGTTAAGTAAAATTTATCCTAGTAATGATAATAAGGAACTCTCATAATAAAAATAAATAATGACTAAAACTTTTTTTTTAAACTTATATAGAATAATAATACAAAACTATATATTTAATATAGAATATATTGTAAATATTAATATGGCTATTGTATTTTATAATAAATCTTTTCGTAATTAAACTTTAAAATTATCAAAATAATTTTTTTCTTAACGGGTCGAAACGGGTTACCCACGTGTTACACGCGTGTATACCCGTTAAGAACCTGTTATTAACGGGTTCTTAACAGGTCACCTGATAATGACCCGATAAGTTATCGTGTTGACTCGAAACCCGTTATTTTTGTGTCGTTTTCGTATCGTGTCACCGTGTCATGTCAGAAACTGCCGGGTCTAGCTTGGAGGATTAAAAGTGGTTGTGGATTTTCAGGAGCCTAAGTATTTGTAAGTATAATAATATTTTATTAATTATATATTTTTTTAATATACACACTAATACGTACATTTGATGTTTAACAGAAGAAAGTTAAGGCAAACAAGGTCAATAGATCGAAAAGAAACTTGTGACGACCCGTCCCTAATCTTCCTATGTAATTTCTCCCCGAGTATGTGTATTGACGATTATGCCCTTATTGGCAAGAGACGTGGACTTATTCTTATCGCTTTCCTTTTTATTTCTCGCTATCGCATTTAAATTGTACACGCTAGTACGAGTAAACGTAGATTTTAAAGTGTAAAAATATCTACTTCGGATAGATTTCGATTTCCTTTTACTGTAGGAAATCTGAAAAGCTATCTTTGGATTCTTTTTAAATCCTACCCGTGCACTTCCCTTCGTCATTCAGTTTCCACTATCCCATTTTTTTCTGTATGTTTTGTCCCCCCCTCAAACAGAGAAGCATCTTTCTCTCTTTCTCTTCTCCCTCTCCCACGCCACATTCTTCTTCTTCTTCATCTCTGCAACCTTCACAAAACACACCAAAACACTCAAACGTGAAAAACAAACTACATCATCATGTTCATCTCAGTCCCATGATCACAACCATGTTCTTGAAATCTGGTGTGGACGAGTTTTGACTCACCAACTCGGAAGGTCGACTCGGCAAGTTCGACATATCGATTTTCAAGCCATTTATGGCTTAGGTAAGCTTTGAGAAACCTCTAGAACCTTCATTTCACTTCTATGGGTTGTTATTGATCCTTTGTTTGTGTTTTGAACGTGTGGTTTTACCCAGAAATTCGAGAAGAAGGAAAACCCGAAGTTTTTCGTTCAAGAACCGTGGCTATTTAGTCACTTTCAAACCATTTTTCTGGTCAACCTCGACCACAACTGGACTTCTTCTAGGTACAAACTTGTTCTATACATTCCTAACTTCAAAATAGCTTTTTAATCACTGAGTTTGGTTAAGTAACAAGTTAGAAATTCTGGAAGTTAGGAAGAAAATTTCAGTTTCTGGAAAATTTGTAACCGTAGTCGTTTGGCCACTTTCAGACCAAATTTCCGAACAACAAGGACTAGATTCGAACTTTCTGTAAATTGGGATCTGTAGATCACATTCCTAGCTTTAATTTAGCTTTTGTAGAAGTGAATTGGGTTGAGAATCGAGCTAGTTATAGGCTCTGGAAGTTGGGCCAAAAATCTGCAAAATTGCAGATTTTCGCGAAGAAGGTGAGTACAATGTACTCGTGGGGGCGCGTCCAGCCTCCGACCGGCGCGTGGTTGACGCGTGTACGTTTGTGTCGTCGAGTAGATCGATTTCATATATTTATACCTTCGGTTTGAGCAAACGATGAGGGTTTTATGTAGGTTTCCGTTATGTACGTTAATTAATGATATTTAGTTATTTCACATATAGGGGAAACTTATTCCGAGGAATTTCGAGGCCAAGCTAGGCTCGGGGGCTACGACCCAACGACGTACTTGTGAGTGGGCAGTTGTTTTATACCTATATATATTTATAGTTTCCATAAATGCGTATTTACTTCACTTTTACGCCTATATTGCCTAGTATCATTATTGTGATATAAATTGTGATAAATGCTGCTATATGGTTGTGATATTACTGTCATGGCATTCATACATACTTGTGTACATGCTCATCTTGCTGCACCCGGTGTTAGTACTCGCCCAGGGCCAAGGCCAGTCCTTCACGTGTATGTTCACATCCGCACCGTTCGCTCACCTTGGATCCAAGTTTAGGTGCCAGTCTTGTCGGGTAGATTGCATTAAGCAATCCGACTTGTATGTGATGTGCTTTTGCACCAGTCTTCACGTGATCGTAGTACTAGAGCATATTGATTACACCCAGTCCTGTTCGTGTCAGAAACCATCTGTTCGAACTTGTGTGTCAGCTTAGATGGATGAGCACTTATTTATATTGATTATCACATAATTATTATTGTGGCATATGATACATCATTGACTTGGCATATTTCTGGTTATATGATTGATATATTGGATTTCATACTTACGTAGTATGTTTTGAGGAAACTATACTTGTTTTACGGCGAGGGGTTAGTATATTCAAAGATAAAGGTTTTCTTATAAGCATTGTTTTGCTGACCCACTCAACTTTGTTTTTCGCCCCTCCAGGACCTAGATAGCTGTACTCTCTGTGGCACTCGAGGAACCACGGCAGTTCTGACATTTCCTTCTGTTTAGACGTACGAACTTATCACTATTATGTAATAAGTGTACTTTGGGTTGCTTTGACTACTCTTTCGTAGTCTCACTGTCTATTACGCTCTGAATAATTGTAGTGGGTTCAACCCACGAATTGCGCACTCTTTCACTGTTTAGTTCCAATTAGTTTTAATTTTATTCACTTTTTGCATCACTTACCCTTATGGTTACGTCACCTCACGGTGACGGCCAGCATGCTTCGACCTTTCCAGGTCGGGGTGTGTCAGCTTGGTATCGGAGCCTAGGTTTAGACAGTCATGCACCTCCTAGTTGTTTTAACGCTTGTTTCTTATGTCAGAACCATGCCACCTCGTAGAGAGCCACGTTCTCCAACGGAAAATAACTTTCCAGACTTTGGGCAATTTGGTGAGGCTATCGTCGCTGCTATTCAGTCTTCACTCCGTCCTACCCCGAGGAATACTCTGGATATTGTATCCCGCCTGAAGATTAACGATTTCTTTGGTAATGAGGGACCGGAGAAGTCAGAGATATGGTTTGATCATGTGGAGAAGACTTTTCGAGTTATGCACATGCAGGGTAATCTTTCCCTAGAGAGATGGGTCGAGACCGCTACCTGGTTCTTTCGATTGGGAGCAGAATCTTGGTGGGAACTTCAGAAGAAATCCTTATCTGATGCGGATGTTGCAGATTGGGATGTTTTCAAACAGTTATTTAAGGCCAGATTTATTCCTCCTAGGTATGTGGATAGTAAGAAGAATGAGTTCATAGACCTGAGGCAGGGCGATATGTCAGCCACTGAGTATCATCGAAGGTTTACTGACTTATCCCGTTATTGCCCTGAGACTGCTGCTAATCCCCGGGAGATGCTTCGTTTGTTTAAGAGGGGAACTTGCAAGAAATGGCGCAATATAGCAACTGCTATTCCTTGTGTTACTTACCAGGAGTTCTTCGAGGTCTTGCTTCGGATTGAAGATTCGGATAATGCTCCTGATGATGAGACTGAGGGCGTTCGCGGGGATGTCCAAAGGTACAATAACAGGGGGCGATCATCACTTGGCCCGATAAAGGCTCAAAATTTTAAAAAGAGTGGAAATAGCTCTGGATCCTCGAGCGGGGGTTCTAACTCTGGTACACCTCAGAGATGAGGCAGGTCCTTTGGTAGTTCTCGTTTTCAGAACCAAGGAAACTCCAGCAGTTCAGGTGTTCAGCTTTGTCGTAGGTGTAACACTCGTCACTATGGCGAGTGTAAGAGGGGAAACAGAGGATGTTTCACTTGCGGACAAACAGGGCATATGGCTTATAATTGTCCTCAGAATCAGAAGAATCAGCTTGCTAATCTACCACCGGCAGTCCCCCTACAGCAGCTTCCAGCACCTGGTAACCGTCAGCAATTAAGCCACGGTGGAGCCTTCCACTACCAAGGGGGTATAGTTCCGAATCAGGGAGGACCATACCAATATACACCTGAGGTTCCCTACTACCAGGGAGGCTATCAGCAGACTCAGGGAGGTTATCCACAGTTCCAGGGAGATTATACGCCGTATCAAGGCGGCGGAGCACAGATATATACTGGAGGGCAGTATCAGAACCTAGACGTTCAGGCAGACAAGCAATTCCACCCCAGCAGGGTCGAGGTAATCAGGTTCAAACAAACAGGGGTCGTGGAGGCAGACAACAAGTTCAGGGAAGAGTTAACAACATCACCTTTCAGGATGCTCAGGCTAATCCAGACTTGATTATGGGTACGTTGAATGTTCTAGGCCATTTTGCTAAAGTTTTAATTGATTCTGGTGCTACACATTCAGTTATTTCCCATAAGTTTACTCAAACGACTCAACCACATCCTACTTCACTCGACTACGAGTTGGAGTTCTCGATGCCTAGGGGTGAAATCTGTTATGTTAGTTGGGAATATCAAGGATGTCCTATCCTTTTCGAAGATGTAGTCATGCCGGCTAATCTTGTTCCTTTGGATATCGTTGATTTTGACGTTATCTTAGGCATGGATTGGTTACACTGCAATCATGCCAGGTTGGACTGTTATGAGAAAGTTGTTACTTTTCACCGACCGGGCATGCCTACTATCACGTTTATCGGTGAGCGTGGTGGTCTAAAGCACGGAGTTATCACTGCCATGAGGGCGAGACGACTGTTGAGTAAAGGTTGTCAAGGTTACTTAGCTCATGTTGTGCTAGCTAAGGAGACTACTGCATCTGTGGAAGACGTCGGAGTAGTTAGACATTTTCCCAATGTTTTTCCCGAGGAATTACCTGGCTTACCCCCGGATCGTGAAGTGAAGTTCACCATCGATCTACTCCCAGGTAGTAATCCTATTTCTCTTACACCTTACCGTATGGCTCCTGCGGAGTTGAGAGAACTTAAAACTCAATTGCAAGAGTTGGTTGATAAAGGTTTTATTCAGCCAAGCACTTCCCCGTGGGGAGCTCCAGTTCTGTTTGTACGGAAGAAAGATGGAACCTTGAGGTTATGCATCGATTACAAGCAGTTGAATCGGGTGACGATTAAAAACCGTTATCCGTTACCTCGTATTGATGACCTATTTGATCAGCTCAAAGGTGCTTGTGTATTCTCGAAGATTGATCTGAGGTCTGGTTACTACCAATTGAAGATCAGAAGCGATGACATTCCGAAGACAGCTTTCAGAACTCGATATGGTCATTACGAGTTCCTAGTGATGCCATTTGGATTGACTAATGCACCAGCAGCTTTCATGAACCTGATGAATCGAATATTCCATCCATATCTCGACAGGTTCGTCATTGTTTTCATAGATTACATTTTGGTGTATTCTAAAAATGAAACTGATCATGCCAGGCATCTGCGTTTAGTTCTAAAGACGCTAAGGGCAAATCGGTTGTATGCTAAGTTCAGTAAATGTCAGTTTTGGATGGATCAAGTGTCATTTTTAGGGCACGTGGTATCAGCTCAGGGTGTGCTTGTGGATCCTCAGAAAATAGCAGCTGTGGAAAATTGGGAACAACCTCGGACAGTTACAGAAGTTCGAAGCTTTCTTGGTCTTGCTGGTTATTATCGACGCTTCGTGAAAGACTTTTCGACCATAGCACTACCTCTGACAAAATTGACTAGAAAAGACGTTCCTTTTGTGTGGAGTAGTGAGTGTGAACAGAGTTTCCAGCAGTTGAAGTATCTTCTCACTCATGCACTTGTCTTAGCACTTCCCGATGATGGTGGGAACTTCGAGATCTACAGTGATGCGTCTCTGAATGGTCTTGGTTGTGTGTTAATGCAGCATGATAAAGTGATTGCTTATGCATCGCGACAGCTAAAGCCCCATGAGAAGAACTATCCTACTCACGACCTCGAGTTGGCAGCAATCATCTTCGCTTTGAAAATTTGGAGGCACTATCTTTATGGGGAAAAGTGTAAGATCTTCACTGATCATAAGAGCCTTAAGTACATCTTCAATCAGTCGAACCTCAATCTCCGGCAGCGGAGGTGGGTAGAGTTACTCAGTGATTATGACTGCACCATTGAGTATCACCCAGGTCGTGCCAATTCAGTAGCTGATGCTCTTAGTAGGAAGTCTCATGGCCAACTTAATGCTCTTTATGCTAGTCGCATTCCTCTTTTGACTGACCTAAGATCCACTGGAGTAGCATTGAAAAAGGGTCGTTGAGGGGCCCTAATTGCCAGTTTTCAGGTTAGACCGGTTCTGTTGGATCGTGTTCTCGAAGCCCAGAGGAACGATACAGAATCTCAGGAATTGATAAAGGCAGTGTTAGACGGGAGAAAGAAAGACCTCTGGATTAGAGATCCTGACGGCATGCTTATGCAAGGCGAACGAATGTATGTACCGAATGTTGAGGAGCTGAAGAAAGACATATTGGATGAAGCGCATATTTCTGCTTATGCCATGCACCCTGGGAGCACTAAGATGTATAATACCATCCGTCACTTTTATTATTGGCCAGGTATGAAAAGAGAAGTTGCAGAGTATGTTAGTCGTTGTGCAATCTGCCAGCAGGTTAAGGAAGAAAGGAAAAAACCGTTTGGATTGCTGCAACCACTCCCGATACCTCAGTGGAAATGGGAAGATATTACAATGGATTTCGTGTACAAGTTACCTCGTACTCGAAATGGTTACGATGGTATCTGGGTAGTAGTTGATCGACTTACCAAGTCAGCGCACTTCATACCCGTTCGTGAGAATTACTCGTTGAATCAGTTGGCCAAACGGTTCGTCTCTGAAGTGGTTAGGTACCACGGAGTCCCAGTTAGTATCATTTCTGACCGGGATCCCAGATTCACTTCGAAGTTCTGGGTAGCTTTTCAGGAAGCTTTGGGATCGAGATTACTCTACAGCACTGCCTATCATCCCCAAACAGATGGGCAGTCAGAGAGAACTATCCAAACTTTGGAAGATATGTTGAGATCATCAGTTCTACAGTTTGGAGACGCTTGGCACAAGCGCTTACCGTTGATAGAGTTTGCGTACAACAACAGCTTCCATTCTAGTATTGGTATGGCACCATTTGAAGCGTTGTATGGGAAACCGTGCCGAACTCCACTTTGTTGGTCCGAGGTCGGCGAACGAGTTTTAGTGGGCCCTGAGATCGTGGAGGAGACGACAGAAGAGTATCGCCGACAGAAATTCTACCGACAGAGTTTATAAGGTTGGTGATTGGGTATTCTTGAAGTTATCGCCGTGGAAAGGTGTTGTGCGATTCAGAAAGAAAGGGAAACTCAGCCGTAGGTACATCGGACCGTACCAGATCGTTGAACGAGTCGATCCAGATTTGACCTATGACGAGGTTCCAGTGACTATCCTTGATTGGAAGGATAAAGTTCTTAGGAACAAGACCGTGCGGATGGTGAAGGTTTTGTGGAGGAACCACTCAGTGGAGGAAGCCACTTGGGAGACAGAAGAGCGTATGCGAGATATGTATCCACGTCTATTTTATGGCTTTGATAGTAGTCAGTATTGAAATTTCAGGGACGAAATTTTTATAAGGGGGGTAGATTGTGACGACCCGTCCCTAATCTTCCTATGTAATTTCTCCCCGAGTATGTGTATTGACGATTATGACCTTATTGGCAAGAGACGTGGACTTATTCTTATCGCTTTCCTTTTTATTTCTCGCTATCGCATTTAAATTGTACACGCTAGTACGAGTAAACGTAGATTTTAAAGTGTAAAAATATCTACTTCGGATAGATTTCGATTTCCTTTTACTGTAGGAAATCTGAAAAGCTATCTTTGGATACTTTTTAAATCCTACCCGTGCACTTCCCTTCATCATTCAGTTTCCACTATCCCATTTATTTCTGTATGTTCTGTCCCCCCCTCAAACAGAGAAGCATCTTTCTCTCTTTCTCTTCTCCCTCTCCCACGCCACATTCTTCTTCTTCTGCATCTCTGCAACCTTCACAAAACACACCAAAAAACTCAAACGTGAAAAACAAACTACATCATCATGTTCATCTCAGTCCCACGATCACAACCATGTTCTTGAAATCTGGTGTGGACGAGTTTTGACTCACCAACTCAGAAGGTCGACTCGGCGAGTTCGACATATCGATTTTCAAGCCATTTATGGCTTAGGTAAGCCTTGAGAAACCTCTAGAACCTTCATTTCACTTCTATGGGTTGTTATTGATCCTTTGTTTGTGTTTTGAACGTGTGGTTTTACCCAGAAATTCGAGAAGAAGGAAAACCCGAAGTTTTTCGTTCAAGAACCGTGGCTATTTAGTCACTTTCAAACCATTTTTCTGGTCAACCTCGACCACAACTGGACTTCTTCTAGGTACAAACTTGTTCTATACATTCCTAACTTCAAAATAGCTTTTGAATCACTGAGTTTGGTTAAGTAACAAGTTAGAAATCAACTCTGGAAGTTAGGAAGAAAATTTCAGTTTCTGGAAAATTTGTAACCGTAGTCGTTTGGCCACTTTCAGACCAAATTTCCGAACAACAAGGACTAGATTCGAACTTTCTGTAAATTGGGATCTGTAGATCACATTCCTAGCTTTAATTTGGCTTTTGTAGAAGTGAATTGGGTTGAGAATCGAGCTAGTTATAGGCTCTGGAAGTTGGGCCAAAAATCTGCAAAACTGCAGATTTTCGCGAAGAAGGTGAGTACAGTGTACTCGCGGGGGCGCGTGGGCGCACGTGGACCGCCACTTTGGGAGGCGCGTGGAGGCGCGTCCGGCGCGTGGTTGACGCGTGTGCGTTCGTGTCGTCGAGTAGATCGATTTCATATATTTATACCCTCGGTTTGAGCAAACGATGAGGGTTTTATGTAGGTTTCCGTTATGTACGTTAATTAATGATATTTAGTTATTTCACATATAGGGGAAACTTATTCCGAGGAATTTCGAGTCCAAGCTAGGGTCGGGGGCTACGACCCAACGACGTACTTGTGAGTGGGCAGTTGTTTTATACCTATATATATTTATAGTTTCCATAAATGCGTATTTACTTCACTTTTACGCCTATATTGCCTAGTATCATTATTGTGATATAAATTGTGATAAATGCTGCTATATGGTTGTGATATTACTGTCATGGCATTCATACATACTTGTGTACATGCTTATCTTGCTGCACCCGGTGTTAGTACTCGCCCAGGGCCAGGGCCAGTCCTTCACGTGTATGTTCACATCCGCACCGTTCGCTCACCTTGGATCCAAGTTTAGGTGCCAGTCTTGTCGGGTAGATTGCATTAAGCAATCCGACTTGTCTGTGATGTGCTTTTGCACCAGTCTTCACGTGATCGTAGTACTAGAGCATATTGATTAAACCCAGTCCTGTTCGTGTCAGAAACCATCTGTTTGAACTTGTGTGTCAGCTTAGATGGATGAGCACTTATTTATATTGATTATCACATGATTATTATTGTGGCATATGATACATCATTGACTTGGCATATTTCTAGTTATATGGTTGATAAGCTCATATTTATACATATTTTACATCAACTTCACTCGTCTTTTCTTAGTTAGTTCCTTATATTTTTGAGCTATTTACGTTATTTTTGTGTTTTTAGGATTTGTTATACAAAGAGAATAAAAATGGCACAAATAAGCTTTTCTATGGTCTGTTTATGTTGTAGTGCCTTAGAATATTATTTCTATGAATTTTTCTTTTACTGTGGCCGTCCAAGTTGTGGCCATCTTGTCCGTTCAGTAAGATTTAAATGTTCCAAGATAAAGTTTTTGTTGCATGGGTTATTAATTGCTAATACCTTAGGGTGATCTATAATATTTTATCAATCACAAACTTCTGTGAACATTTTCCTCCCCTGGACTCTTATGTGAGCATTTTGCACTGAGAATTTCTAATGGTACGAAACTTATGTTAGCTTCATGTTTCATAATTATTGTCAGCTGGCAAGTGCATGCTATGTGGAAGACCAAAAAGAAGGAAT
This sequence comes from Malus fusca, assembly GCA_035220775.1. Classification (NCBI taxonomy): domain Eukaryota; kingdom Viridiplantae; phylum Streptophyta; class Magnoliopsida; order Rosales; family Rosaceae; genus Malus; species Malus fusca. The sequence continues at coordinate 43,636,480 of CM069073.1, read as the reverse complement.
AAAATAAGCTGCAATTGCAGGTGGACTTGGTAGGTGGAACAAAAGAATAAATAAAAAAAGAAGGTGATGACTGGTGAAGCATTTGCGGGAAGAGCACCAAGAAAAGAATAAGAAGCATAATAGCTTCTGAAGCAAGGAGGCGAAGGAGAGGGCCTCGGGGGAAGGAATAAACAATCTTCCTTTGGGCAGCAAGAGGAGAGAACCGAGAGCCTCGGGAGAGGGTTCTGCCCTTTAGGCAGTGGGAAAAACAGAAAAATAGAAAAAGAGAAAGGCTGCTTCTTGCAGCGTGCAGAGGAATTAGGAAGGCTGCTGTGCAGCCTTGAAGCGCAGCAACTTTGAGGCTCGGCTACAGCTGCTCTTGGCAGCGCCTTGGGCAGAAAACAAAAGAATCTTGCGGTGGCTTTGCTGCCTTGTGCAGCGCAAGAGCTCGGGGGGAGAGCTGCCATAAGGCAGCTTGCGAGAAAGGTTTGGGGGACAATGAGGACAGGAACTTGGGAAGGCAGTTGCTGCCTAGCAGCACGGAGGACAGCAGTGCGCAGAAGTCAGAAGCTGGCAGACGTGGACAGTGAGGGCAGAGAGCAAAGTTTCACTGCAATTTCTCTCGGTTTAATCTCTCCAAACTTATATTTTATTTCTGTTTTAATAATGTGTAACTAATTTTGTTTTGGCTAGAGGTTAATTCAAAACTATGGATATATTTGTAATTTGAATTGATTACCTTCAGTTGTGATTTCTGAGTTGTGATTTAATTTGCTTAACTGCTTGATTGATAACTTATTTTTGTATGTCGATTAAGGATGCATACTTAATTTACATGCATGAATTTGATGCTAGAATATAAGTGAATTTCACCTAATCGTTATGAACTTATATTCACAAGTAGTAAAGGTTGTTGACCACAATCGTGTTAAGTAAATTCTTGGCATAAGTTTCATGCAATTCATAGTAACAAGTGCCTCGTCAATGCTTATGATTTTCATAAAACTTAATGATTCTTGCTTGTATCTCTATTATGCAATTCATGTAGGGAACTTGCAGGGAATGTTTTGGGTTGTCGTATGCAATCATCCAATCCATTAACTTAAGGAAAATCTGAGAATTAATTTAAGCGGACCTAATTAATTTGGGGCGTTGAGAATTTACAATTTATTGAAAGAACAACTGAAAATCAATTTAGGTTGCATATGTGTCATGTGTGGAGAATAATCCTCTAGCCAGTCCGTCGCCCATCCTTTCACCTTAATTTCATGTTTTTGTCAATTCTGTAATTTATTTAAGTTTAATTTACTTTTCATCAAAAATCAATCCCCCATTTATTTTAAAGTGTTAAATTTGTTAGAAATCAATTTAGTTTGTGTTTTCTTGAATTTTGAATTATTTTGAGTCTTTTGATTTGTTTTAGATTATTTGTTAGTTTTATTTTGAGTTATTCTAGTTAAGTGTCTTGAGTCTAGTTTAGTGTTTTAAATTTTGTTTTTACGTTTTTAATTTAATTTTACTTTGGTTAGCATCCCTAGTTAATCCCCGGCCTAGAACGATCTCTACTTATCCATATACTACAATTGTCACAAATAGGGTTTAAATTTGTGCGTTAACTTATTTTCGCATCAAATTTTTGGCGCCGTTGCCGGGGATTAGCAAATTTGCTAATCCCTTGTTTATGTTTTTGTTTGTGTTTTATTTTTATTTTTTTTTATTATTTGTGTTTTATTTTATTTTATTTTATTTTTTTTTATTTTTGGTTTGTTATGTCTTTTACTTTTGATATTTGATTTAGTTTTCTTTCTTTGATTTTAGTTACAAATGGAGCGAGACATGGCACTTGCTTCCATCCAAGCTCAATTGGCGAATCTCACGTCTCAATTAAGTCAGAATGCCGGAAGGACCACAATGCCAAGTGCCCAAACATTTGATGTGCCCTATGGGCAAGGATATCAAAGTCCCCAATTTTATGCAAATGAAGATGTTTGGGGATATCAGGGCCATAACCAATCAAGGGGCAACATGTTTTCCAACGCTTACAATTCAGATTGGAGAGACTATTCAGATTATATGTGGGATGAACCTCAACACTTTCAACAAAGCGGATATTGGCAGCAAGACGAATTCTATTCAAGATCTATGCAGCCACCACAACATCCCCCACAACAATTCCAATCAAATCAAAGTATGCCCGTGGATTATAATCAAAGGCTTGATGAATTAATTTCTTTGGTGCAGGGCTCACAAAACGAAGAACAATTACAGCCATCAGAGGAGTACTATCAATGGCCATGTGCACCACCACAGCCTCCATCACAATCTTCCCAACCAAATTCAGGTTCGTCGGTTGATAATGATAATATTTTTCAACTAATCACCTCTTTGAACCAGGAAGTAGAAAATCAAGACAACAAGATGGATGCTTTGGAGAAGCAAGTTGGGCAGATTATGGAAATCATGGCACAAATTCAAGATCAAAGAGAACTCTCCAACTCAAACATTGCAAATTCAAAGGCAGAAAGTGAAATCGATGAAGCCATCACTTTGGGAAGTGATATGGAGGATGAAGTTGTTCCAGAACCATCCAAACATAGCCCGAACATGGATGAATTGCCGCTTCAAGAAGAAGATGAGGATGACGACTTGGGCAGTTTAGAAGAATTCTTATCGCAAACCCCTCAAGTCCTTATGTCATCCAACTCAGGTGAGGAGGTTCTAAGTACAATTCATTCTAACATCGTTCCACCAAATGTCCTTTTTCCTTGCAGGTTTTTAAATCCCAAGGAAGAAGTGAATGAAAAATACGTTGTGGAAGATCTTCCCAAGGTGCAAAGTGATATCCAAATTCTTGGTGTACCAAATCAAGTTCCCGATGGTATTGAAACGTTCAAAGAGACTTGTACACCAAGAAGAATTATTCCAGAAAATGAGGTGGCCGGAGAATTTGTTGAATACATCAAAGAGGCTGTGCATGAGACAATCAAGCCCAAAGGAGTTAAGACTGAGGACACGGGACAAGCCACAACCATTATAATAAATTTGGCAAAGTTCAAAGTCCCTGAAACGTTCAAAGACGTGGTGTTTGTAATTGAGTTTGAACGTGATTGTAAGCCATCTTCTCCATTTTTAATTTTAATTTATACTAACTTGTTTCTAATTTTGATGATTCAGGCACCGTCATTAGAACTTAGACCGTTGTCGGATCATTTCAAGTACCACCGTCCGTTCAAGGATAAACCCATGCATTTGAATAATGAAGGGAGGCCTAGGAATCACCCACAATCAGATTTGCATTCCTAATCCCTTCTCTTTACTGCGTTCATTTTGTTTTGTTTATTTAGTTGTGATTTTTGTTTAGAAAGTTAAACATAGTTTTTTTTTTTTTTTACTTTACTTTGATTTACTTATTTTACATTAATATTTTAAAAAAAAATATATATATATATATTAATAATAATAATAATAAACATCCATATAATTTAAAAAAAAAAAAAAAAAACACAAAAATACTTATATTTATATATATAATTAAATAAACTTAAAAGCAAGAATTTACAATAATGTAAAACTAATAGCTTTCATTGGTCGTTGGTAGGTGGTGCCTCGGAGGTCGACGGAGCCCTAGAAAGACGAAGCGCCAGAGTTGGATCATTCGGAGCCTCAATACTTGGTGCAGCTCCCGAGGACGAAGACAACATAAACCTCGGGAGTAACGCCATAAACCGTTGATGATCACTTTGAATCCGCACTTCAGACTCCTGCATCTGATCCAGCTTCCTCTTCATGCTTGTTGAGTAATTGGTTGCGAGCATGTGCAACTCTTTATTCTCATGCCTAAGCACTCTGACCTCTTGCCGAAGACTAGCCACTTCAGCCATCAACGATTCCACCTGACGGGTTCGTGCAAGAAGGCGCTGGCCCATGTTTGATACTGAGCCTGCACTTCGGACGCTGTAGGCCATAGAGTCCTGAACAGCCAGTTCGTCGGACCGCCTGGAAAGTATCCTAGTGTCTCTAGGAGTGAGCAGATTTCTGGCCACCACCGAAGCGGTTGTTTCATTCATCATCATGGAATCCCCAACTGTAAGAGGACCATTTGGGGATATGAAGAACGGCTGCCAAATGTTGGTTGGAGAAGACATATCACTATCTTCTCCAACATTCAAGTTAAGGCGACGGTCAGAAGGGCAAGACATTTTCTGAAGGTGTTGAGAATGAAGAGTCAGACTGATCAAGATTAAAATAAATGCAAGGAGGGAGTGTTTGCAGAGGAAGTGTTTACAGGAGGGAGCTCAAGTGTGTTGTGGAACAAAATTAGCGCCTCTATAAAGAGAAGAAGTCAAGAGGCGCTCATCAGAAGTCGAAGAGGCGTCCTCTCGCAAATCGAAGAGCCGGGTTCCTTTCTCAAAAGTCGGACTCCGTCTCAAAAGTCGGGCGCCTCTCTCAAAAGTCGGAGCGGTCAGGAATCACGAGGCGAGCAGCTTTTCCAAATTTGTCGTCACTCGTCACGCGCGCTGTCAGCTTTGCGCAAATTACGGGTTGCTTTTTCAGAAAGCGCGTAACCTGTACTGTTCATCCATCCACCGGCTGCCGACAGGGGTAAATGAACAGTTTCGGTTGTGAAGAAAAGTCCTATAAACGTCTACCTTCGCCATCCAGCAAAGGCACACCCCTCTACACTTCTTCATCTCCGAAATTTTTCATCTCCGAAAATGCCTTTCCAACAAACCCTCTCGAGTTACTCTGTGTTTCTCATTCCCTGGGATACCTTTGCAAATAAGTCATCAAGAACTAGAGTATTTCATATCATGAAGGTTGAAAGCAAGAGTATCTCATATCACGCTTTCTCCCTGTCCTTTTCCTTGTCTTTGTGATAAGGAGAAAGCGGGCAATCAGCCAGCATTCGGTGTCAATCTTCCGATCTAAGAACCGACTGCCTGGAAATCCTTCCTGATTGCTTACCTAGCATTACTTACCTAGCATTGCTCTCGAGTGCTCATCTTCAACCGCTTATGTACTTCCGAAGAAGACGCCACATCTGCCTGGAGAACAGCCAAGGCAAGTGAAAATGTTACTTGAAGCATGTGGAGACAATGTGCTGCTTCATCTTCAAGATCAAGTCTCATTTTCCTTGCTAAGAAGTTCCCCAGCCCAGTTCAAGCATACACCTGTGGAACGATACTTCTTCAAAAGCAAAAGTATCCCATATCATCAGAGTCAGAGGCAAAGATTTCTCATGGCATGCTTTTCCTTTACCCTTGCTCTTGGCTACGGGACAAGGTGAAAGAAAGGACATCGGTCGGCACTTGGACAGATTGAACAAAGAAGCAGACCACCACCTCTACCTCGTGCCTACCTGCCATGCAGAAGAACAAAAAGAGAAGAATGTAGCTTGCAGACTCAATCAACCCGGCAGAAGGAGTCCGAGTTGAAACCAAGAGCTCGAGAAGCTTCAACACCACCACCAATCAAGTCTCATTTTCCTTGCTAAGAAGTTCCGAGGCCAGTTCAAGTTCAAAGCTGTGGAAAGTCACCAAACAGGACCAATGATCACCTATTAGTTCTTTTCATTGTCTGTTATTTTCATTTTCAATTTTTCGCTTGAATTTTTTACATTTTCTTGCGTGCTTAACTGAATTATTTCTTTTCTTTGCAGGAACTTTTGGTTATTTCCACCCTTGAAGTTGATTGCAGAATTTTAGCTTGGGGGGTCATTGCTTGATTTTCTGCAAATTAGGGAAGTTTTCAGTCCTATTGCTTTATTTTGTTTCTTTATATTTATTTATTTTATTTTTATTTGCATTTTATTATATTTTCTGACATTGGGGACAATGTCTAGTTTAAGTGTGGGGGTAAAGAGTATAAAAATGACCAAATTGAAAATTTTTGTACCTTCGACTTTGAACTGGTTTCATTTGTTTCCATGTTATTGCTTTGTGTTTTCGTAATTAAGTTGTTGTTTTTAAAATAAAAAAAAATAAAAAATAAAAAATCGGAAAATTTAAAAAAATCCAAAAATATTTCCTTGTTTTCCTTATTGTTTTGAATTAGATTTTTGTTAGTTTTCCCGACCCAATGATATAATTGGATAAAATTTGAACCATGATCATCAAGAACTTAGTTAACATGTGTTGTGTGAAATTCCTAATTCTCGTGTTAGTTTGTACATATTTGATCATCTTTGAAAAACCAAATGCACATAGCCTTGTTGATGTGAAACTAAAGCATGATTTAAAGCTCCATATGTGAATTTAGTGACCATTACATCCTATGTGAGTTTTTGAGCCTATTGAAAGTGTGTGCATTTTTCATACACTCTTATTCTTTCATGTGTGATGAACTTATGTGAGATACTTCTCTAGAACTTGCATAACGATCTTTCGAAATATTTGTCATTGATTGCATGAACTTGAAAATGATAGAGGCATTAGGTTTACCACCATGGCCCAAATAACCATGTTTCCCAAAGAAAAATGATATCATTAGATTGCCAATTTGAGCCGTATTTGTGAGCCTTTTATTTCTTATCACCAGATATGTCTACCCTTATGCCTGAAATATTTTTCCTTACCTTTTCCAAGCAAGCTAGTGAGTACTGTGAAATTATCTTATGAGAAACGTTTGTGAAGTACTTTGAAGGTGTTTGGCAAAAGAATAAGTGTGGGGGTATTTCATGTTTGTATTTAAAAAAAAAAAAAAAAAAAAAAAAGAAAAGAAAAGAAAAGGAAAAGAAAAAGAAAGATTGTATACAAAGAAAATAAAAAGTTTTAAAGTTTCAGTTTATGGGTGTGGTTGGAGATGTTAGAAGAATCGTTGGAGAGCTTGAGTTCTTATAAATTTAAAGAAAAGAATTGCTTGGAATGTAGCTTGGAACTTGTGTTTTCCTATTCTTTCGTTTCAATAACCCTATCCCTAAGCCTCATTACATCCAATAAAAGTCCTCTTGATTTAAGTTTTGCAATTATGACTGTGGAGAAGTGATCTTTATGCAAGCTTATGGTAGAACTTTCACATTTGATTCTTTGAGAGAAACACATTAAAACTAAACACATGTGTGATTGAGTGTAAATCCCGTGAGAAGGTCGCTAGTTTGCATATGGTGATTTTAAAATAAAAATTTGAAATTGCATGAGCATGGCTATCTCACGCACTAGACTTCAAGGATGTTTCAAAGATGACTGCTAATATTTGAATAAGGAAAATGAACTTGGATTAGTTTTTTTGGTGTTAGCTATGGTTCTTGATGATTTGTGTTCTCAAATGAAGTTCTATGAGGGTCATATAGGGGGAAGCTAATAATTTTCATGTTATTACTTTTTTTGTTTTCTCTGTTTTGCTCGAGGACTAGCAAAAGCTAAGTGTGGGGGTATTTGATAAGCTCATATTTATACATATTTTACATCAACTTCACTCGTCTTTTCTTAGTTAGTTCCTTATATTTTTGAGCTATTTACGTTATTTTTGTGTTTTTAGGATTTGTTATACAAAGAGAATAAAAATGGCACAAATAAGCTTTTCTATGGTCTGTTTATGTTGTAGTGCCTTAGAATATTATTTCTATGAATTTTTCTTTTACTGTGGCCGTCCAAGTTGTGGCCATCTTGTCCGTTCAGTAAGATTTAAATGTTCCAAGATAAAGTTTTTGTTGCATGGGTTATTAATTGCTAATACCTTAGGGTGATCTATAATATTTTATCAGTCACAAACTTCTGTGAACATTTTCCTCCCCTGGACTCTTATGTGAGCATTTTGCACTGAGAATTTCTAATGGTACGAAACTTATGTTAGCTTCATGTTTCATAATTATTGTCAGCTGGCAAGTGCATGCTATGTGGAAGACCAAAAAGAAGGAATAAAATAAGCTGCAATTGCAGGTGGACTTGGTAGGTGGAACAAAAGAATAAATAAAAAAAGAAGGTGATGACTGGTGAAGCATTTGCGGGAAGAGCACCAAGAAAAGAATAAGAAGCATAAAAGCTTCTGAAGAAAGGAGGCGAAGGAGAGGGCCTCGGGGGAAGGAATAAACAATCTGCCTTTGGGCAGCAAGAGGAGAGAACCGAGAGCCTCGGGAGAGGGTTCTGCCCTTTAGGCAGTGGGAAAAACAGAAAAATAGAAAAAGAGAAAGGCTGCTTCTTGCAGCGTGCAGAGGAATTAGGAAGGCTGCTGTGCAGCCTTGAAGCGCAGCAACTTTGAGGCTCGGCTACAGCTGCTCTTGGCAGCGCCTTGGGCAGAAAACAAAAGAATCTTGCGGTGGCTTTGCTGCCTTGTGCAGCGCAAGAGCTCGGGGGGAGAGCTGCCATAAGGTAGCTTGCGAGAAAGGTTTGGGGGACAGTGAGGACAGGAACTTGGGAAGGCAGTTGCTGCCTAGCAGCACGGAGGACAGCAGTGCGCAGAAGTCAGAAGCTGGCAGACGTGGACAGTGAGGGCAGAGAGCAAAGTTTCACTGCAATTTCTCTCGGTTTAATCTCTCCAAACTTATATTTTATTTCTGTTTTAATAATGTGTAACTAATTTTGTTTTGGCTAGAGGTTAATTCAAAACTATGGATATATTTGTAATTTGAATTGATTACCTTCAGTTGTGATTTAATTTGCTTAACTGCTTGATTGATAACTTATTTTTGTATGTCGATTAAGGATGCATACTTAATTTACATGCATGAATTTGATGCTAGAATATAAGTGAATTTCACCTAATCGTTATGAACTTATATTCACAAGTAGTAAAGGTTGTTGACCACAATCGTGTTAAGTAAATTCTTGGCATAAGTTTCATGCAATTCATAGTAACAAGTGCCTCGTCAATGCTTATGATTTTCATAAAACTTAATGATTCTTGCTTGTATCTCTATTATGCAATTCATGTAGGGAACTTGTAGGGAATGTTTTGGGTTGTCGTATGCAATCATCCAATCCATTAACTTAAGGAAAATCTGAGAATTAATTTAAGCGGACCTAATTAATTTGGGGCGTTGAGAATTTACAATTTATTGAAAGAACAACTGAAAATCAATTTAGGTTGCATATGTGTCATGTGTGGAGAATAATCCTCTAGCCAGTCCGTCGCCCATCCTTTCACCTTAATTTCATGTTTTTGTCAATTCTGTAATTTATTTAAGTTTAATTTACTTTTCATCAAAAATCAATCCCCCATTTATTTTAAAGTGTTAAATTTGTTAGAGATCAATTTAGTTTGTGTTTTCTTGAATTTTGAATTATTTTGAGTCTTTTGATTTGTTTTAGATTATTTGTTAGTTTTATTTTGAGTTATTCTAGTTAAGTGTCTTGAGTCTAGTTTAGTGTTTTAAATTTTGTTTTTACGTTTTTAATTTAATTTTACTTTGGTTAGCATCCCTAGTTAATCCCCGGCCTAGAACGATCTCTACTTATCCATATACTACAATTGTCACAAATAGGGTTTAAATTTGTGCGTTAACTTATTTTCGCATCAATGGTTGATATATTGGATTTCATACTTACGTAGTATGTTTTGAGGAAACTATACTTGTTTTACGGCGAGGGGTTAGTATATTCAAAGATAAAGGTTTTCTTATAAGCATTGTTTTGCTGACCCACTCAAGTTTGTTTTTCGCCCCTCCAGGACCTAGATAGCTGTACTCTCTGTGGCACTCGAGGAACCACGGCAGTTCTGACATTTCCTTCTGTTTAGACGTACAAACTTATCACTATTATGTAATAAGTGTACTTTGGGTTGCTTTGACTACTCTTTCGTAGTCTCACTGTCTATTACGCTCTGAATAATTGTAGTGGGTTCAACCCACGAATTGCGCACTCTTTCACTGTTTAGTTCCAATTAGTTTTAATTTTATTCACTTTTTGCATCACTTACCCTTATGGTTACGTCACCTCACGGTGACGGCCAGCATGCTTCGACCTTTCCAGGTCGGGGTGTGTCAAACTTCTCCACCACTCTTATTTGAGGCCATTCTCCTATAGGCTGGAGCAATGACGTAAGGTAAAAGTGTATTAACTTTAAATTGTACTACATATTAATTTCTATCAGAATTAATAACTAATTTCTTAACTTTTTTGTTTTCATGAAGGTCCTAAGTTCCCGAAGATCGACATGTTCAAGGAAATTTATGTTCAACCCGCCCATGAGACGACTGAGCATCTCGATGTAAGTTTATGTAATTGTTATTATTCTTAAATTTATACACACTATGAGTATTGATTATATTATAATTTGTATTTTCTTATTATTACAGACTGTAAAGGTGGAGAAGAGCATCATAGCTTCCCTCGGAGACCCTTGTCGAGGAGGTAACTCCAAACGAGGATGCGGGTCTTCAAATCCTGATTGAGACCCTGAATCAGACCCTTAGTCGTAGACCTGGTAAAGTTTATCGGGGGATGGAGAATGCACGACATCGTGACACACTGTTGCTTCTTCTTCCAGACAGACTGCGAGACAGGTCGCCACGATGATGGTGGAAGTTGAGGACTTGAACTAGCAGCTTGCGGCCCAGGGTGATCGGTTGTGCCAGATCTTACACGCCCTCCAGTTGTTCGACCTTCAATTCCTGATGCCATTAGCTACTTCTCGGTCACCTTGACTTCGGTTCCTAACCTTTCTACCCAACAGATGCCCAGCTGTCCAACCAGCTTTTATAGTTCATTTTTTGCATTAGGATATTATAATTTTTTTAACTCGTACGTACATTTTCATATATAAAATAAATAATAATTAAATTAATTTTTATTTTTGTATTTCATATTAATTTTAAAAAATTTAAAAATTAATTAAAATATGTAATATAATAAAAAATTAATAATTAAAAAATATATTAAAAACACCATTTGCTCGATGTCTAAAATTTCAAGCTTGAAACAGTTTTAACGCGCGTAAGTTGAAAAGACAACATATTTATAATTAAAAAAAAAAAACCAAAAACAAAATATTATGGACAAATTTTTGTTGCATCCTTGTTTACTTGACGAAACTTGTCGTCACGCATGGTCTTACCTAACAACCAGTTGTTCCGTAAACTGAACGCAACGACAAATTGTTGCACCCTTTACTTTTGCGCGATGATATACTTTGCCCCCTTGTCTTTGAGGCGACAAATGTATACTTCAACGAGCAAAGGCCCTTGCACGACGATATTATTTGTCTTCGTCGCACAAATGTTTTCTACCCGACCTTTGTGTGACAACGTCTATGCGATGAAGTTTTCGTCGTGCCAATTTTTTTAGGACGGAAATTTTCTTTACCCAACAAAATTTTTTTTGTCACGAAAGCTGTTTACTGTGGTAGTGTTAGCTTCAATATCAATAATAAAGGCGTTTCCATTTTTAAGTTTAAGGTAACTGTTGCAACTGGCACTCATGTTCTAGACTGTTTAATTTGGATTGTCAAAGTAAGCAACATTCACTCAATTTAATTGGACATAAGAGAACTCGAACCACAAAAAACTCATCAACTTTATGCCACAAATGACTTGGACATATTTCAACTGCTCAACACATGCACAATACGTGGCCAATTACTAGTAAACCATGAATAATTATGTGACAACTAAGTTTAATGACAGTCGCGTCGACTAACACCGTAGAAGGTCTTAGCGAGACCTCCGAAAAGTAGAGGACTGTTAAGACAGTCTCGTCTCTTCGCCTCGTAACCATCTAATCTGCTTTGCACTGCCTCAAAGCCGTCTCGTTTGCTTCTCACCGCCTCTGTTTGACCAAATCCAAGAAATCTCGACTTCGTCGACTGGGCTTGACGCCTTCAATATAGAAATTCAGAAATTTCGATTAACTTAAGCAGAGTGCCCATCAAGATTCCGACTCTTGGTTTGCTTCTTGTCCTTCCTCTTGCTCATTTAACTGACGGAAAAAAAGAAATTAAGAGACATCCAACACACAATTGGAGAGTCTGATGGTGAACGATCCAAAGAATAGAAAGGAAGTGACGAGAATCATGAGATGAAGAGTTCGACTGAAATGAAATTCGGCGGAGAAGAAGATAAAAGGAAAGGAAAGTTGGAGAGAGTGGAAAGAGAGTGAGTCAGAAAAAAATGTGTGGATTAATAATAATAAAATTATAATAATATAAGTTAAATAAAAGGAAGTTTTAACGAAAAATCCACGGTACTGTTCATTTTAACGAAAAACCACATTTTTACACTAAAAAGTCAAACCTGCTACTATTCACTTTACCCTTTATTTTGTCCTTATCATTAAAACTCAAAGTTTTGAAGTCATTTTCATTAGTTTTCCTTTTAAAAAATTACAAAAAAATATGGGAACTTTAACGAAAAGCTCCCGGTACTGTTCACTTTAACGAAAAACCACATTTTTACACTAAAAAGTCAATCCTGGTACTATTCATTTTACCCTTTATTTTGTCCTTATCATTAAAACTCAAAGTTTTCAAGCCCTTTTCATTAGTTTTCCTAAAAAATATTTGGATTTCAAATATAATTTAGTCTGTGGTTTAGTCTTATAATTTATCAAACATTTTTATTATTCTTATACTACTTAGTTCATCCCAAGCCAATTCACGTTAGTCTTTAAAGCTAGTCCAGTCCAAGATAGTCCAGTGCAACAATCACACCCTAAGTACTAATGAATTGTTTAATACTATCACTTGTTTACCTCTCTAATTAGAACAAGAAACGATAGTACGCATATACACCTGTGTAATGAGATAAATAAAGAATGATGGAATTAATTAACTAGATTAATTAGGTGATATGATTAAATAGAAAGTCTAAATTACTCATAAAAGCGATGAAACGCTTTTGGACTTAAAAGTAGTTTGTGTTCTTTCGGGTCCATTGAGCTTTTAATAAAAGAGAAAGATGTCTTAAAGTAAACTTCATAGTAAATTTCAACTCTATTAGCCAAAATAAATTTAATTCGATCACTTCATGGCTGCATCTAACCTCCTCGTTAGACTGCCTACATACCATCAAACGGGATCAAGCCATTCGTAGTTCACCAACGTAATTAAACTGTTTTCTATACTATTCAAGTGGCGGACACATATGATACTAGATTCAGATAATTGAATCACGACATACAAATATCAAATATGAAATCAGAATATCGAAATTAGCTTAAAAAGGCAAAGTCGGCCCACTGGCCACGCACCGCAGCATGTGGCGGTTTTCAGCAAACGAAAACATAATTTTCCGACTAACTCCAAAAATTACCAAATTTCACAGATTTGTATTACACAAAAAGGGGAAGAATTTTCATACATGGGCCGAAGTCCAATTCGGCCAAGAAACATCTGAAATTTCCGTCGGAAACCCTAGAAATGAGTGTTATTCGATTCGTCGAATATGCAGCTTCGCCACCCCCAAACTTGTTTAGGCTTTGATCTAAGCCTCAAGGGAAGTTGAACAAGGGTGGTGGTCGATGGTGGTGCTTGCAGAAACGATCGATCGCCACCATGTACCCACGAAACTCGTCGATGAGTTCTTCACGAATCCGAGGCCAAATGGACTCTGGTGGATGGTCGTAAAAATGCCGGAATCGACGTTGGGGTGTGTGCAGGAACAGGGTCGGGAAACCGGGTAGCGTGGGTTCCGAGTTGGCCTGCTTATATCTTGATTAGGCCAATTTCACCCCTCTCATTTCTCTAATTTCCTTTTCTCCCCCAATCACAGCCACACACATGGCACTGGAAGGTTCTCCAGCTTTTCGGGAGCCTTCCAGGAAAAAAGTTTAATTACCATTTTACCCCTACATTTTACCGTTAATTTCTCTTTCGTTAAAACTCCGTTTCACGAACGGTTTTCACCTAAGCGTATGTAGGACCGAGCTCTATCCAAATATACAAAGAAACACGGCGAAACATGGGAAGATAAAGTACGTCCTCATAAAATTCGGTTCAGTTAACTAGGGGCATATTCGTCTTTTCCACTTATCGAAAAATTATACGCCATAAATATAAATGTGTCGTAACTACGAATATGACAACAAAATATTTAATAATAAAATCGAGGTTTACACTAAAGAAAGGTATTAAGGATTTTATTTTATTTTATTTTTTGAAGAGAATACGATATCATTAACTTGGGAAAGTTTACACTGTTTCTTGGATGAGAAGGTCCTGAATGACAGTTGGAGGCTCCTCAATCCAAACTAGTTTTGAACCACTAGACAATTCTACCTTTGCCAAACGATGGGCAATCCCATTATTATTCCTAGAAATAGAAATAAACTTCGAAGCAAAAAACAAAGTTGCACTATGAAAAACATCCCCCGCTAACAAATCCATAGTGGAGGCATGATCCACACAAGTGTTGATGAAGGATATTGCTTGAGAGGAGTCACTCTCAATTCATACCTTTTGAAACCCCAGTTGTAATGCCAATTCAACCCCATGAAGGATCGCTTGCATCTCTGCATGAAGTGTTTATGAGATTGTAGGCAAAAAACATGCACCCGCTGCCACAAAAGTCCCATGTGCATCTCGCAACACAACACTTGCCCCACCCATCTTGGCCTCTAAATTTGTTGACCAATCCACACTAAGGCGCACCTAATCCTCTTCCATCACCCCACCCACCAAACAGTTGCCTCCCCCATACGGAATAGGCAGCCCATACTGTTGTGCAGCAGGCACGAAAGCCGTGGCAGCTTGGAAATCCTGCAGCCATGCCATAGCGCGTTACGCTACCACCCTTGGAAACCCTTGCTTTTCGCTCCAAATCTGATCGTTTCTTTCCTGCCAAATAAGTCACACCACCGTACAAGCAAAGTCGAAAACATAATTTTTGCGTTCTAGTAAAGATAAAAACCACTCTTTAACTGTATGGTCGGAAACCGAATCAACCAAGAAACTTAATGGGGTTGCAAACCATGTAGCTATAGCAAAATGACACTCTTTAAAAACATGCACCTCAGTCTCGGGAGCTTCATTACAAAAGACACATGCCATATCTGTCGATATTCTTTTCCTACACAAATTTGATTTTGTCGGGAGAATATTCTGACAAGTCCTCCACACCATGTTCCGTATTTTTGGCGAGACCTTAACCTTCCATATGGCTTTCCATAATGGAGAGAAAGGGCTTCCACCAGTGTCCAAAGAAAAAGCACTTACTAAAGGTGGTTTAACACAATCCCATGCAACCCAATATGCATTATTCGTTGTGAAAATCTTGCGGTCATTATAATGCCAAATTAATTTATCTAGTGGGAGCCAAGAACTAATTGGCATTGTACAAATATGATCCCTATCATCCTCATTAAAGAACTCCACGAGCAGGTCATTAAGCCACACTTACCGATCCACATCTATAAGCTCCTGGACCTGCATATCGTCCCAGGATAGTGGCAGCATATATATGGGATGAAAGGTAGAGGGTTGGGGCACCCACATATCCTTGCATACCCGGACCGAAGCCCCATTACCAATCATCCATCTCGAACCCTTTTTCAAAACGCATCTAGCCTTGAGTATGCTAGACCAACAATAAGAAGAAGATGAAGGAACATGAGTTTCCCAAAATGAGGTATTGAATAATTCTTTAACTTTGTTTTGCCAGTATCGCCTGTGGATGCAAATTTCTGTCGTCTTCTCCCTTGATGAAAATGTACCTGTAAAATAATAACACCTAAGATTAAGGCCAAAAGGCTCACACGCCCACGATGAATGAGGGGGGGCTTTGGCAGAAGAATCTCCGATGCCAAAGTTAGAATTTGAGAGAGAGTGTTTATGAATTTTTGGGGAGAGAATGGCCTATCATTTTAGTGGGAAAGCATAGCTATTTATAAGGGAGTGACCGGCCCTATTTGGAGAATAGGGGCCGGCCACATATGGTCAAATTATGAGTGTAATTACAAGATATTATGTGAAATAATATCTTGTAATTAACTTGACAATTAATCCCAAATTGAATAGGAAAATTGGGAGTTACCTTTTGAGTGAGGATTTGATGAGGAGTGATGAGAGGGTTTTGAATAAATACCATTTTGATCACCTTTGACTTTTCGTTGATTGAGTCGTTATTGTCTGTTGCATGCGTGTGGAAATCCCAGTGTGCCTTGAGGGTAATTTTGTCCTTTTAACCCAAAAGTACATGTGTCGCCTCCATAATTTTCTTGATTATTTTTAGCTCCGCAAATGCCCCTAAACCTGTTAGGTTGCTCGCAGGAAAGGGCAGCAGGTGTAGAGATCTCCAACTTTGATGTAGATTCCCACTTGGACATGAAATTAGATTCTTCTAGGAAAGGAAAATAAATCGCCTCCAAAGCCTATTTAAGCCTACCTTAAGTAGAGGATTAAATCAACTTCGGAGGGAAATTATTTATCCCTACAAGAAAGAGAGAAAGCTAGATATTTGTTCCCTCTCCCCTAGCACTTTTCTTTGTTTGCCAATGCAAAGAACCGTCTTTCGTTGATTTCTTTGTCTTCTCCACGCCGCACCAATGTAAGAATGGTTCTGCCACGGGGCAATCGTCTAGGTAGTGCAACACATCGACTGGTAAGGGCCACAACTTGTGTTGCTCGATTGGACTGAAACAAAGGGCTGGTTCGGCATAGGCTGAGGAAGTGGCATGGCATGGGCCATTGTTTAGGCTGCCACGTCTAGGCTGCTTACCAAGAATGAGGAAACTGCTTGAGTTTGATTTCTCAACTGCCGTAGATGGAGCATATCAAGGGTGGAGCTGCCAAGATCAGAGCTGCTGAAGATGAAGTGTCGGACGAGCGAACTGTTAAGTGTGAAGTGGCTGCTGCCCCTTAACTATTTGCTGCTTAGCTGGTCTTCGAGTATTCGATCTTTTGAGTTGTGTGGCCTTCTCGCACTGGAGAGCAATTAGTTTATCCTCTTGCATTTGAGAGCAAACCCAGATGGGTGTCGGGGAATTAATTTACCCTATCGCACTAGATAGCAATTAGTTTATCCTCTTGCACTGGATAACAGACCGAGATAGGTGTCAGGGAATTAATTTACCCTCTCGCATTGGAGAGCAATTAGTTTACCCTCTCGCGTTGGAGAGCAGACCCAGATGGGTGTCGGTGAATTAGTTTACCTTTTCACACTGGAGAGCAATTAGTTTATCTTCTCGCACTAGAGAGCAAACCTGGATGGGTGTCGGGGAATTAGTTTACCCTCTCGCACTGGAGAGTAATTACTTTACCCTCTCACACTGGAGAACAGACCTAGATGAGTGTCGAAGAATTAGTTTACCCTCTCGCACTGGAGAGCGGACCCATATGAGTGTCGGGGAATTAGTTTACCTTCTCGCACTAGAGAGCATGAAAGTTGTTATTGTGAGTGCAGTTGAGGAAAAATTGAGTGCTAGACAACTGAAATAATTCTCAGCATGTGAGGTCTTTATTTGGGGATCTGCTTGAGACTTCGTACTGCTTGGGGAACCTATGTAAAGGTGTATGTGGAAGCACGGTGAGCTGCTCCCAGACTTTCTTCAAGTATTGCGCCATCGTTAAATGTTTCGTCATGTACCCATTTGAGGCTTGGTTGGTGATTAGCTGAGAATCTGAATGGATTGTAAGCTTCTTCACCGCTAAGTTTTTCGCTAGCAGAGGCTACTAATAAAGCCATGTCTTCTGCTCCGTCGTAGGATGCTTTGAAGTTTGGAGTGCCATAGGCTTAGTCAGCACGAGAGCAAGATCGGCACGGCTAGGAGCCATGGTGCAAGATCGGCATAATTAGGTGCCATGGTGACAAATTAAGGGCTGCCAGGAGCCGTGGATCAGATAGGCACGGTTATGAGCATAGAGTTGGGGCTGGCTTAGGCCAGGTTGTGCGCATCAAGAGGAATTGGACCACTAGGTCCGTGATGCTCGGCTACTGGTGATGTGTTGCTTCAGTATTGAATCATCGGGAGTGTTGAGAATAAGGCATGCCTCCGGTTCTTGGTAGTTGGGCTGGTACTCGTCTGCCCCCAACGCACCAATATTGACTAGTCGAGCGGCTGCTTGCCGTGACGCTGCTGGAGAGGTTCATTATCTGCCTTACACCTCGTTTGGGGGCACACTGCAAGAGTTGATTCACCAAGGTAGTCTGTTGCTTGGGGGCGCTTGTCAACTCTATAACTTATCAAGACAAGTGTTGTTCGCCATTTGGGGTGGAAGAGCTTGGACGATATATGTCTTCTTGAGTAATGGAAATGTAATGGACTCCGGGCGCGAGATTCGAGTTGGGATATGTTGCAAAGAAAAGAGGAGAAAATACCCTCGGTTCATTCGTCGGTCTAGAAATCTGAAGCTGGGACAGTTGAACTGGTCTTGGACCGATTGAGCTTGGTGGGCCACGGGAGTGAGCCGGACAGCGAAAACAGGTCGGGTCGAGAGAGCGGGCTAGATCGTTGACGTGGGCTAGGTTGTGGAAGCGCGTGTGCACTGGGCCTCATCTCTCCTCAACGTGGCTTGGCGCTGCAAAATGCATGGACATGGGCTTGGCGTTACTCTGTGGCGTGGACCTAGGTGTGCCAGGATACTGCTGATGGCGTTTGGGCCTGGGCTACTGAAGTGGCAACAAGCTGGGCTGCCTACAAGGCTTGCTCCTCTTGGGCCATGGCCTAATGGTCCCGCTGCCACGGAGCTGGCCCACTCCCCACTGCCGCGGTGGTCCCCGTGGCTGCCATGGTGGTGGTGCTCTGTGGTGGCAAAGTTGCTCATCTTGCCATCGCCTTGAGCCTCGTGGATCATCGTGGTGGGGCTACATTTTGTCATCCATCATTTGATCCAGATATTTAAACGTAGGAAGTTCCGTTCGTCGTGATTTCCGAATTTCCCGTCATTTTATTTTTCCTTTACCTCTATTCAAAGAATTAAAAAATTCTAGGAATAAGAAAGTATGAAAATTTTATGAATGAACAAGAAATGAGAAACTTTGAATGGGAGAGTCTTCTTCGAGTGTGTGAATCAAATTCTCAATGAAAGCACCAATTTGTGGATGCAAATTTCCGCTATCTTCTCCCTTGACGAAAATGCACCTGCAAAATAATAAAACCTAAGATTAAGGCCAAAAGCCTCACACGCCCACGATGAATGGGAGGGGGGCTTTGCCCGAAGAATCTCCGATGCCAAAGTTAGAATTTAAGAGAGAAAGTGTGTAGGAATTTTTGGAGAGAGAATGGCCTAACATTTTAGTGGGAAAGCACATCTATTTATAAGGGAGTGATTGGCCCTATTTGGAGAATAGGGGCCGGCCACATATGGTCAAATTGTGTGTGTAATTGCAATTAACTTGGCAATTAATCCCAAATTGAATAAGAAAATTGGGAGTTACCTTTTGAGTGAGGATTTGATGAGGAGTGATGAGAGGGTTTTGAATAAATACCATTTTGATCACCTTTGACTCTTCCTTGATTGAGCCGTTATTGTCCGTTGCATGCGCGTGGGAATCTCGGTGTGCCTCAAGGGTAATTTTATCATTTTCACCTAAAAGTACATGTGTCGCCTTCATAATTTTCTTGATTACTCCTAAAATGATGAGCTCATCCGGTCAACGCGAAATGCAAGTAATATCCAATAAAATATAAGCTTTTGAAAATTTCAGGACTCACCTCCAGAAAAAAAGAATGAGGATCCTCTCTAGATATTTTTTTGTGAGGATCCAGAAGATCCTTTAATCGTATCTGTTCATTATAAATTGTACGGTCAGTTTTTATCTGGTATTATTTGTGTTTAATTTTAAATAAAAATTTTAAAAGAATTTCTAACCATACGGTGTATGATATATGATGAACATATATGATTAAAGGATCTTAGTTCAAAATAAAAAAAAAAAAAATATAAGCTTTTGAAAATTTGAGGGCTCACCTCATAGAGTGTCCGGACAATGAGAGCAGAGGGAGGGGAAGATGACCCTCTCACTCTGTTACTCTGCCACCACCACCAAGATCAAGAAAATGCAGAGGACTGTAATCTGATCAGACGCACATGGCTGGAGTCAAAAAAGCTATGGCAAATAGCGGGCCCCTCCATCTTCAGCCGCATCGCCATGTTCTCCGTCACTGTCATCACCCAATCCTTCGCCGGCCACCTCAGTGACCTCGACCTCACCGCCATCTCCATCGTCACTACCGTTATCATTTCCATCAGTTTCGGTTTCATGGTAACACCATAACTAACCTACCTCAAATCTAACATCAATGGTCAATTCAAATGGTATGAAACTACCCAGTTTCTCAATTTTCTTTCTTTCAATGATTCAATCTCTGTTTGGTTTGTCTAGCTTGGTATGGCGAGCGCGCTCGAGACACTGTGTGGCCAGGCCTACGGAGCCAAACAGTACCGTATGTTGGGCATATACATGCAGCGTTCTTGGGTAGTTTTGTTTTTGTGCTCTTTATTGCTATTGCCATTGTTTGTTTTCGCGACGCCATTGTTGAAGCTTATTGGGCAGACAGATGCGGTGGCGGAGCAGACCGGATTGGTGGCTCTGTGGTCGATTCCGTTTCACTTGAGCTTCCCATTTCAGATGACACTGCAGAGGTTCTTGCAGAGCCAGCTGAAGATGGGGGTAATAGCCTGGGTATCTGGTGGGGTTTTGGCACTCCATGTGTTTGTTAGTTGGCTTTTTGTGCTTAAATTGGAGATTGGGATAGTGGGGACTACTCTTACTATTGGTTTCGCTTGGTGGGTATCGGTTGTGGCATTGTTTGCATACACTGTGTATGGTGGGTGCCCTGAAACTTGGACTGGGTTTTCAGTTCAAGCTTTTTTGGGGCTGTGGGATTTCTTTAAGCTTGCTGTAGCTTCTGGGGTCATGCTCTTGTATGTGTTCTCTCTCTCTGTATGCCGCTCGTATGTATTTATAACGGATCGAAGTTCATTATGCACATTTTATGATTCAGGTTAGAGAATTTCTACTATAGATGCTTGGTCATAATGTCTGGATTTATGAACAATGCTGAAATTTCAATTGAGGCTCTTTCCATCTGGTAAGTGTTTCTAACGTTCATTGACCCAAAATAGTATTTCTTTACCGTCCAATTCTTATCTACCTTGGTTAACTTTTCTTTTTCTTAGTGGTACTTCATTAGTTTGCTTTTTCCATTTAATTTCATGCACAGTGTGCGTACATCTATCATTTATGTATTTATTTCTGTAACTTCCATTATTCTCGATTTGCAGCATGACTATCTATGCTTGGGAATCCATGATTCCGCTGGGATTTTTGGCAGCAACTGGGTACGTTACTGGTGATATCGTGAGCATGACTTCTGAATTTAGGAATTAGCTGAAATCTAGGGAAGTGGAGGAGATAAGATCTGTCCATACTTGTCTCTGGTTTTCATTTTAAATTTTTAGGATGAATATCAGGAACATAGTTTCTTTTCCACATTATGCCCACTTCCAGCTCAGTATATATGACTATAATTTTTCCTATATCAGTTTATGCAATGCATGACATTTTCCATAGCGACTGTGGACACAATACTGGTTCTTTCCCAGTGCAGTGACATGAAATAATTTGATGTTAGAACTTTTATTTTTAGATAATAAGGTCACTCTACTTAGTATCACTGTGTTCCAAGTATCGTTTAGCTCTTGAATATTGTGTTTCTTCAGTAAAAATTGTCATAAGTTGTTGATTATGAATTCTCTTTATGATCTACTAATAGAATAGAACTTTCACTTGTAATAATGTAAATGACAGCCGTTCTAATTATCAGAACAGTTCTATAGTATGTGAACCTGCAGATTCACATGTTCCATTTACATACAATTGCGCCAGCTCAAGAAATCTAAATGAATATTACCTACTTGCTCCAGAGTGCGTGTAGCAAACGAACTTGGTGCCGGCAATGCCAAAGGTGCAAAATTTGCAACTACTGTTTCAGTCTTGACCTCCCTAGCAGTGGGACTTCTATTTTGGGTTACAGTACTAGCATTTAATAAGGAGCTTGCAATGATATTTACCTCAAGCATTCCGGTCATTGAAATGGTCAATGACTTATCGCTGTTGCTGGCATTCACCATTCTTCTTAATTGCATTCAGCCAGCACTCTCAGGTGAGACACTTTAGAAAACATGATATTCAGAATTTCAGAATTAATGTTTAGTTTGATCGAAAAGTTCATCGTCATATGTTTTTTCTGCAGGTGTAGCAGTCGGATCTGGCTGGCAAGCAATAGTAGCAATTATAAATATAGGTAGCTACTACCTTGTAGGAGTTCCTGTTGGGGTTGTTATGGGGTGGTTGCTATCGTTTGGTTTTAAGGTATATACCTATCCTGATCAGACCACATCATTATGTATAGATGTTTGGAACTGCACATGCTTCAGATGTTTAATTACCATGGTTTTAGTTTATGTGTAGAAAGTTAGAAATGTACATGGTGGCCTTGCATATTTTAACTGCATAGTAAACTATAAGTAAGCAATTTCACTGATGTTGTTCCAAAATGTCGTGCAAATTGTGAATCTAATCTGATTTCTTGATGTCGTGCAAATTGTGAATCTAATCTGATTTCTTGATCTTACATGTCCTAATTAGGGATTGTGGGCTGGAATGATCACTGGAACTGTGGTTCAGACCTTGATATTAGTCGCTATCACTATGAGATTGGAATGGGAGAAAGAGGTACCCACGATTCAAATGGTGATTCTGTGAAAAGCAGTCCTTTTGGAATTCTTGATGTAATTTAATTGAACTTTTCTGTGGTCGAAATATTATTAACAGGCACACAGAACTAGAATCCACATAGCAAAGGAGGCAACTTCCAACCCAATGATCTCAGCTCAACTATAATAATTTATTCACTGGTCCAGGTGACGGTTTCTCTCTTTAGTTTGTGATTTCTTTTTTCAATTTAACCAAATGTACGTTGTAGTATGAAATGATAGTTTCTTGCAGACTAACATTGATCATATTCATCATTAACAGCTGATGCGAAGTGGTAACTGCGCCAACTAGTACCAAAATATGATGGTGGTGTGGTACCATCCAAGAATTGGAAAAGGGTCTGATTATTGCTGCTGGTAAGCAGATACAGAACAAGAGTTACGAGAAGACATACGGCCAGTTTCATAAATGTAGAACAAAGATAGTAAAACTTGACTGATGGTTGCTGGAGGTCTCTTTCTGCATGTTTTGTATGGTCTTCCATTGCCTTGCTCATGTGCTTGAAGGTGTCTGCTACTTGGTGGTATTGGCTACATCTGCTTCCCCTTGTTAGTCTTGTTGTCAGTTGCTCACGTGGTCTCCCCCCCCCCCCCCTCCCCGATTCGAGTTTATTTTTGATATTTTGTGTTGGCCTTGTTGCTCTGCTTGTATTCTCTCTAGGTTTTGGCTGGCCAATTGCTGCCTTGTTTCTTTGTTTGTATTTTAACTACGCTTTGAAAAAAAAAAGAAAAGATAACAATATAATTAGTTATTGTGATGTTAAATAGAAGTGTGATAGTTCTTTTACGACATTGTCTTACAGTTCGAGGGCAAGTCCTATTTTCGGGCCCCCTATTTTCACAGCAAAATACAAGTTGTTGAATTTGCAAAAATAAAGAGTTAATTGACCATATGAAAAAAAGGGTAAAAGTTCATTTGGCTGTGCTAAAATTTGATATCGACGAACTTAAAAACATGACACTAAAATTGGAACAATGTATAACTTGCATAGTTTGTCCAAGTTCAAAGTAGAAAATGAAAAATTCATGAAAAAGAACTTATCTCACACAAACTATGCATTCATATTCCACCTCTAACTTGGACAAATTATGCAAGTTGACATCCATGTTTACATTCAGCAGCCATTGAATTTAAGGAGTTATCCAGTTCAAGCCAATCCTAAACACCAGACAAGGTTGTATTGCCGTAATTTAATCATATTAGCGAGAGATTTTTCAGTGTGATCGGTACACGGGGTAGTACACCACGTATCACTAAACAAATTATGGGATATGTGTGCTAAAATGTTAATAACTTAAAAAATAAAATTTTCCACCATTCCTATTATTATTAAAACATGTGGTGTAACAATTTTATTTTTAAAACACGTATTAGACTGAATTTAATTAGTATTCACAGGAGATCGATTGAGCTTAAAGAGACTGCAGACATAACATTTTTTTTTTTTTTTGGGGGTTGGTGAAACAATTCATTAAAACAGAGGAGAACCTCCTAAAGGAAATACAGAACAGGCAGAAAGGTAAAGCACATGGAGCTAAACCCAACCGCAGAGCAAGAAAGAAAATAACTAAACAGGAAACTAAAAAGTTACCTTGGTAAAGTTAGCAGAGATTGCCGTTGTAACTGCTAAAGCCGCAGCACGAGCCTCCGCTTCGAGGGGGGTTGCAGCAAAACCGCTTGAGCCATTCCCACCCACAAGGGTTCCCCGAGTGATCACGAATTACGACAGCATTCCCATTTCCAGGTTGGGCAATGAGAAAGAGCCATCGAAATTAATTTTCATAAAAGAAGCAGGAGGGGGGGGACCCAGATGGAGACAGCTGCTGATGAAGGAGAGGGGCCCAAACTAGTATCAAATGAGCAGAGATGAAGATCACAGATCAAAACTGTAAAGAATCTAAAGAGAGAAAGAGATACAGATTGAAGAACAAGAAAGAGAGAGAGAAAGAGAGAAGTCTTTCTGTGTATTTTTCATTAACCTCCAATGTAACAATACAAGACTATTTATACTACTGACCTTGCTTGCAGACTAAGCTAACTGAATTACATAATCTTCTGACAAGTGTCACCATCTGAGACTTGAGCTGAGTTCTTTATATCTTTACATCCCCCTCAATCTCATGCTTATGGAAGCTAAGCATGAGATTAGAACAATGATGAACAAACAATGAATTAGACAGACCCTTGTTAGAATATCAACAAATTGCTCTTTTGATGAGACATGCTGCACATTGAGATCCCCTCTGGTGACTTTTTCATGAACAAAATGGTAGTCGATCTCAATGTGTTTAACTCGAGAGTGGAAAACAGGATTAGAGGATAAAGCAATAGCTGAAATACCGTCACAGTAGATCATTGGTGCTGTAAAAAAGGAACTTGAAGATCACAAAGAAGTTGTCTGATCCAGGATAACTCTGCAGCAGCAATAGCTAAAGCCCTATATTAGGCTTCAGTAGAAGATCTGGACACTATGTGTTGCTTCTTGGAAGCCCAAGAGATAGGACTTGAACCAAGATAGACTACATAACCAGAAGTGGACCTGCATCACTATAGGCTTGAAGATGCAATGTTCCAGGCTGAAAATGAATACCATAGTTGATTGTGCCACTAAGATATCACAAAATCCGCTTAATTGCAACAACATGACATTCCATAGGTTGATGCATAAACTCACAACACTGATTGAAAGCAAATGCAATATCTGGTCTCCTGAATGTCAGATATTGCAAAACACCAACAATGCTTCTGTATTGTTCTGGATGTTTATAAGGCTTGCCATCATCCTTGATCAACCTATGAGAGGGAAGACATGGAGTAACACAAGATTTGGAGTCCTGCATATCCACTTTGTGCAACAAATCTTGAGTATATTTGGTCTGTGACACAAATAGCCCAGAAGTCTGATATGAAATTTGCAAACCCAGAAAATAATGCAACTGACCCAAGTCCTTCATGTCAAATTCCTTAGTGAGAGCTAATATAACATCAGAGATAAGAGATGAATCACTGCCAGTTATAATGATATCATCAACATAAAGCAACAATACTACTACACCAAGTGAAGAAGTCTGAACAAACAAAGATGGATTTACAAAAGAAGCCTTGAACCCCAAGCCAGGTAGAAAGCTAGTAAACTTTTCATTTCGGGCTCTGGGAGCCTGTTTTAACGCATATAATGATTTGTGCAACTTGCAGACATAATTTGAAGGATATGCAGTACTAACAAAGCTAGGAGGTTGAGCCATGTACATTTTTTCATTAAGAACACCATGGAGAAAGGCATTCTTGACATCTAATTGTCTCAAAGGCCACTGAAATTGTGCAACAAGTGCTAAAATTAACCTGAGAGTAGTGGGTTTTACTACTGGACTGAATGTCTCACTATAATCAATGCCCTCATCTTGGCTATACCCTTTTGCAACTAACCTAGCCTTATGTCGGGCTATGGAACCATCTGGATTCTTTTTAAGTCTGTAAACCCACTTGCAGCCAACCAAATTCTTCTCTGGATGAAGGGGAACTAGAGTCCAGGTTTGTTGAGCATGAAGATAATTGATCTCTTCTTGCATAGCAACCTGCCACTCTACTACTTTACAGGCAGATTTGAATGAACATGGCTCAATAAGAGAAGAATCCCCAGAAGTAACAGAAGCTAAAAAAGCTTTTCTCTTGGATATCCCACTTTTAGAGCGAGTTTGCATAGGGTGTAAGTTAACTAAAGGAACTGGATGAGCAACATGTAGACTCTCATGTATGAAGTCACGATCCACATGGATATGTGACTGTGTAGAAGCAGCAGGTGACATTGGTATGGGATTAGAGGTTCTCAAGAACTCTGAGGCACTAGGAAGTGTTTGCAAAGAATTTGAGGCATTAGGGGTTAAAGTCAAAGATTTTGAGGCACGAGGGGTTGAGGAGGATGGTGATGGTGATGGTGATGGATAAGGAATAATGGTGTTGTGAATGGTAACCTGTGTAGGTGTAACAGATGGGGAAGAAGGTGGAAGACTCTGTGAAACAGGTGTAACTAATGTCAAGGTAGGATAAGGAAAACTAGACTCATCAAATAAGACATGCCTAGACACATAAAGTCTTCCCAAAAGAGGATTATAACATATATAACCCCTGTATTGACCAACATAGCCTAGGAAAACACACTGAGCAGTTTTAGACTGTAATTTGTGAGAATTATGTTGCCTAAGAAGAGGAAAACAAGAACACCCAAAAACCTTTAAATCTGTGAAAACTGGTGGTTTACCAAACAGACAGGTATAAGGAGATTGCATAGACAGGGTTTGGCATAGCATTCTGTTAATTAAATAAACAGAAGTAGCACAAGCATGAAACCAAAATTGAGAGGACAGTTTGGCAGTTTGAAGTAGGGTATTGGCAGTCTCAACAATGTGCCTATGCTTTCTCTCAGCAAGGCCATTCTGCTCAGGTGTATAAGGACATGATTTTTGGTGAGAAATTCCTTTTTCAAGCAAAAATTGTTTAAATTGGTTGCTAGAATATTCACCTCCACCATCACTTTGAAATTTTTTAATAGAGATAGAAAACTGAGTAAGTATATAGGCATGAAATTGCACAAACACTTTGAACACCTCACTTTTATTTATTAAAGGAAATATCCAGGTGAACCTGGTACATTCATCTACAAAGCTAACATAGAACCTAAACCCTTCAACAGACATGACATGTGAAGGTCCCCATACATCACTATGTATGATTTCTAAGGGTTGAACAATTTTATTTGCTGGATATGGAAATGGAAGTTTAGTAAACTTCCCTTCCAAACAAGATATACAAACACGTTTTGAGTGGTCCAAACAAAAAGGAACCTATGACTGATGTAACATTGCAGAAACTACAATATTGGAAGGGTGTTCTAATTGCTGGTGCCACAAATTGAACTTGACTTGGTGACCAAGAAAGCAATGTTGATGCTTGGACAAGTGAGGTGCATGAACTTTGACTGCGTGATTGAGAATGTGTTGTGGTGTGTAAAAGGGTATGTGATATAAGCCACCTTTACACAGTCCCTGAAAAAGTACCTTCCTTGTGATCTTTTCCTGAATCCATAAACAAAATTCATCACAGATAAAACGACATTTGTTGTCCTTACATAGCCTATAAATGGATAGAAGAGGTTGAGATAATTTTGGAACAAGCAGTATTTTCTTTAATTGAAAAGCATATTTGGGAGCATGTAGAGTGGAAGAACCAACATGGGAGATGGTCAAATCTGAACCACTGGTAGTAGTGATTGTATCAGTGCTAGTAAAAGGAGCAACAATGTGCAAAGAGACAAGATCAGAAGTCATGTGAGAAGTTGCTCCTGTATCAGCAACCCAAAATTGTTCCTGCGAAGCAGAAGGCTGATAATTGGCATGTATTGCAGTAAGATTTGAAGATGGAGATCTCCCTTGATAAGAGTAATTGGCTATGTGATAACACTGCAATGCAAAATGCCTAAACTTGCCACTTATTTGACACTGAATATGAGAAGAAGTCATTGTTGTAGAGGAGTGCCTTTGAAAGCAATCAGCAGCAATGTGCCCTCTTTTGTTGCAGATTTGACAAACTGGAACTTCATAACCATGATCAGGACAAGTGGACACATGTGGTTGACCCCTTGCTGGACCAAGAATACCAGCACCACCATTGGGAGAGCCATTGGTAGAGAATCGAGGATGATTGCCATATTGATTTCGCCCATTTGCTCTGCCTCTGTAATTGGAACTCCTATAGCCTCCTGGATTAAAAGAGTTGTTATTACCAGTATAACCACCAACATTATAATTCCTAGCATTGTGAGTATAACCTCTATTGGTACCATTCTGAGAAGAAGAGCTACCATGAACCTCAGACTGAAACTGAGAACTATCAGATTTAAAAGAACTATTTTGATTTGATGACCCTTCATCAAGCAGCAAAAGTTTGCCTTTATCATTTGCCATTATCGCAAACATGAATGAATCAGTAGTGGGAATGGCTTCAACAATAGCTTCTTCTACAATTAGATGTGCTCGAAAATCTTTGAGTGTAATAACATTTTCCCTGCCTCTAATTACTATCCTGAAAGTATTGTATTCTGCAGGTAATCCTTTAAAAGCAAGAATGACAATATCATCATCATAAAAAACAACACCAGCTGCAGAAAGATGATTTCTAGCATCTTTGATCCTTTCCAAGTACTGAGAGACTGACTCAGACCCGTAATTCAGTTTTCAACTAAAAGATACAAGCCTTTGTGATAGTAGAAAACCTATCCTTCAAGTTTTGCCACATTTCATGAGAATTAATGCAGCCAATGATACAAGACATGCGGTGGTAGACAAAGTGGCAATGCTTAATTGCATCAAAGCACGATCATGCATTTTCCAAATCTGAAATGCCTCAGTTTCAACACCTTCCTTATTAGAACTTTCATCAAATCAAGATGGACAACATCGTGTGCCATCAACAAAGCCAAGTATGCCATGACTTTCAAGAAGAAGAACCATTTGATAACTCCAAACAAGATAGTTTGTATCATCAAGCTTAACAGTCACAAAATTCGACACAGTAGGAATTAAACTAGTAATAGGAGATTGCACAATCTGTAATTGAGCAGCAGTCACCATGCTTTCACAATTCTTGATGAGAAAAGAGGATATCGCAGAAGAAAATCTTGAGAAAAACCAGAAATTAGGGTTTCAAATTATACTGAATCTTGAAGAAATGGAGGAAGAAGAACATATTGTAGAGAGATTTGCAGAAGAATTACAAAGACTTTCAATTACACTATTCGTCGAACACTTGGTGCGCACACATCCAAGATGCACCAATTTTTTTATTTTTTTTCACAAATGCACAGAGATGAAGATCGCAATCATCAAGAACACCAAAAATTCATACCAGATTGAAGGTAACTAGAACGTGGAAGCAGCAGATGAACATGATCGAAGAGAGAATTCCATAACTGGCGAAGATACCATATCAAATGAGCAGAGATGAAGATCATAGATCAAAACTGTAAAGAATCTAGAGAGAGAAAGAGATACAGATTGAAGAACAAGAAAGAGAGAGAGAGAGAGAGAGAGAGAGAGAGAGAGAAGTCTTTCTGTGTATTTTTCATTAACCTCCAATGTAACAATACAAGACTATTTTTACTAATGACTTTGCTTACAGACTAAGCTAACTGAATTACATAATCTTCTGACAAGTGTCACCATCTGAGACTTGAGCTGAGTTCTTTATATCTTTACAACTAGGAGCTGGCGGGAAGGCAAGAAACTCCCCAGCAGTGGCATCAGCCTTTCTAGCAGTAGTTATTGGGGACGGGGTTTTGAGTTCAAAGACACATTGACATCTGGTTTTCCAGATTTCCCAGCACACAAAAGAGACCATAGTGAGGAGACGGGACTGAGCCGCACCATCTCCGGTGACACCTTAGAGAGGTGGTTCAACAACCACTGGTCGAAAGTTGTAAAAGATTGGATATCAACCCGATAATTTAGCGAGGAAGAGAACCATACTGCCTGGGTCCATGGGCAAACATAACATCTATTGGAGAAAAAATATGTATTTGTTAGAATTGGCTTTGAATGCTAGGTGACAAAAGAGATTTGAATTATCGCATGGCAAAATCATTCTCAAAGTTGTTGATGAATGATGAGCTTTAATTGAAGTGACATGATTTATAAGGACTGATCGATATCGAAAACAGATTTTCGGGTCGGATTCTTTTATGATGCATGGCAGCATTTCCTCCACTTGTTCCATTTGAATCAACAACCCAAATGTACGTCTTCTTCCCTTCCACCGCTGTTGTACTAGTTGAAAATAAACGGATAAACAAACGAAATATAACTATGACCATTTTATTAAGCGAGTTGCATACCTCCCCAGTCACCCGCTGAGCGAGTGACAAAGTCAACAGTTTGTTGACTTACGACACGGGTGCCATCATCCGTAACAAATGAACCATGGTTACCTGTTCTTAGAAAACGCACAACATCTAGGGGCTGAGATGAACTGACAGCTTACGGTAGTATACAATAACTTTTTTAATTTATTAACTTTTTTCTTTACTCATTAATGTTGTTTTAAACTAAACTATTTGGTATTCTTTTTTTAATTTTAGGCCAGCTTTGAGTGGGACGAGCATGACAAGGCTTGTCTCGAGTACATATACCAGGTGTGGAGGGAGCGGTATAAGAAGTGGAAATCCGAGCTGAAAAAGTACTACCAGACTTGTGCGTCGCCTCCTAAAGATTCACCCTAGGAGATAGTGGAGAGGGTGAACCATTGGCAGTGGTTGTGCACTCATTTTCAGAGCGAATAATTATAGGTAATTAAATTTTATTTGTATTTTAATTTTAATTGAATTTTATATTTTTTTAGTTAAGTTTAATAAATATTTTTTAATAGACAGAAAAATTCCTCGACAAATAAATGTAACCCGGAGAAGAATTCATACCTTTTTCACTCTGATTCTCAACCCCTATTTACTAGGTTGAGAAACGGCGGACGATTGGGTCGCATTTCCTGAAGGTGGAGGTTTGGTGTTTTGGGGGGAGGGGGAAGACACGTGCTAATTATGGCAACAAGGTGGCGCATTACATTTTTGTTAGTATTCTTTTCTATGTTTTAATTGTAAATTCATTACATAAAGTAAGGTTTAAATTATGATTGATAATCTTAATTGGTTTTCCTTGTTTTTCTTTTGTAGGCTTCTATGATGCAAAAGAAGGACTAGTACCTCACCAACCTCTCCTACCAGCAACCGGACTTGCCTATGGAGGAGTTGACATCTGATCCAGAGGTGTCTCTTTAGTTGCTGATGGACGGGATTGGGAGACGGAAAGGCACTGAACTTTGCGGTCTAGGAGTAGGTCAGGTTTTGGGACCTTAGGGGAAAGGTCTTCTTCTTCAGCGAGCTCTAATCCTTCGATTGAGACTGATTCCAGACTTTAGGAGGTGGAGATGGAGCTAGCACATCAAAAGGAAGAAGCTGAGTACCTATAAGAAGTAGCGCGCTTGGCACAAGCTGCTGCGCATAACCGAGAATCAATGCGCTTGCAATTCACTGCAGTAGCCTAATCTTTGTTAGCATCTGGGATCAGGATTCTTGAGTCCCTGACCGACCTCCAGGACTTATTCCCCCAGCCACCCCAGCACCCACCCGAGTATTTTCGTATTTGAAAACAATATAACATGGTTCTTGAGGATTTAGGTTACTACGATTTTTTTTTTCTTTCCTAAAAGGTAGACTTTATTAAATTTTAATGAAAAAGTTTACATCTTTAGCTAAAATATTAAAAGAAATTCAGGCCCAATCCAATCTCAGTTATAAGAACCACCATGTTTTTGAATATACTTCGTTGCGGAATGTGCTGCTCGATTGCCTTCAAGCTTAATTCTTATTGATGACACTTTACATAGTTTACAAATATGTAACAAAAAAAGTCTACCTAGCATTTTCCTTATCGAAATAGTGGTAATTTGCTAAGTTTTCCAACTTTGCACAAACTGCATGCTCAGTTTAAATTTTGTATATACTTGTAAGAGAAATGCTTTGTGGCACATAATGTTGTATGGTCAAGCATTAACATGTGACGTTCTATAAATGCTTCGATTAAGGTGATATTTGAGTTAAAGTATGAGTGACTGTAATTGAGA
Source organism: Malus fusca (assembly GCA_035220775.1). Classification (NCBI taxonomy): domain Eukaryota; kingdom Viridiplantae; phylum Streptophyta; class Magnoliopsida; order Rosales; family Rosaceae; genus Malus; species Malus fusca. Next base: position 43,604,250 of record CM069073.1, on the reverse strand, counting down.
TAAGATGGGAAAAATCGGTTAAGTTGGTTTGAACATGTAAAACGAATACCTATAGATGCTCAAGTTAGAAAATACGATTATGAGACAGAAGATCAGGGCAAAAGTGGTAAAGGAAGACCTAGGAAGACTTGAAAAAAGAATTTAAGAAAAGACATTGAGTCTTGGAGTAAACAGAAGACTTGACAGAAAATTAAGCGCAATGTTGTTCTAAAATGCATACAACTGGCTAATTTTACTTAATTTGATAAGATTTTGTTGTTGTTGTTGTTCTTGTAAGAGAAAAAGTTCCAACTGATTAACCGACCTATTTCTTCTCCACCGCTTCAGAAACTTATATTTTAAAAATGTTTCAAATTGTTACATCACGACAAAGCAAACTCACCGATTTCTTCTTCACCGCTTCAACAACTTCGTCTTAAAAAGTTCCAAATTGTTACGTCACCACAAAGCAAACTCTCTCTCTCTCTCTCTCTCTCTCTCTCTCTCTCTAAACCAATATAGGAAGTGAGCAAATCTAAGAGTACTGTTTCTTATTTCTCGAATGGGAAACAGAAACAGTGAGGAAGATGGTCTTACTCCATCTCTACTACCAGAGCCGCAGAGCCATTACCCCAAAACAGTGCCGCCAATGACAAAGATCAGAAAACAGACCTTTCACTCAGGGTCCGTTAGAGACTAAGAAGCTATGGCAAACAGTGGGTCCCACAATCTTGAGCAGGGTGGCTACTTTCTCCATGAACGTCATTACCCAAGCCTTTGCTGGACACCTTGGCGAGGTTGAACTAAATTCAGTTTCCATTGAAGTCACTGTGGTCATTGGCTTCAATTTCGGCCTCTAGGTACGTAATAATTAATGTACTACTACTAATTAACCGCTCTTTCTTTCACTGAAACTTCTGCCAGTATGTTATATTGTCGAATTATTAATTTTAACAGCATTTTACTTCAACATATGAATGTTAGATATCTTGCTAGAGCACATTAGTTGACTTTTAGGGCTCGTTAATCTGGAACGTATGATTAAATTGGAATGGTAACTCTATAATCGCATGTTGAGGGGAGAAATTAAAAAGTTATGACCAACTTGAGAGGGTAGAAGATGGTTTAGGAAATTTATGTATTTCAATTCTCTCCAGAATGGTAGGATTAGAAGGTAAAGCTTTCTTCATGTCTAATCCTCATATAATATCCTTTAAATAAAAAATCATTCACCTTCCCCTTCGATTTGCCTTGAAATTGAAGAGTTATCTATTCCTATCCAATCATACTTACCAAACGAGACCTAATTGTCTTATAATTAATTTTCTTATAATTGGCCATATGATCAGTTGGGAATGGCAAGTGCACTGGAAACACTTTGTGGGCAGGCATTTGGAGCAAAAAGGTACCATGTGCTTGGAGTATACTTGCAAAGGTCATGGTTAGAAATTTGAGTAGTTTGAGTAGAAATTTCTTTGTCCCACATTGGCCATTCCCAAAAGATTTTATCACTTTATAAGGCTTTGTACTTTATAGAAAGTGATTGGAGTAATAGGCCTGGAGAATAACATTGGGCTCATCCTTGGGGTTGGGTTTTGGGGTGCATTAATTAATTGGTACTTAATTATAATTAATATATATATATATATATAATTAAATTATTTAATTAAATATTTTCGGATTTAAATAATTAATTATTTTTTATCAACGGCAGATGAAGTCTGAAGAGTTCAGAAAGAACACAGAGCAAAGCACCCCTCTAGAGAAGATGAAGTCTGAAGAGTTCAGAAAGAACACAGAGCAAAGCACCCCTCTAGAGAAGATGCCTCCCATCAGACACATCCCATTCTAATACCTGTTGCGAACATGCATCCTTCTATTATATATACATCCATCTGCATGACATTTATGACACAGAAAATCAATATCCTTCTTCTACAATCACAAACATCCTTTCTGAGAGAACCACACAAAAATTCGCCAGAAGTTAAGTTTTCCGGTACTGGAATTCTAACTTGATCGTTGAATCCTGGTGAAGCAGACGTCCATAGAACTACAAACACTGAGTAGGGACGAAATTTCTGTTTCAAGGACATTGCGGTACGCAAGCCTCGATCTTCAATTTTTCTGTTTAAAATTATTTCGTTGTTCATACTCTGTTCAATATTTATTCGTATTTATTATTTATTAGCATATATAAGTTTATCACAGATTGTTAACATATATCCAACAATGGACGGTGTTATTTCTCTGCTGCATTGCACTTTTGCCGGTTTACATATTCGTCACTCCGATTCTGAAACTGTGGGGACAGAGCGATGATGTGGCGGCGCTGTCAGGAGTGGTGTCTCTGTGGCTCATACCCTTGCACTTCAGCTTTGCGTTTTACTTCCCTTTGCAGTTTAGTGGCTTTATTGATCAATATATTGACGAGTTGGCTTTTCGTCTACCTGTTGGATTTTGGTGTTTTTGGTGCTGTTATTGCTTTGGATATTTCTTGGTGGGTTTTGGCTTTGGGGCTCTATGTGTATGCTACTTGTGGTTGGTGTTCACAGACTTGGACTGGTTTCTCTACGCAACCCTTTTTTGGGCTCTGGGAATTTATCAAACTTTCGGTTGCTTCTGGCGTTATGCTTTGGTACATGTTTAATTCGTCCCCACAGGCATATGATTTTCGGTTTTTTAATTTGATTTTTGCGTTTTATGTTGATTTTCTGTAGGTTGATTGTGTTAACAATGATTTATGCAGCTTGGAGTACTGGTATTACAGGATACTGATATTGATAACTGGTTATTTGAAAAATGCCACCATTGTCTAGTATGCGATTCCATGTTTTGTTAAATTCCAATTCTCCTTAATTTGTACATATCAAATTTAACTAATAATTAGACTTGCTTCATTAACTTTCTGGTTGTAATTCCAATTTGGAACTTAACCCTAATAACTTTAATGAAAAAAATTGATAAAGATATCCACATGTTTAGTAGGTGACCTCGTTTTAAAGATAGTACTGTGAAAGTAGCTGGAAAGTACGATTATCTAAATTGTTGTTGAGAATTTCAGAAATCGAGGAAATTGGATTGGGAAGTGTTAAACCATCAGCTTTTCTACCCAGGGTGGTTATTTGGCATCGCTAAGTACCTAAAAAAGAATTGGAATTTATTAGGACCCTGTAGCTCAAGTGGTTAATAGTGTTTACCGTTGCGCTTAAGGTTATGTAGAGAAAATAAAATTTTAGACCATTGCCAAAACACAGTTTAAAGACCAAAGTTGAAAACCTAAAAAACTTTAGGGTGAAAAATTAACCATATTTAAACTTAAACTGTTCATGTGGTCCAATCCTAGTGAATAGGGTGTTGGCTTAAATTATACCCTTGCGTCCCATGTTCAAATGTTTCCCTCCTCTAAATTAATGTAATAGTTTGGAATCCTCCGCCTCCCGTTAATAATAATATAAAAGAAAAACTATTTTAGCTAATCATGTTTATGATTGGGTCTAAATTCTGCCGCATGACTATTAATGGGTGGGAGATCATGATTCCTCTAGCCTTCTTGGCTGGAACGGGGTATCATTTCTAATCTCTTTCCAAATTAATCTCACTTACATAATGGCACTAAAAATATAGAGGCAATAAGTAATGAAATCAACAGTTGTTTGTACGTAGTATAGAAATTTGACACAGTACAAACACTAGCAGTCCTCTGAAAATTTATATTATGAACTAGGAGCTGGAAACTGGAAGGCAGCAAAGTTTGCAACGAAGGTTTCTGTAATTGAATCGACCATGGTTGGTGTCTTTTTTTGTGTATTTATAATCGCACTCCACGACAAGATCGCATACATATTCACCACCAGCAGTGATGTCGTTGAAGCAGTTAATTACATGTCTTACCACTTGGCCGTTACAATTCTACTTAATAGCGTTCAACAAGTTTTATCAGGTTTGTTCTACGACCAATTTTGGACCATTTAATTTACCACCTTAACCATAAAAGTGAGCATTTTATAAAACTTTGAAGTAAGTTGATATTCCATCATAAAACTGTTTGTCAATATGGGGAGTAGCTCAACCTCTTCTAAGCCCTTGCAAGGTTTTTCCTTTCACCGATGTGAACATTTTACCTTCGTATCTTACAATCCTAACCTATATTAGAATGGTGGTTATACGTACATATTATCATATGATCAAAATTTTCACTTGGTTGTTATGGGGTTTACAATGAACATGAGTAGGGTACGGATGGTAAGCATGGGTGGCATATATAAATCTTTTCTGCTACTACGTTGTTGGACTCCCACTTGGAATTTTAATGGAATGGGTCTTTAAGAGCAAGTCCACCCCTAAAGACTTTGCGCCAGCACCCAGCGCATTTATCCACTCAAGTGAACAGTAATAGACCACAATGAACAGTAATAGACCAAGGCATCTCCACCCCTAAAACTAAATAGCCTAGTCAATTTATTAAAATATTATTAATTTTTATTATAAAATAATAATTTAATTTATTAAAATATTATCAATTTTATAAAAATATTAGCCCCACACACACTCTCTTTCTCTGTGCAATTCCTTGTGCACGTTACATCTTTCTCTATCCACCCCTCTCTTCCCTCATCAGAACCCAGAAAAAATAAGCAAAATACCACCGCCGAACACACACCCAGCGCACCCTGGGACCTCCATCTGCATCTCTCTCTCCCTCCCTCTCTTTCTCTCTCTCTCTCTCTCTACCCATTTCGCTCCGCACCCCTGGGACCTCCCTCTGCATCTCTCTCTCCCTCTCTCTCTCTCTCTCTCTCTCTCTCTCTACCCATTTCGCTCCGCACCCCTGGAACCTCCCTCTGCAAATCTTCCGGTATTCCCCCACAGAAAAATGAAAATCCGCACCCCTGGGAAAAAAACCAGGAAAAAACCCAACGAAATTGTCACCGGTGTAGCTCGGAATCGGAGGTTGTCACCGGGAAAAAACCCAACAAAATTGTTCTCCAGCTGGGCCCCAATCGGAGGAATCGGAGGTTGTCTCCGTGAAAGGCACGCGCCAGGCAAATAGCCCGGCTCCTTGGTCAGTCAATTTTGAACTGGCCCAGAGACCAGCTTGGGCTGGGTGCCAGGCAAGTTGCTGGGCTGGAGTGAATTGACAGGGTGCCAGTCTGGTTTTTTGACTGGGTGCTGGGCTATTCCACCTCCGGTGGAACTGCTCTAACTTGGGTATTAGGGTAAACTCCTTATCCTCCACATACATCCATATCTTTTTGTCTCTCTTGTCACATGCTCTTAAACACATGAAAAAACCTTTAGTCCTCGTAGCCAGTTACTTTGCTAATTATACCACTTGTGCCATCATAAATTTTGTGTTGGGAATTTTTACTAATAATATAAGGAATTCAATATAGGACATACATTGCGGAATTAATGAATTCTAGATCGCTGTCTCGTTCCTAGGAACCGTTGCATGAACCACGAAGGAGAGCGTCATCCAAGGGAGGATTTGGTTGCATCTAGCCCCGTTAGATTGCCTATGTACTTTATGCCAATGCATAGGGATCAAACCGGTGTAGTTCTTAGTAGCCTCCTAACCGCTGTAGTTCTTAGTTGCCTCCTAATCCTAGGGCCAAGGTGATACCCTATAGGCTAAACTAAGAGAGAAAAAGATTACTGAGAGTCGAGAGCATTATCTCTTCTCTCTAGAGCTAAGAGAATTGTTTTTGTTGGTATGTTTTCTCCTTTCCGGAATCCCTCATTATATAGTGGCTAGGAGGGAAGAGAGAAAGGGAAATGGTCAATATGGGACAAATACCACATATTGATAACACACCCTAAATTGGGTGTATAAATCCTACATCTCCTACTCACCATATGTGAGAACTAGTGTAAGCTAAATGAACACTCAAAGTTGTTACTTCGCTCATTCAATTACTTTAGGGTTTTACGGACTAATTGTTGGCTGTAAACTTTCAACAAATGTCTCCCACTAGGTTGGAAGAGTTCAATTGCGCCTACACCACCTTAAATGGTGTGTGACATTACCCAAAATTTCCGAAAATTCCTTTCCAAGTGATTGGAAGAGTTCAGTAGCATTTCTTCACTTGCCTCTGCATAATTTTCCCTGGAATCCTTTCCCTTCTTAAGGCACTCCCACTGGAAATGTCCGAGTTCATGATAGTTGTAACACTCTAGGGTGGATTTATCAAAACCAGACCTGCCCCTTCCTCTTTCTCTTCCACGATAAGCACTATGACCTCCACTTCTCCCTCTTGACTGCGCCCTATGAGTGATTTGCAATGCTTACTCATCCACAGTGTGTCAACTCATCCTTTGCTCATGAACCAGCATGCTACTTTGCATCTCATCAATGGACAAGGCATCCAGATCATTAGACTCCTCAATAGAGCAAACAACATAGTCAAATTTTGGAGTCATGGATCTTAGAATTTTCTCAATAACCACCACATCCCCCATTTGCTCTCCATGAACCTTCATCTTGTTGGCTATGGTGAGGGTCCGTACAAAATAATCGTTCACAGATTTGCCTACCTTCATATGAAGCACCTCAAACTCTTTGCGAAGAGCTTGCAACTGTGCACGCTTGACTCATGCAGTTCCCTGGTACTTCTGCTTCAATGAATCCTAAATGTCCTTTGCTATTTCTTTCTTCAAGCTCGTCTCTAGGATAGAGCGGTCAATGGCTTGAAACATGTAGCTTTTTGTCTTCAAATCTTTAAACTTTAGATCATCAATCGTCTTCTTATGTGCATCTGTGGGATCAGCTCCTTCTGCTGTTGCAGGAATCTCGGTCTCCACGAGGCTCCAATACTCCTTGGAACGCAAGAAATTTTCCATGAGCATACTCCAGTGATCATAATGCCCATCAAACTTAGGTATCGCAGGTTGCACGAAACTACTCTCCACTGCCATGTGGTTGTTCTAACCCCGGTCTTTTCAAGCTTTGATCAGGCCCCTTGATGGGGCTCTGATACCAGATGTTATAACCAGAAAGGGAACACGAAAGTTTACATAAAACAAAGCTTGATTACTGGGAGAAATTTCTTATTGAATTCAAAACAGATATGACTATTAAATAGTCTTACAACTTGAACGTAAAAGAAGCAACAACCCACGACTTAACAGCCTTAGAATCGTGGTACAGACTAAGTCAAAAACAAATAACCTTGTCCCTCATGTATAGGGATTATTATGCATGACTCAAAACAAGCCTAAAAACAAGGAACCCTAACCCTAACGGCTAGAATATCCTAACAACTTTAACAGTTCACGACAGTTGATGGACCATTTGGCATAGTTTTGTATCTGGGACAACGTTTGAAAACATTCCAATATACAAGAGGTTGAATGACTTGTTCATGCTGCATTGTACCTTGTGCTTGAATTGCCTACAACAAATATGGGAAGCAAAAAACTAAAAAATACTCTATTCAAATTAATTAATGTTAATTTAGGGCTAAAAGAAATAAGTAAAAACAATATTTTTCCCTTACTAAATAAATTTTCACCACTTTGAAGATTATCGTGAGCTTATTTAACTCTCGAAGTAGTAAAAGATCTGTTGAGTATTTTCCACCGACTTGCTAAAGCTTAATTCGTTCTTGTATTGCCAAGCATCTCGCAAAAATAGGTAAGAAGTTTCTTCCAAAGTTGTTGCAACTTCTGCTCATTACACGTAATATGGTCATGAGAAACTCGAACTTAGGATTCACACAACGTAACATCTTTAATGATCGACCAATTTGAGCCAGCATCATTAACCATTTTTTGCATACAAAAGTATTTAGAAAATTTGAGAGAAAGATTGGTTGAAAGTATTTGGAAATATGGAAATGTGGTGTAGGGTGGAGAGAATGGTTGGGTATTTATTGGAAAAAAAATTAATTTTATTCTTGTATTTTTCTGATTTTTTTCGATAATTTTTATCTAACCTAATTAACATGGACCGTTGGATTACATGTTTTTGCAATCTAATAGCCCCAATTGTGACACATGGGGCCAAGGGTAATAAAAGAACGTTTGCTATTTCTTTTAATTTTAAGTCGAAAAAAATCTGGACCATTGATATAATCTAATGACCCAGATTGTGCCACGTGTACTAGCTGTTACAATCTAATTAAAAAAAAATTAACTGTTGGAAATCCAACAACCCAAAAAGCCACGGCACCACCATCCTAAAGGGCTGAGGCGCATGCAATTCTGATCCCATCCATGTTTTTTGGTCGGCTAACTCACCATTCTCCACTCATGTAAACCACACACCTGGCACACCAAAAAAAAAAAAAAAAAAAATTCACGTGGCTAACGTCAGATCCACTAAGGGCTGGTTTGGTATTGCTGTGCTTTGAAAAAAAGCTGTTGTGAGAATAAGCGGCTGTGCTGTGAGAATAAGCGGCTGTGAAATAAATCAGCAGAGTGTTTGGTAAACTTTTTTGTAAAAGTGCTTTTGGAAAAAAAAGCAGTCTAATAGTGAGTCTTTTCATTAAAGGAGCACTGTAGCTCCGTGTGCTTTGAAAAAAAGCCAGTTTTCCAAAGCTGCAAATAGCAGCTTCAGCTTTTTCCTTTGATTTCAGCTTATTCTCACAGCAGCTTTCAAAATAAGCCTTTTTTTTTTTCAGTTTACCAAACACCTAAAACCCTCACAGCTTTTTTTCATGGGTGCTTTTTTTTTAAGCACCTCACTCCCAAACTAGGGCTAAGTCACAGGCTTGGGCTATTCGTGCCCAAGTGATGAGTCTGACTCCCCAATAGCCCAACTGATTGTGCTAGGGTGGGGTTATTTTTTGAATGTTGGGGATGGATTGCCCATTTGTCCAAGCAATTTGCATGGGGTGAACTTGCTTTTATATAGTAGAGGCTGGTGTATCTGTTCAATGGCATTCATTCGGAAAAACTAGTTATATTGAGGCATAACTCTTCATGAAGTTGTCAGATTTTATGAGAAAAGATATGAATATAAAACACAACAAATTCTAGAGATTATCCAAAGTGTAATGCTTGGAAGATTATCTATCTAAATCATATTTTGTAAACTATATAACACGGTTGTTGATGGTTGAGTTATTACTGTGTTTGATTAACGTGCTTATTTTTTATTGGTGACACATTATATGGTTTATAAATATGGTCCAAAAAGATAGGCTACATTTTCCTTATCAAAATAGTGGGAATTTTCTGCCATATATGCACGAACGATGTGGATTATTTAAAGCTAACTAAAGACTTCGTGCAAAATCGAGCGCAGTGGCGCTCTAGAATTCATACAGCCCCGCGCACCCCCACTTAATGCAATAAAGACACACCCTGACCTAAAATGTCCACCTGGACTCCGAATTAAGCTGTGCTGGCCGACACCTGGAGGGTGACAAAGCCATAAAGTGTAGTGATGTGGAAATGTGAATAAATTTAAACCTAAAAGTGCCTAAATACAAGAGTGCGCTGTGAACGAGAATGAACCCAATTCACACGTGTTCACAGAGCATAAGTACAGTACAGTAAAATAGGGTGAGAAATTATACCATCGAAGGTAACTCTCCACCCCAAGATTTGCCAAGAATCCTCGTCGATATGAAAGCTCAGGTACTAAAACCTGGAGGGGCGAAAAATAAAAGTGAATGGGCCTGAAAATAAAGTTTTAATAAAAGCCTTTGAAAACGTTATAACCCATCGCCATAAACCATGTATAGTTTCCAAAATACACATACCACGTATATTATGAAAATACTTACTGTAGCTTGCAAAACGTAAATCAGGCATGACATCCCAAAATCACAAAATCTTAACAGTAATATAAGTAAAATCAGGTGCTCAACAACCTATGCTAGCACATCAGTCGAAGTCGCCTAATGCGACCTGTACGACTGAACTAATGCTCATCAATTATGTTAGCACACGAGTCGGAGTCACCCAATGCGACTTGTAAGACAGGACTGGGTGTAATCATAATATACGCTCTAGTTATATAATCACGTGAAGACTGACGATAATCGTGGTCACCTACGAGTCAAAGTTGCCTAATGCAACCTGTATGACAGGGCTAACACCTACTTGGATCCAAGGCGAGCGTGCGGTGCGGAGGTGAACATATACGTGAAAGACTGGCCCTGGCCCTGGATAAGCACTAAAATCGGGGTGTAGTAATGATGAGCAAACTACATAAATATAAGCATGCCACAGTGATTCGATAGTTCTAATTAACATACTAATATTCATAGCTGTAGATGAAATTATGGCATCAAAGATTATAAGCATACATGTGCATCTCGTAGGATGTAGTATATTTCATAAATTTCGTAATTTCGCTAATTCTTATAAACTTTAGTCAAATTCAGACATACGTAAGGAATTCTTTTTCAAATGCATAAATGAAAAATATCAATTATATATATATATATACACACTATAAAAAGGAAAAGACCCACACACCTGAAGTCCGCGCTACAACTCCCTAGCACGAATATCGAGGCATCACGGACAATCGTCGCCTAGAACAATCAAATCATGTCTCATAATTCTTATCGATATAACACGTAACTTACATAAAACACATCCCCAAGGACGTTAAACCCATTGACCAAAAGTACATTGTCGATCAAAAGTCGACGGTCCGGTCCACAACCCTACGTAACTCAATCCGGAAGATCCGCACCTTGGATTTCCAATCCATAACTTCCAAAGATCCACATTATGCTTCTAGAAAAACATACTAAAATATTACCACGATCCGATGGTCGGATCTCCGCCAATCACAATTCAAGTGGCGGTCAACGTTTTATTTTACGAACTTACAAATCCAATTCGGGAAGATCTGTACGTCGAATTCTTGATCTGTAGGTTTATATGGTCCTCAAATATTATGTACCATAACGTATTAATGTTTGGTGGTGATCCAATGGTCAGATCGTCAATTCATGTAATAACCAAGTGACGGCCAATTAGGCAGTCAACTGCGAAACTATATTAAAACATCAGGATTTCACTATGCGGATGTCAATTTTGGAATCGAGGCAGCAAATTAGCCTAGGATGGTAAGGTCGGATCTCGGTCCACACGCCGCCGTCCCGATTCATCAGAAAATTCAACAATTTCAAAAAATTCTCAAATTTTACAAGAATGAAGAACACAACGAGTAGAGCAAGTTTCATACCTGTGACTAAGACCAATTTGGCCGAGAAAAGCTCAAATTCATCTTGAATCCGCCAGAAACCCTAAAACTGGTGGCCTTCGATTCAGCTTCTTCGGTGCTCTGCCGCCTCCAAGGTTGTTTGGGGTTTTGTTCCTGGGCTCAAGGAACACCTGAGGATGGTGATGGTTGGCCGAAAACCTTTCAAAATTGGACGGATCACAGCCGTGCACCCTTTGAACTCTCGGTTCAAATTCCCTAAATTAGAGCCAAATTGGCTCGGGTTTTTGTATAAGAAGGGTAGAGGGAAGGATCCTAGGATGATTCCAAGTGATGAAGAATCTTAATTTTTTGGAGAACCACCGGAAAATGCTTCGAAACCAGTGGCGCCACTGGTTGAGTCTTGGGTATACGAGTCAAGTGGATGGAGGTCTGGGTTGGGTGCCACTCACCTCTCTCATTTCCCTCCCTAATCTCCCCCTCGATTGGTCACTGGATCTCTCATTCTTCCTGATTGGGCAGCAACCCCTTCCTTTTCTCTCTTTCGATTGGGCAACAACCCTCCCTTTCCTCCATTCATTCTTTTTCTTTCCTTCAATTTTCTATCAACTAATATTAAAATAGTAATAATATAATTATGAGAAATGTATAAAATAATAAATAGTAGCCCTTACCAACGTACTTTTTGGATTTGTAGTTCCATAAAACTTTAACCGTAGCTTCAATTTTGATTTTTTTTGCGCCTACGCGTTCGTATCATTAACTACTTCAAGAATACGCTAAAAGAATATTTTGTACGTCACACTATACGTTTGTCAACGAAAGTCAATACCCTCGCCTCTAGGGCATTTTCGTAAATTCACATTTTAAAAATTTATAAAATCGTAGAACTAGGGACGGGTTGTCACAATAAGACTTGGTTGTTGTTCTTGTTGTATGCACAAACGGCAAGAAATGCTTTGGCATGGAATGCTGGACGGTCAAACATCAACACATGCAAAAAAAAATAAAAAAAATGTAACGGATATGAAAATGCTTCGTTGGATCTATGGGTATATGGGAAAGGGACATGATTAAGAATGAAGATATCTGAGGTAAACTCGGAGTGCTCGCAATTGAAGATAAGATGAAAGAAATTCGGTTAAGGTGGTTTGGACATGTGAATCAAAGACCTATAGAAGCTCCTATTAGAGCAGTTCCAGTGTAGTAAAGCCCTTGGCAATAGGCAACCCATTCCCCTTAAAGGAACAATAACTGCCTGTAGTGAACAGTAACTACCTAAGTGCATCTTCACTCCTAACTAAATAGCCCCAGATAATTCGTATTAAAATATAAGCAATTTTTATTTATAAAATAATAAAAGAAAACTTTATTTTTAATTTCGGATAACAATAAAAGATTGATTGAAAGTATTTGAAAATATTGAAATCTAGTGTAAAGTGGTAGAACATGGTTAGGCATTTATAGAAAAATTTATAATAAATTTTTATAATTTAAATTGTGATGCCAGTCTTGCTTCACATAGCGCATACGTTAGGCTAGTGGATTATTGCTTGACTTCTTCATCGGGCTCGCCTTGAATTGCCCAAGTGGGCTGGAGTGTTTTGGGAGGAGGAGTGGATTGGGTTGCCTATTTCCAAGGCAATTAGCAACGGTGGAGTTACTATTAGAAAATGCAATTATGAGATAAAGAATTATAACAAAAATCGTAGAGAAAAACCTATGAAGATTTGAAAAAGAGACTTAGAAAAAAAGACATAAAGTACTTAGAGATACAAAAAACTCGATACAAAATGAAGCTCATTAATATTTTAAGATTCACACAACCACCGACCTCATTTAGTTAAATAAGGTTGTCCAGAGAAAAAGTTGCCACTCATTAACCCACCGATTTTCTCCTCTACTTCTTCAACAACTTTGTATTCTTTAAATGCTATCCACCGACAGCTTCAACAACTCCTATTTTACAAACATTCCAAACTGTTACGTCACCACAAAGGCAAACTCTCTCTCTCTCTCTCAACCAATATAGGAAGTCAGCAAACAAGAGTACTGTTTCTTATTTCTCTAATGGGAAACAGAAACAGTGACCAAGATGGTGATCTTACTCTATCTCTATTACCAGAGGCATTACCCCAAAACAGTGCCGCCAATGACAAAGATCAGAAAACAGACCTTTCACTAAGGGTCTGGTTAGAGACCAAGAAGCTATGGAAAATAGTGGGTCCTGCAATCTTCAGCAGGGTGGCTACTTTCTCCATGAACGTCATTACCCAAGCCTTTGCTGGACACCTTGGGGAGGTTGAACTAGCTTCAGTTTCCATTGGAATCACTCTGGTCATCGGCTTCAATTTCGGCCTCTTGGTACGTAATAATTAATGTTCTACTACTAACTAAACACTCTGTGTTTCAGTGAAACTTCCCATGGTATGTTATATTGTCGAATTATTAATTATAATAACATTTTATTTCAACATATAAATGTTTGATACTTAGAGCACATTAATTAACTACAACTTTCGATTCAAAAATTTGACTTTGTAATCTCTTAGGCTTATTTGGAATGTAGGATTGAATTGGAATGGAAAACTCTATAATATCAAGGCATGTTGAGGGGAGAAATAAAAAGAAAAGTATGACCCAGTAGCGAGGGTTAGAAAATGATTTACTCATGAAGAAAAATTATATATGCATTTCAATCCTCTCAAAAATCGTAGGATTAGAACGTAAAGTTTTCTTCATGTCTAATCCTCATTTAATATCCTCCAAATAAAAAATCATCCACCTTTACCTTGAATTTGTCGTGAAATTGAACCGTTATCAATTCAAATCCAATCATACTTACCAAACTAGGCCTAATTGTTTTATAGTTAATTTTCTTATAATTGGCCATCAGTTAGGAATGGCAAGTGCACTGGAAACACTTTGTGGGCAGGCATTTGGAGCAAAAAGGTACCATATGCTTGGAATATACTTGCAAAGGTCATGGACGGTGTTATTTCTCTGCTGCATTGCACTTTTGCCGGTTTACATTTTCGTCACTCCAATTCTGAAACTATTGGGACAAAGTGATGATGTGGCGGCACTGTCAGGAGCGGTGGCTCTGTGGCTCATACCCCTGCACTTCAGCTTTGCGTTTTACTTCCCATTGACAAGGTTCTTGCAAAGCCAGCTTCAGAACATTGTTATTGCTTGGGTCAGTTTAGTGGCTTTATTGATCAATATATTGACGAGTTGGCTTTTCGTCGATGTGTTGCATTTTGGGGTTTTTGGTGCTGTTATTGCTTTGGACATTTCTTGGTGGGTTTTGGCTTTGGGGCTCTATGTGTATGCTACTTGTGGTTGGTGTTCACAGACTTGGACTGGTTTCTCTACGCAAGCCTTTTCTGGGCTCTGGGAATTTTTCAAACTTTCGGTTGCTTCTGGCGTTATGCTTTGGTACACATTTAATTCGTTCCCACATGCGTATGATTTTATTTATATTTTTATTTATTTTAGGGTTTTATGTTGATTTTCTGTAGGTTGATTGTGTTAACAATGATTTATGCAGCTTGGAGAACTGGTATTACAGGATACTGATATTGATAACTGGTTATTTGAAAAATGCCACCATTACTGTGGATGCTTTGTCAGTCTGGTATGCGATTCCATGTTTTATATAATTCCAATTCTCCTTAATTTGCATGGATCAAATTTAACTAATAATTAGACTTGCTTCATGAACTTTCGGGTTGCAATTCCAATTTGGTACTTAACCATATTAACTTTAATTTCAAAAATTGATAGAGATGGATACATGTTTAGTAGGTGACCTTGTTTTAAAGATATTAATGTGAAAGTGGTTGGAAAGTGCGATGTTTTAAATTGTTGTTCAGAATTTCAGAAATTGAGGAAATTGGATTGGAAAATGCTAAACCATCAGCTTTCTTCCTAACATGGTTATTTGACATCACTAAGCACTTAAAAAAAAAAAGAATTTGTTAGGATCATGTGGGTCAAGTGATTAAGAGCTTTTACGCGCATAAGGTTATATAGAGAAAATAAAATTTTACACCATCTCCAAAACACAATTTAAAGATCAAAGTTGAAAACCTCGAAAACTTTAGGGTGAAAAATTAACCATATTTAAACTTTTATTTTAATATTACTATTTTAGCTGCATGTGGTCCAATCCTTGTGGATAAGGCGTTGACTTAAATTCCACCCTTGTGTCTGAGGTTCAAACCTTCTCCTCCTCTAAATTAATGTAACAGCTTGGAATCTCGTTCATAATAATATTTAGAAAAAAAAAAAACAAAAACTACTTTAGCTAATCATTTTTATGATTGGGTCTAAATTCTGCAGCATGACTATTAATGGGTGGGAGATCATGATTCCTCTAGCCTTCTTTGCTGGAACGGGGTATCATTTCTATTCTCTTTCCAAATTAATCTCACTTTAATAATGGAACTAAAACTATAGAGGCAAGAAATACTGCAATTAAGAGTTTTTTGTACTTAGTAGAGTTATTTGACACAGTACAAACACTAGCATTCATTTGAAATTTATATTATGAATTTACAGAGTAAGAGTTGCAAATGAACTAGGAGCTGGAAACTGGAAGGCAGCAAAGTTTGCAACGAAGGTTTCTGTAATTGAATCGACCATGGTTGGTGTCTTTTTTTGTGTACTTATAATTGCACTCCATGACAAGATCGCATACATATTCACCACCAGCAGTGATGTCGTTGAAGCAGTTAATCACATGTCTTACCTCTTGGCCATCACAATTCTACTTAATAGCGTCCAACCTGTTTTATCAGGTTTGTTCTATGACCAATTTGGAACCATTTGGTTAACCACCTTGAACGTAAAAGTGAGCCCATGAAGAAAATTGAGATTTCATTATAGAACCAATTAGTAATATGGAAAATAGCTCAACTTCTTTTAAGTCCTTGCAAGATTTCTCATTTCCTTGATGTAGAACTCTTTTCCCTTCATATACTCACAATTCTGACCTAGAATGGTGGTTATACAGATTTTATCATATGTTACTGACCATGACCAATTTTTATGGGGTTTACAATTAACAGGAGTAGCAGTGGGATCGGGATGGCAAGCATGGGTGGCATATATAACTTTCTTCTGCTACTACATTGTTGGATTCCCACTTGGAATTTTAATGGGGTGGGCCTTCAACTTGGGTATTAGGGTAAGCTGGTTATTGCTCCATATACTTCTTTCTTTTTCTGTATCTCTTTTGTAACATGCTCTTAAACATATAAAAATCTTAATCCTCGCAGCCAGTATAGGACCAAATTTTGCTAACTGTACCACTTGTGCCATCATAAATTTTGCAAGGATTAATGGCATTATCTTGGCATTTTTTGTTTAATATATGATGTAAAAGAGGGTATTTGGGGTGGGATGATCATTGGTGGAACCGGTATGCAAACATTGATATTGGCCACCATCACAATTCAACGTGATTGGGAAAAGGAGGTATGTTAATTAGACATAATGATTTTGATTATGTTATCTTTTTGTTTTCTTATATATTTATTTGTTCCCCTTTCAAACCCTAAATTTGAAATACTCGTTCTTGTACAAATTTGTTGCTTGAACTTTGCAGGCTGAGAAAGCCACCCTGCATGTATCGAAATGGTCAACCCATAAACCAGACAACCAATCAGAGGAGGAAGCACAATAGCTACAAGCTTGTGAATTTCACATGCATTTCGTGCACCATTTCTGAGGCCTAATTTCAATCATTGATTAATAAATTAACATAAAAAAATAGAGGCGATGCCCTCTTAAAGTTGCTGATGTTTCTACCTAGTTCGAAGAACCTTATAATGTAATTGTCGGTGATGATCACACGTGCTTGTTGGCCACATGTGTGAAACGGATGACTCTTCCTTATTTATTATGGGTATAAGACCTTTTTAGTATCGCCATCTTGTTCCATGAATATATGCGGCCATTTATGTTTTTGTTTATTTAAAAATTTTCTAGGGGCCATAATGGTCGGGTTTTCAACGATCTTTCTTCTCAAATTCCATATGCTAAAATGTTTGCTCACAAATATGTCCCTTGAAGCACATATAGGAAATACATAAGTTTGTTTAGAAAAACAAGTAAAACTGGTGAGCATTGTTCAATGATGAGATATATTTATAAAGGACTCGACAAATAACAATCATTCAAAGAACATACATAACATAGCACACTTTGCCTAATTAGTACAGGAACATTGCTGAGATACAAATATAAAGGACTCCACAAATAACAATCACTCAAAGAACAAACATAACATAGCACACTTTGCCTAATTAGTACATTATATTAATATAACTCAGCAGGAAGGCGTGGAGTGAGAAGGACTTCAAACAAGGCACTCATATGGTTGGTTAATCCCGCTGTCTCACGCAAGTCAATCGGGTCATCCGTTGGGGTTTCGATTTCAAACCCATGAAGAAAAGAAGCGAGTGTAAATTCTGTGACCTTTAGTGCAAGTGAGATTGCAGGGCACATCCTTCTACCACTGCCAAATGGTAACAACTCAAAATCCCGACCCTTAACATCCAAGCCCTTATGGGTTGTGAGGAATCGTTCTGGCTTGAATTCGTTTGGCTCTGACCACACATTTGGGTCTCTATGGATCTTTGAAATGTTAGCCAATAGGCGTGTGCCAGCTGGG
The DNA here is from genome assembly GCA_035220775.1 of Malus fusca. NCBI lineage: Eukaryota > Viridiplantae > Streptophyta > Magnoliopsida > Rosales > Rosaceae > Malus > Malus fusca. The sequence continues at coordinate 43,586,464 of CM069073.1, read as the reverse complement.
ACGTGGTAGTTACCTACCATGCAATCGCCAGTGGATAGGTGTGGTATTGCAAGTGGTGCAGCAGGGTGTAGTCGCATTGATTCTTTGATAACAGCTTGGAGAAAGACCAATTTGTCTGTGTCTGATTCCTTCACTTGTCTATCTTTACCAACATTTTCATCTAGTTCTTCTTGGACCTTCTTTAGTGTTTCAGGGTGGTTCACAAGTAAAGCTAGAGCCCATGACATTGTCGCAGTCGTAGTTTCTGCACCTCCTAATAGAAAAGTCTGCAAAACAAGCAACATAAACAAGTATATAGCATCAACAATCTTCTACGCCCACATAGTTTACAATTTAAGACAATTTTTTCCCCACCCTAACTTTCTCTCACTCTTTTCCTCTTTCCTTCTCCTTCTACTCTCACTTTCTCCCATCTAACCTGATTTTCATGTATGTATACACGTCTAACAATTCAGTGAACTTGAAAGTGGTTTTACCGTCACACTCAAGAATTTCTCAGAATGAATAAGAGCTATCAGATCAGCCACCATCATGGTAGAAGAAAGTTGAGGTTCCATCATAAAACCAATCAACAGTATAGTACGTAGTACTTATAAGCACATGTAAGATCCCTCATTTTCTTGATGTGGGTTTAATACTTTCAATACTCACTCCTCATGTGTGGTGAATTTTAAAGCTAAGCATATGGACAATACAAGTCAAGTGACGTGGAGCACGTGTGGCCATTAGGCTTCACACGCAAGACAACCTGCTTTAATACTATAAAAAAAGTTGATGTTTCACCAAAAAACCAATTGGCAATATAGAGAGAACTCAATTACTTATAAGCACATGCATAATCTCTCATTTCCCCGATGTGGGATCAATACTTTCAAAACAATGGCCCATGTTTACAGTTTTATATATAATACGTATACTCAAGAAAACAATTAAGTAAAATGTTAAACTAAGGAAATCATGTACGTTCATGTGAAGAAAAGAAAACAGAATACGAAGAGAGTCAATTGAATAAATTTTACTGGATCGACTACAAAAAATAATAATATAAGATGCATGTTCAATTTCAACCAATATAACGTGTATGTGAAAAATTACCAGGGAAGTAGCTATGTTGATAGTATCAGCGTCATAGGATGTAGTAACTTCATTGTTACCAAGGATTGAAAGCATGACATCCATGAAATCAAGCCCATCACCCATCAGTCTGCCCGAAATCTTCCTCTTGTGCTTATGCTCTTCTAGCCATCCCTTGAACACTTCTTCTAGCTCCTTTGCAATCTTCTTCATAGCTCTCTCATGTCCACCCAAATCCAACCACCTCAGGAACGGAATTGAATCCGAAATCACAAAAGTCCCACTTAATCGAAGAAATTCCAAAAACGTTTTCCGACCCAAATAACATCCTTGAGAGTACTTCGAGTCAGTAGCTTCCAGAAAACTTTTCCCGACAATCATCCTAAATATAACGTTTTCATTTGTAAACGCAAGCCATTCTTTCATCTCCACCAACACCTTAGTCGAACCACTACTCTTGTTGTTCACTGTCCATCGTCGGTGCATTTCTTTCATGGATGCCTTCACTTCAAATTCCCGAATGTGTTTTAGCTTCTCAATGCGGGTCTGGGATAGCACCTCCAGTGTGGCTATCTTGCGTATTTGGCGAAAGTAGTCGCCATAAGGACTGAAGGGGAAAAAGGCATAGTTGTAGCCCAGAACCTCTCCGGCTATAGATTTTGGACGGCTTGCAAACACTTTGTCGTTGGTTTTGAAGCACTCCTTAGCTATTTCGGAACTACTGACGACGATAGCTCTCTTCACTCCGAACTTTATAGTGAAAATGGGTCCATACTTGTCGGCCAAGTTACCTAATAGCAAATGGGCTGGTTCAGTTGAGCTTGATAATAAGTGGAGGTGGCCAATTATTGGCCATGCTCTACCGGCTTCCGGTGGCGCTTTTCGGATTACCCCTCCATATGTCCATAACAGGGAGTAGAGAAATAGTGACAAGGCCAATGTGACTGCCATGAGAGGTACCACTAGATCATATGAGAGGTAAAAATAATCCATCTCCACGAATAGATAGATGTCTTTCAATTGGATTCGATATTGAAGATTTGGTATTATCGAAATATGCGCTTGAATAAATAAAGGGTGTGATGAAAGTCGATAATTATTTGCGGGATAACACGGTTAAAATATGAACAATTATTTCCAATATAAAACATATATTATCTGACTGACGCACCATTGTGGGGTTAAAAGTTTTCTATTATAGTCGATAATTATTTGCTGGAAGATACGGTTAAAGGATATGAACCATTATTTCCAATATAAAACATATATATGAGTATCATTGGCGCACTATGAGTGTATCCCACTGTTTGGCCTTTTGTTCAATCTTCTGGCATTTGAAAAGTGCAATCAATGTGGAGGTAAACAAAGACATTAACGTTCTCGAAAACGTCATGGCATTTCAAACGTGCAAAATATTCAATAATTATGCATAATTAATATCTTCTTGTAAATCCAAGCCTTTGGAGCTTGTTTAAGCCCATATAAGGACAAAACCAATTTACACACATGATTAGGACACTTTGAATCCAGTGGCGAAGCCACGTGGGAGCGAGGAGTGGCGGCCGCCACTCCCCTCGCCGGAAAACACAGCCCCAGCGCAGGTTCAGCCCCTCCGTTCCGCAGCTCCGCTCCGTCTGTTCTGTCCTTCGGATGAACTGGTTCTCTGCAACTGGATTCTTTTTTCTTTTTTTGTCGGAAAACACAGCCCCGTCGACCTCATCCCAATCCTCTCCTCAAAGACAATGAATACAGTGATTATGAAGATTGGATTTTGATGATTTCAAAAATTGATCTTTGGCTTTTTTGATTAATAATCTTTACAGTTAATGATTTTGAAAAAAATAAATGGGGAAGAGAAGGACTGGAGGTGAATCTCCAGAGAAAAGAGGACTAGAAGCGGGTCTCCGGAGAAGAGAGGGATTTCAGGGTGAGGTCGCCCGGAGAAGAGAGGGACTGGAGGTGGGTCTCTGGAGAAGAGAGGTTTGGGGCTGAAGAATAAGCCCTGGGATGGAAGTATTTGACAGACTTGTTGGAGTTGGAGAAGGAAGACCGAGTGTGTTTGGTCACATGTTTAAAAGAAGAGTCGATTGTTTGGTTACAAGAATAGCAGAGTGCTTGGAGAAACTTTAAAGGACAGGTGTTGTAAAATGGTTTCTCCACATAAGAAGTCAGTGAAATTGGGTACTCACTGTTGATTACCCAAGTATTATCCTGGGAAAATATTAAATAGACAGGTGTTATAATGTTATTAGGCCACCTGTCATAGTGAGTAAATTGACTACTGATTAGTCAGTATTCAAGTATTGTTCTTTTTTTTTCTTCTGACCCCACCCATTTTTTTGTGATTTGTTAACCCATTTCGCTCTTCTTTTTTTTTTAATTATTCTTGTATGTATTTTTTCCCTCTTTTTAAGACCCTAGCGTATTTATCTTAAACTCTCACATTATCTATTAATATTGTATTAATTTTTTAAGAAATAATGTAAATATTGTTTAATGCTTATTTTACGATAAAAGAAATTTATTTAAATCCATCTAGGCTCCTACCTAAATCTCGCCTAGACGCCTAGCTGCTATGCCCCAGTCCGCTGCCTTATTAGCGCCTAACGTTTTTTAGAATCTAATCCTAACCAATTTAAGCTTCTTACATGACTTTGATATTACCACTTACAACGTTTTTGGTAAAGAGACTCTTTTCTGTTTGACTCAAAACTTTGTACTCTCTAATGTGAAAGCAACCGTTTCGATGAACATTTCACTCTTTTAAATTTCGCCCCTCCCCTCGGGAAATTCTGGCTTCGCCACTGTTTGAATCAATAAACCCTTATGGTTGTTTCATATAGATATCTTCTTGTAAATCTCAGTGAAAAAATGTATTTTGATTCTACTGTCTAAGTTCCCATTTGTGACAGGTAGCAAGAGCGAAAATTAACCTTACTAATTGGATTGAAGGTTTCAGAATAACCCAAAACATGCTCTTAAGTGAACCCCTGTGTAACCAACCTTACCTTATATCTAGCAATATTCCCATAAGGATATTTCTTGATCTTGAAGACCAATTTACTGCTAATAATAGACCTATTAGCTGGTGGAGGAATTAAATTCCACGTTCCTTGAGCTTAATTTCAATGAATCAAACTCATATTGCATTGCTTGCTGCTAATGAAAATTAGAAGCAACAATTCTTAAAGTTTTTGACTCATCACAAGCATTAATACCAACTATAAATGAATACCCAACAAAACAAGAATCTTCATGCTCATCAATCTTTTAGGACTTAAGCTTAGGAAACAAAGCCAAATATGCAACATAATTCTTCTTTTCAATAACCCCTAATTGTCACTTTGTTTGCATAGGATGATTACTACTAGATATTGGATCTGGTATAACTGCATAAGTAGAATCATCTAGAGAAGAGATAGGAGGGAGTACTTGAAGCTGTGCAAGATTAGGAGGGAGAAACCTAAGAATGTGATGTTTCAAATCCCTGTGAAGACCCTGCTTCAGATTGATATTGCAGTATCAAAACTATTCCTAGAATGACCATTTACCAGAGTAAAGTTGAAACTACATGCATTATGAATTTCATGTAGAGAAGAAATGGAATCATAGATTGAATCCCCATTAGACAAGTTATGCTGTATACCAAGAGAAACTACATTCACAACTATTGGAGGAGTGGATAAAGGAAGTACAACTTTCACAACCTCTGGAGACATTTGTTTAACTCATTTGGTTAGAAAAATGGAATCATCATGAAGCACATGTCCTGATAGAATTAACTTCTTGGATTGAAAATTATAACATATCACACCCTTATAACCTGAGGCATATCCCAAAAATAGGCTCACATAAGTCATATGTTGAAGCTTATTATCATTGTAATGCCTTAGATAAGGATAAATAGTTGCCAAATATATTTAATTCTTGAAAGGGTGGAGGCTTATAAAAAAAAGAGCACAATAAGAAGAGTGCATCTGAAAAGCTTTACTTGGCATCCTATTTATTAAAACTAGGGTAAATAGCCAAAATGGTCCCTGAGATTTGCATAACTCATCACTTTGGTCCCTAACATTTCAAATCAATCAAAGTGGTCCATGAGATTGTCCACCATCCATCATTTTTGTCATTTCGTTAAAAACTCCATTAAGTGTCCCGGAACTCTTGGCCAGAAATTTGGGCAATTTTCAAAGCTTCGTAACTCAATCGTTTCTTAACCAAATTCGACCCATAATATATCAAAATGAAGATAGGAAAGTGTAGAATAAGATTATACCTATTTCAAAGCCCAATGGTTGTGGGAGATGGCCGGAAAATAGCCTCAAAGTTGACTGGTCCGAGAGAAAACTGGAAAACTCGCCAGAAACTGGGTAAACTTTAAACGTTCATAACTTCTTCAATACTCTACGAAATCAAGTGATTCAAAAACTAAAATCACACTTCTCGACGAGACGAAGAGAATGATACCTTTTTGATGGCTAACTCGCCGTGTTGTGGCCGGAAAAAAGCTCGAAAGTGGCTGTCCACGGTCACTTTCGAGCCGTTTCCGGCTAAACCACGGCGAGTTAGCCGTCGAAAAAGGTATCATTCTCGTCGTCTAGTCGAGAAGTATTATTTTAGTTTTTGAATCACTTGATTTCTTTTAGTATTGAAGAAGTTATGAACGTTTAAAGTTTATCCAGTTTCCGGAGAGTTTTCTACTTTTCCCTCGGACCAGTCAACTTTGAGGCTATTTTCCGGATATCGCTGGCAACCATTGGGCTTCCAAATAGGTATAATCTTATTCTACACTTTCCTATCTTCATTTTGATATATTATGGGTCGAATGTGGTTAAGAAATGATTGAGTTACGAAGCTTTGAAAATTGCCCAAACTTCCGGCCAAGAGCTCCGGGACACTTAACAGAGTTTTTAACGGAATGACCAAAATGATGGATGGTGGACAATCTCAGAGACCACTTTGATTGATTTGAAATGTTAGGGACCAAAGTGATGAGTTATGCAAATCTCAGGGACCATTTTGACTATTTAGCCTTAAAACTATTGCATGAGCACAAACATGATAGCAGAAATCTTGACATAATCTTGCAGTATCCATCAATGTGATGGTAGTTTCAACAATGTGAGATTTTTTTTTCTACTAATCTATTTTGTTGAGGTGTATAAGGACATGAAACTCTATGAGTCATACCTTTTAAAGCGATGAATTCCTTAAAAGCTTTACTAGTAAACTCACCACCTCCATCATATAATAAACATTTAATACTGATACCAAACTAAACTTCAACAAACTTGTAAAATTGGACAATGTAGAAAACACTTCAGATTTATTGAATAGTGGGAATATCCACATATGTCTACTCCTCAATGGACTTTACATGTGTTGGTCCCCATATATCAGTATGAACTTGATCAAAAGGAAGAACACATATAGTAAAATCAACAGAAAAAAGGTTACTTATCTATTTCTTATAAATACAAGCAGTACACATTTTATGCACATCATCTATAGCATGAGAAATTTGAGACTTAGTTAACATAACAGACATGACTTCATTTGTTGGATGTCCCAATATGTGATGCCACACTAAAGATTTCATCAACTGTCCAGAAAAAGTTTAAGCAGGAATCTGAAACAATTCTCCATGTTTAATCCTTCCTTTGTATAAGATCTCTTTGTTACCTTGTCCTACACAATGAACTAGGTATCATCACATATAAACCAACATTTATTGTTTTTGCAAAGTTAAGTAACTGACATAAGATTGACAACAATAGAAGGGACATGTAACACTTATTTCAAAATAAGAGAACCTGATGGAGTGTTTATCAAAGTAGAACCAATATTGTCAACTGGAAAACCTTGACCATTGCCAACTTTTATTGTCTCAACACCTTCAAATTGAGTGACATTATTCAAGCTTGTCAAATCAGAAGTCATATGATGAGATTCCCATGTATCTAAAATCTATGTAGAAGAATTTGAAAATGATGAAGAATTATGTGCATCCATAGCATTAATAAAATAAGAACCTTTATCATTATCAGATGAATTTGGAGGTGTTGCATAGACTGTAGATCCAAGAACTTTATAGGAATAGTGTGCTGCAAAAGGAGATGAAGCGTTAGATGTGCCTTGCTGATGAAAAAGAGTTGGAAAAATTGGAGGCATTGGTTGAGTTGCAGTGAAGATTGGAGCTAGAGAAGATAGTGGTCCCCTGGGTTGATATGAATAATTTCTTCTCTGATAACATTCAAGTGTACGATGTCCCTTTTCACCACAAATCTGACACTTGGTAGAGAACCCAATAGGAGGCCTTTGAGCATTCCTAAAGAAACAATTTGATGCAGGTCACTGTTACCCATTCTCTAACAAATTTGACACTCAGGCTATATTGTTGTTCTAGATTCTGTATTTTCCATACCATCCATTATTTTGCCTATAACCATTAGAACTTTTTAACTCTGTGAGGTGTGATGAATGAAATGCATTTGTGAAGAACATTCATTCACTCTGCAACTCTATGCAATTCCAGAAACCTTACATCACCATTTTTTATATATTTTATCATCTGCGATCATAGTCTCGTAGAATCTAACATGGCTTCACTGCTAGGTTCAATCATTTGATACTGGGCGTTCGAATCTGTGAAGAAAACAGTCTGAAACTGGAAGAAATTGCATGAGTTTCTGGGTGATCCGTGTCTAACATGGGGGGATCTAGAGGTGGTGAGCTAAGGGCGTCGATCTTCAATGGCGATAATTATGAATTCTGGAGTATAAGGATGAAACTATTTTCAAATCTCACGGTTTGTAGGAGTTTGTTGAAAAGGAGTTAGAGTGCTCAGATTTGAAGGGACATAATGAATCTAATGCAAAGAAGAAGAAAAAAGAAGAATTTAGCAGTGATGTGATGATCACTCTTATGGAGAAGCTCATGAAGGATGCCAAAGCTTTAGGGTTGATTCAAGGAGCTATCTCTGATGAGATATTTCAGCTTAGGGTGTCTTACAATAAGAATTTTATGGAGATAAACAAGTTAGAAGTGTTAAATTGCAAGGTCTTCGTAGGGAATTTGAATATACAAGAATGAAAGATGATGAGTCCTTGTCTGTTTATCTTACAAAATTATTTGATCAGGCTAATCAAATGAGAAACTATGGAGAGGAATTACCTACAGAGAGAAATGTGCAGAAAATGTTAATTAGTTTGCCTTCTTCATATGATTCTATATGTTATGTTATTAAACATTCAAATGATATAGATGTGGTTGAGGTTCAAGAAGTTGTTGCTTCATTGAAGAGTTTTGCACAAAGGTTGGAGACACACTGAGAACAAAACTAAAAGAGCCTTTGCTAGTCTCATTGTGAATCCCAAACAAACCAAATCTTCCAAACCTAAATGTCATAGTTGTGGTATGATTGGTCAAATTGCAAAGGACTATAACAACAAGAAAAGTGTTCAGCAATTGAATTATGCAAATCAGGTTTCCTCTACACCAACTATTTTTATGCTAGTAATGCAGTTAATATGAAGTCTATTGAAGGTGTGTGGTATGTGGATAACGGTTGTAGCAATCATATAACTGATAGAAAAGATATGCTAGTTAATATTGAAAGAAATGTGACAGCAAAGGTTGAAATGGGCACAGGGCAGCTAGTTGATGTTATTGGAAAATGAAACTTGGTGGTTGAGACTAAAATGGGCAGGAGATATATCAAGGAAGTCATGTTAGTCTCTGGTTTAAATGAGAATCTACTTAGTGTGGGCCAGATGATGGAGCATAGGTATTTTCTGATTTTTGGAGACAACAAAGCTGAGATTTATGATGACTGCACTTTCTCCAATCTGGTTGCCAAGGTACCAATGAGAGGAAACAAAAGTTTTCCTTCGAGCCTTCACTTCAAACTGACTTACACATTGCATTGAGGGCAAATGTGGGTCAATCAACTTTGATTTGGCATAGGAGAATGAGACACCTGAATATGAACAGTTTGAAGTTGCTTCAGAAGCAAGAAATGATGCTTGGATTACCAGAGATAAAAAACACCAAGGAAGTGTGTGAAGGTTGCATTCTTGGGAAACATTGTAGGGATACATTTCCAAAGGAGACAACAAGTAAAGCTGTCATCTCTCTGGAACTGGTACACACTAGTGTTTGTGGACAATGCAAACTATTACAAAAGATGGAAATAGGTATTTTCTCACCTTCGTAGATAATTTTACTCGAATGTGTTGGGTCTATTTCTTGAGATACAAATATGAGGTGTTCAGTGTATTTAAGAAATTTAAGGCTACTGTTGAATTGCAAAGCAGTTATAAGTTGAAGAAACTGAGGAATGACAAAGTAGTAGAGTATACATTTATGGAGTTCAACAGGTTTTGTGAAGAAATAGGAATGGAGAGACAACTCACAGTGGCATATTCACCATAGCAAAATGGTGTGGCTGAAAGGAAAAATAGAACCATACTAGAGATGGCTAAGTGTTTGATGTTTGAAAAGAAGATACCACTTTAGTTTTGGGCTGAAGCAATTAACATTGTTGTGTATGTTCTAAATAGATGTCCAACTAAGGCTTTGGACAAGAAAACCCCATTTGAAGCCTATAGTGGAAGAAAACCAGGGATTAGACACTTAAGGGTGTTTAGTTCTCTATGTTATTCACATGTACCAGATTAATAAAGGCAGAAATTTGACTTGGCAAGCACAAGATGTATATTTCTGGGGTATGGAAGTTGTGATGTAGAACTGAAGAGCTGAAGAGCTGAAGAGCAGGTGGCAGACATTTTTACCAAAGCTTTGGTCAGGGATCAATTTGAAATCTGAGGAAGGCACTTGGAGTAATTTCAGCACAACACTTAGAAGTAGGGGTGGGCAAACGGGTCCTAGACCCGCAAGTCGAGATGAGTTTAAGCGATTCGGGATGGATACAAGTCGGGTCCAAAATTTTAAAATTCAACACGGGGCGAGTCCAGGTTAATAGCGGGGCAGGGAGGGTCCAAATCATGCAAGAAACGAGTCCCTGGCCCGAACCGACAATCCAATACAAAACACTAATTTCCACACCCCATATGAATCTGAACCATTGGATTAGAGTGCAGGAGCTCCATAACACCCTTTTTCGGCTGTGATATCGCCGAAGGGATATATAACATCCTTCTTCTCCTCCGCCATCACTCACTTTCTAATACAAATTTACAGAAGATGACAAACCCAAATTGATTTAACAGAAAAGCAGAAAACGAAAAAAAAAAAAACACAGATCTTTATCACCCATTCTTCAAATCCAGAAAACCCAATTAAACCCAATTGAAAATAAAACCTGAATCGATCCAATTCTCCCATCAGATCTCAAAAATTAGACAAATTGGAAAAACACCAAAAAATCTTAAAGATCTCCAACATGTCTCGATCTCGTTGGCGACACAGAGGATCTGACCTTGAAGGCAAGAACGGAGGGGACAACCTTTCTGTCAAGACCGTTCGTGGAAAAGGTGGTGGTGGCCGTGCTCTTCAATCCGTGGAGAAGATGTTGGTGGTCGGCTCATCTTCTTTGTTCTTCTGTGATTTCCATTTTTAGGATTGAGGGTTTTGAGATTTGGGGATAATGGGTTTTGAGATTGAGGGAGAATCCCCAATTTTTATGTAGGGATTGAAAGGGTTAAATGGGAACTAGAGACATGAAGAATAAGAGAATTAGAAGGCTTGCATTCTTGTTGCCATGATCCGACATCTCCTGGAATGAGAGAGCTGAAGAAGAAGAGAACAGAAAAAAAAAAATACAAAATGGACCCCGGGACCCGTAGGAATAGCCCATTTTAAACAGGCTGGGTTAGGTCCAGTTCTAACTTTAAAATATCACAAACCCACCCCGCCCCGTCCCTTTGTATTTCCAAACGGGTCCCATCTAGTCCGTCCAATTTTGGCCCCGGCCTGGCCCGTGTCCAGCCCTACTTAGAAGGGAGTGTTGGAATATAAGTGTTTGTGCTAGAGATGTATTTAATTAAGCCTTAGTTCCAGATTGAATGTAAACCGTTGGATTATTATAGTCCAAATGTGCAATTAAGATGTAATCTTAGAGTTAGTGATTTGTGTTGACACTAGTAACTATCTTATAGGTTAGATTACAAGGATGGTTGGATTTCGTTGTAATGGAAAGAGAGAATATCTCACTCTCTCTCTCCTCTAATGGTAATATACCCGCACACATGTTTGGTGTGAGGTGTGATGAATGAAATGCATTTGTGAAGAACATTCCTTCTCTCTGCAACCCTGTGCAATTCCAAAAACCTTACATCACCCTTTTTGATACATTTTATTCATCTGATCATAGTCTCCTAGAATTTAACAAAAAGGAGGTATGTTAATTAGACATAATGATTTTGATTATGTTATCTTTTTGTTTTCATATATATTTTATTTGTTCTCCTTTCAAACCATAAATTTGAAATACTCGTTCTTGTACAAATTTGTTGCTTGGACTTTGCAGCCTGAGAAGGCCACCCTGCATGTATCGAAATGGTCAACCCATAAGCCAGACAACCAATCAGGGGAGGAAGCACATTAGCTACAAGCTTGTGAATTTCGCAAGCATTTCGTGCACCATTTCTGAGGCCTAATTTCAATCATTGATTAAGAAATTAACATAAAGAAATAGAGGTGATGCCCACCTTGCCCGATTTACTCTTAAAATTGGTGATGTTTGTAGTTCGAAGAACCTTATAATATTATAAGGCGGTGATAATCACACATGCTTGTTGGCCACAGTGTGAGACAGATGACTCGTGCTTGTTAATTATGGGTATAAGACCTTTTCAGTATCGTCATCTTTTTCCATGAATATATGGGGCCGTATATGTTTTTGTTTGTTTAAAAATTTTCTAGGGGCTATAATGGTCGGGTTTTCAACAATCTTTCTTCTCAAATTCTACATGCTAGAATGTTTGCTCACAAATATGTCCCTTGAAACACATATAGGAAAGATAGAAGAAGTTTATTTAGAAAAACAAATAAAACTGGTGAGCATTTTTCATTGATGAGATACAAATATAAAGGACTCGACAAATAACAATCACTCAAAGAACATACATAACATAGCACACTTTGCCTAATTAGTACAGGAACAATGCTGAGATACAAATATAAAGGACTCGACAAATAACAATCACTCAAATAACATACATAACATAGCACACGTTGCCTAATTAGTACATTATATTAATATAACTCAGCAGGAAGACGTGGAGTGAGAAGGACTTCAAGCAAGGCACTCATATTGTTGGTTAATCCCGCTGTCTCACTCAAGTCAATCGGGTCATCCGTTGGGGTTTCGATTTCAAACCCATGAAGCAAAGAAGCGAGTGTAAATTCTGTAATCTTTAGGGCAAGTGAGATTGCAGGGCACATCCTTCTACCACTGCCAAATGGTAACAACTCAAAATCCCGACCCTTAACATCCAAGCCCTTATGGGTTGTGAGGAATCGTTCTGGCTTGAATTCGTTTGGCTCTGACCACACCTTTGGGTCTCTTTGAATCTTTGAAATGTTAACCAATAGGCGTGTGCCAGCTGGGACGTGGTAGTCACCTACCATGCATTCGTCAGTGGATAGGTGTGGTATTGCAAGAGGTCCAGCAGGGTGCAATCGCATTGATTCTTTGATAACAGCTTGGAGAAAGACTAATTTGTCTGCGTCTGATTCCTTCACTTGTCTGTCTTTACCAACATTTTCGTCTAGTTCTTCTTGGACCTTCTTTAGTGTTTCAGGGTGGTTCACAAGTAAAGCTAGAGCCCATGACATTGTTACGGTCGTAGTTTCTGCACCTCCTAATAGTAAAGTCTGCAAAACAAGTAACATAAACACAGGTATATAGAATCAACAAGCTTCTAAGCCCACATAGTTCAAAATTTAAGACTCAATTTTTTCCCCATCCTAACTTCCTCTCTCTTGTCCTCTTTCCTTCTCCTTCTACTCTCACTTTCTCCCATCTAACCTGATTACCCTGCATGTATACACGTCTAACAATGCAGTGAACCTGAAAGTGGTTTCACCAAGTAGTACTTATAAGCGCATGTAAGATCTCTTATTTTCTCGATGTAGGCTTAATGCTCCAATACACACCCCTCATGTGTGGTGAATTTTCAAGTCTAGCACATGGACAACACAAGTCAAGTGATGTGGAGCACGTGTAGCCATTGGGCTTTACACGTAAGACAACCGGCTTTGATACCATAAAGAAAGTTGACGTTTAACAAAAAAAACCAATTGGCAATTTAAAGAGAGTGACTCAATTACTTATAAGCACATACATACACTACTACAAAATAGAGCTTTCATGACACTTCCTAAAATTTTTAATGACATTTTTTTATTAAAAACGTTATTAAAATAAATGGATGACGCAACTTAAAAAAAATCAACGGGAAGGATTTATAAAAAAGAAGAGCGAAGATCCCGCGAGTTTCTCACTTCCTAAATCCTCACGACTCATTCATTCCACTACCCAACCCCCCCTCAGCCAACTCCCAGATAGAGAATGAAAGATCAAAGCTCTCCTTCTCCTCTCTTTATGTCTCTCCCTCTCTTTCTCTCTCACTCCGCAGTTCCAACCCCGATTCCCTCCGCTCCTCCTAGCCTTCCTCCCGTCGCGTCCTTCACTTCTGGTAATTTCTCTGCTCCGCTTTTGATTTCTTCGTTTCTCGCCTTTGTTTCTGGTGTGATTTATGTTTTGTTCTGGTTTTAATTTCAATTTGGGAATGTAGGGTTTCTGGATTTTTCTAGAAGAACAACAAGTCGCTTGGATTTAGGAAGACTCATTGTCATTCTATCTCTCCCTCTCTTTCTCTCTTACTCTTTCTGTTTCTCTGGGACACCCACAGTCTTCATCAACCAGATTGATTGTTTTCCCCAAATTTCACTCAAAACCTAATTGTGTAAGGTAAGTTTGTTGGAATGGTTATGGGTTTTGTAGAAAATAATTTCTATATTAATCTCTTTTGTGAAGTTGTATTGATTAGTCTGAGCTATGTGGCTGGATAGATTTTAGTCCTTGTCATTTGCTAAAGTAGTTTATGTACAAATTGTAGTTGAGCCATGATCATTGTTTTTATTTTTTTAACTTTGTGATCCCCTTAATACCAATTCTGAATTAGATTAACTATTACTTTCATCCTTTTTTTTTAATATTTAGATTGAAGCTAGGTATGTGTATTTTATATACATATATATATGTGCGTGTGTGTGTGTGTGTGTATAACGTTGTTTATATAGAATAAAGAGACCCCCCCCCACCCCCATGCATATATATACGAGTAATTAATATGATTGGTGGAGATTGGTTGAGTTTGTCCAATGTTCTAATTAATCCACTTGAAAAATGAGGATTCAAGGGTTCGATAAAACTCCTCATAAGCTCTGCTTCTGTTTATAGCATACCACATGTTTGATAAAACTCCTCATAAGCTCTACTTCTGTTTTTTTTATCTTTAGCCTGCAACAATTTATATATTGTGCCCTCATGCAATCTCGTTATATGTTTTATTCTAATATCAATCAATATAATTGTTTTAGAATGGATAAATCTTGGATGTCTATGGATAGAAGATCACAAATGTATTATGAAGGGGTTGAAAACTTTTTGAATTATGTGATGCTTCATGCTACTGATATTAACTACATACGTTGTCCGTGCCTAAAATGTGGTAACATCAAATCAAGGACGGTTAAAGAGATAAGAGAGGATCTCTTTTTCAATGGTATAGATCAAAGTTATTGTACATGGTATTGGCATGGAGAAGCTGTTCCAGATAGTAAGAATGAGAAAATAAGTAATCGGGAAGAAATAGTTGAAGATATCATTATCGGGATGGTGGAAGCAGCGTATGATCATTTTGCTTCAAATCCTGAACAATTTGAGAAGTTGTTAGAGGATGCAGAGAAACCTGTATACCCTGGTTCAAACTTCACAAAGTTATCAACCATGGTCAGATTGTACAATATAAAAGCAAAGAATGGGTGTAGTGATAAACTATTTGCAGATTTACTAGAATTTTTAGGAGTATTGCTCCCACAGAAGAATGAAATACCCCCCTCTGTGTATGAAGCAAAAAAACATTGTTTTCTCTCGGAATTGAGTACGAAAAAAATACATGCATGCCCTAATGATTGCATCCTATACAGGAAAGAGCATTTAGATGCAATTGCATGTCCTACATGTGGTTTTTCTAGATGGAAGGTTAACAAAAGTTCTGGGGAGCCTAATAAGGGGGTACTTGCAAAGGTACTATGGTATTTTCCCTCTATTCCAAGATTTCAGAGAATGTTTTATAATAGCAAGACAGCAAAGAATTTGATATGGCATGCCCAAGATAGAGAAGTTGATGGTAAGTTGCGTCATCCGGCTGACTCTCCCTCATGGAAGCTTGTTGACCACATGTGGCTGAAATTTGGTGGTAACCCAAGAAAATCTCCGACTAGCAATTTCAACAGATGGGATTAATCCCCATAGCGCTTTAAGCAGTAGATATAGTTGTTAGCCAGTGATTATGGTCACTTACAACCTTCCACCATGGTTATGCATGAGGCGGAAATTTATGATGTTAACACTGTTGATATCTGGCCCTAAGCAACCAGGTAATGATATCGACGTTTATATGGCATGCCTGTAAGCTTCTCATTATTCTTGATAATATTTTGGTGGTGTTCTGGAATACTGATCATTCATATATTTCATGCATTTATACCATCCATTTCTAAAGTCTTTGTGATGTTTTTGTGTTAAAATGGTTGCATTTTACCTTACCTTGTGTTAGTGTGCAGTTAAATTTGCTTTAGGATCAATTTCAAGCAAAATGGAGAAAAGGAAATAATAAAAACAAACAAAAGAATTGGAAGTTGAGCTTGTCTCCACGTGTGGTGTTTGAAAAAGAAATCAGAAAGCAAAGTGGGGGAGTGAGGATAAAGTGGAGCACTAGGAAGTGGGATGAGGCTTGTCTTCCACTTGTGGCCTTAGTGCTTTGAAAAATCATTGCCCTTTGTTTAAGGCTACACACGGCAGTGGGAAAGAGAGAAGGGCAGATGGCAGAGAGCAAAAGAAGGGAGAGCAACATAGCAGAAAAATAAGGGAGCCGCAACTCCACATGGAAGGAGGATCGGAGAGCATCAGGAGATAACCTCCTTGTAAAAAAGGGTTGTCTTTTTCTTTGATTCTTCATGGATAATTTCTTATGTATTCAAATAATTATGTGTAACTAATTTCTTTTCGCTAGAGTGAAGCACGTGGTGTAAATAATTATGTGTAACTAATGTCTTATTTATTAATCCACTAGATTTTTAAGCACGTGGTGTAATATTCTGTATATTAAAAGATATGCCTTTCCATTGGATAATCATATGAAAAAGGTCTTTTTTGGCATTGCATTAACAAAATGATACCATCAGGGGAAATGAAAGAGTATTTGCTACTTTGTGCTGATAGGTTCTGTACTGGATGGGACCAGATGGATATGTTGCCGACAATTATTTGCGTTTTGTATCTAGGAGCACAAAAACTGAAATGTTATGCCAAACGATATGTGGAAATGATTATTTGAATTGCTATGGTCATGATATCTTACATCCTTTTAAAGTTCTTTGTTTATATGTTTTTATTTTTGCATTTCTGCTGTGCGTGTGTGTGTTGTGGAGACTGCTTTAAATTAATTTGACTAACTTACATTTTATACTTTTTTATTTTTATATGCAGTGCCCTTTGCAAGAAGGAACTGTAGAATGTGGATATTATGTGATGAAATACATGAAGGAAATCATTGATGATCCGAACTGCTCAATTATTACCAATGTTAGTACTACTATTACAAAGAGCACTTAAGCAGGTGTATTCACTTGACGTTTTATTATCTCTATACCGAGTGAAAAAAAAAACACACACACACACATTAGCGAAAAATACGAGTAGAGAGCCCTTGTTCTTTTTGGGCTAGTTGATGCTAATTGACCACTTCCTTATTTAGTTTTTGTCGTAACATGTTCTCTTTGGTTGTGATTTGTTGCAGTTCAAAGAAAAAGCTACATACACTCAACAGGAAATTGATGCATTAAGAATAGAGCGGGCTGAGTATGTTGATGACTTCATCCCAATAGATGAAACACTAGATTAGCTAGTTTGTGAAATTTTAAATTAAGTGAACTTATAGTTTTATTTTAGTAGGAAACTCTACACATTATATTGTCTTTTATAATACTTTGGTAGTGGATGAATTACAAAATTATGAAGCAATATTGTTTAATTTAATATCTTGCTTCTTGGATGAATTATGTTAAGTCTTTTTATATATGTCATCATACATATTTCAGAACATGTATTGAATTGTTTATGACACGCTTTGTGTGTCGTTGCTAATATTCAATGACGTTGGAGTGCTATAGTACATGACACCATACAGATGTCATGTTTACTATACCATGATGCGTATTCCTCTGTTTATGACACATATTCCGCGTCTCCAATTGAAATAGATGACATGCTTTTTTAATTCAATGATGCTTGTTAGGTGTCTCTAAAAGCTATACATGACACTGTGCGTATGTCATGATTAGTATACCATGACGCTCATTCCTATGTTTACGACACTTATTATGTGTCTTAAATGGTAATAGATGACACAAGTTCTTAATTTAATGACGCTTGTTGGGCGTCCTTAAAAGTAATACATGACACTCTTTCAACGTCATAAAAAATATCTTTAATGACACCCACAAAGATGACGCTAAACCCTTGCGTCATTAAACTTTTAACATGACCTATAAAATGCATCATGTATGTAAAAATTTGTAGTAGTGATAATCCTTCATTTCCCCAATGTGGGATCAATATTTTCAATACAATGGCACATGTTTACAGTTTTATATAAATTACGTATACTCAAGAAAACAAATAAGTAAAATGTTAAATTAAGGAAATCATGTACGTTCATGTGAAGGAAAGAAAACAGAATACAAAGAGAGAGTCAATTGAAAAAATTTTACTAGATCGACTACAAAAAATAATAATATAAGATGCTTGTTCAATTACAACCAATATAATGCGTATGTGAAAAATTACCAGGGAAGTTGCTATGTTGATAGTATCAGCGTCATAGGATGTAGTAACTTCATTGTTACCAAGGATTGAAAGCATGACATCCATGAAATCAAGCTCATCACTCATCAGTCCGCCCGGAATCTTCCTCTTGTGCTTATGCTCTTCTAGCCACCCCTTGAACACAACTTCTAGCGCCTTTGCAATCTTCTTCATAGCTTTCTCATGTCCACCCAAATCCAACCACCTCAGCAACGGAATTGAATCCGAAATCACAAAAGTCCCACTTAATCGAAGAAATTCCAAAAACGTTTTCCTCGCCAAATAACGTCCTTGAGAGTACTTCGAGTCAGTAGCTTCCAGAAAACTTTTCCCAACAATCATCCTAAATATAATGTTTTCATTTGTAAACGCAAGCCATTCTTTCATCTCCACCAACACCTTAGTCGAACCACTACTCTTGTTGTTCACTGTCCATCGTCGGTACATTTCTTTCATGGATGCCTTCACTTCAAATTCCCGAATGTGTTTGAGCTTCTCAATGCGGCTCTGGGATAGCACCTCCAGTGTGGCTATCTTGCGTATTTGGCGAAAGTATTCGCCATAAGGACTGAAGGGTAAAAAGGCATAGTTGTAGCCCAGAACTTCTCCGGCTATAGATTTTGGACGGCTTGCAAACACTTTGTCGTTGGTTTTGAAGCAATCCTTAGCTATTTCGGAACTACTGACGACGATGGCTCTCTTCATTCCGAACTTTATAGTGAAAATGGGTCCATACTTGTCGGCCAAGTTACCGAATAGCAAATGGGCAGGTTCAGTTGAGCTTGATAGCAAGTGGAGGTGGCCAATTATTGGCCATGCTCTACCGGCTTCCGGTGGCGCTTTTCGGATTACCCCTCCTGGTTTCCATAACAGGGAGTAGAGAAATAGTGACATGGCCAATGTGACTGCCATGAGAGGTACCACTAGATCATACGAGAGGGGAAAATAATCCATCTCCATGAATAGATAGATGTCTTTCAATTGGATTCGATATTGAAGATTTGGTATGATCGAAAAATGTGCTTGAATAAATAAAGGGTGTGATGAAAGTCGATAATTATTTGCGGGATAACACGGTTAAAATATGAACAATTATTTCCAATATAAAACATATATTATCTGAATGACTCACCATGGTGGGGTTAAAAGTTTTCTATTAAAGTCGATAATTATTTGCTGGAAGATACGGTTAAAGGATATGAACCATTATTTCCAATATAAAACATATATATGAGTGTCATTGGCGCACTATGAGTGTATCCCATTGTTTGGCCTTTTGTTCAATCTTCTGGCATTTGAAACGTGCAATCAATATGTGGAAGTAAACAGAGAAAGTAACGTTCTCGAAAACGTCATGGCATTTCAAACATGCAAAATGTTCAATAGTTATGCATGATTAATATGTTATAAACTTGTGGTATAATAAAAATAAGTAAATATACGTGATACAATTTGGGTGGATTTGTAACACAATGTGGGCGTTTGTTTGCCCTCGTTAAAGTTCACTGGACTGGACAAAATTAAGGGTTAGTCCAGTCCCATGTTTGTTCCCAGCAAGAATTAGCTTTAGTGAGACTAGCTCTCACTCGCCTTGACTAAAGGCAGGACTATCCGATCTTAGCAAGTACCCCCGAGAACCATGGGACTAGCTAAGACCATCATCTCTCTCATCCTTGTCCTGCTCGACGATCACTCACGGCTACTCCTTGTGACCTCCGACCACACACTGCTGTTAACTTTCCAATTCGACTATCTCCTTCAAATACATTTCACAACCAATTCTCACATAAAAATATACCAAACTGAAGCTGGGAGTGAGGGGATTCCGTTTCTGCCTGAAACGAGGCCAAAAGGTGGTCGGAGGTGGCCGTAAATTGACCCGGAAGTCCTCGGCATGTTTGGGTTTCTTCGAATCCATGACAGATTCGAGCATGCAAAGCTTCGATCTGTGTCCAGGGATGGAAAGCAGTTTGTTGGTGGTGCTAACCTCATCCAATTCGACAAGGTTTGGCTGGAAAACACGATGGAAAACCTGTAACTCGTCGGAAAAAATGGAGATGTGAGGTTTCGTCAAATAACACAGAGCTAGAGCGAGGGAGAGAGGAGAGAGAGACTGGAATCGAGAGGGAGTTGGACAGAAAAAAAAAAAAAGAGAGAGATAGAGACTGGAATTGAGATGTCTAATTTGGGAGAAAGAAGGGTGGAACGAAGAAGGGAGAAAAAGAGGGAGAGAAAGAGGGAGAGAGAGACGGTGAAGGAAGGAAAAGAGGGAGAAAAATATAAGATAATAATAAAATATTAATATTTATTAATTGAATAATATAATATTATTTATCCTGCTTTTTAGTCCGACAGTGCACCAAACGTTTCACTAAGCTAGTTAAACTTAGTCTATTCTAAGACAATCCAGCTTAATCCCTCAAGTTAGTCCAGTCCGAGATAGTCTGGTGTAATAAACGCACCCTAAGTGGCTTTGGGACTGTCAAATTCACAAGCTACTTGCTTATAGAAGGGTAATGATAGTGAAACTAAACTTTAGAAACTAAATGACATGAAAATTGATGATTGCATTATCACTTAAGTGTTTAACTCTTAACTAAATTGAAGAAGTCTCAACAAATGAAGAATTCTAATAACTCAGAGTATGAACACGATGAAGATTATAGAAGAAGAAAGCTAGAGAGAGAGATAGAGATAGGGAAAATAAGATTTGAATAGATTCTCATTAAAACATATTGTATCAAACACCAGTACATATATGGACATGAAATAACTACCTTGCACATGTGGGACGTTTATCCAACACACTTCATTACACTATGGCAATCTTATCTAATTACAACTAAATATGCTAATGACACATGGACCTATTAAGTTATTGACACATGGACATCTGTTATTACTCCCTCTTAATACATCTTAGCTGGGAAATCCAAGTCTGAGATTGCTGCAATGTTTGATGAAAACAGGGCTGTGCAATCACTTAGTGAGAATATCAGCAATCTGTGATTCTGTAGGAACATAATGAAATGTAATATCCTTCTTTTGTACCCTCTCTTTCTTACAAAATGCAATATGTATCCAAGTGCTTTATTTGAGAATGAAACACTAGATTTGAACTAAGGGTTAATGCTGAAATATTATCATAATGCAGAGAAAAAGGATACGGCAAAAACTCATGTAAATCCTTTAAAATTGATCTAATCTGACATACATCTGTAGTACAGTGAGCCGATGCCTTGTGTTCAGCTTCAGTCGAGCTTCTTAAAATAGAGGCTTGTTTCTTTGATTGCCAAGAGATTGGATTATTACCAATATATACAATATAACCTGTATTAGATCTTCTGATATTACTACCCATCCAGCATAAGAGAATGCTGAAATATGAATATCCGATGAAGGTCTATAAGTAAGACCACAATCAAGAGTGTCCTGCAAATACCTCAAAATCCTTTTCACAAGAAAGAAGTGTGTTTCAGTAGGTTGAGTCATGTATTGATAGACAACACTGGCAGAATAAGAATTATCTGGCTGGGTGAATGTTAAGTACTAAAGTGCTCCTACTAAGCTTCTGTATAAAGTAAGGTCAACCATTGGAAATCCTTCTTAAATGAGCAACTGAGTATGGGGTTTTGAAGGTGTTGGAGCAGGTTTACAAGTACTCATCCTACTTTCTTGAGTAGTTCCCTTGCATACTTGGATTGATTAACAAATATATTTCTATCATCTTTGTATTGGATATGTAACCCATGAAAATATGTCAACTTGCCCATATCTTTCAAATCAAATTACTCACCAAGCTGAGTAACAACCATTGAAACTTTCAAAGTGTTGGAACCAGTCAAAATTATAACTACATATAATAGTAGAACAATAATATCTTCACCATCATGTTTGACAAACAAACTTGTATCATATTGAGAAACAGTAACCCAAGAGATGGTAACACTTAGACCTGGCATTCGTGTCATGTTTTCCGTGTTCATGTCGTTTTCTTGACATAACCGATATCTTAACAGGTCGTGCCGTGTAACGCCCGTTAAAGTAAATGGGTAATATGACCCGACCTAAAAGGTAATATGACCTGACCCGTTACCTGTTAAAGAAAATATATTTTAAATCAATAAATAATGAAAATGAAAAACATAATTTGACCCAAAAAAAGAAAAGAAAAAAACATAATACTAAATTAGTATATGCATACTATATTGTCACATAAATATTACTTCAAAAAATAAAAATAAAAACATTTGTCTTTCAAGTATTACATACCCTAAAATAAGAGTCTAATGAAAAAAAAACATTAGTACATTACTACAAAATACCAAATGTTCAAGGATATGCAGATTGAAGGGAGTTGCGTTTAATGGGATTTGGAGGGTTTTAAAATAAACGACCATGTAACCATTGTGTAAGTGTAGATGATGCAATCACGAGCATTTATATGTGATTTTACATATTTCAAACTTGTATATTAATGATTATGAATTGTATTTATTTTGAACTCCCTTAAAAATAATATTCATGAGGGTTTATATGGTTTTAAAAATTCAAACGATGATGTACCCATCCTCAAAGCGTAAAGGATGCGATCACAAGCGTTAGCATAATTTTTCACATGTTTTCGTACTTGTAAATTAATTATTATAATTTTTTTAATGTGTTTTGTATTCGAAATTACTTGATATTTTTATTTTAATGTGTTTTATAATTTTTTTAATCTCACTTTTTGCCTATAGTATACCTTAAAAATAAATAAATAAATAAATAAAACTTAAATTTTTTAAATTTTATAGAAAAATAATATAAGAATACATATTTAATATACAATATATATACACACACACTACGGCTACTATATTTTATAGTAAGTTTTTTTTATTAGTAGTTTAAAAAATTAAAATCATCAAAATAACTTTTTTCTTAACATGTCAAAACGGGTTACTCGCATGTAAACCTGTCAATGACCCGTTATAAATGGGTTCTTATCGTGTGACCGGATAACGACCCGATTAGTTATCGTGTCAACCCAAAACAGTTATTTTCGTTTCGTGTTAACGAGTCGTGTAAGAAATTGCAAGGTCTAGTAACACTCCAGTGAACTTAGCATTCCAAGCCTTTAAAGCTTGGTTAAGCCCATATAAGGACTTAACCAGTTTACACACATGATTAGGAAGCTTTGAATCATAAACCCCTATGGTTGTTTCATATAGATATCTTCTTGTAAATCTCCGTGCAAAAAGGCATTTTTTGATACTAATGTCTAAGTTCCCATTTGTGACAGGTAGCAAGAGTCAAAATTAACCTTACTGTAGTGTGTCTCACCACTAGACTGCAGGTTTTTGAATAACCCAAAACATGCTCTTGAGTGAACCCACATGCAACCAACCTTGCCTTACATCTAGCAATATTCCCATAAGGATATTTCTTGATCTTGAAGACCAATTTATTAGCAGGTGGAGGAATTATATTCCATATTCGCTTAATTTCAATGCATCAAACTCATATTGCGTTGCTTGCTGCCAATGAAAATTAGAAGCAACAATTCTAAAGTTTTTGGCTCATCACAATCATTAATATCAGCTATAAATTAATACCCAACAAAACAAGAGTCTTCATGCTCATCAATCTTTAAGGACTTAAG
Organism: Malus fusca; assembly: GCA_035220775.1. Lineage (NCBI taxonomy): Eukaryota > Viridiplantae > Streptophyta > Magnoliopsida > Rosales > Rosaceae > Malus > Malus fusca. Next base: position 43,562,627 of record CM069073.1, on the reverse strand, counting down.
CTCAAGAAGCAAAGCCAAATATGCAACATAATTCTTCTTTCAATGACCCCTGATTGTCACTTTGTTTGCATAGGATGAGTACTACTAGATACTGGATCTGGTATAATTGCCGAATTAGAATAATCTAGAGAGGATATAATAGGGAGTACCTAAAGCTGTGCAAGATCAAGGATAGTTAATAAAGGTTGGAACTGATCTTGACTTTGAGGAGAAACTTGAGAATGTGATGTTTCAAATCCCTGTGAAGACCCTGCCTCATACTGATATGTTGCAGTATCAAAACTATTCCTAGAATAACCATTTACTGCAGTAGAGTTGAAACTAGATGCATTATGAATTTCATGTAGAGAAGAAAAGGAATCCATAGATTGAACCCCATTAGACAAGTTATGCTGTATACCGGGAGAAACTACATTCACAACTATTGGAGAATGGATAAAGGGAGTACAACTTTGATAACCTCTGGAGACACTTGTTTAACAATTTGGCTGGAAAAATGGACTTATCATGAAGCACATGCCTTGACAGAATTAACTTCTTGGATTGCAAATAATGACATATCACACACTTATAACCCAAGGCATATCCCACAAATAAACCCACAAAAGTTATAGGCTGAAGCTTATTATCATTGTAATGTGTTAGATAAAGATAGACAGTTGATCCAAATATATTTAAATCTTGTGAGGGTGGAGGCTTATAAAAAAGAGAACAGTAAGAAGAGAGTTCATTTGTAAAGCTTTACTTGGTATCCAATTTTTAAACTGTGAACTCATTGAAGAACTAGAACCACCATGCATGTATAGAGCTGACATACTATGAGATAAAGAGTTAACGACAGTGTTATTCTCTCTCAGCACCAAGAAGCAAAGCTCTAAATTCTTTCATAGAAATAGAGGTATCTTTAGCATATTCCTTTGGCAATCCAGCTAAAGCAGTAATCATAACATAATTGTCTGAAATGAATTCTCCAGCTGCAGTGAGTCATCCCTAGTACACTTAAGTCTGAGAAGGTATTTATCCCCTAAATCACTCTCCTTTTGAATTGTATGTAACTCAGTCTTTAAGTGATTAACATCAAATTTAGACACAAAAGCATATCTTTCTTCAAGATTAGATCAAGCATCTCCAGTTGTTCTACACCCAATTACATCCTCTATAGCATCATCAGAAAGAGTAGCAATTAAGAGACTCAACAAAGCTAAATCAGTGGACTCTCATTCTTAATAAGCCTCAGATACTTCCCTTGTAACCTCAGTTTCAATATTCAGAACAAACATTAGAGAACGGACTACAGATCTATCAAAATGACTTAAGAGTTTGTAACCTTTCAACACAGTTTTGAACTGAAATGCCCACTTAGTTTAATTGTGATCCCGACAACCCTTCAATTTTAACGATATAAGAAACCATGATAATACCCAAATATAGCAATAGCAAACACTCAACCTTTAATTCTTCAATAACCTACAAAATCAAAATCAAGGAACACTGGCTTTGGCCTTTGGATTCCACTAAAAAAAAAATTAAAAAATTAAAATTAAAATTAAAAAAAAATTAAAAAATTAAAAAAATAATAATAATAATAAAAAAAAAAACTAACTAGATTAAAAGCATCGGGTTTTCATAATCCAAAACTATTTCACAATCAAGAATGATAAAACTGGCATCGGGTTTGAGATATTTATCCAAATACACACAAGAAACTAAACTGAATTTACATCATAACCAAGAACAATCAATATCAAGATCTCTAATTGAGATCAAGAATTAGCAACAACCATCAAGAAAGAATAATATGATGTAAAATTTCAAACATTGAACCTGAAATTTCATCTGAATCCACATTTTCACCATAAACCACCATAACCATCAGAATAGCAGAGACAAAAGAGATCGCAAGAAAGATCGCCGAAATCATAATGAAGTATACCCAATACCATCTCCAATTTTTTTTCTCTGATTTACAACTATAGCAACTGGCTTCACAACCCACAGTAGATCATTGGCTCGACACCATCTTAACTAAATTGAAAAAGTCTCTACAAATGAAAATTCTAAAGAACTTAAGAGTATGAACACGATGAAAATCACATTATGTACGTGTAAATATAATAAATTTAAAGAAAAAAATATATGGAAGAGAGAGAACATGGAAGAGGTTTAAATTTTATTTTTTATAATTTACAATTAGAGATATGCTATTATTAATCTCTGAGGAAACAGAATACTAGCAACAATGGAAGAACTATGGAACTGAGAGATGAAGAAAGGAAGAAGAGAGAGAAAGACTTATTATATTTCTTTATCAACAACACACTAAAGCTGAGAGCAATACATTTCAGGTTATATAGTATTCTCATCTTCTATACTATTACAAAATTACCCTTCAACTACCTCTACTTATCACAACAATATTAACTAACTCATTCGCTCTAAGCTTGACAATTGTCAGCTATTACTCCCCCCTCAAACTCAGTGAGGAACTAGTAAGCTGAGATTGTTCTCATGATTCATAGAGTGGACAGGATCAATGAGTGTTGCTGTTGAGATTGTTGAAGCAGAACTTGCTGAACTTGTAGAACTTGCAGGTGATACATCAGTACGAGAAGCACCCAATGCCAAAGTGTGACAATGTTTGATGAACACATGATTGTGTAAACCTTTTGTTAGAATATCGGCAACCTGATCCTCAGTGGGAATATATTGAACCGTAATGTCTTTCTTCTAAACTTTCTCTCGAACAAAATGATAATTCGTGTCTAAGTGTTTTATCTTTGAATGAAACACTGCATTTGAACAGATTGCCAAAGCAGACAAGTTATCACAGTGTAGGCAAGGAGGAAATGATAACACCTGATGAATGTCTTTGAGAAGTGACCTGATCCAAAACACATCTGCAGCACAGTGAGCTAGTGCTTTGTATTCTGCTTCTGTTGAACTCAGAGAAATTGTTGATTGTTTCTTAGATTGCCATGATATTGGATTGTTTCCTAGGAAAACAACATAGCCTGTGATAGATCGCCTTGTGTTGATGTCTGCAGCCCAGTCAAAATCCGAGTATGCATTTATAGAGAAGTCTGTGCAGTTTGTGTATCTCAAACCACATGTAATTGTGCCTTGTAAATACCTCAAAATTCGTTTGACTAAATGAAAATGCATCTCGGTGGGATTAGTCATGTATTGGCACACACATTAACTGAATGAGCTACGTCAGGTCTAGTAAAGGTCAAGTATTGAAGTGCTCCTACTATGCTTCTGTATTGAGTAGGATCAGTCATTGGCACCCCTTCTGTGATAAGTAGTTGTGTACGTGGTTTAGAAGGTGTGGATATAGGTCTGCAATTCTCCATACCAGCTTTATGCAGCAAATCCCTTGCATACTTAAACTGGTTGACAAACAAAGATCCATCTTCCTAATACTGAATTTGCAAGCCTAAGAAGTAGGTGAGTTTGCCCATATCTTTTAAATCAAATACCTCTGCAAGATCTTGAACCACTTGCTTAATTTGTACCTCACTTGAACCAGTTAGGATTATATCATCCACATATAACAGAAGTATAACCACATCTTTGTTATCAAATCTCACAAACAAACTTGTATCAGAGAGAGAGGTTTTGAAACCCAAAGATGGCAAATAACTTGTGAATTTAGAATTCCAAGCTCTTTGAGCTTGTTTGAGACCATATAAAGACTTGACTAATTTGCAAACGTAGTTTGGATACTTTGAATCAACAAACCCTTGAGGTTGTTTCATATAGACCTCTTCTTCCAAATCACCATGCAGAAAAGCGTTTTTAACATCCAATTGTCGTAGTGACCATCCAAATTGAGCAGCTAGAGTTAGAATTAATCTGACAGTTGTATGTCGAACCACGGGACTAAAGGTCTTTGAGTAATCCAAACCCAGTTCTTGAGTAAAGCCTTGTGCTACTAACTGAGCTTTTTATCTTGAAATAGTCCCATCAGGATTCTTCTTAACCTTATACACCCATTTGTTACCAATAACACGTATGTCATTTGGTGGAGGCACCAGATTCCAAGTGCCTTGTGCTGTCAAAGCATCGAACACCTCTTGCATGGCTAGCTGCCATCGTTGATGAGAAGATGCTTGCTTAAAAAATTTAGGTTCCTCAGAATCTATTATATCAACTAGGAATGAAAAACCTCCAGAGAAATCATTGTCAATATTCAGATACTGTAATTCAGGCAAATCAGCATAATATGCAGCATAATTCTTCCTAGAAATTGCTCCAGTTTGAAGCCTAGTTTGTATACCAGTGTTTGTAGGTAATACATGTACACCAGAGTGATGTGATGTTGGAGAAATAGGTAAAATTACCTGAAGTTGTGCAGGATCTAGGACAGGGAGCAAATGAGTTGTATCAGTTGAAGAAGAAAGAGTGGGACTTGAAGATGTTGAATGAACTGACAAGCCTTCACTATCCATTCCTTGTATGCTTCCATCACTGTGATGCAATCTGTCATTACTGTACTCTCTCACAAGAGATGGCTGTGTAAATTCCAATGGAGATACCTCAGATGAACTCATAAATTGTTGACCAGATGATTGAGACATAGGTGCAAAAATAGGTACTAGTATAAACACATAAGAAGTTTGCACTTGATTTGATTTATCTTGAAGTATAGGCATATTTTGAAGAACTAGTTTATATGGAAAAGTACTCTCATCATGAAACACATGCCTGGAGATAATGCATTTCCTTGTATTTAAATGAAAACATATAGCCCCCTTATATCCCCCTGAGTATTGCAAGAAAACACACATCACAGACCGTGGTTGAAGTTTATTTGCAGTGTAGGGTCTAATCCATGGATAAACTGCACTGCCAAAGATTTTTAAACCCTGTAAGTCTGGAAGTTTCTTGTATAATAGGTAAAATGGAGATACCATATTCAAAGTCTTGCATGGCATCCTATTTATGAGAAACACTGAGTGAGCACATGAAAAATACCAAAACTCAGATGGTAATCCAGCTTGTGTAAGCAAAGTAATTCCAGTCTCTACAATATGTCTATGTTTCCTCTCAGCAATCCCATTTTGCTGAGGTGTATAAGGACATGACACCATATGCATTATACCTTTTTGAGCAAGAAAATTCTTGAACCGTGTACTTACATATTCTCATCCTCCATCAGTTTGCAAACATTTAACAGATATTCCAAACTGATTTAGTACAAATGCATAAAATTTGATAAAGACAGAGAACACATCTGACTTATTCACCAAAGGAAATATCCAAACATATCTTGTATATTCATCAACAAACAGTACATAATACCTGTAACCATCTAAAGACTTTATAAGTGAAGAACCCCACACATCACTATGTATATTTTCAAATGGTGAGGTACATTTATTAGTTCTAGATGGAAATGGTAATTTGGACATCTTTCCTTGAGTACAAGGCACACATATACTTTGACTATAGTCTATACTAACTGGAACCTGAGACTGTTTCAGCATAGAAAACAATATGTCATTGGCGGGATGACCTAGCCTTTGGTGCCAAAGCTGAGACTTCACTACTTGACCCACTAAAGCTACTGGAAATGAAACTGCAGATTGTAAACCCTTGCTCTTTTGAAAAACTGGAATCTGGAACAATTTTCGTGGCCTACTCTTTTCTTGATACAGTATCTCCTTTGTCCGTTTGTCCTACACAAAGAAATTAGTTTCATCACAAATAAACCAAGATTTATTATCAACACATAGTTGCTTGACAGATAATAAACTTCGAGCAATCTGAGGCACATGTAAAACATGTTTAAGGACAAGAGAACGATTATCGGTCTCTATAGTAGTATGACCAACACTCTGAATTGATAAATCAGTACCATTTCCTATTGTAATCTTTTCAAATCCCTCAAATGGCATGACTTGTGACAATCTAGTCATATCAGCTGTCATATGATGAGATGCTCCAGAATCAACAATCCAAGAGTCTGCATGTCCATATTGAGTTGTATGTTGTACACTCATGGCATTGAAAGATGGTGATGGAGGATGGCCCTGAAATGAATAGTTTCTTCTATGAAAGCACTCAAGAGCTGAATGACCCCGCTTACCATAAATTTGACATTCAACCTGAAATCTAGTTGCAGAAACATTGTTGTTATTTCTGTGATAGCAGTTTGTAGCTGTATGCCCTCTTTTATTGCAAATGTGACACTCAATGATCACATTAGTTCTTGTATATGTGTTCCCAGACCAGGTAGAGTTGCCATTATGTCTGAAATTCTTTCCCTTGAACCCACCATTATTTCTATAATTGTATTGTCCTTTTGAACCCTGAATTTTTTTTGAACCATACTGATCTCCATTGATGTTAGACTGCTGAGAGTTAGATCCAGAAGGTGGAAAACCTCCCATATTACCAGCAAGACCATAACCAAACTGTGGTGGATAAAACGGAACCTGTTGTTGAGGCAAAGGATAAAACGGAGGTGGGACAGGATATTCTAGTTGATGTGGAGCTAGGTATGGAACGTGAGTAATGACACATGCTGTAGTTGCTGGAATATGACTATGATTATGAGGATTTGAAGTAGAACCAGATATAGTAGACCCAAAAGTCCCAGAATTATAACTATAACTAGAACCATTCATATACAAGGCAGACAAATTTTGAGACAAGATAGTAGTGTCCCCTTCAATTTCTTTTTCAGCACCAAGCAATTGAGCACGAAAATCTTTTAGTGTAATGGAAGATTCCCTAGCCAAGATGACTATTCGAATAATATCATACTCTTTAGGTAGACCAGCTACTCCAGCGATAATAACATCATTATCTGAAATGAATTCCCCTGCTGCATTAAGCTAATCTCTAATATTCTTTAACCTCAATAGGAACTTATCAATCATATCTATCCCTTTTTAGATTGTATGCAACTCAGTTTTTAGGTGATTCACCCTTGACTTAGACACCGAAGCAAATCTATCTACTAGATTGGTCCAAGCATCAACAGCAGTCTTACAACCAAGAACATATTCCATAACTTCATCAGAAAATGTAGCCAAAAGAAGACTAAGTAAAGCCATATCTGTAGATTCCCAATCTATAAATGCCTGTGTAACCTCCTTAGTTATGCCTAAATCTGTATGAGTGACAAATTTAGGAGGACATACATCTGTGCCATCGAAATGACCAAAGAACTTGTAACCTTTAAGCACTGACACAAATTGAAAGGACCATTTTGCAAAATTGTCATCTTTCAACTTAATGGTAAGTATACCAAGAAGACTATCCACTTTCGGTGGAGCCATGATTGACTACAGACCAACTAAGTCACACTGCTTTCTATACAAAAATAATTCTGCCTTTCACCAAGTGATTGACACTCTTCGATTTCTTCCGTTTACCAAGAAATTGACACTCTTCGAATTTTATCAACAAGAAAGAAAGACTGATACTTTCTGTTTGAACAAGAAAGACTGATACTTTCTTGAATTCACCCAACACCGAAGAAAGATTGATACTTTCTTGAAATCACACAAACTCTACCAAGAAAGACTGATACTTTCTGGAACACACAAGATTCAACAAAATTATTGAACACAAGTACAATTTAGAACACAGAACAAATCCCCAAACTTCATCATGAATACAATCATCATCAAACACATCATATTTCTTCAACAAATCAATTACTCATAGATCAATCATAGAAATCGCAACAGAAATTTATCTCAAGAACCAATTAGATATCACCTGAGAATAGCAGATTCACCAAGAACGCTTTGCAAAACCCAGATCGAAAACAAATCGTCGAGCAACCCTCTGAGGCAACGATGAACCCAGATCTTTCAATGATTGCAGCGGAAGAACCTTCAGGACCGACTACGGTAGCAAGCCAAATACGGCGATGATACCATATTAATCTCTGAGGAAACAGAATACTAGCAACAATGGAAGAACTATGGAACTAAGAGATGATATCGAAGAAGGGAAGAAGAGAGAGAAAGACTTATTATATTTCTTTATCAACAACACACTAAAGCTTAGAGCAATACATTTCAGGTTATATAGTATTCTCATCTTCTATACTATTACAAAATTACCCTTCAATTACCTCTACTTATCACAACAATACTAACTAACTCATTAGCTCTAAGCTTGACAATTGTCAGCTATTAGCTATGTGACATGTGTACAAGGGAAGAAAAAAATAGTAATGCATTAGTTTGTGTAAAATTATATTACTGTCAATGATTGAAGACCAAATTATTTTTTCATCTTTTTTTATTGATAAATAGAATTTTGAAGAGCTAGAACCTTACTTTGGGGTAAAAAAGCTTTCCCAAAATAGTTGGACATAAAAGCCCCTGAAAAAGAATTCAAAACTGGCTTGAAATTGATGATAAATAGTTTAAAAGGGTATTTCGTAAGCAAAAAGCAAAATAGAAGTAAAATGGAGAAAGAGAAATCAATTAGAACTTGGAAACTGAAGAAAAGTCCCCACAACCATGTTCGACACAAAAGAATTCTCTCAAACAAAACTGTCGTACGATTTCTAAAAAATCCTATTTCAGTACAAATGTCATTCAATTTGAGAATCAAACTTCCTTTCTCAACCCCCTCCAAGCAAAAAGGTAATTCTTGTTTTCTTAATGAAATTCTTTAGTTTCTGCAATGAGTTTTGTGCGTTTCTTTTGAAATTATATGGTTTATATTCAATTGCTTATGAATGTCAGTCTTGCATACAATTGGTGATTTTGTTTCCCATTTATTTTGCCTGATTAGTATGTGATTTTTTAGGAAGTCTACTACTATATTTTCTTTGTGTGCAGGGCTACATGTAGAGTTCCATTCAAGCAACCACGTTTTTATCATCCTTCTTTGATCTATTTTTGAGTAAAATTCTTCACTTAATTGCTTGAATTTGACTGCGGTTTGAATATTTATTTCGCGTCTTCCTTTTCTTTTTTACCTCCGTTTTATTGTCAATTGCATTGCTCAAATTTCATGCAGGGTTATGGTTAGAGTCCCCATCACGCGAAACTCCATGGATATGATCTTCCGAAGAAGCAGAGTTGGTCATAATGCAGTCAAGGAAGCATTTTTGGTTCTTAGTTATCTGTTAGTTGCTATTGCATTTTAAGTTGATATCGTTGTTTTTATTTCAAATTTGATAATGTTCGTTTTGTAATTTCTTATGTATGAACCAATTTTTTCCTTTCCGTGACATATAGTAATTAGGTTTTGATTAGCTCCATCTTCACCATGACCAAAGGCAGTGTTCAATCAACATAAGCATCAAAGATGATGTTTGTCAATTAATAATCTCAACCAGATATTGTTTGGGTTAAAACTTGAACTTTGGGCCTAAAGAAGGAATTGGCCCAAAGGGAGGCCAAGAAAGAGAGATGGCTGAAGCCCAACCAAAGCCCAGAAATCAGAAGAGGCCTTTTCCGACTTGGTGCAGTTCACTTGCACCACTTGCTCACCTGCCAAGCCACCAAGTGGAGTAGGCTAGACAGCTAATCAGCCCAAAAAGTACTTTACAGTGGCAGAAACAAGTAAATAGCTGATGAGTCACTATCCCTCAAGCTGCATTCGAGCAAGATGGCAGCTACAGGAAGCCCAGCCGAGTTGCCTATAAAAGAAGAAAGAGAAATCTGGAATAAAGACACTCAAACAAACAAATACAAGCACAAACTCTGCTCAAAGCCAGATTTGCCTTCAAACGATAGCTGTAGTCAGCCAAAGCCTTCATCCCTCTCGGGATCAACTCTCACTCAACCCTTTTTGTAATAGCTCTGCTACCTTGTCTAAAACACTTGCTGTAGTATCGATTTCTCTCTGTAAACTCACCTCTCAAACCCCTTTTTTCTAAACTCTCAAACCCCCTGATAAACCACAAATATAGGAAGTTGCAAGACGCCCAGTTTTGCCCGACAAGGTGAAACCTTGCCCGACCCTCTTTGGTTTTGTCTTTTCATTTATTAAACTAGCAATATGTTGTATACTTTCAGTTGTATTCAAGTTGTTTCTAGTAAAATGATGATTAAAAGACTCTCTCAGTTCTTGAATCCGATTTAAAGATGTCTTCACTATTTGAATCAGATCTAAGTTCTAATCTTTCGGACATATAAGAGTGATCATGTAAAAGTCCTTGGTCTCAAGGCATAAAAAAAGAACTTTATGTGGACTTAACCCACCCACGACAATCCTTGATAAATGAAGAAGTCTGAAGTTACTTGGGGCGCAAGTAATCGACTGATCTCGTAGTTTTACCACTGTTATATTATGATTATTCTAGAACGTTTGAGTATGGAATGAGTTCTGATAGGAAGCCTCAAGGCCTACACCTAAGGCCCCACAAAGGCACCTATTTGGATTCGTTCTAAGCTCTGCGGGCTAGAACGTTTGAGTATGGAATGAGTTCTGATAGGAAGCCTCAAGGCCTACACCTAAGGCCCCACAAAGGCACCTATTTGGATTCGTTCTAAGCTCTGCGGGCTAGCTGATCAGAAGTATAACGGTGGTAATACTATGTGCGACAATGGAACATGCATTATATATGTCCAAGTACTGGATTGGTTATGGATTGGAAGCCTCAAGGCCTATACCTAAGGCCCCACAAAGGCACCTGTCATAATTAATATAGTCTCTCGGGTATATATATATATATATGTACATAACTGAACTCAATCTCCATTCTACATCTGCCATGCTAAAGATGGCAGTGGCACGCCTGAGCACGTGAAAGTTAACCTTGATTGTGAGCCTTAAGGCCTACACCTAAGGCCCCACAAAGGCACATTTCAGAGTTAACTGTCCTTCTCTTTTAGCCTTGCCCGACAAGCCGTGCCCGACGAGCCTTGCCCGACGAGTCTTGCCCGACAAGCCCGACAGTAAAGCAGAAGCCTGACAGCCAAACATCAACCGGCGCCAACCTCTCCCGGGGAGCTATGTGCTCGTCGGCCAGGAAACATCCCCGACAGAAATTCCTGCCACGAACATAGTTTTGGCACGCCCGGTGGGATACACTTGATCAAAGCAATATGTCAGGATTACCAGAAGATTTGCAAACTACCCTGATGTAGATGTTGCAAAGATTGGAGGATGTCTCCACAAATTTCCAAAAGGAAGCTGGTATGGTCCCGAGACCAACTATTCCTACATCTTTACCTCATCCTGGGGAAAAAGATAATTGGGAGAAAAAGAGGCTCAAAACTAGCCAGTTAGAAGAAGCAGTGGTGAACAGACTTGCAGAGCCCTTCTCAGAAGCCCCAATAAATATGATCAATATGACATGGGCTGAGAAGGGGAAGGAAAAAGTCACGGAGCCAATAGATGAAGAAAGATTGGCTGGCAAAACTATAAAAAGGGTAATTAAGTTGCCCGAGTATCCAAAAGCTGCCATAATCAAAGGGATGGTTTTGTGCAGCAAGTGCCAATGCGAGTGTGAGCTCGAAATACCACCCTCAGGAGTTCTCATTGATCAAGAGTTGATCAGAAGAAATGAGGCCCGTGAGAAATCTAGACGGGCTGCAGGAAAAGATGCTTCCCGAAGTGTCTTTCAACGTTTAGGAGGCGATTCCCAGCGTAAAGCTTTATCAGAAGTTTTTTGAAACCGTGAAGCTTCTGAAGAGGCAGAAGACATGGAGGCCAAAATACAAAGGAGTGTGGATCATCCTCAATATGGCCATATGGGGGGAGAAGCTAAGAAGAATGATGGGATAACAAATCTTGTCAAGAGAAATAACCCTGCCCACCTCGGACGAAAATGGTACGTGGTTGGAAAGAATGGACAGCCCGTCAAACCAATGGGAGCTTCCATGGTCAGAAGAGTACAAAGGCAACACAAAGCCTATATGAACTCCTTGAAAACCCCTGCGACCTCGGAAGCATCTAAGAACCAAAAGGTGGAGAAAACATCATCTGAGGGGAGTGATGCGAAATATATAACCACACAAATTAAACCCTTTTTTTTATCAAATGTAGTAAAGTATGTAAGTAGGGATCGTTCTAGGCCGGGGATTAGGAGGGATTGCTAAATCACTTGGAAACTGACTTGAAAACGTAAAAACAAAGTTTAAAACACTAAACTAGACTCAAAGAATGCAAAACTATACTTTAAACACTAAAACAAACCAAAAGACTCAAAACAGTACCTAAAGACTCAAAACTGTCTTAAAGACACAATCTGGGCAGTTTTAAACACTAAGGAAGAATTTGAACGAAAATATGTTATAACTTGACTCAAGACACTTAAAAACACAAACTAAATTGATTTCTAACTAATATGACTCAACAAAATAAAGGGGGATTGATTTTAGACGAATTTGAAAACAAAACAAGAACTTTGTAAAACAAAATAGGTTTTAAAACGAGATTGATCAAATTAAATGGATGAGAAGCTAGCTAAGGGGTTCTTCTCCACACATGTTATTTTTGCATACAAAATGATTTCCAATTGCTTTTCGATAAACTATGAATACTCAACGCCCCAAATTAACCGTGAATTGCACTAATTAACCCTCAGTTTTTCCACAAGTTATTGGGTTGGATGATTGCATACGACAACCCAAAACATTCCCTACAAGTTCCCTACATGAATTGCATAATAGAGATACAAGCAAGAATCATTAAGTTCTATGAAAAACATAAGCATTGACGAGGCACTCGTTACTATGAATTGCATGAAACTTATGCCAAGAATTTACTTAACACGATTGTGATCAACAACCTTTACTACTTATGAATATAAGTTCATAACGATTAGGTGAAATTTCTTATATCCTAGCATCAAACTTATGCATGAAAATTAAGCGTGCACTCTCAACCAACATACACAAATTAGTTTTAATTCATAGAGATAAGTAAATTAAATTCACAATTCATGAAACGCAATTGGAAGTAATCAAATCATATAGCAAGTATAAACATGGTTTTGAATCCCCCCCTAGCCAAGGGGGGTTTAGTTCCTCATACTCGCAATTACATAAAGATAACTCAATTTAAACATTGAAATCAAAGATAGAAAACACCTAGAAACGCTCCAACACTCCCAAGGCTTGGGCATAGGCACGGCACAAGATGTTCCTTCTCTTTCCTTCCTTGCAAGCAGCGGCACTAGAGGTTTTGGACGGTTTTGGGTGGTTTTTATGGTGTAGAATGGATGTGAGATGGTATGGTAGTGTTTAGGATAGGTGGAGGGTGCGGCAAAGGTAAGGAATTATGGATGTATGGTGATTTGGGAGTGTAGAATGGTGTGGAATGTGGCTGGACGAATTTCTGAGATCAAAGGGAGTATTTTTCATGTGTATGGGAGGTGGTATTTATAGGCTTGAGAGAGGACCACTCCATTTCCTTTGCATGTGCAGCTTGTGTGGGTGTGAGTTGTCATGTTTCCCCTTTACATTTACACACACATGCTTCATCATTTCAACTTCAAAGCACACACATTTTCTGCCCATGTTTCTCCTTTCCTTTGCATGTGTTGTGCCTTCTCTTCTAGCTGTGCATTTCCACTTGCTGATCACTCATATATTTCATGCATTTATACCATCCATTTCTAAAGTCTTTGTTATGTTTTTGTGTTAAAATTGTGGCATTTTACCTTACCTTGTGTTAATGTGCAGTTAATTTTGTTTCAGCATTGTTTTCAAAGAAAATGGGCTGAAAAGAAAATAAAAGAAATAGAATAAAGAAAGAAGTGGAGGACACGATGGCATAAAGAAAACAAGAAGGGAGTGCAGCACTGACAGAATAAAAGAATGAGGAAGGGGAGAGCACGACATGAATAAACAAAGGGAAAAGTGGGTTGATGGGGGAGACACTGAGCAGAAGATAAGAGATGGCAGTGCACTGACGCAGCAGAAGGGGAGACACGGGCTGGAAAGAACAGACAGAAAGAAAAGAGAAAGAAAAACAGAAAATAAAGAAATGGGAAGGAAGTGGAGTGCAATTGGGACGGAAAGGGAGACTGACAGCAAGCAGAAAAGAAAAATAAAAGAATAAGAGGTGAGGGAAGAGAGACCAGCGGGTACAAAAGCAAGCTGCCTTGCGCAGCGTGAGCCTCGGGGAGGAGAAAAACAGAAGCAGCAAAGCTGCCTTGCAGTACGAGAAGGGCACAGACAGAAGCAGCAAGCTGCCTTCTCTCTCGGTTAAATCTTTCCAAACTTATATTTTACTTTTGGTTTAATTTGATAATGATGTGTAACTAATTTTTAGTAGTTAGGGGCTGTTTTGAAGCCCCGAATATGATTGTAAATTTGTTGTGATATTTTGTTTGAATGACTTTTATGAAAGGATGAAAATTGTTTCACTACTTATGTCATTGATAAATTCTTTATGTGTTTCTATGGATGCATACATAGTGAGCATATCTAGGATTTTAATGCTATGAATATATGTGTGCCTGCCCTTGTTGAATGAGGACCTACATATGTTCTAAAGTAGCACTTGTTAATTGTGGTTAACATGTGAAACGATTTCTAGGATAAGTAAGACAACGCCAGTACTTACGATGCCTTGTGATGACTCAAACTCTTTTTATTCTTAATGATTTCTACTTGTTAAATCTATGAACACGCCATTCTAGATTGCATGCTAGGGACTAAGTTGAGTTGAAAACGCCATTCTCTTAACATACTACGTAAGAAAGAGTAATAGGTTGAGTTCTAACATTGAGCCAACTTGAGCATCTTCATCCGGAAATAAAAGAAATTTGAATGAAACATAACATGCTTGCATGATTATTTGGTGGTGGATAGCATTTCCCCTAACTCATTTTCTTAACTTGTGAATTAAAATCTATTGGTATTATTTAAAATTGGTTTCTGTACTGTTTTTGTACGATTTAATTTAAATAGAAAATCAACTCCAAAAATCCCAAAAATTTGTGTGAGCATAGCTTGGTGTGTTTAGTTTATGTGTATAAAATTTCGTTGCATTCTGATAAGTGTAAGTTAGTCTAATAAGTATTGTTCGGTGGCTGGTCAGTGGAGACAGCCACCCTGTTTTTGTGACATTTTAAGTATTTGGATAAAACAATCTTCTGCGGGAAAGACCCTTATTTTCATATGCTACAATTGACAAATCTTAGTGTTAATAAGGAAAATCAATAGGATTATTGTGTGCTACTTTGTGGTGCGTTATAATTACTACCAAATTTTTGGCGCCGTGTCGCCGGGGATTGTTATTTCTGATTGCTTATATTTTATTTTTATTATTTTTTTATTTTTATTTTTATTTATTTTTATTATTTTCTATTTCTTGTCTATTTAGTGTTTTTGGTTTTGGGTTTATTTCAGGTACTTTTTGTAGTATATGCAGAAGCGAAGGTCCAAGAGCATTGATATAGCTCCCTACAATCCTGAGCATGAACAAATACTTCGAAAGGTACTAGAGAAGTAAGACATGGATTTTGCTAGCATTCAAGCTCAATTGGCAAATCTTACTTCTCAATTGTCACAATATGCCGAAAGGACCACAATGCAAAGTGCCTCTACATTTGATGTGCCCTATGACCAAGGATATCAAAGTCCTCAATTTTCTGCAAATGAAGATGTTTGGGGATATCAAGGCCATAACCAATCAAGGGGCAACATGTTTTCCAACGCTTGCAATTCAGATTGGAGAGGTAATTCAGATTATATGTGGGATGAACCTCAACAATTTCAACAAGGTGGATATTTGCAGCAAGACGAGTTCTATTCAAGATCTATGCAGCCACCACAGCATCCCCCACAACAATTCCAATCAAATCAAAGTATGCCCGTGAATTATAATGAAATTCTTGAAGGACTAATTTCTTTGACGCAGGGTTCACAAAAAGAAGAACAATTGCCGCCATCGGAAGAGTTCTATCAGTGGCCATATGAACCATTTCAGCCTCAACAACAACAAGCTCCAAGTAAGTCTCTTGAGGATTTAATTGCTTCTTTAGCTAACTCTACTCAATCTCATCAACAGAAAACAGACAAAGCAATTGAAAACCTTGAGCGCCAAATGAGTCAGTTAGCAAGTTTGATGGGGCAACAACACCAACCAGGAAGGTTGCCTAGCCAAATTGTGGCAAATCCAAATGCGGAGCAGTTAAATGCTATGACTTTAAGGAGTGGAAAAGAAGTTTTTGAGCAGCCAAGGATGCAACAAGGGGAGTTACAAACCAAAAATCTTGAGCAAGATGAAGCTTCAACAGAAATTGAAAAGTGTCCTAAAGCAGTTAAATTGAACAAAAAAAGATTCTAATACGGTAAGTAAAGAAATTCAAAATTCATTTAACTCATGTGTCCCCATTCCTTTTCCTCGCAGGTTTTTAATTCCCATGAAAGATGAGAGTGAAAAAGAAATTCTGGAAGCCATTCCAAAGGTGCAAAGTGATATCCCAATTCTTGGCACACCAAATCAAGTTCCAGATTGTGTTGAAGTGTTCAAAGAACCTTGTACACCAAGAAGAAGGATTCAAGAGAATGAAGTGGTTGAAGCATATCAAGAATACATCCAAGAGGCTGTGCATGAGACAATCAAGCCCAAAGCAGTTGAGTTTGATGACACGGGACAAGCCACAACCATCATAGTAAACCTGGCCAAGTTCAGTCCCGAAAATGTTCAAAGATGTGGTGTTTGTCATTGAGTTTGTGTCGGAAAAAGAAAGTAAGCCATCTTCTCCAACTTCGATTTTATTTTATACTAACTTGCTGATTTTGATGATTCAGGCACCTACACTAGAATTTAAACCATTGCCGGATCACGTCAAGTATCACCTTCCATTCAATGATCAATTCCATGCTATGGGCCTTATCCAAGTTTAGATTGAGGTGTCGTCCAGCTGGAAGACGTTAAAGCAAGCGCTTCTTGGGAGGCAACCCATGTATTCAAATAAGGAAGATCTATGAATCGCTCCACAATCAGTTTTGCGTTTCTAAAAACCTTCCCTTTTACTGCGTTTATTTTGCCTTGTTTGTCATTTTTATTTGTTGCTTGTTTGATTGTTTTTTGTGTGGATTTTTGTTTGAAACTTTGACAGGTAAATAAAGTGTTTTTACATTGACTTTAGTAGAGAAGGAACATTTGGTAGAAAAAAAATTCAAAGATGTGCATACAAACATGAAATGAGTCTTCATTGGTCAGGAGGTGCCTCAACATTCGACGGAGCTCCAGAAAGACGAAGCACCAGAGATTGATTATCCGGAGCCTCAACACTTGGTGAAGCGCCAGAAGACGAAGGCAGAAGTTGCCTCTCGAGTAACGCCACAAACCTCTGATGATCACTCTGAATCCGCACTTCGGACTCCTGCAGCTGATCAAGCTTCCTCTTCATGCTTGTTGAGTAATTAGTTGCGAGCATGTGCAACTCTTTGTTCTCATGCCTAAGCACTCTGACCTCTTGCCGAAGACTAGCCACTTCAGCCATCAACGACTCAACCTGACGAGATCGAGCAAGAAGACGCTGGCCCATGTTTGATACTGAGCCTGCACATCGGACGCTGTAAGCCAGAGAATCCTGAACAGCCAGTTCGTCGGACCGCCTGGAAATTATCCTAGTGTCTCTAGGATTGAGAAGATTTCTGGCCACCACCGAAGCGGTTGTATCATTCATCATCATGGAATCCCCAACTGTAAGAGGACCATTTGGGGATATGAAGGACGGCTGCCAAATGTTGGTTGGAGAAGACATATCAATATCTTCCCCAACATTCAAGTTAAGGCGACGGTCAGAAGGGCAAGACATATTTGAAAGTGTGAAGAAAAATAAGAGGTCGAACAAATCAAGTTCTTAGAAGTGCAGGTAGGGAGCTTTTACTGGTGGAAAATTCAAGTGTGCTTTGGAATGTGATGAATGCCTCTCTTTAAAAATCAGCACTCGACGGAGCTTCAGAAATTGAAGAGGCAAGCTCAGAGATCGAAGAGACGTCTGCTTTCTCAAAAGATGGGCTGCTCAGAAACCAAGCGCCGATTCCAGATATCGAAGAGGCGCCAGTCTTTTTCAGCCTCATCAACACCTGTCACAGGCAGCGTCAGCTTTGAGGAAATCACGGGCAGTTTGTCGAAGCGCCGATTCCAACCATCTGCTTTTCCAGACGTGTCAACATCTGTCACATGCAGCGTCAGCTTTGAGGAAATCACGGGCAGTTTGTCGAAGCGCGGATTCCAGATATCGAAGAGGTGAGAGTCTTTTTCAGCCTCGTCAGCATCTATCACATGCAGAGTCTGCTTTGCGGAAATTACGGGCCATCTGTCGAAGATTTCTGGTGAAGTAGAAAGCACGTGAAGTTTACTGTTCAATCATCCAACGGTTGCCGATAAGAGTGAAATGACAGTACCGGTTATTATTTCCTATAAATGTCGACCTTCACCCTCCATGGCAAGGCAGGCATACATAATCCTTCTTCATCTCCGAAAATGCATTCCCAACGAAGCCTCTCGAGTTACTCTGTGTTTCTCATCCCTTGGGGTACCTCTGCAAATAAGTCATCAAGAGCAAAAGTATTTCATATCATGAAGGTTGAAAGCAAGAGTATCTCATATCATGCTTTATCCCTGTCCTTTTCCTTGTCTTTGTGACAAGGAGAAAGCGAGCAATCAGCCAGCACTTGGTGTCAATCTTCCGATCTAAGAACCGACTGCCTGGAACTCCTTCCTGATTGCTTACCTAGCATTGCTCTCGAGTGCTCATCTTCAACTGCTGATGTACTTCCGAAGAAGATGCCACATCTGCCTGGAGAACAGATAAGGCAAGTGAAAATGATACCTTGAAGCATGTGGAGACAATGTGCTACTTCATCTTCAAGATCAAGTCTCATTTTCCTTGCTAAGAAGTTCCCCAGCCCAGTTCAAGAATAAACCTGTGGAATGATACTTCTTCAAAAGCAAAAGTATCTCATATCATCAGAGTCAAAGGCAAAGATATCTCATGGCATGTTTTTCCTTTACCATTGCTCTTGCCTGCGAGACAAGGAGAAAGAAAGCAATCGGTCGGCACTTGGACAGATTGAACAAAGAAACAGACCACCACCTCTACCTCGTGCCTACCTGCCGTGCAGAAGAAACAAGCAGAGAAGAATGCAGCCTGCAGACTTAATCAACCCGGCAGAAGAAGTCCGAGTTGAAGCCAAGAGCTCGAGAAGCTTCAACAACATATGGACGCATCAGTCGCCAAAGAGCAAAGCCTCGCCGTACAAGGCCATCAAATCACCACCACCAATCAAGTCTCATTTTCCTTGCTAAGAAGTTCCCTAGGCCAGTTCAAGTTCAAAGCTATGGAAAGTCAACAAGATCATCTCTCCATAACCAGATTTGCGTTCTTAAACTCTACTCTGTTTGGTTTTTACTTTGCCATACTTGTCATGTTTATTCGTTGTTTGTTTGGTTGCTTGTTTTTGTGTGAGTTTATGCCTGAAACATTGAAGACAATGTTTGATTTAAGTGTGGGGGGGGTAACCAAGTTGTTTTACATGAAATTCGTGGGAGTTATCACCCATTACTTCTAGTGTTGTTCCTAGCTGTTTTAAGTGTTTTTAAGCTGTTTTGGAGTGTTTTAGTGTGTTTTGATATAAAAATCCGAAAATATCATAAAAATTTGAAAAATTATTTTGAAAAAAAAAAAAAAAAAAAAAAAAAAAGTTTTTGCATTTTTATTGTTGTTTGTAGCTACTTCTAAATTCAATGATGAGATTTGATCTTAATTTCCTTCTTACTTTCAAGAAGTCTAAGTTCTTTTCGTTGTCTTTGTGTTAACTATGATTTTCAGAAATCAACTTGAAAATAAATGTGCCTAGTCTTGTCAATGTGAAACTTGAGCATGATTTAGCGTTTCATATGTGAATCATGTGAGATTATGTAAACCTTGTGAGTTTTTGAGCCTATACATGATTGAACCATTATGCATCAATCTCATTCCTTCTTGTGCGTATGATCTCACTGTACATGTATCTCTAGAACTTGCTTTATACTTCTCGATTCATTAATCAATTCACGTAATAACTTGGAAGTGATATAGGCCATATTTGGATCGTTTGAGCCTTTCATACCTACCTTATGTGCTATGTTTATCCATAGTAGCCCATTGAGCCTTTAACTAAGCCATTTCTTTGTTAGCCACATCTCTTTACCTTGCTCCAATATTGGAGTTGAGCCCATACACAAAAATCGATTCCTTATTGTTTTGAGAAAGTATTACATGGGTTGTGCTCTTGGGGGTGTCATTTATGTAGAAAGATGGATGGAGCATGTGTATTACAATGAAATGTGAATTTGATGGGTGATGTAGCTTTGCAGATTTGTTTCTTTCAATTGAAAAAAAAAAAAAAAAAAAAAAGAACAAAAAGAACAAAAAACGAAATATATGAAAATTGGAAAGTGTTGATTTGTCGAAAATGTGTCGGTAGAGTATAAATTTCATTTTAAAGTTAAATTTGGGGAGTAACAGGTGCTCGAGGTTTTATTATTTTGCTTTCAATTTGAGATGGTGTGATATTGAGGTGTTGGAAAACAACCAAAGTGTACTTTCTCAAAATTTTTGATTTCCATATCCTTTCTTTCATTAGCCTATCGCCTTTAGCCCCATTACAACCGTAATAAAGTCCTATTGATCCAAGGTATTACTTAAATATTGATAAGCGAGTTAGGTGGACAAGCAAGCATATGGCGGCATGTACAATGAGATCACTTGAGTGAAACACATTACCCAAAACTTATGAGTGAATGAGCGTATGTCTTGTGAGAAACTCACATGTTTGCATATGATGATTTAAAGGAGCTTGGAATTGCATTGACATGGCTAGCTCACACATGGCTTTTCTACGTTTTGTTTGAAGGAAATTTGGTTAACTATTGGATGATGTTTTGAGCTCTTGCTTACTTCTTGGCAGTGTATTTCATGATTAGCACTTATCTCTGAAATCGAATTTGAGAAGTTGGCTACTAAGTTGTTGAATCTAGTCTTAGTTGAGTGGTTTTATTTTGTGTTTTATTTTGCTAGAGGACTAGCAAAAATGTAAGTTTGGGGGTATTTGATCACTCATATATTTCATGCATTTATACCATCCATTTCTAAAGTCTTTGTTATGTTTTTGTGTTAAAATTGTGGCATTTTACCTTACCTTGTGTTAATGTGCAGTTAATTTTGTTTCAGCATTGTTTTCAAAGAAAATGGGCTGAAAAGAAAATAAAAGAAATAGAATAAAGAAAGAAGTGGAGGACACGATGGCATAAAGAAAACAAGAAGGGAGTGCAGCACTGACAGAATAAAAGAATGAGGAAGGGGAGAGCACGACATGAATAAACAAAGGGAAAAGTGGGTTGATGGGGGAGACACTGAGCAGAAGATAAGAGATGGCAGTGCACTGACGCAGCAGAAGGGGAGACACGGGCTGGAAAGAACAGACAGAAAGAAAAGAGAAAGAAAAACAGAAAATAAAGAAATGGGAAGGAAGTGGAGTGCAATTGGGACGGAAAGGGAGACTGACAGCAAGCAGAAAAGAAAAATAAAAGAATAAGAGGTGAGGGAAGAGAGACCAGCGGGTACAAAAGCAAGCTGCCTTGCGCAGCGTGAGCCTCGGGGAGGAGAAAAACAGAAGCAGCAAAGCTACCTTGCAGTACGAGAAGGGCACAGACAGAAGCAGCAAGCTGCCTTCTTTCTCGGTTAAATCTTTCCAAACTTATATTTTACTTTTGGTTTAATTTGATAATGATGTGTAACTAATTTTTAGTAGTTAGGGGCTGTTTTGAAGCCCCGAATATGATTGTAAATTTGTTGTGATATTTTGTTTGAATGACTTTTATGAAAGGATGAAAATTGTTTCACTACTTATGTCATTGATAAATTCTTTATGTGTTTCTATGGATGCATACATAGTGAGCATATCTAGGATTTTAATGCTATGAATGTATGTGTGCCTGCCCTTGTTGAATGAGGACCTACATATGTTCTAAAGTAGCACTTGTTAATTGTGGTTAACATGTGAAACGATTTCTAGGATAAGTAAGACAACGCCAGTACTTACGATGCCTTGTGATGACTCAAACTCTTTTTATTCTTAATGATTTCTACTTGTTAAATCTATGAACACGCCATTCTAGATTGCATGCTAGGGACTAAGTTGAGTTGAAAACGCCATTCTCTTAACATACTACGTAAGAAAGAGTAATAGGTTGAGTTCTAACATTGAGCCAACTTGAGCATCTTCGTCCGGAAATAAAAGAAATTTGAATGAAACATAACATGCTTGCATGATTATTTGGTGGTGGATAGCATTTCCCCTAACTCATTTTCTTAACTTGTGAATTAAAATCTATTGGTATTATTTAAAATTGGTTTCTGTACTGTTTTTGTACGATTTAATTTAAATAGCAAATCAACTCCAAAAATCCCAAAAATTTGTGTGAGCATAGCTTGGTGTGTTTAGTTTATGTGTATAAAATTTCGTTGCATTCTGATAAGTGTAAGTTAGTCTAATAAGTATTGTTCGGTGGCTGGTCAGTGGAGACAGCCACCCTGTTTTTGTGACATTTTAAGTATTTGGATAAAACAATCTTCTGCGAGAAAGACCCTTATTTTCATATGCTACAATTGACAAATCTTAGTATTAATAAGGAAAATCAATAGGATTATTGTGTGCTACTTTGTGGTGCGTTATAATTACTACCACTTGCTCCAAAGACAAATGAGTGTAATCATAACCCCATTTGCTGCTGAGTGTTGATGACAAAGCAAAACACAAAACAAGTGCCTTTACTTTCTCATTTTATTAGTCAAATCTGCTTAGCCCGTTTCTGAACCTTTCAGTGTTAAAATGCCCATAACTTCTTCTAGAAAAAGGATATTGACAATCTGTAAATTGCTCCAGAAAATAGACATCCGTAGCTTTCCAAGCATATAAGGTTCATGCTGTCATTCATTCGGAGCTGTTCGTAACATGCTTCCAAAGTCAGCTAATCTGCACAGGCAGTTTTGACGAATTTGTTGGTTGTCCATGCCGTGTGTTTCCTTGCATTCCCATGTGTGTGTGCTGCCATCTAGTCATCATTTCCACATGTACAAGCTGTCACACTTGCACACACACATGCTCTTCATTATTTCAGCCACAATTCAACTTATTTCCTGCCCATGCCGTGCCTTTCTTTCCCATGTGTGTGCTGCCATGCTTTCTTTTTGCATGTGTGCTTCTTTGCATGTGTTTTCTCCCTCTCTTGCCTTGAGTTTGCATGTGTATGAGTTGTCATTGTTTATCCTTGCAATTACACACACACACTTGCACACACATATGCCCAAAACGTCCATCCTCATGCATGCAATCCATTTGAGCCCAATATTGATCCAACATGCACCAAAATGCACTTTTCCTGCCAAGGTTGTTATTAAGACCTACAAACAAACGAAAATGACTTAAAACACTAAAATAACTAAGGAAACACAACGTAAACGCACGAGAACAAGCCAATTAAGTCGCATAAATATGCTCTTATCAGGGAGTAGCCAGTTCCGCTGGAGAAGCAAAAAAGAAGTGGAAAGGGCTAATAGCAAGACAGAGGGCGAGGGAAATCATGTACCTTAGAGCCTGCACCCAGGGAAATATAGGATCTTGAGGAGAGCTCAAGAAGATATGATCATGATGCCAACCCCGGGATGGAAGACGGAGCAGACAAAGCCTATTTGTTTTGGAATTGTTTCACCCGAAAGAAAACCACATTCTCTGTCAATGGTGAATCTTTCTGGTGAGGTTCCTGAGCAAGTACCACATCCAGGCATGAACCAACAAGAGGGGGCACCAGAACCACTGCTTCCTGCAGATGCGATGGCTTGGTTGGATGAGTTCATGGACCATGTCGGGAACGAAAAAGAAGAACTGCCCGAGCCTAGCAACTTTCATATCAATATGGCGTACGTGTTATCCGCCATGTTTGGTGCTAGACCTGACCAACCTGCTACCATGGAAGGCGACTACTTGACAACTGAGCCAATGATGGCACATGTCAATGTGGGAGTAGTCGAGGTGGGAGAAACAGAAATGGGTGAATCATCTGAAGCCTCCAAAAATGGTTCTCTAAGGATCTACACAGACAAGATGGTATTCAGCCGCCCGAGCACTTTGCTGGCCAATCACATTAAGCCCATATATGTTACAGCTCATTTGGAGGGGGTGCCCTTCAAAAGAATTCTAATTGATGGAGGAGCAGCTGTTAATGTATTACCGGCCAAGCAGATGAAGAAAATGGGGAGAAGCACAAAAGATCTCATTCCTACAGACCTCACAGTGTCAAGCTTCTCGGGCGCTATCACCAAAACCCATGGGATATTGCCCTTAGAAGTGGATTTGGGGTCTAAACAAATCATGCTGGCATTCTTTGTGGTAGACTGCACTTCCACTTATGAAGCATTACTTGGAAGAGACTGGATCCACCAAAGTCTTGCCATACCCTCCACCCTGCATCAACAGGTCGCTGTCTACCATGAAGATGGACCGAAAGGACCAGGTTTCTGGGAGATGGTGGAGGCCGAATCACGGCCATTTCTCCCCATAGCCAATGTTGCAGAAGCAAGTTTCTACAATCCCAACGTAGGAATTTTGAAGTGTTCAGGAACAGATGAGAACGGCCGGCCTACCAAGGTGACGGCCCAAAAGCTTCTAGAACAAGGAATGCTCCTTACTAGAGAGGAGTGGGATAGACCTTGTATCATCCCGACACCCCTACACCACCAATGACAGAACAAAAAAGAAAAGATCAGGTAATGGCAGTCAGATCCCTGATTAAAAGACTGTTGGTGTATGGGAGAGAGAAGAAGCAAGAAAGGGAGCTCTTAGAAGAAGAAGAGCAGGAATGGCAACCAGGAACTTCAACCAGCCAAGATGAAAGCAGGGAAGAGCCTTGTAGAGAAGAGTTGGAGAGGGCCATACAAATGGCCGAATGCATTTATGACCTGGATGGGCCAGACGACTTGCCCGAAAACCCGGAGTTAGTCGAGTTTTTATATGCAGAACCTGATAAGCCACCACCAGAAGTGCAGGATCCTTTGGAAGTTATTGATCTAGGGACAAAGGTAGATCCAGGACCAATACAAATCAGTGGCTTATTAGAGATTCATGATCGGGCAAAGATTATCTGTCTCTTGCAAGAATTTAAAGATTGCTTTGCTTGGCATTATACTGAGATGCCAGGGTTAGATTCGACCTTGGTGGAACATAGGATGCCCATCAAGGAAGGATATAAACCTGTTAAGCAAGCACCATGAAGGATGTCCAAAGAGATAGAAGAGAAAGTTAAAGAAGAGATTGAAAGGCTTGTAAAAGCTAGATTCATTAGGCCAGCCAAATATGTGGAGTGGTTAGCCAACATTGTACCCGTTTTAAAAGCTATAACAAAAGCAGTGCAATGTTGTGTTGATTACAGAAATATTAATGGCGCTACACAGAAAGATGAATATCCCATGCCCATGGCCGATCTATCCATAGATGCAGTAGCAAAGCACAAAGTTCTATCTTTTATGGATGGAAATGCCGGGTATAATCAGATAAAAATGGCCCCTGAAGATATACATAAAACAGCTTTCAGGTGTCCCGAACATATGGGGGCATATGAATATTTGGTTATACCATTCGGGCTCAAGAACGCTGGTGCAACATACCAAAGGGCAATGAATGCCATTTTTCATGATCTAATTGGACAGAATATGAAGGTATACATTGATGATATCGTGGTAAAGTCCAAAACAGAAGGACAACATCTGGTAGACCTCAGGCAAGCTTTGACAAGGATGAGGATCCACAAATTGAAGATGAATCCAAAGAAGTGCGCATTTGGAGTAAGAGCGGGCAACTTCTTGGGATTCCTGGTTCATCAAAGATGTGTGGAGGTGGATAAAAACAAAGCTCGGGCTATAATGGAGTCACATTCACCTACCAACAAAGTGCAACTTCAAAGGCTGCTGGGCAAAATTAATTTCTTGCGGAGATTCATTGTTAATTTGGCGGGCAAGATCCAGCCGCTGACTCCTCTGCTAAGACTAAAGGATAAAGAGAATTTGGAGTGGGGACCACTACACCAACAGGCCTTCGACAGCATTAAAGCCTATTTGACTTCTCCACTAGTGTTGGTGCCACCTCAAAGGGGAAAACCCTTGAAGCTATACATCTCTGCTTCAGAGAAGTCAATTGGAAGTTTGTTAGCTCAAAACAATGAAGGAGGAAAAGAGCAAGCAGTGTAGTGCCTCAGTAGAATCCTGACCGAGGTAGAAACAAGATATTCCCCGGTGGAAAGACTGTGCCTGGCTCTGTATTTCACTGCCAGTAAGTTGAGGCATTACATGTTACCCTGTCATGTACACATCATCGCCAAGACAGACGTGATAAAATACATGTTGTCAAAGCCAATGCTAGCAGGAAGGATTGGGAAGTGGATTCTAGCATTATCAGAGTTTAGTTTCCAATATGTACCCCAAAGGGCAGTCAAAGGCCAGGCAATTGCTAATTTCTTGACAGAGCATCAGGAGTCTCAAGATGAGACAATCAATATTCCGGGAACCCTGGAAGTTACTAGTATTTGGATCCCGTCAAGCAAAGATAGCTCAGGCAAAGAGGAGTGGGTCCAGCAGGAAATAAGAAGGGTAACTGGTCTCTGGATTACTCCTTGGAAATTATATTTCGATGGTTCCTATACTCAGAGGGTCTCAGGAGCCGGGATTGTGATTATCAACCCTCAAGGGGTCTATCATTATTACTCATTTCTACTAGATTACCAAGGGAATACCAATAATCGGGCAGATTATGAGGCCTTAATAATTGGTTTGGAAATCTTGATGAACCTGGGGGCAGTGGAAGTGGAAGTCTTTGGTGATTCAGAGTTAGTAGTCAACCAGCTAAACGGGGAGTTCAAGTGCAGACATATTACCATGGCAGGGTACTACTTGGCGGCCACGCAATTACTGAGTTATTGGGATTCTAATATATCAATTAATCACATTCCCAGAGGATCCAACTTGGCGGCCAACGAATTGGCACAATTAGCTTCAGGCGTGCCCATGCAGGAAAGAAAGTACGACTTGGAGGTCGAGATTCAAAGAAGAAACCTTCCTTCTATCCTAGAAAGGGGATTTAGTCTGGATGTGATGATCTTAGAAATTGAAATAAAAGATTGGAGGTCGCCCATCATCCATCACTTACAAGATCCTTCTTCGCCCACGAGTAAGAAGAATAGACAACAAGCAACCAAGTATGTCTTATGGGCGAATGACCTGCTAAGGAAAACTCCAAACTGGTTATTGTTGAAATGTTTAGGCCAAGAAGAATCCATGAGAGTGATGGCCGAAGTACATGAAGGAGTATGTGGTGCACATCAAGCTGGGACAAAGATGAGGTGGTTGCTAAGAAGGTATGGTTATTTCTGGCCCGACATGGAAAAAGATTGCAAATCCTATGCCCGAGGTTGTGAAGAATGTCAAAGGCACGGACCCCTCCAACATGTGCCTTCAGTACCTTTAAATCCAGTGGTCAAACCTTGGCCTTTCAGAGGATGGGCGATGGACTTCATCGGGCAAATCTATCCAGCTTCTAGTAAAGGGTATACCTTCATCATTGTAGCAACGGATTACTTCACCAAATGGGTGGAGGCCTCGGCTGTGAAAACTATAAACTCAGCCACAGTCAAGAATTTCATCGAGACCAAGATTCTGTACAGGTTCGGGGTACCTGAAACCATAGTGACTGATCGTGGACCATCTTTTATTTCAAAAGAAGTTGAAGAGTTTGCAAGCAAGTACAAAATAAAGATGATCCAATCTAGTCCTTACTATCCACAGTCAAATGGCCAGGCAGAATCTAGCAACAAGATTTTGGTGAACATTATCAAAAGAATGGTGATAGATGACCCAGAAAGGTGGCATGAAAAGCTGGGGAATACATTGTGGGCATACTGGACATCTAAAAGGTCAGGAACAGGGACAACTCCTTATGCTTTAACTTTCGGGCAAGATGCAGTTCTTCCCATGGAAATCAATGTAAGTTCGGTCAAAATTCAAAATCAATTCGGGTTACACAGTGAGGAGTACATAGAAGCCATGTGTCAAGGTATTGAAGACCTAGATGCAACCCGAATTGAAGCCCTGAACCAGATTCAAGAAGGAAAGAAAGTTGTTGCTCGAGCTTATAACAAGAAGGTGAAGGTAAAGTCTTTCAAGGAAGGAGATTTAGTATGGAAGACAATCCTTCCTCTGGGAGCTCAGCTTAGGGGCTTTGGAAAATGGAGCCCGACGTGGGAAGGCCCTTTCGTGATCAGTCGGGTTTTAGACAAAGGAGGATATTACTTGGCGGATCTTGAAGGAAATTGGCAAAGACATCCCATTAATGTTAAATTCTTGAAAAAGTATTGTCCTACATTATGGGATGTAAGAGATTGCTATATTGAAGAAGATGCAAGGTAAAGCAAGATTCGGGATACCAAGGTGCAGTATATGTTCATCAATCATTCAAGCAGAAAGACAAAAATTGCTAAACAATATTCATTTCATTTCGACAAATTGGTGAAGATTACAACAATTCAAATCCGATATGCTACATTCGATTCTGTTGGAATACAAGGATGTCTCAACTGGTTTTTCTGATGTCTTCATGGATGGAGCCCGATCAGATGATCGGGTTGTATGGCCAACATGCGCTTGGTAGAGGATCCTCAAACCAAGTCACCACCATATGTGATGGTGAAGCCTGACGAACCATGACCGCAAGCAAGAAGGCAAGCCGTCATGAGTAAACCGCCTGACCAGGGGTGGAGATAACGGGGTGTTCGACCAAAGGTGTTGGGGATAGTGGATATCTGATGAAAATTCTGTTTCTCACGAAAAGGGAGTTTCAGGAAACCCCACTTGAACCCTGAGGAATTCATCTCGCAGTTTTAGAAGAGAGTTAAAGAGACGAACACACTCAGGATGAATAAAAGATAAAGTCGAAGATGGGTTATGGACAGAGTCAGGATTTATAGGACTATCAAAAGAAGTTCAAAGGTCATGGGGAGATCAAGAGACCCCAAGCGGCATTAATCTCAACCAGAAGATGCAAGTTCCAAGAACAAAGGGCCAGACGCATGCGGATTTTCAATCAATATTGGCGCTTGGAATTCCAAGCTGAAAGTTGATTCAAGGGGGCACTGTTTGGGTTAAAACTTGAACTTTGGGCCTAAAGAAAGAGATATGGCTGAAGCCCAACCAAAGCCCAGAAATCAGAAGAGGCCTTTTCCGACTTGGTGCAGTTCACTTGCACCACTTGCTCACCTGCCAAGCCACCAAGTAGAGTAGGCTAGACAGCTAATCAGCCCAAAAAGTACTTTACAATGGCAGAAACAAGTAAATAGCTGATGAGTCACTATCCCTCAAGCTGCATTCGAGCAAGATGGCAGCTACAGGAAGCCCAGCCGAGTTGCCTATAAAAGAAGAAAGAGAAATCTGGAATAAAGACACTCAAACAAACAAATACAAGCACAAACTCTGCTCAAAGCCAGATTTGCCTTCAAACGATAGCTGTAGTCAGCCAAAGCCTTTATCCCTCTCGGGATCAACTCTCACTGAACCCTTTTTGTAATAGCTCTGCTACCTTGTCTAAAACATTTGTTGTAGTATCGATTTCTCTCTGTAAACTCACCTCTCAAACCCCCTGATAAACCACAAAGATAGGATGTTGCAAGACGCCCAGTTTTGCCCGACAAGGTGAAACCTTGCCCGACCCTCTTTGGTTTTGTCTTTTCATTTATTAAACTAGCAATATGTTGTATACTTTCAGTTGTATTCAAGTTGTTTCTAGTAAAATGATGATTAAAAGACTCTCTCAGTTCTTGAATCCGATTTAAAGATGTCTTCACTATTTGAATCAGATCTAAGTTCTAATCTTTCGAACATATAAGAGTGATCATGTAAAAGTCCTTGGTCTCAAGGCATAAAAAAGAACTTTATGTAGACTTAACCCATCCACGACAATCCTTGATAAACGAAGAAGTCCGAAGTTACTTGGGGCGCAAGTAATCGACTGATCTCGTAGTTTTACCACTGTTATATTATGATTATTCTAGAACGTTTGAGTATGGAATGAGTTCTGATAGGAAGCCTCAAGGCCTACACCTAAGGCCCCACAAAGGCACCTATTTGGATTCGTTCTAAGCTCTGCAGGCTAGAACGTTTGAGTATGGAATGAGTTCTGATAGGAAGCCTCAAGGCCTACACCTAAGGCCCCACAAAGGCACCTATTTGGATTCGTTCTAAGCTCTGCGGGCTAGCTGATCAGAAGTATAACGGTGGTAATACTATGTGCGACAATGGAACATGCAGTATATATGTCCAAGTACTGGATTGGTTATGGATTGGAAGCCTCAATGCCTATACCTATGGCCCCACAAAGGCACCTGTCATAATTAATACGGTCTCTCGGGTATATATATATATATATATGTACATAACTGAACTCAATCTCCGTTCTACATCTGCCATGCTAAAGATGGCAGTGGCACCCCTGAGCACGTGAAAGTTAACCTTGATTGTGAGCCTTAAGGCCTACACCTAAGGCCCCACAAAGGCACCTTTCAGAGTTAACTCTGTCCTTCTCTTTCAGCCTTGCCCGACAAGCCGTGCCCGACGAGCCTTGCCCGACGAGTCTTGCCCGATAAGCCCGACAGTAAAGCAGAAGCCCGACAGCCAAACATCAACCGGCGCCAACCTCTCCCGGGGAGCTGTGTGCTCGTCGGCCAGGAAACATCCCCGACAGAAATTTCTGCCACGAACAGATATATTCTCATTGTGTTCTGTCTTTATTGAGTTTCGCATAACCTTAAAATAAGGTGACTAATTGCTTTGAAGGCGATAAGCCTTTTTCTCTTCTTTGATTCTACTCATCAAGCAATTTGTCTTGCATGTTTGTAAACTTAGCACAGACTTGCCAACCTTAAATTTGTTGCAAACTCAAGATACTACCACAAATAAATTTTTTCCTTTTCATTTCTGTTTCACTTTTTGTTTCTTTTTTTTTTCCTCTATTTGTGTTCAATTAGTCATCATATTGTAGAGTGTAGGAGGCATTGATAGATTGTGAAAAAAAAACAAAAAAAAAAGGTGATATTGAAACATCAAATTGTTTTATGGTGTTTTTGTTGATTTCAAATGGGTTTAAAGCAATTTGATCTATAAGATATTTTATTTTGGAAAAACCAACACAAATCATTTTTCTTTTTTCGGCTAACTAAACAAGCAGTTTTTGTGGTTCCACTTCTATAATCTGTAAGGCAGCAAGATTCGAAAATCAATACAAGATGTTGGCTGCTAGTGCACGCTGAATGTGAGTGTTAAAACGATGAGGCTTCTATAATTGTCTAGGCAAAAGGTACGTGCTAAAAGTAAGATTGGCCAATGTATTTGAGCGTGATTTTGTTATGCAATGTATTGCACATGCATCTTTCAAGACTGAGAGGGAAAAGAAGAAGGAACTGTACTATAGGTTTGATTATGTTAATTCATCTTGGTACCTGAGATTTTGGTGTTTAGTCGCAATCAAGAAAAGGATGGTGCTTTGTTGAATTGGGAAGAGCCAAAGCAAACTATTGTAGTTAGAGAGTGAAATGTTAAATATTTTTATTCACATTATATTTTTTTCAACATGGAGACTAATTATTCCTATAACAGAAACCATGATCTCTTCTACAAACATTATCAATTTTCTGACAAATAAAATAAATTGTTGAAGTAGTTAAAAAAATAATCAAATTAGTGCATCAGATAAAACTAATTATTAAATCACAATATGTAGGTACGAAATGAATATATATAACAAAACACTTCACATATATATAACAAAAATCAATAAATTGCATAGCGTGCGTGAATGCTATAAAAATCTGAGTCGCACATAGCACACCCTAATAGAAAAGAAAAAGACTTACACATGCACGGAAGCAGGTGCAGGAAAGTTAGTTGTTGATGATGTGAATATCAAAAAAAAAATTTGATAGTATACACATATCATTACATATTGGAGTGGAAGAATTTTATTTGTATATTCAAGATTGGATTATCGGAAATAGAAATATCTTTTGTGTGATAGAGTTTATGTGACAACCCGTCCCAAATTTTATTATTTTATAAATTTTAAAAGCGTGATTTTACGAAAATGCCCTAACGGTGAAGGGTTTTTGACTTTCATTTACCAACGTATAGTGAGACGTACATAATTCTTTTAGCGTATTCCTGAAGTACTCGACAATACGGGCTTGTAGGCGCAAGCAGAAGAACATTTTGAGTTACGGTTAAAGTTTTACAGAACTGTAAACCCGAGAAGTATTTTGGTTTTAGTTAATATTTATACTTTTATATATATAAGTATTTTTTTATTAGTGTGGTTCAAGGAAGAAAATATCCGTAATATCGGAAATATCGGTAGTCCGAAAACACGGAAATATCGATGGAAATATCGGTAAAATATCGATATCGATAAAAATTACATGGAAACCACGGAAATTGTAAGAAAAACTTGGAAATTTTTATTGAAACTTTGTAGGATGTTTATTTAGTCAATTATCTATTAGTTTATCACAAAAAATTGGAAAGAAATGCATTGCATGATGGATTTAACATTATCAAGTTGATTATATAGCGAGCTGACAAACATTGTGAGTGTAGAAAATATGTAGTAATTAATGAAAGAAGTCTAAACACACCATAATCATTTATATATAATGAATTAGTACAATATTTTACACTTTATACATTGCATGGTAAGATACATAAGTGACTTAGTACCACATAGAGTTCCTATGAGGTTCAAAATTTTCACTATCTTCATCATCTCTATGTGTAGAGTGAGTGTATTGTGAAGAGTAGTTATCCAATTTAATGAATAATCCAATTTCATAATAATCCAATTTAATGAATAATAATCCAATTTGATAAAAAAAAAAAAATCCTAATATAAAACATGGTGATGCAAAATCTAAACAAGGCGATAACAAGCCAATTGGCAAAAATGATTAAAAAAATCTAAATTGTCTAACTGACCGACACTCTTATAGACTCATTATATCACTTTTATAGACTCATCTTACCCTTATAAATTCATTATTTTTCTTGAAATTGATTAGAATCATTAGAAAAACAATTTTTTGCATTTCCATATGCCTAACCAATAAATACAACTTCTACTATTTCCCTGAAATTATATATTTTCACTTTTTCCCTGAAATTGAGTCATTTATCCTAATCTAATCTAGACCCCCAGATTAATTTATATTTTCACTCTTTTTCTGAAATTATATAAATTGTGCAATTGAGTCATTTATCCTAATCTAATCTGGACCCTCCATCTTGATTCTCACTCTCTATCACGCTGCCATGTGGCAGCCCACTAACCCTCACCCTATCTCTCTCTCTTTTCCAGAGTCCCTCTCGGACCCCTCACTCTCTCTCAGTTCTCAACTATATCTCTCTCTCGAACTCTCGTTCTCTCACTCCATTTCCCCGATCGCACCCACACCCAGGCACACCCAAATCCGTCCACCACGATGCCAGCGCAGCATCTCCACCATCCTCCTAAACTCTCCCTTCCTCTCCTCCGTCTCTGGGAAGCACGGCGACGCGCTGAGGAAGCTCGGCTTCCCCGATCGCACCCACACCCAGGCACACCCAAATCCGTCCACCCCGATGCCAGCGCAGCATCTCCACCACCCTCCTGAACTCTCCCTCCCTCTCCTCCGTCTCTGGGAAGCACGGCGACGCACAGAGGAAGCTCGGCTTCCCCGATCGCACCCACACCCAGGCACACCCAAGTTTTCAGGTGAGATCCGACTAAACCCTATGTTGATTACCTCTTGCATGCGTGAAATTTGAACCTTATATGTGAAATTGAAGTTCAAAATCGTGTTTTTGCAAGGTTTTTGGGAAGAAATCGGCTCGAGAAAAGGCACACCATCTCCGGCGTTCTTCTCCGATTGCACCGTTAAAAAAAAAT
Organism: Malus fusca; assembly: GCA_035220775.1. NCBI lineage: Eukaryota > Viridiplantae > Streptophyta > Magnoliopsida > Rosales > Rosaceae > Malus > Malus fusca. Next base: position 43,528,680 of record CM069073.1, on the reverse strand, counting down.
TGCGATATTTCCAAAATATCGCGATATTATCGATATTATCGATAATATCGCGATATTTGGACGAAAACCATTCGGATACCACTTAAAATATCCATCCCCCGAAATACCGATAATATCTGCGATATTTCGCCGATATTATCGCCATTTTCTTCCATGGTGTGGTTAGAATATGGGAAAGAAAAGAAGAGAGTCGGGGAGGAAGAAGAGAGGGCAAATGGGATTGGGCAAAGCTGCCCAATCTGAAAGAAGAAAGAGAGGGCGAATCAAGAGAAGAGAGAAGGAGAGGATGGCCAACCAAAAGAGGGAAAGGAGGAAAATGAGGGAGAAGGAAAATGAGGGAGCAGTCGGGTCTTCTTCTTGACCCGCGCGACCTGGCCAAGCTTCAAGGCCAAATTTGTTCATTTCCTGGCCAATTTCCGATGAATTTTCTTGAACCACTACCTGGAAACACCACCCTAGCCCTCCCTCTTCCATTTCCATCCAAAATTTGCAGGAATTTGGTTGAAGTTTGGTGGAAAAACCATTATGGGTGCCGCGGGAAATATTGCTCGAGATCCACCAAACCTGAAACAATTTCATTCAATTACCACTACCAAAACACTCCCCTAGAACCCAGGAACAAATCCCAAGCAGTGGTGGAGGCGTTGGAACAAGTTTGGAGGTCGAATCGAATCACACCCATTTCTAGGGTTCGGATGGGTTTTGATGAAATTGGAGCCTTTCCAGGCCAAATTGGCCTTAGTCACAGGTATGAAAGTTGTTCTACTCATTGAGATCTTCAAATCTACAAATTTTGGTAAATTTTAGAGATACTTGATTTTTCCAGTGAGTCGGGGCGACCAACCGCCACCCACGGCGACGCGTGAAGGGGCACGTGGCCAGAGAGCCTCCAATGCTATTTTTAGGCTATTTTAGATTCATTGAATTGATTTTTGAGAATTGAATGACGTAGATTGATCGTTAGAACCAAAATTCTCAAAGATAAGTTAATAAGCCATTATATGAATCGACGATCCGACCGTTGGATTGTCATCAAACTTTAATAGGTTATTATTCATAATATTTGAGGAATATAGGAACTTAAAAATTAGGAATCCGACGTACAAATCTTCTCGAATTGGATTTGTAAGTTAGTAAAATAAAATGTTAACCGCCACTTGGTTTTGGCAATTGGCGGAGATCCAACCGTTGGATTGTTCCGAAACTTTAGTATGTTATTCTAGAAGCATAATGTAGATCCTTGGAAGTTATGGATCAGAGATCTGATTTGTAGATCTTCTGGACCAAATTACGTAGACTCATGTGCGATGTAAGTTATGTATTGTATCGACGAGAATTCTGAGATATGGTTTGATAATTGGTCACAGGCGCCGATCGTTTGTGACACCTCGATGTTTGTACTAGGAAGTTGTAGCGCAGACTCCAGGTGATTGGATCTTTCCTAGCTTATCATATTTTTTCGTGATTGATAATTCTATAAATGCTTTGAAATAAAACTGAGAAATTTATGCCATGACATACACATATATATATATATGTTATAAAATACTATGAGATGGTTGAGTTTAGATTTCATCATGATATATCCATATGCGTATTACTATAAATGATTATTGCGAACTACGAATGGCTTGATCCCTGTTTAGGGTACGTAGGCAGTCTAACAAGACGTTAGATGCAGCCATATAATAAATGAGACTAAAAAATCGGGACAATAGCCTTGTTTGGGGAATTGAACAATGTAAGTGACATTGGTGGGAAATGTGAGAATTAACCTTATGATTTGGTAGTAATTGTTGTTCATAAATCAATGTGTGAAGAATCAACGAATTAAAGTAAGGAAACGTAAGTAATGTTGATTAATTAAACTAGTATCTAATTGGGCTTATCACCGATAATTATTCCCAAAAGTAAATGGTTCGAGAGTGGGGCGTTACAGTTATTACATTTTAAGCCATTTGTTATGTGTTTATATATCTGGAAATATTATGACATATGTTCAAATTTAGATTTACATCCTGATATATCCATATGTATATTCCTTGCACATAATTATTGTGAACGCTCTGGAGTGCAAGAATGAACGCATAGCACATCATGTAAGTTCAGGTAAGTATACGGTATTAGTTGAATTGATGGGGTTACAGTATGACTACATTTATGTTTAAGTAACTCCGACACGGTCGTACAAGTTGCAATAGTAGGCAACTCCAGCGTTGTCGTATAGGTTGCTTAGGAGTCGTACATGTGGTAATAGATGTATTTAAAGCTCATAAACCTGCACCCCGGTGTTAGTGCTCCCACCTGTGGCCAGGGCACAGTCCTTCACGTAATGTTCACCTCCCGCACCATACGCTCACCTTAAATTCAAGGTAGGTGCACAAGCCTGTCGTACAGACCACTATAGGTGGTTTCGACTAGTACGTGACTCTTCACGTGATCGTAGCACTTGAGCGTATTCATTTACACCCAGTCCTGTCGTACAGACCACTACAGTGGTTCTGACTCGTGTGCAGGCGTTATGCCGTATAGGTCATTATATGTGACTCCGGCTAGATTGATTGATGAGATATGAATATGCCGTATAGGTCACTATATGTGACTCCGGCTAGATTGATTGATGAGATATGAATATGTCGTACAGGTCACTACAAGTGACTCCGACTTATATGCTAGCAATGATTGATGAGATATGGATAAGTCGTACAGGTCATTGGAGGTGACTCCCCGACTTATGAGCTAGCATATGTGATGAGATATGTGATGAGCTAGCATATGTGAAGAAATAGGTGATGAACTAGTATATGTGATGAGATATGGGTCACCCTAGGTGACTCCGACTTGCGTACTAGTATGAGTTATTAATCGTCTGATTATTTGATATTACTTATGATATGCTGTGTTGTGGTATATTATGATTTTCTAGAAATTATACAGGTGTTGCCGCGATGGGTTATAATGTTCTATATGGTTTCTATTAAAATCTTATTTACAGGGCCACCCACCCTTGTCTTGTCTTCACCCTCCAGGTGTTATCAGCTGAGCTTTCTTATCGTCGAAGATTGGTGGTGATTCTTAGTATTGGAGATTATTTCGAGGGTACGATTCTTAATTCACTCTTCTGTACTTACTTATGTTCTAACGTCATGTGTGAACTGAGTTTATTCTCGCTCACCAGTGCACTCTGGTATTTAGGCACTCCTATGTTTAAATTTATTCACAATTTTTCCACATCACCACACTTTATGGCTTCATCACTTTCCAGGTGTCGGCCAGCACAGCTCGATTCGGAGTCCTAGTGGACATTCCGGGTCGGGGTGTGTCAGTTTAACTCTTGATGGGTACCAGGTCTTGTTTGAAATTAGTGACACGAACATATTTAGTTAAGAACAAATCACACTTACAAACGAAATTTAAATGATACAAGAGTAAATTATACAATTTGCATAAACTAAAAAATATAAGAAAACCGACATGATGAACGTGATAGAGGCTTGTCGTTTCGCAGTTACCTTATAGACGAATTTAGCCTATACTTTCGTTCTTTGTAGTTTTTGTAGGTGTCGTCTGTCAAGATACAACCATCAATATTCAAAGTCCTAGCACAAAGGCTTTTAATTTGGCGAACTCAAGTGTATCCTTATTTCCAAAATATTACAGTAGAATAAGTTCTTTATCAGAGCAAAATTCAATGATTTGCAAAGATCACGTTGAGGGAGTTTTAAGTGTTAAGTGTCCATTCAGATGAGGCATACCTTCGTAGCAAAGTTGCAACCACTGAATTTCAAATTTCGTAAGTCGTTATAATCCAAAAATAATCCAAATTTAAAAATAAAAACCAGACATTAAAAAAGAAAAAAAAAAAAAATTCAAAGGAGCCCAAGAGCCCCAAGGCTGAAGGCCCAATTTCTCATAACTCCAAGTCCACAATCTACTCAACAATACATAAACTAGCTTGGTTTTGTAAATTGACACTTAAAACTGTGGTAAGACTTATGTTAACTGTGATTTTGCTCCACCTTATCCATTTTAGATCCTGTAGATTTGGAAAGAGAATGATAGATGGTTAGACGAGTTGAGATTGTGTTAGATGAGAAAGATAATAGTTATATACTTTGTTTTTTTTTTTTTTTGTACAGGAGCATGTGTGGTTCAAGGCGGTTTAAGATGATTATACCACAATTCCATTGAAAACGTAAATATGGACAAGCAAGTTTTAGGAAAAACTGGCATTTGGCTTGCGGATGTTAGGGAATATTTAATCCCATTGGTTTATTTGCGCATGGTGGTAAAAATCAAAGATTTTTTTTAACAAACGATAGCGTTAGCTGATTAAATAGTTAGTTGTTACTTGTTAGAGGGGAAGGGAATCGATGGGGATCAAACATGCATCATGATACATAGACATGACTGTTACTTGTTAGAAGGGAGGGGAATCAATGGGGATCAAACCTGCACCATGGTGCATAGACGTTATTATTTTCCATCATTGCGGTAAAACACCATTTGCAAAGAGAAATTCATTTATTTAGAAGGTTTATGTCATCGACCACTCCAGCTAGTTATTTTTTTTTTTTTTTTTTGAACAATCTATATAATCTACACTAAGAGGGAATGATGAACTTAGCCTTACAATGAACTATCAATATTGTGGTTCAAATTTGCTTTTGGTCATAATCGAACCTAAGATTTCCCACTTACAAATGAAGATGAATACCACTACACCGTAATACTAAGTGACAATATTTTTTTTATTTCCTCATACACAATATTATAGAAGATAAACTTATCAAACAATTCCACCAAATCGAGTAGTACATATATGCTGATTGCAGGCCTACTGAGTTAGAAATGTTGACGGATTAAGTTCGTTCCATATGTAACCTGATAAATGTTCGAGCCTCTTCCAAATGGGTCATTCCCTTTAGGTATGTCATTTAAGAAACGGGTCAAGAAAAAATAACGTTGAATGTTAACTGGGTTTTTGTCAACAATCCTATATATGTTAGGTTTGTTGGATAAATATCAACAATTAATGATAAATTTATATACGCTAATAAATAATAAATGCAAATAGATAAATTAACAGAATATGAACAAAACAAAAATACTAAAAACAACTTGAAGATCGAGGTTTGCGTACCGCAATGTCTTTGAAACAGAAATTTTGTTCCTACTCAGTGCTTGTAATTTTAGGGACGTCTACTTCACCAGGATTCAACGATCTAACTCAGAATTTCAGAACCAAAAAACTGTGATGTATATATAGTAGGTTTATACCTGTTCGCAACAGGTATGAGAATAGGGTGCATTTATTGGAAGACATTTTTTTCAAAGGGGTGCTTTGCTCTGCTTTCTTTTATCATTTCAGACTTCATCTGAAAAGATGAGTCTGTTGATAAAAAATAATTAATTAATTAAATTCGAAATTAATTAAAAATAATTAATTAAAAATTTTAATTTTTAGAGCCAAAGAGTCCCAAGGCCCAAATTGCATTCTTTTATTCTTCTGTAATTGTTGTTGGAGCAAATGATTAATGGACAAATAGCATGCATTTATCCTAAACTATTTTCAATGAGGAGTGATCCCCGTAAATGAATCAAACTTGGACCAGACATTTTTATCGTTTTCCTCAAGTTTCTTCTGCAAAAGAAGGATTCGAAATTCCACCCAAATAGTTTCGAATTTCTGTAGAAATTAAACCGAAAGTTCCATCATAATCTCTAAAATTTTGAAGATATTCCGCCGAAGCATCAATAGCAAACCGCTGAGGTTTGGCCGAAATGTTGTGAAAATGTTGGTTCAAATAATCAAATATACATTGACACCCCCCTTCGACTAGACCTGGCATTCGTGTTGTTTTCGTGTCATACCCGATATCATAATGGGTCGTGTCGTATAACACCCGTTAAAATAAACGGATAAAATGAGCCGACCCGATAATATTAACAGGTTGAAAGATCCCACATCGCCCATGGGTGAGGATCCTGTAAGCTTTATATGTATATTCATATCTCTACCTAGCACGAGGCCTTTTGGGAGCTCACTAGCTTCTGGTTCCATCGGAACTTCGAAGTTAAGCGAGTTCGCGCGAGAGCAATCCCATAATGGGTGACCCACTGGGAAGTTCTCGTATGAGTTCCCATAAACAAAACCATGAGGGCGTGGTTGAGGCCCAAAACGGACAATATCGTGCTACGGCAGAGTCGAGCCCGAGATGTGGTAGGGGTCTGGGCCGGGATGTGACAATTTGGTATCAGAGCCAATCTCTGGCCGGAAGTGTGCCGACGAGGACGTCGGGCCCCTAAGGGGGGTGAATTGTAAGATTCCACATCGCCAGGGGTGAGAATCCTGTAAGCCTTATATGTATATTCTCATCTCTACCTAGCACGAGGCTTTTTGAGAGCTCACTAGCTTCAGGTTCCATCGGAACTCCAAAGTTAAGCGAGTTCTCGCGAGAGCAATCCCATGATGGGTGACCCACTGAGAAGTTTTCGTGTGAGTTCCCATAAACAAAATCGTGAGGGCGTGGTTGGGGTCCAAAGCAGACAATATCATATTACGGCGGAGTCAAGCCTGGGATGTGGTGGGGGCCTGGGCTGGGATGTGACACAAGTAATATGACTCGACCCGTTACCCGTTAAGAAAAATATATTTTAAACCAATAAATAATCAAATGAAAAACCTAATAATAAGTATATACATACCATATTGTCACATCCAAAAGATAAAAACGTATTTTTCTTTTAAGTATATATTTACATACCCAAAATAAGAACATAATAATAAAATAAAAAAAACATTAGAACATTACAAAATATCAAATGTTCAAAAGATTTTCAAAATTAAGGACATTAGAACATTGGAACCTTGCACATTTTCTTTAATAGTTTCTTAATTAATGTAGAAGTGTAAAAAATATAGAAAAAAATATATAAACGCTCGTAATCACAAGTTTTACAACTTTCGTGAAGAGCTTAACTTCGAAATTTGCCACTATAATCATATAAATCATAGATCAAAATTTAACCGTTGATTGTTGTTTACATGTACACTTCATTTTTCTCATCAAATTTTGTTATTTCGGATTTTCCTTTTTTGAAAACATGATCTATTAGAGGATGCAGGAGGATGAACAGTTTGGATCGTTGATATTATGTTCAAAGTTTTACGGTTAGTGAAAATATTGCTTGATGTTTATAAAGTTTCTACAAACTATATGACATCGACTCATATTTCAGTTAACCGTAAATATCGAAACGTGATATCAAAGATCTGAACCGTTCATCTTCTTACATCCGCTAGATGATCATGTTTTCAAAAAAGAGATTCAGTAAGAAGAATAAAGCGTAAATGACAATCGACGGTTAAATATAAATTTAAGGTTTATGGATTATAGTGTTGGATTTCAAAGCTGACCCCTTCATGAAAGTTGTAAAGCTTGTCACTATGAGTGATTCTATATTTTTTTTACATTTTTTACACTTCTACAATAATTATTATTAATTTTATTAATTTTGCACTCAAATAAAAAACATTATTCATTAGGGTTTGGAGGATTTTAAAAATCTAAATAATGTAAGTGTAACCATTATCTACTCGTGGAGGAATAATGATGAATCACGAGTGATACACCTCAACCCGGAATGTCCGTTAGGATTTCGAATCGAGCTGTGCTGGCCGTCACCTGGAAAGTGACGAAGCCATAAAGTATAGTGATGTGGAAAATATGAATAAATTTAAACCTAAAAGTGCCTAAGTATAAGAGTGTGCTGTGAGGGGGAATAAACCCATTTCACACGTGATTACAGAGCATAAGTAAAGTACAATAATGTTAGATAAGGATTATACCATCATAGGTAGCCACCTACACTGGGATATGCCAAGAATCGTCGTCGATACGAAAGCTCAGCTACAAAAACCTGGAGAGGCGAAAAACAGAAGGGTGAGTGGGCAAAAACAAAGCTTTAGAAAACGCATTTCTCTTTTCTGAAAGTACTAACCCCTCTCTGTAAAACCCGTATAGTTTCAAAAAAAAAAAATACTACATAAGTACGAAAACGAATGTATGAGTGCAGTGAAAATAGAAGTATGACATGCCACGATATCTTAGCAATAATAAATGTAAGCAGGTGAAATAAATCAATGTAAACTGATATATCAGCTGGAGTCACCTAACGTGACATGTACAGCTGAGCCTATAGCTCATCTACCAATTCCTGCACACAAGTCGGAACCACCTAATGTGGTCTGTACGACAGGTTGGGTGTAAATAGATACACTTAAGTGCTACGATCACGTGAAGGGTGAGCGAAGTATCGCAAGTCACCTACGAATCGAAACTACCTAATGTGGTCTGTACGACAGGCTGGCACCTGCCTTGGATCCAAGGTGAGCATGGGGTGCGGGAGGTGAACGATCACGTAAAGGCTAGGCCATGGCCTCGGACGGATCACTAACACCGGGGTGCAGGATAATGAGCACTAAATGCATCTAAACATAACCATACACACTGCAATCACTATCATCAATATGCACTCACCTAAAGCTTACCTGGGCGTCCGCATCGTCATGCAATAATATGCATATCTATACTAATGCACATGCAATTGACATGGCATTTAAAAACGTAAATCCATTTAAAACAATTTCTAGGGAAATGGAAAACATATATACATATATATAGAAAACCAAAAGCACACTCATAAAACATGACGTCGGGTCGAACCCGCCTCGCAGCCTTCGAAGATCCTTGCAATGCGTTTCACCTAGAAACGAAACCATTATGTAATTATGTATAACGTATTAACGTATAAACGAGTTTTCCAGATTTCTTTCCGTGTTTTTTCCCCTAACTTTAGGAGCTCATTTCAAGCTCAATTTTCAATCAAATTCAATGATTCAAAAGCCAACTAGAAGCTAGGAATGTGGGAAACATGTTTGTACCAGTTTGAAGTCGAATAGTAGCCAGAGTTGACCGAGGAAATGGTCAGAAAGTGGCCAAATGGCCATGGGTCCAAGTTTTCGAGAATCTGGGAAATTTCATCCCAACTTTCAGAGCTAATTTCTAGCTCGATTCTAAATCAAATTCGATGATTCAAGAGCCATATTAAAGCTAGAAGTGTAAAGAACAAGTCCATACTAAATTGGAGCCGATTTTATGTCGGTGTTGGTTGGAAAAATGACCTAAAAATGGTCAAATGGTCACGGCCAAAATTTCTAGAAATCTGGAAATTTCTTCCCAACTTTCATAACTAATTTCTAGTTCGATACTTAACCAAATTTGATGATTCAAAGGCCATTTTGAAGTTAGAAATATAGAAAACAAGACCATACCAAAGTGGAGCCGAGATATAGTCCGAGTTGGCCGGAAAAATGTTTTGAAAGTGGTCGGATGGCCACTGTTCCTTGCTCAAAATCTGGGGATACTTCCTGAGAGGTTTTTCTGCATTAACTCTACCAAATCGCATTTTGAAGGTTAAAGACCGTATCAGGAGTTCAAAAACGATAAGATTTGAGATTGAGGGCTCCTCCCAGCCGAGATAGAGAGATGAGAGCTGGGAGGGTGGTTTTATGTGTTTGTTTTGGCTGCACAGAGAAGGAGGAATGAAAACTGGAGTGAGGGGATGGCCACGGCAGAAAAGAAGATGATGAGGGAGATTGAGGGTGAGGTGATGTCGGCTAAGAAGGGAAAAAGTGTGATGTGTGTGTTTGAATGACAGAAAAATGGAGTAAATAATACAGAGAAGGGAAGTCACGGTTCAACCAAAGAAACCTCCAGAAAATGGGGGAGAAATCTACCACGTGGCAGCCCGTGAGTGGTCCAAGGGTGGGATAAAAAAATCTCCACTTGTGAAATTACTACAATGCCCTTACATTCAAAAATTCGTAAAAGCTTCGTAATAACTCTGAATTCGATTCCAATCGCATCTACGCATCCATACCATCAAGTACTTCAAGAATACGTTAAAAAAATATTTCATACGTCTCACTATACGTTGTTCAACGAAAGTCAATACCCTCGCCTCTAGGGTATTTTCGTAAATTCACATTTTTAAATTTTATAAAATCGTAGAACTAGGGACAGGTTGTGATAACGAGTGTTTATATATTCTTTCACATTTTTCATACTTATATGTATGTCTTCTTAGTTATTGCCTAACCAAATACTATACTAGTTTATTTTAATTTTAGACAGCAACATGTTAAGTAAAATTTATCCTAGTAATAATAATAAGGAACTCTCATAATAAAAAAATAAATAATGACTAAAACTTTTGTTTTTTAAACTTATATAGAATAATAATACAAAACTATATATTTAATATAGAATATATTGTATATATTAATATGGCTATTGTATTTTATAATAAATCTTTTAGTAATTAAACTTTAAAATTATCCAAATATTTTTTTTCTTAATGGGTCGAAACGGGTTATCCACGTGTTACCCGCATGTATACCTGTTAAGAACCTGTTATTAACGGGCTCTTAACGGGTAACCCGATAATGACCCGATTAGTTATCGTGTTGACCCGAAACTCGTTATTTTCGTGTTGTTTTCTTATTGTGTCAAAAACTGTCGGGCCTACTTTCGATTGTCCATTACATTATTTTTTCGAAATATTGAAAAAATCAGTAACATTTTAATCCTTGTGTACACTCATGTTCATTTCCTAGTCATTGGATTGAAAAGTTAAAGTAGAATCAAGCAACTATTGAAAAATATTAGTATTTTATTATTTGAGTTTTACTTGTTCATTCAGGATTTGGACCTAATCCATTCGAATTAAAGTTTTTAAGTCTTGCTCTCTATAAATATAGTTTATGGTGTGATATGAATAACAAGTTAATCACGATGTAGCATTTTGGAATTCTATAGGCTTTCGACATTCTTTGTTTAATAATATTCTTATTATTTTGTAATCTTATCTGTCTCGTACTTCGATATTCAACTTGGTATTAGAGTAGGTTTGATCCTTCGGGATTTAATCTGCTTCTGCTCTGTTCATGTCAGTTTGTTGGTCTCCGTTTGTACGTCTCTGTTCCTCGTTAGTTTATAGTTAGAAGAAAAAGAAAAAAAACCCTTTGAAACCAAAGCCGATTCGCGCGATACCCATACTAGTTTCTGATTGCCGTTGCCATCCCCGACTCCAGATGCTTCGTTCCCTGACTTGCTGATGCACATCTGTCGCTATGCCCACTAGGCCTGCCTGACTAGATTTGCTGAACCCACCAACCCGTATTGCACCTGCATCAGACCCGCACCACTCATAGTTGCCGCATCAGGTCACTACTGCGTCATGCCGCATTCGTTTTGTCTGCCCCACTGTTGCTGCCTAACCACCTCACTAACAGAACCATAACTGCGATCTGATAAACCCACGATTTCACTCGCAATGTGACGATCGATGCTGCATTCATGCAATCTGGAAAGGACCCAAGGAAGAAGGAGGAGAACGAAAAAAAATAAAAGAAAATAAAAAGGGAAATTGGGCCACTGTTTTTTAGGCCTTTGTTTTTATTTGGTTCCGGTTTATATTCATCTGCCATATGTCTGTCTGTCCGCCTAATGGAGCAAGTCCACATTTTCTTGTTTGGAAACTCATGTTGTTTACCACCATGAGTTTGACGAGGGTGTTGGAAAATATTAGTATTTTATTATTTGGATTTTACTTGTTAGTTTAGGATTTGGGTCTAACACATTCGAATTAGGGTTTCTAGGTCTTACTATCTATAAATATAGTTTATGGTGTAGTATGAATAACAAGTTAGCCACGATGTGGCCTCTTGAGATTCTGTAGTCGTTTCGGCATTCTATTTGATAATATTCTTATTGTAACAACCCGTCCCTAATTTTACGATTTTATTAATTTTAAAAGAGTGAATTGACGAAAATGCCCCAAGAGGCAAGGATTTTGACTTCCGTTGACCATCGTATAGAGAGACGTATGACCTATTCCTTTAGTATATTTGTGTAGTACTCGACGAGACGAATGCGTGGGCACAAGCAGAATCGAATTTGGAGCTACGATGGAGATTTTATGGACTTGCGAACGCATCTCGAAAGATATTTTTATGTTTCGTCCTTTTGTGTCTTTGGGCTGTGTGCCATGTGAGGCCCACACCTTATTTCTCCCTCTCTTCCATGTCTCCCACCTTCCCGTCCCTGCTCTCATTTGTCACACACACACACACTATCTCTCCCTCTCTCTCTCTCTCTCACTTTGACTCTCAAACTCTACACCTTCCCTTTCCTTTCATCTCTCCCAGCCCTCCAACCCGTCTTAACTGCAAACACAGGAATGATCAACGGCGAAGCCTCTGTTCCCATTGAAGTTAACCACACCAGAGCACCACCACCGATCCCTTTTTGGTTTTCTAAACCCCCTCATTCTCACTCTCTCAACTATGTGCCCACTGTACATAAATATGAATGGTGATCACCTGACATCGCCAACTCCGACGAGGTTGACATACCACGAGGCCACCATCACTTCTCTTCTTTGAAAACCCAAGAATCAGAGGCCACACCCTAGACCCTCTGTCTCAGCTCTTTGTCTTCCCCATTACACAGAACGGCTAAGTCGAGACTAGCATCACCATTTTCTGAGGTGACTTAACGTAGAACCCAACGAAAGCAAGGTGACTTGACTAAATAGGATTTACCTCAGCTTTTGGTGACATTTTCTAGTTATATAGGCGGATTTTGGGTTAAACATTGAGGGTTTTAACCCTGTTTGTGTCTGTCATTTGTTTTCCACATTTTCAGCAAGTGAGGTACCAAAGTTCCAGGTTATTTTCCAACCTTCTCCGCCACTCCTGGGTCTCATCTTAGGTATAAACCAATCCCTAACATTCCGAGCTTCAAGTACATATTTAGAACATTGAAAATGACTGAGATTTGAGCTTGTTTGGAGCTTTAGAAGTCGGACCAAAAACCTGCAAAACTGCAGGAACTTACGAGGAAGGTGAGTACAGTCGTACTTGCAGGCGCATGGGCGGCAATGGACATGTGAGGGTGGTCGGCGCATGCGGCACATGGTTGCCAGTGCAGCCACTTTGTGGCGGCATGTGGAGGAGCCTAAGGTCTCTCCTTAGGTTTCTCGACGTGCCGAACCCGAATCCGCCCTTCGTTTTTTGAAATTCGACCGTTTTAAAATAGCTCGTTTATTAACCGTACTTTGTATGAATAGGCGAATTTTCATTAGTACGTTATATATTTACGTAAATTGTTTCATTTCTAGGTGAAACAAATCACAAGGATTTTCGATGCTTGGGAAGCGATCTTGACCCGGCGACATGATTTGTGAGTGGGTCTTTGGTTTTAAATATTATATATTTATTTAGTTTCCATTTATATATTTGATAAAGAATTTTCTACGTTATGCTTAGATTAGACTAACGTTTTTAAGAATTAGCGGTAGTATGATCATAAATATAAATATGATCATACTACGGAAAATTATTTATGAGAATTTCATAAATATATTTTGACGTGATGCCATGAATATATTTACGGTCACAAATATTATTATTTTATTGTGGTGAATTACAAAGTTTCCGTAGTATGTTCACATTGCACCGTACGCTCACTTTGGATCCAGTTTGAAATCCGCCATGAATATATTTACGGTCACAAATATTATTATTTTATATTACTACTCATCATGCATGCTACACTAGTGTTTGTACTCACCCAGGCCAGGGCTAGGCTTCACGTGTATGTTCACATTGCACCGTATGTTCACTTTGGATCCATTGTAGGTGCCTGTCCTGTCCTAGATTGCTATAGGCAATTAGGACTCATATGTGACTCGCATACTGCCAGTCTGCACGTGATTGTAGTACTAGAGCGTAAATCATTATTACACCCAGTCCTGTTCATGTCAGAATACCTTTGCATGAACTCATGCGTCAGCATATGTCGATGAGCACCTGTTAGTATATGTTGTTTATTCGATACCGGTTGTTATGTGTTATTTACGAAGTATTATGAAGTATTGCATTCTCGACGATTTTATTGTTTACGGTAAGTATTTCATTCTATACGTAATATGTTATACCAAAGAAAATGGAAAAACAAAAATTGTCTTTACATTCCAATTGAATAAAGGAACTTAGTTCCGTATGAGAAATGGATAAATGTTTTATTTGACAAAACATTGTTCTTTATTAATGAATGATTAGATTATTGTAATCTAATTGATTATCTCTATAGTAGAGATGATATGGTAGTGTTAACTGTTTAGAATATAACGATGCTTAAAACCCAAAAGGTTGCAAGGTAGTGACTAATCCCAACTGAGTTGTGATACCTCTAAAACATAAATTACGAGTTGGTCATAGATGGATGCTTTGGATCGTTAGATCCGGATCCAATGCCTTCTTGTTAAAATTGTATAGAGGCAAAATGTTTGAATCTTTATTCTTTTGGAAAGAATAAAGAATCACAAAGTTGTTGAGGTTAATTCACTTAGATGTTAGTGGCACTTGTCCACAACATAATACTACTCATGTTGTATGACATTCACCGAAGATCACTCTCGGTTGGACTATAGTTTATTTTGAATAAACACAAGTCCGAATACTTTGCAAAAGGTTTCAAAGAATTCAAGAAATGTAAGTTGATGAGTAAGATGTCTAAAGTATTTACCTCCTTAGATTTGATCCAAGGAAAGGTAACACTTTAGAACAGTTTCCTTGAAAGATATCACGGAAAGAAGCATTATAAGATAATGGATTTCTCCATTAAGAGAAGAACGAACTTGAATAAGATTTAGTTCGTTGGATGTTATCAATTACCCATATATAGGATATATACTTCTAAGACAATATGATTGTCAATTAGAAGATCTTCCAAAATTTTCATGACTCCATAAGATGTAGTTGAAAAGAAAGACAAATCTTAATCATGTTAAGATTTGGGGTTGTGTGCTAATAAGCAATATTTGTTTAAAAATTATCTTGTGGGTATCCTTAAATTAACATTTGGATATCACTTCTATAAACCAACTAACAAATGTTATTTGTTGGGTAGTTCATTGTAATCCTACACTAGGATTTGCCCAAGATAGAGCAAATGAACGAGGGATAGAACTCAAAGAATGGGTTCTTTGAGAAACAAGATAGTGATCAACAAATATAACAACCTAGTTCCTATACCACAAGCTCCAAGGTAGTCGAGAATGATTTATAAACCGTCTCAGTTGAATGGTTTGAACTTTATGACTATGTCATAGAGTTGCACCTCTTAATTCGAAAGAAATAAGAATGAAAAATCCTTATGACTACATTGAGTGTATATACGATATATACTCAAGAAAATGGTAAAGTACCATTTGACCTGAAATAGTGAAACCTTTAATAGCTAATTGGTAGCTTAAGGTGACTACAATCAAAGATATTGGTTGACTTGGAAGAAACCATCTTTGACGTAGTCTTGGTTTCAATTAATTCGAAGATTGCTAGCTACAACTAAATGGTGATTCAATGTTTGGACATTATATGGGTTTCCGAAACCATTATTAAGATAGTCTTGATAATATATGTCTAAAACTATAAATCACAAGACATGTAAGTTGTAGAGATCCATCCATCATGGATCTTAGCAAGCTAGTGGGAGCTATAAGCGTCTTATGAGAGAAAGATCAAATTGTTTGATTTCTCATAAAGATGTAAATGAATCTTTTGTTTACTAGGTTTACAAAAGATTAGTGGGAGTTAATCATGTTCCTAAATTTAAATATATATATATATATATATATATACACATATATGATATATTAATTTTGGAAATGAAAAGAATACTTCTTCGTTAAAGTTGTGACTTTAAACATTCTATAACGATAGAATGTATATGGGAGACATAGTCTATATACATGGGATGGAAATCTACAATGATAGATTTCAAAATATAATTGAATTATATCAATCCCTAATAATAGGCAAAATGCTAGGAAGTTTCTCATATGATGATAAACTTCAATCAGAAGAACAATTCTAGTGAGACTACGAGGTGGCTCTTCTCAAAGGGAAATGTACCCTTTGACTCCCAAAGAAATAATGCGTAAGTAGAATCCTTTATGCATACGCAGAAAGGTGATTTACGTATTTCATATTGTATGAAAAACATTGATATGAATTGTACCTAGATCGGTACAAGACAATATCAATGCAAGCCCACGATCAGAACCATGGCAACTGTCAAGTGAGTCCTTAAGTATTTAAGAAATACTAAAGGATAGATTCCTCAAAGAATGAGGAAGAATTAGAGTAACGTAAAGGAAGCGTAAATGTATTAGATTATGAATCTAATCCATCATTGGATGTTTCTTCATTATGAATGAAGAGATAATCAGATATCTCTTTATTATGACTAAAGAGATATTTGGATGGAAACATTAAAAGTAATGACTTTAGTGTGTTCCATAATGAATGCAAAATATATTGCCATATAGAAGCTTACAACAATGTTGTTTGGATGGGAAAGTTCATTTATGAACTCTCTATTCGGTTCCAACCAGAAAGTGTCTCTAATGTACCGACACTACGACACTAATGGGGCGATAGCTCAAGCCAGGGAATCAAGGTCTCATCAAGATCCGAACTCAAATGAGAGACTGAACCACATGATTGAGAATCATGTATAATGGTGACGTTGTTATTCTCAAGGTTGCTTCTATGGATAACATATAGATATCCATTGTCTAGGCCTACTACTCGGCCATTTTTGAAATGACTACAGAAGAGGTATCATCACTGATGACCAAGCTGATTGGCTCTAGTGCAAGTGGGAGATTGTTGGAAATGTGCCCTAAAACCAATCATATGATGATACTTTATGGACATTTCACATGTTAAACTAATCTAGTTTAATATCAAGGGCAAAGATTATTATTTTAAGCCGTCTCATATAAATGTTATATACTTAAACGATAAGTCCAAGGAATATGTAATTAGGAGAATGTAATTTAAACAAGTTAGATTTATGAGATCATTCTCTTTCATATACATATCCTAAACGCTCCTGATCATAGTATTGCCAATTGGGCATTGACAGTCCGTTAAGATCAGTACGTGCTGTGTCTTCTCTCAGGGAGAGTGGCTGGTCTCGAGTCATTGGTGTGATTGACACCAAGACAAGCATGTAGGTGCTCAATGGTGAATGAGTCCACTGAACACGATCAACGAGGAGTTCTCATACTCATGTCACATGAGAACTCATGGTTGGGATAATGCAAAGTAGTCTTTTGACCTGAGGCATCATAGTTGTCTTGTGGTTAGGTCCTTGATCTTTGACTATGTCAAAGTCACTCCGTCAGAGGGTGTCCACGGCATGGTTGGGGTTAAGCCACTTAGCCATGGAGGCAAGTAAATGCACAACAAGGGATCTCTAACCTTCAAATCGTTTGAGGGAGAATACTCTATGATATGATTAAGAATCTCTGGCCAGAGTATGAATGAGATTTAGGAAGTCGTTCCAAATCACATTCAAAGTAATCATATAAGTAAATTAATCTCATTGGATAGTAGACATGAATAAACTATCAAACCAAACAATGTGGTCAAGAGTATTGTATTAGAGAAAGACCGTATTGCATTGTAATCCTAAACTGAATAGGTTCTCCACCTCTTCTGATTAGCTTGGGTAACCATGACATACTGCTAGGTGTCACTCATGGTTTGTGGAAGCCCTAAACGTGTATAAACACTAAAGGGAGAATTGAAAGTAAGTTTCAATTCACAATCGATTTGAAAGAGTTCTAATCGCCCACTGCCTCGCTAAAAGGAACCTAATGGATCGTACACCGTGTAAGGTAGAGATTGAAGAAACAATGGAGATGAGTAAGAATAATTAAATGGTTTAATTATTTATGGTAAGGATTAATTAATATGTTAATTAATCAAACGAATAAAGTTCGTTAAAAGACCACGGGTTAGTTTTGGGCCTCAAGGCCCAATGGGCTTCGAACGTCAAGCCCATTGACTTAAGTTGTATGACAACTTAATGACTAAAATTCACAAAGGCCCAAATAGCCCAATAAAACCCTATGGCCAGCCATATTGATAAAGGAGTGGGTTTTGGACTTAATTACAAGTTTGCCACTCCAATGAACAAAGGTATAAATATGACTTTATAGCCTTTTCTTCATTAGGGTTTCTTTTGGAGAAAAGATGAGAACACAAGCTCTCTTTTCTCTCTAAGAGGCCGGCCACCCTAGAGGAATATAGCTAGCAATCTTACTTCCTCTAGGTCACTCATTTCTTCATCAATCCTTCCTTGGTGTGGAGACTTAGAGGTTCTCAACTTTGAGAACTTGGAGAAACCAATTCTTCCATCCAAATCCATGGAGCTAAGAAGCAAGGAATGAAGGCCCTATCTCTTGGGTGATTATCCTTTGCTTATGCAAAGAGGAATCAACAAAGGTATACATTTCTCAACTCACTTTGTTTTGAGTTGAGTCTTGGTTCACCTAACTACTAGGCTTTGAATTTCATGGGTAATGTTTTGTTTTTGAGTGCATACAAGCATGATTCCGCCTTTAATTGTTAATTGCATGCTATAGATGTTGCTTAAATGAAAATGTTTTTCACAAAATTTCCTTCACCTGCACTATGGTGCATATACGTGATTGTTTTCCATCATTGCGGTAAAACGTCATCTGCAAAGAGAAATTCATTTATTCAGAAGGTTTAAGTTATCGACCAATCTTAGCTAGTTAATATTCTCTTTTATTTTTATTTTTATTGAGCAATCTATCTTATCTACACTAAGAAGGAGGGGGTAGACTTAGTTTCACAATGTGCTAGCAATAATGTGGTTCAAATTCGCTTTTGGCGAAAATCGAATATAAGACCTCTCACTTACAAGTGAAGAGAAATATCATTAAACCGTAATACTAAGTGACAATATTCTTTTTATTTCCTCACTTACAATATTATAGAAGATTGTTATAAATAGGCAAAAGTAGAGAAATAACCTTTGCTAAGAGCGAGGACGAAGTGGTGCAAAATATCACACTAACAAAAGTATTGCAGATATTAGAAAATGAGTGATACTGAGAGTATTATATTTCTTCCTTTTCTCTTCTTGATGTTCTCTCTTATTTGAACAATCTAAGTGCTCTATTTATAGAGCCACTTCAATGGAAAATTACAAAATGATTACTATTTAGCTTGTGAGTTTATACTATACACATGTGATACTTTACTATACACATTACTATTCACATGTGGGCAAACATACCCACTATTTACAACACTCCCCCTTGGATGCCCACATATCAGTATCAGTTGCCTCATTAAAACCTTGCTTGGAAAAACCCAGTGGGAAAAAACCATAGTGAAGGAAAAATAGTACAACTTTACCTGGATGGTGTTGATCATGCTTATGTTGCCTCGTTAAAACCTTGATAGGAAAAACCCAGTGGGAAAAATCCTAATCGAAGGAAAAAGAGTACAACATACATGTATCTTGGATGCTCCCCCTGAATTGTATCTCCCATTGATTCCGCATTCTTCAAATTTGTAAGCCGACGTAATCCGATTCCCTGCACCAACTTCTGAAATGCGAACTTTGGTAGAGATTTGGTGAACAAGTCTGCTAAATTTTCATTGGAACGGATTTGTCTGACTTCAATAACTTTACCCTTCTGAAGCTCATGTGCACTGAAAAATCTTGGAGATATGTGTTTAGTATTAACAATGTATGGGGTATTTGAGTCTTTTCTTATGTATCTGTACACATCAGCTAAATGAAGGATATTAGATTACTTAGTCATTAAGTTTGGACAGCTACTATATATAAGGGTTGATAAGGTTGTAATTGTTAAGTTTTTGTTCGGTTAATACAACAGCTTCTTTTGCAAGTTTCCTTTCTTTCTCTTTCTCTCTTCCTCTCTTTTCTTCTGCAATTTCCAGATTTTCTTGCGTTTAAGCTTTTCTGAATGTTTCAATGGCTGAACATGCCATTGTTATGATGGTATCAAGAGCTTAGGTTTGGTGAATCTGTGAAGAGGATCCTAACGGGCTCATCAAGCTTTGGAGTTTGTTTTTTTTTTTGTTTTTTCCGACGGATCTGAGAGGCGGTGGTTTCTGATTTTGTCGACGGAGTTTTGGTTTCGATTCGTCGGTGCCGACTCAGGTTCTATCCGCTTGATTCTGGTGTTTTCTGGTCAATATTTTTCTGGACTTTGTGTTTAATTTCATGGTATGGCTATGGATCTACGATTTTTTTTTTTTTGATGTGATAAATGTTAGGGCACGAAGCCTATTGTGGTTTGCTTACTTGATGAGTTTTTTAGCACGAAGCTCCTTAAAGTTTCGGCACGAAGCCTTGATTCTTTCTGAATTGCTGATTGTTTGGGCACGAAGCCTTAATTCTTTCTGAATTGCTGATTGTTTGCACACGCAGCTACTTCTTGTGTGGGCACGAAGCCTATTGTGATTTGCTTCTGTTTGTTTCCTTTCTTGGTTCTTGTTGACGTCTTGATATGAATACACTCAAAGTGGAAAGTCTTCTTGGTATGTTCACCATTCGGCTGCAAGATGATAATTTTGTCAAGTGGTCTTTTCAATTTCGATCGGTGCTTGAGGGATATGATTTGTTTGATCACTTTGATGGCACATCGGTTTGTCCACCGAAGTTTGTGTTCACTGAAGCTAATGGTATCACTACTGAGATTACAGCAGCATACAAGGAATGGATTAAACAAGATAGAGCTCTTGTTAGTCTTCTTCTTGCTACATTAGGTGATGAGGCTGTGGACTATGTTGTAGGTTGTAAAACTGCACATGAAGCTTGGATGAATTTGCAGGACAGATATGCTACTGTTTCCAGAGCAAGGGTGAATCATCTCAAAACTGAATTGTTGACTATCAAGAAAGGGTCTGATAGTGTTGAAAAATATATGTTGAGGCTTAAGGCTCTTAAAGATCAGCTTATGGCAGCAGGTGAAGTAGTGTCTGAGAATGACCTTATTGTTGCTGCTCTTGCGGGTTTACCGGCTGAGTTTAATATGATTCGTACTGTGATTGTGGCTCGTGAAACTCCTATTTCTTTAAAAGAATTCCGAGCACAATTGTTGGCTGCTGAGAGAACATCTGAAGATTCACAGTCTACTTTACATTTTCCTATGTCAGCCATGTATTGTCAAGGAGAATCCTCTAATGCTCATTCCTCACAAGATCAATGAGCTTCTCAGTACTTCTCTGGTGGCTATGGTTTTGTCACTGAAGCTACTAATTCTTCTCAAAGTACTGCTCACAGACCCACTGGTGGCATAGTTTCTCAGGCTTCTCTGCCTCATTTTCATCAACAAGGAAATGGGAATTTTCAGAATAATAGAGGATATCAGCATAATGGCGGAAACAATGGAAGATTTAACAATAGGTCCAGATACAATGGGAATAATAATGGCAGATTCTCAAGCAATTCCAATGGTTTTTCTGGAGGATCAAACAACAATGGTTTTTCTGGAGGATCAAACAGCAATGGTTTTCCTGTAGGATCAAACAGCAATGGTTTTTCTGGTAGTTCTAAAGGAGGTTCAAATTGGCAGAATTGGAATGGAAATAGTGGTCTTAAGCCAACATTGATTCCTGAATGTCAAATATGTCATAAAAGAGGCCACACAGCTACTAATTGTT
The DNA here is from genome assembly GCA_035220775.1 of Malus fusca. NCBI lineage: Eukaryota > Viridiplantae > Streptophyta > Magnoliopsida > Rosales > Rosaceae > Malus > Malus fusca. The sequence continues at coordinate 43,507,028 of CM069073.1, read as the reverse complement.
ATTCAAGGTATGATGCCAGCTCAAGCTCTGTTCCTCCAATTCTGGAGTGTCAAATCTGTGGGAAGAAAGGTCATTCTGCTCTCAATTGTTATCATCGGGGAAATTTTGCATATCAAGGTGCTCAACCTCCTTCTTCTTTCAATGCTTTCACTGCACAAGCTCAGCCAAACCTTCCTTATTCTTCACAACAAAATTGGGTGCTCGACACAGGGGCTACACACCATATGACAGCTGATCTGGATCCTTTGACACTTATTACTCCTTTTGAAGGCACTGACAGGATCACAGTGGGCAATGGAGAAGTTTTACCTGTAGCCAATACTGGTTCGGGTTCTCTTTTAACTTCTTCCAAACCTTTAACTCTTGAAATGGTTTTACATGTTCCTCAATTAGCAGCTAGTTTATTATCTGTGTATAGACTATGCAAAGATAATCACTGCTATGTTATACTTGATGAATTTGGTTTCTGGGTGCAGGACAAGGCAACAAAGAAAATTCTACTGAGAGGAAGGAGTAGTAGTAGTGGCTTGTATTACATTCCTCAGCAGCAGTTTTTCAACTATTCTCAGCTAGTAAATAATACACCTCAAGCTCTTTTGGGACAACTTGTGAAGACTTCAATTTGGCATCAACGACTTGGGCATCCTACTAATGAAGTTGAGGTGAAAATGTTGAAGGAGTCTCAGATATCTGTCTCTTTAGATAACAGTCCACATTTATGTTCAGCTTGTATTAGGGGTAAGATGACTAGACAACCATTTCCTTCTAGCTGTAATAAGTCTAGTGTTCCTTTTGAGAAAGTGCATACTGATGTATGGGGACCTTCACCCACTGTATCTCTTGAAGGTTACCGATATTATGTAATCTTCGTAGATGAATGCACAAGGTTCACTTGGATCTTTCCTCTTGTTAATAAATCTGATGTCTATACTGTGTTTGTTAAGTTTCATGCATTTGTTATGAATCATTTCAAATGCGATATTAAGACACTGCAATCTGATGGCGGATGAGAGTATATGAGTCGGTTGTTTAAACAATTTCTGGATACAAATGGGATTTTACATCTTGTCTCTTGTCCTTATACCCCTCAACAGAATGGGTTGGCAGAACGGAAACACAGGCATATTATTGAGACTACTGTGACATTATTGAGTGCTGCAGGGTTACCTCAACAGTTTTGGTTTCATGCTTGTAGTCATGCAGTGTTTTTAATCAATAGAATGCCTTGCCAAAACTTAGAAATGGTGTCTCCCTATGTTAAATTGTTTGCCCAATCTCCATCTCTGAGTTCCTTAAAGATTTTTGGTACTGCAGTCTATCCCTACTTAAGACCTTATAATGTTAATAAGTTACAAGCTAGAAGTGATGAATGTGTGTTTGTGGGCTACTCTATTGGATATAAGGGAGTTTTGTGCTATAATCGGAATACACAAAGGTTACTGTTATCAAGGCATGTCATCCATGATGAGAATGTGTTTCCTTTTAAGAAGTCTTCTTCTTCTTCTGTCAATATTTCTTCACCGGCTGTATCCTCACAGCAAGAGTTGCCACGAATGAGATATATTGTGGTTCCTAATTCATCTGTTCAAACAAGAGAAGAAATTGGTGGGAATGATCAATCTGTGGATATGCATTCTATGGCCTCTCAACCTTCAAGTCTCTCTTCAAGTCCAGTTCTGCATTCTTCATCAGATATACAAGCTACTACACTACATCACTCTCATTCTTCCTCTCAAGTGTTGCATGTCCCTGACCTTGACCAAAATCAGGTATCTTCATCTCCTGTTATACATCCAACTTCTGAGCATAATATGGTTACACGTTTAAAAAGTGGAGTCCTGCAGCGAAAATACTACTCTACTTATTATGCTTCTGCATCAAATACTTCAGTTTTTCCTTCTTCTCATGATGATGATGTGATGTTTTGTGGATTCACTGCGATTCTTAACATTCATGAGTCACTAGAACCTTCTCATTATAAACAAGCTGTTCTTTCTGAGGATTAGAGGAATGCTATGAAGGAAGAATTTGTGTCTTTACAAAAACAAGGTACTTGGGAGCTAGTACCACCTCCGGTTCACAGAAATGTGATAGGGAGCAAATGGGTGTACAAGATCAAGAAGGATCAAGATGGCAAAGTGTCCAGATATAAGGCACGTTTAGTTGCTCAGGGTTATAGTCAGGAACAAGGATTGGACTATGATGAGACTTTTAGTCCGGTGGTAAGACATACAACAGTGAGGCTGGTTTTGTCTCTTGCTGCTATGAAAGGATGGGAATTGCGGCAGTTGGATGTAAAGAACGCTTTTCTTCATGGTGAATTACAAGAAGAAGTTTTTATGAAACAACCTCAGGGTTTTCAAGATCCTCAGCATCCTAATCATGTGTGCAAGCTTCTCAAGTCCTTATATGGTCTTAAACAGGCTCCAAGGGCATGGAATGCCAAGTTTACAAGTTATTTACCTTCCTTAGACTTTCAGTCATCTCATTCAGATCCTAGTTTGTTTGTGAAAGTGTGTGGAACTGATGTAGTGATCTTGTTGTTATATGTGGATGATATCATCATCACCGGTTCTTCATCCTCCCTTATTCAACAAGTGATTGCTGAATTGAGTAGTGCTTTTGATATGAAGGACATGGGCAAGCTTACTTATTTTTTGGGACTTCAAATCACGTACAAAGACAATGGTGATATATTCATTAATCAATCCAAGTATATGACTGATCTACTCCATAAGGCCGGCATGATAAATTGCAGACCTTGTTCCACTCCAAGTAAACCTCATACTCAATTGCTCAAAGATGAAGGAGAACCATTAGCTGATCCTACAGTTTACAGAAGTTTAGTTGGTGCATTGCAATATCTCACCTTTACACGGCCTGCTATTGCATATGTTGTCAACTATGCTTGCCAATTCATGACAACTCCAACTGAAGCTCATTTCTGTCTCGTTAAAAGAATCCTCCGGTATTTGAAGGGTACATGGTCATGTGGATTAACTTACTCTGCTCAAGACAATATGGATTTATTTGCTTATAGTGATGCTGATTGGGCAGCAGATATAAATACACGGAGGTCGACTACTGGTTACATTGTTTTTCTGGGCTCAAATCCTGTGTCCTGGCAGTCTAAGAAACAAGGCAGTGTTTCTCGAAGCTCAACGGAGGCTGAATATAAAGCCTTAGCTAATGCAGCAGCGGATGTGGCTTGGATCCGATTAGTTCTTAAGGATCTCCATATGTTCCTTCCTTCAGTACCATTGGTACATTGTGATAATCTGTCTACCTTGGCATTATGTTCTAATCCAGTTTTTCATACTAGGATTAAACACTTAGATACTGATTTTCATTTTGTTCGTCAACGGGTGCAAAAAGGTGATCTGCAGGTACAGTATATTCCTACTGAGGCTCAGATTGCAGATGTATTAACTAAAGGATTACATAGTCCTCTGTTTGTTCATCATTGTTCCAATCTCCGACTGGGATATCTCAGCTGAGATTGAGGGGGAGTATTAACAATGTATGGGGTATTTGAGTCTTTTCTTATGTATCTGTACACATCAGCTAAATGAAGGATATTAGATTACTTAGTCATTAAGTTTGGACAGCTGCTATATATAAGGCTGGATAAGGTTGTAATTGTTAAGTTTTTGTTCGGTTAATACAACAGCTTCTTTTGCAAGTTTCCTTTCTTTCTCTTTCTCTCTTCCTCTCTTTTCTTCTGGAATTTCCAGATTTTCTTGCGTTTAAGCTTTTCTGAATGTTTCAATGGCTGAACATGCCATTGTTATGATTTAGTCTTATCACCTTTGATGAATCATTCCTTCATCTGGGCGACACAGGCTGCATTATCTTCATGAATGATAGTTGGAGTGTCTGTCTTTGAAGGTAGACCACATGAATTCTGAATGTGATGGATCCTTGATCTTAACCAAGAACATTCACGACTTGCTTCATGTAAAGCAATTATTTCCGAGTGATTGGAAGATGTAGCAACTAGCGTTTGCTTCGTTGATCGCCATGAAATTGCAGTATCTCCATAAGTGAACACATATCCATTTTGTGAGCGGGCTTTATGCGGATCGAAGAGAAAACCAGCATCTGCGTATCCAACAAGGATCTGATCATTTGTGAGCTTGTCTGAGTAGAAGTGACCCTTATATGTTGTCCCACGAAGGTATCGTAGAACATCTTTGACTCCTTTCCAATGACTAATTGTTGGAGCAGAGCTGTACCTGGCTAACAAGTTAACTGAAAAAGCTATATCTGGTCTAGTACATTGTGCTAAATACAATAAAGCACATATTGCACTCAAATATGGTACTTCTGGACCAATGACCAGTTCATCATCTTCTTTTAGACGGAATGGATCTTTCTTAATGTCCAAAAAACGAACGACAATTGGGGTGCTAAGTGGATAAGCCTTGTCCATGCCAAATCGCTTCAGTATCTTTTCAATGTAAGCTGATTGATGGACCAAAATTCCATTAGCACAATGCTTGATCTGTCGGCCGAGATAATATTTTGTTTTCCCAAGGTCTTTCATTTCAAATTCGCTTTTAAGATATTCAGCAGTTTTATTGAGCTCTTCAGGGGTTCCAACTAGGTTCATATCATCGACGTATATTGCCACTATAGCAAATCCAGTATTTGATTTCTTAATGAACACACATGGCAGATGACATTGTTGGCATATCCTTCTTTAATCAAATACTCACTGAGACGATTATACCACATTCGCCCAGATTGTTTCAGCCCATATAGTGATCGCCTTAATTTGATTGAGAACATACCTCGTGGTTTGTTAGTTACTTCAGGCAACTTAAGTCCTTATGGGACTTTCATATATATGCCAGTATCTAATTCTCCATATAGATACACGGTGATGACATCCATAAGTCACATGTCAAGTTTTTTTGAAATCACCAAACTTATTAAGTAACGAAACATAATTGCGTCCATTACAGGATAGTATGTCTATTCATAATCAATTCCAGGTCTTTGTGAGAAACCTTGTGCAACGAGTCTTGCTTTATATCTTGCAATCTCGTTTTTCTCGTTGCGTTTCCTTATGAATACCCATTTGTAATCCATAGGGTTTACACCAGACGGGGTTTGGACTACTGGTCCAAAAACATTTCGCCTTTCCAAGGAATTTAATTCTGCCTGGATTGCATCTTTCCACTTAGGCCAATCTTGTCTCTGTTTGCATTCTTCAACTGTGCCCTCATCTTTCTCTTTTGAGGGGCTGAATCTTTTGAACCTGGGGGTCTACCACGCTTCAGGCGTGCACTAGAGGAATCATTCGCTGCCATTTTATTTTGTCCAACGGGGACATCAATTCTTGCAGGTACATTTGCAGCTGGTATATGTGACTTTGTCACTTTCGAAGCATCATTAAATGCATCTAGCATTTGATTAGCAATACCTTGAAGATGAACGATCTTTTTCACTTCATTTTCACATTGAGTGCTTCGTGGATCAAAATGAGATAAGGTGGGAACAATCTATGTTAACTCTTGCCGTTCTTCTGGAACGGTCTTTTCTCCCCCTAACGACGGGAAGATTGTCTCATCAAAATGACAATCCGCAAAACGAGCTGTAAATATATCACCTGTCAAGGGTTACAAATATCTAATGATAGATTGTGAATCTAAACCCACATAAATTCTCAGTCTGCGCTGAGGTCCCATTTTATTTCGTTGTGGCGGTGCAATAGGCACATAAACAGCACAACCAAAAACTCGTAAATGTGAAATGTTTGGCTGATGTCCAAACACGAGTTGTATTGATGAGTATTGGTGATTGGCTATGGGTCTCAGTCGAACCAATGATGCTGCATGTAAGATGGCATGTCCCCATGTAGAGACTGGCAATTTCGTTTTCATGAGCAGAGTGCGGGCTATTAATTGAAGCCGCTTAATGAATGCCTCTGCTAAACCATTTTGAGTATGGACATGAGGAATAAGATGTTCAACATCAATGCCCAGTGCCATGCAGTAATCATCAAAGGTTTGAGACGTAAATTCACCAGCGTTATCAAGTCGAATTGACTTAATAAGATGATCTGGGAACTGTGCTCGCAACTTAATTATCTGAGCAAAAAGTCTCGCAAAAGCTACATTTCGAGTAGACAACAGGCAAACATGTGACCATCGGGTAGATGCATCAACCAAAACCATAAAATATCGAAATGGTCCACAAGGTGGTTGAATAGGTCCACAAATATCCCCTTGAATTCTTTGCAAAAATGATGGGGATTCATCATCAACCTTTAGTTGTGAGGTTCTAATTATCAACTTCCCTTGGGAACAAGCCTTGCAAGGGTTACCATTTGAGACATCAATGTGTCTGCTCAATAATGGATGTTCATTAGAGTTGGTAATGATTATACGCATCATGGTAGATCCTGGATGACTCAGACGGTCATGCCAAAACATGTAAACCTTTGAATTAATGAACTTCTGGTTCATGACAGTATATGCCTCAACTGTCTTTATGTATGTATAATACAATCCACTCAATAAACCATGCAACTTCTCCAATATACGGTTCTGGGTATCATTGGAGGTAATGCATAAATATTCCACATTTTCTACACTTTTCGTTTCAATGTGGTATCCATTTAGACGTATGTCTTTAAAACTCAACAAATTTCGAATGGATCGAGTAGCATATAATGCATTATTTATGGATAATATTGTTCCATTTGGTAACATAATCTGGGCTTTTCCTGAGCCTTCAATTACATCTGATTGCCCTGATATTGTTGTTACCTTTACTTTGCAAGTACCAATTTCGAGAAATACTTCCGATCTCGAAGTATTGAATGCGTGGTTGCGCTGTCTGCAAGACAAAAGTCTCTGCCATTACTCTTGTTTTGAGAATAACCATAATTTTTATCCATGTTCTCTGAGTAAAGAAAAAACAGTTTATTCATACTGGAATACTACTTTTATTGAATTGAAAATGCGAGCATTAAACCACAAGTAGAAATAACAAAAGTACATTAAACATAAATAATTCAATCGGACCCATAAACTTCATTCCCTCTTTCATTAATAAAGTATGTAGCATCCAGATGGGTTGTGTTTAACTGTCCTGATAAATTGGTCACTGGATCAGGGTTTTCCATTGGTTGAGTCTGGTCAAAGAAATTGATCTCGACACCCTTCTCCTTGAAGGAGGCTTGATACAGCTCCACCAGATGCTTTGGGGTGCGACAAGTACGCGTCCAATGTCCGTTGCCACCACACCTATGGCAAACTCTTTCAGGATTTCTAGGAGCGTTCATATGAGCTTTTCCTTTCTGACGATTTGCATTTTTAAAGCTCGTGCCTGGATTATGCCTTGGAACCTGGTTGTGAAACTGGACACCTTGGTTCTTGCTTTTCCCGTTCCACCGGCCTCGCATGTGGCCACGTCCTTGTTTGAAATTATTGCCACGGGAGTATATGGTATTCCTTTCAAGGGAAGCAGCATTCACTTCTAAGAACGGTGCTGATCCAGTAGGTTGGGAATTATGGTTTTTCATCAGGAGCTCATTGTTCTGTTCAGCTACTAGGAGCACAGATATCAGCTGGTTGTATTCAGTGAAGCCTCACGCTCTATACTACTGTTGCAGGACCATGTTAGAGGCATGAAATGTGCTGAAAGTCTTTTCCAATAACATCTCCTCAGTAATAGTATCCCCACAGAGCTTCATCTAAGAGGTAATTCTGAACAACGCCGAATTGTACTCAGCCACTGACTTGAAATCCTGGATCCTTATGTGAGTTCAGTCATAGCGAGCTCTTGGAAGAATCACCGTTGTCTGGTGATTGTATCTGTTTCTCAAGGCATTCCAGAGGGCTAACGGATCTTCAACCGTTAAGTACTCGCTCTTTAGTGCCTCATCAAGATGGCGACGAATAAAAATCATGGTCTTCGCCCGATCTTGAGATGATGAGCTGCTCTCTTCCCTGATGGTATCTCCAAGATTCGCTGCTTCCAGATGGATCTTGGTATCCAGTACCCAGGTAAGGTAATTCTTTCCAGTAATGTCCAGGGCAGCGAAATCAAGCTTTGCCAAGTTTGCCATTTTCTTTTCTGAAAGAAAAATGAGGTGTGTAAGAACTTGCAATAATATGTGTTCTGGAGGAATATATTGTTAGAACTTCTGGTTCTTACAAATTTTGATCTTCAGGCCAAAATGATAAGTACTCGAAACTTCAGGTTCGAGATTTTCATGATTAATGAGAATGGCGATTTTTCCGCACCACTTTAAACAGCAGGAAAATTTAAGTATACATAGCAGGGTGGACGATTATACCGCACCACCTAAAAATTGCGATAAAATTTAAATATACAGAGCATGGTGGACGATTATACCGCACCACCTAAAATTGCGATAAAATTTAAATATACAGAGCAGAGTGGGTGATTATTCCACACCACCTAAAAATTGCGATAAAATTAAATATGCAGAGCAGAGTGGGTGATTATTCCACACCACCTAAAATTGCAATAAAATTAAATAGCAGGTAAATTTAAATATGCAGGTTAAGGTGGACGATTATACCGCTCCACTTAAAATTTGCAGTAAAATTAGATCTGCAGTCCAAGATAGGTGATAGAACCGCACAATCTTGGATTGCATAAATAATCAGTGGGTTAGTAGTCAATATCTACACCAAACAAGAAATCAAAGATATAAGTAACTGTTAGTTTGAGAACTAGAAGTAAACATGGTGCAAACAGTTGTTCGCGAGGGTATATCCAGTAATTGAGGCAGAGGAAGAAGAAGAACAGTAAAAACCTTAGAGGAAACTTTTTTTTTTCTTTCGGTGAAGGGAAAAGAGAAATGATTAGAGAGTCGTGTTGATAACGTGTTATAAATAGGCAAAAGTAGAGAAATAACCTTTGCTAACAGCGAGGACGAAGTGGTGCAAAATATCACACTGACAAAAGTATTGCAGATATTAGAAAATGAGTGATACTGAGAGTATTATATTTCTTCCTTTTCTCTTCTTGATGTTCTCTCGTATTTGAACAATCTAAGTGCTCTATTTATAGAGCCACTTCAATGGAAAATTACAAAAGGATTACTATTTAGCTTGTGAGTTTATACTATACACATGTAATACTTTACTATACACATTATTATACACATATGGGCAAACATACCCACTATTTACAACAAAGATAAACTTATCAAACAATTCTACCAAATTGAGTAGTATATATATGCTGATTGCAGGCCTGCTGACTTAGGAATATTGACGGATTAAGTTCGTTCCATATGTAACCTGACAAATGTTCGAGCTTCCAAATGGGTCGTTCCCTTTGGGTATGTTATTTAAGGAACGGGTCAAGAAAAATAGCGTTGAATGTTGGCTGGGCTTTTGTCAACAATCCTATATATGTTAGGTTTGCATTCTTTTATTCTTCTGTAATTGTTGTTGAAGCAAATGATTAATGGACAAATAGCATGCCTTTAGAGCACTTCCAGCGTGAGAGTCATCCCCCCAGGCTATTCACTATTTAATTCACCCAGAGAACAGTAACTGCTTTTAATGAACAGTAATCGCCTTTTACATCTCCACCGTTGCACTTGAATAGCCCTGACAATTGACAATAAAATATTACTATTTCTGTCTCCTCAATCGCCCACCCAAACCTCTCTCTCTCTAAAAACCACAACTTTTTTCTTCCTCTCTCTCTCTAGAAAACCACAACCTCCAAATTTCTTCCTTTCCATCCATCTATATCTCTGAAAAAAACAGAAAAAGATAGAGAAGATGACAGAGATCCATCTCTCGATTGTTCAAAATTTGAATTAAAAAAATGGCACAGAGAGCGGAGAAGGAAGAGACGAAGTTCAAGGTCCCCGAAACGCTAACGCATTGCGTCAACAACTGCGGCGTCACCGGCAATCCTTCCAACAACAACATGTGCTAGAAGTGCTTCAACACCGCATCGGCCGCCACCATCGCCACTTCATCGTCGTCGTCAACGGCGATTGTTTGAGACAAAATAGAGGAGGATGGAGAAGCAAACGGAGACAAAGAAAAAGGAGATGGAGGGACGCCAACGTCGGTGAGAAGATCTGAAGTGGTGGCGTCAAGGCCGGTGGGTGCCTTAATAACGTGGCTGACGTCGTCCTGACGTCAGCCCACGTCAGACAGCCTTCGGGCGCTCGGTCCGGCACAAATCCACGGGCCTGGAGCTCGAGCCTACTCGGGCTCGCTCGCCAGCCAACGCTGGACTTCCTCCCTCAGGCAATCAAGCCCTGTTCCGCAGCTTGTCCCTTGAGCAGTTTCTCCCGCTGGAGCTGCTCTTATCCCAATCTATTTCAATGAGGAGTGATCCCCGTAAATGGGATTCCAACTTGGACCAGACATTTCTATCGTTTTCCTCAAGTTTCTTCTGCAAAAGGAGTCGAAATTCCACCCAAATAGTTTCGAAATTCTGTAGAAATTAAACCGATATTTCCATCATAATCTCTAAAATTTTGAAGATATTTTGCCGAACATTATTTTTCACATAATGTTGAAATTAAACCAAAATTATGGTGGTTTTTCAATGTTGAAATTAAACCGATATTTCCATCATAATCTCTAAACATTGAAAAACCACCATAATTTCAACATTATTGTTTTGCCAATTTGCACATAACTATAACCAACCTTGTATTTGGTTGGTAATTTTCACCATGTAACTGTTTTTAAATGCCTTTTTCTTTGTTGATAAATTTAGTAATAAGTTGTATATGGGATCCTAGTTTTTTTCCACGAAGAAAAACAATTACCCAAAGAAGAGAGAATGCTAAAACTAAATTTATAGGAGTGTTCACAAAAGCAAAAATGCTATTCTTATTACATTTTTTATGTCATTAGCATCCATATTTACGTATTGGGACCAATCGTTGTCACTAGCAATCATATTTACGTTTTCAAGCTACTTAGTACTACGGTCTAGTGGTATTCCCTTTCACTTGTAAGTAAGATGTCTTATATTCGATTCTCACGCAAGAGCAAATTTAAACCACATTATTACTAACCCTTAATATAGATAATATCGTTTGTTAAAAAAAAAATATTTACGTTTTCAAAGGAATTGCCACTCTTTAATTTTTATTTTTGGCTAAATTGGATTGTTCATCCTCGTGGTCATAGGACACTTGCATGATGACCCCCGTGGTGAAAAAACTAGGAATTAAACCCCTGTGGTCTAGAATGTTAGCAAATTTAGTCCAAAAGTAAGATTTATGTTAAAGAACTGTTAAAAATTGGGGTAAAACTGTATTTTCAGTTCCAATTGACACTGAATTGGGGCTTTTTTTTATTTAAAAAATTAAGCATTATTTTTTTTGTTAATTGTTATAAAAAAATATTTATTTTAAATGTCAATTGGAACTGAAAATACAGTTTTACCCATACTTTTAACAGTCATTTAACAGAAATCTTACTTTTGGACTAAATTTGCTAACATTCTTGACATCAGGGGTTTAATTTCTAGTTTTTTCACCACGGGAGTCATCATGCAAGTTTCATATGACCACGGGGATGAATAATCCAATTTGGCCTTTATTTTTATCTGTTGTCACTTACCAGTAAAAAAAACCTCCATTATATAAAAAGTCGAAAAAGCAGTGACGTCAACCGCCTTAAGGCCCTCAAGAGAAATGTGAAACGTAGAAGGCTATGGAGTCATTCAGATTTTCCAGCACACCAACTTTTTCAAACAAGAATCCAATTTGGCAACAACTTCTTTGAGAAAGAATTGGTCAATCCTACTCTTTTGGTAACAGTATACCACACTAGCTATACCATTATCTAATAGGATACTACTTGCATTCGGTTTGGAGTTCAAATTTCATAGTCGTACATGTGTCTTAATTTATTTCTGCATAAAAATCATCCGAATTGGATATTGTTTAGTTATTCAAATGGTAAGTAATATATTAATACTGAATCTTCCATTGTTTTGAATGATTTTTTATAAAGATAATATTTAAAAGAAGATTAAGACATTAAAAGATTCCAATTATGAAATTTTTATAGTATATAGAGAGGCAGCTTGTTTTGTGTGGTCACGGTTAAGTCATGTCAGCATTTTATATATATTTTTTATAGAGATAATAAAACAAAAAAAAATAGTACTATAAAATGTTGACGTGATTTAACCGTGAACAGAAGGCACAGCCTCCCACTTCTAGACGTCTTCAATGTTTCTGATAGACAACTAAGCGCCGTACGACATTAAAAAAAGTACCTTATTTCTCTAAAATGGATCGCAGCAACAACAGAGATGAAAACAATGATCTTGCTCTATCCCTATTGCCAGAATCGGTACTGCCCCGGAATGGTGCGGAGGACAAAGATGAGAAACAAGACCTTTCAATAAGAGTCTGGATAGAGACCAAGAAGCTATGGCAAATAGTTGGTCCTGCAATCTTCAGCCGTCTCGCTTCTTACACCATGAACGTCATTACCCAAGCCTTCGCCGGCCACCTCGGCGAGGTTGAACTAGCTGCCATTTCTATTGCCAACACTGTGATTGTCGGCTTCATTTTCGGACTTTTGGTACGGAACACTCACTCTCTGTTTCAGTGGATTGAATATTTCATCAGACTATTAATCTAAAAACAATTGATAATTAAATTCAAAACCCTAATTTGAGTTTGTGATCTCTGACTGTTTCATAATTTAATTATGTGCCTATTAGTTAGGCATGGCAAGCGCACTAGAAACGCTTTGTGGGCAGGCCTTTGGAGCCAAAAGGTACCACATGCTTGGGATATACTTGCAGAGGTCATGGATCGTGTTGTTTCTATGCTGCTTAGCCCTTTTACCTGTTTACATATTCACCACTCCAATACTTAAACTGCTCGGGCAGACCGACGAGGTGGCGGAGCGGTCAGGAGTGGTGGCGCTGTGGCTCATACCCCTCCACTTCAGCTTTGCTTTTCAGTTCCCATTGCAGAGGTTTTTGCAATGCCAGCTCCAGAACATGGTTATTGCTTGGGTTTCTTTTGTGGGGTTGTTGATTAATGCATTCACAAGCTGGCTTTTAATCTATGTGTTGGACTTTGGGGTTGTCGGTGCGGCCATTGCTTTGGATATTTCTTGGTGGTTTTTGGCTTTGGGGCTCTACGTGTATGCTGCTTGTGGTTGGTGTCCTCAGACTTGGACTGGTTTCTCTATGCAAGCATTTTCTGGGCTTTGGGAATTTATCAAGCTTTCTGCTGCCTCTGGTGTTATGCTCTGGTACTTTTTTTTTTATCACTTTATGTCCATTTTTTCAATTGTAATCTTTTCATAGTTTGGGTTTTTATTGATGCTTTGTAGGTTTTGTTATATATGATTTATATGTGCAGTTTGGAGAACTGGTACTACAGAATATTGATATTGATGACTGGTTACTTGAAGGATGCCACTATTGCTGTGGATGCCTTGTCAGTTTGGTATGAGATTCTATTTTTGTACTATTCCAACTCTCTTATTAATTTGTTTAAACCAAGTTTAATTACTCAAATTTAGGTTTCAAAAATTACTATTTAAGTTAATACGTATGATCTGCTCTAATTATGCAGCATGACTATAAATGGGTGGGAGCTCATGATTCCTCTAGCCTTCTTTGCTGGAACAGGGTACCATTCTTTAAACTCCTCCTATTTTTATTCTTTATTTTTTTTAACAGAAAAATTAAGTTAGAAAATAGTTTTGTGGAATGATTTCGAACCATACATATCAAAATTGACTATAGATACAACTTCTTTAGGAAAATTTCCCAAAAAACCAATTAAAAAGTTATTACAAAAATATTCTGAGTTCACAAAAGGGGCAGCTGCCCCTAACCTCTTTCAATACGTACCTTTCACACTTTTACAAAAACAATTATAAAAATATAAGTAGAGAGGATAAAAAGTTGTAATTTTAATTTCTTAAACACTGCGTGAATTTGAGTGATACGAAAAATATATGACTGATTGAAAATAAAAAATCTAATAATTGTGGAAATCTAATTTAACAATTAAAACATCTTTAAATTCTGAATACTACATAGCATTAAAATTGCACTCTTAAAATTGTATTAGAATTATTGTTGTAACATAATATTATATATAACATCTCATGTAAAGTTTTGAGTTGAGGAAGCTACCATCTTCATGTTGTGGATAATTAATGACCATCACTTCACAATCATAAATGCCTTTTGGTGTGTCATCTTTTAGCTTCTTTAGAAAAAATGGTCGGGACCATTGTTTGTCCTTTTCATAAAACCACTTGTCAATCGAACTTTGCCAAGATATAAAACCATGTTGACCCTTAGGTTGCAGAAAACCTTGTTTTCAGCCAAGTTACCATTTGCATGCTTTAACACGTCCTGCCAAAAAGGACAAATAATGCAACCATAAAGCATCACAAACAATTAAGTGTTTCATTTGTCACGAAAAATCAACGTTTACAGCCCGAAAAATGTTAGCAATTTTTGTATTGACTTTGCGTATGAATAATATGAATTTCAAGAAGAATAATCATCAAAAAATCACAAAACTAAATATGTCCTGCCAAAAAGGACAAATAATGCAACCAAAAAGCATGGAAAACAATTAAGTGTTTCATTTGTCACGTAAAATCAACGTTTACAGCACGAGAAATGTTATTCCTACTCTAATTCTAAAAAAATTTACGAAAATGCTTCAACATGAATTCGATTCTGGCTTCTCTCTGCTTCACTTCCTCCTTAATTCAATTTGTCTCATTCTACTTATGGATTAGCAAATCAACCATGAATGGGTACAAGACACTAAATTAAGAATGGATTCTCCCAGCATAATCCAAACCCTATCACAAAGACTCCTTCAAAAGTTAAGGGCCTGTTTGGTATCGTATTAAAAAAAAAATTCATAATTTTTCATAACATTTCTTAAGATCCAAAAACTTGTTAGGTATGAGATTCAAAATTGTTTTTGAATTTTAATAGTTAAACGAAAGCAAAAATATCTTACAACAACTGACACGCCCCAACCCAGATATCCAAATGACACCTAGATGGCACGTGTTGGTCGACACCCAAAGGTGACGAAAGCCATGAGTATGTAAAACGGTGGGGATATAAAGGAATAAACAATTCAAAAACTATGCAAGCAATAACATTCACAAGCAGATGCAACACAAAACAAAACAGAAGTAACTGTAATCCTATTTAAACACAAAAGAAACAGAGTATTCAACGTTCACAAATCTGAATAAAGATGTACGAATATGTCCAGAGCATACCACTACATGGAGGTGCTAGAGAAAGTAAGACATCAAGTAACAAATGTTCAAAAAAAAAAAAAAAAAAAAAAAAAAGCCATACTCAAGAGGAGGGATGCAAGTCACTGGTAGGGAAACGCCTCGATGCTCGGGTCGTACTCTTCGTCACTATGTCCTGAGGGGGCGCAAAACAGAAAAGGTGAGTGGACAATAATTTATATTAATACTAATATTACGAAAAACCAATTTCTTACTGAATATACTAACCGCCTGTTTTGAAAACATATATAATACTACATATAAGTTTTCTGAAACTCTAACATGCCATGAAATCATTCGTAAAACAAGTACGAGTAAAACCATGCTCAATAATTGTGCTACCATCGCCTAAAGGAAAATCCATAAACCTCATCAATATTGTACTCTTTAGGGGAATCATAGTCGCCCGAAGGCAGTACCTGCCCATCACCAAAGGTGAAGCTGTACGACATTGGGTTACGCTAGTGAAGAAACATGGTAGGCCCCACGAAGGTGAAGCTATACGACTCTAGGTTACGCCGGAGAAGAAATGTATAACATCACACACACCGACACTAGCCCCGGGCTAGTGAAGCTGGGGGTATATCATCAATATCATCAACTCCTCATTCGCCCAAAGGCAATACCTGTCCATCACTCGAAGGTGAAGCTATACGACATTAGGTTACACCAGTGAAGAAACATGGTAGGCCCCATCACCCAAAGGTGAAGTTATACGACTCCGAGTTACACCGAAGAAGAAATATATACATAAATATCCTCAACTGTGTCTTATGGCCATAGACATCTACATACCCGTGTTGTGTGGATGTGTTGTATGATAACCCGCTAGATAAGCACTGAAAACATACCTCTAAAGCTCATATCAAATCCGGAGTTCACAAGCTCAAAACCTCATTTCATAAATCGAAGATAATTCACATTCATAAATCCAAATAAATCACAATCGTAAATCCATAGAATTTCATAAGCGAAAACCCAATATTTCATAACCTTTAGTAAAGTGTAAGTTTGATAAACCATAAATGTAGAAATCCAAAAAATATAATATAAAGCATATTCGATGCCTGAAATATGAAATGCATGCAAGCCTAACATTTTATAAAAACATGCAAGTTTAGAAGGGGTCCACTTATAAGTATTCCACTACTAGAGAGCCACTCGAACTAGAGAGGAATGGATCACTTACAACCGATGCACCTAAATACAAAGAGAGTACATTTAATAAAACTCTACTAAAATGATGGAATTTCAGAAAACGAACAGCGGATTCGGATTCGGCACGTCGAAAAACACAAGTAAAGATCTCGAGTTCCCCAACACCCTACCACGAGCCGAGTTGAGTCGCCAGAAAGTTCACCAGAAAAGTTGTCGACGCCATCGTGGATGGTGGCGAAGCACAGTACCTTCGATGGAGGTGCATGTGCTCCACACACCAGCCATGATGCGCACCCACGCGCAGGCCACGTGTTGACCCAAGAGACTAGGTTGGGATTCGGGTCGGATCCGGGTTTGGGCCTGGGTTCTAGGTAACTGGATTAAACCGGTTATCAATTTTGGTTTTAGGCTTGGGTTATTAGGTTTGGGCTTTGGTTTAAGCCTAATGGATTGGGCCTGGTTCTAGTTTGGGCTAGGTTTAGAGTTGGGTTGTGGGTCACGGGTCGGGTCGACCTAATTTCAGACCGTGGGTTCAGCCGGAATCTGGGCAGACTTTCCGAGCTTTGTTCGAGCTTGATTATACATCATTTGCATTGATTCAAAAGTCAAAATGAAGATACAAAGATAAGGAACAAGAGTATACCAAGATGAGATCAAGTTGATGTCGGGATCGGCTAGAAAATGGCCTGCAACTCAAGATCCTTCATTGAAAAACTGGGAAAATGATTCCTGAGTTGGTTTCTGCATCAAATGTCACCAAAATGATTCAAAAACTACCTAAACTTACTCCTAAAAACTTCTACGAATATTTAAAGTTGTTATCAAGCTTACCTCGTTGAAAAATAGGAAGAACTCGCCGAATTTACTTTTTGCACAGTGAAGGTACTGTGCAACGAATGAGAGAGAGAAGTGAGGGTTTCTCCTCGTTATGGGCTTGTAGAATTCGTAAGGGAGGAAATGGTGGTGGTGTGAGGGTCGCCGGTGAGGGTGGTCTTGGTGGGTGTTCTCTGAGAGGGTTTGGGGTGCAGGTGAAAGAGAGACATGGAGAGAGTGAGAGTGTTCTAGAGAGAGAGGGTTCACGGGTAGGGAAGAAAACACCCAGAAATGGGGTGGCGAAATGCCACGTGTCAGCCATGTAAAGGCCTAAAATGGAGAAATATCTCCACTGGTGAAATTATCAAAATGCCCTTTTCGTTCAAAAATCATAGAATCTTCGTTTAACTCCAAATTCGATTCTAGTTGCGCCTACACGTTCGTATCGATGAGAACTACAAAAATAAAAAATAAAAAAAATTGAATACGTCAGCGGACGAAAGTCAATGAAGGTCAACCTTTTCGACATTAAGGGTATTTTCGTAATTTTAACTAAGAATATTAAACTTTCGAAACAGGTCGTTACAACAACTCCCCGTCGATTCAAGAAGTACTATATCAATTAGGCAGACATAAACATTTAAAGAGAAGATCGGAGGAAAGAGAGATTAGATAGAAAGAGGAGAGAGAACGAGAGAGATGATAGAGAAAGAACAGAGAGATTCAGGGGGAGGATGGGAAGAGAGACAAATGTGAGAGAAATAGCAGATAAAGGATAGAGAAATATAAGAGAGATTCGAGGGATGAGGGGAGGAGAGAGGAAGAGAGAAAGGAGAGCAAGAGCATCGATGAGTTTCATCGGATGCGGGGAGAAGATAGAGAAATGAGAGAAAACATGAGAGAGAAATAGGAGAGAGATATGGAGAGGAGGAAATAGTAAGAATAAGATAGGATAGAGAGAAAAATCGGGAGAGGAGATGAGAGAGAAAGGTAGTGGGTTTAGACTTTAAAAACTCTAAAACTCACTTTTTGTGTTTTTCAGTATAGGCTAATTTTCAAGTTAGTTTTGAGTTTAATTTTTTGAAAACAATCCTACCAAATAAGTATTCAAGTTGTAAAACTTAAAAAGTGTTATTGAGTCTAAATAGTTGAATTCAAGTAAAATATTAAACAAGCCCTAAAGTTTTGGTTGGCTGAATCTTGAGAGACAGAGAGACAGAAGTTGAATCCTCTCACCCTTTTTTTGTTTATTCATCTACGAATAATATGTAAGAGACTCGAATCTGAAAAACTAGATAGCGCTAGTTTGGTATTGCTATGTTAAAAAAAAAAAAAAAAAAAAAAAAAAAAAAAAAAAAAACTACTTCTTATGTGTTATGAGAATAACAACTGTAAAATAAAGTTTATGAGTGTTTGGTAAACTTTTTTTGTAAAAGTGCTTTAACAAAAAAAAATAGTGTTAAGAGTGTTGGTATTTAATGTGATATAATAATTGCCAAAGAGAAAAATGTAGGGGCAAAGATTGTAATTTTGTAAAATATGCGTGGGTATACTTTTCATCAGTGGCGAAGCCAAGAATTGGCGGGGGGAGGGGCGGGTTTAAATGGGTGCAAGGTTAAAAAAAATGTAGACAATCAAATCCTTTTAAATAGTAGACAATAATAATGATGTTCATAATTTATTAATATTAATTACAAACTGCCACACTATGACGAACTTAGTGAAAATAAAAGAAATTCTTGTACTCTATGACGAATTTAATAATTGGGCACATATATGTGGTTTGGTCGATTGTACATATGTAATGGGTGCATAAGTGCGTCGAATGTATTAGTATAAAAATATCGATGATGTGCAATTGTTTAAAATTGAGACACATAATGAAATGAAAAAAAAAAAAAACTTTATCTACTAAAGCGTGAACCAATATTTATCTAGCTAGCATACATGGTTCCAATTTCATATCGAAATTATTTGGAAAAATCTAGCCTTGAAATCATTCAAAAATCCCACGAGAAAGAAGAATAGAAGGATGTTAACACTAAGGCTTTGACGATCACGTGCTACTAAACGACAAAACAACGCATGGTCCCTGCTATCACACATTTTATTACAAACAGAAACGCAGCAGCGCTGTTGTTGTTGCAAAGCACCAAAAACC
Source organism: Malus fusca (assembly GCA_035220775.1). Taxonomy (NCBI): domain Eukaryota; kingdom Viridiplantae; phylum Streptophyta; class Magnoliopsida; order Rosales; family Rosaceae; genus Malus; species Malus fusca. The sequence goes on along the minus strand of CM069073.1, from coordinate 43,487,612 downwards.
AGAGAACCAGACGGGATTGCTCACTTCCGACAGGACCAGAGGGGCGGAACCACCACTCCTGGGCTTGATTTCCGTCGAGGGGAGAGGCAGCCGCCCCTATTTGCTTCTCTGTAGCTTCGCCACTACTTGTCATTTGAAAATTTCACTAAATGGGCAATGATCACTATGCTTTGAAATAAAATTAAAAACACTTTTTTTCAGAAGCATGGTATACTCTACTTCTACTTTTCTATGTTTTTCTGCTATCATTGACAACAGTTTTTTAAAAAAGCATTTTTTTTTTTACCAAATACATTTGATCTTTTAAATTTTTTAAAAAACTACTTTTTATAATACACCACAATCTCAAACTAACCCATAATTAGAAAAATGAAAAGTCGTCAAATGTAAAGTTAAAACCAATCGGGCATGAAACGTCAATGATAGCTCATTAATTCTTTTGGGTCTCCTTCACCAAGAGATTCACCTCATTTATTTTTACTCCCACTTTTATCTTCTCCATCTTTATTGCATGTCTCTCGGTCTTTAATTTTCTCCTTTCTTTTTTATTTATTTATATTTTTTTATATATAAAAACGGCATTATTATTGGAGACCCATTCGAATACAATGGATGTAAACGGAAGGATTAAGCAAGTTGAACTCCACATATGTTTGGTCGTCAAGCTACTCTTGTAGCCTTATTCTCTTAATCGCATAAAATGATAAGAAAAAACCAAGACCTGGAACTTAGTCATCAACTACAAATTTAGCCTACTTCATACTTGCTTAGAGCAATTAGGATAGAGTAATTTATATATTAACTTTCTCACAAAATTAAAGCATTCCCAACTATATTCCTCTCTATGCCACTTTCAAATATGTAATGGTTTCTATGGCAGTGTTGTGAAATTCTTTTGATGAAACTCACAGGGTAAGAGTGGCAAATGAGTTGGGAGCTGGAAACTGGAAGGGAGCAAAATTTGCAACTAAGGTTTCTGTGGCAGAATCCACTATTATTGGTGTCTTTTTCTGCATACTTATCATTGCACTCCACAACAAAATTGCGTACATATTCACCTCAAGTAGTGATGTACTCGAAGCAGTTGATCAGATGTCTTATCTCTTGGCCATCACAATTCTACTTAATAGCGTTCAGCCTGTTTTGTCAGGTTCGTTTTTTATGTTAATTATTTGAATAACATGTATGGACGGTCTTATTGACCACGTCTTATAATATAAGTGAACTTGGACCTCGATTAGAAAGGTAACCATACACATATTTGATTCACATATTGAATGCAGTCAAGCATATTATTGTAGTAATGAATATCAATGTTAATTGGTGAGGTCTAATGTAAATTTTCTGATTATATTTCACACTTGGGCTCATAATCGACAGGAGTAGCTGTGGGTTCAGGATGGCAAGCATGGGTGGCATATATAAATCTTTTCTGCTACTACATTGTTGGGCTTCCTCTTGGATTTGTAATGGAATGGATCTTCAACTTGAGCATTGGGGTATGTTATTTCATTTATTTCCCTCCATATAAAATTTTCTTATCATGTTCTCTCATTATATGATTTATCACATGATGACACTCGGGACACACGAAAGTGTAGCCCTCATAGCCAGTGAACCAATCATGGGTTCTTTGGTTTTTGGTACCAACATCTATTGATGGCACCAATGTTGCAGTTTTGCTTCTTGATTTTCAATTCATCGAGTGACTACCAAAGCAAAGAAATCTTTCTCAGTTGTCTGAAAGACCCTTCCATATTAATTATTATTTCATTTGGGCAATACTAGGGTCAATATAATTTGGTTTTCGTAATCTAATTTCCATCAACCACTGGAAGGAATAATGACAATATCTATGCAATTTTATTCAAATATAATTGATGTAAAAACAGGGCATTTGGGGTGGAATGATTTTTGGAGGAACTGGACTTCAAACATTGATATTGGCCATCATCACAATACGACGTGATTGGGAAAATGAGGTAATGATTGATTGAACTTAATTGAATATTCGACTTTTATCTCTTCGTTTAAACTCGTTCTCGTACAAAATTGATTGAAAATTGCAGGCTGAAAAAGCTAACCAGCGTGTATTGAAGTGGTCAACCCCTACTCCAGACGGGCAATCAGAGGAACAAGTACATTAGCTGCAATTGCATTCACCATTTGTTAGGCTAGATTTTTTTTTTTTTGAACTCTGAGGCCGACTTTCAACCATTGAAAAAGAAAACAAAAACAAGAGAGGTGATGTGTTGCAATTAATGTTTAAAATATCGATATACGTAAAAATATTGATATTGTTGTAGGCCTATTTGGCATTGATATTGTTGTAGGCCAATTTGACTGAAGAATTGTAGAGAGATTGAGAGATAGGGTGTGGCAAGCATAGAGAGAATTGGGTGAATTATGCAGTGTGTTTTCTCACCCCATTGTGCCTTTATTTATAGTAGTAGGGAAGCTAAATTCTTTACCCCAATATGATTACAACTCTAATAGGATAATATATAATCTAAGAGATATATTAGAATCCCACGAGGATATCCAAGATAAATACACAATCACATTCCTAAACTATTAAGACTGCAACACACATTTTGAGCATGTAAATACTCAAGTAAATGATGCATCAGGTCTTCAACGATGAAGTAAGTTTGGTTGATGAAGTCGTCCGCACAATGAGCGAATGCATATCTCAAATTAACGGAAGAATGCATAAAAGATAAAACTCATAAAACCTCACTATGATAAACCCCAAGGTGGGATAAAAACCCATAGACCAAGGAGAACCATGAGAAGTTGCATTAAGTCAAAACTATACATCTTCTGGACGCAAATAGCAAGCTCACAAGGGTATGACCAGCTAAGGATTGGTGCCTCGTCAAAACTTACTTAGGTAGAAAAAACCCATTGGGAATGCTCCTAATTGTAGGGAAAATGAGTACATTAAGATCACGTGAGTATACTTCTAAATACACCCCCTGAGTTTGACAAAACTTCCAAATAAGAACTATAAGCATTGCATATGAGATAGTTAGGCATACGAATTTCTTGGACAAGCTTCTAGAAGATAGACTTTGGCAGTGACGTCATATAGAGATTGGCAAGGTTGTCGAGGATCAGATTGGTTGACTCCAATCTCCTAATGCTTTGCTGATGTGATGTAGACGTAATATTCCTTGGTGTTGACTTCGTTGATGTATCATGTCTTGGTATGTTTGATACTGCAACATAGTCTTCATAGATCATCATCGATACTCAACGATAGATGAAAACATCAAATACTTCAGATATGCTCAACAAGAGCTCTTAATCATAACTGACTTGTGGCATAGTGAAGTAAGGTGAGTATTTGAACTATTCGAAGATTTTGCAACTAAGGTCATATTGTGGACCTCCAAGATATTGCGGTATTTGTAACGGTAAAGACATAATCATTTGGGGATTGTGCCTTGTGAGAGTTTGATAAGTAACCAGCGTCAGCATAACAAACAAGGCAAGCATCATTCCAAGGATCAGGGGGGTTGGATTTGCTTGGGATGCGAAGGGATAAGCCTAATTCCATAGTACCTTTAGGGAAGCGGACATACGTCTTTAATACCAATTCAATGGTTGGGGTGTAGGCGCGGTGTTGCATCTTTACCGATAGATCAATAGCGAAGGAGATGGCCTATTTAATGTAATGAGCTAAGTACAACAGCGCAAAGTTTAACTCAGATATGGAATTTCAGATTCCATAACTTTTTCAAGGGTTTCATTTGCATATAATGAATGAAATATTATAGGTATACTCAGAGGTAACACCTACTAAGTGTAGTTCAACTAGTAGACCAAAATGTCGTCTAAACAACGCTTGAATGTCAAGTCAAGGCATAAACACGTTTTCTCAAGATCCATCACCTCAAACTTCATTTTCAGGTGCTTGGCAGTTTTCTCAAGCTCTTCCAGGGTCTTAGTGACATTCATGTCATCGACGCAAACTCTAGCAATTCGGAATAAGACTTCTTAATTTAACACGCAAAGGCATATAATTCCATATCCCTAACTGATCAAATAATCACTTAGACTGGTATATCATATCTGTTGGATTGTTTCAATCAGTAAAGTGAATGCCTCAAACGAGTTTAGAGAGTGTTCCGTGGTTTGGAACTATTTGAACCAGTCTATGTAATTCTTCGGGAACTTACATGTAAGCCTCTGTATTAATATCTTCATGAAGAAAAACTAACCACATTCATAATGCTGTTGTTAATCATCAGGCGTAAGATGTGCATTACATCGCACTATTTCATTCATCTCATTACGCTTCATTTCCCACTTGTAACACTACAGGGTTACCTTGGGTAGTGTAGGAATGACAGGTCCAAACACAATTTGGTAAGGAATTTAACTTGGATTGTGATTTTGGTTGTCCAATCAGTTCTACGATTTCACTAACCAACATAATACGGTTCGATATCGTTGCTTTTCATTTATGTTGATAACTACCAAATAAGTAAAAACATCACCAATGATAATCTCGTTCCAATTCCATATTTCATCCAAACTACTATACTACACCAAGACTTCAAATCTCGGGAATAATAAGGATTAATCTCATAAGATGGAAATGATTGAGATAGCGATCAAGTATTGATTCATTTTGTGTCGTGTTCTTCCTCTTCTAGGTCGGGCCTCGAATATGGTGAAACCTTTAGCTTGGTTGTCAATCACTCTACTTCATTTAATTTTGGCCTTATCAATTCAATTTCAATGACACTTCTGCCAGTTGGATGTTCATAATGCATTTCTTCATGGATTTTTATTTGAGGATGTTTATATGTAACAACCTCGTGTTTTTGTTGATCCTCAATTTTCTCACCATGTTTGCAAACTCCGTTGCTCTCTTTATGGCCTTAAGCAGGCACCTAAAACATGGTTTCAATGTTTTTCTACTTATTTGGAGGACCTAAGGTTTCATCCGTCTCATGCAGTTACATCTCTATTTGATGGGAACACTAGCCAAATGTGGGATTATTAGTTGTAACCAAAAAGTTGCAAAAAGGGTATTAAGACAGTCTAAGGGTTTTGCTCCACATCAAAATGAATATTGATGTTGGAAATAGGAGGTACAAGAAAAGATTAAGGTTGAGAAGGAATGTTGTAAAGCATTTACAAGGATAGAACTAATGAATACTATAAGATGTATAAGATAGCGAAGAAGGAAGTAAAGAACACTGTGACAAAAGTGAAGCTAGTGGCTTTTGACGACATGTATAAGTGATTAGATACCAAAGAATGAGAGTTAGATATCTCAATATTGCTAGAGCAAGTGAAAGGAGGATGAGAGACTTAAACCAAGTAAGGTGTATCAAAGATGTGAATGAAAATATTCTAACTGCGGAGAACGCAGTTCAAGACAGATAGAGAGCTTATTTTCATAATCTATTCAATGAAGGACACAACATGTACTTATTTGGGTGAGTTGAGTTACTCGGAAGAGTGTAGAAAGTTACTCATTTTACTGTTGAATCGGGAAAGAAGAAATGGTTGTAGCTTTAAAAAAGATGAAGCAAAGAGAAGTAATGGGTCTCGACGATATACTGATTGAAGTGTGGAAGGTCTTGGGAGAGACAGGTATCGCATGTCTCACAAACCTTTTTCAATAAGAATGAAAAAATAAAAAGATGCCCAATAAGTGGCAAGAAAGCACTTTGGTGCCTATCTACAATAGTCAGGGCAACGTACAAAATTGCATGAACTATATGAGTATTAAGTTAATGAGCTATATAATGAAGCTCTGGAGAAAGTAATTGAGCATAAACTGAGACAAGAGACACATATCTTAAAGAATCAATTCATGTTCATGCCAGGGCCCTCAACAATGGAGAAAATCTATCTCTCATGAAGATTGGTGGAACTATATAGAGATTTGAAAAAAGGATTTGCACATGGTCTTTATAGATTTGAAAAAAAAAACGTATGATAGTGGTCCCAAAAGAAATTCTTTGGAAGAATCTAGAGGAGAAAGGAGTACAAGTAGCATATATCCAAGCAATAAGGTGTGTATATATATATGATGGAGTAAAGTTGCATCAAGAACCCATGAAGGGCAGACTGAAAGCTTTCCCATAATCATAGGGTTACGCTAAGATTAAGCTTTAAGTCATTACCTTTTTGCATTGGTAATGGACGAGTTAATGGGACGTATTCAAGATGATATCCCTTGGTGGCTTTTCGCAGATGATATGGTGCTGAAAGATAAAACATATGAGGGAGTAAATGCGAAACTTAATCTTTGGCGAGAAGTGTTGGAAGCTAAAGGTATTCACCTAAGTAGGTCAAAGACGAAATTTCACTTGGATCTATCTTGCAAAATAATAGAAAAATTGATGGAGATCTCAATCATAGAATACAATCTAGATGGATAAAGTGGAATAGTGCATTGGGTGTGTTGTGCGATCGTCGTATGCCACTAAAGTTCAAGGATGAATTCTATAGGATAGCAATCAGGCCATCGATGCTTTTTGCACGGAATGTTACGTGATAAAAAAGCAACACGTGAAAAAAATGAGTGCAACAAAGATATGAATGATTCACTTGATGTGTGGGCACACGAGAAATGATAGAATTAAGAACGAGCATATCCGAGGTAAAGTAGAAGTGACCACAATTGAGGATAAGATGAGAGAAAATTGTTTAAGATGGTTTGAACATGTGAATCAAAGAATTACAGATGCTATAGTTAGAAGAGACCTAGGAAAACTTGGAGAAAGATTATAAGAAAATATATGGAGTACTTGAAACTAACAGAAGACTTTAGCATAAAACCGAGCACAATAGCATTCTAGGATTCATGTAGCGAACTCCACTTAGTGGTATAAGGCTTGAATATCGTAGCGTTGGTGCTCTTTAATATCTTATTCTCACATGCCCAAATATCACTTTTGTCGTTAATCAAGTTTGCCAATTCGTTCACCTACCAACCACTCGTTGTTGGCTTCCGTTAAATGCATTCTTCGTTATCTTATGGGAACTACTCACCACGACATACAATACAAGCCTGACTCTCTTCGTCTCACTGCGTATTTTGACGCCGATTATGTTGGGGATCTTGATGATCGTCTCTGTACAGGTGGATATTGTTTGTATCTTGGTTCTAATCTTGTTTCTTGGAGTGCAAAGAGGCAAAATTGTGCATCTTGGTCTAGCACTAAGGTCGAGTATCGACAACTTGCTATGAAAGCTGCTACTATATCATTGTTTCAAATGTTGTTTCATGATCTTCACCACCCCCACACTCTTCTGCGATAGTATTAGTGTTATTTCATTGGCTTCAAATCCAGTGTTTCATGCCCAAACTCGTCATGTTGAGGTGGATTATCACTATGTTCATGAGAAAGTAGTTTGAAAAGAAGTTGTTGTTAACTATGTCTCTATCCATGATTAGATCTCAAATATTTTCACTATGGGACTTTCCATCAATCGCTTTCATTTTCTAGTCTCCAGGCTTCTTGTTCTAGCTCTTCTCGTCAGTTTGCGGGGGTGTGATAGACAATAATTATGTATTTCTTGATTTGTAGAGATCTTTCGTTATCTCTGATTGATTCTCAAATCATTTAGATTAGCCTTTCTTTTATGTATTTTTGTAATAATATATTAAATGAGAATTAAACCCCCAAACCTATAGAAGTATTTGACAAACCTTCTATGTTCTTCTCTACTACTTAGTCTTTTACTGCGAACAACCAATGTCAACATTTTATTGTTCCTAACATAGTTAGCAACACACAGAAAGATAGAGAAAAGAAAACAAATGAGAAATTGTTCTAACAATCCCCGCCTAGTGCTGCTTAGGCCTCACCTAGGTGCTAGGCGGCTGGTCACTGCCTTGATCAGTCATTAGGTGTTTGAAAATTAAGAAAGTGTGCCTAGACCCTCTTAGGCGTCTTCCTAGCCCGCCTAGGCGCCCGTCTAAATCTGCATAGGGTGCGACTCACTTAGACAAAAAATCAATAACTTTCATTTTGTATTTTGTATTTTGTATTTTTAATAAAATGTAAGAGACTTGTTGAATACTTGGATGAACATTCATTATATGGTTGTTTCCCATGTTTTTAACATGTTCTAATACTTTATAATCTTTAAGTCATTTTATTTTACAATTTATGTATATAGTTATGTTTTTTTTTTAAGTATGAATATGCACTTATTTATACAATATATAATAAATTTACTTAAATCCGCATAGTTCGCCTAGGCCCCTGCCTATCCGCCTAAGCATTAAACCCCAACCTATTGCCGAACTAGCGCCTAGCGCCTTTTAGAACTTTATCCTAAATTATAAGTTAGAAAGAGATAGTTATTTAAAAATAAGTTTATCTGAAGATCCTTAAAGAAAGGGGACTGTATATATTCCTCCAAAATTAATAACCAAATTCCTTGCAAAAGCTTATAGCCCAGCACATAAACCATTGCCGCCCTGTGGTTTTTGAGCTCCGAACACATCACTACAAACGTATTAAGATAAGGACAGAATCAACATCAGTTTTATCTTATTGTCATTTCGTCAAAGATGTCATAGAAAGCACCCATCAACATCTAATATATAAACTACTAAAAATATATATGCAAAAGCCACCATGAGAAAAATCAAATTTTAAATTTTTATTAAAAAAAAAATCAAATTACTTAGCTAGAATTTCATTTTCTTTTTTGTACAAGTTTCTATCCAAAGAAAAACAAATCCCAAAAAATAAAAAATTCTTTTAACCATTCTCTTTGGCATGTCAAAATACATTCACACTGTTACATACACATTGTTAGAACTGTGACACCAAATATTGGGTTGTCAAGGCAACAACTTTAGCTGTTCACACTTCACACCAATGAACAATGTTTGAGAGATCAAAGAAAAAATATAAATCACTTTTTTTTATTACAAAACATAAATCTTTTGTTAATTTATCTAGAAACATGTACAGCTAGAGTGCTTGTAGTTGATGATGCATGGTGGTATGAGTGTTTATAAGTTGTTGATGCACGTGAATACAATGTATCAATTGCTTTAATCGCTCATGCGCATTGTTATCTATAAAATTAGGGGCCTCCCACTATACAAAAACCCAACCCGACACGATGATCTACTGTTCAAACGGCTATTGGTGTCGGTCCGAAGCCCAACCACCCACCACCAGATGGTAACAGCAACAACTGTCCTGGTTCAAGAAATGGGTTCCAACATTGAGTCGACTCGGCCAACTCGTTCGTCCCTGGAAAAACCACCAGCCTCTCCTCTCGCTGCTCCTTCATCTCCACAAGCCTAGCCTTGGTCTCTCTCACCAAATCCCATAACCCATCATTCCTCTTCCTGTTCACAAACAACAGCATTAACTTCCCCTTGCAACCCTCCAGCCTCTCAAACGCGTCAATTAACCGAGTCAACTCAGCCGAACGCAAACCCTCGACTGAGTCGATTCTGTCTCCAACTTCCTTGACTCGGACAACAATTTCATGCTGAACCGACCTGTAATCTTCGCCCGTGGCTCTCACCACTTCGTACACCAAATTGTTCTTCTGAAGTTCTAATGAATCAGGGGCGTCACAAATTCGCACCACAAATTCCACAAGCACTTCAATCTCCATTGCCAAATCTGAGTCCAAAAGAGCAAGTGCCTTCTCTTCCTTGTCTCTTTTGTTACCTTCGTTTTTCGACGAATTGAGATAATATCCAATTGCTCTAGACACCATCAGATTCTGCTCGACCACACCGGCGTACCATCTGACCCAAGACGAATATTCCAACATACAAAAATCGGAATTGTCACAAAACATGGAGAGGTTCAAGAAATTGTATCCCCCAAAACAAGGGTAGTACGCAAGCTGGTCTTTGAGAATAAAAGACCCTTTTGATATAATGTTGTGAATCGTGAGGAGGCATTTTAGGGCAACAAAGGCGCTCCGAGTGACGTGAAGCCGGTCCATGAGAGCATCAATGCATGCGCATGCAGTGAGGCGGGAGGAAAGCCCTAGGGCGAGCACGGAGGCGATTCGTGTCTCCGATGGCGGCCTTGACGGGTCGTGTGTGGTGGCGCGGAGGACAGCGAGGTGTACGGAGGAGACTCGACGGTTGATGGTCAGAGTCGCTTTGAGGATTGAGGCTCTGTCTTTCAGAATGCCGATGAATTTGAATCGAGCCATTGCGAATGAAGGAAGAATGGGAAAGGTTGAGGAAGATGGAGGTGGGAGCGCGGAGGAAGATATAAATTGACAGTTAGACGCGGTTTTACTATTTCATGGTGTCCATGTGTGTGCGCAAACTGTACATGGCTCTTACCGTTTCAGAAGAGAGCTTTTGGCGCTTTTGAAGTTTATTCTTACACTTATGTGTAAGTTGGAGCTCGAATATTGGTTTACTAATAAACCAAAGGGTAAATTATACAAAACTACTTCAATTATGTGTCGAACTACAATCTCATACCTCATGTTTTAAAATTGCAATGTCATATCTCATCTTTCGAATTTGTTGCAATGTCTTACCTCCGTTAGTTTTTCTGTCAATTTTTCTGTTAAATGATGACGTGACTTAAAGTGAGGCCCACTCCTTAGCCTAACTAAATAAAAAAATTAATTAAAAATAAAAAAACATTTAAATTTTTTATTTTAAGATGTGGGACCCACCCTTTACAATTAAAAATAAAATCACCCTTTTTCCCCATTCTACCCGACGACATCGACCTCGCCCATCTCTGACCACCCGAACCTTACCCATCTACTATGCAACTCCAAAACGCCCTTCGCCACCATCCCCATGACCTCCACCCGCCTCACCACCACAACCCTAAAGTTAACCTTGCCAAACCCATCTCTATCAAATGCAGCCAGCACTACCCACATCCAAGATTGCTCGCCAGGCCAGTCTGAATCCCAAGACCGGGTGTTTGGGTTAATATTTGAGTATTGGGCTTAATTGAAGGGAAGCCCAAAGGCGCCAAAACGAGATGAACTTGCCCGAAGCCCAGCTACGAAGCCTGAAGCAAATTGAAGCCTTCTCAGCCAAGGCATAGGTCATGTGCCTATGATTGAAGTGACAAGTGACAGAGACCATCTCACTACCAATCAAAAAACACTTTTGATGGCATAAAGGTGTAAATACAAGATGACTCACTACCCCTGAAAGACCTTGGCCAAGAATGAGACTAAAGCAGTTGGGCCAAGATGCCTATAAAAGCCAAAAGAGACAACAACGATTATGGACACTCAACCAATCAAACAAATAACATACAAACTCTGCTCCCAAGCCAGTTCGTACCCAGACAAGCTGAAATCAACCCAGATTCAGTCATTTTAGTAACTGTTTCCTTAGAAAAGCCATCTTTTGTCTAGTGTAAAAGCTTTGTTATCTTCTTTAGTGTGGTAGTATCGATTCCCTCGTGTAAAACCTATTTACCATCCATCCCTTTTAGTGTACAACCTTTGTAAACTCAAAGAGAAGTGGCTGCAAGAAGTTCAACCTTGCCAAACAAGGTGAAATCTTGCCTGAATCTCTTTGTTTGTCCTATAATTAGTAGATATGTCCTCTAAATGTATTTTTTTTAGCATGTATTCAAGTTATTTCCAATTATTTTCTACCGAAGAGTCCCATTTGCATCCAGATCTGGTTAACTTAATAAACCTATTTTCATTAAGAACAACCTGGAATAAAGCAAATGGTTTAAAGGGCTATGAACTCCCTTCATTCGAACTTATAAGATCATGAACTAAAAGTCCTTGTTTACAAGGCAAGAAAAAGAACTTAATGCAGACATAACCTATATGCGACAATCCTTTGATGACAAGAAGTTTGAGTAACTTAGGGTGCAAGTAATCGATTTAAACCAAATATGTTCTACATCTGTTATACTGAGATAACAGTGGCACCCCAAGCTCTTTGTTAGTTTTGATTGCGAGCCTTAAGGCCTACATCTAAGGCCCCACAAAGGCACCTCTCAAAACTAACTTTATATTCTTCTTGTAGTACACCAAGCAGCAAGAAGCCAGCAGACACCAACACATCCACCCAAAGTGCCAACCTCGCAAGGGAGCTGTGCCAGGGCCGAAATCTCGCCTGAACACCGGGTCTTCAACTTCGCATGCAAATGGTGACTCTTGCTTCCTAGTTAGGAGTTGTAGAGGAGATGGATGTAACGACATAATAATAATAATAACAACAACAACAACAAGAAAATCCCATTATCCTTTCCACTGTTAGCCAATAGCCCACCCATTACTCATAACAAGAAAATCCCACAATCCTTTCCACTGTTAGCCAATAGCCCACCCATTACTCATTTTCTATTAAATCCCAGTTAGCCATGATAGCCCACTATTGTCACATCCCGGCCCAGGGCGGATCACTTCCCGGGCCCGCTCCACCACCGTAGCACGATATTGTCTGCTTTGGGCCCTGACCACGCCCTCACGGTTTTGTTTCTGGGAACTCACGAGCAACTTCCTAGTGGGTCACCCATCCTGGGAGTGCTCTGGCCTCCTTCTCGCTTAACTTCGAAGTTCCTACGGAACCCGAAGCCAGTGAGCTCCCAAAAGGCCTCGTGCTAGGTAGGGATGAGAATATACATTTAAGGATCACTCCCCTAGGCGATGTGGGATGTTACAATCCACCCCCCTTAGGGGCCCGACGTCCTTGTCGGCACACTTCAGGCCAGGGATTGGCTCTGATACCATTTGTCACATCCCGGCCCGGGGCGGATCACTTCCCAGGCCCGCTCCACCACCGTAGCACGATATTGTCCGCTTTGGGCCCTGACCATGCCCTCACGGTTTTGTTTATGGAAACTCACGAGCAACTTCCCAGCGGGTCACCCATCCTGGGAGTGCTCTGGCCTCCTTCTCGCTTAACTTCGGAGTTCCTGTAGAACCCGAAGCCAGTGAGCTCCCAAAAAGCCTCGTGCTAGGTAGGGATGGGAATATACATTTAAGGATCACTCCCCTAGGCAATGTGGGATGTTACAACTATCCTTGGATATGGGTGGTGGTGGTTGAGCATTTGACAGAGATGGGTTTTGCGGTGTTAACTTTAGGGTGGTGGTGGTGAGGAGGGTGGAGGTCATGTGATGATGGTGAAGGGCGTTTTGGAGTTGCAGAGTAGATGGGTGAGGTTGGGGTGCCCGGAGATGGGCGAGGTCAAGGTGCCTGAAGATGGGAGAGGTCGTTGTCGTCGGGTAGAATGGGGAAGAAGGGTGATTTTAATTTTAATTGTAGAGGGTGGGTCCTACATTTTTAAATAAAAATATTTAAATATTTTTTTTTTTTTTTAATTAATTTTTTAATCTAGTTGGGCCAAGAAGTAAGTCTGCTTTAAGCACCTCAGCATTTAACAGAAAAATTGATAAAAAAACTGAAGGAGATATGACATTACAACAAATTCGTAAATTGAGGTATGACATTGTACTTTTTAAAATATGAGATGTGAGATTGTGATTTGACTCATAATTAAGGTAGTTTTGTGTAATATACCCTAACAGAAAAATATATTTTTCTTAATTTTTTTTTTTGGAGTAAATATAAAAGAATTAGATGTATAAGATCTGTATTTTCCATGCTTCCTCTGTATTGGTTCTTTTCGCCTGTTATGAATGAAATCCTTTATTACCTTGAAAAAAAGATATGTATTTTTCAAAGAAGTTAAATTGTTTACAACACATAAAAAAAGAAAAAAAATGGTAAACTTGATATAATTTCAATTTTGTGAACAATTATTAGGTATAATTCAGTAGTTTAGGTTAGGCCCGATAACTCAATGTCCACATCAGCTTTTTTTTTCCCTAACAAATTTATCCCTTAATTCTAAAATTAATAATTATTGAATATCTAAACTACATATTAATGAAATCCTCTTTGTCAACCAAAAAACGCTGAAAATATATTTTCGTCTTCGGTCACAACAGTAATGTAATTTCACAAACAAAATTTTACTATTTTTGTTTGAACCTCATTTTACAGGTGCTTTTATCTCTCTCTAATTAAAAAAAAAAGGAGACTTTGGATGCGAATATTCTTTGATTGAAACCTTGTTGGTTTTCAATTTTTGATCGAAGTCCCTGAAATTAATGTGATAATTTATTCCTATGTATGTTACTATATTTTTTAAATTAAAAATTAAAAAATTTAGTTGTTTATATAAATGAGATTTTAAATAAAAACCCAAAATTTGTGGGATTAAAAATATTAAAATATAAATATACTATTGTATGTGTGTGTGTGTGTGTGTGTGTGTATAAACATGGGTACATTCATCAAAATTAACCAAAACATTATTGTATCAAAACATGGGTACATTCTTCAAAATCACAAAAAAATAAAAAAAAAAGATATTAGGCTTAATAACATTAGTAAATTTCTTTCATTAAACTTGACATGGATACATTTTAAAATCAATGAAAAAAGAATGTACCCATATAAGTTTAAAAATGGATTAGAAAAAAATTGAATAGATTTTGTATATAAAAAAAATGGTACATTTTACATATAACAAATTGGTATATTTAAGAATGAGTACATTTTAGATTAAAAATTTGAAAAAATTACATGAATGGGTACATATAATTAACATGGGTACATTTGGCAAAACAAAAAATGGGTACAAATAAATTTTTTAAAAAATATGGGTATAAATACAAATAAAACTTTAAAAAATATGGGCACAAAAAGAAATTAATATATGGATACAAATTAAAACTGAAAAGAAAATTGGTACAAATTAAAAAAGGTACAAACTAAAACTAAAAATATATGATAAAAAATTTAGTCATAAATATAAATATACTAATTGTAACATTTTTAACATTAAATGAATATATTTAGAAATAAAAAATATTTTATTATTGAAATAATTAATGATGTTATTAATACCCAATGACCTTGATAAAAAATTGAAAAAGAATAGGATTTTAATCAATGGAGTAGCAAAAGGAATAATGAGTACCTAATTTCTCCTAAAAAAAAATATCTCTCCCTTTCTCCCCACTCCCATGTTCTTTCTCACTCTCCTTTTCTCTCATTCAATTTTAAAAACAAAAGTAAAAATTTTGACACGCACTTATCTTTAAAGCAATCCCTTATCTGTTGAATTAGTTTTAAAAATGATATTATGTCTTCTTCCTCATAACTCCCGTACAAAATCTTTTTTCTTTCTTGTTTTTGCTCCAGGCTTGGCCGCGTGGTCGTCTTCTTTCTTGTTCCACCTGTTTTTTTCCTCATACTGCTTAATTCACAAATCTTCTTCTTTCCTCTTCCATAGATTGCATGCTCCATATTATGTTGTCGTTCCTATGATGTATATTTCATCTATCTTTTTTCAAAATACTTCTGTTTTTTTTTACCTAGTTGTTATGAAGGGAAACATTTGGAGCCATATTTTCGTTATCATTCTCTGATGTGGGAATACTATTAATTTTTAAATTGTTCATTGTTGTTCCTCTAATGGAAGCATTAGTTGGGAAGTGCAGATACACTATTCGATCATTCCGTCCTCATGTTTCTTTTTGAACTTTGATTATATAGATTTTTCTTTTTTATATGTAAAATCATTAAATGCACTTTCTTTGTTTATTTTGTCTATATAGCTATATTATATATAAGGTTCTAAAAAACGCTAGGCGCTAGTCGGGCGGCGGGCTGACGCCTAGCGCCTAGACGGCTAGGCGGGTGCCTAGGCGACCTAGACAGATTTAGGTAAATTTCTTGTATATCTTGTAAATAAGTGCATATTGACACTTACAAAAAGAATAATATATATATAGGTAAATTTCTTGTTATTTTTTAAAAAGAATAATATATATATATATATATAATTTTGTAACTTAAGATTTTTAGTATATAATATGGTTTGGTGTTTAAAAAAATAATACAACATAAAAAATAAAAATAAAAAAGAAAGAAAAAAAACCCACGAGCCCTCCACCTCTACCACATCACTCCAATCGGTGGAACCCAAATCGAAAGATTTACTCTACCTCTCTCACATTACCCAAGGTCTCAATCCCATGTCAAAGATTTAATAATGCCAAAAATAATTTAAAAAAAACAATTATAATATTTAATGATAAGGTTAGCGGTGGGCAATGGCAGTAAATACAGAAAAGTGGTGCACATGACAACACATTTTGACACTTTGGAAAACGAAAAGCCCTTTATTTTGATTCTGTTTCCTCTTCCTCCTCTCTCACATCTTCTCTCCTATTTGTTATTTTTCTGTTTCGTCTTCCTCCCCTTTCCTCAGTAAATTTTGTTCTTCTTCAAGTCTGGCTTTGCGAGAGCTTGAGTTGCAGATGTAAGTCTGCTTAAACCAAATAGCATGATTTAGATTAGTGCAGAAGACGATGATAAGAACTATGCATAGAGCCGAAGAAGAGAGGTTGAAACAAAAGTTGCAGAACCAGCGGCTGAAAACGAGATTCAATCCGTCTAGACATGCCGCCTAGCATCGCTTAGAGCGTCTAGACTGCCTAGGGAGCACCTAGACGGCCGCCTAGCTCCCTCCCGATTTATGTAAACGATTTGCCCCAAATCGCATCGGGACTCCACCGCCCAGCGCCTAGGCGGCCGCCTAGAGCGATTTTTAGAACATTGATTATATATATATATATACCTCTATATATATATATATACCTCTATATATTTTTTTATTCTACATGTATTATAGACTACCTGTATACTATCTACCTACATATAATCAATGTTCTAAAAATTGGCCTAGGTGGCCACCTAGGCAATAGGTGTTGTTGTGCCGATGCAACTACGTCCAAAATGTTAGGCAAAATCGAGGAGCTGTTAGGCGCCCGTCCAGGCGCACCTTGGTGGTTGTGTAGGCGACGGTCTATGTAACATCCCACATCGCCCAGGGGAGTGGATCCTTTAAGCCTTATATGTATATTCTCATCTCTACCTAGCACGAGGCCTTTTGGGAGCTCACTGGTTTCGGGTTCCATCAGAACTCCGAAGTTAAGCAAGTTCGCGCAAGAGCAATCCCATGATGGGTGACCCACTAGGAAGTTCTCGTGTAAGTTCCCAGAAACAAAACCGTGAGGGTGTGGTCGGGGCCCAAAGCGGACAATATCGTGCTACGGCGGAGTCGAGCCCGAGATGTGGTGGGGCCCCGGGCCGGGATGTGACAGTCTAGGCGGAGTGAAAGGGTTTTGGGGAAGAAAGTACAAAACCCAAAATTGCAAAAACTCTTTCGCTGCCGCCTGCTAGGCCCTGCCTAGGTGCCCAATTACATGGTTTATGCATTTAAAGTTCACGTTAATTTGTTTTAAAATCATGGAAAATTTAAAACAAAAGGAATCAGATAGAATTTATGGATGAGTTAAAAAATTCAATTGCACTCAAAACAGGCTTACTTAGAGCAAGTTTGGGATTATGGTACTTTTTAGAAAGCAAGCTTATTAAAAAAATCTTAAATATAAAATGTGTTTTATAAAATAAAAAAAAAACAAAAACAAAAAAAAAAAAAAAAAAAAATTTCAAAGCCTAGTGTTCTATGCTCATTTAATAAAATTTTCAAATAGCAAGAAGTATACCTTCACATATTTTACAAAATTAATATTTTTGCCCCTACATTATTCTCTTTAAAAATTATTATATAACATTAAATACTATATCATTTTTAGTTATTTAACATATTCCCAATAATTTATATAAAATTTTACCAAATACTTAGAAACTATTTTTTAAAGCACTTTTACAAAATAAAAAATAAAAAAATACCAAACACTCAACAACTTTATTTTACAACTGCTTATTCTCACAGCATAACGGAATCAGCCTTTTTGAAAAGCACTATAATACCAAACTAGCCCTTACTCTTTTTTTTATCAGCAAACTAGCCCTTACTCTTTTTTTTTATCAGCAAACTAGCCCTTACTAAACCCTATGTATGGTTGTGTAATACTAGTGAATTTCATTCAAAACAGGCCTATAAAACGACCCATGTTACTTTTGGATATACCTATTACAGTGGTGTAGAAGAGTGTTGCCGTTACACCACGACGTGGGTTCGAACCCTGTTGTTTTCCTAATCTAACAAAAAAAAATAACAAGAATCATATTGAAATGTTCAAATTTGCAATGGCAAGGTATATTACGCTAGGGTAGGTAATTGACTTTTCCAAAGTCCAATTAGACATTTCATCGTGCTTAGTCCACCATGAAGAAAAAATGGAGAACATTTCCACATGGCAAAGTATATTTCCTCGTGCTTAGATATTAGGTGAAACTTATATCGAAATTGTTTATTTCTACCAAATAACTTTGTTGACAACTCACACGTTTTTAACCCGTTGGATTAAGGATTTAACATATCAGTTATAACAATCTCTAATGGATTAAAGATTCAAGACTTGGATATTGAATCTAGAAACATGAGGTCATCAAAAACATATATATGTGTGTGTGTGTAGGAAATCAAAGGGATCCCCATTTTTTTCATAAAAATAGAGATTAGTTGTGGGGTACACTACATCGAACTTTAACTATTTGAACCATCTATTTTTCAAGTTACATCTCGTAGATCATCCTTGCAAAATATTAGCTAAATCACAAATGTTTAAGACATATAATTGGGTTCAAAGAATTAACGAATACTCTGTTATATAAGAAACAATGAAATTTTATCTTGATAACTAAATAAGCAAATGGTTTTGAATTGAATTGAATTTTTGTAAGGATAATCTATTAATCGAGACTTACAAAATAAACGGTTTGGATCGTTGAAGTTCGATGTGGAGTGAGCCCCACACCTAATCCCTATTTTTTGAAAAAAAAAATAAGAATCCCTTTGTATAAATGGCCTATATATAAATATACATTTATATACATATATATATGTATATATATATATATTATTTTACATGATGAAACACAAACAGGCAACAGGTCTAAAACACCTATAGAAAGTTGAGTCAAACTAACGTGTTGGATTGTAACACCCGTATAGACATTAACAAAACCATTCAGTTGTTTAAAACAAATCTTCGGTAAGTTTTCACACCCATAGCTCCTTCGTATCGACATCGATCCTTCTTAACCTTGAAGTTACGTGCCAATAGAATAATAAAGCAATTTTCTTGCATCTAATTCCGATAGTCTCCGGAGGACAAGAGTGACTAGTGGGTTATTGACAAAATTTCATCCTACAGTTTTGTTTGGCGCCATCTCAGAAAACAAAACGTATAGTTGATATAGAAAATACACTTTTATGAGGGCTCATGTACAAGGACACTGTATTGAAATTAGAGGAACCAAAAATTGAAAAGGAATGGCGGAAGCAGCGGAACCACCCTAGATTTGTGAGAATGTGAGGACGAAATTCAAATCGGTGAAGCACCAAATCTTACAAGAGCTTATAAGGACGTTGGCTACTCTCCATAACTTCGTTTAAGATCAAATAGGGTGACCTCTAGCCTGATTTAGGTTTTTCAAAAAAAACAAAAACATTGGTGTTAATTTCTAGTTCCATCAACTACTTACCATCCAGAATTATAGCCATGCAAAAAACTATTTTTAAATTAACAATGTAACACTATATTCATATAGCATCTCTTACCGAATGAACTAAACGTAGCTCCTCAATAATTTATTAGTTTTAAGTTTATGCCTTAAATATATTAGTTAATTTAGTTAAACTACCGTCGAATGTTTTCAAATTCAGTCGTTGAATATGAATCATTTATTGCAACTAAAGCTATCTCCAATGGATCAGGTCATATAGGCCATAGGCCATGTTTTAGCCTAAATTAAGACAAAATACAACTTCAATTGAGGTCTGCGAAAAGAAAGAAGGAAAAAAAAAAAAAGACCCACTAGGCCAAGTTTCAGCCCTTCAACCATTGGGCTGGGCATTGTCAGCCAGCCTGCCAACATTGTTTGCTAGGCCCAGTCTGTCAGCATCCAACATCTACATGACGTCAGCTGACGTCATGTAGCCGTTGAATTTTTTTTTCTCTTCAGGACGAAATTTAAAAAAGAATTTTAAATTCTAATTTTTTTTTCCTATAAAGACCTAAGTTATTTCTACACAATTTCTCACATCCTTTTTACCCTCTCATACTATCTTACCTCATTTTATTTCAAATCTTCACATATTTTTCTATAAATACCTAAGCCATTTAAAGAACAAACTTACTTCAATTGTTGAATTAATGCCTATGTTGTTGTAGTTTTAATATGGTAATTTAATTCAATTAACCAATAAGTTAGAGAACAAACTTAAAAATAATAGATTATTGAGGGGCTAAAACATTGCCCCTTTAGGTTGGAGATGGTATATAAATATAGCATGTCACTGTCCATTTGAAAATAATTTTTTGCATGGCTATAATTATGGACGGGGCTATGTTTAGCCATTTCGGTTGGAGATGGCCTGAGGAGCTGGCCCCCTAAAAATGGGCTAATAAGGGGGCAACATTTGGCCAACCTAATGCCCCATTGGGCAAATAATAACTTGGTGGACTCCATAGAATTATTCCCTAGCCATTGGTTGGATATGAGTTTTTAGGCGAATCAGGTCAATTTTTTTTCTTTTGGAACTTTACCCCCTCCATTGGATAGACTTGGCATTCGTGTCGTGTTTTCCGTGTTCGTGTCGTTTTCGTTTCATACCCGATATCTTAACGGGTCGTGTTGTGTAACACCCATT
Source organism: Malus fusca (assembly GCA_035220775.1). Classification (NCBI taxonomy): domain Eukaryota; kingdom Viridiplantae; phylum Streptophyta; class Magnoliopsida; order Rosales; family Rosaceae; genus Malus; species Malus fusca. The sequence goes on along the minus strand of CM069073.1, from coordinate 43,466,941 downwards.
AAAATAAACGGGGTAAAATGACCCAACCCAATAATATTAATATGTAATATGGCCCGACCCGTTACCCGTTAAGAAAAATATATTTTAAACCAATAAATAATCAAGTGAAAAACATAATACTAAATAAGTATATATATACCATATTGTCACATCCAAAACATAAAAACGCATTTTTCTTTTAAGTATATTTTTACTTACCTAAATTGATTGCTCTAGCTTTTTTCTTTGCAAGACTCGTATTTGTATGTCTATACTTTCACTTCCAAGATCTCGTTCTGTTCCCATTATAATCTCCACGGACTCCTCATCACTAAGGTTTATTGAATCTGAATCTCTAGCATCCATTGCTTCTGAAACAAAATGGGTACAAATTAATTAATTGCTTTTTAAACAGGTAGGATTCTAGGAACACCCGAACTCAATCCAATTTATAGAAGCATGAACAAACAGTAACACACACCAATAATGGATATTACTAAGCAATGAAGTGACTAATTAAACATGCTTAGTATAGACATTATTTTAGTACAACTTATAATTCAAATAACAACACTGATATAAGACAATGGTAATTTAAAAGAAATTGGCTGAAGAGTTGAGTAAGGTAGATCCACCCATAACCCAACCTCCATGAAAAGTTAAGTGTTCAATTTCATGACGCATAGATCCACCCATCACTCTCTAATATATATAAACTAGTAATTGTATCAAAGAATCATCACCAACGACGTAAATCAGATAGTCTACTTTGTAGAAATTTTGGAAATGAAACATTAAAAGCAACACCATTGTTACCAGAATCTACCTTCAGATATAAATTTGGTAGGACAAATGTAAGCAACTCCTATTCACAAGTACAAGCAATTACTAAAAAGCATGACATAAACTTTAATCGTAGACAACATACTTAAGCTAGCTAATTCTACACTACTAATTCAAATGTCATTTTGGTTCAAAATAGAAATGACGTACTCAAAACTCTTAATATTTATATAAAAGCTTTGTCATTACTATACATACATGCAATCTGAGTAATCAGTACTAAGTACTCTAACATATGCTTCGTTCCACACACACACACACACACACACATATATATATATATATGTATGTATATCATGTCAGTGGAGAATATAAGCATACTAAAAGTATAAACACTGATTACCAACATGCTTCTTTAACAATACACATATATCCATACATATATATGCAGTAGAAAAGGTACTTAATAAGCATATCAGTCTTTTGCATTCGACCAACAACTTCTACATATAATAGATCAAAGCAAGTATCTGCATAAAACTGGCCCTGACTAATATATAATGGACAAATCGACTCCACTTGATCAATCCATATCATACAATGCATGCGTTTCAACTTTTATACCAAACTAGGATTTAGGTATCTGCATGTAAAACTAGTTATTGTATCAAATAAGTATTTGCATAGAAAAGCTTGCACATACATCTGCATATAAAACTAGGTTTCCCTAACAGCATTCATAGAAATAACCATGAAAGGAAACAAGCTCTGGGAATAATTACCAGAGCCTTACAAACTGCAGGTCAACAGGATTTGGAATCATAAACCCACATGTTCTTCGCTAACCCCGATCTCCCTTTTCATATCCTCTCTGATCGAACTCTCTCTAGCCGTCTTTCTTTCTCTCCAATTCGACAAGATATATAAATACGCATCCACATCCTAGGCTTCCTAAAATCCATATCCTCATCCTTTTTAACCTCTAAATTCCCTCCCCACAATGAATCTAAATCAACATCATCAGGCAATTCTAAGTACAGTAAAACTTTGTTCTTGCGGAGATCGATTAAAGCAGTAATGGAACTTAAAATGAAAAAGCAGTAACTGAACTTATTCAGGAAATAGCCAAAGTCTTACATATTTTTCATCCAAGTAAATAGCCAAATTAAGAGGCAAAAGCGAACCTGGAGTGGAATCTGGAGAATACAGATGCAAAGATGTAGAGATGACCAGAGATGACAAGGATGATTCTGTCCACTGCACGAGGGAGGAGAAAGGAGAGACTGAGAGAGGCTACCGGAAGAATTGAACATACAGCGGGAGAGAAGGGCTAGGAAAAACAGACGACGAGATCTGGAGAGAGGGTTGCGGGAGTGGGGAGAGAGAAGGGGATTAGGACTATTGTTTTGATCAAATGGTAAAATTGGAAAATATTGGAATAGAGACTGGGTTATTTCGTCCAAAAAAGTTCTAATAATATAAGTGAAATAGAATCCAACGGTATAGATTTATTCTCATTTATCTTACGGCTGTTATTTAAGTAAAGTCCTTAATAGTTTTTTAATTAATGTAGAAGTGTAAAAAATATAGAAAAAATATATAAACGCTCGTAATGACAAGATTTACAACTTTCATGAAGAGCTTAACTTCGAAATTCCCCACTATAATCATATAAATCATAGATCAAAATTTAACCGTTGATTGTTGTTTACATTTACACTTCATTGTTCTCATCAAATTTTGTTTTTTCAGATTTTCTTTTTTGAAAACATGATCTATTAGAGGATGCAGGAGGATGAATGGTTTGGATCGTTGATATTATATTCAGAGTTTTACGGTTAGTGAAAATATTGCTTGATGTTTATAAAGTTTTTACAAACTATATGACATCGACTCATATTTCAGTTAACCATAAATATCGAAACATGATATCAAAGATCTGAACCGTTCATCTTCTTACATCCGCCAGATGATCATGTTTTCAAAAAAGAAAATTTTAAAAATGAAATTCAGTAAGAAGAATAAAGTGTAAATGACAATTGATGGTTATATATAAATTTAAGGTTTATGGATTATAGTGTTGGATTTCGAAGCTGACCCCTTCATGAAAGTTGTAAAGCTTGTCACTATGAACGATTGTATTTTTTTTTATTTACATTTTTTACACTTCTACAATAATTATTATTAATTTTATTAATTTTGCCCTCAAATAAAAAACATTATTCATGAGGGTTTGGAGGATTTTAAAAATCTAAACGATAATGTAAGTGTAACCATTATCTACTCGTGGAAGAATAATGATGAATCACGAGTGTTTATATATTCTTTCACATTTTTCATACTTGTATGTATGCCTTCTTAGTTCTTGCCCATACAAATACTATACTAGTTTATTTTAATTTTGGACAACAACATGTTAAGTAAAATTTATCCTAGTAATGATAATAAGGAACTCTTATAATAAAAATAAATAATGACTAAAACTTTTTTTTAAAACTTATATAGAATAATTATACAAAACTATATATTTAATATAGAATATATTGTATATATTAATATGGCTATTGTATTTTATAATAAATCTTTTAGTAATTAAACTTAAAAATTATCAAAATAATTTTTTTCTTAACGGGTCGAAACGGGTTACCCACGTGTTACCCGCGTGTATACCCGTTAAGAACCAGTTATTAACGGGTTCTTAACAGGTCACCCTATCCCATTAGTTATCGTGTTGACTCGAAACCTGTCGTTTTTGTGTCGTGTCAGAAACTGCTGGGTCTACCATTGGAGATGGCCTAATAGACCAAAAAAAAGAAAAAGTTACCGTTCTAAAAATTCCTAATTTCGTCATTACATATAAGTAAAGTCATTCAGCCAGTCAGCCCTTGGTTGAGGTCTTGTATTTAAGTTCGAGTGGGGCTATGCCCACCTCATTATCCTATTTCTCCTACCACTTTAAAATGAAAATTTTATTGACAAAGTTACTAATCCAAAATGACCTCGTAGACCTAAATAAAATGAGGTTCTAAAAATTAAAAAGAGATAAAGAGAATTCTTAACTTCACTAACCAGTACCCACTAGACCATCTTTTATGGCAAAGAGAGCAAAAAACACTAAATGACACCAAGAAATATACAATAGCCTGACTAAAACTGCAATCGTGCACCATTTTCCTCCTACCCACTATTCCGAACGTGAACTTTTCTTGTCAGTTTCCTTGATTTCGATGACGCAATCATAGGAAAGCAGTCGAAGGAATGAGACCTTGTGGGGAAAAAGACGAGGCCTCGTCTCTGTGTCATTGTTCTTGATAAGAACCGGTATGGATGAAAGAGAGAATACCAGTACAAAAATATTCTTGCGCGACGAAGCAAATTGCGTTGTGTAAGGATATTTTGTGCAACATTGACAACTAAGCGTCATGCAAGGACATTTTGCGCAACTGCACTTTGCGTGATGAAGCATTCCGTCGCGCAAAACAGTTAAGGTGTACCTTCGTCGTGCAATGTTGGGAAAAAAGCGGTAAAAGTCTTAGTTTGGCACCAAAAAATTGCACAACGCGGTCTGTCTGTCGTGCAAAGACTATTTTGCTTGATGTACCAACCAATGTGTCACGCAAAGGGTGTTTGTGTGACGGAATGACTGCGTTGCACAAAGTGTTTTTGCACGACGAAAAAATGTGTCGCGCAAACAGACTTTGCGCAATGCTATAAATCTCCGTTGTGCAAAGCGCCCTTGCACGACGTGGTTGGTCCCTCGCACACTTTTCTGGAAAAAAAGGCACTTTCATTAAGTATAACGTAAGATTTTGTGATATCAACTAGCGTAAATATTTTAAATTGAAGATCAAATTCATTCATTGTATTCATATTGGGTCAAGAAGTGTAGCTGTAAAAAATCATCAAAATTGGATCGTTTATAACCGTCGAAAAGTTTTGTCCCGTTACTTGATCTTTGAATGTTTGTTTTTTGCGATTTTTGGCTTATGCGATCTCGAAGTATATACAAACAAGTTTGATGGTTGGATCGTTGAAACTAGTTTCGTATAATGCGTATCCCATCAAAACAATAGATTCACTAACACTTGAAGTTTATTTTATACTTTCATAAAGTATAACATAAGATTTTGTGGTATCCATTGGTGTAAAATTTTAAATTGAAGATCGAATTCATTCATTGTATTCATCTAGGGTCAAGGAGTGTAGCTGTAAAAAAATCATCAAAATCAGAGTTAAAGTAACCATTAAATCGTGATTTTTCGTTTATAACCATCGAAAAGTTTTGTTCCGTTACTTAATCTCTGAATGTTTGTTTTTTAGGATTTTTGGTGTATGCGATCTCAAAGTATATACAAACAAGTTTGACGGTTGGATAGTTGAAACTAGTTTCGTAGAATGCGTATCCCATCAAAACAATAGATTCACTAACACTTGGAGTTTATTTTATATTTTGATTAAGTATAACATAAGATTTTGTGGTATCCACTAGTGTAAATATTTTAAATTGAAGATCGAATTCATTCATTGTATTCATTTAGGGTCAAGGAGTGTAGCTATGTAAAATCATCTAAATCGGAATTAAAATAACCGTTAAATCGTGATTTTTCGTTTATAACCGTCGAAAAGTTTTGTCATGTTACTTGATCTCTGAATGTTTGTTTTTTGTGATTTTTGGCGTATGCGATCTCGAAGTATATGCAAACAAGTTTGATGGTTGGACCGTTGAAAGTAGTTTCGTATAATGCGTATCCCATCAAGTTGAATGATATATATATATATATATATATATATTAAGTAGCTTTAAATTTATTTATTTTGTATGTATAACACTTAAGAAATTGAATGGTATGTATATTTATTAAGTAGCTTTAAATTTATTATTATAGTTCGGATCAGGTTTTTGTTAGAAAAATATATTATTGTGAGTTTTATGTTAAAAAAAAAAATTGAACCTGAAGGAAGTAAAGCACATTTTCAGTAAACTAGCCTTTCTGCACGCGCTTATGCGCGTGCGAAAGGCTTTTTTTTACATCACGGCACGCGCGTACATTCACTCATGCATAAAGACATTGTTATAGTTACAATGTGCTAAGTGCAACGTACATTGTTTCATTATAAAATTTGGACTTGTCAAGAGACATTCTTTCATTTATTTTTTTATTTTTTTTGGCTAAAAATTTGTATGAACTTTTGCACCATTAGATTTAAATTAAGATATTGCAAGCCTCTAAACGTGAAAAGAGAGAAGCACATAAACGAAATTAAGCTAAACATGATGTTCACGATCAATCTCCCATATCACAAATGCCACAAAATTGAAACTTTATGTCCAAATGATAGCAAAAAAGTCACATATAAATACACCATTTAAATTATCGTCAAACTGAGTAAATAAACTGCACAAAAAGACAACCTTAATATACAAAAATGTATATTAAGCATTTTAAGCATAAAATAATAAAAATGTTAGCTAAAAAATAAAGAAAAATCATATCGGCAGTAAATTAAGCATAACATAATAAAAATGTTAGCTAAAAAGGAGAAACCAATATCCACGTACATGCAAACCAAGACATGTTTCTCCTCTTCCTTGCATATGCAAAGTATTACTCCATCATATCTTTTCTTCCCTGAAACCATCTCTATTCCAAGCATTTGTAAACCAAACTTTGTGATAATTCCAAGTTCTGAGTGGTAGCAATTTGAAACAAAGGGCAACCTCGCTACAGTTGAAGCAAGGTGGGACTAAGGACTATTAATCCCTGCAAGCATCAGTTACATTCAAAATAAAGTTAGCACTTTTAATTAATATATATATACATTGAATGGAATTAATGGAATTAGTGTCATTTTGTATCCAATACAATACCTTAATAAAATTAAACCATAAATTGTTAACATAGTAGTGCAACACAATTAGGGGTTTGTGAAATCACGAAAAAAATAAGATAAAAATACACATTAGTGTACCTTAAAAACTTGATAGCAATATCTTCATCACTCATGATTAATGAGTACATCCACCTTGCATTACATAAGTAATCAATATAAATTGGAAACCATCATATTAAAATGGACAGTGAAACTAAAATCCCCCCCCCCCCTTTAAATTATGCAAAAATGAGTAACCATTATTTAACTAATAAATTAGTACGTATATAATAATGAAGTTAACAAAAATTTTAATACTACTTGCAATAAAACAAATGGAAGGAGGGCTGAAACCTTTCATAGTCGGATGGTGCAAAATATACATTTTCAGTATTTTTCCTGTCAAACGAACTTCCAAAACTGATTATACCAATTAAATTTTTTCAAACGTTCACTTACCCAGAAACCAAAAATGAAAATTTTATTAAATTAATTAAAATAAACTCATTGGCAAAAGGAACATAAAAATGAAAATTTATACTAATTAATTAAAATAAGCTAATTCGCAGGAGGAACATAAACAACCATTTGACTTAATCTAAAGAGATACAAACTAAAAATACTGAGATTAAGATTGACAGGAGGAAATGATTGAGAATTGAGAATAAAAGATAAAGATTGAGAGTTGAGAAGTTGTACCGAGGAAGACTCTTTGTCAATTTGAGGGATTTATCATGTCTCTTTTGTATTTTTTTTTTATCAATTATTTTTCGTCGAATTTTTATCAATTATTTTTCAATAAAGTAATATATTGGTAGTTCAGTTTGATAGAAACTTCGCTTTTTGTTGAACGTTGGGTGCAATTTTTTAGTGTCCACGTTTTATTTTTTATTTGAAGTATCCGTCCTTTTTTATTTGTTGTTTTTTTCTTTTCATTTTTCCCAATAAAATAAAATTTTAAATTTTTTATACATTTATATGGGATAAGAATCTCTCTCCTAAAATGGAGGAGGAGTGGGGTTATTGCCCCCTTTTCTAGGGAGATTTAATACACGTCTTCCCCTTTTTTATTTTATTTTTATTTTTTGTTTCTAATAAAATGAATTTTAGATTTATATTTTTTTTACAAAATTGCCCTTGTGTGTTTTCATGTATCAAATTTGGTCAGTTCTAATTTTTTTTTTGTTTAAGGGGCTTTTCAGTCCAATTTTTTTTTATGAAGCCTTGAGACACCAAAGTGTGCTTCTGGCTTTCTAATATTAGAGATTTTATAATAATTTTTTTAAAAAAATATAACTTGCGTGACGCCAAGATAGGTTAGTTACGCAAAAACTAATAGCACAACGTCATTATGTATACATGCATCGCTCAATTTGTTAAAACTAGCCTCTCTGCACACACTAACGTGCGTGCGAGAGGCATTTTTGCATCACGGGCGCTACGCGCCCCTAAATGTGTATTGTGTTAGTTTTTTTCGATTGTAATTGTCAATGTATATGGTTTAGAAAGTATGATATGGCTGCACATAACAGGAAGCAATAAATTTGAAGTTGTTGACGTGGATACACTCTCACACATAGTAGTGCCTATTACAGTGTCCTCACGCTCGTACGAAAGACACTTTTTTCATCACGGCGCGCTACGCGCGACTTACACATTTTAGATGTATTTATATGCGAGGATTGGTTCAATCGAGTTTGATAATTGGCACGCCGTCGTATTAAAATTCGAGCCCGCTGTGATGAATTCATAGATTGTCGTCTTTGCCTTTGTTGATTGCTCCTACGATACCTTTGGTCTGATTGTTGAGAATTGTTAACATTTGTTTGTCCGAAGTGAACTTCATGATTGCCGACCTACATGGAGAAATTGCCAAAGAGAATGAATTTTATTTTATTTTTTTAAAAGAAGAAAAAATAAAGCATCTCTACAGAAGAGGAATAATGCAGATAAGGTAACAACCTCTGACATATCGCTTCTATCAATTCCCTCCATACTTGATATGCTGAAAGCCTATGAAGATCTTAATACTGAAATTTCAATTTGATGATTCTTAATAAAGGTAAAATTGAAGAAAAATATGAAAACATAGCATTGAAATTGAACAATAAAAAATGATGCTTGCACAAATTAGATAAGACAGTAGGCATAAAAAGGTGATGCCTTCAAAGGCATATACCACCCTAATGGGAGGAATACGTAGCAGCAGCAGGTAATTTTTTTTTTATGTGCAGTTTCTAAATTATTTATGCATTTTTTTTTAAATTTCACTATTAATTTCACTATTATACCTTTGAAGTCATCCGCAAGAATTTTCTTTCAACCCTTCGATTTCCATTTCCTGCTCGTATATAGTCTGTAAACATAGTAGTAAAACACACAGTTAAGTAAATTCCATAGCTTGAAACATAATTTAGTAAAATTTTATAGTCTGATGATATAAATCACACATTTCGATCAAATCACACATTTCAACAAAATCCCATTTATTATCAACCACAAATTATGCAATTGGAGTTTCTGGGTAACTTTAAATTCCCCAAAAAGCAATCTAAAATACCAAAATCAGTGACAAACTACAAAGCCAACATAAAAAAAAACGAAAACTCACGGAAAAGCTTCACTTTGTACTCCCAATCCTTTTCACGAATCTGCAAGGAAAAAAAATGGAAAAAATCAGTGACAAACTACAAAGCCAACATAAAAAAATCGAAAACTTACGGAAAAGCTTCACTTTGTACTCCCAATCGTTTTCACGAATCTGCAAGGAAAAAAAAAATGAAAAGAGTGGAAAATCAAAACTGCATTTCGATCAAATCACACATTTCAACAAAATCCCATTTATTATCAACCACAAATTATGCAATAAAGACACATTTAAGCTCACAAATTATGCAATAAAGACACCTTTGAGGAATATGAGTCGATGAGTGCCTAATAAACATGCATGCTGGAAAATTATTTAGTAAATAAGAACATGTCGGGATCGCATTGAGTGGAAAATTAATTAGTAAATAAGAGTAAGTCGGGCTGAGAGTAAATAAGAGTAAGTCGGGCTGAGAGTAAATAAGAGTAAGCCGGGTTGAGCCGGTAAACTTAAGACCATTTTATACCTTTCTCGCCTGGGCAGTTCATAATCATGTCAAGAAAAAAGTATCTATTATTGTCCCTCTGTGCAACCAAATTGCAACACTATTCCAAAAAACACATCCGAAATTTAGAAACCCCAATTTTATTTATGCAATGAAAAAAAAAAAAAAAAAAAAGTAAATTAACACCAGAATTCTTTATGGAGAGAGCGAGTCTGAGTCTTCGGAGGATGCGATCATAGTGGGAGAAGGGGCGGCCGAAGGCGACAGAAACGACGGCATTAGAGGTGGAGTGGGGAGGCTGTGAGAGAGAGAGTGCTTGAGAATGCGGTGGGGGACGAAAGCGGCGCTGGTGTCGACGCAGTCTTTGAGGAGCACAACACCTTTGAAATGGTAGAATGAAAATCCAGAAGAGGAGTGAAAAAGAGACTTGAGGGAATAGCTGGTTAATTGTGGGAAGTTACTGAGAAAGTGGGGGATTAATACGGTTGAAAATGATAAACACCACGTTTATTTTTTTCACTCACGTCTCTTTTTTTAGCTTTTTAAATAATTTGTTGTTTTTATTCCGAATTTTCTGTTTTTTTGTGACAAAATTGCCCTTGTAAATTTGTTATTATTATTTTCAATCAGTTTTGGATTTTTTTGTTTAAAGGGCTTTTTAGTCCAATTATTTTTTGTGAAACCTTGAGACACTTGACTTCTGGCTTTCTAATATTAAAGATTAGAGATTAGAGATTTTGGCTGGAAACAATAGGCGTTTTTTTTTTTTTTTTTTTTTTTAATTTTCTCAAAATTTCCCAAAGAGTCCGAACATGGAGTCCACTCAGTCTCTCTCTCTCTTCCCTCTCGCTCATCTCGCCCTCTCTCTCACTCTGTCTCGCTCTTTTCTCCCACTCTGTTAAACGAAGATAATGACGAAGGAAGACAGCAGCCACAACCCATTTCTTTAATTTTTGTTTTTTCATGGCGATTTTTTGCTTAATTTTGGGTATTTATCTTGATTTTGCATAATTTTCTTGTTTTTTGAATGGTTTGGATATGTGGGTTTTTTTGCAGACGATTAACCTGGCGGCGATCTGTACTCTGGTGGACTACAACACCCGCCCGCTCGACACCATCTACAGAAACTTCATTATCCCCATTTAAATGGTTTGATTGCGTAATTATAATTGGGATCTACAATTATGTGTCGATCTTACCGCATTATCCCCATTTGCTTAAACGTGTAGCATGGGATCTAATACTAATTAAACTATGTAAATTGTAGATCCAGAACATTATTTAACGGTTTTTCTTTGGATATGATGCATTTCTTTGTTTTCATTGTGTAATGTGACTTCTTCAGATTGAGTCACTGATCGATGCAATAAGTTGCATTGAAGTTTGTTGATTTTGTTAACTGGAAACTTTACTTCTTGCGTGCTATGTTTTCATAGGATCCTGCTTACTATGTGCTTAAAGAAGATAAATCCCCTTGCATTTTTGGATCTATTGAGAAGTAGAGATGGTCCTATGCATGTGCAAAGCAATTGATCGAGAGGCTAATCTATGGTTAGTCATCTCTTTGTTCTACTTTTATGTGGTTGTTCATAAATTGGTATGAGGTATTCATCAATTTCCCCCCTGAACTTGTGACTATTGGCCAATTTCCCCCCTCAACTTTAATTTTGGCCAATTTCCCCCCTCAACTCTCATAATTAGTCAATTTCCCCCCTCAACTCTCATAATTAGTCAATTTGAACCCTACTGTTAATTTTTTAATTTGATCATAATTAAACAAGTGTGTGTAAGAAACTAAATAAGATGTATGTTAATCATTTTCCTATGTCTTTATCCTATTACAAATAGATTAAAATTTAGAATTTTACAATTTATCATAGGTAATATTATTAGTCATAATAAATCAGTATGGAGTAATTTTATTTGATTTTTTACTATACAAAATTGATAACGAAAAGGATTTGATGGGTACATTTTTGTATGTGAATACAATTTTCTTTATAAAAGTGAAAGTTAAGTTCAAGTAAATTGCGGAGAATCGAGCTTTAGTGCAAAAATGGCTAGTCAATTCATAATTTTCGACTCCTTATTAAGAATAACCCATTTTATTGAAATAGGTCTGATCCATGAGTTTAGGATTATTATTTCTTCTTCTACATGCTTTAAACCCGATTCATAACTTTTCTTATAATCAACCCATATCACATACTAATTGTATTATGTTTTTGTACATTTTACCCTATATTATGCATGTGAGTTTATGTTAATTTTAGTACTTTGTTGGAAGTTATTAGAAAGATTGAAAGAAAAAAAAAGAATAGATGGAAAATTAAAAAAAATTAACAGTAGGGTGCAAATTGACTAATTATGAGAGTTGAGGGGGGAAATTGGCCAAAATTAAAGTTGAGGGGGGAAATTGGCCAATGGTCACAAGTTCAGGGGGGGAATTGATGAATACCTCAATTGGTATTGTAGTATAGGTTTCTGATTCTGGCGTGATTTCTTCTTGTTTACAGCTGAGGGTGCGGAAAATGGTCTTGAATTTACCATTGTGAGACCCTTTAACTGGATTGGACCTAGGATGGATTTCATTCCTGGCATTGATGCCCCAAGTGAGGGTGTTCCAAGAGTTCTTGCATGCTTTCATCTGTTAATAATTGTATCATTCCCTATTTATTTGGTATTTCAGCATTTGTGTTGTGATCGTGCTCTGCTTTCATCTGTTACATAATCTTCTTCGCCGTGAGCCTCTCAAGGTCGTAGATGGCGGCCAATCTCATAGAACTTTTGTCTACATAAAGGATGCTATTAAAGCTGTTATGTTGATGATCGTAAGTGAAAATAAAAATCTCTTGCGCTTAAATTTTTATTTAGATGCAAAAGTTGCTCAGTAATGTGATCTGTTTTCCTCAGGAAATCCTGCTAGGGCCAATGGTCACATCTTCAATGTAGGCAACCCTCACAATGAAGTTACTGTAAGGCATCTTGGTGAAATGATGACTGAGGTGAAGAATTCTCTTTGATACCATCTTCTTTTTAGTTAATGTACTATGTCTCCTTCTTTGCTTCCATAAGTTTTCAGTCAATTTTTCTAATGTTATATTTTTATGGTTCAAAAAGTGTATAGATGTCGCAGTTGATCACTCGTCATTGGAGTGTGACCAATGCGCCTCCCGTATTTTCAGCACCTACTGCTTTAGCCGTGAGTGCTCCATTGATTAGGGAGCCTACACCCCTTACTGAGGCTACTCCTAGAGCCTTCCAAGTGCCTGCATCATTGACATCATCAGTGTCGGTTCAGCCGCTTAGTGCACAACAACCTCACCGATGCCTCTGCGATCCAGAGCCTTTTGATCACACTTTGGACCTCCCAACCTTCTAATCACCGATGCCTAGGACGAGAAGATGAGTATGATCTTATGGGCCTTACAGATGTCTGGCCTCCAAATCACAATGCCAACACTTGATCTTGCTCCACCTTCGACCTTCCAGTCACTTTGCCTAATCGATATCCAGTAGCCTGATGCATCAAACCTAGACGACTACTTGTTGTAGTTTTTCTTTTATGTTTGGACATCTTGTATGTACATTTTCATATATTTTATAATTAAATATTTTTTTTCTTGGTTTATTAATTATTGTTTATAATTTAAATTAAATATTTATAAAAAATTAAATAAAAATTATTTTGTCAAAAAAAAAAAAAGGAAAAAAGGGTTTGCGCAACGAAGGTGTAACCTATGTCGCACAAAATACCTATTGTGCAATGAAGGTACTGTCGTCACGCAAAAGGCTTTTGCGCGACGCGATGTAGTTACTATCGTTGCGCAAAGACCGTTTGTGTGACGCAAGTTACTTCTTCGTCACACAAACCCTGCTTTCACGACTTTTGCGCGACAATTTGTGCGCAACGAAGTTATCGTTGGGCTAACTTTCAGGCAACGTTTTTTTACTTTGCACGACGAACTATGCTTCATCGTGCAAACTGATTTTTGTACTAGTGGAAGAGGAGAAGACTGATAGATAGAGAAAGTAGAGAGAGAATTTGAATCCATCATTGTTGGCCATTCATAGTCCAATGTAGAACTTAGGAGAGAGAGGGGTGTTTCCATTGAGTGAAGCTGCGAACATGTCCTTCTGAAGTTGTCGTGTCAGCTAAGTGGATACAGATACTGGCTTCTTTGAGTATTCCTTCAATTTTTGTTTTATTTTATTTGTTAAAAAATACATCAATAAGGTTACTTTAGGAATCGGGGTGGCTGAGAAAAGAGGATTTTCATTTTTTTTTTCAACTTTTAGTCGTGGGTGAGAATAAATAAGGTGGGGGTGAAGAAATACAAATGTTGGGTGACATTAGCAACACTATTAATTTTCCTTATCTCCAAATTTAATTGTATTGAAAAAAAAAAGAAAAAAAAGAAAAGGAAATAGGAACAAGTCATTAACATTTTACGAGCAAATGAATGTGATGAATTAAAATTGGGTACTTTATACGCACCCCACAAACTACTGAAACCACCCAATATTTGATGGAAAATTTAGAAAAGTAACCAAAATTGGGATCTCATATAGAAATATAGCTACTATTTAAAGTTTATGATAATTATAACAAAAAAAATGACATGCAAGTAGTTATATTCCCTAATCAAACTTCCTCATTTACCCTTAACCATAAAAAAACCGCACCTGATTAGAATCCCCCTTGTCCCATATTCTGGGACATTCTATAAATAGAATGTCATAATTACCGCAATATCCCTGCTTTCTTTGTTTATTTCTCCCTCGTCACAACTCTGTTTCGCGAAGGCTTTCGCCTATGCGTTTCTTAGATCGAGCTCTATCTAAAATACTAAGTTTGATCCTGAAAGGTCCTATGGATTTTAAATGACCTATGGCGAAAATTCAAACTTTGTAACTAGTTAACTAAAAATCTAAAATTAACAAAATTAAAATATATCACAACAACAATATAAAATATCGTGAACACATAATTCGTAAATTACAATAGTGAAATCTAGGAACGACATTTGACAGCATGGAATTCATAAGGTTCTTTGATTTTCTCCTTGTGCTTTTGTTGACCCTAAAAACTACAAAGCCTACGTGGCGCGCAGGCCGAGTAATCTAAAGCTAACTACGTCCTTCGGTGAATGCGGGCGTGCCAACTCGTCGGCCGAGCTCGGCCGAGGAGTAAATTTGTTGATGTCGCGTTGGGTCGCGCTACTGACTTCTGCGTCTTGCGATTGCGGCCGAGAAAGGAACACGTCTCGGCCTCCTGGATTCTCAAACCTGAAGACAAGGTTACTATTATCACGAAGCTCACAAATCGAATTCGGCTTTCAATGTGCCGAATGTAATAACTGTAACACCTCACTTCGTCGAGAAGACTAATGAGATGACCTCGACCAAAAAAAGATTTAGAAACCCTTCTCGACCGAGACTTGGATAGACAATTGACCGTGCCCGCCGCAGTGCTGTTGATGCCAACGGAAGGTACTGCGAGTTCGGCCAATTCTACGGTGACAGAGCTATCTATGCCGACTTAAGATATCACCGGTTGCTTTCACAGTGCTGTTGATGCCAACGGAAGATGTGTCAGCGAAAAAGAAAAAGAAAAAGTTCTCAAGTTGTTGAGGATTTGCGCAGGGCAATTTTGTATTGATTTTGTGCGTGTTCTGAATGGTACGCGACCTCTTGTATTTATAGTAGTTGTATATCTTGAGTTAAAATCCTACTCGAACTAGGTTTTCTTCTCCGGATCAACATCACCTCGACCAGTCCTATCTTGACTAGGATTGTGAACCTAGTCCCTTATTGAGTCGGATCCCTTCCGGGTTGTTAATCCTGCCGAGACTCCCTATTGTACTAGGACTCGACTTGTCATTGCGTTTTGACCTAACCGACCTCGGTTTGGAAGCCCACGAGCTGAACGATCCATGGTCTTCTTGTCGCAAGGCCTCCCGGGCCGAGAATGATTCTACACTCGGCCCAAATTGTCATTTTGGGCCCAAACATTGCCCCCCAGTTTCCTTGAGCTTCGGCTCGTAAGCCGAATGGTTAAGGAAATTTATTGCTCGTAGCCAACAACGTTTCGTCGTATTGCCGAAACAAATTTTGTTCCTCGGCATTAAAATCACCTATGTTCTGCCAATGTCATGACCTCCATCTGCCAGTGTCGGTAAAAAATATTGGGGTTGAGAGTAAATGGGGCCGAGACCGAGAAGAATTGGGGTCGAGGTCGATAAAAACTGCTCCTGGAGCTCGACCTGCCTATATTTTTATATATATATATATATATATATATACACGCAGCTTTTTCAAATGGCCGAGGCCGAGACCGAAGCCAAGACTCGGCCGACCCTTTCTTTTAAAGTAGGCACTCCTCGGCCAACTAATTTTCATATTCCTCGGCCAATTGATAGACACATACTTGGATTGCCGCACTGTTGTTGCCCCCCCCTTATTTTCTTATGCATTGGCTTAAGTAGCCAGATGATTACGAAAATATTTTTTTTATTTTTATTTTTCTAAATGGAAATAAAAGTGGCCGAACCATAGTCAGGAGGAGGCCAACGATGCTTTATTCCAAGACGAGATCTTGTAATAACAAAATGTTGAAATTGATTTCGCCCTAGGCCGAATAAAGAATTTTCTCCAAATATTTTTGACTTGGCGAAATATTTTTCATTTTCGGCCGCCGAATATGTTAGACAATTAGTATGCCCCTCAGGCATAATTACGTTGTTAATTTCGGCTTTTAACCCAAATAATTTGGCCGAATGGAATTTCTCTATATCGGCCTTATCGCCAATAATCATATCAATTGGCGTGGTTTCTTGGGCTAGACCAATGTCTAGGCCTTGTTCGTCATTGGAGCATTTTTCTGGCGAATCATTTTCTGAGTCGATTTGTGGCTCAAAAACTTTAACTTTTTCTTCTAGGCTTACCACACTTTCAGTCTCGACCGAAAAAATAGGTGGCCTAGGTTTTTCTTCTTGGCCAACCATATTTTCAGCCTCGACCGAAAAAATAGGTGGCCTTTGTTCTTCGGCCAAATTAACAATTTTCTTAGGCCGATGTCTGATTACGGCCGGAGCGAAAAATTGCCCCCCGGCCTTTGGGCCTAACCATTTCTCAAATGGAATTGATCTGTAATCAGAAACGTAAGGAAAATTTTCTTCATCTAGCCAGGCATTAAATCGAGCCCTGTCTTCATTTACCCATTGCCCTTGCAGGGTAACATGAGCTTTTATTTTCAACATGCAAGCGAATGACTTTTGCATCTCTCTATGGCCACGAAGAACTTTTTCTGCTTCCAAAGATTTTTTACATTCCTCATTATGTTTTTTCAATTCCTCCAGGAGCTCGTACAATCGGCTACGTTGAGCCAGATTGGAATCTTGATATATCATATGAACTTCGTAGTATTAGCACTGGGTCCCACTGGGCGTGCCAAAATGTTGACCCTAAAAACTACAAAGCCTACGTGGCGCGCAGGCCGAGTAATCTAAAGCTAACTACGTCCTTCGGTGAATGCGGGCGTGCCAACTCGTCGGCCGAGCTCGGCCGAGGAGTAAATTTGTTGATGTCGCGTTGGGTCGCGCTACTGACTTCTGCGTCTTGCGATTGCGGCCGAGAAAGGAACACGTCTCGGGCCTCCTGGATTCTCAAACCTGAAGACAAGGTTACTATTATCACGAAGCTCACAAATCGAATTCGGCTTTCAATGTGCCGAATGTAATAACTGTAACACCTCACTTCGTCGAGAAGACTAATGAGATGACCTCGACCAAAAAAAGATTTAGAAACCCTTCTCGACCGAGACTTGGATAGACAATTGACCGTGCCCGCCGCAGTGCTGTTGATGCCAACGGAAGGTACTGCGAGTTCGGCCAATTCTACGGTGACAGAGCTATCTATGCCAACTTAAGATATCACCGGTTGCTTTCACAGTGCTGTTGATGCCAACGGAAGATGTGTCAGCGAAAAAGAAAAAGAAAAAGTTCTCAAGTTGTTGAGGATTTGCGCAGGGCAATTTTGTATTGATTTTGTGCGTGTTCTGAATGGTACGCGACCTCTTGTATTTATAGTAGTTGTATATCTTGAGTTAAAATCCTACTCGAACTAGGTTTTCTTCTCCGGATCAACATCACCTCGACCAGTCCTATCTTGACTAGGATTGTGAACCTAGTCCCTTATTGAGTCGGATCCCTTCCGGGTTGTTAATCCTGCCGAGACTCCCTATTGTACTAGGACTCGACTTGTCATTGCGTTTTGACCTAACCGACCTCGGTTTGGAAGCCCACGAGCTGAACGATCCATGGTCTTCTTGTCGCAAGGCCTCCCGGGCCGAGAATGATTCTACACTCGGCCCAAATTGTCATTTTGGGCCCAAACAGCTTTTCAAGTTAAAATTAAATGTAACAGTGCGGCTCGTGATTCTCTGGGCATGGTTGATTTATGTGGTAATTTATGTGCCCACTTAGATCATTGTCTTGGATGCTTTGCAGGATGTTTTGGCATTGCTACTACCTTGGAGGCGGAACTTAAAGCTACTATTCATGTTGTTTATATGGCTTTGGAGAGGAGGTTGCATTCGCTTTGGATTGAGGGTGATTCTTGTTTGCCAATGCATTTCCTTTCTAATGGATCTTCTCAAGTGCCTTGGCGTTTATTGGTTGATTGGGCAAATTGTTGTACCATTCTATCTCCCTTGCATATTTGATTTTCTCACATTTATCACAAAGGAAATCAAGTGGTAGATTGTTTGGCAAACTATGGTATTGATCATGTTGGGGTTCATTGGTGAGATTTTTGTTCGCCGTGTGCCTTTGCCGCTTTTGTTCATAATCTTTCGGGGCTTCCAAATTTCGTTTCTCTTAGGAGTTGTCTTAATTGATTTTTGTTTTTAATAATTTTCTACTTATTGTTAGGATTTGGCTTTATGTCCATTCTAACTTATTATATTTTTATTCTTTTTCTTTAATATATTCACAATAATATCTTCTTACATGATAACAATGATGGAGCAAAAGTGACATTATTGTTTTCAACAAAACATAAGTTAGCAAGGCATCTGTATTCAATTTTTTGTCACAACAAATGGACAATTATATCCATAATTTTTTTTTAATTGGTAGGTATCACATCATTTTCTTACACGTATTCTCTTTCACTCTTTTGAAATGAATAAACACAAAGACAATCAATTCAATATTAAGAGGATATGTACACAAAATTTCAATATACTCAAACTACCTAAACGTATTCCTTTGTTTAGACTTGATCCTTTGGCCGTAAGGTATCAGTTGACCGTTCATCGCCGCCAATATGGTCCAACGGTGCACTAATCAATTCGGATGGCTCGGCTGCCGACTGGGTTGCAACGTCGTTATCACCACTTTGGTTCCTAACAGACCCGTTTCTAGACACGAAAGGCGGCAACATTGAGAAAGCCCAACGGCCTGATCGCCCCGACAGGTTGGACCGCGAACTTGGGTCAAACCGCTCAAACAAACCGGGGCTTTTTCCACGCCCACTCTCACTTCTTAAATCTTTTCTCACACTGCCGGCCCTTGGAAATGCCACGTTGTTACTCCTGCTACGAATCAAGGCTGAATTCACAAGTTGAGCCCGTACCTCGTCCGGTAACCTTAGTGTAAACTTTTCGACGTTCTCACCCGGTTTAACCAGCGAGTGTCCGGTCGAATGTGATCGTGGAAATAATACTCTGGTAAATCGCATCCCGGTTGATCTCGACCGAGGCGGTCCAAAACCCGTTGACCTAGACCGAGGTGGGCCTCTTTGATTGTAGGCTTCACTTCCATTCACCAGATTGATAAACACTGGAGGTGCTGCAGATGGAGATTCCTCCTCTTTGATTTGATCTTCCACTATCCGAACTGACACTTGGCGGGGTGGCATATGCGACGGTAGCGAAGGTGGTGATGCTTCTGCCCTACACGGCGCAGTGTCAAATTGACCCGACTCGATATCCTCTTCATTCGGATCAACCCAAGTGTACGGCTCTTCTCCGGGTTTAGGAACCAGGTAAGCCCGGCAAACCGGGCAAGTCGAGTGAGAGAGCAGCCACGTGTCAATACAATCGGGGTGGAATACGTGATCGCACTTGGGGATCAAACGCAGCGTTTCATGGTCTTGAAACTCCTGTAAACATACGGCACATTCCAGAGCGCCCTGGCCGAGCTTGAGCGCCTTGACGTCGGAGTATATGAAGGCAGGGAAGGTTTCGATGACAGCGGGGTCAAGGCCACGCGCCATGAGGGAGCCGTTTCGAAGGGCGAGGTCAACGCGCCCCTGGAGGCGGGTCTGGGCGCACTGACGGGTGTAGACGGAGAGGAAGCCCAAGATGAAGAATGCAACTACGAGAACCACCATTACCACCGCCATCTTGAGGTTGAATTTCGGCGAGCTTGAGCCCTTGGTTTGCGGCTGAGGAAGCGTTGCGGTTTGCGCAGTGATCAGCTGCGACAACAGGAGGAAGCTGAGCGTCCATAGCAAGACTGCATGAATGGTGTATTTCATGACTCGTGAGTTATTAGGATTTGCTGCTCGAAAGAGAAGAAAAAATAGAAGGCGAGAAAAAAAAAGGCTTGGCGCTACTCCATGAGGTTTGTGCAGAGGAAAGGCAAAGTGGGATGAAATGAAGGATTTGAATGAGTCGTGTGGACTTGTAGAGCAAGGAGTTTTGAAGGTTGACTAACGACGAGGGTGGAAGCCCACTAGGAAAGTAAAAAATTTCTATGGAGGATTAGATAAGGGTTTTATTTAGGCGGATTTGGCTCAAATGAAACTGGTTAGAGTAGTGTACTTTTTTCATAATGTCTGTATTCAAATCACATATCTTGTAATTTAAATATAGTGTAATAATCTTATCATTCATCAAACAATAATTATTTAGGATTTTTTTCAATAAAAATGATTATTTGTCGATTATTTGGTGTTTAATAAGATGATTAATGGTGATGTAGGGTTTTGGGATACCAATGATTCCCATGTGTGTACGGGAGTTTGATTCTTTTTGTTTGCTGTACATGTTTATTGTGGATTTTAGGCTTATAGGATGGTCAATGTGATGAAAACGAGAATCTAATAGCTAGTTAAGTCGGGTTGTATAGCTGGAGATGGATATATGTGAGTAATTTTATCCTACACCTATAATATATGATCTTCTTCTAGAACGTTTGACATGTTTTGAAAAAAAATATTAGGTTGCTTTCTCATTCCGGCAAAATTCTACCTTTAGGACAACAATAATGCTTTCATACGTCATATGTAATAATATAATACCTTTTTTTTTTCTTCCAACTGCACCAGAGTAGCTGTCAGTATTACAGGAACAAATATTCGAAGTGAAAAGTACCAACCATGTGGGATCACAAATTTTTTAGGACCGGAGTAAGGCGGATCTTAATATGTATATTTCAGAAGTTCGGTCATGGATTCAACAACTTTGATTGGATTACGCTGCTCAAAAAGACCCATGATACCACCACATCCTGTACCTCAAAAAGGTAGGCTATGTCCGTCGACTTAACTGAGAATGACCATTCTTGTTGCTCAAGACACAGAAACTTGATCCTTCTAGATACCATACTGAAAGCCTTTAAAATGAGCTTCTGCAAGAAAATGAGCTTCTGGATCGAAAAAATTAGTAGATCTGTTGCGTCAAAATGGGACTAGGCAAGGTTACGAACTTATAATCAATAATTTGATGATTGAGTCGACTTCACGATTATACGTTCATCTCACATTGGACCAGACCGGGATAAGATTATATACATTCTAATAATGTCATTTGAGCATATCTAAGTAGGTACTATATATATGTTTACTTATAAATCCTTACGTCGTCATATTCTATTTAAGATTAGGCAACGAGTTAAAAAAAGAGGAAGAAGCGTCGGAAGGCAAACAAATGCGGTCATCTTCTTTTTTGTATGTACCTTCTCTTACTTGTAATAGTGTGGATTATATTTTTTGTTGGAACGGGAAAATAATTAAAAAATGAAAATAAAAAACAAGAACTAGAAAGAAAATGTTATCAAACGGCCCCATAAGAGGTGCTGCCCGTCTAGTTGCTCTTCATGCCTCCATGTGTGATGCAAGTTGTTTGCGGGGAGAGATTTTTCAGTGTGACCGTCACACAAGACGGTACACAAAGTGTCCCTATGTAAATGGTTGGATATGTGTGTTAAAATGTTAATAACTTAAAAATTAAAATTTTTCACCACATGCATAAAAATACGTGGTGTACCATCCGTGTTCCCGTCACAACTAAAAATTTTCTGTTTGCGGGATGTAATCGTGTCTCATTGGTTCTTCTACTTTTAAATTAGATACATGTAAAGTTGTAAACATTTGCTCGCTTCGCTGCAATTAGGAAAAGACTTAATTTAAAAGGGCATGTGTTGTAGGCGGCAAAAAAGAAGACTGGAAAAGGAAATGCATTTTGGGATACAACTTTACTATCCGAATTGCAGAGGTGAATGGCAATGGAGAGAGCCACTGTTGACTTTTGTATTTTAGGTAGGATCCCTAATTGATGTGTAATCCCATGTAATCACTTGTAATTAGTTTTCTTTCCTTTTATGTTAGGGTTGTACACCTATAAGTTCCTCTTATTGAGAAGAATATATCATCATTCAAAGCATTCTCTTCTTGGCACCAGAGCCTAGGTTTTGGAAAAAAGAGGAGACGAGATCGTGCTCTGTACGGAAAACCATAACTACCAGCCGCGCAGCCAGTTATGCAGCGCCGTCCGACCAGTGAGCGACGCCGTCGTTGCTGACCCGAGAACCCGAACTACCCGCCACGCACCTAGTTGTGCAGTGCGCCGATCAACCAGCGAGCGACGCCGTCATTGCTGATCCGAGTTCACCGAGCCGCTCCCTGCATCCACCACCACGAACCGAGATTCAACCCACTGCCTGAAATTTGTCCCAGATTTCGACCTGTGTATCTGTTTTGCGTGCCCAGATTCGATTGAACCCAGTGACCCACTTGTTGCTGTTTGAAGAACAGCAGGAAAAAGCTTGCTGTTGCGAAATAGGAAAAAAAGATTGTTGTGCTGTTGCGGAAAAAAAGGGAAAAGACTTGCTGTTTGAAGAATAGAAAATGAGGATGGACGGGTGAAGAAGTAAAGAAGAAAAAAAAGAGGAAAAAATAGAAAAAGAGGAATCAAAAGGGCAAATCGTGTTTGACTGAAAAAAAAGGAAAAACTTGCTGTTTAGGAAAGGAAAAAAAGGAAGAAGGGTTACTTTATTTATTTATATATTTTTTACCAGTATTTGTTTTTGGGCCTCATAGTTGCTGCTGCATTTGGTTCCCGTACACACGTGCACCCACTTCACAATGGCTGCCCGTGCTTGTCCTTTTTCAAATGGATTTGACCGAACCGGACATGGGAGTAGGACCGATCGAGACCAGTTCAAGACTTGTGATCCCCACTGTAACAAGTCGTGTACCTCGATTATCGAATCGAAAATAGATTCTAATACAGGTAACAAAGGTAAGGCTTTAAAAGTTTCTGCATCTGTTACGAATAATACATGGATAATTGATTCCGGTGCTACTGAACATATGACTTGTGAATCTAGACAGGTAGAAATCCTAAAACCACCCACCAAAACTGTTGTGAGTGTTGCCAACGGTAATGTTGTTCCCATTATTGGAGAAGGCACTGTCTCCCTGTCAGATACCCTTAGTCTAGATACCGTGCTTGTTGTTCCTTCTCTTGACTATAATTTATTATCTGTTGCTCAAATAACTGTCGCCCTGCATTGTCTTGTGATCTTTTGGCCTTCCTTTTGTGTTTTTAAGGACATTCGGACTCGCAAGACGATTGGTTATGGTATTAGGAAGGGGAAGCTCTACTACTTGGAGCTGACATCAAACAGTTCTCAAATGTTGACTCACGCTCTTGCAGTGGACGGAAATCCGGGGGATAGGAATAAAGCTTCGGAGGTTTGGTTGTGGCATCGTCGACTTGGACATGCTTCTTTCGGCTATCTACGGAGGTTGTTTCCTAGCCTATTTGTTAAGCATGATGTTTCTAGCTTTAAATGTGGTGTTTGTGAACTAGCTAAAAGTCATCGTGCTTCGTTTCCATCCAGTTTGAATAAAAGTTCTGTTCCATTTATGATAATTCATTCTGATGTTTAGGGTCCATCTAAAACTGCTACATTTGGTGGTGCTCATTGGTTCGTTACTTTTATTGATGACTGCACACGTATGACTTGGGTTTGTTTGATGAAATCCAAAGGTGAAGTTACTTCTTTGTTTCAACAGTTTTACAAAATGGTACAGGTACAATATAAGTCACCAATACAGGTTCTCAGGAGTGATAATGGTGGCGAATATGTTAACTCTGAACTTCGTGCCTTTCTTGATCATCATGGGATTGTTCATCAAACTACATGTCCATATACTCCACAACAAAATAGGGTTGCCGAACGCAAGAACCGTCAGCTTCTGGAGGTTGTTCGTGCTTCTTCACTTGAGGCTCGTCTCCCGTTATCCTATTGGGGAGAAGCTCTCACCTCAGCTGCGTATCTTATTAATCGTGTTCCATCCCGATCGGTTGATTTTCAGACACCCCTTCAGGCACTTTCTTCACATGTTGATGCTCCTACAGTCCCTAATCTTCCACCTCATGTGTTTGGTTGTGTGGCCTTCGTTCATCTTCATAAACAACAGCGAAGTAAGCTTGAACCTCGAGCCTTACGATGTGTGTTTGTGGGGTATGCATCAAGGCAGAAAGGATACCGTTGTTATCACCCACCGACGAATAAGTTGTTTGTCACTATGGATGTTGCGTTTCATGAGAATGATATGTACTTTGCCAATCCCGAGTCTTCACTTCAGGGGGAGAATCAGAAAGAAGTTCAAACTCTTGATTATATTATTTCAGATATAGATAGAGTGAATGATTTGGATTTAAGTGGTGATGTCTTGGAAATAAGTGGTGATCATTCACACGAAAATAATGATGTGAATGAATTGGAATTAAGTGGTAATGTCTTGGAGACAAGTGGTGATCATTCACATGGAAACAATGTTGAAAACCTTGAAAGGGACGAGTTGACATCGCCAGATAACTCACTGCCTGATAACTTACTGCCAGTTTCCTCACCACCAGACAACCATGTGTCGCCAGCTACCTCACAGTCGATCTTGAGTCCCAATAACCATAATCAATCGTCTTCGATCCCGGATGCACCACCACCACGTCGTCTCCCTGATCGCGTCAACCGAGGTATTCCTAAACTTACTTATGAAGCCGACCCTAAATGCAAAACTAGGTATCCGGTGAGTAAGCCCAACCCTGAGTCTAATGTGTTATGCCCGTTAAGTAATTATGTGTCTACCAGTCACCTGTCAGAATCAAATAAGTCGTTTGTGCATCAATTATCTACTGTATCTATTCCTAACAGTGTGCAGGAGGCTTTAACTGATCCACGTTGGCAAGTAGCAATGAATGAAGAGTTGAAGTCTTTGAAGAAGAATGCTACCTGGGAGATCACAGATTTGCCAGCTGGCAAGAAACCTGTGGGATGCAAATGGGTCTATACTGTGAAATACAAAGCAGATGGGACGGTGGATCGTTTCAAGGCAAGACTGGTAGCAAAAGGATACACTCAAAAATATGGAATCGACTACACAGATACATTTGCACCTGTAGACAAGATCAACACAGTTCGTGTTTTGTTGTCCTTGGCTACAAATCTTGATTGGCCCTTACAACAGTTCGATGTGAAGAACGCCTTCTTGCATGGAGACTTGACAGAAGAGATTTATATGGATCTTCCACCGGGATGTAATGCTCCAGATAAATACAAAAGAAAAGTGTGCAGGTTGAAGAAATCCTTGTATGGCTTGAAGCAGTCCCCTCGAGCATGGTTCGGAAGATTCACAAAATCTATGAGAGCATTTGGTTACAGACAAAGTAACTCTGATCATACTTTGTTCCTGAAAAGACAGAATAGGAAGCTTACTGCACTTATTGTGTATGTAGACGATATGGTGGTAACAGGTAATGATCCGGAAGAACGTGCGGCCTTGCAAAGATACCTGTCTACAGAATTTGAAATGAAGGACCTTGGATCCCTGAAATATTTTTTAGGGATTGAGGTGTCGAGAAGCAGTTCTGGAATTTTCTTGTCTCAGAGGAAGTATATTATTGATTTGTTGCACGAAACTGGCATGTCAGCTTGTCATCCAGTAGCTACACCATTAGAAGAAGGATTGAAGCTTAATGTTGATCCTAATCAAGTACCAGTTGACAAAGGAAGATACCAAAGGTTAGTAGGCCGTTTGATGTATTTGGCACACACAAGATCGGACCTTGCTTATGCCTTGAGTGTAGTGAGTCAATACATGCATGATCCTGGAGAACAACATATGAATGCCGTGATGAGAATATTGCGATATTTGAAGGGAAGTCCGGGCAAAGGAATTTTGTTTAAGAGGAATAATCACTTTAGTGTTGAAGGTTATACTGATGCAGACTGGGCAGGTTCCATTGATGATAGACGCTCAACATCAGGTTATTTTACTTTTGTTGTGGGTAACTTGGGTACATGGAGAAGTAAGAAACAAAATGTGGTTGCCCGTCCCAGTGCAGAAGCAGAATACAAAGGTATGGCTTTGGGGATTTGTGAAATTTTGTGGCTTAAGCTTCTGTTAAGCGATTTGGGTATACAATATGATCAGCCCATGAAATTATTTTGTGATAATAAAGCGGCTCGTGACATTGCACATAATCCGGTACAACATGATAGAACAAAGCATGTTGAAGTTAATCGGTTCTTCATCAAAGAAAAATTAGAAGGGAAAATAATTGAAGTACCGGCGATAAGAACAGAAGATCAGTTGGCAGATATCCTCACAAAAGCTGTTTCGAGTCACAAGTTTTCAAGTTTCTTACACAAGTTGGGCATGAGCGACATATATGCACCAACTTGAGGGGGAGTGTTGACTTTTGTATTTTAGGTAGGATCCCTAATTGATGTGTAATCCCATGTAATCACTTGTAATTAGTTTTCTTTCCTTTTATGTTAGGGTTGTACACCTATAAGTTCCTCTTATTGAGAAGAATATATCATCATTCAAAGCATTCTCTTCTGCCACAACTGCAAAAAAATAAAAAATAAAAAATAAAATAATAATAATAATAATTGTAGCTAAAACTATTCCTGGGAGATGATCGGAACAGTCAACTTATACGCCTCTTTCTCCATTTGGATCAATTATTATTTGTCTATTTCTTTTTTGTAATATCACTTACAAAAATAAATATATATATATATTAACAAACGATATTAACTACATTAAGAAAGTGGGGAAGTGGGCTAAGCCTTACAATGGTTTAGTACTAATGTGGTCTAAATTCGCTTTTGACAATAATCGAACCTAAGATCTCTCGCTTACAAGTGAAGAGGAATACCACTAAACCGTAGTACTAAGTTGCCACTTACAAAATGAATTAAATTCAAACTTTTCTCAGTCCTCCAAAGTAGACCTGAAAATGTACTGTACGGTTGCCAATGCTGGTCAGACGTCCTTTGCACATGTGAATTAGGATTCTCATAATAAACGTTTAAGTTAAGAAGGGGATTTGGTGATTAATCCATTAATTCAATATGCGCAGCCTCCAAACTAGATGAGTATATTTGACGCTAGAATGGAAGGCAGACGAAAGAGACTGGTCAATTTACTTGTCCAATATTTTCTTCATTTATTTGGTCATACACATGGACATTTAAAAATTCATGTTTGTGATGTATATAATATAAAATTCAGTGATAGAGAAAGCTCGCTTGTTCATCAAGCTTTTTAATTAATTAGTTATTCCACAATTAAAACCATCTTCGATGGCTTCTTCTCTTTCCCTCTCTCATTTTTTCATGGAAGAATTTCATTGGTTCAATCGCATACTTAATCAGAACACAAATTTAACTAGAAGAAACTCAAATTCTGATACTATTAAAGCCATGTGCTTATAAAAAGTAAAGTTAAATACATTCTGAACATTTAATCTTGGTTCTCCCTTGGTTTAACAAAGTCTTAATTCTGTTTGGATGACGAATTTGTTATTATCATGAAATATTGGTACAAATTAAGAAGGACTTGCAACTTTGTTTTTAATTAATAATTTGCAGAGATGGATTAGACGAGATTACCTCTTCGTCAATAGTCGTGTGAGAGGCACCAACCCTCTCTCGAAGGAGAAAGGACCGTTGCACCTAGAAACCCTCTCCCATCCCCCCCTCTACTAGATTTTATTAATAATAAAAATGAAAAGTTAAATAAGCTGGGGGGACATGCCAATACCCGTTAAAAACAATCAACAAAACATAAGTTCTAGTTTAAGAATTCTTCAGCTTCAGTCACCTGAAATTGTTTTTCCATAGTTATGTTGCTCATATTTCATTGCCTATAACCACCTTCTCATTAATAATTTGCTCCTCATGACCTTAAACGGAAGATTGGAAGCCCGACACAGTCTCTTCTATAAGACGCCACATCAAAATCAGGTACCAAGTCCCACCACGTAAAACTGCTATTCACTGCACCAACATTAGCAAAAGCATCCACTAAACAATTTCCTTCCTTGAAAATATGCGGAAAACGCAAGCGCAAGCAAGCAATATGCCATAAAAAAATTTCCCAAGAAATTTTGAGAAGCCATGGAACATTCATGGAGTGAACCGATATAAGGCTGATGACATGCATAGAATCTATCTCTAACCAAATGTTATGCTGTTCTTTATCCCATGCAACCCAAATTGCCTCGATCATAGCCACAATCTTAGCAACAACTGCAATTGGATAAGAAAATAAGGATGCAAACGCTCCTTAAAGAAGATTACTGGAGTCACGAAAAACACCACTACTACCTACTTGACCATTCCGCTTACAAGATCAGTATGTGTTAATCTTAATCCACCCAACCGGAGGCGGACGCCAAAACACAAGCATAAAACTAAGAGCATCCAAAGAAATTGGTGAAATTCTTAACATGGAGAGTATAGGAACGATAAGCAACCAGTGAAAGAAGAAAAAGCAATAGAAGCTGATTCCCTCGAATGTCGTAAAAGACAACGTTGGGATGAGACAATACCAAAACTTTTGTTCCTAAACCTGATCCAGTTTCTTTCAGGCCAAAGCCACCAAAAGAAATTGCAAATAACCAAGAACTAAAGTTTCACAACAGACTTGGAGAAAGATGAGACCAAAGAACCAAAAAAAATATCTTCAATGAATTGCCAAGGAGCATAATGCTTGCCAAAAAGAATGAAAATCAATTTTCATAAAGCAACAGTTTGAGGACAATGCAGAAGAAGATGGTCACAAGATTCCCTAGCATTGTGACAAAGCGTAAAGAAGACAAAGCCACACCTCGGCGTTGAAATAAATCATCAATCAACAATCTCCCATGACAAGCTTTCCAAACTACTAAGCTTTTGCGTGGCTGAATAGATTGATGTTAAACCATTTTAGCCCATTTTCTACACGGAGCATGAGATGAGAAATAATGAAAAGCCTCCTTAGCTGAAACAATACCACAAGATGAACTTGTCCAAAATAAAGCATCATCCATGTGCATAATCAGCAATGGAGTCTTCATAATCTTCTCCAAAAGATGAGGAAAAAAAGAATTAAAGGTCATGGGAAGAGATCATTTTGCATCCTGAATAAAATCATTTACCTTAAAATTCAAAGGAATTATGTCCACCTCATCAATATTAGAGAGCAAAGGTATTCCAAGCCAGTTATCATACAAAAAAGAAATCTTAAAACCATCACCAATACTCCATTGAAGAGAACTATAGAAAGAGGGCCACACTTGTTTAAACCCCAACTAAATGGAAGACCTCTTATAAGATTTTAGCAATTGAAAGTTATCTTTAAGAAATCTGTTATGTAACCAATTCAAAGCCGGAGAGGAAGAAGAAATTACATCCCAGCATTTGTTAAGAAGGAGAGAACGGTTAAATTCAAAAAGGTCATGGATACCCAAACCACCCTCCTCTTTCAACTTACAAAAAAAGTTCAAGCTATTAGAGGCACACCGCGTTTTAACTGACCACCATACCAAAAGAAATTTCTAATCCACCCCTGATCCTTATGTAACAAATTAGTCGGCCAAGCATAAATTTGAAAACTATAAACCAAGAGCTCTTGAATTACTGAATTAATAAGTTGGAGTCTCCCCACTTGCGAAAGCAAAGAACCTTTCCAAGCCGTCAACTTGCAACGAATATTATCAGCAATGGCTTGAAAATAGAGCCTTTTCAGACGACCTTACCTGGAAAGTAAAAGGCAGATTTCCCCGACTTACACCAAGAACCTTTTGGAGTATGCCAACTGCTAGCATATTTCCAAGAAAAACTAAATATTTTAATTTATTTATACACTACCTATAATTCAAGCTGTACTCCTCCACCAAACTCATTAGGTTACACAAAGATCGCTTAGTTCCACACATGAAAACCATAATATCATCTGCAAAAAGAATAGGAGATGGTGGAGCAATACCTATGGGAACTGAAAAAGCGTCAATTAGATCATCTTCCACCATCTTTGATAAACCTCTGCTAAAAACCTCCTCAGATAGACAAAAAAAGAATAGGAGACAAAGGATCCCCTTGACGAATACCATGAGAATAAGTGAAAAAACCTTCAACCAAACCATAATAAGGATAGAAAGATGAGCTGAAGATAGAATAGAATGAATCAATCCATGAAACCTACTAAAAAAACAAAAGCATCCAAAATCTGGAGAAGAAAACCCTAATCCAAAGTGTCAAACGCCTGTCGAATATCAAACTTGATTGCAGTATTCCTACCTTTACAACATCTATCAAGGAGGTTCATGCATTCAGAAGTGAGATGATGAGATCCACAATAGATCGTCCTTTTTGTGAAAACATTGGGGGGAGACAATACGAGAAGCAGTAAGGCTTAGACAATTTGCTAAAATCTTAGTAATAATTTTAAATGAAAATTGGCCAATGAAATAGGGCGAAGATGATTCACCGAATGTGCTCCATCCACCTTTGGAATTAAAAGCATTAAGTTTGAGTTAAAGTGAGCCAGAATATTCCCTTGAGAGAAAAAGCTTTGCACTACTTGAACCACAACATTACCCACAATAGACCAACACCGAAAATAGAAAGAACCGCCAAATCCATTTGGACCCGAGGAACTAAAATGGTCCATAGATTTCAAAATTTCAAAAATTTCATCAGGAGTTGGAATCGTTAACGATGACTCATTTTCTGTTGTAGTGACTATATTAAGAATAGTGTGAGCAACCAAACTAGTGTCTGTCGCATAATTGTTTAAAATGAGTTATTTATAAAAAATAAAAATAAAGTATTGGTACATTTTTTTTCTTTTTTAAACCAAGTTAGGAAAGCTGAAAACACAAAAAGAGAGCAATTTTCCGTGACTTGGTATTGGGAAAAAAATGAATATCATTACTTGTACTGTTTTTTATTTAGTTACAAAGGGGGCTTAAGGCCCAAGCAAAACCTAAACACAGAGATAACAACTAATTGACAATTTTCTATTGCCAGTACCAACAATATTTAGAATATATATACGACATATC
Organism: Malus fusca; assembly: GCA_035220775.1. Taxonomy (NCBI): domain Eukaryota; kingdom Viridiplantae; phylum Streptophyta; class Magnoliopsida; order Rosales; family Rosaceae; genus Malus; species Malus fusca. Next base: position 43,435,576 of record CM069073.1, on the reverse strand, counting down.
AAATACACATAGACAATTTATATCTTTGAATAACATCCACCACATTATTTACATTGTACCAATAAATGTACACAGGGGTCGTCTACACATTTCCCTTGAACTGTCCCCAGTCGATCCTGTCACTGATGTCAATCTTTCGATTTCATCAACACAAATTTGTTTTCTTACTAAAACGGTCAATTACTCCAAATATATAGCATGTCAAATGTGAAAAGAGTTAGGTGTTCTTAAGCCCAAGGCACTGATCCAAGAAAAAGGCCCAAGGCTCAAACAAAAACAAAATTGAATACAAATATTTTAGGCCCTAGGTACATTAGTGGACTGGTGGAAGAAAGTACAACCCAAGTTTCACATGGTTGTGGGCCAAAACTCATAAAGTAGATTTGTAGAGAAAACTCAATAATTTAAGCTACTCCACTTGTAAGTTGTAACTTGATGACTTTATTGTACAACTGAGGTAGGTTTAAAATTTGATCTTATTAAATACCAAGTAATGCTACATTTGTCGCATAATTTATATATTATATTTGTATTACCTCTCTAACAGAGATAATGTCACAGCCCGTCCCGAATTATTCTATCGACAGTATGAAATGTCTATTTTGCCCTTGCACGTTGAGATGTGTGTGTGTGTGGCATGTTTTTAGAAGTGGACCAATATGTTAAGTTTCTAAGCGTTTGGACCCATTTAGGACTTAAGCTTTTGTTTGTTTTGGTTGGTAGCCCAAACTAGGACAACACACACACACCCAAACAACCCTGTTGACCCTTTTCTCTCTCCTTCTCTCGGATTTCATCCATTGTCCATACAAGTTGTACGGTCACTCTTCAAACTAGCCTCATCTTACTCGGATCGAAGTCGAGGAGGTTGCTTTTGTGTTCTTGGTGAGCTCAGGAGCTCATCCATACCCTTAGTTCGACGTGAAAGCTCGTAAAACCCGGAAACCAGAGAACCCCGATGGTGAGCACTGTTTATGTGATCGTAATTGTTGAATTTTCAGCGAGTTTTAAGGTCATAGGAAGCCTTAAAACATCTTCACGAAGCTCGGGGAGTAACTTTGGAGTGTTTTGGACGTCGGGAAGCTCAGGTTCGACGAGTTGCAGAGGTGACCGGATTATCGTGATTTTTCAGGCGCGATCCTGTGGATTTTAGGGCTTAAAATTGGTAAGGTTTTGTTCTACTCGTTGTAAGCTTCATTGTGGTATAAAATTCATGAGTTTTGGTTGAAAAATGAAGAAGATATGAAGGTTTAAACTTTTCCCAGTTTCCGGCGACGACGACGGTGACGGTGAACCAAGGAAGACGAAGGAGAATATTCCGTCAAGTCTGACGAAATATTCTAACGGCATCAGGTAACGTCGTCAACTTTTATTAAGGTTTAAACGGAATATTCCTAACGGCCGTTAGGCTCAGTTAGGGTTTGGCCTAGCGTGGGGGCGCGTCTGGCCATGCCTTGGCAGGCGCGTGGCGGCACGTGCGTGGTCGGAAAATTTTTCTAAAAATATGGGGATGTTTGTGGTGTTAAGTAGATCACGTTAGTATATTCAAACACCCCATTTGAGCATTGTATGAGAAGTTATTAGCTAGTTTGGTTATATGCTTTAATTAACATTTATTTACTTATTTCGCATATAGGTGAGACCTATCCTGAGGACGAGCGCCATCAATCGAGACTCGGGGGCTACGACCCTTCGACATATCAGTGAGTGGGCTTTTGGTTTTCCGTATATACCTATATACTTGAGATTTTTCCCAGAAAATGAAATTGAATTGAATGATTGTACGTTTTGGAATGCCATGCAAAGTATCTGCTTATTTCTATTTATGCATTAGTAGTTGCATATATTTATGATTGGTGCTGAGGACGCACAGGTAAGTGCCAGGTAAGTTCATAAATTAAAGATATGAAATTACTTCAATTGTGCAAGATATGATGTGATGTATTGGGAGCTCATAAACCTGCACCCCAGTGTTAGTGCTCCCGCTCAGAGTTAGGGCAGAGTCATTCACGTGATGTTCACCTCCCGCACCATATGCTCACCTTAGATCCAAGTTAGGTGCACAGGCTTGTCGTACAGACCATTATAGGTGGTTCCGACTCGTAGGTGACCCGCGATCATTCGCACAGTCTTTACGTGATCGTAGCACTAGAGCATATTTATTTTACACCTAGTCTTGTCGTACAGACCACTTTAGGTGGTTCCGACTCATGTGCAGGATTTGATATGGTTGAGATTGATTATGAGCTATAGACTCAGCTGTGCAGGTTAAGTTAGGTGGATCCGGTTGATATGATATGTGGCATTGATATATTTTAACTGGATTACTTATAGCATTTCATTGTGATACTTTGGAATGATATATTTATATGGATTTTCATCCTGAGCATGATTTCTGATATAGCATATATTATATTTTCTGGGAAATTATACAGGTTTTACAGTGAGGGGTTAGAACTTTTGATAAATGAAATGATTTTGAAAAGCTTTGTTTTTGCCCACTCACACTTTCTGTTTTGCGCCCCTCCAGGTTTTAGGTAGAAGTGCCTTGGTGGCTCACGGGGATTTCGACGGTGGTTCTGACAGAACATCGTAAATATAGGATTACCCTTGGGTGTTGTATAATTAGTACTTGTCTAATTGGACTGCACTTAGGCTATTTATGCTCTGATTGTGTATTTCACACTTAATCTCGCACTAGCAATTTATCTTATCCAGTACTGCTAGTAGTTGGTTTTTATTTAATCATATTTCTCTATATCAATTTTGTTTCCGCACTGTGCACATGGTTACGTCACTCTCACGTGACGGCCAGCACGCCCTGATTTAGGTCGGGGTGTGTCAGTTTGGTATCAGAGCCTAGGTTTGTAGTCCTGCATATCTTATGAATTTTCTAATTATTTTGGTGTCTTCTATCAGAACTATGCCGCCTCGTAGAGATCCACGTCCTTCTGTTGAGCCTAGTTTCCCCGATATCGCTCACTTAGAGGAAGTTATTGCTAATATTTTTCAGTCTTCGCTTCGTCCTCCCCAAATGACACCTCTTGAGATTGTTTATAATTTGAAGCTGAATCATTTTATGGGGAATGAAGGACATGAAGGAGCGGAGAAATGGCTTAATCATATTGAGAAGACTTTCAGTGTAATGCAAAGTCAAGGGAATCTTCCTCCTGATAGGTGGGTCGAGACGACTACTTGGTTTTTGGGTCCGGAACCTGCATCCTGGTGGAGATAGGAGGCTTATCCGATGATACCAGAGGAAGCAGCTGACTGGGAAGTGTTTAAATAGTTGTTTAAGAAAAGGTTTATTCCTCCGGAGTATATTGATTGCAAGAAGCAAAAGTTTACTCAATTGAAACAGGGGAAGATGACGGCAAATGAGTATTACAGGAGATTCACTGACTTGTCTCATTATGATCTGGAAGTTGCTGCTAATCCAGTTGAGATGATCCGTCGTTTCAGGTTGGGTACTAAAAAGAAGTGGTGTTCCATGGCAACCACAACTTCTTGTGCTACTTACTAAGAGTTTTACGAGGTTCTGCTGCGAATTGAAGATTCAGAGAATATGCCCAGCGATAGTGAGGAGGAAGAAAATTATGGGAATCAGAGGAGAGATGATATAGGTAAAGGTCAGTCTTCTCAAGGACCTCGCAAGACTCAGAACTTTAAGAGAAGTGGAACTAGTTCCAGTTCTTCTAGCGGGAGGTTTTAGTGCCACTGGTCAGATAAGAGGTGGTAGATTTTCATGAGGTTCTAGATTCCAGAGGCAGGGAGATTCTGGAAGAGGAAGTGCTCATTTGTGCCGCAGATGTAATAATAGGCATTTTGGAGAATGTAGGCGGGGCAGCAGTGGATGTTTTACTTGTGGGCAAATGGGACATAAAGCTATGAATTGTCCCCAGAATCAGCAAGTTCCAGGGTCTGCTAGTTATGGTCAGATAGGTTGAGGTGGTGCTTACCATTACCAGGGCGACGCCGCTCCTTACGCTTCAGGACAGTATCAGTATTCACAAGATCCTTATTACCATAGTAGGTATTCTCAGTATCCTGGAGGGTATACGTCGTATCCTCCCATCCCAGTTGATGGATCTCGGTGGTACCAGGGAGGACAGCCCCAGCAGGTAGAGATTGCTTCCAGTAGTGTAGGATCTTTAAGGCAATCTGATCAGCCAAATCAGGGGCGAGGTGTGTCGGGGCGAGGTAATCAAGCTAATAGAGGTCGTGGAGGACGACAACAAGCCCAGGGACGTGTTAACAATATCTCTCTACAGGATGCTCAGAATCATCCTGACTTGATCATGGGTACGTTAAACATTCTTGGTCGCTTTGCTAGAGTTTTAATTGATTGTGGTGTTACTCATTCTATCATTTCTCAGACATTTGCTCAAGTGACGCAACATCATCCTACACCTCTAGGGTATGATTTAGAGTTTGCTATGCCTAGAGGGGAGAGATGTTATGTTGATTGTGTATATCCAGGATGTTCAGTGATGGTGGAGGATGTTGTTATGCCAGCTAATCTTATGTCGTTAGATGTTGTTGATTTTGATGTGATTTTAGGCACATATTGGTTGCATTATAATCGTGCCAATATAGATTGCTATGGGAAAACAGTTACTTTCCATCGTCCTGGATTACCTGAAGTTACTTTTGTGGGTGAACGTAGTGGGGTGAGGCATGGTGTTATTTCTGCTGTAAGAGCAAAAAGATTATTATCAAAAGGTTGCCAGGGATATTTAGCTCATGTAGTGTTGAATGATGTTGCTTCTAGTAGTGTGGAGGATGTTCGAGTAGTCAGGCATTTTCCTGATGTATTCCCTGAGGATTTACCTGGATTGCTGCCAAACCGAGATGTGGAGTTCACTATTGATTTGCTCCCAGGTACGGATCCTATATCTTTGACTCCATATAGAATGACTCATGCTGAATTGAGGGAATTGAAAGTCCAGTTGCAGGAATTAGTCGATAAAGGTTTTATTCAGCCTAGTACTTCACCCTGGGGAGCTCCAGTTTGTTTGTAATGAAGAAGGACAGGACTTTGAGGCTATGTATTGATTATAGGCAACTAAATCAGGTAACAATTAAAAACCGTTATCCGTTGCCGCATATAGATGATTTGTTTGATCAGCTCCGAGGTGCCTGTGTGTTTTCTAAGATTGATTTGAGGTCTGGTTATTACCAGTTGAAGATCAGCAGTGAGGATGTCCCTAAGACTGCTTTCAGGACTCGTTAGTGTCATTATGAGTTTCTTGTGATGCCATTCGGATTAACAAATGCACCAGCAACTTTCATGGATTTGATGAATCGAGTATTCCAATCATATATAGACATGTTTGTCATTGTTTTTATTGATGACATTCTGGTATACTCTAAGTCTAAAGCAGAACATGTTCGACATCTTACTTTGGTGTTGAAGAAATTAAGGGAATATCAGTAGTATGCTAAATTTAGCAAATGCCAATTTTGGTTGAATCAAGTGGCATTTTTGGGACATGTTATTTCTGCTCAAGGTATTTAGGTGGATTCTCAGAAAGTGGCAGTTGTGGAAAATTGGGAACAACCACGAACTGTCACTAAGGTACAGAGTTTTCTTGGTCTAGTAGGCTATTATAGACGGTTTGTTAAAGATTTTTCGGTCATTGCTTTGCCATTAACAAGGTTGACTAGAAAAGAAGTTAAATTTGAATGGGATGATAATTGTGAGCAAAGTTTTCAGCAGTTGAAGTATTATCTCACTCATGCACCTGTTTTGGCATTCCCAGATGATAGTGGTAATTTTGAGGTCTACAGTGATGCTTCCATGAATGGTCTAGGTTGTGTGTTGATGCAAAATGGTAGGGTGATTGCTTATGCTTCACGACAATTGAAGCCTCATGAGAAGAATTACCCGACTCATGATCTGGAGTTAGCAGCTATCATCTTTGCTTTGAAGATTTGGAGACATTATCTTTATGGTGAGAAATGTAAGATCTTCACAGACCATAAGAGTCTTCAGTATCTTTTTACTCAGATGGATCTTAATCTTCGACAACGAAGGTGGATTGAGTTGCTTAGTGATTATGATTGCACGATTGAGTATCACTCTGATCGTGCAAATATGGTGGCTGATGCACTTAGTAGGAAGACTCCAGTTAGACTTAATGCCATTTATGCTTGCCATGTTCTTCTTCTTGCTAATTTGAGGTCCACTGGAGTGAAGTTAGGAGTGGATGATCGAGATGAAGCCTTACTTGCAAATTTTCAAGTCAGGCCAATATTAATTGATCGTGTACTTGAAGCCCATATGGATGAAGAAGATACCTAAGAAATAATTCAAGCAAGGAATCGGGGGAAGAAGAAAGACTTCAGAATTCGAGAAACTGATGGCATGCTTATGCAGGAGAGTAGAATGTATGTGCCGAATAATATGGAATTAAAGAAAGCAATTCTTGATGAAGCATATATTTCAGCTTATGCAATGCACCCAGGAGGTACTAAAATGTATCATACCATTGACCATTTTACTATTGGCCAGGTATGAAAAGAGAAATTGTTGAATATGTGAGTATGTGTCATTTGTCAGCAAGTCAAAGCAGAAAGAAAGAAACCTTTTGGATTGATGCAGCCACTTCCCGTTCCACAGTGGAAATGGGAAAATATTACTATGGATTTTGTGTACAAGCTTCCTCGTACACATAATGGTTATGATGGCATTTGGGTGATAGTTGATCGGTTTACTAAGTCAGCACATTTTATTCCCGTGAGGGAGAAATATCCTTTAAGCCGATTAGCTGAACTGTTCATATCAAAGATTGTGAAGTACCATGGGATTCCAGTTAGTATTATCTCGGATCGGGATCCTAAATTTACTTCTAAGTTCTGGATAGCATTCCAGGAAGCTCTTGGTTCGAGATTACTTTATAGTACATCATATCATCCTCAAACAGATGAACAATCAGATATGACTATTCAGACGTTGGAAGATATGCTGAGATCTTCAGTATTGCAGTTTGGTGATGTTTGGCATAAGCGGTTGGATTTAATGGAATTTGCCTATAACTACAGCTTTCATTCAAGTATTGGTATGTCACCATTTGAGGCACTTTATGGCAAATCGTGTCGTACACCCTTATGTTGGTCAGAGGTGGGCGAAATAATTTTGGTGGGCCTTGAAATTATGGATGAGACTACTCAAAATATTCAGGTAATTAAATCTAACCTGAAAGTGGCCCAGGATCGACAAAAGAGTCTAGCTGACAGACATGCTACTGATAGAGTGTATAAAGTTCGTGATTGGGTATTTTTGAAGCTATCACCATGGAGAGGTGTGGTGCGGTTCGGAAAGACGGGTAAGCTAAGTCCTAGGTATATTGGACCGTATGTGATCACCGAGAGAGTCGGTGAAGTTGCTTACAGGCTTGAGTTGCCTCTAGAGTTGTCCAAAGTGCACGATGTGTTCCATGTTTCTTTGCTTCGTCATTACATCTCAGATCCTTCTCATGTGATACCTTCTCAACCTTTGGAAATTAATCCGGATTTGACTTATGATGAGGAGCCAGTAACTATTATGGATTGGAAAGATAAGGTCCTGAGAAATAAGACAGTGCATTTGGTGAAAGTTTTGTGGAGAAATCACTCGGTAGAAAAGGCTACTTGGGAGACAGAGAACTGGATGAGAGAAATGTATCCACGCTTGTTTTATGATTAATAGTGGTTTGTATTTATTGTGTGAATTTCAAGGATGAAATTTTCTTAAGAGGGTAGGTTGTCACAGCCCGTCCCGAATTATTTTATCGACAGTGTGAAATGTCTATTTTGCCCTTGCACGTTGAGATGTGTTGTGTGTGGCATGTTTTTAGAAATGGATCAATATGTTAAGTTCCTAAGTGTTTGGACCTATTTCGGACTTAAGCTTTTGTTTGTTTTGGTTGGTAGTCCAAACTAGGACAACACACACACACCCAAACAACCCCGTTGACTCTTCTCTCTCTCATTCTCTCAGATTTCATCCATTGTCCGTACAAGTTGTATGGTCACTCTTCAAACTAGCCTCATCTTACTCGGATCGAAGTCGAGGAGGTTGCTTTTGTGTTCTTGGTGAGCTCAGGAGCTCATCCATACCCTTAGTTAGACGTGAGAGCTCGTAAAACCCGTAAACCAGAGAACCCTGATTGTGAGCACTGTTCATGTGATCGTAATTTTTGAATTTTCAGCGATTTTTAAGGTCATATGAAGCCTTAAAACATCTTCACGAAGCTCGGGGAGTAACTTTGGAGTGTTTTGGACGTCGGGAAGCTTGGGTTCGACGAGTTGCAGAGGTGACTGGATTATCGTACTTTTTCCGGCGAGATCATGTGGATTTTAGGGCTTAAAATTGGTAAGGTTTTGTTCTACTCGTTGTAAGCTTCATTGTGGTATACAATTCATGAGTTTTGGTTGAAAAATAAAGAAGATATGAAGGTTTAAACTTTTTCCCAGTTTCCGGCAACGGCAATGGCCACGGTCTCTGGCGAACCAAGGAAGACGAAGGAGGTAACGCTGTCAACTTTTATTAAGATTTTAACGGAATATTCCTAACGGCCGTTAGGCTCAGTTAGGGTTTGGCCGCTCGTGGGGGCGAGTCTGGCCGTGCTTTGGCCGGCACGTGGGTGGTGGAAAATTTTTCTAAAAATATGGGGATGTTCGCGGTGTTGAGTAGATCACGTTGGTATATTCGAACACCCCATTTGAGCATTGTATGAGAAGTTATTAGCTAGTTTGGTTATATGCTTTAATTAACGTTTATTTAGTTATTTCACATATAGGTGAGACCTATCCTGAGGACGAGTGCCATCAATCGAGGCTCAGGTGCTACAACCCTTCGTATATTCCTATATACTTGAGATTTTTCCCAGAAAATGAAATTGAATGATTGTACATTTTGGAATGCCATGCAAAGTATCTGCTTATTTCTATTTATGCATTAGTAGTTGCATATATTTATGATTGGTGCTGCGGACGCACAAGTAAGTACCAGGTAAGTTCATAAATTAAAGATATGAAATTACTTCAGTTATGCGAGATATGATGTGATGTATTGAGAGCTCATAAACCTGCACCCCGGTGTTAGTGCTCCCGCCCGGAGTTAGGGCACAGTCCTTCACGTGATGTTCACCTCTCGCACCATATGCTCACCTTGGATCCAAGTTAGGTGCACATGCTCGTCGTACAGACCATTATAGGTGGTTTCGACTCGTAGGTGACCCGCGATCATTCACATAGTCTTCACGTGATCGTAGCACTAGAGCATATTTATTTTACACCTAGTCTTGTCGTACAGACCACTTTAGGTGGTTCCAACTCGTGTGCAGGATTTGATATGGTTGAGATTGATTATGAGCTATAGACTCAGCCGTGCAGGTTAAGTTAGATGGATCCGGCTGATATGATATGTGGCATTGATATATTTTAATTGGATTACTTATAGCATTTCATTGAGATACTTTGGCATGGTATATTTCTATGGATTTTCATCCTGAGCATGATTTCTGATATAGCATATATTATATTTTTTGGGAAATTATACAGGTTTTACAGCGAGAGGTTAGAACTTTTGATAAATGAAATGATTTTGAAAAGCTTTGTTTTTGCCCACTCACACTTTTTGTTTTGCGCCCCTCCAGGTTTTAGGTAGAAGTGCCTTGGTGGCTCACGGGGATTTCGACGGTGGTTATGACAGAACATCATAAATGTAGAATCACCTTTGGGTGTTGTATAATTAGTACTTGTCCAGTCAGACTGCACTTAGGCTATTTATGCTCTGATTGTGTATTTCACACTTAATCTCGCACTAGCACTTTATCTTATCTAGTACTGCTAGTATTTGGTTTTTATTTACTCATATTTCTCTATATCAATTTTGCTTCCACACTGTGCGCATGGTTACGTCACTCTCACGTGATGGGCAGCACGACCTGATTTAGGTCGGGGTGTGTCAGATAGAGCCTAACAATACAAGCGTGTCGTACTTTTATTAAAGAGGTGGTACAAATGTTGTTGAAAAATGTGGTAAAAGTAGAACTATTGTTAAATACTTGTATTTTTTTTTTTGCATTACTAAATTTATATCCTTTAAATTTGAGGTGGTTTTGTAAATGGATCATCAGTATTTAATTTTCTCATATTGCATTCTGAAGTTTTAAAATTGTATCAATTTATACTCCGTTTAAATGTCTAATATATCATTGTATTGATGACGTGTCATATGTAGTAGTGGGACATGTTTTTTATTTGTTGTAGAAGCCACGCTTGCACATTTGGACCAAATTGTGCGATTGGTTACCGTTTTAGGTTACAAAGCATCAATTTAGGAGATACTGAAGCTCTATGATGATTTATTTTATTTTTTTTCATGTGGTTCAAGTGTGGCTAACACGTTAGCTTATAAGTGGATCTCACACTCGCCACGTTACCCATTCAATTAATGACTAGACAGTTAAAAAACTCAAAAACATATATGTAGTAGAAGGACATGTTTTTAATTTGTTGTATAAGCTAAGCTTGCACATATGGACCATATTGTGCAATTGGTTATCGTTTTAAGGTACAAAGCATTGATAGGAGACACCAAAGTTCTATGATGAGTTTTTTTTTCATGTGGCGCAAGTGTGGCTAACACGTTAGCTCATAATGGATCTCATACTCACCACGTTACACATTTAATAATGACTAGATATAGTTAAACAACTCAAAGACATAAATTGGTATGTTTCCAAAATATTATAGTGTAATATGGGAAAAGTAAATCACGCAACTCATTTGATGATCTCAAAACTTGACAATTGGAAAATGTAAGGACCGTTTGATAACCTTTTCATTTTCAATTTCACATTTTAGAAACTGAAAAATCAAATCTTGTTTGGTAACTACTTTCAGTTTTCTATTTTTAAAAAATTAAAAACTAAAAATCAAAAGGTGAAAACTCAAGGCCAAAGTCTGAAACTGAAAACCAATGGTTGATGCACCTCCTGGATTTTGATCAAATGTGGCGTGCTGAGCTACATCCTTTTTAAATCCAATGGCTCAAATTCAATTTAATGAATTCTAACAGTTAAAAAAAAAAAAATCAAAAGGCTCAAACTAAATGCAACGGTCAAAATAATATTATTAATTAATCCAAATCAGATTTGACACCAAAACTCTTGTAAAAATACACACGTCCACTAATCTGTTAAAAAAATTCACAACAATTTTTTTCCTCTAAATTATAATTTTTTTGCATCAAAATGTTCGTAAATATAAAACAAGCTAAATTATAGACCTGGAAATTTCTTACACGACACGAAAATAACGGGTTTTGGATAGACACGATAACTAATCGGGTCGTTATCGGGTCGCACGATAAGGACCTTTTAATAAGGGGTCTTAATAGGTTTACATGAGGGTGACACCCAGGTAACCCTTTTCGACACGTTAAGAAAAATCTTATTTTGATGATATTGATTTTTTAAACTAATAGAAAATTTTAATATGAAATATAGTAGCCATAGTGTATATGTATATATTGTATATCAAATATGTATTATTGTATTATTATCCTATATAAATTTAAAAAAAAATTAAGTTTATTTATTTATTTTTATAGTATACTATAGGCAAAGAGTCAGATTAAAAAACTATAAAACACATTAAAAATGAAAATATCACGTAATTTAAAAATACCAAACACGTTCAAAAATTATAATAATTAATTTACAAGTGCGAAAAAAGGTGAAAAAATAGGCAAATGCTCATGATTGCATCCTCTACGATTCGAGGATGGGTACATCGTGGTTTGAAATTTTTAGAACCATACAAACCCTCATGAATAGTATTTTAGGGGAGTTCAAAATAAATAAAATTCATAATCATTAATGTACAAGTTTGAAAAAATTGAAAGCATATATAAACGCTCGTGATTGCATCCTCAACCTTGAAACGCAACTCCTTTCATTTTGCATATCTTGAACATTTGGTATTTTGTAGTAATGTAATAATGTGTTTTCATTAGGCTCTTATTTTGGAGTATGTAACACTTGAAGGACAAATGTTTTTTTTTTTTGTTTTGTTTTGTTTGTTTGTTTGTTTGTTTTTTTATTTTTATTTTATGTTTTGAATTAATATTTATGTTAGATCATCTCCAACCCTTGGGCTAAAAGCCAAATTTGTTAGCCCGAAAAATTTAGCTTTTAACCCAGAAACAGCTTTTCTACCCAAATTCTCCTGGCCTAAAATTTTAGTCTGAGATTATTAAAGAATGAACTTAAGCTAATTTTTTTCTTAAATTAACTTTAAAAAAAAAATTATGTAGACTATCGTAAATTAATTTTATGAACATTTTAATCTAAAAATATTTAAATTCCGATAAATATTGAAAAATCACTAAATCCTTCCGCAAAGCAAGCCTTCAACTTTCACCAATCATTCAACTTTCACCAAACTTTTAATTTTCACCAATCGTTCAACTTTCACCAAATTTTCAACTTTCACCAAACTTTCAACTTTCACTAACCGTTCAACTTTCATCCTCTATATAAACACAGGTCCAATATCAATTGATCACACAATCTTTCAACTTTCAAAGTGTTTTTATTTCCTAAAAATCCTCAATATCTCATCAATGGGTGATAGAAGAAGGCGTAGTAGGGCAATTCAGATGGCAAAATACCAAGCAAGGCTTGACATTGAGGATGCTGAAATGATCAACGCCGAAGCTGAATAGAAACACTAATTAATACACTATTGAAGGCATCTAAATTAATAGAACTAATAATTAACACACACGACAATTAATAAAGTAGGAGAAATTTGAGTTTTGTATGGATGTTTGAACAAATACATAGGTATTTATAGATTTTTTTGGTGAATTTTGAGTCAAATAAACTTTTTTAATTATTTTAGCCTTTGGATTTAAATTTGGGCCGTTAGATCTCTTTTTTACCATTAGATTTGATTATATTCGATCTCAGACGTTGGATTTAATGTATTTTAAAGTTACATTTAAATATTTTTTTTTTAATCTGGACTGTTGGATCAACCAATGGTCCAAAAAGCCTAGCCGTTGGGTTGGGTTTGGTGGCCAACACACGCGCTGATAGCAGGGCCCACCATGTCGGGTGCTGAAGGGCTCAACCCGCGTGGGGCGAGTTGGGCGTGTGATCGGGCAGAGAGTGGGCTGGGAAAGGGAGAGTCCACACGTTTCTGGGCTATTTCTTGGGGGGAATTTGACCCTCAATTGGCATTTGGCTTTTACCCCAAAGATTTGGCTTGGGTTGGGTTGGGTTTAGAGAGGGAAATTTGGCATTTAGCCCAGGGTTGGAGAGAGTCTTACAATGTGATATGCATATACTAATTTAGTATTATGTTTTCTATTTTTTGGGGGTCAAATTATATTTTTCATTTTCATTATTTATCTAAAATATATTTTCTTTAACAGGTAACGGGTCGGGTCATAATATCTGATAATATTAATGGGTCAATTTCGGGTCGGGTCATATTACCTATATACTTTAACGAGTGTTACACGACACGACCCGTTAAGATATCGGGTATATCACGAAAACGACATGAACACTGGAAACACGACATGAATGCCATGTCTAATAGATTATATAAAAATTAGTTCCAAAATTATTAGAAAAAAAAAATCAATGAAATACAAAAGTTAACAAATTATAAAGTGGCTGGGAATTATAGGTCCTACCATTGGAGGGAAAAACTATTTAACCTCATACGTATAGGTGAATAGTTAAAATAAGGGGCTAAAATTTGAGATTTTAGCCCCTTGGGTTGGAGATAGCTTGAAGACCAACAACAAAGGCTAGCCCACGTCAAGACTAGCCCATGAAGGCCCCGTGCGAGTCAGCAACCTAGGGTGGAGGGATTGGTTGCAGGCGAGCGCACCAGCAACAGGGTTTCTACAGCCTAGATTGGTGCGTCATTGGCATCTAATGGTTGTCGCGCCTCCTGGATTTTGATATAGGATGGCGTGGCTAGCTACATACTTTTTAAAAACTGCTCAAATTCGATTTAATGAATTTTATCGGTAAAAAAGATTCAATGACTCAAATTTAAATCCAATGATCAAAATAATATTATTATTAACCCAAATCATATCCACACCAAAACTCCTCCAAAACTCTATAAATACACATCCAATTGTCAACTAATCTATAAAAAAAATCAATTTTCTCAACAATTTTTCTTTGAAATTTAAATTTTTTACATCAAATGTTCGTAAAAATAAAACAAGGTATATTATACAAAAACCAATTCTAAAATTCAAAAGTTTAACAAATTATAAAGTTGGAGGTGGGAATTCTACGGCCCTTACTGTTGGAGAAAAAAACTGCATAATCTCATATGCAAAGGTGAATAGCTGAAAATACGAGACTAAATTTTAGGATTTTAGTAGAGATATCCTTAGGGTAACAAAGATTAACGACAAGCAAGCAACGAGCCAATGATGGTGTTGGAAATTTGCAAAGAGAAAGCGAACATTATTATTGTTTTTGTTGCGACTGAAAGAAGCCTCTGGTTTTCCTGGTTTTGGCTGTGCCGCGGTTTCATTGCGCTACACCACTCCTGAAAGAATCCTGTGAGGAGCAGGATGCCAAGTGTACGGCTGCTAATGTCCAACTTGTTCTTTGTCCAATCCGAAGCAGACGAATTTGCTACCATGGATATTGCCTAATTTTGATGTACTATATCTATATTATGTATCTGAATTTGTTCTCATACATTGCTCCTCTCGGCCTCTGGCTTGATTTCTTTTTCTTTATTTATTTATATTGGTCTGGATTATTATTATTATTATTATTATTATTTTGTATTATTTTTTGGTTGGACAACTACATCAACAGCTGAATGATTATTATTTTTTCACTGTTTCTATGGTGTTCTGGGCATTCTTACTTGGCTGATTCCACAATGGGAGCTCTGCCGGTCAGGGATTTCATGTCTTATTGGACAAATACAAAAGGAAATTAAAAAGGCTAGCTAACTATGTTTGATTCAGTTAATTATAACTAGAATTAATCTCTCCTTCAATCATTTTACAATATCATCATTACATATAATTATGCATCCAATTCATAGGAAGAAAATTTGGATTGCTAGCTTGCGCTTTCCTTCAATCATCTTATATATTATTGGACAATATCAATCCTGCTATTAAGAGAATTTTTAAGGGATAGTTTTCATGCTACAATACTTATGTATGTACAATACACTCATTATTTTGTGCGTCTACAACTTCGTCATGAGCTGTCTATATGTGACAACTTTAGATTTCGTTGTCACTTAAGATTCTGGTGAATCGAATGAAATTATTGTCTATATTTGTATATTAGATTATTAAGATGAGGACTCATATATACTTTTGACCAAAATTTAAGATATGTAGTATCTTTAATGAGTTAGACCACAAGTAGGATTTATACTTCTTAATGCTTTCCAGTTATAATTGAATGGTATTCAATTCAGAAATTCAAATCACATTTGAGAGTGTCGAATAAAATCTAGGTGATGAAGAAATTCTACAACCATGGTTAAGATTTAGGTTACCACAATCGTTGGTCACAAGAAAATTATACGTTGGATATAATGAAGCAATATTTAATATGTAATTTCTAGAACAAATTGTTAGGAAGAAAATTTGGATTGCTAGCTTGCGCTTTCCTTCAATCATCTTATATATTATTGGACAATATCAATCCTGCTATTAAGAGAATTTTTAAGGGATAGTTTTCATTCTACAATACTTATGTATGTACAATACACTCATTATTTTGTGCGTCTACAACTTCGTCACGAGCTGTATATATGTGACAACTTTAGATTTCGTTGTCACTTAAGATTCTGGTGAATCGAATGAAATTATTGTCTATATTTGTATATTAGATTATTAAGATGAGGACTCATATATACTTTTGACCAAAATTTAAGATATGTAGTATCTTTAATGAGTTAGACCACAAGTAGGATTTATACTTCTTAATGCTTTCCAATTATAATTGAATGGTATTCAATTCAGAAATTCAAATCACATTTGAGAGTGTCGAATAAAATCTAGGTGATGAAGAAATTCTACAACCATGGTTAAGATTTAGGTTACCACAATCGTTGGTCACAAGAAAATTATACGTTGGATATAATGAAGCAATATTTAATATGTAATTTCCAGAACAAATTGTCGACTTGAATACGAGATGTTTTTGCTAGAATATTTGATCAACCCTCAACTTGTTGCTAATCTAACAAGAACGTATCAACTAGATATGAAATGTTCTTTGACTGTATCCTGTCGTGTATAGGATGGGGCTCGTGATAATATAGGAGATCGTGGAATATCTATAGTATGAAATATAGCTCAAAAAACCAATTATGCTGGCCATCTAATTAATTTATTTGATCAAACTCTTAATTTATTTGTCTTTTGTCGTATACAATAGTTCATAGTTGGACATACATAAATTCGCAATTTGATCTATATGTGGTGACAGAATATTTGTAGCTGTCGTTCTAAGACTTCAAATCACGCAGATGGATTTTATCTTAAACACGACCGATAACCACATGACATTATCCACCTGCTTTAGTTGCTCTCCATACTTTTGGGATATTAACCATATGTAGTTGTCAGGTGCGGAAAAATTTGGGTTCAATTTTTCAACAACAAATAATCACTGTAATCTTGTAACCCATATTGGGAACCTATATATAAACACCATCATCGCTCGCCATTAGTAAGAGAGTGTGGGAAATCTGTAAAAAAAAAACAATCTGACACTCAAGTTAGTGAGTACTTGATATGGTTGCAGGAGAATCTTAGAATAACTCCATACCGCCTCCTCCTCCTTTCCATGGGTGAGTCAATTGCCTTTATATAGGTATATTAAAATCTTGGGCTCTAAGTCTTACTTCCCTTGATTGTCTCCATGATATGCACCCCATTACGGGCATGATGTGTTTTTTTTTATTCTTTATTATTATTAAGGGAAGGGGAATGATTCGAAACTCTTGCAATACTTTAGAGGAGGGCGAATCAAGATGAGTGAAAACTCAACATTTTATCCATTAGGAAATTAGACAATGGATTACGAGCAGAATAATGCACAAATTGCTAGCATAATTGTAGCTTCACTTCCTCACGTTTAGGGTGGTAGTAGTTGACGAAAAAAATGATGCTCCTACAGTGGCCCATACTCTTGCAAGCGTAGGAAACACAATCTCTGGTATGTCGACCTAACAACATAATTAATTTCACTAATAGCCAGTAAGCTTTTTGTTTGATGTGATAAATGATGCATATATCAAAAGAAAGATTCTTGTACCGGCCGCGAGGTTCCTGAAAATATAAATGAATTTCTTGTGTTTGAACATAAAAAATAAAATAAAAAAAACGTAAGTTATCTTCAGCTGTAGAAGGCTATAGAAGCTTTTCATTTTTTATGGTATTAAACATTACATGTACTTTCTATAACAAGAGGCCCAAGACAAACAGCCTAATTTCACGAATTGAAATGATCGCTTTCTTTCTGCGTCTGTTTGTTGACATAAGGTCTTAAACTGATTTTTATAGCTTGCTTAAATAAGACTATTCATTTATGTTGAAGGTATTTTGAAAAATGAAATGTATGACATCTTCCTTATTTTGTTCAAGTGTCTTTATTAATCCTATCGTTTTTGTGAAGATTAATAGGGGTATCTTTTATTCTCGAATAACTTTCAACTTGGACAAAATATAGAAATTCTCATCCATTTCGTCATTCAAAATGACTTCAATATAGTAAATAGTATTATATAAGTTGACCATTGAC
Source organism: Malus fusca (assembly GCA_035220775.1). Classification (NCBI taxonomy): domain Eukaryota; kingdom Viridiplantae; phylum Streptophyta; class Magnoliopsida; order Rosales; family Rosaceae; genus Malus; species Malus fusca. Next base: position 43,417,760 of record CM069073.1, on the reverse strand, counting down.
ACACCCCGACCTAAATCGAGGCATGTTGGCCGTCACGTAAGGATGACGTAGCCATGTGCGCAGTGCGAAAGTGACAGTGATATGAAAATGTGAGTAAATAAACCAAACTAGCTAACTTACACTAGAAAAGTATATAAGTGCGAGTGAAGGTGTTTAGAGTGTAGATACACATATTCAGAGCATAGGTAACTTAGATGCAGTCCAGCCAGCTAGGTAAGAATTATACAAGGCACGAAAGAAATCCCTATATTAGTTAAAGTATGTCAGAACCGCCGTAGAGTCCTCGTAAACCACCAACACGAACTTCTAACTAGAACCTGGAGGGGCGCAAAACAGAAAACATGAGTGGGCAAAAACAAAGCTTTTTAAAACCATTTCACTTTCCGAAAATAATAACCCCTCACCGTAAAACCGTATAATTTCCCAAAAAATTGTAATACATATGTATGTAGAAATCATGCTCGCAAGTAATGAAAACCTAGTATATGCCATGTCAAGTATCTCAGCAATGAAATAAGTAAGCCAAGTGAAATAAACAATATGAATGATATGCCAGCCGGAGTCACCTAACGTGACCTATACGGCTGAACCTATAGCTCATCAAATATGTCTGCACACGAGTCGGAACCACCTATTGTGGTCTGTACGACAGGGCTGGGTGTAAATAAATACGCTTAAGTGCTATGATCACGCGAAGGCTGTGCGAATAATCGCGGGTCACCTATGAGTCGGAACCACCTAATCTGGTCTGTACGACAGGGATGTGCACCAAACTTGGATCCAAGGTGAGCGTGCAGTGCGGGAGGTGAACATCACGTGAAGGACTGTGCCCTGGCCACGGGGCGGGGGGAGCACTAACACCAGGGTGCAGGATAATGAGCTCTGCATGCCTCTACGTATAACCACAACCAATGCAACCACTAACATCATACAATACTCACCTGAAACTTACCTGGCCTCCGCAACGTCATACAATAGTCTGCATATACATAACAATGCATATAATAAAATGAAATGCAAGCATGACATGGCATTTAAAAGAGTACGCTCGTTTCAAAATAGTTTCTGGGAAAATGTAAAGCATATATATATGTATATATGTATAAAACCAAAAACCCACTCACTAGTATGTAGCAGGGTCGTAACCCCCGATTCTCGCCTGGCTACACTCGTCTTCCAGAAACGTCTCACCTATATGTGAAACAACTGATTTAACGTTAATTTTAAGCACATAACCAAAACCGTGTAATAACTTCTCATACGTTGCTTAATTGGGGTATTTGAATATACCATCGTGACCTACTCAACACCACGAACATCCCCATATTTTTAGAACAATTTTCTAATAACTCACGCGCCGGCCACATGCAGGCACTTGCCTGGCACATTGACGGATTCCCTAACGACGTTAGGAAATATTCCGTTAAATTCCTAGAATATTCCGTTAAAGTTACCTGACGCCGTCAATATATTCTGTCAAAGTTGATGAAATATTCTCCTTCCTTCTCCGGTGGTTCGTCGGATTCCAGCGCTAATCGCCGCTGTGTTGCCGGTTTCTGGAAAAATTTAAAACTTTAATATCTCATTCAATTCCACACCAAACTTCACAAATCTTATATGAATTTGAAGCTCTCAACCAGGGGAACAAATCCTTACCTCTTAGAGGTCCTAAAACCGACGGAAAGTGGTCGGAAAATCCTTCGAGATTCCGGCCTAACCTGCAACTCAGTGAACCCGCATGTCCCGACGTCCAAAACACTCCAAAATGACTCCAAAGTACTAGGAAAGCTAGAAGAGTACCTTCTTCAGTCTCAAAACCACATAAATCCTTCACAATCGCGTCAGAGGAAATTGGACCCCTTGCCGGAGTTCGAGCTTCTCGAGTTCTATACGTCCTCCCTTCCAACTAATGGTACGGCTAGACTCGTGAAGTCAAGAGGAGTACGAAGGTGTTATCCTTAAGCTCGATCTGTGTGTGTTTGATAGTGTTTGAAGGTTAGAGAGCTCGGTCGTACGGACGAAAGGGAGAGTTCGAGAAAGAATGAGAGAGAAGGTGGGGTTGCACGTGTGTGTGTAATTGGTCACGGGTTGGCCAGAAATAAAAGGATCTCAAGCCCTAATTGGGCTACAATGTTTAGGGCTTAAGAAAATGACTCCAAATAAGAATAAAACCAACCCAAACTCACCTATTCATTCGTAACATTTTCGTTACCAACCTGATTCGGCCCTAATTCGCGTCAACAGTCTCGTAACAACGCGTACGATTTAATTACGTCCGCGAGAAAAATAATTTAAAACTATATACGTACATCCACGTCACTAAGCCTTGAGGGCATTATTGTCACTTTACATACTCGGGAATAAAATATATACAATAAATTGGGACGGGTTGTTACAACCATCCTAACAAACGAGACCTAAAAATTCCATGGCTCAAAATTGTGCATTAGTAAATGAATATATATAGATATGCATATCTACATACATAATGATACAAATTATGTCTGTTGTGCATGAAACCAGAAGTAGTATTGAAAATATAAACACATTGGTCATTTTATTTTGTTTATTATTGTAGAATTGTATATAGACTGTTTAGCCAAAATGGTCCCTAAGATTTGCCTAACTCCTCACTTTGGTCTTTGAGATTTGAAATCAATAGAAGTGGTTTTTGAGATTGGCCACCATCAATTATTTTGATCACTCGGTGAAAAATAAGGATCCAAATGACAAAATTACCCTCAACATAATGAACAATAGGCCAAAACTATTTGACAAAAATTAAGGGTATTTTTGTCATTTTATCCTTATTTTATGGAGATTTTTTTTACAGAATGAATAAAATAATTGATTGTGGACAAACTCATGGACCAATTCTATCGATTTCAAATCTCAGAGACCAAAATGAAGAATTACGCAAATCTCAAATATTATTTTGGCTAAAAAGTCTTATATATAGGTGTGTAAATAGCCGATGATTCTTGTTTCTGTCCCCTTTTGTTGTTTCTCACAAGGCCAATATTCGTTGGGGATAAGCTGATCGTATGCTTGGCTTTAATTAATCGGGTATGAGAGATAAATAAACCACTTTACTTGGAATAATTTTTCAAGATTAAAAAAGAAAAGAAAAACTCTTGAAATTGGTCAAAACTATAATGAATTACCTTGCTGTGCTAGTACCAGTAAATTATAAAGCAGTTGCAGCATGGCCTAAAAACAGACCCCGGGACAACATATATCAATCAGATTCATTCTTCTGCAATATTGCTAGCTAGGACCGGCCTGTCAGCCTACAAACACGGTACATTTTCTACGCCTATCATCACTATATAGCACCAAAATTAATTAGCTGGAGAATAGATGATTAATTAGCTACTAAATATTTTAGGAAATGTTGTATGGCAGTTTGTCAATATTTAGTGGATATGTCGGAAATATCGACGAAATATGTTGATTTTAGCCGAAATTTAAGAATTTCTACAATATATACTTGACCCTCCTATCTTTCTCTGATTTTTTTTCGATATTTTCGTGGAATTATCAACCGTATCAAAAAAATTTCAAAAATTTCCTTTATTTTATTTATTTTTGGCCAGTTGATAACCATTTCGTTTTTAATTTAGTATTTTTTTTCACTTTTTTGAAATCTAAAAAATTGAAAACTTGTTTAGTAACTACTTTCAGTTTTCATTTAGTTTCAAAAGTAAAAAGCTGAAAACTACTTTCTTAAGTTTTCAAAATGTGGCCCTGAGTTTTCACTTTTTGGTTTTTAGTCATCATTTATATGAAAACTTAAAACTTAAAAGTATTTACAAAACAAGATTTCAGTTTCAAAAAGATCATTTTAGTTCCGGTTCCTATTCAACCTAATTGTTATAGATAGAAGCCATGTTTGTTTAATATTTTGATCGAAGTTCTTAGCATCATTGTAACTCTTGCATTATGAATTCAATATTTCACAAACTATGACATTTAAAAAAATTCAAATAAGAGTAAATAATATTTTAAAATAAAATAATTACTTAAAAATCAACAATAGAACAATATTGTTCTTCACATAGTTCTTGTAAGAAAATAATGTACCCGCGCAATTATTAGTAAAAAGATAACTATTAATATATTTTAGAACATAAAATAATTAAATATATGTAATTAGCATGGCTACATTCATCAAAAAATATATATGGGTAAAAATCATTTAAAAATATGGGTACACATTAAAATTTAAAGTTATGGGGTACAAATTCAGGGCTAAATTAAAGTTTCAAGAAAAATGGGCACAAGAAGAAATTAAAATATATAATATTGGTACAAAATTAAAAAACAGGTACAAATTAAAAATAGAAATATATGAAAAAAATAACTAAAAGCATATATTTAAAAATGATTAAATAAGTTTTTAATTTTAAAACTAAAATATGTTGACATGTAAATTATTTATTTATTTAAATAATGAATCGAATAAAAGTGACAAACTCCACCCAGATATCCAAGTGGACATCGAAATTGAGACATGTTGGCGGAGACCTAAAGAGTGACGAAGCCATGACACGCAAGTGATACGTGTGAAAGTACGAGCAAACTAAAACCGAGGTCTAAAACTAATTTAAGCTTATAGCGAGAGTGCGTAGTGCCGGAATAACCCTTATTACAAATGCATGCAATGTCAGAGCACACTTAAAAGTGTAGTAAAAAGGAGAATATTTTTATCCTAGGTAGGATAAATATTACACGATTAACAGAAAATAATTTCCTACATTGTCAGTAGAGTGGATGTCAAAATCCGCCAATGATCCCTCCCCGCCACAGAATTCAACTACTAAGTCCTTGATGGGCGCAAAATAGAAAGTGTGCGTGACAAAAATAAACTTTTAACAAAACCTTATATTTTGGTAATATAGTAACCCTTCGCTGTAAAACATGTATAGTTTACAAAATCATAATACAATTAAGCATAAAACCAAGTATTAGTATAAAACAAATATTTCAAGGGTACGGGTAAACCATAATACCTTAGCAACAATATGTAATACGCTCATTAAACTTATGCAAACACACGAGTCCATGTAGAAAGCACTTACATGAACAGGCTGGGTGTAAATAATTTACGCTCGAATACTATATACACGTAAAGTTGGCACTAAGCGTGTCACATACAAGTTTTAGATGCAAAAGTAACTTGTACATGTTGACCCCTATAATGGATCAAGGGTAAGCGTCACGGTACAATATGAACATGCAGGTTAAGTTGGTCTTGGGCCGGACAAGTACTATAGAAATCGCTGCAAGTGTGCATGATGAATAGATAAATTATGTATGATCATGGCATCATAATTCCATAAATCTCAAAATCATCAAATAACACTTATATTTATAAGTAAAAGCACATCAACGAAGCAGTTATGGAAACTTATATAATATACATTTGAAAACAAAGACCACTCACTGATACGTCGTCGGGTTGTAGTCGTCTGGCCTTGCCTGGCCTTTGTACTCCTTGGAATAAGTTTCATTCCCCTTAAATGAGAAACCATTATACTAATCATTAAACTATCCAAAACTCGTGAATACTAGTAAAAAAACTCAAAATTTCCTTTATTTGCTCAAAACGAGGGTTAAAGGTGCTTAAAACTAGTTTTAGGCATCTGCATGTGCAATGGTAGAATATTTCATCGTTATTGGCTAGAATCTTTCCAATTCTAGCCATTGGACGAAATATTGCATCGGCATCAAAGAATTTAGGGAAACATGCTAACGCCGTTAGATAATATTTTGTCACCATTACATAATATTTCCTTGTCTTCTTCATGTTGTCGGAGCCATCGTCAACCACTATCGGTCGACTAGAGTTTTGCTGAAAATTGGGTTTTCCCTGATTTTTTTCACTAAGACATATCATAGTCAAATATCAACCATTTTTCACAATTTTTAAATGAAGCTAGAGAGATGAGGAACTCAAATTTACCTTCGAGGAGTCCAAAAGGTGGCCAGAAATAGCCTAAAACTTGTTGGACCTCAGCCCGAAGTTCAAGCTTTCAAATCTCCTCCCTCCGAGGTAGATCCAAGTATGGGATGCTCAAATCTTAGCCTATGGATGACAGTGGCTTGAAAGGTGACCGCGATCTGGTCTAATTGAATGGATTAGGCCAGAAAACTCATTGAAGTTTGGTGCAAGTGGCGGGTAACCGCAGACAATTTCCTCATCTTCAATCTATATCATTTCTCACCTAATTAACACAAATAATACATGAAATTTGATCTACACAATGAGACCTATCAATTGGTACTAGTATTAGACCTCACTTTACTGAAAATGACAAGAATCTCCCCAAAAAGATGAACCTGCGACAGAGTTTGAGTCAGACCTTCTCGGCTCGATTTTCACAAAATGAAACTCAAATTTGAGTTTGTGGTGGTGAAAGGATGAAGATGGTTGTGCCTTGGGATCTTGGTCCACCGGGGAAATGTGGTGCCACCACCGTCGTCCTCTGTGCTTTAAAGGGAGAGTGAGTCAGTGAAGTGAGTCAGATAGTTTTGCTTCTCATAATCTTTTTCTTCCAGTCAAGAACCGCCACTGGTACCTCATCATAGGTCAAATCATGGTTAATCTCCAAAGTTAAATCTTGTGTTACACTCCCCCACAACCACCATTGCCGCCCCCACCATTCCATCACCATTGATGCAATTGCAACCCATCACTGCCCACCCTCCCTCACCAACAACCTCACATCTACCCTTAACAACCACCACCATCTTAAATTGGTGGCTTAAGATAATTTTTACAAAATAAACTCTAATGCAACTTAATACTGTTTTTTGTTGCTAAATTAACTAGTAGTCACACTTTCACACTCTCAACATCATGTTCATTTTAGTCATTATGCACAACTACACAATCTTACATCAAAATTATAAAATGATGTGCCACTGCTTTTCAGTTTTCACTCACAACACTTAAAACTATATTTTTTTTTTATAAACGCTTAATTGTAGGAGGAAGAACGATAGAGAAACACTTTAATAGGTTTCCATGAAAGATGGCTCAAGCCAATATTTTAGGAGAGGGGATAGGTTTTTCTAAACTTGAAAAGACTTATGATTTATTTTTTTTTACACATCAAACTCATAACACTACATGGCTTTTATAGCCACTACAATACAACATCATTTATTTAGCTAATTATAAGCTTCTTAATACTTGAAACATCTAGAGAAATCATGATTAACTCCAGAAATTCCAAACATCACAAATCTAGAACTTCTATCTTCCTGATTTATGACTCTTTCTTTATAACTTAAATTTAGTTTAATCTTCCAACATTGCCTCCCTTAAACCAAATTTGCTTTTGATTCCTAGTCTTGCAACATCTCGCTTGAACACTTGTCCATGAAGTGATTTTGTGAACACGTTTGCCATATGTTCATCTGTTTTGCAATACTTTAGCTATATAACTCCCTCACTAACAAGCTCCCTTAGGAAATGAAAGGGATGCGAATGTGCTTTGTTCTCCCATGTAGAACATGATCTTTTGAGACTAAAATTGTTGAGCTATTGTCACAAAACAAAGTGGTTGGACCCTTTTGTTTATGCATCAGACTCTCCAAAATGCAAGTAGCCAAATTGTGTGACATCCTGCAAGAGAGGCAGCTATGTACTCCGTTTCCGTTGTAGAGAGAGGCAACAATCGGTTGTTTCCTCGAACTCCATGAAATCACGCCACTTCCTAGACTAAAGACATAACCTGAAGTGCTTTTGTAATCATCAATAGTTCCAGCTAAATCACTATCAGTATAGCCAATAAGTTTCACTAGAACATTTTCTTCATAAAAAATGCCATAATCGACAGTTCATCTGATGTATCGCAGATTCTTTTTGTAGCTTCCTAATGATTTGATCATCAACATAAAGACTTACAACCATGAAACTTCCTTCTGAGGTGACTTTGACATAGAGGGTATGTTCATATGGGCACTTTTGAAAGCCATGCTTCTCGAAGTATGAATTAATACGGCAGTACCATGCACGTGATGATTGCTTGAGCCTATATAACGCCTTCTTAAGCTTGTAAACTTTATTTTCCTCTCATTTCTTCACATATCCAGGTGGCTGCAACAAATAAACTTCTTCATGAATGACACCATTCAAGAACGTAGACTTTACTTCCATTTGAAAAATTTCCCAATTGTTTTGTGCATCAAGAGAGATGATCAGTCGAATAGTATCAAGTCTGGAAACAGGAGCAAAAACTTTACCTTCCTTTTGCTTATAACCCTTTGCAATGAGTCTTGCCTTGTACTTGTTAATGGACCCATCTGCATTTTTCTTTGTCTTATATACCCATTTAACTCCAATAGGATTCTTGTGTGTCGGCAGATTTGTGAGCTCCCAAGTCTTATTCTTCTCAATAGCTTTTATTTCTTCATCCATGGCTTGCTTCCATTTTCCTCTTCACATGCTTCATTAAATGAAATTGGATCCTCTCTAGCAAAGAAAGCAAATAATATAGTATTATCCTCTAAATCTACTTGCTCTGAGGAGTCATAAAGATCTTGTATACTTCTGAACTTTCTTGGAGGCGAGTCGTCATCACTTGATGTAGCTCTTGGAGATTGAGGAGCAATTTTTGATTGATAAGTAACATCTTCTTCTTGCATAATAGGCAATTTTGCTGTACTATTCTTCTTCAAAGGAAGCATTTTCATCAAAGTGGACATCAGGGCTGATCAAGAACTTTTTGGTCTTCGGATTGTGAAGCTTGTATGTCTTGCTCCTTTCACTAAATCCAATGAAAATGCACCTTTCTGCCTTATGGTCGAGCTTGTTTTTCAACTCCTTTGGAATATGGGAATAGGCAACACCACCGAAAATCTTCAATGTTACACTCTCGACTTCACTCCATACCATGCTTCATGAGGTGTGCAATCTTTCAAACTCTTTGTTGGTGATTTGTTGATTAAATATGCAGCACAAGAAACAGCTTCTGCCCAAAGTTTTTGTTGCAAACTTTTCTTCTTGAGTATGCATCTCACCATCTCCATGATTGTCCGGTTCTTTTTTTCAGTCACACCACTTTGTTGCGGTGTATATTGGGCAGTCAACTGATGCTTTATTCCATGATCTCTGCAATATTTTTGAAACTCATTGGAGAGATACTCTCCACCATGATCTGTCCTCAAACTTTTGATTGGAAGGCTAACAAACTTTTCAACTTCGGCCTTGAAATCTTTAAAGGCTTGAAATGCTTCAGATTTTTCTTTAAGGAAGTAGACCCAAACTTTTCTTGAGAAATCATCAATAAATGTAATGAAATATAGATTACCTCCAAAAGATGCTACTGGGATTGGACCACACAAGTCAGAATGAATAAGCTCCAACGGCTGTTTTGCTGGCCAAGAAGACTCTGAAGGAAATGAACTTCTATGTTGCTTACCAAATTAACAATCTTCACAAACACCATCTACCGGATCAATTTGAGGCAGCCCATGTACCATTCTTTTATTTAACAGCAACTTCAAACTTCCAGAATTTAAATCGCCATATTTGTCATGCCATAACTTAGAGACTTCTTTTTCAGCACTCACAAAGCAAGATAGTTTTGTTATCTAGAACTTCAAAGGAAACAAGTTATTTGCAGCAAGTCTAACCTTGGCAACTAATTTATCCTTCCTTTTGAGAACACAAAAATCACCACGGAGGCGAATATCATAACCCTTCCTCAACAGATGACCTATACTTAATAAATTACTCTTCAAACTAGGAACATAATATACTTCAGAAACCTTCTCAATTGTTTCAGATTTTGATTTAAAAGACACCTCACTAATTCCCTCAATTTTATAGGCTCTATCATCACCAATTCTTACTTGAGCACGATCGAACTTATAGAGGGCAGAAAAAAGGTTTTTGTTTCCTATCATATGCTTGCTAGCTCTGCTATCCAAATACCACACATCATTCATTTGATCTCCATGACATGCGAGTAATAAAGTTTCTTTGTAATCACCATCTCCAAAATTGGTTTGATGCATATAACCTGCTCCATATTGTTTTTCATCATCAACCTTTTTAAACCGACATTCTTTGATCTTCTGCCTAGGTTTGAAAAACACGTCCATTTCCTCGATATGAATTGAAATTTCTTTCATCTTCATTATTGGAATTGCTTGATGAGCTTCATTCATTGCTATAAGAATTAGTGCATTTGCCATTCAAATTTCTTCCTTTACCTCGTCCGCCTCTTCCACCTCTTCCATGTTTGAAGCTTTGATTAGGGCTAGAAGCTTGATTGCCATTGCCTCATGTAGTTGTAACTTGAGACTTGAGTGCTTGATCATGTTAAGTAACAGGAGGATTCCTCAAATTAATTTTGATCTCATATGCCTCCAATTTTCCTTGTACCTCTTCCATAGAAAAAGTTGAAATATCATTTGACTCTTCGATGGCACCACAACATAATCGAATTTCGTTGGTAATCTATGGAGAATTTTCTCAACAATTCTTGCATCTTCGAGAATCTCCCCATTTGAAGCCATTTGATTAACGACAGATGTAACTTTGATAAAGTAGTCTTTGATTGTCTCATCTTCTTTCATCTCCAACTTTTCAAATTCTTTCTTTAAATATTGCAGACGAACCTTCTTTACCTTCTCCTTACCTTTGTAGGCATTCTCGATCATATCCCATGCTTGCTTTGCATTTTTGGCTTTCACAACTCTTTCATATACTTGCATCTCAATGGTTTGATAGATATGGAAAAGTGCCTTGCTGTTCTTCTTTCGATTCTACCTCAAAGTATTTATCTGCGATTAAGTTAACGCAACTTCGTTATCTGTCTCTTCATAGCCTACTTCAACAATATTCCATAGCTCCAAAGCCTTTAACAACACCTTCATATTATTGCTCCAATAGTCGTAATTATCGCCACCAAATCGAGGAATTAGTGATGCCAAGTTGTGACCATTTGCATTTGCATTCGCCATATTGACAAACCTTCAACACGGCTCTGGTACCAATTTGTAGGAGGAAGAGCGATAGAGAAAGACTTTAATAGGTTTCTATGAAAGATGGCTCAAGCCAATATTTTAGGAGAGGGGAGAGGTTTTTAAACTTGAAAAGACTTCTGATTTCTTTTTGAACACATCAAACTCATAACACTACATGGCTTTTATAGCCACTACAATACATCATCATTTATTTAGCTAATTATAAGCTTCTTAATAATTGAAACATCTAGAGAAATCATGATTAACTCCAGAAATTCCAAACATCACAACTCTAGAACTTCTATCTTCCTAATTTATGACTCTTTCTTTGTAACTTAAATTTGGTTTAATCTTCCAACATTAATTACTTTATTTTACTGCTAATTATTTTCAAAACGTAACAAAATCGATTTTCAGAAACAGTTACAAAAATAGTAAACTGATCCGCTAGCTAGCTAGTCCCTATTATACCCTTCCAGCCAATATTGCTGGAATCCGAACGAATCAATTGCAAAGAAAGAACTAATAGCAGGTTCCCAAAACTTGAGGTCCAAAATTCCATGAACAAGTCAACAAACAAATATTCTAATAGGTTTAAACAGTATAATGCACCTGATATCTGACCAAGTAAGTTGTGTAAAACACCAAAGAGTCATTTAATATATAAACCAATTTGCAATTGTTGCCACTTGCTTAAGTTTAAAGGTTCTGGTAAGCGTACTTTGCGCTTGAGGCACATGCCATTAGGGGATAGATGGGGATATTAGGAAACATAATCTGGATTAATTTGGTGCTTTGTTTGTGCTAATAAGGAACCTCTCATTGGTTCCATTGTATTGCACAATTGACGAAGCCTAATATATTAAGACATGAAAAGGTAGGGGTGTTTTGTGAAGAAAGTTGAGGTTCCTACATAAAATCAATTTATTTTATGGTGGAACTCCAACTTTCTTCATGGTATCAGAGCAGGTTGTCCCATATGTGAAACCAAACAGCCACACACAGTCCACGTCACCCCGTTGTGTTGTCCATGTGTTAGGCTTGAAAATTCGTCACACATGAGGGGGCATGTTGAGACTAAGTCCCACATTGATGGGAGGAGGGACCTTGCATGAGCTTATAAGAAGTTGGCATACTTCCCATATTGCCAATTGGTTTTATAGTGAAACCTCAACTTTCTTCATTTTGTTAGGTGATCTGTTGTTGTGCTACTTGAGCAGCCCTTAGTTTAGATAGCTGAAAGCCTTTGCTTAACATCTTCTATTGACTGTACATGGATTTACTTAATACATTTACATATAGCGGTTCTATATGTACCAAGAGAGAATATTATATGACTATAGTTGACCATTAAATGGTGAATATTATGTTAATGCATGTAATGTAGCCAGAGCTTGGCTTGTGTACTGAACTTTAAGAAGAAATAAATAATATAGTTTTACTATATAAGGTGTCATATATAGCAGCATCGTCTATAATACAGTATACTCTTTCATAAAGGGCGCTATTCATTCACTCATTTTTACTTCTCACATACCCCTCTTAATTTACAACCATCAGATCAAATGAAATAAATATGATCAATTGTTAAAAGTTAACAAGGATATGTATAAGAAGTAAAAATGAATATGTACAAAGTAAAAAGTTAACAAGAATATGTAAATAACACTATCCTTTCATAAAATCACTATTACACTTTATTTTTCCTTTTTATTTTAAAATGGAAAAAGTGAACTTTTACTATCCCTGAAACAAAAGGAAAATACCACAATGATGTTCAGAACGGAGGGGAAGGGGAAGGGGAATGTTCTCTATCCACTTCTTATTCGAAACTATTTACCATTTAGATCATCTTACTAGTAGAAAAAACTATTTGCATGACCAAACTTTATGCGACGAAGCAGATTGTGTCGCTTAAGGGACCTTTGCGCGACAATATAAGGACAACGTCATGGCCATAAAAAATAGTTGACAACATTAGGCAACAAAGGCTTTCGTCACCAAGAAGGCTTAGCACGACAAATTGGATAATTTGTCGCACAATGTTTGGGTAAAAACGTGGTAAACTAAAGATTTGGCGCCAACATATTGCGCAACGAATATTTTTCACGTGAAAATCTTGTGTGATGAACATATTCAAGGATAGTTCTAAGTTCTTGGAGATCGACATGTTCAAGGACGTCTATGTTTAACCTGGTGATGAGATCACTGAGCAACTCCATGTAAGTATATATAATTGTTAATATTCTTATATTTGCATATAAATTTGAATTAAAACTAATTAAATAGCAAGGGAGATGCCGATTGAGGACATTACTCTGACCGAGGATGCGGGGCTTCAGATCTTGACTGAGACTCGGGATCAGACGCTTGGTCGTAGGCCTGGTAAAGTTGTTCTAGGGATGGGGAATGCATGACATCTTGAGACTACTGCCTCTTCTTCCAGAAAAGGCACGAGACATATCATCGTATTGATAGAGGAATTATGGGCCTGAAATAGAAGCTTGTGGCCTGATATGCCCAGCCTACGGAGCAGACTGCTCGGCTATCAGCTCAATATGCCATGTTTACAGCCCAGAATGATAAGATGAGCTAAATCTTACACGCCCTGTAATTGTCTAGCTTCGAATTCCTACCAGCTTTTCCTCAACCACCTTCGAGCTCCCAGCCCCTCTACCTACAAGATACCCAGCAGGCCGATGTAGTAGACCTCGACGACTTTATTTGGTAGTTTTTTTTTATATTAAAATATTGTACAATTTTTTCGTCTTATACGTACATTTTCATTTTTTGTTTATTAATTATTGTTTATAATTTAATTAATATTTGTGACATCCCACATCGCTCAGGGGAGTGGATCCTCTAAGCCTTATATGTATATTCCCATCTCTACCTAGCATGAGGCCTTTTAAGAGTTCACTGGCTTCGGGTTCCATCGGAACTCCGAAGTTAAGTGAGTTCAGGTGAGAGCATTCCCATGATGGGTGACCCACTGGGAAGTTCTGCTCATGTGAGTTCCCAGAAACAAAATCGTGAGGGCATGGTCGGGGCCCAAAGCAGACAATATCGTGCTACGGTGGAGTCGAGCCCCTAAGGGGGGTGGATTGTGACATCTCACATTGCCCAGGGGAGTGGATCCTCTAAGCTTTATATGTATATTCCCATATCTACCTAGCACGAGGCCTTTTAGGAGCTCACTGGCTTCGGGTTCCATCAAAACTCCGAAGTTAAGAGAGTTCGGGCGAGAGCATTCCCATGATGGGTGACCCACTGGGAAGTTCTGCTTGTGTGAGTTCCCATAAACAAAACCGTGAGGGCGTGGTCGGGGCCCAAAGCGGACGATATCGTGCTACGATGGAGTCGAGCCCGGGATGTGACAATATTAATTATAAAAAATAATTAAAATATGTAGTTTAATAAAAACATAAAAGTAAAGGACAAAAATTAAAAAGAAACCTTTGCGCGACCATGACTTTTGTCGCGTAAGATTAAAAGCAAGGAAGTCGTTCGTCGCGCAAAATTGTAAACGACAAAATTGTTTAATTAAATAATATTAATATTACTCGAAAAATAAATAGTTTGGGACAAATTTCATATTGCATAAAAGTTTACACGACGAATATTTTCGTCGCGCATAGGCTTACTTAACGACTACATGTCATCGCCACAAACTCAACAGGACCAATGGCGTAGCCATGTTAAGGGCTACCTTGGGCTATAGCCCAGGTAGCTTTCCGTAAAAAATTAAAATTTTACATGTAATTTTTATTGATTTTTGAATGTAGCCCATCATATATTTAGTCACTAATCCTATTTTTCTTGGTTTAACCATATAAAATTATATAATACAGTTTACAAACCATCTCTTTTTGGATTTGTTTGAATTTTAACACTTATTTGTTTAATAATTAAAATTCTTGGCTCACCTTGTGAAAATTTTCTTAAGCTAGAGGATACTGTGAAAAATACAGTATCAAGTGTCTTTGTTTATAAAGATTTGAATGTTTAAGTTGGCCCACCCGGTGAAAATTTCCTAGCTCCACCATTGACGCGACGAAAACCTTTTTGTTCTGCATGACACACTTCGTTCTCTTATATTTTAGGCGATGAACTTGCGCGATTTATAACTTGTCTTCGTCGCACAAACACAATTTTCACGACCTTTGTGCGATAATGTCTTTGCAACGAAGAATTCATCGTGCCAATATTTAAGCGATGCGAGTTGTCTTTACATAACGAACTTTTGTTCGTTGCAAAAATTGTTTAATGTAGTAGTGTCATTTAAAATTCGTTTTAAAAATAAACAAAAAAATTAAAAAAAGCCAATTATCTAATTGTAATTAAATAAGGGAATTGTTATTAGCATTCCAAAAATCTCATTTGGCACTGCAAACTTTCTATAATTAGAAATGTGTTGAATGAGATTTTTGAAGTGTTAATAACAGTTCTCTTAAATAATTAAGTAAACAAAATTAAGGTTCTATTGAAACACTGAATCCTTAAAATTTTGTAGCTAATTTGTTTTCAATTTGGTTTACTTTTTAAGGGATGATCCTTGATGATCCACTAAGTTGGTTTCAACCCTTGCTTTACTCATAATTTAGTAGATATGAAATAAAAAATACTCTGAAATAGCTAGGTATTCCTCTTTAAAAACATTTTAATTAAGGAAGACGACACAAAATTTACGAAAAACAAAATGACACCTACCAAGTTGCGTTTTATTTAAGACCTAATTAGTCGTCGAATCTTATTAACTACAACAATTCGTGATCTGTTCAAAGGAATGAATTGGTTATGGATTTTTTTCAATTTTTAAGTAGATCGAAGGAAAACAGTGGAATAATTGATCAACAGATTATTCAATGAACAACGATATTAAAAACGGAAAAGGAATCAAAATAGTACAATGGCGGTGCTAGCAAAATTCTATGGAGCTAAAACCCTGTAAACACCGAAAGCCCTAGAGAATGTCTTCTTGAAATGCGGTTAATTAATTATTAAAGAAATTATTAGTAAAATTAACTAAATCTCTTATTCGATTCTCAATGCAAAAATGTGAATCAAACTAACACCGTTGTAGTAAATGTGGTTGTATGTAAAATCACGTGAACTTATCATTCAAGTAATTATAATAGTTTATTAATTTGTTCATCTGAGATTTTTTATGTTCCACACTCTCCCCGTCAATATTGTTACATGAAACAAAATTAACAATAAATTGAGAGCCAAACAAAGAAAAACACAAGAACAGTAAATGGTGCAGTGGGATCTTGGGAAAGAGTGACGGAAACGTTTTAAGCCGCATCGGAGATGATTACAGAGTGGCTGTTAGTGAGGTCACATGGATTCCTCTGAGCATGTCCGACACCTGAACCAAGCTGTTGTGTATTGTTTTTATCGCCTTCTCTCTCTCTCTCTCTCTCTCTCTCTCTGTTTATAGATCTTCATCAGAATCTCTGGGACATCACCAGCTTTTCGTCATCTTCTTCTTTTTCTATGTCCAAGTGTCCGACCAAATTATTGCCAAATGAAACCATGGTCACATCTTCTGTTCAGAAAATTATGAAAAAAGTACAGCACTAGCTGGGTAAAAGACTAAACTATCCCCTTTCAATGCATGCAAATTTGAGTTGAATAGGGAGATTGCTGTCCTCACGGTTAATATGGCGTTCTATTCATGACATGGGATATGCTTTTGGGCCCGCACAAACAAAATGTCTTCTCCAAAGGCGCCCACTGTTGGATTATCTACATTGAGTTTTAATAATTAATTTAATAATCCATTAGAGGTGCTTAATAGGTGAAAGAATAAATTATATCGTATATTCGTATTTATCATTTACAAAATTTAAATTAAGACTTTTCATTTATAAGTGTAGTGAAGAAACATTAGACTAAGGAACTAATGATTTTTTGAGAGTTTGTCTATTGAATGTACTAATTTTCACTTGTATTACTCATAATACTCATAAGAATGAGATTTAAACAGTGAGATTCATAACTCGCGTTTAAGTGTAGAAAAATAGTACTAGATTGTAGTACCAAATTGTTGTTTAAGAGTTTGTCAATTGAATATACTAATTTTTACTTGTACTACTCATAATACTCATAAGGATTAGATTTAAAGAGTATGATTATATCTACACAAGTGAGCCTTTGAGTGTTTCCTAACGATAGATGCATGCTACTCGCATGCTTGTGTAGACGATTGATTGTAACATTATTTATGCAAGCAAATTCATTGTACAAGATGTAATCAATAATGCAATCAGTAGTTCAAGTACAAATAACATGTTGTAATAAATCAGTCCAACCAATATAGTATTGGTGTATAATCAAATTGTTTGTTGTCATGTGTAAGATGTTCTTCATATGAGTGCATTATTAGACCATGACGTTACAGTGACAGTAGACATATTTCATGTAAGTTGTGAGAGAGCAAAAGAGAATCTCTCTCTAACCTCTAATGGAGACTGGTCTACATGAAATCTCACGTGCAACACAATGTAGCGTTTTGTTTACTTGGCTAAGCTCCTTTAAAAAGGAACCAGAGTTTCTTATTAGAGATGATAAAAGGACGAGTTTGTTTGGTCTTTTGGGTGTAGTGCTTTGGCTTAGCTAGCTTCAACCCTAATAAAAATTTCTTTGATTTGGGTTCTCTATTAGTGGAAAGAAAAAACCTCCTCTCCCTTCTAACTTCCTTTTCCCTTCTGAACCACTCAAAAGCCCCTCGTACACTTTCACTCACTACTATAGAATCCTCTTTGACAAATCTTCACTGGAGAATTAAACAGATTTTTCAGTAGTTAAAAAGTGATTAGAGTGATTAAAGCATGACATTAGAAGCTGTGGTTTACCCACAAGAGTACCCATTTAGCTTTGGTTGCAAAGACTTCTACTCTTTTAATGGGGGTGGTTCTTGGGGCAGTGACTTCATCTCACAAGACCAACAAGGCAACAATGAATATTGGGACTACTGTTCATCATCTCCTTCACTTTTGCAAAATGTGAAAGATTGGGATCCTAACTCCTCACCTGAGGCCTGCACAGTTGATCAATCTTGCCCATCAGGACAACACCTCTCTGCCATGGAAGCACCGCCGCAACTAGCAACAACAAGTCGGCGCAAACGGCGTCGTACCAAGAGCAGCAAGAACAAGGAGGAAATTGAGAACCAGAGGATGACGCACATTGTTGTGGAGCGCAACAGGCGCAAACAAATGAATGAGTACCTTGCTGTCCTCAGATCATTGATGCCACAATCTTATGCTCAAAGGGTCAGTTTTACATTTTGATCACAAAAATAAAAAATTGGGTTCCTAGGTTGGCCAAAAAAATTCATCGAGCTACATATGTTTTTATTTTTGTTTTTCTTTTACAAAAGTCATATTACAGGAGGGAGGTACACGAACACAGAACCTCGAATGTGAGGGTAAACTGGCTTAACCACTATTAAGGGAGGCAGTACAACTAGAAGTCCCTTGCATCTCCATTTTCTTTAGATTGAAATGTTTTTGGGATTAACCCTTATCGTTCAAAAAACTCACATGGATTTCTACCCATATGTTCTTTTAAACTGAATTTTTTTTTGGGATTGGACCAAATTAATCTTGTTATAAATATTTGTTACAGGGGGACCAAGCATCAATTGTTGGGGGTGCCATAAACTTTGTGAAGGAGCTAGAGCAGCTTTTTCAGTCCATGAACAGCAACAAGAGGAGCAAGCAACGGCCTTTGGCCGACTTCTTCACCTTCCCACAATTTTCAACTCGTGCAACACAGAATAACAACTCAGCTGGGGTCCAAGCAAATGAGTCGAATACGACTCAGTGTAACAACAACCAGTGGGCAGCAGCAGACATAGAAGTGACCATGGTGGACAACCATGCCAACCTTAAGATACTGTCCAAGAAAAGGCCTAGACAGCTGTTGAAGATGGTGGCTGGATTTCAAAGCCTTAGGCTCAGTGTTCTTCACCTTAATGTCACCACAGCTGATGAAATGGTCCTCTACTCGGTTAGCGTTAAGGTAATTTGTTTACTGTTTTACAGCCAAGTCTTTTCCAATGATTGCATTACCTTTTCATAATTAATGTCCTATCAAGAAAACATCAATATATTTGACCAGAAAAAAAAAATCATATCAACAAATTTTATGTTACTACTGTCACCGCCAATATTAAGAGAAATGCTAATTAACCCAGTCACCATGTGATAAGGGAATAAACGAATGTACTTTTACTGTTTTAATTTCAATTTTTGATATCAAATATAAATGTGAGTGACTTTGAATACTTTATCGTTAACTAACCAAGACACCGAGACTCTCCCTCAAAAACTATAATTGCAGGCTGTTTGTGTTGAAAAACAGTGAAAGGAGTACAGTAAGCAAGGAAATGATGGGAGCACTAGGCTTTCAATAACGTTGGATTTTCATCTGAGTCTTTAAATTGGACAAAAGAAGATTAACTTTAACAGCTAATCAATTACACCCACTTATTATATTATTTATTATTTTCCTCACCCCATTTTTGTCATTTGGTTTTGCACTGCGTATGTGAATATGATGATGGGAATGCTACAAGTTCATGTACTAATTAAAAAGTTTGTCTAGAAATTAATAAGAGAAAATTACATTTTTGTCATTTGGTTTTGCACTGCGTATGCATCGATCTGGTGGGTCCGATGTGAATCCTACAAGTTCATTCACTAAAAAAATGTCTAAAAAAGAACAGATCATCATTTTTTTTTTCTTTTACTAAACTCAGTATATATGTTTTTTTTTTTTTAATTTTAGAAAAAATAATTAATTTCTGTTTATTTGTGAATTGGGACAGATTGAAGAAGGCTGCCCGTTAAATACAGTGGATGAAATAGCAGCAGCTGTTAATCAAATGCTCCGCACAATTCAAGAAGCTGCCTTTAGCTGAAAGTTTAATCCTTACTTTGAGTGGGATTAAATTTTCTTCGTTCTCTTTTGCATTATATTGTATGGTGTATGTTTGCTTATTGAGAGAAAGGACTAATCTAATTGTCTACAGTGAGCCACAATGATTGAAATAATCACTGCAACAGCATCTTTCCAATACCTCTAAAACCAACAAAACAGACAGATAAGATATATTAAGTAACATCTTTCTCTATCATTGCTTAATTTGTATGATAAAGTAGTGTCCCAGATGCAAATTATAATTCTATCGTCAATTAAATTACTATAATTTGACATAAATCTGCTGGAATTAATATTCGTTTCTTTGGGAGTCGAACATTTTGGGTTACGGAATGACCGAAAGGAGTCGAACTTTTGGGTAGGGTCCCCACTGTACAATCGAATATTTGTACTTCTTAAACTGTATACCCATCCCGACAAAAAAAAAAAAAACCTATGTACCCATCTATCTAACCCTAATTTTCTATTAATTGAGATTAACTTACATATGCATTATGTATAAACTCGTTTCACGACATGCATATGAGTTCAACTATATTAGTGAGCTTCATAAACATGTGAGAAAAAAAACGTTGTGAAGGGAAGAATATATAACTAGGGTGGTTCGGTATGAGATCCTAAACTGAAAAAGGATCTTTAATTTCAAAGAAAATTTTCGAGACGGAAATTTGAAGACTAATTCTGAACCAAAATTTCGGTATTCCAAATTTTTGAAGTCGATGCATATTGATGCTGAAAAGGTGGAGAACCAATCTGAGACGTGCAAGCATTCGATTTGGTATCTGGGTCGGAGTTTTCGGCACAGGGGAGGGTGATAGTGCTGCCATGTGGGCTGACATTGGGTTCGCACATAAGGCTGGTGGGGAGGCTGAGGGCGGAGTTTCAACCCAAGATTGCCCTGATGAGAGATGGTGAGTCGGCGATGTTTTCGCAGTTTAAGGTGGAGTTGCTGGGGTTGAAGACTGTGGAGGGTGAGGAGCCACCGAGACTTTTGCATTTCAATCCAAGGTTGAGGGGGGATTGGAGTGGAAGGGTTGTGATTCAACTCAACACTTGTTACAGGATAAGTACTAGGCCTGTAAAAGGGTCGGGTTTATTGGGTTCGGGTCGGGTTGACCCCGACCCGTTAATTTAACGGGTCACCCAAACCCAACCCGTTAAGCTAACGGGTCACCCAAACCCGACCCGTTAAGCTAACGGGTCACCCGTTTCATGTTTTTTTTTTTTTTTTTTTAACACATTTCATCCAAATCAATTACAACCTATGTGACAAAAAAGAGAGAGAAAGAGAGGAGAGAGAGAGGAGACGAGTGCTAAAGAAGCGTGTTTTGGTGGAAGAGATGGGAAACAGGAATGTGATGGACGGTTTGGTTTGGCTCCTCATTTTGTGCAATTAAATCAAAAGCATTAATCCGGCTACCGTCCAGTGATATTTATTTTCGAAAGTAGAAAGTTTTTAAATTTGATTCTCGTCTATTGCAAGTTTGATATCGAATTACAACTAACTCATTGTTTGATATAACTCAATGTAATTTACGTTTTACACATCAATTAATTTGTAGCGTATACTAAAGTTTTGTATATAAGTAAATACGAAATCACATCAAGCAATACGTAAACTTTGTTCTTCATCACATGTATCACTTTGTTCCAAACAAAAGTTTTTCAATTAGCTCTCTTTCTTCTTATTGCATTGCATCCTCTACTGCTTTTTTGCCAACCTTCTTGTATTGCATCCTCTGCTGCTTTTTTGCCTTCAACATTCACCTTTATGTATTACATGCAGATTAAGTAGAAAAATATCTTTAAAAGAACAAGTTAAAATACATACCATGTTTAATCAAGACTAATATTACTGGAGCATTGTCCCGAGTTTTCATTAAGGCTCATGTCAAAAATTTCTTCAGTAAGTTCTTCCAAGTCAGCACCTTCTTTCGCTAAAGCTAAACATAAAAAGAAAAAAGGAAAAACAATTATAACCTATTATATAAGCAAAAAAAAATACAAAGAAATATGAAATTTACCTTCTTTGCCAAAAAGCCAATCTCTAGTACATAGCAAGGCTTGAACAGTTTCAGGCAACAAAGAACTTTGATATTGATCAAGCACCCTACCACTAATACTAAATGCTGATTCTAAGGCAACGGTTGAGATAGGAATTGTTAACACATCAGAAGCCATACGAGAAAGTACGGGATAACGAAATTGCTCCAGTTTCCACCATGAAAGAATATCCAACTCTTGTTTTCTATCGAGTCTCTTTTCTTCAAGATATAAATTTAATTCAGTTTTTTCAACTAAAGTTGACCCATCTTGATAAATATTATCAAATTCCTACATATAAAAACAAAATAGAAACAAAGATCAATGTACAATATAAAGATGCATATAAAAAGTATAAACAGAGGAATAACAAATATAAATACTACCTCAAAAAGTTTGTCTCCAACTTTTATTTCAGTAGGAGTTTGATTAACTGGGTTGGATACAAGAATATGAGAGAACTTGTCCATGTAACTACCAAAGAGTGCAAACAATGTGCCACTAACATCCTTCAACTCTCTTGACTCCTTACCATAAAGTTTGTCATAACCCCACTCTACAAATTGCAATTTATAGCGAGGATCAAGAATCACCGCAATGGCAAGGATCAAACTATACTCTGACCAATACTTTTCAAACTTCAAACAAAGTCCAAACACGGGATCTCTTTTGACGTATCTTACCTACTCGCATACCTTTAGCCTTTCTCTTTGAAGGACTTGGTGCACTTGTTGTACCTTGCGTATCACTTAGATTGACTGTTGACATTTCCGTAGCCTCAATGTTCTCTTCATCAATATCCATCTGCACTAACCATAAACAAATATACTGTGTAAATGGATAGGAATGTAATAGCCTCAGTGTTTTCTTATTAAGTAATTACTGAGGATTAAAAAACCATGACAAATGAGTTCCTAAGGATTATGATACTGAGGGAAAGAGAAAGTTTGGTTTCTTTGGTAGGGGTTTGAATCCATGTATCCGTATAATGGCATCATTATTCACCAACTCTATACACACAAAGACGAAAAGGAATCCTCCAAAAAGTGTTTAAACAACACCAAAAGCACTTGTTAAATCTGTTGACATAAAAGGAACGAGAAAATGCTTAGAACTTAAATTCCTAAAAGTCTAAAATATAGCAGAAAAAAGAACCAACAAGCACCAAACGGTAATTGCATTCAAACTAATGTTCTATAACTAACAAGCACTAAATTCAAATTTATGAACTTTTAATTCCAAATTTCCAAACCGTGCCTTAAATTCAAACTCATAAATTGTCCCTAGTAAATAAGAAGATGCATACCAAAGATTATAGAAATTCCAGATTTAGAGAGAGACAGCATACAAAGTAAAAAGCTTGCATTCAGATTAATGGGTTTTTCTAAGACAATACAAATCAGAAGATTCGAATCAAAATTCGTAAAAACTCCAAATTTTGATTTCTGGGTTTTCAATCTCCACTCAAAATTAAAAAAACCCCATAGTTGAATCTCTTCCTACCAACCCAAACAGATTCCAAAGATTCAAACCGACGACGTTTGCAAAATCAAACAGATTCCAAAGATAATTTAATTCCGGCGATGGACTCATCGAAGCAACCACAACTTTTTGCCAACAAAGAACATCACATAACAAGTAAAGAATCAAGAAACGAAAAGTAATCAACATAAGGGTCTAAATCAATACTTTGTACACTAAATCAATACTCTGTACAAAACCCATGAACAAAACGCAAAACCCATTATCCAAAACACAACCAAAAATCTAATCTGCAGAAACGAAAAGTAATCGAAATGAAAGAAGAGGTGGAAGGAAATCAGAGCTTACCAGAGAGAGAGTGGTGGAGTTCAGTAAAGTTTTTTGAGGGAAGAAGATGAGGGAGATAACCGGAGCTAGAAGGAAGGAGCACAGGCTGCACAGCGATCTCAGTCTTAGAGAGCAATGGCGTGTGAGGCAGCGAGAGAGGTGAGGAACGTGAGGGCTGACGGCTGAGGTCCTGAGGTTTTGAATTAGGGCTATTGAAATTACACAAAAATCCTTACTAACGGGTCTTAACGGGTGGTTAACGGGTTTCGCGGGTTCACCCAAACTGACCCGTTATGTAAAGGGTGACTAACGGGTTGACCCGTTAACTACCCGACCCGTTAACCACCCATCCGAATACTAATTTTAACGGGTCAGGTCGGATCGGGTTAACGGGTTGGGTTAAAAATGCCAGGCCTAAGGATAACTATGACAGTCGTCTTGAAAACTGTTGCCATCTGAGAGTATGGGGTGAGTTGTGGAATAAACACATGAATGAAGATTCGATACTGTAACAGTATTCTCCTGGAAATAGTTTTCTAATAAAATTAAACCTAACTAATAATTAAAAAAATAAATAAATAATGGGTTCGGTTGGGATTCCCGAACCAATGCATAGCTCAGAACGAATCTTATCTCGAAATTTTCTGGGATCAGTTCGGTATAGAGTCCCGAAATTTCGTATTATCAGTTTGGAAATTTTTTGGTATGGGATCGGGATTTTTTTTACATGGTTTGGGATTTTTGGAAAAAAATTCCAGCCCTATATATAACAAATCAAGTAGTTCTTAATTTAGTGGTATGCGAATTTTTTTTCCCCAGTAAGTAAGCTCAATGTAATGAGAATTACAGAACATCATGCACTTTGGTTTGCAGCATTTTAATGTTGTCGGGACAAGTTGCATAGGAAAGAAAACTTTGGTGTATATGAAAAATGTAATTAATCCCAAAAGTGGAAGCTAACTACTTTTGTTTTTTTTTTTAGGCAACCTTTTTTCTGGTAAAGAAAAGAAGAGCGTAACAAACATTTTACAGATTGGAGACGATGTGTTGGGGTTAAAAATCGACTGGCTAGCTAGCGGGCTTTATCTGTTGATGATAATATTCTGTTTGATATGAGCTGGCCTCAATTCTAACTATGACCATGCTCCTTTAAAGGATATTATTGAGCGAGGTTAAGACCGTCACGTTTTATTTTTTGTGTTGTTTATTGATCAAGTTGAATTAATATTCACTAGTTTTGTCAAGATTCCTCAAAAAAATTGGGAAATAGTACATATGTTTTTTTTTCATGTACAAGAAATCCTAACATTCGTAGATGCAAGTACTGCATCTGAGACCTATCTTATTTTGCTTGTTTTTAAATCTTCTTACGACTGCTACTACTAGCTAGAGTGCTTTTGATAGTGCGCTTGGTAGCTTTAGAATGTTGACTTGTGAGCAAGAAAGAAGTTTCGTGAACTAGAATTTAGGACAGAGCATTTTGGCGTGTAGAAGGGGTCACGACGAAATTCTCAATTGGGAAAGGCTATGGTTTCTAACAAGTTAATAATCTAAAGCAAAGAGGAAGAAGCTTAATTTACGAATAAAAAAGAATGAAGAAGTTTCGTGGATGAAATTATTGCAATTTATATTAAAGATTATTGCATATTAGGCCATCTCCAACCGACCTGGCCAATTGCTATAGGGCTAAAAATAACTCGAAATGACATGAAAATAGTCTCCAACTGAAAGCTAGGCCAAAGGGTTTGTGGGCCCTACCGGGCCAAAAATATGAAATTAGGCCAACCTGATGGCCTATTCCAGCCAGCCAGCCAGTCCTGGGGCGGCCCAAAGTTTGAATTGCAACAGCTACCTGGCGTCAGCATGACCCCAGCTAGCAACGGCTAGCCGACGCCATGTTACCGTTGCATTTGATTTTTTTTTTTAAAGACAAAAAAAAATTGTTGTCTTTAATATTTAAGTAGTAGTTTTTAAATTGAAGTTGTTGTAGTCTTTAAATTGAAGTTGTAGTCTTTAAATTTAAGTTATAGTTTTTAAAATGAAGTAGTTGAATCTTAAAATTGAAATTGTTGAATCTTTAAATTGAAGTTGTTGTAGTTTTTAATATGTCTGAAAACCTTATTTTAGTAAGATAGTTTAATTTAAGTAACCATACTAATTCAATTAAAATAATAAATGTTCTTTGGCCTATGGCCCTTTGGCCCCCTTGGTTGGAGATGATATTTTGTCATAGGGCTATGTTTGGCATATGGCCCTTTGACCCCCTCGGTGGAGATGGTATGAAATATGGCATGCAACTGTTCATTAAAATATAATTTCTTGGAGGGTTATATGGCTAAAGGGAGCCCTCTGGCCCTCATTCGGTTGGAGATGGCCTTATAATGAGTACGAAGAGGAATGACGGCAGCTAAGAAAAGATAACAAGCTATTAGTTTTACAAATATTATTTTAGCAGCCTTTGGAACTTACCTGAAAAAAATAGTAACACGCACAGACACATGTCCTTTTTTTGTTGAGAACGGTAGTTGTATAATTGATAATCTTCTTTAAAAAAAAAAAGGTAATTGGTGGCAAACCGCGATTATTTATCTTATCGGCTTAGAGGAGGCTAGTTGGAATTGCACCTTACCTATGGCCAAGATCAAGTAGATTCACAGCATACAAAATATCAAACTTAGGACCTCCCTTTTTTTCTTTAGGGAGCTGATGTTTACACTTTTCCACTAGGCCACTTGTCATGGTTATTGAAAGAAGAATTACTTTCTTCTAATAATACATCCCGAATATAATAGAACCTCGATAATTTTATACTCGATATAATTTCGATCAATAATATTTTGGGCATTGTCTCAACTTAGAGATAGTGTGCTAAATTAATAATTCACTAAATTTATAAGATAATTCATCATAAAAAGGATTATTTTATTGGCACCCCACAATTGTTAAATACGCCAACTAACACGCCCTAATCCCGATGTGTGGAGGACAGCGGGATGGCCACGTGCTGGCCAACGCTCAAGGGTGATGCAAGCCATTTAATGAATGCATATGTCGAGAACATGTGAAACATGCAAATAAATTTCGCTCGAACTACATAATAATAATAGTCAGCCGTCAATAAAATGATAGTGATAATGCATGACATGTTCAGAGCAAACATCTAATTCAGAATGCAAACAGAAGGTGTAACAGAAAGTGCTATTACAAGTGATGTCAAAAGCAGAGAGGATGACGCGATGTCATTGGTAGGGGAATACCTCGTAGCTCGGATTGTATGCCTCGTTCCTATGTCCTGAGGGGGCGTAAAACAAACATGAGTGGACCAAGTTGATATATAGGTAGTACTAACATAATTATTCAACAACGTACTAACCCCCAAAGTTTATGAAAACTCAGTAGTATAATATGTAATAGGTTTTCCCAAAATCCTAGCTTGCCATAAAACCTTTCATAAAACATATGTCGTATATAATGTGCTAAATAGTGGTATCATAATCGACCAAAGCCACTACATCACCCGACCTGTAGGCCAAATATATGAATATCTTCCGACCCGTAGGCCACTACATCACCCAACCCATTGGCCAAAATAAATATCTTCCGACCCGTAGGCCACTACATCACCCGACCGAAGCCAATATAAGTATCATCGCCCGTAGACAGAACAATGACCACTAGATAAGCATAAAAACATTGAATATAATTTTTTCAACATAAGTACATATATCTCAACGGAGCTCAGTAACTCAAACATCATATCTCCAAACATCTTCACAGTATATAATCATCCATCATATATACCACAAAGAACATGAAAATCTATAAAGCATGGTATTCCAAAATATTCTCAGTAAAACATGATATCTCATAATAAGTAAAATCTAATTTACTCAAAAAACGTTTCATAAAATGTAACCATTAAATCATGCTTTTCATGTATGCATTTTAGAAGGGGTCCACTCACAGATACTCCTTTATCGAAATGTCGTGCGAAAAAGAAAGGACGAAATTGCTGCTAATAAACGCACCTAAGCACATAAAGGGTATAATTAATAAAACTATATCATAACGATTGAATTTCAAAAAACGGACGTCATAAACGTATTCAGGACATCAAAAAACATGAGGGGGGACCTCAGGTACCCCCACGCACCGAGATAAGTCGCCAGAAAGTTCACCAGAAAAGTCGCTAGCGCCACTTGGACGTAGGCGAGTGTGCTCCACTCACCGGCACCGGCAACCTTTCACGCATGCCCACGTGCAGGCACACGCGCCACTCACACCCGGCCTGGGTTCTGGGCTCCTACTGGGTTTGGGCTTGGGCTTGGGGTTCTGGGCTCGGGCCTGGGGTTTTGGGCTTAGGCCTAAGGTCTTGGGCTTGGGCCTGGTAGCCCAACCTGATGCTTTGGGTTTGGGTTGGGTTTCGATCTGAGTCTTAGCATCTTGGGTCAAGTTTGACCCGGTTTCGACAAGGGAGAAGATCGGATCTTCCCGAGCTCCGATCGACTTCGTTACTCAACCTAGGGTGCGATCTAGCTATCAAATTGAAGTGCAGGACGAGTGGAAGAGTTTCATACCTATGTCATGCCGTGAAGTGGCTGGAGTTGGCCGGAGTTTGTCTCACAAGCCATGGGGCTTGCCGAAGAAGTTAGTTAGGTGTCCTGGGCTTCATAGAGGAGGAGGGAGAGAGAGGGACCCAACATGGTGGGCGTGGTGGTGCCGTCTCCACCGTTGTTGTCTCAGTTTTGGGTATGTGTAGTGTGTGTGTAGATCGAGGAGAGGAAGAGAGGTTGGTGCGAGAGAGAGAGAGAGTGAGTGAGCTAAGAGAGAGAAAGTGAACTCGAGGGAGGTAACTTTCTATACCTGAGCCACTTTACTAACCCTTAGCTTGTGTTCGATACCTCACGCAGAAATGAGCCGACCTAGCTTCTTTCTTTCAGAACCTGCTTTTCTTGTTTTCATTTCAAGCGTGCCGTAAGCCTAATATAGATGTACTGAGATCGGGCGACAAGAGGTACTTGCCCTCCGCATGCCGGGATCATAAACGCATGATTTGGACCGGCTCGATAAGGCATTACGTGAGCTTTCGGGGCTGGGGAGAAGGCCAATTGGAGTAAAGGGAAGGCTTGAGTTCTTTTGATTACCCTTCTGGCTTCGTCATGAGTAAGTTGGTGTTCAGTGCAAAATATCCCAAAAGTGAAAGGGGGGAATCCGGGTAGGGTGAGGAGATAAGGGGCATAATGGTAATTTCCTAATTCCGTTAATATGAAATTACACATAATTTGGGACTGGGTTTCACACCAACATACTTTTTTTTTTTTTTTTTTTTTTTTTTGGTTACCCTCCACCACCCACACAAATACAAACACAAACACACACACCAGGTTTCGAACCTGGGACCTAGAACTACCCCACCCCTTACCCACACCCTCACCACTAGGCTATTCCTAGTGGCTTATGATCTGGAGTCATCACACCAACATACTTAAATCACCCCACACTTTATATTTGGAATTTCTCACTTTAACAAGTGGCACATGTTTTTTTACACCAAAAAAAAATATGTATTTAAAATTATAATTTCTTTTGTGTGTAATCATTTGAAAAAAATTAAAATATTAAAATGCAAAAATTAGTGCACAAGTTGCTAACTTGAAGTGGAAATTGGCTCAATGTTTACGTTTTAGTTGCAGTAAAGATGGTTTTTATGTTGCACTTTTGAAAACACCATGTATAAAATAGGTACTGTGATTACATTCTACACTTTTCCTTTTGATGTAGGTTTAGATCCACATCAAAACAATATAAATAAATGATTAATGGATGGACTTTGGTTAACTTGGGATGACTTACCCAAGTTGCATTCTGCCAGAAACTCGTTTTCTTCCCATCTTGGTCTTTATTTTGCAATTATTCTCCAATTCCACACCAAACCAAACAGACCAAAGTTTGAAGTCTTAACTTTTTTTTAACATAGATTTAGATTTTCTCTTACCGTGTCCTTTTGATACCGGAACAATATCTGCAAAGCCAAAATATATGAGAACAATGACATGGTAAATATTTGCAAATGAAAAATATTACTCTAAGCATCAATAAAATTCATCTTAAACTTTGGCAAAAATTTTGGAATGCAAAAGTCTTCACCTAATTTGGTCAAAGACAGAGTATATAGAGAAAGTTCAGTGGGAATGAGGGTCCAAATGAGATAGGGGTGAGGATTAGAGATGAGGAAGTACCAAAGATTGAGCACTTTCGTTATCTTGAATCTATCTTGTAAAAGAACGGAGAATTGGATGAAGATCTCAACCATAGAATACAAGATGGATGAATGAATGAAGTGGAAGAGTGCATCAGATGTATTGTGCGACCAACGGATGCCACAAAAGTATGAGTGGCAGCAATCGAAGATGAAATGAGAGAATTAGTTAAGGTGGTTTGTACATGTAAACCGAAGATCTATGGAGGCTCTGATTAGAAGATGCGATTATAAGACAGAGGCTCAGGACAAAAAGGGCAAAGTAAGATCTAGGAAGACTTGGAGAGAGACTCTAAAAAAAAAGACATGGAGTACTTAGAGCTAATGAAAGACTTGACGCAGAATCGAGCGCAGTAACGTTCTAGAATTCATACTGTCGACCCGACTCAGTGGGCTAAGACTTTGTTGTTGTAATCGTGTCATATTTAATATTATAGAGATGAGTCACATAAATATAGCATTAGTTTGCATGCATGTACCATTATTTTGAAGGTGAAGTACGGATTTAGTTCTTAAATTATTATTTAAGTGAAAATTAAGTCGCTAAACTATTTTTTAGAAAATCAATCCTTAAATGAATTAAAATATGCCAATTACATGCCTAATATTATATTCGAAGCTATTATATTTGATTTTTTGCCAAGTTTTGTGTATCACATGCGAGTTACATGACATTTGATAAAAATTTGGATAGAATAGTTTTGAATATAATAGTAGAGATGAAATTAGCAGTTTTTAATGAATTTAAAAACTTATTTTACCAAAAACAAAAAAAGTTTAGGAACTAATTTTTTCTAAGGTAATTATTCAAGGACTAAATGGCACATTGCCTTAATTCTGCAGACAACAACTGGATTCTGTATTTGATGTTATTATGCTGTATAAAATAGATCCAATCTCCTTTTTTCAAAAATCAGAATTTCAAATAAATTGTCACTTTCCATGTCAAGAAACAAGAACTGAAGCACCTTCACCTTATTGAGAGGCACATAAGATATCTCTATATTACAGTACAAACATCTCATACAATTAAACAAAATTTACAGAGGAACAACTGAAATTTTGCTCCACTTACGTCTCAAAGACCTTTTCATCAAAACAGGGCTTATATGTAGAAATTGCCTAATCGGACGATGACGCTTTCGAGCAAGGTCCGAATGGAATTTCTCAGCATTCTGCAGTTTGATGACTAACTTTTTTGGAGCCAATGAGGAAATAATTGAAATGGACCTTCTTTCAAGAATCCAATTTCCTTTGGAATTTATTTCCCGTTTTGGTATATTTTCATGATCAAATTGGTGGTCTTCTCCTTCATCATCCACCCCAGCTCTGTTTTCGAAATCCTCTTGATATCCCACTTGATTATTTGCACCAATTTCACCTTCACTCTCAGCGTTCTCCATCTGGGATTCTCCATTTGTGTCTGAGGAAGCACTGATCACAGTCTCGCTCACAATATTAGCGCGGCATAGCGGGCAATTCGTGTGAGACCTCAACCAAGTGTCTATACAAGGAATGTGAAAAGCATGATTGCACTTTGGCAATAGCCTTAGAGTGTCATCTTCTTGAAACTCAGTCAAACAAACCGAACATTCAGTACCTTCGATCAAGCCCTCGTCTTTCCTGTACTTACAAACTGAAATTGAATTTATGATCGACTGTTGTAAACCAATTGTGGAGATGAACCAGATCGGATGGTCTACTTGATCTGCAAGTAACTCTTG
This sequence comes from Malus fusca, assembly GCA_035220775.1. Classification (NCBI taxonomy): domain Eukaryota; kingdom Viridiplantae; phylum Streptophyta; class Magnoliopsida; order Rosales; family Rosaceae; genus Malus; species Malus fusca. The sequence continues at coordinate 43,385,990 of CM069073.1, read as the reverse complement.
ATCCGTGCCGCTAGATTGAGAGGGCGAAGATCCATTACTTCTGTGACTGTACCAACTTGTGCAAGACTTTACCACAATAAGATAGTACCCAATAAGAAGAAAAAAACTGGCTAGCAAAGAGACAAAGAGCACCACATAAGGTGAGATATGGATGTTTTGGTTGCTTTGATCGATAACCGGAATTGGTGGTGGTGGTGGTGTATAATAATCGGCATAAGGGTAACATTCGTACGTGCAATCGGGCCCGCAAAAGTAAGGACATTCAGTTTGGTTTGTGGAAGTTGGTGCAGATGGGAAGAGCTTTCTGTGTTTGATGACTGCCATTAAAGAGGGTGTATTATTGAGGAAATTCATGAAGCTTGAGAGGATTGGAAAAGAAGATGAGAGGTATAGAGGGAGTGAGGTGGGGTGTCAGTTTTCTTGTGTGAATTAGAAGAGAAGAAATGAAATTAGACATATCTCTGTCAAGGTTTAGTGGAAGGGGAGGGGGTATTATTGCTGGGGTTGGTATTATTTGGGGCAAGTCAGGAAAGTCCATGCCTCCATGACTCTGCATAGATTTACCAGTTCTTTGGCTATAACTATAATTTATTACTGCATTTTCGTATACGTTTTCCTCGCCTTACGAAAGATAAGTTGGTTGGTTCTATTATTGTGTATATGATATATCTCTTTCAGTCATTCTTCTTAGGCAAATTGTGCCATTCTCATTCTTCTTAGCAAATTGGTTGCAAGGCACCTAATACCAGTGTCTATTGGTTTTTCTCTCCAGTTGTAATTAGGAGGTCTTAAATTTGAGTCCATGAATGACGAATTCGATATCGAATTATTATAGCTGGTTCATATGGTGTGGCTTGACCTACACCCTCACCTCTATCTTTTTATAAAAGAAAAAATTAGTTGCAAATTGAAGGCTCAAAGCAATACCGAAGAAAAATACCTAGCTGCTCTAGTGTGGGAGGAGGCAGACGAATAACACCTCTTCTTCCCCCTTTATTTTTTCTTTTCCCTTCAGTTCTTTTCTTCGTGGTGAATAATATTTTCCCTTTGTAGCTATATGATCTGAACCATGTTCATATCTGAATTTCGATTTTTATTTTTTGTTTTTCCCTCATATGCCAATTCCACTCCCAATATCATTTCTCCAAGATTTTCTATTTTCTCTAAACTTCGATCCATCATCAACATGAAGCATTTCGTTGCAATATGCTCATATGTTTTCCCCTTCCAAGTCAAATCAATATTTTTATTCTCCATTTTCATTGTCATTAGGTATGGCTCCTTTCACTTATCCTAGTGTTCTTATTTTCTACGGTAAACAAAGAAGGGTAACGTTGGCTTTAAAAGCGCACTACAAAAAATATGGGCACTGCACACAAAAATTTATTGGTGCCTTTTGAGGCCTAAGGACACCAACATATGTGCCCATTGATCAATAGCAACAGTGCAGCAACCAAATTTGTATTTGTGCCCTCTATGGGCGTGCCCTTTGCTGAAAGAGCACAATATGGGTGTTTGTGCCAGAGGCAAGCACAAATAGTGGCCCATTTGTGCCCCATTCTAACAACTTTGTCAGATAAGCTTTTCCAGTCATGTTGGCACTTATATTGTAATTGTGCCAACATGAATTAATTAATAAAAAAAATCAAAATTTGAAAAATTGAAACTAAAATGAGGAAATGCAAAAATTTTAAATTTTCATGAAATGAAGAAAGCCTACAACCATGAAACCAACTTTCACTTTCTGAATCTCACAAACATATATTGTAGTGTTACATATTTTCTCTCTAATACCAAAAAAAAAAAAAAAAAAAACTTGAAAGCAAGTATTTTTGGACAGATGCATCTTCCCCAGCAGGCCTTGCACCTCGTCAAATCTTTGCTGCTCCATAAACAAATTAATCAGATGACATGCAGTATATGGACTCTCACAAAAGTCATGAATATCAAATGCAAAGATAAAGAAAAACCACACACTTTACAAGAGCAAAGAAAATGAAGGGATAAAGAAAGTAAAAAGGGAATACCTTTGTGGGAGGACTCTTATTTGCTTCAAGGGTCTTTCCACCACTTGCTTTAAGATGATTCTTATATAACAACTCCACCCTCCAGAACAACCAACAAGGGATGCGGAAAGTATACAAATATTCTTCATCAAAAATAAGTTCACAAGTATTAAAAATAAGTCCACCCTCCATAACAATTGACTGTGCAATACTACATTGTTCAGACTCATAAGACTCTGCATAAGGTTACATGGCTAATTGCTCAAGGTTCAGATTTGGTGCTGAAATATTATCATCTTCATTTTGATTCCAGTATTCAAACACAAAGACCAGGGTAAGTTTTGTAACAAACCATAGAAATTGATCAAATGGAATTAATGCTATTAACAACGACCATGGCTAAAAACTATTGAAGACCAACTAACATAATCTCTAGCTTGATGTCAATGAGTAAAAGGTGAGTAAAACACTCACTCAGCTAAGATAGACTACAATATTCATCAGAAGCCAACACAAATATAGTAGAATTCAAAACACAATCAGTCCAAAATTACACCTAAAAATAGTTAATTAAAACCAGTACCTACAAGTTCCAGATCTGCCATATCAGTAAAAGCAACTTTTGGGTTGGAGATATTATAATGCATTTAGCTCATGGTCACCTGAATTAAGGAAATATATAAGTATGCATATTATTTATGGTCACAGTGAGTTGCTTATTTTAATCACATACCTAGTAAATATTTGTTTAAGTTAGCGTAGACAGTATAACAATATTGCATTTTCCATGATGAAACTTGTATGGTTCCAATAAGAATAAAAATAATAAAACTAACATGATTAAACATCAGCACCTTAACAACTTCACATCTGAATACATTTTTTGTATTTCAGTTCTGGTTTCATCTCTACCTAGATCCAATTACTAAATCATCTTCTTTCAATGCTGCCACACCATAAAAGAAAAGTCAACAACGAATAAATACTTAAGATATTGGGAGAGGGGTGGAATCAAGACAACTCCTAATAAATCAATTACAGAATTGAAGATCCAAAATCCTAAAATTCTAAGCAACATGGCTCCGTAAATATAATAATATATATATCATTTTGAGCTATGAGAGATCTAATTCCCTTAAAGAGATCTATTACCATAATTTTGAACTGCAAGAAAGACGGTAGCAGCTCCTTCCAAGTCAATCCCAAGGCAAAGGCAGCAGGAAAACAAACCACCTTCCAGCAATAGTGTCACTAGAATCCTCTATAATACTCCATCTTTGCTACTCAAAGTTATATTAGCCAGTCCTTACTACTAGTAAGTAATTATATCAAACTAGGCTAGTATCCATTTCATCCGGTGTCAGCTGCTCCTCAGAGAAGAGAGCCACACTTCCATATACTTCGTTCTCTCTGCACTCAAAGCAAAATGCAGAAAACAACTCAGCACTGGATGTTCATTTTAATTTCGAAAAGCATTTTGCTAGTGAGGTACAGTTTTCTTTTGCACATGACTAGAACGCAATTGCATCTCAACAAGAAAGCTGGATAACAATTACCACAAACAAATGTCCGCTCAAACCCAAATTTCTTAAAGTAATCTGAACTAAGCAATCAAACTGAAACTTTCTACATTATTTGATCTGTTCTTTTCCAAGACACAAAATGATGAACTGAACACAAAACATGAGCTCTCACAAAGAAGTCATGTACCTCGTTACTAGAATATAATTATCCATGACATTCCCAAAACAAATAATTAGATTAAGTTTTCCAGTTACAAAGATTAGATTTTGCTATTATTATTCAGAGTAGCCATAACCCTTGGCTTCCCATCGTCTTCCAACAATTTAATTTTCATCACCAGTGTATGCTTGTAATATTCCTCAAGTTAATTCAGAAAAGGTCATATATCTCCATAACTTACAGTCTACAAAACTAGAATTACCAACATTTTACAAAATAAGTTACTTTATCATCAGTTGATTAATAATCAATTACTTAGTTCTTTCTTTTGGTCAATAACAAACTTTGAACGTACCATAATTGACTATACATATGAAACTCAAAACCTCTGAGACAGATGGATTTACACACCCTCTATGTTTCATGTTATTGACTGGTGTGCAGCCGTGCAGGTATCAAATTTTATGCAACACCCCTCCAATATCAAAAAGAAAGGTCATACCTTTCATCCAAAAACATATCCGAACTTTAGTATTCTTAAAATTAACCAAAATAGGGTTACTTAATAACAGGAAACTTCCTCACTGACCATCAGATGCAACAGCTAATGACAAATTTATTCGAGATACAACAGAAAACAACAACAACAACAACAACAAAGCCTTTGCCCACTAAGTGGGGTCGGCTATATGAATCCTAGAATGCCATTGCGTTCGGTTCTGTGTCATGTCCTCCGTTAGATCCAAGTACTCTAAGTCTTTTCTTAGAGTCTCTTTCAAAGTTTTCCTAGGTCTTCCTCTACCCCTTCGGCCCTGGACCTTTGTTCCGTAGTCGAATCTTCTAACCGGAGCGTCAGTAGGCATTCTTTGCACATGTCCAAACCACCGTAACTGATTTTCTCTCATATTTCCTTCAATTTCGGCTACTCCTACTTTACCTCGGATATCCTCATTCCTAATCTTATCCTTTCTCGTGTGCCCACACATCCAACATTCTATGCCATGCAACATTTTGTGCCTTACGACGGTCACACAACACGCCAGATGCACTCTTCCACTTCATCCATCCAGCTTGTATTCTATGGTTGAGGTCTCCATCTAATTCTCCGTTCTTTTGGAAGATAGATCCAAGGTAGTGAAAACGGTCGCTCTTTGGTACTTCTTGGTCTTCGATCCTCACCTCTAACTCATGTTGGCCTCCATTTGCATGAACTTACACTCCATATATTCTGTCTTTGATCGGCTTAGGCGAAGACTTTTAGATTCCAACACTTCTCTTCAAAGGTTAAGCTTCGCATTTACCCCTTCCTGAGTTTCATCTATCAACACTATATCGTCTGCAAAAAGCATACACCAAGGAATATCATCTTGAATATGTCCCGTTAACTCATCCATTACCAATGCAAAAGGGTAAGGACTTAAGGATGAGCCTTGATGTAACCCTACAATTATGGGGAAGCTTTCGGTTTGTCCTTCATGAGTTTTTACGGCAGTCTTTGCTTCATCATACATATCCTTTATAGCTTGGATATATGCTACTCGTACTTCTTTCTTCTCTAAAATCCTCCAAAGAATGTCTCTTGGGACCCTGTCATACGCTTTTTCCAAATCTATAAAGACCATGTGTAAATCATTTTTCCTATCTCTATATCTTTCCATCAATCTTCGTAAGAGATAGATTGCCTCCATGGTTGAGCGCCCTGGCATGAACCCGAATTGGTTGTCCAAAACCCGTGTCTCTTGCCTCAATCTATGCTCAATGACTCTCTCCCAGAGCTTCATTGTATGACTCATTAGCTTAATACCCCTATAGTTCATGCAATTTTGTACGTCGCCATTATTCTTGTAGATAGGCACCAAAGTGCTATACCCGTCTTTCCCAAGACTTTCCACACTTCGATCGGTATATCATCTGGGCCCACTACTTTTATATGCTTCATCTTTTTCAAAGCTACAACCACTTATTCCTTCCTAATTCGGCTGTAAAAGGAGTAGTTTCTACACTCTTCTGAGTTACTTAACTCCCTCAAAGAAATACTCATTTCATGTCCTTCATTGAAAAGATTATGAAAATAACCTCTCCATCTGTCTTTGACCTCGTTCTCTGTAGCAAGAACCTTTCCATCCTCATCCTTGATGCACCTATGGGTGGTTCAGTATGGGATACCGAACCAAAACCTTAGTCCCGATTCCCAAACCGAAAATTTCATTATTCCCAACTTCAAGACCGATCCCAAACCAAAATTTCGGGAATCCCAATTTTCGGGAATCCCGAAATAGTTTCGGTATTTCGGGACAATCGGGAATCCTGAAATATTTTTGGGCTTTTGGTGATTCTGTATTCCCAATTCCCATAACTGTTATATTTTCACTGAAATAATTAGGTACATACTTCAAACATTACTGTGCTTCTTGTTTTCCTTCGTTTCGTGATTGTTCTTCCATTACTAGTTTGAACTTCATACTCCTGATGAGTTACCTGGCATGAAGTTGAGGAGGTAGAAGGAATAATGCATGAATTGATCAAACGATATCGGGAGGCAACATTAAACTCTTAAACAACCACCAGTGCAACCGCGGATAAGTTTTATATGATATCTTCTTTTTTAGTACTAAGATGCATTTATAAGTTTATAACCTATAGAACACAGTTGTTTTACCATTTAAGAATACACTAGAAGGCAAACCTATTATAGAAGTTATATACCTTTTTGTGATTCTGTGGAATACTCATTACACTTTCGGTGTTTATGTTCTCTACTTTCTTCAACAACCTTGACATTGGTGTTTGTGTTACTTCCAGTAAAGGTGACTCCTATCAATGAAATAGAATGACACATAACACACATCATAATCCTTCATATCTTTATGTTGCAAGGATGAAAAATAAAGTAACATGATTTTTTCATTATTGTGCCAACATGATTTATATATATTATTATTTGTGAGTGTGTGTGTGTATATATATATATATAAAATAATTAAAAATATATATTTCGGTTCGGTATGGGAATACCGAAATATTAGGAAGACAATCCCGATTCCCATACCGAAATTTCGGTATTTTTCGAGATAGCATATCGAAAATTTTGGGAAAATCGGTTTGGTACATTTTCGGTTTGGGATCGGTATTTTTTCTGTTTGGTTCGGGATTTTTGGGAAATTTTTCCACCCCTAGATGCACCTCACTTGGTTTAGGTCCCTTGTCTTCTTTTCCCTTGCTCTAGCTAGTTTATAGATATCCAACTCTCCTTCTTTGGTATCTAGTCGCTTATACATATCGTCATAAGCCGGTAGCTTAGCTTCTCTCACAGCTTTCTTCGCCTCCTGCTTCGCTATTCTATACCTTTCACCATTTTCATCGGTCCTATCCTTGTATAAGGCTTTACAACATTCCTTCTTAGCCTTCACCTTTGTTTGTACCTCCTCATTCCACCACCAAGATTCCTTTTGGTGTGAAGCAAAGCCCTTGGACTCTCCTAATACCTCTTTTTCTACTTTTCGGATACAACTAGCCATGGAATCCCACCTTTGGCTAGCTTCCCCCTCTCTATCCCACATGCATTGGGTGATTACTTTCTCTTTAAAAATGGCTTGCTTTTCTCCTTTTAGATTCCACCATCTAGTCCTTGGGCATTTCCAGGCCTTGTTCTTTTTTCTCTCTCTTTTGATATGTACATCCATCACCAACAAGCAATGTTGATTAGCCAAGCTCTCTCCCGGTATAACTTTGCAATCCTTACAAGTTATATGATCCTCTTTCCTCATTAGAAGAAAGTCTATTTGTGTTTTTGACGACCTACTCTTGTAGGTGATCACATGTTCTTCTCTCTTCTTAAAGAAAGTGTTGGCTAAGAAGAGATCATATGCCATTGCAAAATCCAAGATGGCTTCCCCATCCTCGTTTCTCTCCCCAAAACCATGGCCACCATGAAAACCTCCATAGTTGCCTGTCTCTTTGCCCATGTGTCCATTTAAATCTCCTCCTATAAATACCTTCTCCATCTAAGCAATTCCTTGCACCAAGTCGCCAAGATCTTCCCAAAATTTCTCCTTCAAACTCGTGGGATACAACAGAAAACATCAAGATAATTTATTCGATCTAATAAGGAAGCTTGACAAAATATCCTAGTCGGGAACAACCCCAACGATTCCAAGTCATGAACTTCAAGGACAACAAACTTTCTACCATATTTTGTGGCTAATTAGAACAAATTTCTCAACCAAGATTACATATCTCAAACAAAGAATAGCTATCACTCATGAATACCAATAGAAGTTAATAATTCTAATCAAGAAGGGAATGATGTTACCCATATGGCAGGAACGAAACGGTACGCACCAAAAAAACTGCCACAACCAACCGACAAAGTTCGCCTTGCTTGCACTCTGTGGACACCCAGAAGCTGTTCACTGATCTCTTGGGTCGAGGTCCAATTCCGACAGGCTTGGCCTGAAAACCAACGGTCACCGTTTCTTAGATCTGAAATTGAGGAAATTTGGTTACGAATTTGTAGAAACTAACTTGGGGGTTAGAAAGAGGACCACAAAAGGATTCTAGGAGTTTAATTTGGCGGCTGTTGGTGACCGGTGGACGGCGGCGCTGTTGCGTGAAAGTGAAGAGGAAGAGGAAGGATATAAGAGGGAGGAAGATGGTTGAGGAGGACAAGGAGGATATTTGAATATTAGAGTGCGAGATGAACAAGACTAAAAAATAATAAGAATATTATTAAACAAACTGAGAATGCTGAAATGGCTACAAAACCCTAAGAGGCTACATTATGACTAACTTGTTATTATTCTACGAGCTACAAAGCATCATATATATAAAGAACTAACTTAACCCTAATAAGCAAGAAAATGAAACCCTAATACTAACAGGCTAAGCCCAAAATACCAAACATTAAAATAAATCTAAATAATAATATTTTCCAACACCTCCGGTCAAACTCATGGTGGTACACGACATGAGTTTGCCAAAGTAGATGTGGATGCAAGACTCCAAATTCCAGTGCTAATGCCAGTGCGAATGCCAATGCCAGTGCAAGATTTCCATGCTTCCGAACAAACAAACAAAAAATCCAATTTACTCTGTCCATAAAGTCACTCACCAGTCCAAGAACACAAGTGATCATTGGTCCAACAGAACTCTTGCGTATGCAACAAATGACCCAAAAAAACAATCCTCCTCACAGGTCAACAAATTTACTTTTTTTTTTTTTATTTGCACTTTTTTCCTTTCCTTTTGTTTTCTTTTCTTTTTACCTGGAGTCTTCTCCTGATCATGTAAAACAATGCAGCAATCAATTCCATTGCACATTGCAGAACGAGTTGGTGCGGATACAATTGTGGACGGGTGTAGAAAACAGATAGGGTGCTGATGAGACGGTGCGGTGCTGATGAATGTGGTGTCGCGACTGGTGGGCAGACGAAGCAGGTGGTGCGGTACATGCAGTGCGGGCAGGACGATGCGATCTCGTTTCAAGAATTCAATCTTCAGACTACGGCGCGGCTGGCCGCTGTTTCAGTTCCGATTCCAAATGGAGACAGAAAACAAACATGCATTCACCAGATCGAACATAAGCAGAAGCCTAATCAAGATCAAACCAAACAATTTTCAACCAACAAATTGATACCAAACCAAAGCAGACTGATCCCAAAGGATCAAACATGCTCTGATACCAAGTTGAATATCATAGTGCGCGATGAACAAGACTATAAAATAATAAGAAACAAAATAATACGAATATTATTAAACAAACTGATAATGCCGAAACGGCTACAAAACCCTAAGAGGCTACATTGTGACTAACTTGTTATTATTCTGCGAGCTACAAAGCATCATATATATAGAGAACTAACCTAACCCTAATAAGTAAGAAAACGAAATCCTAATACTAACGGGCTAAGCCCAAAATACCAAACATTAAAATAAATCTAAATAATAATACTTTCCAACAAAGATGTTGTTGACGAGGACAGCCTGGGGTTAAAGAGAGGAGTATTTATCAAATATAGCCAAATATTAGTCTCTAATTTCAAAAATATCAGTTTTTATAAAAAAAAATCAAATATATCCAAAATATCACTTAAATAGATACAAATACCCTTAAGTCTTAAACCTAATAAATTAAAAAAGCCAAAACCCTATTTGATGAAGAGTTCTCACAGCTAAACCTTAAATTGGAGGAGTAGGCATCGACTGTTGGTGAAGAGTTGTGCACCCCTAAATGAAGACGAGTGTACATGGTTAATTTTTTGCACTTTTCCTCGTCTACGTTTTCTCTTTGCTTTTGTAGTTTTTTCCTTCGATTGAATATTTATGGAAGAATGAATTGTCAATTTTTGTAACATTATTTATCTCAATTTTCCTTTGGATTATATGTGCTTCGTATTTAATTTTCCACACCTTTGCATTATTAAGGGTGTTGTTCGTGTCCGGATTCTGTTTTGAAGGTTATCATTGACTATGGTAGTGAATCGAGAGATTTGTGGTGTTCTTAGAAAGTGCAAAAAACATATTTTAAGGTTTACGGAATAGAAATTCTTTGGGTGCATATTAGAAAAATTAGCGAAAGCACCACTTGATTATCGCACAAGAATTTTTTAATCAACAATTAATTATTTGTATGAATTCAGGGTATTTGTGTCTATTTAAGTGATATTTTGGATATATTTGAAAGTTTTTATAAAAACCGACATTTTGAAATTAGAGGCTAATATTTGGCTATATTTTTTTTTTTTGTCAAATATTTGGCTATATTTGATAAATACTTTAAAGAGAGGTTCGGGTTTATTGAGAGAGAGAGAGAGACAGAGAGAGAGAGAGAGAGAGAGAGAGATGAGAGGCAAGAGGAATTGAGAAGAGAGGTTAGGGTTGTGAAATGGAAGAGGAGCTCGAGAGAGAAAGAGAGGGGAGGCGGAAGGAAAGAGGGTGTGTTATTTTTTTAACAAAGGAGAGAGAGTGTTAAATGGACACAAAAACCTCTTTTTGTTTAAATATTATTATTTTAGAGGGCACCAAAACTTGTACGGTGTCTTTGTATATTAATAACAAAAAGTCCATTTCTGACATTAAAAAGACATGTGGAAGCTAATGGACACTAATTCTGGAAAGCTTGCATACATTTGCTCTCATGGAATTGAACTCAGTAATTAACCTAAATGGTCTCTTTTGTAAAAGTTGCCCTTGTCTTTAACCATGTCAGACATCATGTAAGTTTGTAACTGCTTTTGCTAGGAGGGAAGCATGCATGCGGTTTAGGAAACACTATGTGAAAGGTTGTGACTTGCAATCAGTTATACTAGTGTGTGTGACTGTAAAAGATGGTCTGTTGAAGTTTATTTGGTGTTCTCATCTGCTCATCTCTCCTCCTTGTATATGGGAGTTCTATCGTTTAAGTGTTGAATGAATTACCGTTTGAAAAAAAAAAAAACATGATTTGGAATTATCACGAGATTGGTCATTCATGGCTTGTTGATAAATTTGTGTAGTTTTTCTGTTTTATTATTACTTACCAATGGTCTTTGCTTTTCGTTTTATAGGTCTCCATATATGTTGTTGCAACACATTAGATTATCTTAAAGATCCAGGCTTGTCCCAAATAGCCTTTTATTAGATGAATACTCAAGAAACATGAAGTTATTTCTTCAGGCCATGGGTCTGTTGACTGATATGTACACATCAGTATGGCTCTACAGACACATCAGCATGAAGGTTACACATCAGATTGTAGGAAGGCTGTTAGTCTGTTGGGATTCGTAGGGATATAAGGAAGTTAGTTGGTTAGTAGCTTATGAGTGAAGCAAAGAATACTTGTATAAATAACAAACATCTCTGTCTGTAATTCATTCATTGTTCAAGGAATACAATCTTTAGTCATTCACTTTCTCTCTCTAAATTCTCTGCCACTGGTTTTCGTTTTGCTTCTTCTGCCATGTCTTAAATCAAGAAATGGCATAACATATCTTCAGCCATGTGCTACCATAAAAAATATATCATAGATAAGCATATATGTGATCAAATATGAACAAGTTCAAAAAAAAAAAAAAAAACAAATTGTCTCGTCCCGTCCTACGCATAAACATTGTACCAAACAACAGATGGAATAGAGGTAAGTTAGTTATTCAATCTTTTGGTTCTGTTCCGTCCAACGCGTACCAAATGCAGAACAGAACAACCGTCCCGTTCCGTCCTGCGCGTACCAAACATAACACAGAACCTTCGTTCTGTCCCGTCATGTCCCGTCCCGTCCCGTTCTATCCCATCTTTTCTGCGTTTGGTGCGCCTAAAACGGGTGGAACGCGCTGTCCCACAGGACAAATTTTGGGTGAATTTTGGTTCCACCTCCCCTTTGGAACGACTCGTTCCACCTTCGTGGAACACAAACTTATAACATTTTAAGACAAAAATGCCCCTTATCTTTTTCAATATTTACACCATTCATCTTCATTCCATCTTTGCAACTCCCTTTCTTTTCCCTGTAGCCTATCCTCTCCCTTAGCCTTGTTCCTCATCTTCTTTACATCCCTCCCGACTGCACCCAGCCAGCAGGCAGCATCACGGAGCCACTTCCGCGTGTGCGACGGGCTGTAGATTGACCCAGGTATCTATCTTTTCTTAATTCTTTATTTTTCTTCTTTCTAAGATCAGAATCAAGCTTTAATGCCTTAATTTGAAGATTTTGGTATTGTAATTAGATTCAATTTGGAAAATTAAATTAGAAATTAGGGGTTTTAGTGTTAAATCGAATTTTAGGGTTAAGAATTAGGAGCATATATTTCAGCGTGATTCCTCTGTAAATATGAGCAGTCTCATCTTCTACACACTGAGGTCCATGATTGTCTAGGTATAGTTTATTTGTTAATAAAGATCAGGCCTGTGATTGTAGTCTATATACAATATCGAAGAATCAGTCAGCCACCACAAGGTTATTGTAATTAGATTCAAAATTAAATGAGATTCAATTTGTAATCAGACTTTAACTCCTTAATCTGAAGATTTGGTATTCTAAGTTCAGAATCAGGCTTTAATGCCTTAATCGTGTGTGTAGTGAATAAGCTCAGAAGAGAAATGTTGTTCTAAAAGATTGATTTGTCATTTGTAATTGGGTTGTGAATATCTGCAGCAGGCTTTTAGACAAGAAAAGAATGGGGTTCAAGTTTGAACTAATTTGAAACCTCCCCAAGTTGTTTTAAATGAGATTGTTTTAGGTACATGATAACTCTGACGATTATATGATTTTATATGTTTATGGGGATAAACAACATTTACATCAACGCGGTATATCTGTAATCTTTTAGTTAAGAGTATCTGTTTTTGCCAGAGATGTCATAACAATCTGGTCGAAAATCCTTATGAATGGAGTGTCGTGGAGTCTAAGCACTATATGGTTCTTTGCAATGTTGTTGACGTCAATCCTTTCATTGATGTTCAAAAGCTAACTTTCTTTGTGCATGAAAATTGACTGATGTGCAGTGCTGTTTATCTATTTTGGGTTTAAGAGAGTATAATTATCTTTAGTTGCCAATATTGGCTGTTATTGAGACATTATTGACTTTCTGTAGAACTCTTTATTGAATTTTGCAGGCTTGGACTAGGTGCTGTAGCTCCCCGCCCATCCAAGTTTGTACCTTCAAATGATCCCCTTGAAAGGAAATTACGTTACAAGTTGGATGACGCAAGAAGAAATGCTGCTAAAATTGCGGAGGAGTCCACACTAGCTGCTAAAGATGATTACGACGATGATTATGAAGAAGACAGCAGAACTAGTGCCTTTGTAAAGAAAAGACCAGCAGCTCTAGTTCATGAGAAATGCTAGGCTTTTTTTTTTTTTTGGAAGCTGAGAAATGCCAGTTTGTGTTTATGTAATTATACTATATGGGAGGCAAATGAGCTGCATTGCACAACATTGTTGTATAAATTAAGTCACTTTCTTAAAACCTGACTTAATTTTTTTGTTTTTATTAAAGAGGCTTGTGTGTTTGCAGATCACTTTTGCAGCTTCCTTTCCTATTTTTATTTGAATCCATGGCATAACATATCTTCAGTTATGTGCTAGTGTAAAACACATATCATAGATAAGTATATATGTGTTCAAATATGAACAAGTTAAAAAAAAATAAAAAATTGTCCCGTCCCATCCCATGCACAAACATTGTACAAACAACAGATGGAACATGGGTAAGTTAGTCATTTAACCTTTTGGTTCCGTTCCGTCATGAGCTTACCAAACGCAGAACGGAACGATCGTCCCGTTCCATCCTGCGCATACCAAACATAACACGGAACCTCTGTTCCATTCCGTCCTGTCCCGTTTGCGTACCAAATGGTAAGTCACAAAAGTCATGATTTTCATGCCTAATAAAGTGTTTGTGCCATTCTTTTTAACGTCGGGTACGAATATGTGGTGCCCTTTACTGAATATGTATTGTTTCGCCCTATTGGTGTGCAAAGGGACACAAACTTCTCATTTGTGTCCTTAATTTTGTACCCAAAGCCCATTTTTCTTGTAGTGACGGAGGAGGCAAAGTAGGTAGTTCATCCACTAGAAATGATTGGACAGGTTCTCTAGAGATCAAAGATGTTGAAGGAGCAACGCGCCTTTTTCTCCGAAGAGAGATTTCTTCCTTTTTTCTGAGACTCTTGGGTAGGACACCCTACTCGACAGTTGGGGTTGTGGAGAAGCAATCAATGATTGTGAAGAAGAACCGCTAGAATGTTTCCGTTTCTTTAGACCTGAAGACGAAGCAACCTTTGATTTGGAAAAGCCAACCTTCTTATGGGCGTTTTAAGCCTCGAACCATTTCGGCTCTGGTATGGGAAATTTTTGAACAGTGATTCATAGTCGAATCTTTTTTGTAGTTTGTAAAGCGTTCAGGGGAGAGAAGCCGCTTCCAATTGCGATGCGCAGTCGGAATTTGCATTGCTTGGTGAATCAGTTTCGGGCGACATACCCCGATATTGACCAACTCATCTTTGAGGTTCGGGTTGTGAGAAGGGAGAGCTCTGAACTTGACTCCATCTATTCTCCCTTCCCAATCTCCATTAACAACCAGAATGTCATTATACCAATACTTGTCGTGACAAGGAACATCTTGAATGTACGACCCCCAAACAAAGCTAGGTTTGGCTGTGAAATAATAGTGGCCATCAAAACCTATCCTAATGTTATGCAGCATCTTGGATTGTTAAATGTCCAACTTCGCCCCATATCACTGATTCAGCATTTCGAAGCAAGTGAAAAGTCTGAAGGTTGCTAGAGAGAGATTGCAAATGGCTATGTCGTAACATAGCAAAATACTTTTCATGAAATCAGAAAGAGGAAAATGAAGTCCTAGGTCTAGGAACCTTATGTAGATTCTAGTACAAGGACGCTGGGGATTAAATGACGCTGGCAGATAAACATAGATGTTATGGCCTGGTTCCCACCAGACTTTGCAATCATTTAAAATATCTCGGTGGTCTTCGACAAATGGCTCACCCTCTTGCAGGCTGCAAACTCTCGTTAATGGAAGGTTGTTAAGAGAAATCTTGGCTGACTGAGGGTTATTGCTTGAAGACTCCATGTGAAGAGCTTCAATCAAAGGTTTTTTTAAACTGGTACGACAAGGAAATTGAAGTCTTTTTTTTTACAGCAAAGGATTTGAAAGTTTTTAGTAAAGTGGAATGAAAAGATTCGAGGATATATAAGTGTCATTTGACAGAATCACCTAGCCGTCAAATTCAGACCAACTTGCTTTGGGATCCTTCAATTTGACAGTTGGAATTAATGAAAAATATCAGAGAAAATTTCTCGTTTCTCGTGCATACGACCCAAGTGCAAGATCTTATGGTTGCACGTCTGAATACAAAATGCCTTCATTTCAAAACGCCAAGAATCAGATCACACATGTATAAAGATTGAAGACTAAACGGTACATGTTCCAGCTTACTTCGAAAGACATGGTCTTTGGGTAACAATCCATCCTCAAGGGGAATGGGTTGCCTCTCAAATGAATGGTTAGAGGCAATTGTGAGACTGTGATTTTTCAGGGTTGGAGTAAGGCTAATTCAAATACAGTTACCTCAGAAGTCTGATCATTGACTCATCAACTTCGGGCAGAGCTGTATCAAACAAAGTAGCAGTACCACCATCACTCAACTCCGGGGCAATAGGCGATTCCGTTGGATGGCCATGCTTGTTTCGCAAGACATGTGATCTGATCCAAATATGGACACAATCAAATCCTTTAAGTCTTGAAATTCCTACAATCTAGGAATTGGCGTGTGTTGCAAGTAATCATAACTCCTAAGAGGGTGCAATATCAACTTCTAGATACCCTATAAGATTCTCAGCTTAGAACGAGGATTTTATCCTAAAAATGTCTTTCTCCCCGCAGTATAAATACACTCATCTAGGGTGCATTTATGGTAACACAATCTAAACACTTCAATTCTTTTGCCCACTGCTTGAGTCAAACATTTACTGACTTCAATGTCAAAGAGTCTTTAGTCAGCACACCTCAGTCGGTCTTAGGTTACTCATGGTTGTGTACTATTTCGTAGCTTACTCGAGTTTGTACTCAACCACCACTTACGGCGGTGCACGAATTTGGTTCCAATAGCTGACCCTCGGCACAAGGAGGTTGTACTCATCCATGAGGCTGACGTTGAAGAAATCAAGCCCGCCGGCACCGTCAAGTGTGAACTTAGTGAGAGTGGCGGGAGGGGCGGCACCGTTGTCATAGTATTCTAATGCAAGATTCAAGAAACTCGAGGGAGTTTATGCATGCACCACTTTGCTGGTTCATTATTTTACAAACAAAAAATAGCAGGAACCAGGGCCGGTCAAGGCCCAGTATAGGCTGGGCGCCTTCCAATGCCCCAAAAAATAAGGCACCAAAGTTATAGGATATTCATATATGTTTTCATAAGAGTATAAATTTTTAAAATTTGCTTAAATGAACAAGAAATTTAACTACAACTTGTGGTTTTTGTTGTTTAAAATTAACAAGGAGGTCTCGGGTCGTTTTTTTACTTTCCGGTTTTTACAAATTTCTTTATAAGAGTATAAATTTATAAAATTTGGCTAAATGATCAAGAAGTTTAATTAGAAGTAATGGTTTATGTTGTTCAAAATTATCGAAATATCCTGAGTTCGAAATCCTATGTGCAATTTTTACGGATTTCTGTTTGGTTGTTAATTTATTTTTAATTACCAAGTAGTAACTATGTGGGTTGCAATTGTTAGACATTCATTCCAATTCAAGTCTAACCTTCAACAAAGAGTAATGCGTAAATCAAATTTTAACCAAATTTGCAAACGACATGCATGTCACCAATAGGAAATAAACACGTTAATCAACACTTAAGTAATAATCCAATTATCAACAATCACATCATATGGTTTACAAAATTTGAATTAAAAATTTAATATCCCTAGCATTAGCCTTCAAGAAATTAATGTATGCATGTCTTAACTAATACTAGGTTTAATTTAGTGCTCATTCATTGTTTATACATATCAATTAAAGACTCGAAAATATGATTAATTTTTAGTCCCACATTGACAAGGTTAGTAAATAAGAAACAACACCTCACGAGTTATATAAAAACACTTTAAAAGTTTAGATAGAAGAGAAACAAAACTCATCACCTATCTACTTGTAAGCCTTTTGTTTCATTCTCTCAGTCAAATAAATTATTTTTACGTGTGAGAACAAATAATTTTTCTTACATAAAGTTAAGGCACGTTTTTTGAGGTCGCCCCGGCCTAAAAAATCTCATGACCGGCCCTAGTAGGAACTAAGGCCATCTCCAACCAACCTGGCCAAAAGGCCATAAGGCTAAAAATAGCTTGAAACGACATGAAAACCGTCTCCAACCGAGGGCTAGGCCAAAGGGCTTGTGGGCCCCACCGGCCCAAAACCCCCAAATCAGGCCAGCGGGTTGGCCATTTCCAGCCAGCCCAGCCCAACTGGCGTCAAAATGTTAAGCTTGACTTTGTGGTAAGTGCAAGAATACCACACTTTCTTCATTATTGTGCTTTCTTTATGCCAAAGGGTGTTTCAATGGACCATTTTCTAACTCAAGATGAACTGCAATGGAAAATCAAAACAAGAGAGATGAAGGAGAAAGAGAAGTAATATTGAGAGTTACTCACTTTAGTGACACGTGTCACTCGAAATCCTATCTGAAAAATTATTGAGATTACATAAAGATAAGAAATCTAGAGAGTTACTCAAGCTAGCGACGCGTGTCACTCAAAATTCTATCTGAAAAATTATTAAGATTATATAAAGATAAGAAATCCGGAGGCGTATTCATTTAGCGATAAGTAGCACTCAAAATATGTCCGAAAATCTTATTTTAATATGGTAGTTTAATTTAATTAACCATATTAATTCAATTAAAATAATAAATTATTGAGGGGGTTATGTTTGGCCCTTTGGCCCTCTCGGTTGGAGTTGAGCTCTTTGTCAACGGGATATGTTTTGGCCTATGGTCCTTTGGCCCCTCGGTTAGAGATGATATAAAATATGGCCTGACACTGTTTATTAAAATATAATTTCTTGTAGGGCTATAGGTTTAAACATGGTCTTTTAGCCCTTCTAAGGTTTGAGATGGCCTAAAGCATCGGGAGGGGGAGGGGGATGCACACTTTCTAATGCAACTTTTTTCCAGACCTACGTAGCTAAGATTAAGGTTTCTAGTATCACAAAATGAGTTACAATATTATCCATGTTGTAGGCCTATTTGATTGAACTGTATTTAGGACTAGGGAGGGAGAGGGCCGGCGTCAAGAGAGAGAAGAGAGAGATTTAATTGTGAGGTGTGTATTGTATCACCCCATTATGCCTTTATTTATAGTAGTAAGATATGTTAAATCCTTACCCTTATAGGATTACAACTCTAATAGGATAATAACTACTAGAGGGAATATTCAAAGATATTCATAGATACACTAGGATTTACACAATCACATTCATATTCTAAATATGACTGCAACAATCCACTATAAGTACATGACCCAAGCAAAATAAATTTTAATTACTCTTTGGGATGACTCTCCAGAGATGGATTGAATTAGTTGGAATTTATTAGGTTTATCTAGAAAATTAATTAGAGATTTGATTTGATTTTGTATTAGGGTATTTTTGGTATCTATGCATTAGGGCTTCTTAGGTTTATGTCGCTATAAATACAGCTTGTAATTTAGCTTGAAAGAACAAGATAGTGACGATGTAGTTTTATGGATTTTGTAGCAATTTCGACATTCTTGTTTATTTAATAATATTCTTACCTTCGTACTTTGTTGTTCGTCTACTTGTCTGTTCATTCTTATGTGGACTCTAATTTTTAACTTGGTATCATAGTAGGATCAATCCTTTGAGATTTAATTTGCTTTGGGTTGTTATCAATTTCGTCTCTCTGTTGTTTATGTCCTGTTGTCGTTTGGGTTTAGTTTGATAGTTGAAAACCAAAGAACAAAAAAAGAAAAGACTGTTGAAGCCTTGTTTGTGCCATGTCGCATCGAGTTTCTTTCCCACATCCAATCACCATCACATGGTCATTACCACCTTGTCGCCCCATAATCACGACTTCGCTGCTTGAATCGATTTTGCTGATGTTCATAGTACCCGCCACTGCTCCGACTGAAACCCAGGAAAAGGAACTCGTCGTTCGCACCACGACCTGCTGACTCCGCTGCTGCATTATTTTACCAGTATCCTCGCTGCCACATTTGACTGACCTGACCCACCTGCTGCAACCCTGCCCTCTTGCAGAATCAACCGCTACTAGATATCATCGCTGCTTCTTGACCTTCGAACCTGTCCACTGACCAAACTCACGTTCTGGAAAGAAAAAAAACCCAGAAAAAATTGGAAAAGTGTGAAAAAGAAAGAAAAAAAAAAGGGAAAAGAAACATTTGTTGTTTGTTTTGAGAGGCCTACCCGGGTGGGTTGCTACTTGCTGATTATTGAGCCCATATGGATTGTATTTTAGAAGGGTTGTTTTTCTTGAGTGTGTATATAGAGTTTGTTGTTCCCCACCACAACGATTGTTTGAAGCCTACATGGTTGACACGATTGAATCTGTTGTTGTTTACTGCAACGATTGCTCGAGTGCTTAGACTGGTAAACACTTGAGTGACGTTGTGTACTTGGTTATAAGTCTACTTGCTTGCCGGAATCTACTGATTGCTTGAATTGTTTGCTTGCTCGCTTGGATTTTTTGTCCTCTTAGATTGCTCATTTGCATTGTTTGCTTGAATCGCTCGAATTGCTCTCTTGTCTTGCCTTGTCCCCCTAAGAAAGGTTGTCTTGCTGTGTCAAATCCTAACGCAGCTTGTCTTGCCGTGTACACATTCCGTAGCTTGTCTTATCTTGTCTGCCTTGTCGTGTTCGCCTAACAGAGCTTGCATCCACATTTGCTTGTTGGCAAGTTCATGACGTGTACCGCCATGAGTTTCACAAGGGTGTTGGAATTTATTAGGTTTATTTAGGAAATTAATTAGAGATTTGATTTGATTTTGTAGTAGAGTATTTTTGGTATTTATGCATTAGGGTTTCTTAGGTTTGTATCGCTGTAAATACAACTTGTAATTTAGTTTGATAGAACAAGATAGTCACAATGTAGTCTTACGAGTTTTGTAGCCGTTTCAATACTCTTGTTTATTTAATAATATTCTTACTTTTGTACTTTGTTGTTCGTCCGCTTGTTTGTTCATTCTTATGTGAACTCTGATTTTCAATTGAATTTACACAAATCAACAAAATTGCACCTCGAATTGTAAGAAAGTTGGGAATTTAATTGGAATTGGAGATTATTACCTGATGTTAGTATCCTGAGGATGGTAAATAGAGAAACTGACAATGATGGTAATCGAGCCATGGATTCGGAAGTGAACGTTTTCATACGGAAGCTGGGACGGTTGGTGCAATGAGGATTGTGGTATAAAGGTGGGCGGGGCCCACTTTGTTTTAATTTAGTTTATGTAACGCTAAGTAAACTAAATACGTGAATTAAATTTGTAAACTAAATAATGTGTGACCAATAAGAAATAACCACGTTAATCAAGACTTAAGTAATAATCTAATTATCAACTTACATGTCATTTAGTTTACAAAATTTAGTCACCACATTAGTCTCCCTAACATTACCCATTTAGTTTAATTTTGTTTTTAAATTGATTTTCTTTAATGTTTAAGTATTTTTATTTGCCATGTCAATAAAAAGGACTCCATATTTTCCACATCATCACTTAATGACCAGTTTAACAGATTTTGTAACGGATGTATGATATTGAAATGATAAGTAATGTATGAGATTGAAGATGTTGTATGAGATTGTAATTGCATCCAAACCTAAATGGATAAAATGTAATTTACCCTAAATTTTATATAAGTTTTTCTAGCAATACCATAGCATAGTTGGGGGCTAATTATATAAGTTCACGAATACTTGTAGAAAATATAGGTGGCGTATTGGAATCTCATGTGTCCACTGTGTAAAGTCATTAACAAGACTTCCAGTCTACAGTCGAGTAGTATGCGTTTTCTGACCATGGGCCTAACTCAAATGGTATTATATAAGCCGGGGGTGAAGTGAAAGGTAGGTTTTAGGTTAAGTTTGAATCCTCTTACACGCGAAAGAGAGAAGAAATAATAAGTTATGTGTCAAATGAAATGGACATACAACATATGCATCACTGCAAGAGAAAATTGCATTTCCGTCAAAATCTTGCCACAGCATGCCGACGCAAAAGCATGATAAATTGCTTGGGCACAACTGTTGTCGCAATTAAATGAAGAATGTGCGATGGCGTCGAAGTGCGGTTACGATTAAGTGAAAGAGTTTGCGACGGAGTTGAAGTGCCGCCGCATGATCCCTCCCATTTGAGACGACAAAATTACTTGGGGCTGCAATTGAGGCATTTTAATTAAGTTAATTAAAGAGTACTACTCCAAGTCAAAGAAGAAATTATTCTTCTTCTTCACACAAAGACAGAAGTTCAAGATTATCGGTCGATTAGGTTATGTACGGTTCATTATTAGCTAATAACTAAGACTTTTGCGAACGGATTGAAATTGGTTTTATCTTTTGTGGTTCATGATACTCAAACTTGATCAAAAAAAAAAAAAAAAAAAAACCTGCTGTTATCTTAATGTGGTTATATGACTAGAACACTGCATGCATAAATAACAGTACATAAAATAATGAAAGAAACCCTAACCTGATGTGTTTCCTGCAGCAGCCATGAAAATAATTGTGCCGAGAATACCAAACCTTCTATGAATTCCTAACCTTAACACAATGCTCTATGGGAAGCTCTTGTCGTGTGTTTTTAGGGTTCATAGGGACCGGTATTTATATAGGCCAAAGATTATAAAGTTCCATCCATAAAGGAAACATTAAATCTACTTTCTTGACCTCCAAGTAATGTATCATAATCATAATCATATAAGGATTACATCAATCCTATTTCCTATATAAGACCCCAAATATAGGATTGATATCTTTGGGTAACTAAATCACAATATATATTATTCTCTAACGATACATTCCTATTACATGCAGTAGACCATATTAAGGTTGATTTATGCCGAACAAATCCAACATTCTCCCACTTGGTCTACGAAATGTAATATTCATGTTTTGTCTTAGATTAGAGACTAATATAGTCTTAATGGCCATGTACGGTGATTATATTTCATCCTTGTTCAAGTTTATGTCAAATAAAACACACAACATGGAACTAACAAGGTTGTAAAGTTATCGAAACTCAGAACCTTCATAATCACACATGTTGAATGTCTTATCTACATGAAACACCATCTAATTATGATCGAGGGATGAACTCGTAACTGTAATGTTGTCTTCCTTATATCATCTCAGATCCTCTTTATTGTAATCACACGATTACACTTTATGCTTCAAATAAGTCTGCACACTCGTTAATAAGTGTGTGTGTGTCACTCCACGAATGATCACAATCTGGCTGCAACTTAAACACATACATATAGTAATAATAAAATGCAGACAAGGTTTTTCCTAGATGTATGCATGTATTTATCTTTGTGTGAACACTCAATCAGAAAACACACTTCATGAATTCAAAACCTTTTAAGCAACAAAACTACAATCCAAAAAACCCTTGTGAAAACAAACCCACTTATGCACTGCAATATTTGATAACAACATCTACTCCCACTAACTTAGCATATCAAAATGTATGATCAAACCCATATTCCTTACATGCTGCTTAAAAACCATAACTGGCAGGGCTTTATTCAAGGGATCTGCAAGCATTGATGCAGTGTCAATGTAACTGACCTTGACAAAACCTTGTTTGATCTTTTCTCTTATAAGTCTATACTTGATATGCATATGCTTGGTCCCTGAAGACCTCTTGTTATTCTTGGAGTAGAACACAGCTGCAGTGTTGTCACAAAAAAATTGCAATAGCCTTTAAATGATCTTCAGCACACTCATTCCTTCTATAAATTTGCCAATCCACACAGCCTGTGAAGTAGCCTCGAAACATGCCATATATTCAGCCATCATTGTAGACGTTGCTATGTTCTTAAGTTTGCAGACCAATTCCCTTTCTCTTTCATTGACAAAACCCTCAGGTTGTCTCATATATATTTCTTCTTCAAGTTTGCCATTTAAAAAAGCTGTTTTAACATCCATTTGATGAAGAAATAAATCATAGTAAGCAACTAGAGCCATCACAAACCTGAAGAAGTCTTTTGTAGAAACTGGTGAGAACGTTTCATTGTAGTCTACTCCTTCTTGTTGGGTGTATCCTTTAGCTACAAGCCTAGCTTTTAGCC
Organism: Malus fusca; assembly: GCA_035220775.1. Lineage (NCBI taxonomy): Eukaryota > Viridiplantae > Streptophyta > Magnoliopsida > Rosales > Rosaceae > Malus > Malus fusca. Next base: position 43,362,481 of record CM069073.1, on the reverse strand, counting down.
TATCTATATTTCCCTTCGAGTCCTTCTTTGTTTTGTATACCCATTTACATCTAATGGGCTTGAATCCTTCTAGCAAAACTGCAAGTTGCCAGACTTCATTTTTCTGCATTGACTCAAGTTCTGATCGCATAGCTTTTAACCATTCTTCTTGTTGCAAATTGTTCATTGCATCTTTGTAAGTCGTTGGTTCTCCAATATCAATGTCAGCCTCATTCAAATACACCACAAAATCGTCTAAGATCGTAGGCTTTCTTAATCTTGTTGACTTTCTGAGTTCAGGTGCAACTTGGTTTAGTATTCCTTCTGCAACCTGGTCTTGTGTCTGTATTGCATTATCTGCATGCTCTTGATCAGTCACTACATCATTATTATCATTCACTTGTGTTTCATGTACACCATTGTTTGTGACTGGAACAATATAGTCCAAGTCTAAATGGTTGACTTCACTTGGTGCAATACGATGCAACAAATCAGTTATAACTTCTTCAGTTTGCTCTTAAAAAACAATCTCATTGTTTGTTGCTTCCACTGATCCTTCTTCTATAAATTTCACTTTCCCAGTCTCAACAAACCTAATTGAGTAATTGGGACAATAGAACTTGTAACCCTTTGTCCCCTAGGGATATCCCACGAAGTAATAGCTCACTGTCTTAGGGTCTAGCTTTCTTTCTTGAGGGTTATAAACTCTTGCCTCAGCCTTACAACCTCAAATTCTCAAATGTTGCAGACTTGGCTTTCTTTTGTACCACAATTCAAAGGGTGTGGTAGACACAGATTTGCTGGGAACTCTATTGGATATGTAGTTTGCAGTCTTAATAGCATCACCCCACAAGTACATTGGTAGATTCGTTGCACTCATCATGCTTCTTACCATGTCCTTTAATGTGCGATTCTTCCTTTCTGACACTCCATTTTGTTGTGGAGTACCAGGATTCGTGTACTGAGCTATTATCCCTTCATTTTGCAAGTAAAGCGCAAAGGGTCCAGGGTTTCTACCATGCTCAGTATATCTTCCATAGTATTCACCCCCTATGTCGGATCTCACCACCTTAATTCTTTTCTCTAACTGTTTCTCTACCTCAGCCTTGTAAATTTTAAAAGCTGCAAGTGCACTTGATTTTTCAGAAAGCAAATATAAGTAACAATACCTCGAGTAGTCATCTATGAAAGTTATAAAATACTTATAACCATCATATGTTGGAGTGGGGAAAGGTCCACATATATCCGTGTGCACAAGTTCAAGGAGATCATTGCTTCTAGTTGCCTCCTTTTTGTGTGAGTTAACCATTTTTCCTTTTATGCATTCAATACATGTGACATAGTGATCTAATTCTATCTCTGGCAATATACCAGTTTTACTTAGGGTCTTAACCCTCTCAATCGATATGTGTCCCAATCTTTTGTGCCAGAGAGTCGATGATGTCTCACTTTGATTAAGTCTTTTCTGTCCAACCATGTTAGCCATGTAACAAGATTCTCTGCAATTAAGTTGAAACATGCCACCAATATGAAAACCATTTCCAATAACTTGCAATTAACTCGAAATTTTTCTTAACAAGTTGACTAACTGATACTAAGTTCCTTCTAATTGAAGGTACATAACTGACATCTTGTAATTCCAAAATAAAACCAGACTCTAGCTTAATTCTAACTGTTCCAATGAACTTGACAACGGCTTTTTCTCCAGTTCCCACGATCACTGAGATTTCATCCTTTCTTGGCACCCTCTTGTTTATGAACCCATGCAAAGAATTTGTCACATGTATTGAAGCACCACTGTCAACCCACCATGAATCTTTATCAAATTCAGTGTTATTTGTTTCAAAACAAACTAATACTTCACCTCTATAAATTGCAATATTACCTTTTCCCTTGCCACTGTCGAGCCACTTCTTATATTTCTGACAGTTTCTCTTCATATGGCCAGGTTTCTTGCAAACTAAACATTTCCCTTTGGTGCTCTTGGAGTTTTTATTCACTCCAAGCTTCGATGTGTCCTTCCCACTTTCTTGCTTCTGAACATTGTTCTTGAACTCAGTTACCATGTTGATCTTCTTATCAACTATCTCAGACCTGATGTGTTGTTCTTCATGCACGCATATAGCAATTAATTCATTCAAACTCCACTTTTCTTTCTGTGCATTATATGTGCTCTTCAATTGCGAGTATTCATTAGTTAATGAATTAAGTGTTACATGAACCAGGAATGGATCACTCATAAGAACATCCAGTGCATTCAATTTTGCACCAATGTCAAGCAATTCCAGTATATGCTCTCTTACACATCCCATACCATTATATTTCTTTGACATAAGGTCATTCATGAGATTACCCGTTTTAGCTTTGTCTGATTCTTTGAATTTCTCATGGATCGAGGCCAGATACTCCTTTGCATTCTCAGAATCTGGTATTCCTCCCCTCACTATGTCAGACATGGACTTTTTGATTACTAGAAGAGCAATACGATTTTCTTTCAACCACCTTTCGTGCTTGGCCTTGACATCCACAGTTGCATCCGCAGCAGGTTTTGGAGGAGAGTCCTCCCTGATAGCTATGTCAAGATCCATTAACCCCAGGCATATGTCTAAGTCTTGCTTCCACTTTTTGTAGTTTGTACCGCTTAAGGTTTGAACTGTGTTCACGGCATTCATAACTGATGTGTGACATGCATACTTTAAAAATTAAACCTCCCAATAAACTTTATAAGACAAGATTAATTCAACACTTAGGAGCAGATGAATTAAAATGTTTCTAACACTAACATATACATTATATCAGGTACTTTCATGGCAGTTTCTAACACATATGAGCAGATAGAAAAAACCACAACTAGTATAATGCATATATCATGTTACGCCATTCAAAGTCTAACCAAGAAAACATGATCAACACCTATAAGCAGATGAACTGCTTTCACGTTATGATTTCGAATGCAATTGTGAACAGTAACTTGATTATATTACTCAGCTATGTCATGATAAACGGCTAGGGCTTGAATATATGTTCTAACCGGGTAATATATATATACTCATCACACAGACTTTATAGGTACTAATGCACCGTTCATTCAGCAGATTATACGAGCATTGTTTATAACTGTGATTTGTAGGTTTTAACCATATAACCTATGGCTCTAATACCAATTGTTATCTTAATGTGGTTATATGACTAGAACACTGCATGCATAAATAACAGTACATAAAATAATGAAAGAAACCCTAACCTGATGTGTTTCCTGCAGCAGCCATGAAAATAATTGTACCGAGAATACCAAACCTTCTATGAATTTCTAACCTTAACACAATGCTCTATGGGAAGCTCTTGTCGTGTGTTTTTAGGGTTCATAGGGACCGGTATTTATATAGGCCAAAGATTATAAAGTTCCATCCATAAAGGAAACATTAAATCTACTTTCTTGACCTCCAAGTAATGTATCATAATCATATAAGGATTACATCAATCCTATTCCTTATATAAGATCCCAAATATAGGATTGATATCTTTGGGTAACTAAATCACAATATATATTATTCTCTAACGATACATTCCTATTACATGCAGTAGACCATATTAAGGTTGATTTATGCCGAACAAATCCAACACCTGCTTCATTTTCCTAATAGGAATATCCTTGACAATGTATCATTGGTTTTGAATTGATGTGATGAGTCGATATTATACTATATATTTTACCCTATTCTTAGTACTAATTTATTGGTTATTTTGTGAGCATTTTGATACTTTTAATTATATTTGCAAGGTAGGACATTCGACTTCCTATGGAGCAAAAAGTGGCCAAACGGATGTATTTCAGAGTGATTCTAATTGGAGGATATTTGTGAGTCTCTCAATTAGCTCATATCAAAGTTTCAGATTTTTCTACCAAGCGGTTTATTTATGGCAATGTAATAAAGTAGCAGCGTGCAGTGCTGTCAAACTGACGTTTTGGGCTTATTTGGGTTTTTTGGCATCAAAGATGATGTCTTTTGGGTTTGAGGCCTTTTGCAATTATGTTTGCGACATCTCAAGCTCTAATTTTAGCCATTTTGGGCATGTTTTGGAGCCCTAAAGATAAAAAAACGTGGCTGATTTGTGGCTGGACAGATTTCCTAAAGTTAGAATAATAGGAATGTATTTCCTTGTTATCTTATTATATTATGTTTTCTAGTTTTTAGAACACCTTTTCTAGTAAGGATTTTATTTTGTAACAATATAAATAAGGCTTCTTAGCCATTAGGGTTTCAGAAGAAAGGAGAAAGAAAGGAGAAAAAGAACACATAAAATTTGGAGAACTTAGGTAGGCTTTGACGATTTGTATTTTTCGTTCAAGGTGCTTTCTATCCTTGTTTTTAATAATATTTGTTTTATGATTGTTTTTACAATTTAATTTTCAAAAACGTTTTCTTTTAGTTTATTTTATTTTGCCGATTTATTTAATTATTTCTATTAAATTCGTTTTCATTATTTTAGGTCATAAAATCAACATTTTCTCAAACTTTGTTTTAAATAATTAATTAAGATTTGGTTTAACATAAAATATTCATTCAATTCATGTGGAGAACGATCTTGCTAGAGCCGACTATACTACAAATATCTTTTTAAATGTTTTTATCCCTACTTTTACAGGTGATAAAAAATCCTATCATGATGCATTCAATTAAGAAAATGAAAAGGGATCCTAAGGTGGCAATGTCACTTAAAGTGAAGGTGCTCATTGATCGGCTAATTCTACGACTCCAGTGCTATTTATCCAAACTGAAAATGTCGTCGGTTACCTTCACAATGTTGTTTATCCAAACTGAAGATGTGTTGGCGATAAAAAGGGGAAGAGGATAAAATCTCAAAGTTGTTGAGAAGCTTTGCGCAGGATAATTTGTGTGTTGATTTAGAAGGGCTTTTTCCGATGCACAAAATCTTGTATTTATAAAGTTGGATATCTGATTGGCACGGCATGATTGTGTTCAACTGCAACTCAAACTCTAGGAAGAAAGACTGATCTGTATCTATCCTTTACATTCGTGACTTTTCAAACAAAATAAAAACCTATCTAGGCTTACCACATCATATGAGAAGCCTAGCCCACCTAGGCTTCCTATCTCATCATCAAAACTCCATCAATAGCCTCTAAACTCATCTGACAACATCCATCACCATGTAAAAAGGCCTAACCTACCTAGGCTTCTTATTTCATCATTATCGAAGAGCATCAAATCCTAGGCTATGCCACGTGATAAGAGTCCTAGGCCGAGCTGCTCTAATCCACACGATACACTGCTAACAAAACCAAATTAAATTGGACTGTTCTGCTTGCTTCTAAGTTGGGGGTTATGATTTGTATCCCATCTATTTTGTACAAGAAAATTGAGATAATTTATTAAAAGATAATTATTATGATTAAAAGCCATAATATTATCACTTTCTTATCTGACAGTCAAGAATCATGCTCATTCAACAACCTTGATTACTCGGGTCGATGGTGTAAAATTGGTCCAAACAGATATAAAAGTGGATTGGATTTGCATTCTGTATTGTCTTTACAGACCGCCATGAACATCCGACTCTGATATAAGATCCAATTATCATGAACATCCGACTCTGATATAAGATCCAATTAGGTTATACCTACTTTGGTTAGGGCTATCTTGACGGTCATCGACGCTTTTGTAGTGATAATTGTTGACTTTTTTGTGTATATATTCCTGTAATCTTGGGATTCTTAGTTTAATATGATTTTATGTAAATGATTTCTTTCCTTATTGATAGGATTGTAACATCTTATAAACCCCTTCTTGAGAGATGAATAAAACACACAATTATTCCAAAAAAGCATTCTCTTCTTGGCACCAAAGCCTAGGTTAGAAAAAAGGAAAAAAAATCGCGAGTTGTGTGCAGAACCAAGGACCACCGGTTGCGCAGCCAGTTGTGCAGCGCACTGTTACACCAGTGAGCGACGCCGTCGTTGCTGATCTGAGTTCACCGAGCTGACCCCCGCATCCATCCAGACCAGCGAACGATGTTGTCGTTGCTGACTTGAGTGCACTGAGCCGATCTCTACAGTCACCTACTACTATCCGTTGCTGCATCGCATACCCACGAACTGAGATCCTAATCTAGAAACCTTGCCATTACAAATCCCGGTTGACAACCACGACCTTTGTCTACAATTTCGTTTGCACCAGAAACTGACCTGTCTCTTCCTCGAGTCTACGCACTTGACCCATCGTACCAATCTGCAGCCCAACCCGTGTTTTGTGAAGCTGATTTGGTTTGATCTGCATTTATTTTGCTTTGCGGTGTTTTGAAGGAAGTCCTCAGGAAAAAAAAGGCAAATAGTTTGTCCTTTTTTTTTGTTACTGTTTTTTTGTTTGTTTTTATTTTCCAAGGGTCTCACATTGTTGACCTAGTTGGTTTGGAATCTTGGCCCTATCAATCACCTCAGATGTTGCACTCAACTCACGTTGAGCAATGACACGTTGGACTCGTCATCCCCACTGTAATGAGTCATGTGCATTGATTGCCAAAGCTAAAGTAGCTTCTGAACATACAAACAAAGATGGTAAAGCTTTAAAGGTTTCTACATCTGTTATGAATAATACATGGATAATTGATTCCGGTGTTACTGAACATATGACTTGTGATTCTAGACAGGTACAAACCCTAAAACCATCCACCAAAACTGTTGTTAGTGTTGCCAATGGCAATCCTGCCCCCATTATTGGGGAAGGCGCTGTCTCTCTTTCAAATACCCTTAATCTTGATATCGTGATTATAATTTATTATCTGTTGCTGAAATAACTGTCGCCCTACATTGTCTTGTTATTTTTTGGCCTTCTTTTTGTGTTTTTAAGGATATTCGGACTCGTAAGACGATTGGTTATGGTATTAGAAAAGGGAGGCTTTACTACTTGGAGTTGACATCAAACAGTACCCAGATGTTGACTCAAGCTCTTACTGTGGAAGGATCTCAGGGAGAGCGGAATAAAGCTTCGAAGGTTTGGTTGTGGCATCGTCGACTTGGACATGCTTCTTTCGGTTATTTATAGAGGTTGTTTCCTAGCCTATTTGTTAAGAATGACGTTTCTAGCTTTAAATGTGGTGTTTGTGAACTAGCTAAAAGTCATCGTACTTCATTTCCGTCCAGTTTGACAAAAAGTTCTGTTCCATTTATGATAATCCATTATGATGTTTGGGGACCATCTAAAACTGCAACATTTGGTGGTGCTTATTGGTTCGTTACTTTTGTTGATGATTGCACACGTATGACTTGGGTTTGTTTGATGAAGTCAAAAAGTGAAGTTACTTCCTTATTCCAGCAATTTCACAAAATGATGCAAGTACAATATAAGTCACAAATACAGGTTCTCAGAAGTGATAATGGTGGCGAGTATGTGAACTCTGAACTTCGTGCCTTTCTGGATCATTATGGTATTGTTCATCAAACTACATGTCCATACACTCCACAACAAAATGGGGTTGCAGAGCGCAAGAATCATCATCTTCTGGAGGTTGTTCGTGCTTCCTTACTCGAGGGGCGTCTCCCGTTATCCTATTGGGGATAAACTCTCACCTTAACTGCGTATCTCATTAATCGCGTTCCATCCCAATTAGTCGATTTTCAGACACCTCTTCAGGTTTTCTCCTCACATGTTGATGCTCCTGCAGTTCTAAATCTTCCACCTCACGTGTTTGGTTGTGTGGCTTTCGTTCATCTCCATAAACAGCAAAGGAGTAAGCTTGAACCTCGAGCCTTACGGTGCGTATTTGTGGGGTATGCCTCTAATAAAAAAGGATATCGCTGCTATCATCCTCAAACGAAAAAGTTGTTTGTCACTGTGGATGTTGCATTTCATGAAAACGATATGTACTTTGCCCATTCCGAGTCTGCACTTTAGAGGGAGAATCAGACAGAAGTTCAAACTCTTGATTATACTATTCTTGATGTGAATCATTTGGATTTAAGTGGTGATGTATTGGAAACAAGTGGTGATGATTCATAAGAAAATAATGATGTGAATGACTTGGAATTAAGTGGTAATGTCTTGGAGTTAAGTGGTGATGATTCACATGAAAACAATGTTGGTGAGTCGACACCACCGGAAAACTCATTGCCTTCCTCACCATTGGACAACTCACTGTCAGCCTCCTCACCATTGGATAACTCATTGTCACCAGCTACCTCACAGTCAGTCTCACCACCCTTGAGCCCCAATAACCATAATCAATCGTCTTCGATCCCGGATGCACCACCACCACATCGTCCCCCTAACCGTGTCAACCGAGGTATTCCTAAACTTACTTACGAAGCTGACCGTAAATGCAAAACTAGGTACCTGGTGAATAGACCCAACCAAGAATCTAATGTGTTATACCCGTTCGGTAATTATGTGTCTACTAGCCACATATCGGAATCAAATAAGTCATTTGTGTTCCAATTATCTACTGTATCTATTTCTAACTGTGTGCATGAGGCTTTAGTTGATCCACGTTGGCAAGCAACAATGAATGAAGAATTGAAGTCGTTGAAGAAGAATGCTACCTGGGAGATCACAGACTTGCTAGCTGGCAAGAAACCTGTGGGATGCAAATGAGTCTATATTGTCAAGTACAAAGCTGATGGGACATTGGATCATTTCAAGGCAAGACTGGTAGCGAAAGGGTACACTCAAAAATATGAAATCGATTATACAAATACATTTGCCCATGTGGCCAAGATCAACACAGTTCGTGTTTTGTTGTCCTTGGCTGCAAATCTTAATTGGCCCTTACAACAGTTTGATGTGAAGAATGCCTTCTTGCATGGAGATTTGACAGAAGAAATTTATATGGATCTTCCACCAAGATGTAGTGCTCCGGATAAATACAAAAGAAAGGTATGCAGATTGAAGAAATCCTTGTATTGTTTGAAGCAGTCCCCTCGAGCATGGTTACACACAAAGTAATTCCGATCATACTCTGTTTTTGAAAAGACGAATTGGGAAGCTTACTGCACTCATTGTGTATGTAGATGATATGGTTGTAACATGGAATGATCCGAAAGAACGTGCGGCCTTGCAAGGATACTTGTCCACATAATTTGAGATGAAAGACCTTGGATACCTAAAATATTTTCTAGGGATTGAGGTGTCGAGAAGCAATTCTGGAATTTACTTGTCTCAGATGAAGTATATTATTGATTTGCTACACGAAACCGGCATGTCAGCTTGTCAGCCAGTAACTACACCATTAGAGGAATGATTAAAGCTTAGTGTTTATCCTAATCAAGTACCAGTTGACAAAGGGAGATACCAAAGGTTAGTAGGCCGTTTAATGTACTTGGCACACACAAGACCAGACCTTGCATATGCCTTGAGTGTAGTGAGTCAATACATGCATGATCCTGGAGAACACCATATGAATGCAGTGATGAGGATTTTGAGATATTTGAAGGGAAGCCCAGGCAAAGGAATTTTGTTTAAAAAGAATAATCATCTTAGAGTTGAAGGTTATACTGATGCAAATTGGGCAGAATTAGTGTATGACAGGCGCTCAACATCAGGTTACTTTACATTCGTCGGGGGTAACTTGGTTACATGGAGGAGTAAGAAACAAAATGTGGTTGCCCGGTCTAGTGCAGAAGCTGAATACAGAGGTTTGGCCTTAGGGATTTGTGAAATTTTGTGGCTTAAGCTTCTGCTAAGGGATTTGGGTATAAAACACGATCACCCTATGAAATTGTTTTGTGATAATAAAGCTGCCCCTGACATTGCACATAATCCAGTACAACAAGATAAAACAAAGCATGTTGAAGTTGACCGGTTCTTCATCAAAGAGAAATTGGAAGGGAAGATAATTGAGGTACCAGCCATAAGAATGGAAGATCAGTTGGCAGATATCCTCACAAAAGTTGTTTCAAGTTATAAGTTTTCAAGTTTCCTACACAAGTTGGGCAATTGTGACATATATGCACCAACTTGAGGGGGAGTGTTGACTTTTTTGTGTATATTCCTGTAATCTTGGGATTCTTAGTTTAATATGATTTTATGTAAATGATTTCTTTCCTTATTGATAGGATTGTAACATCTTATAAACCCCTCCTTGAGAGATGAATATAACACACAATTATTCCAAAAGAGCATTCTCTTCTATAATTAGCAGGATATCGACACTCAGCTCGAATTCCAGCATGGCTCAAGAGTAGAAATGGAGTGTTGAGTCCGTTTAGTATACAAGGAAGAATGGGACGCCGTACTCATTAAGCAAACAGATTTGAGGAAGATCAGCCTTAGCATTTGTGAATAGGTCCTGGAATTCTTCTGCTAAGATATTTATTTCTTACATTGGTGTAGAGGTTGCCGCTTACATATATACAAAGCAATCTGTTTTTGGTAACTTTTGTGACTCGTTTTTTTTTTTTTTTTTAATTAGTTTATTTATATGGTTAATTTTTCTGATTTAATAGAGATTTATGAGGCAAGTTATTGAAGCGTCGGTTAATTAACCTCTTGATGCAAGTTAGTTTTAATTGCAAAACAATGAAAAACTAGTAGTGTCCTGAGTCTGAAATCTGAACAACATGCACCTCCAGAATAACTCCACCAATGTCTGGTGATAACTTGGTTTTCGGGATGAATTAGCAGACATAGGCTTTGTGTGTTGGAAGGCCAGCAAGCTGCAGCAACTGCTGGTTGGGTTAGCAGTTCTACTATTACAGAAGTGGGCAAGGTTTCTTTGGTTATGGCCCTCTACATCCAAGTACCTTTCTCCATAAATTAGTAGTTATAATTTTGCTTTTTGTAAATAAAAAATAAAGTTATAATTAACTCCTTAAACACGACTTCACGTTAGCCTCCCTATTCAACTTTAAAGCTTAATAGAAGGCACAAGGCTACGAATTCTATGTTAGAAAATAGCATTGTAGGGTTAGGTGGACAACCAAATTTTATCTTTAATTCCATCTCAAAATGGTTATCTAAGAGCATCTCCTACATCTCCAACACTTTCATTAAAAAATTGTTAGCTAATTTAGATAGAGAATAGTGTTAAAAAATTATTTTAGCTAGTCAATGTAACATCTCCAACAACACTCTCTATATGATTGACGACCCACCACCCGTATTTTAGATCATTTGTTAACTGAAGGCTGTGTTTTTTTTTTTTATGTAATCTTCGCTTCTACAATTAATCCTATGGAAAACTAATGAAAAAGGGCTTGAAAACTTTGAGGTTTAATGATAAGGACAAAATAAAGGGTAAAGTGAATAGTACCATGATTGACTTTTTAGTGTAAAAATGTGATTTTTCGTTAAAGTGAACAGTACCGGATGCTTTTCATTAAAGTTCCCTTAATCCTATTGTTTTCTTTCACAGAACAACATTATCTGTTTTAACAAATTCTAAATATTTTAATACTTAAACAATACTATTCATAATAAAGAGCCAGCTAAAGAGCCTATTTGAGCACAATACCTTGGTTTGGCTCTTTACAATAGTTGTCCAAAGAGGATTAAAGGCCCTCTGAAGGTGCTCTAAGGCTCGCAGACTCCCAGTTGTGGCTAAGGAACGTCTCACCATACCGGTTGCTCATGTTAAGTTTTATTTTCTCAAGCCACGAATTAAACCAAAATATGGAACATTAATTTCATCATTTTTTTTAATGAAATATGATTTTTCAATCACTTTCACATGTTTTTTATTTTTACACGTGAAAAAAAATTGACATGGATTTAATTATTGTCATCATTTGCATGTTGATCACAATTTCTTTTTCTCGTATCGTCCTTCTTGTGTAAAAGATGCATTCCATCATCTTACTTTTTTGTTCTGACCAGACCAAAATTATTTTCTCTATTTTTGTAAAGATATGTGCCATTATTTGGAGTTTCTGTGAAGAGTAATGTTATCTAAACACACAAAATTAATATATTTGTTGAGACTAGTAAAAAAACACGCTTATCACAAAGTGTCGATTTTGTGTACACAAAATAAAATTATTATTAGTTGAAACACTCACATGTATAAAGTATGCACTCGAATATTCATGGGACGGGACGGAATCTCCATAGCACTACATGTGTGCTGTCGGTGCAGGCAAAGCTGTCCTACACGTTGTTGCCTCTAGTTTGTCAAGTTAAGCTTGTGAAGATTAAAGAAGAAAAACCATTCCAACTCCTTCAAACTGAATATTCCGAGCAACTTGTCTGGTTTTCTTTGATTTGTTTAAATTTAAAATAGTGCTCAAATTATGAATTCCAAATTCAAAAAAGAAGAGATCTTGTATGTGCTTATAAGTGATTAGGGTACTATCTATATTACAAATTGATTTTATGGTGCAACCCTAACTTTCTTCAAATAAATTAAACCGAATCAAATTGTTCATATTAAAATTTCTTAGTTCTGAACGGTTGGTTCTTATTTGTTTTCACAATTTACTATGATTTTAAAGACGCCTCTCTCGAATTTCTCCAATTTCATCGATAAAAGGTTTTCTCAGTTGTTGTGCAGTTAATATAATGTCTCCTTGATATTGGTAAATATAAAACAACTATATTTTTTAAATGACTATAAAGAGAAATAACAATGGAATAAAACTGTCACTAAAACTCCCTTGAAGTTTTTAGTTTTTCTTTTTTGTTTGTAAAATAAGAGGAAATATAAGGAATAAATAATGCATGAATAATGATAAAGGAAGGGTGGTGACGAGTGTTGGAACTAAATTTGTGCACCGTTGTGGACAGAGGAGTTATGCAAGTCTGGCCACCTAAAAGAAAGCAAACAACCGTGGTTGAACCTTGGGTATTGGTGTGGTACTCAAGATAGAGTATTTATACTAGATAGAGTATGCGTAGATTGCGTTGTATGCATTTCCAGACACGTGCCCTAGTATTTATACTAGTCGGGAAAGAGAACTTTGAGGATACGGAATTCGTATTAAACCGGGAGAATCCAAGAGCATATCTAGAATCTGATATTGTTTCCTCTTAGGATGGTGATTAGATCCCTACATTATAGGAATCTCTAAAAATATAGAAAACTCGTATGATCCCTAGTCGAATCAAGTTTCCGTGTCTTATAGAGCAAGAATGGTCAATCTCAACAAAGATGACAGACTTCGCCTACCTTTTCCGAGCACAACAGGATGCAATGACATCGCTAGTCCATTTGACCAACTCAAGACGATTGAAGCTATTGAGTTCATGACCGGACTTTTGAGGCATGCGTATTTCGATTCGCCTTACTCCGGCTTGAAAAATTCATGGTCGCACAGGGAGGATGTGGAAGAAGTGTGCACGAAAATGAAGAACAAAATTAAAATCTGAAAAAAAATTTAAGTAGGTTTATTTTTTTGCCAAAATGATGTTTTCTTAGTTCTTGGTTTTCATTTTGTATATCGTTCTATGTGTATTTCTCCTTACTCCACAAAATCTTACCATTCTTGATTCGTCCATCCTTTCATCTACTTTCTCTCTATCTCTAATAATAACGGATGATGTGAATTTGGAGTAGATAAATCAAGCACAATTTAAATACTCGCAAGTGCACAAGATCGGAAGTAACATAACAGCGTCAAATTCGAGGTTGATCCCACGAGGATTGCTTTTGACACCAATTAACCCACTTAATCACGCTACAATTAATTAAACAAACAAACGGTTGATTGAATTGAATGGTCAATTAAAACAAATACCAACAAGAAAATTAAAAAGACGAATAATAAATAAAAGGGATTTTTGAACTTTAATCCCTCAAGAAGATTAAAATTAAAAAAAAAAACCTGGTGTTAGATTAAATATTGATTTTAGTCCCTATTGTGCCCTTAATTGAAAATAATTAATGTGCATTTTATTTAATGTCTCCCATTAAATATTTAAATTTATTAATACACAAAATTTTTGACCAAAAAAGAGTTTTTTAATTTATTAATTTTATTTAACATTCTTCAAACTTGAAAGACTCAATTAATGTACCTAAATGTTAGTACCGAAATATATTATATTGAACTAATATATTTAAATATTAGTACCGAAATGTATGTACCTAAATATATGTACCGAAATGTATTAATATTAAATTAATGTACCTAAATGTATGCACTGAAATGTTAGTACCGAAAATGTATTATATTGAATTAATGTACCTAAATGTTTGTATCGAAGTGTATGTACCGAAATGTGTGTACCTAAATGTATGCACCGAAATGTATTATAATGAATTTAATATACCTAAATGAAGAAGATAAAGTACATCAAAATATATTGTATAACAAAAATTAGTTTATCTAAATGTTCACAACAAAATATATTACGATGAATGAAATGAAAATAAAAATTATAATGAAATAAAATTAATACATTAAAAATTAGAAAGAAAAAGATAAATAATTAAAAAATCAAAATATAATTAATAAATGAGGTTATTAATGTATCAAGGGACTAAAATTAGATTTTGATCTTACTCATGGTTTTAATCAAAAAGTCATCTTTGCCAAGGATTAAAATGAAGTTTTCTGTAAATAAAAACACACGACAAGAAGAGGTAGAGAAATGATGGGAACTTAAGGTTATGAAGCCATCAATGACAAACCTATATTTCCTTTTTTTAGAGCCAATTATTATCCAATTACCATGCCAACGTTAAAGGTTGTTCTCTCTAAAGCATTATGTAAGCATGTTACAGTCAATAAATCTTGTAAACTTGTAACCTTGTATGCAATTCTCTACCCTGTCAAGGTGTTAAAATTTAGGGTAAAGTACAAAAAACTACCGCAACTATTGGTGTTACGACACTTTCATACCTCATCTTTTATTGACAATGTCATACCTCATCTTACGAATTTGTGCCAATGTCAGACCTCCGTCAGTTTTTCTGTTAATTTCTCTGTTAAATGTTGACATTGCCCAACACGTGTCCCACTCACTAATCCAATTGGATTAAAAAATAATAAAATATATTTTTAATAATTAAATATTCAAAAATTAAAAATATATATATATTAAATCTCTCTCACTCTCTCCTCTCTCTCTCCCCCATTTCTCGCCTCTCTCTTCTCTACAACCCAAAACCCCTTTCCACCCGACCCCTTCCCACCCGTCCTCCACCACCCTCTATCTCATCTCTCTCTCTCTCCCCCCCTTTCTCGGCTCTCTCTCTTCTCTGCATCCCAGAAGACCCAGACCCCGAAGGAACAAAACCCACATTCCCATTGCAGCAATTGTTGACGCAATTCGAAAACCCCAAAATGCAGAACCCAATATTGCTCGACATCTCCGGCTCCCTCACTCCGCCACCCTCGATCTGGAGATCGCAATGACGCCGTTCCATGGCATCATCTTCCTCGACTACTCCGCCTCCCTCACTTTGCCACCCTCGATCTGCACCTGGACGCCTAAAACGACGACGTCGACCTGAACTCAGACTGGGAACCGGTTTGATTTGCGACGAAGTCTGAGTCTGTGGGGTAGTGGGGGGGACACGGGTCAATGGGCAGGAGTTTGGGGGGACGGGTCAATGGGCAAGAGTCTGGCGGATGAAAAAACCCAGGTGGGTTTGAGTGGTTCTAGGCACGGCGAGAGAGAGAATTGGGGAGGAATTAGACTACGGTGGAGATGAGAGGGAAAGGCGAGAGAGAGAGGAAAGAGAAGGTGGTGGAGGACGGGTGGGAAGGGGTTTTGGGTCTTCTGGGATGTAGAGAAGAGAGAGAGGCAAGAAATGGAGGGAAAGAGAGGAAAGAGAGAGAGAGATTTAATATGTATTTTTTTAATTTTTGAATATTTAATTATTAAAAATATATTTAATTATTTTTTAATCCAGTTGGATTAGTGAGTGGGACACGTGTCGGGCCACATCAGCATTTAACAGAGAAATTAACAGAAAAACTGACGGAGGTCTGACATTGGCACAAATTCGTAAGATGAGGTATGACATTGTCAATTTTAAAAGATGAGGTATGAAAGTGTAGTGACACCAATAGTTGAGGTAGTTTTTTGTACTTTACCCTAAAATTTAGCATACAAGATGTGATGTATATTCTTCAAGTATGATTTGAGACGTAATCCAAACCAATGTGATGTATATTACTCAAGTATGATTTGAGACGTAATCCAAACGGTACTCACCACTACTCACCTTAAAGGTCGCTTGAGGATTGGCAGCTTTCTTCTAAAGTGTAGGGTCTTGAGTCAGCCGATTAAATTTACATGGACGTGTTTTTGAGCTGTTTGTCAAAAGTTGCTACTGTTTTTTAGTCCCGCAAACCTAATCGCTACTGTTCGTCAACAAAACATTAAGAATTACATCGGGGGTTCCTCGAACAAAGCACACACGCACGGGGAGGACATGGCATATAGTAGAGAAAATGGTTTCTGCTTAGACTTCCATGGTCCAAGAAGATGGTGGTCATTTACCGTTTGTTCTTAATACATTGGTAGTGGTTATTTAACCTTTTTTGTTGTACTTTTTCTCCATTTTTGAATTAAGATAGAAAGACGATCACCATTTTCTTAGATCACAGGTCTTAAAGAGCGGGACTCATGCTTTTAAGTGTATATAGTTTTTCTTACAACAGTTGTTTCGTTTGTATTGGAGTTTTCAAGTTGTATATTCATTGTAAGGAAAAAGATTACAAGACCTAACCAATATCTGTAAATCGAAGAGAATGAACAAGCCCCATATCCCTCATTGATTTAAGCCTAAAAGCTAACAACCAAAAGTAAACAACTACTAGATACATATCCCTTGAATTTAGGGGACTGACAACAAGAAACACTATTGGTGACATCAATGTACAAGAGGGCAGAAAACAGCCCACTCTACACGATACATCAACCCATCCCCCTAAAACTAGGTTAACAACAAGTACACTTCTTATAATACTCCCCCTCAAGTTGGATCGAATGGGTCAATTGATCCAAGCTTGAACAAAAGAAGCTGAAAAACAGCAGATGTCAATCCTTTTGTGAAAATATCAGCTAGTTGATCATGACTGCGTGTGTAGTGAGTTTGAATCACCTTCGACTGAACTTGATTGCGAATGTAGTGGCAGTCAACCTCAATATGTTTAGTTCTTTCATGGAATACCGGATTCGATGCAATGTGCATCGCAGCCTGGTTATCACAGTGCAGGGACATCGGTTGTTGATGACAAAAACCTAAGTCTAACAGAAGGTGTTTGAGCCAAATTAGTTCACACGCAGTGGATGCCATATCACGATATTCTGCCTCGGCACTGAAGCGTGCAACAACACTTTGTTTTTTGCTTTTCTAGGTAACTAGGTTGCCTCCTACAAAGGTACAAAGACCTATGGTAGACTTGCAATCGAGGGAATTGCCCGCCCAGTCAGCATCGGTATAACCAAAGATGCAAGTGTGACCATTGTTGAGCATAATAATTCCTCTACCAACAGAACCCTTGAGGTAACGAAGCACACGGTGAACAATCTTCAAATGATCCATGGTTGGAGAGTGCATAAACTGGCTAACAAGACTGATAGCATGTGATATATCAGGACGCGTGATAGTCAGATAAATGAGTTTGCCAACCATCCTTTGATAGTAACGTATGTTTGGAATGACATCACCGTGAGTTTTTAGCTTCAAGTTGCTATCCAAGGGAGTGTGAGCAGGCTTGCAATCTGTCATATTTGCTTCGTGAATAATGTCAATAACATACTTGCGTTGGTTGAGAAAGAAGCCATTGTGAGAGTGTGCCATCTTGATTCCCAGAAAATATTTTAGAGTACCAAGATCTTTGATTGCAAACTTGTTGTTGAGATACTGTTTAAGAGCATTGATATCTAACATATTATCACATGTCACAATTAGATCGTCAACATATATTAGCACAATGAGTTTACCCACTAACCTAGAATGGACAAATAGAGAGGAATCTGCAGTGCTTCTACGAAAACCAACTCTTTCTAGAACATGACTTAGCTTGGCATACCATGCATGTGGACTTTGCTTGAGACCATAAATGGATTTATGAAGTTTGCACACCATTTCTGGGTTATTTGATTGAGGGTGACCTGGGGGAAGCTTCATGTAAACCTCTTCTTCAAGTTCACCATGCAAAAAAGCATTTTTAACATCCATTTGAAAAGGAGGCCATGCATTGTTGATTGCAACTGACAACAACACCCTAACAGTGTTCATTTTTGCCACGGGAGCAAATGCCTCCTTATAGTCGACCCCATAGGTTTGTGTAAATCCTCGAGCAACCAAGCGAGCCTTATGTTTTTCAACCAGGCCATCTAAATGGAACTTGGTTTTGTACACCCATCGGCTCCCCACTGCCTTTTTCCCTTTTGGCGGTTTCACTATGGTTCATGTGTGATTTTCATGAAGATCTTGAAGCTCTTCTGCCATGGCAGTTCTCCACTCATTATTAAGATTAGCTTCTTGAAAACTTTGTGGTTCACGAGCTTCATTAATAGCACTTAAGAACGCAACAAAACATGGTGAGAATTTGCCATAATCAATAATATCAATCAAAGGATACCTGGTAGTGTATGTCACATAGTCATGTAACTTGGAATGAAGTTTCCTCTCATGAGCAAGATTGTGACGAACTGGAGGAGAGTGGACTGCAGGCAACTGAGTAATGTCATTGTTGGAAGGAGTCTCTAAAGGAGTAGAGAATTCCTCTTTAGGATGTGTCACGAAGTGGAGGTTGCTGGCCAGTTCATGCTCACTAGAATTGCATGTTGCATCTTTTTCATTTGGATATGGAGTTGGAAATAAATCTAGTAAATACTCCCCCTATCTAGAATCATCCAATGGTCGTGAGAAGTAAGGAACTTTTTCTTCAAATTTAACATCCCTTGAAACAACCATTTTTCTAGTTGTTGGATTGTAACACTTGTAACCTTTTTGGGTGGATGAATAACCTAGAAAGACACATTTGGCAGCCCTTGGGTCTAGCTTGTCACAATTTTGTGCTTAAATGTGAACAAAGCATGTACACCCAAAGACTCTCAAATGTGATAAATTGATCTTTCTGTCTTTCAATACCTCATAAGGTGATTTAAAGTTCAACACCTTACTAGGTAATCTATTGATGAGATATGTTGCAGTAAGAACTCCCTGAGACCAAAATTTGTTAGGCACATTCATGTGAAACATAAGAGTTCTAGTCTTCTCAAGTAGATCTCTATTCTTCCTCTCGGCTACCCCATTTTGTTGGGGAGTTCCAACACAATTTGTTTGGTATAGTATACCATGCATGCTCAAATATTGTGACATGTTATGAGACATATATTCAGTGCCATTATTTGATCGTAAAACATGAATTTTTGAAGCAAATTGTGTGGTCACAAGTCTATGAAAATCTTGAAAAACATTCATCACTTCATTTTTAAATTTCAAAAGGTACAACCAAGTGATCCTTGTGAAATCATCCACAAAAGTTACAAAGTATTTGTATCCATCAAAAGACTCTAGAATTGGTCCCCAAACATCGAAATGCACGATTTCAAAAGGATTATTAGCCCTAGACAAAGAGGAGGTAAATGGTAATCTAGTAAACATAGAAAAATGACACACGTCAAAAGAGCTTGTAATTTTACACAAGTTTAGGAACAAAGTGGATAAGACTTTTTCAGAAGGATGTGCTAGTCATTGATGCCAAAATTGTTGCTCTTGAGCTAAGCTTGAAGTGACTTGAAAAACCATGGGAACTTGAGTATGCTTGGAAAGGTAGTAGAGACCATTTAAGAAAAATCCTTCACCAATCGTCTTCTTGGTGACTAAATCTTGAAAAAAATCACATTTTTTTGAGAGAAAATGGCAAGACAATGTAATGAGTTTGTGATCTTGCCAATAGATAAAAGTTGAAAAGGGAATGAAGGGACATAAAGAGCCTCAGACTCGACCTCACTTGAGATTAAATGTGTTTTTCCTTTTCCTACAACCATAGCACCCTTGCCATTAGCAACTGACACTTGAAATGGAGTTGAAAGTTTTTCAAAGTTATGCAAGTTTGTAGACTTGTTAGTCATATGATCAGTGGCTCCTAAATCTATAATCCAATAATCATGCACATTACCTACTTTGAGAGAAGTTGAAAAAAAGTGTAAGATACCTGAGATATCTTGTTGTATCTGTTGACCCTAAAAACTACCAAGCCTACGTGGCGCGCAGGCCGAGTAATCTATGAGCTAACTACGTCCTTCGGTGAATGCGGGGCGTGCCAACTCGTCGGCCGAGCTCGGCCGAGGAGTAAATTTGTTGATGTTGCGTTGGGTCGCGCTACCGACTTCTGCGTCTTGCGATTGCGGCCGAGAAAGGAACACGTCTCGGCCTCTTGGGCTCTCAAACCTGAAGACAAGGTTACTATTCTTACGAAGTTCGATATCAAATTCGGCTTTCAATGTGCCGAATGTAATAACTGTAACACCTCACTTTGCCGAGAAGGCTGATGAGATGACCTCGACCACTAAGGATTTAGAAACTCTTCACGACCGAGACTTGGATAGGTAATCAACCGTTCTCGCCGCAGTGCTGTTGATGCCAACGGAAGATACTGCGAGACCGACTCATTCTACGGTGACAGAGCTATCTATGCTGACTTAAGATATCACCGGTTGCTTCCACAGTGATGTTGATGCCAACGGAAGATGTGTCAGCGAAAAAGAAAAAGGAAAAAGATCTCAAGTTGTTGAGAGTTTGCGCAGGGCAATTTTGTATTGATTTGCATGAGGCCTTTAATGATGCATAGCCTCCCCTATTTATAGCACTGGATCTCCTTGAATCCGAATTAAAACCCTACTCGGACTAGGACTTCCTCTCCGGATCAACACCAACTCGACCAGTCCTATTTTCACTAGGATTGTGAACCTAGTCCTCTATTGAGCCGGATCCACTCCGGGTTATCAAACTTGCCGAGACTCCTTGTTGCACTAGGACTCGACTCGCAAATGTAGCATGACCTAGCCGGCCTAGTTTTAGAAGCCCACGTACTGAACGAACCGAGGCTTCCTTGTCGTCAGGCCTTCCGGGCCGAGAATGGTTCTATACTCGGCCCAAATTGATATTTTGGGCCCAAACAGTATCACACTTTCATTCTCAGCCAGAAATCCAGCAAATTGTCCTGGTAAGGCAGTTTGATTGTTGTCACACTGATTCGTTGGTCCTTCACTGTCTCCATGACCTTGTTTGTTGTGAAGCAAGGTAACAAATTCATTAATTAAAGTGGCTGGATTGGAGGTGAACTTCAGTGTTTCCTCGGAAGAAGTGGTGGCAACATGATTTGCCTTGTAAGAAGAGTTGTGTGAGCCCTTAAAAGAACCTTTGTTGTTGTCCCTAGGGAACTTTGGCCTTAGCTTTGGATGAAGAATCCAGCAATGATCTCTTGAATGTCCACCAGCATCACAATGACTACATTTCAAACCAGATCTTCTTCCTTTATAGCCCTTCTCCTCACCAGGTTTGTGGTTAGAAAAATATACCCTAGCTTCTGGTATATTTGCCTTAACTTCCACGATCATGACTTTTCTGCGAATTTCTTCCCTTTGAATCGTGGCACACACACTTAAGAAAGAAGGTAAGTCTGGATTCATGAAGATATGGCTTCAAAGGTCTTCTTATTCAAGACTCAGCAGGCTTGCTAGAAGCTGGAATATCTTGTCCTCCTCGGCTCTCTTAGTTAACACGGCAGCATTAATGGTGTGTAGTCGGTACACATTCAACTCATTCCACATGGTGGTCAACTTTCCAAGGTGTTGCACAAATGAATTTCCTTCTTGTTACAGGCCAGCAATATCTTCTTTTAACTGAAACACTCGAGCTGCATTATTTTGATTCCCATACATTTCCTTGAGATTTTTCCAAAGAGTCAAGGAGGATTCAACATAACTGAAAATTTCTGCAATCTTACGATCCATAGAGTTGAGTAGCCACGACATGACCAACTGGTCTTTGCACAGCCAAGCATCGTAATCTAGTGATGACTTCTCAGGCATTGGAATAGCACCATTGACATAGCCAAGCTTTGATCGTCATCCCAAGGCAAGAGTGACTGCTCTCTCCTAGGGAAGATAGTTAAACTAATTTAGTAAGACAGAACTAAGACGTTGATTTGGGTTGACATCAACGTCTGAGGGAGGTGATGATGTAACAACATGAGAGCTGTCTCCTTCACCATCAGCCATGTTTGAAGAACAAAAAGAGCTCAAAAAATCTCTTAAGAGAGTACACAGAGACAGGCTGGTTAGGGTCACTGCTCTAATACCATATTGGAGTTTTCAAGTTGTATATTCATTGTAAGGAAAAAGATTACAAGACCTAACCAATATATGTATATCGAAGAGAAGGAACAAGCCCCCTCCTTGATTTAAGCCTAAAAGCTAACAACCAAAAGTAAACAACTACTAGATACACATCCCTTGAATTAAGGGGATTGACAACAAGAAACACTATTGGTGACATCAATGTACAAGAGGGCAAAAAACAGCCCACTCTACACGGTACATCAACCCATCCCCCTAAAACTAGGTTAACAACAAGTACACTTCTTCTAATAGTTTGGTAACTACTTTGTTTTTAGTTTTCAATTTTAATATTTTGTGTGATTAATAGAGGAAAAGTATGTAGGAGAAAGGAAGAATTGAAAAGAGTAAAGGAAGAAGTGGTGAAATAAATGTCAAATGAATGTGTATATGAAAAATGAGAAATAATAGGCAAATTCATTTGACTTTGATCAATCCATATATATAATATTAACTTTTCAAAATGTGAAGCAATGAGAAATAATAGGCAAATTACAAAACGTGAAGCAATGAGAAATAGGTATTGGTGAGTTTTTCAAAAAAAAAAAATAGGTATTGGTGATGGACCATTGACTTTGATCAATCCATATATATAATATACCCAATCCACCAAAACGGTGTCTCCAAATTAAACATTTAACCGGAACATTTCTAAAAGCTAGAGTTCCACCAATCCTAAAAGCCTAGAAGCCACTTTCTCTGGAAGTGCTTTTAACAAGCAGATTCTCATTCTACACACTTTTGTTAACTTTCTAACCTTGTTTTCTCAGTCTTCAGCAAAACTCCATCTCAACAATACCTTTGTTTTTTCGTCAATGGCCATGTCGATCAGATGCTCAATAAGTCCTCCTTGCAGTTCTAGACGTTTGCAGGCTTCAGTTTTTAGACCTAGTTGTCTGAGTACTAATCACCGGGACAGATGTCGGTATCTCGGAAATCGGAGCTTCTTGCAGACCCTCGTGAAGATCCAAAATGGTAGCCAGAAAAAGATGTAAGTAAATTAATCCTATCTATATTTCTTCAACTCTATGGATTTCCAGTTAAATTTGATTATCACGGATAAATAGTACGACCTTTATTTGCAGGGACGTGGTTGTCAATGGTGTGGAACCAGGAGCTCCTCTTCCTTCTGATCCTTCCGGTACTAATTGGTACGTCGATGATCTTCTCCTACTTGATCTCTTTGAAATGTTTGTCACAAATTGATTTCCCACATAGGCTTTTCTTTTAATTTATGGTTTTGTGTCAGACCAGCGCATGATTAAAGTTGACATTATACAAATTACAAATGCAGGAAACTATGGCTTGTGGGGATGCTTTTCTCAGTAGTCATACCCTTTTGGAAGAACAAATGGTTGCCATTGCTAAAATTCAAAGGTAAGGAAATATTTAATATCATTATCATCATCATTGTCACACCTCGTCACCATCCTCGTTACTTTTTTCTTTGATCTGTAAGAAGAAAGATTCGATAATTTTGGTTTTCAAAAAATGTGGAGATAAATATTACTAGATCAATAGTTATTTTTCTGAAAAGGAATTGAATAATTGATGTATAATAAAAAATTATTTTGATGTAATATTCTCCATCCATATAAACATGACACCCCCATTAAGTACAGAGACATTTTCAACGGCGCTGGATACAGTGGAAGATGTGGCAGAAATGGTAGAGAAGGTGGCCGGGGAAGTGGAGAAGGTGGCCGATGACATTGCCGATCATCTCCCAGAAGGAAAACTTCAAGGGGCAGCAAGGATTGTTGAGAGTGTGGCAAGAGAAGCAGCCAAGGATGCCGCGCTAGCAGATGATCTCATTGAGCAGGTAATCTTTCTTTATACCTAATCCTCTTATATATCTTGATTTCCACGTTTAAAAGTGAACCACCATATATAATAACATTATCTAGTTAGTACTTAGTACTAATCAAAAGTTTTATTTCGTAATTAACGGGTGAGGATCACATGTTTTTGTCACTTCCGTGTTTAGTAGTTGTCAGCGTCAGTCATTATAAATAAGATTTTGTTGATATTAAGAATTGAAAATGGGGATGTGCATGACAAAACAGAAGACTATTTATGCAGTAAGGAAAATGTCAATTAAATATTATGATTTAATTATAATTTAGTTCAGATCCAGCCAATGTGTTTATTCAAAGAATGCAGACATGGGCGTAGCCAACTTGTTGATAAATCTTACATCAAACGTTATTACAATTATATGTTGTGTCCATTTGTGATCGAAATGTGCTATAATTTGTTTTCTGTTTCACCTTTGAATATAACATTTATTCTTGTCCAATTGACCAATTAGGAGATGCCATTAATCTTCTAATTTTTCTAAAACAGAGCTTAATTAAGTACTGTTATGAAACGAATCAATCTGTCCTCGTATGTGTGTCTCTGTCTTGATGCTTTTGGAATATTAGAACATGAAGCCACTCGTTTAGTAATCGTTCACCATTTCTTAAACAAAGGCCGCTTCCTTCCTTCCCTTTCCCTATTACATATCACATCGCATTTGTTTAGTATCTTCAATAATTTTTAAGCAATTAAATAGAAACTCTTTTTTTTTTTTTTTTATGGTTGAAAAGAATTGAAATTCCATTTGTAGCCCTAAGTTCGTAATGTATTTTTTTAGGCTTATTTTTAGTTACACCTCCCAGAATTCGATTTTGATCTCACTTTATCCCCTGTAACTAAAAAGTCATCACTTTACTCCCTATTTTGTCCTGAGACTCAAAATTCGCTCCACTTTAACTTGTGGACTCTCTCTTTTCCCTGAAACTCAAAAATCATCCCTAAAACATATGTGGGACCCACCACCCATAAGATTAACCACCTATGCTAGTGAATTTGATTATAAGTCTCCACTATGCGTTAGCATTAAACAATCAGAAAATACTAAGTTTAAAAGAAGAAACTTGAAATTTTTTGGGTTGATGTGCTTGAGTTAGAGATGAAAAAAAATAAAAAATAAATTGATTAGTTTGGTGCACTCAAACCAAATCAACATAACGGAATTAATAGAGTTAAGACAATTTGAAGTGAATTTTGAGTTTTATAGAGTGAAATGACGACTTTTGAGCTTTAATTAGGGTGCAAAATGATATCAAAATTGAATTTCAAGGGGCAAACTGAAGCAATTTTGAGTTTTAGAGAGTAAAAATGACAACTTTTGAGTTACAGAGAGCAAATGGCATTAAAATCGAGTTCTTAGGGGTGTGGCTAAAAATAAGCTTATTTTTCGTTCTCATTTTAAAAAGTTTAAGATAAAGATAACCAACCTCAATTTTACTTTCAAAGGCCATGGTGAAGAAATGTCATGGTGAGGTGAAACCATGACGTCCGACCACAGCTTTGGAGAATAAGTTAAACTCAGAACTTCCCAAATAAAGGATACATTTGTTGAGTTTGGATGTGAATCATGTGATTGATGTTAATCGTTCCAAAATTTTGCAGTTTGAGGGTGTCGAAAAGGAAGTGGACTCTGTCATTGAGCAAGCCAATCAGAAAATCAAAGAAGAAGATGATACAGAAAATCAAGCAGCAAAAATCAAAGACGCGACGGAGATTAAAACTAAGATAGCAGAGATCAAAGAAGTGAATGCTGTTAAAAACGAGACAATAAAAAGCTGAGACAGCCTGCTGACTCAAAGTAGCAACTCACGTATTTTATTTTATAGAAAACTAGATTTTAATTCTTAAATAAAATGAAGTTCAAAAAAATGTCTTATACAAGATTAAAAATTAATTTTAGTCCTTAGATTTTATTTAATGTCACTATATGTATTTAATGTCTCTTTTTTATTTATTATTTTATGGTGTTCATAAATAAAATTTTAAGATTATATTATAAATTTTAATTCTCATTGTGGTAAGTATCCTATATAAGAAAATATTTTCGTAGAGATTTTTCGGTACACTTCTACTGTATATTGTCTTATGCGCCACTAATTTATTGTAATATATTTAGGTACGAACATTTCGGTACACTAGTCTAGTATAATATGTTTAGGTACGAACATTTTAGTGCATTAGTTTAGTATAATATATTTAAGTGCGGACATTTCGGTACACTAGTTTAGTATCATAATTTAGGTACGGAATTTTCGGTACACTTATGTTTTTGCATATTTTCTTGTGCCACTAATTCACTACAATGTATTTAGGTACTACAATATATTTAAGTACGGATATTTTGGTACACTAATTTAGTAAAATATATTATGATATAGACATTCAGATACACTAATTAGAAGAAGTTAAATAAAATTAATGAATTAAAATGTGTATAATAATAAATTTAAAATTTAATGTAATGATATTAAATAAGATATCTATTAAATATTAAAACAAAAATATAATATGAATTTAAATTAAGTACATATTAAAGGACTAAAATCAATATCCAATATAACACCAGATTTTTATTCAATTTTAATTTTCTTCAATGATTAAAGTTAAAAAACCCCTTTATTTTATTTGAACTTTTTAGCTATGTGATTTAAATAATCGTGTAAACATGTGTCATTTCCAAATTTTGTTAGAGTTAAAAATAACAAATTATGTATTCAAATTTCATTGTTCTTTTAAATTAACTAAACAAGAAAATTCACAAATTTTAAAAAATAAAATTCTACCATTTCAAGTTCCGTCATTTTAAAATTCCTTAGTAATTTTAAATTTCATTGTCCAAACACAGTGTAAGCTCCCAACAGTTCCTTTTATGGTAGAAATGTATTTTGAAAAGATTCCGGCTGATCCAGGTACGTATGTATGTATGTATATATATACACACACACACACACACACGCGTGGTGACATTTAGATAAGAAGATAGGCAGAGAGGGAATGGGGAGAGAAGCTGGATCCAAAAAAAAAAAAGTATAAAAACATACTTTTTGTGTTTTTAATGAATAGGCTTTGCCACTTAGTATTACGGTCTAGTGGTTTTGCCACTTGTAAGTAAGAGATCTTAGGTTTGATTATCGCCAAATGCGAATTTGAACCATATTATTGCTAGCCTATTATGAGGCTAAACCTACCCCTTCTCTCTCTTTTAGTGTAAATACCATCATTTGTAAAAAAAAAAAAAATTAAATAGACAAATAAGCTTTTTTTTTTTGAGTTATTTTTTTAGTTGAGTTTTTGAGAAGTGCCTGCCAAACAAGAATCTTGAACTTGTGACTCAATTTGTTTATGAGTTAACAAAATAGAACTCAAATAGAATACCAAACAAGTCCTAATATGCTCAAAATGCTAATTTTCTTGGTTTGCTCTAAAGAGAGTTTCTCTACATAGATGGATTGTCCATCGCTTCATGAATTTTGTTTCAAGGATTAATCTCAAGCTTGACTCATTTGCACAATGAATATGAGGTGACAATAAGGCCAAGTAGAATTTTCTTTTGAGCAAGTTTTGTTAGCATTTTGTTTCCGTAATTGTCTCCACAATTTTTTTTGGTATGTTTTGACCAAGTACACACTTCAACAGTGCATCATTATGTGTGCAAGACTGACCAAATTTTTCTCTCCCAAGTCGATTTGGTTTCGGTTTTACCAAAAAAAATATTAAACAATTAATGCAAAAACCGAACGAGATCGTAAGTTGGCTTAAACCAAATCAGGCTAATCAATATTACAACACCTTTGCAAGTAGTATTGCTCAATGGCAGCTTAACCTTGCTTTCAGTATCTAATCAGTCGGCTTCTTGGAGAGAGTTAACAAGACAGGCACGAAATGGGATTGCAGAACGAGCGAGAGGCAGAAAAAACGCGTGAATAAAATTCATCCAAAATGACTAATTCGTAAAATCACATGCCAAAAATGAGTATGTTTGGTTAAGATTGACATTGTGAGTATTTTTTTATTAAGGTGGCAAATAGTGAGTACTTTTCCCTAAGGGAGGTGTTTTAGTTTCTCACACAACCTCTTGATTTTTAGCCATCAAGTTAAATAAATCAAATCAAAACGATGATCAGAAATAATAAAAGTGTGTAAAAAACTAAAAAGGATGAGTGTTTATCATGTCCCGTTGGATTGTTTTGTTCACAACCACATAGTGAATATACCTCACATACTAAAAACAACTTCAGCGGTACCCCATTGTCTTGCCAATTGGGTTAATTGCACAGGCAGGTGGTGAGAGCAAGCCAGTTCAACTGCCCGCCCAACAATTAATGGGCCTGAGCCCGCTGGCGATGGATGATGTTATGGGTGACATCAGCCTGCATAAACAATAGGATACAAATCGAACATAATTTAAGTCGGAAGAGACTTCGCTGAAAAAACATTTCAGCAGGAGGTGCTGCTTGCACCCAATTCCGGGTGGAATAATCAAAACTTGGACATGTGTCCACGCGGAATTGGGTGCAAGCAGCACCTCTGGCTAAAATGTGAGCAGCCAAGTTGTGTTCATTTAAGTCGTATTCATAAAATAATTTCTTTTATAAAATGAGGCTTAAATAATTATTGTATATTAAAATATATAAATTATTTAATAATAACTAATACGTGAGGTCTTTTCATTTATAAGTAAGAGATCTTATATTCGATTCTCGCAAAAGGTGAATTTTAACCACATTATTGTCAGCTTATTGTGAGGTTAAACCCATAATATTGTTTGTTCAAAAAAATAAAAAATAAAAAAATACAGTCCCTCTGGCAAAAATCCTCCCATTTTTTTGGAAAGGGATCCCCTCCGAAACCCTTTTCACCATATCCACCTAGTCTGGGATCCGAGCCGTTGAAAATTGATCAAACAGCTACAATTATTATAACTTTTAAAGGCGTCATCTGTTTGTAACCGTTAAATAAACTAGATAGATTTGGTGAAAAATGATCTTTCCCATTTTTTGCCATTCATTTTCCTTTTCGTTTGCCACGTAGATTCAGGTGACGCCCTACTTTATAATGAAGCTCCAACGGCTAGCGCCTTTCATTTTGAATTCTTCCAGACCGAAGTTCAAAAAGTATACAGAAAGCAAAAAAGAGAGAAGAAATCCCTGAATAAACCCCTCCTCTCGATTTCAGACCCCAAAATCCCCAAATCTCAAATCTCCACGCCCCGTGAATTCCAAATTCACCATTTCTAGGGTTTCAATTCGCACCCAGAGTGATTACCAGTACGCGCTCTCTCATCCTCCGATCAAACCTTAAAATCAGATTTTTTGTTGTTGCGATTTCTAGGGTTTTGGCGACTCTAGGTTTTTCTAAGATCGAGAAGGAAGAAAGAGAATGGATCTTCCGCAGGAAATTGACGACTATATTAAAGAATCGATCGACCACTCCTTGGGCCTCCCTGTGTCGACGCACACCCTCGAATTGAAGCTTCGATGCTCCGAAGAAGCGAAACGGCGGCTTCAGAATCAGTATTCACTACTGCTCTCGAAACTGAAGGAGAAAGAGCAAGTCCTGGAGCGCTATAAGGTTCGTAATTTTACATATGTTCGTATAATTATATCAATATATATGTGTGTGTATATTTATTTGTTTTTTGGGATTTTGATTGTTTTGTATATTAGGCCGAAGCGAGTATGAATGCACAAGCTTTGAGGAAGTTCGTTGAGGAGAATCAGAGATTGGCGTCGGAATGTGCGCATCTGGTGACTCAGTGCAACAAGTGGGAGAGAGAATGCTCGCTCTACGATCACGACAGAGAGGCTTTGATGGATTTTGGGAACGAGGCTGATCAGCGTGCCAAGGAGGCGGAGATTCGTGTTCAGGAGTTGGAGGACGAAGTCAGAGAGTTGAGGGATGAATTGGGGTTCTACAAGCACAAATTGGAGATGCATTCGGTAATTTCTTCAACCGTTTCTTATTTTTGAGCTGTGATTAGGTTTTGATCAACTGAAAGAAATGAACTGGGCAATGGGTTGGAAGTTTATTATGGTGGTTAATACAGTGAATTGCTTGTTTTCTTTCATTGTGTAATGTTCTCGCAGAATGCTATTACGTTTTTCTGGAATGTTATTCAGCTTCATGAAATTTTCTTTGTGCTTGGTGAAATGGCATGTATGCTTTTACAAGATTCATTTTTTATTTAGATGCTGTAAATAAGTTGTTAGTCCTGGTTTCAATATTCCTCAATGTTTTTCCAGCTTTGTGCAGACATCACATAGAATTAGCAAGAAAATTAGTGTAAACCCCAGAGAAATCAGAAACTTAGATGGAATGAATCAATTAGAATGAGTGCAAAAGACTCAAATAATTGGTTTTCGACGCTGTAGAATGCTTCTCAGTCATGAATTTGGAGTTCTGACATATTGCATATTTTTGTTCTAATATTTTTCTAATGTTGGTCATTTTGTGAAATTTCGGGGATTTAGTTTCTTTTTCCTATCCCACTATCTTGTTTCTTCTCTTCCGTGTTGATTACGATTGACAAATAGGTTAACAATCCAAATCTACTTTTATATGATTTTATGAAGACTAATAGAAGTTTTTATGTTGAAGGTTGAATCATCTGCTGAAGACACAACCATGGAGGAGAAACTACTGGATTCTGTTTTGGCAACATTGATCAATAAAGATGAAGCTGTGTCTGCACATGCTTTTCTGGAGGCCAACAAAGGAAATGAGTCATGTGGAAGGTTGCTAAAAATGTGGAACTGGTGAGTTTATTTGCAATTCTTCATTCTTTTTTTCTTCTTTTTTCAAATGGTGAGTTAGAATCTACCCTTGTGCAAAGTCTATTTTGAGAGTTGCTCCTATCTGAATATGAACTTCTGGTTTCTGAATGTGGTAGCTTGAAGCCGTCATCTCAAAAAGTTCTATCACTAGTTGCTGAGGTAAAGACGCTTGAGAAGGATAAGGAACATCTAAGAATCAATCTTCGGACGGCTGAAGAAGAGGTAAGGAGTGCAGAAAATTTTGAACCTTTGCTTCTTTCCCTGATCTGTCCTCCCTCAATTTTTCCTGGAATACTCTGTATTGTATGATGTATGCAGGTCAAATTGCTTTTTGAAGAAAACAAAGTCCTAGATGTGGAGAACAAAAGATTACTGAGGCTATACCAGAAGGAAAGAAACCATTCTGCGTCTGGTGGAAAACATATTGACAGTGCATCAGCGAAGGTGAGACAAACGGAAAATAATTGCTTTGACTCATTTGTTCTATGTATTGATCTGCTCTAATATATTGCATTGTTTCTCCGTTGCAGTCAAATAAGCGCAAATCAAGCTCTAAGATAAGCAGCCCGATTCAAGGGAAGATTGATTTCAGTGAGCAAGAAGCAGCAAGACAGCCCCTATCACCCTTGCGCTGTAACTCCCCTAACTCTAGAACCTATAAGAAGTAGTAGAAATTTTTTCAAACAGTCCCCTTTGTACCCTGTGTATTCAGGATACCTTATGATTGGGGGTTAAGATCACAGAGTTCAGAATGACTAACAAGTTTGATTGTAAGAATCACTTGCTAAGTCTTTTAGTAAGTGGTAGGGAATTTTTCTTTTCAAAGGCGATGCCAAGTTCTCGTCTTTAAAAACTGGTATTTCTAGAGATGCAGCAATTACATATAGTTGTGAAATTGTTTGCGTTTATGATGAATTTCTGTGATCATGTTCTTTTATATTAGTATAGCCTAGTTGCATGGTGCAATTTGTGAAATACGTTCTCAACCTGTTCATGTTCTTGTTTATGAAACTTTCATGAAAAGGGTTTGGGTTAAGTTTATTTTAATAAAAAATCATGCTATAACTTTATTTAATTAAAAATACTTAAATTGTAATGAAAAACCCTTAAATTTTAATAAAAAGGACAAAAAAACTTAAATTTTAATGAAAAAGACATCATTTTAATAAAAATGACAAAAAATCTGACGTGCGGACTCATGGTACACTGTTTATGAAACTTACTACACTGTTTATGAAACTTACTACACTGTTTATGAAACTTATGACACTGTTTATGAAACTTACTATACTGTTTATGAAAACTTAGTCCCATTCTTCGATCCCACCTTCATTTTCTCAACAACACTGTATCCATCAACAATTGTTTCGAACACAACGTGCTTTCCTTCAAGCCACAGGGCCATTGCAGTGCAAATGAAGAACTGTGAACCATTATTCTTAGGTCTAGAATTTGCCATGGACTATATTCCAGGGCCGATATGCTTCAAGTTGAAGCTCTCATCATGCGATGAAATGTGGAGCCCTTGAAGTGCAGCGGCTTCCCTAATAATCTAATCCTCTTGTCTTCAGTACAAAGAGCACGAAAATTTTAAGCATTTTTCGGGTTTTTTTTATCAGCAAATAACACCATTACAACTCGACCCTCATCCTCTTCACATGCATGAGGCAATTTTGTAGGCAATTGAAATTTAAAATGAATGCAGTCAATAATATATTTACACAAATCAATAAGATTATATTAATAATTAGGGATTGGTCAAGAGTGAGTGAGTGATTAAAATCAGAGGAGGATTTGGTTAGGAATTGATCAATTTCACATATATGCACACGCTTCCTTTAGTAGTTTTTTTTTTTTCCTTTCTTTTTGTTGTCCTTGCCATTAAATAAAGTTTGTGGATGGTTTTTGGTTAAAATCCAAACTTTTGAAGCCCTTTTCATTAGTTTTCCTTTTATTTATTTGTAATTTTTATTGTAATTTCCCCAAGTCCTAAGTCTTAGTGTTTATGTAGCAGATGACTGTTGAAATTTTCATTTTCATACCCAGTTTATGGTACGAGAGAATCCAAGAGGATTCATCTCGCTGCCCTTCCTATCAAGAGTTATAATAGAATTCAAAAAGAAGACGGGTCAGAAGATACTGATGCCGATGGTGGTGACATTCCACGAAGCGGAGGCGAAAGTCTTGTACAAGACGAGAGGGCTATAAGCTTTCAATTTTGACCAGCTCAACAAAGCGTTAAATCCATGTTCGTTAACCAAAACAAAGTGAGGTTATGAAATAAACGAAGTGAATTGGAAGAAGAAGCGGTGAGGCGCCGAACGTAGTGAGGTGGGAAGAAGAAAATTCTGATGGATTCAATTTATATGGCATTTGACTCCGTCACCTCTAGTGCGCAGCCTTGTGAATACAACCGTGAGGTTGCGAAGCAGATCTTGTGCAATTGGAGGCACGCTCATCTCGATGGCTTGACAGAACACGGCCACACACCCTTTTGTTGTCAACGCGACTGAAACGAAAGAGTGGCGCCTCATCCACTGCTTTGTACTGAAAGTGGTGCTCCTCGTCATGCTTGCCGTGGGAGGGGATGATTACAAACCATCCATTTTGCCAATCCCCGTTTCCCTGACTAGTCGGGGGATCCGTTGTATCATTCCGTCATTTCACAAATGTAGGGTCCGTAAGGGTGACGAAAGGTAGGATGCCCCTGTTTGGCTTTTGTTTTCTAAACTGGGTTTGCCGCTAAGTCAACCCTCCATATTTGGACGCTGATTCAAGTTAACAGTGGCAAAGATTGCCTACTTCACTTCGCTTCACTTCCACCTCACTTCGTTTACTTCGTAACCTCATGTTTACACAAAATGTTGTTGTTAAGGATTTCCCACTATGGTCTCGAGAGAACAATCCTAACCCAAAGCTTGGAAAACAGTTTATAATCTTGCCTTCGATCTCTGCAAGCGGAGGGTTTTGCACTCAACCAGCGGGAGATAACTCGACCATACCATTAGGGAGAGGGGATTGAGATGATCTTCAAAGTCAGGCGAAGCCAAGACACATCCATACTAGAAGCCATTTGAACTTCCAACAAAAGGACTCGGGGGTGACCTAACCAAGTATATCTTGTTCCCCTGTACCATCCCAATGTGATTAAGATCAACCCGATACCTAGACGTTTCGAGCTTTGTCTCGATCAGATGCATCGAATGAGCCAAAGGAGTGAGGGGAGGCTTGAAAAACTGCCGGAATGGTCCTATTGTTGAAGTATAAGTCTAAAGCTGATTAGAAATAGGTTGTGATGTTAATATGTGTATGCACTTATGTTAAATACTAAGTGAGAGGGTATATAGATATAAAAGGCCATGAGTGCCATATGTGATGATCTTAGCTATTGGCTAAATGTGTGGCTGAGATCCATTCTAATTGTTCTAATCCAGCTCAGTTTTGTAAAAGCCATATATCTCTCTTTGCACGTTGTGTGCAAGAGAGAGAGTGTGAGACAATTAATGAAAACAAAGTTATTCCTCTGTGACTTTACAGAAGAAGCAACACCCACGTTCTTCTCTCCCTGTTGTTCTCTCTAAGCATTTTCATCTTCTCTTCTTCCATAGAATTTACTTTATCAAACGTTAACACCTATATGTATCTTTTCCCACCGGAAGGTAGTGCCCATCAGGAGAAGGGGTTGAAATGAGGTTTCTATTACCAGAACGCGTCCATTCAGATGATATCTAGTGGCAAGCACAGACATGATGAGATCCCCATTTCCATCCTATTCATTCCTTAAATAGGCAAGTCCCTTATGCAAGTAAAGAAAAGGGTTTAGGATCAAATGCAAGTTACAAAGTCAAAGTAGTTGTGAGGCACTGAAGCTGTCCATGTGGAGAAGCGAAGGCTCCGCATGAAATTATGAAGTACTGAATTTGCATATAGAAAGACAATGGATCCATGTCTTATAACAATGTACAGATAAATGCTAGAAGTAGCCACAAGTAGAAGAACATGAAAGATTGAGACTTATGTGGATAGCTTAATAAAGAAAAGGGGAACGAAGCCCCCAGAGTTGATAGTTCGATCTATCGATAGAAAAGTAAAAAGGTTTATGGGACTTGGCTCCATGATAAGGAGGCTATCAATAACTTACTTAGTTTTTTATTCATTGAGGAATCTGTTAATGGGAATATTTGTTCACTCCCTGGCGTATTTCCCTCTCTTGGTCCTAGTAAGATAATTGCTCTTGGCAGACCTGTGCATATGGGGGAAGTAAAAACGAGTTTGTTTGGATTGGTTTTGTGCGTCAACAAATTTGTTTTGAAAAGTCCAACATATTTTGCTCTCTTAATATTGGTGCTGGTCTTGCCCATAAGATAAGTAATGTTTGTGGTTCTTCTTTGACTAAGTAACTCCCTTGGGGTGCCCCTCATCTATTCTCGAGTCACAAGTCCACTACAAGGATATTATTGAGAAAAGCCAAAAAAGGCTTGTTGCTTGGAAAGCTGTATGTTTATCTTTGGCTGGGAGAGCTACTTTGATTCAATCAGTGACATCTTACATTCCAATATATACTATGCAATTAGTAAAGCTACCAATTAGTGTTAGTAAGCAGTTGGAATAGTGTCAGTTTGACGCAATAAAACTCAGTTTGGTTCAATCTTTGGTTAACAATGCCAATGCCTTGACTAGATTGAAGCATGGGTTACGGCATGCCATGAGGCTAATCCAGCAGAGAAGAGAATAGCGAATTTAACTCACTTTCTTTCATGAATAAAGGGGCCAAGCGTTATGGGAGCACGCGCTTTAAAGCGATCGAGGGGGCGATAGATATGCAAGCGAACCCAATGCCACTGGGCTGAAACCTTCGTGTTCATTCTCTGCGTTGTACATAATGTTCTAGTGTAGAGTGCTGCTCGCATACGTAACCCCGCTCGCTCTTCCTTTGCTGCTTTCTGTTGTGCTAGAATAGCACCAAACCCGTTGGAACCAACTCAAGCTAACCCACAGATAATTTTTCAAATGAAAATGCAAGAACAAAATATTAAAGACACCAAGATTTTAACGAGGTTCCTCCACAGTCAGTGTAACTGGAGTACGTCCTCGGAGCAGTAGGAGCTCACCCAATAATCTACTATCAACCAAATAGGAGTTTACAAAGTGTTGGCAATCTCACAACCCAAATAACCGAATACACCCAATAACTCTCACACTCTAAAGAAACAAATAGAGAAAGAAATATAGTGATTAATTTCTTCTCTATACAAAGCTCAAAGCTATTACAACAATAACACTTTGATGGAGTGAGAACTATCCAATGAAAGGAACAACAACTCCTTCTCTGAAAATGGTACTGCAGCAGTACCTTCTTTCTCTCCCTCTCTTCTCTTCGGCTCCCCAATTTTTCTGCTCTTTTTTTTTCTTCTTCTGAAACAAAAGGGCAGCAGCTCTCTTCACTCTCTCTCTCTACCACACAACTGAATGGAAGAAAGCAACCAAACCCTCCATTATTAAGGAGCCAAAACTCACGGGTGGTAAACAACAAAAAAAGACAACCCATATTTTCTTCCCCAAAACAAGGAAATATGTTGTCCACTTTTGGTTTGTTTATTCTAAAGTATATGGCCACTTGGCCACATAATCCAACAATCTCCACCTTGGCCAAGTTCCGAAAACGCCATGATAAGCCAACCAACACAATTAGCACACAACATCACTCCCAAACACTAGCAAGAGAACAACTCATGCCGAGCCAAATGCTCCAAAACTCCTACTGCTCAACGCCTTCTTTATATAGGCATAATGTGAGCCAAGTTCAAACAGTGAACAAACTTGGCTACACCAACAACCTTAGTCAACATATCAGCGGGGTTGTCTTTAGTTGGAATCTTCTGGAGAATGATTTCCCCTTCACCAACAATTTCACGAACAAAGTGATAACGCACATCTATGTGCTTGGTCCTCGCATGATGAACCTGATACTTAGCCAAATAAATGGCACTCTGACTATCACAATGTACCTCCACCTGCTTCTGATCAACCCCCAAATCTCTAATCAGCCCATGTATCCAAATGGCCTCCTTTATAGCTTCAGCAACTGCCATATATTCAGTCTCTGTAGTAGACAAGGCAACAGACGACTGCAAAATGGACCTCCAACAAACTGGCCCTTTAGCCATAGTAAACACATAGCCTGTAGTAGACTTCCTTCCATCCAGATCACCTGCATAATCTGAATCAACATAACCAACTGCAAAATGACCAATACCAGAGTCATCCCTCTCAAAGCATAAACCAACATCTCGAGTACCATGGAGATATCTCAATATCCACTTAGCTGCTTGCCAGTGCTCTTTACCTGGATTATGCATATATCGACTCACCATGCCAACTGCATGAGCAATATCCGGTCTAGAGCATACCATTGCATACATCAAACTACCAACCAAATTTGCATATGGTATATTTTTCATTTGCAGCTTCTCTTTATCATTTTTAGGACACTGTAGAGAACTCAATTTAAAATGAGGAGCCAAAGGGGTACTAACCGGTTTGGTTGAATCATGAACTCCAAACTTCCGAATCAACTTCTCAAGGTATTGTCTTTGATTCAAACTGACCAAACCCTTCTCTCTATCTCTAGTGATCTCCATGCCAAGGATCTTCTTCGCTTCACCAAGATCCTTCATCTCAAACTCATTCTTCATTTGCTTCTTCAATTTTTCAATCTCTTCAACATTCTTTGAGGCAATCAACATATCATCAACATATATCAACAAATAAATGAAAGACCCATCTTGCAACTTCTTGAAGTACACACAATGATCATATTGACTTCTAGAATAATTTTGGCCTCTCATAAATTTATCAAACCTCAAATACCATTGCCTTGGAGATTGCTTCAAGCCATATAGTGATTTCTTCAATTTGCAAAACAAGTTCTCCTTCCCTTTCACTATATACCCATCCGGTTGACACATATAAATCTCTTCATTCAAATCACCATGTAGGAAAGCCGTTTTCACATCAAGTTGCACAAGCTCAAGATCATACTGTGCAACAAGAGCTAACATAATGCGAATTGAGGAGTGTTTCACAACCGGAGAAAATATTTCATTGTAGTCAATGCCCTCCTTTTGTGCATACCCTTTAGCAACTAATCTTGCTTTGAATCTCACATTGCTTTTCTCATCAGCATCTTCCTTCTTGGCATACACCCATTTGCAACCGATAGCTTTCTTGCCCTTAGGCAATTTAGCTAACTCCCAAGTCTTGTTCTTCAAGAGAGAATTCATTTCATCACCCATGGCATTGCACCACCTCTTCTTCTCCTCACTCTCAATAGCTTCCTCAAAATTGGATGGAATCTCTTCAGTGATAATAGGAAGAGCAAAAGCAACATAGTCACTATACCGAGCTGGCTTGGTAATTTGTCTCTTTCCTCTGTTCTTGGCAATAGACTCTTGAGGTGAAACTTCCTCTTCAACTTGAATAGAATCTTCAAGTTCAACTTCTTCAACATCCTCATGGTCTCCAACTTCTTCACTTGTAGTGGCATCGACATCAGCGGAAATAGGATTTGAAGTACTAGAGGCAACTTTCTCAAGCTCCACCTGTTGGACATCTTTCACATTCTTCTCAGAGACTTTGTACATACTTTCTTCATCAAATGTCACATCTCTGCTGATTACCAGTTTTTTCATCTCTGGGCACCATAACCTGTAACCTTTGACACCACTACTAAAACCAAGAAAGATAGACTTTTTGGCTCTAGGATCAAGTTTATTTTCAGTCACATGAAAATAAGCAGGTGAACCAAAAATACGGATATAGTCATAATCAGAAGAAGGTTTTCCAGTCCATACCTCCATTGGTGTCTTACCCTGAACAGCAGCTGAGGGTAACCTGTTGATGATGTGACATGCATAATTAACTGCTTCTGCCCAAAATGACTTGCTTAAACCTGATTGAGACAACATACATCTAACCTTTTCAAGCAAGGTTCGATTCAATCTTTCTGCAACTCCATTTTGTTGTGGAGTTCCCCGAACACTAAAATGTCTCACAATTCCTTCCTCTTTGCAAACTTTAAAGAAATGATCGGATGTGTATTCACCACCATTATCCGATCTCAAAATCTTAATCTTTCTCCCAGTCTGGTTCTCAACCATTTTCTTCCAACCCAAGAAAATGTTTAACACCTCACTCTTGTGCTTCATAGTGTAGACCCAAGACCTTCTTGAATAATCATCAACAAAGGTCACGAACCAATGTCTACCACTCAAAGAGGGAGTCTTTGTAGGACCCCAAACATCCGAATGCACATAATCAAGAATGTCATTCGTCTGATGTACAGCAGTACCAAATTTCACTCTAGTTTGCTTCCCCAAGACACAATGCTCGCAAAAATCAAGCTTACAAGTCGTGGCACCTTTTAGAAGACCTTTTTTCACAAGCCCTTGTAGAGCTTTCTCACCGGCATGGCCTAATCTCATATGCCACAATCTAGTAGTATCTGAATCAGATGTGCCCATATTTTCAGAGACTACAGATGCTTCACCTGTCACAGTGCTTCCCTGCAATAAATACAAATGGCCACATCTAGGAGCTTTCATCACAACAAGTGCACCATAAGTAACTTTCAATGTATGTCCATCTGAATGAAATCTGAAACCCTTAGATTCCAAAGTACCCAAAGAAATAAGATTTTTCTTCAAATTCGGTACATACCGAACACCTGTCAACTCTTTAACCATGCCATCATGCAACTTCAAACGAACTGTACCAATCCCTTTTGTTGTGCAAGGATTGTCATCTCCCATGAACACAACGCCACCATCAAACTCTTTCAAGCTTGAAAACCAATCCTTGTGAGGAGTCATATGATGAGTACAACCCGTATCCAACACCCACTTAGTAGCACAATCAAATGATGAGGAAGTGGTTAAAGCAAAATCAGAAAAATCTGTTTCAACCTCTGCAACATTGGCTTCAGAACTTTCTTTTCCTTTGGTCTTCAACTTAGGACAATCTTTCTTCCAATGACCCTTATTACGACAAAAGGCACATTCATCCATTTCCAAAGGTTTTCTACCTTTAGAGTTTCCTCTAGGTCGAGACTGTGATTTTTTCCTGCTAGAAGATGATCTTCTCTCCGATGATCTACCTCGAACAAATAAAGCTTCAGAGGTATTATCATGATTTTTATCTCTATGCCTCATTTCATAATTCATCAAGGCATTTGACACATCTTCAAATTTCACAGTTTCTTTATCATGCATAATAGTGGTAACAAAATGCTCATAAGAGTCCGGCAAGGAATTCAACAATATTAAGGCCTTATCTTCATCCTTAATATCCTCATCTAAATTTAACAAGTCGGCAATCAACTTATTAAAAGCATCAAGGTGTCTAATCATTTTTGTACCTTCTTTGTATTGGAAGCGGTAGAGCTTTTTCTTCAAGTGTAGCCGGTTCTCTGCACTCTTTGTCATATACTTGTCTTCCAATTTTTGCCACAACACACTTGCTAATGTCTCCCGCATCACAAAATACTTCTGAGTTTTTGCAAGGCACAACCGAATTGAAGAGCAAGCCCACAAATTTAATTTTTCCCATTCCGGCTTCGACATAGTTTCCGGCTTCTCTCCCAAAGCGGCAAGTAAATCTTGTTGAGCCAACACATCTTTAACCTCACATTGCCACATCCCGAAGTTGTTTGTGCCATCAAACTTTTCCACTTCGAACTTTGCATTTTGCACCGTCGTTCTTGCAAACCCGGAGCTGCTTCCAAAAGGATTTTCATCTTGCCCGTCTGACATCTTTGGCAACTAGACAGTACCCAAGAGCAACCAGTGCTCTGATACCAATTGTTGTGCTAGAATAGCACCAAACCCGTTGGAACCAACTCAAGCTAACCCACAGATAATTTTTCAAATGAAAATGCAAGAACAAAATATTAAAGACACCAAGATTTTAACGAGGTTCCTCCACAGTCAGTGTAACTGGAGTACGTCCTCGGAGCAGTAGGAGCTCACCCAATAATCTACTATCAACCAAATAGGAGTTTACAAAGTGTTGGCAATCTCACAACCCAAATAACCCAATACACCCAATAACTCTCACACTCTAAAGAAACAAATAGAGAAAGAAATATAGTGATTAATTTCTTCTCTATACAAAGCTCAAAGCTATTACAACAATAACACTTTGATGGAATGAGAACTATCCAATGAAAGGAACAACAACTCCTTCTCTGAAAATGATACTGCAGCAGTACCTTCTTTCTCTCCCTCTCTTCTCTTCGGCTCCCCAATTTTTCTGCTCTCTTTTTTTCTTCTTCTGAAACAAAAGGGCAGCAGCTCTCTTCACTCTCTCTACCACACAACTGAATGGAAGAAAGCAACCAAACCCTCCATTATTAAGGAGCCAAAACTCACGGGTGGTAAACAACAAAAAAAGACAACCCATATTTTCTTCCCCAAAACAAGGAAATATGTTGTCCACTTTTGGTTTGTTTATTCTAAAGTATATGGCCACTTGGCCACATAATCCAACACTTTTGTGTGCGGCGAACTGTGCTAGCTGAGCAGTTTCTCATTCTGCTCCTGTGGTGTGGGCAATTCCACCACTACTGATTGACCCAACTAACTAATCTCCAAGGTACAAAGCTAGCCTAATTGGGACTCACAAGATGGCTCATCAAAGGCCTTAATCTACTAACAAATTATTTTTAAGAAATCACTTTGTAAACAGTATAACGCAAGCTAATAGGTTCTATGAACAGTCACTCACTTTTGATAGTTATACAATTCTAGAAAATGCTCTAGAATTGGGTCAATCGTGTTTATTAGAAGGGGACAATAAGCAGTCTATTAGCTTAATATTAGGAAGACTATAAGAGAAACTTCATGTCATTTAGTACTATAGTTTAGCGGTATTCATCTTTATTTGTAAGTGAGAGGTCTTAAATTCGATTCTCACCAAAGACAAATTTGAACCACATTATTGCTAGCCCATTGTGAGGTTTAGCCTACTCTCCCACTCCCTTAGTGTTGACAATATCATTAAAAAAAAAAGGCAAATTTCATGAGACCAACACCTAATAAATGTCTTTATTTCCATTCAAACCCTCCATTAATTAGGTGAAAACTGAAAGAGTAATGTTAGAGAGACTAAATTTTGTAAACTAAATGACATGAAAGTTGATGAATGAATTATTACTTAAACGTTGATAAACGTAACCATTTTCTATTGGTGACACATTATTTAGTTTGCAAATTTAGTCTCTATAACATTACTCAAACTGAAAAGCAATGTTGTAATAATATTTTCCCCTAACAAACCGTTGGACCCATTTATTTGGCTGCAGACCAGAAAAAACACAATAATAAATGGGGTGTGCTATCCACACACCCCATTTTACTTCTCACACACCCCTTGATAATTTCTGTCCGTTGATTTTCTTTAATTCATCCGATCCGACGGCCGAAAATTAAAAAGGTGTGTGAGAAGTAAAATGGGGTGTGTGGATATCACACCTCTAATAAATAAGTTTCCTCGACATATGTGAACAAACTCTGTTGACCAAATTGCTGTAAAATTGCAAAAAAAATTATCAAGCTGCTGCAAATGGCTATCAAGGAATTCAAGATCCCTTCACAAATTCTAGCAAACCCTTGCCTCAAATAACCGCTTCTACATCTTCCTCGTACACTAAACACATCCCAATCCCAGATATCATCTCTTCCCGTATTGGTTTGTGCTTATGCTCAAATGAAAATTCAAGCTCACTGATATTCTGCCACTCATTGCCGGTAAAGAATTCATGCCGTGGAAGGAAGAAGAACAAAAGGTGGTCTCTCCTTAAAAGATCGGTTCTCTGCTGGGCCATTAAACATGCTTTTCCATTGATGCTGAGTTTGAGGACATTTAAATAACGATGCATCCTCCCGAAGATCCCACACACCGCAAATCCCTTTAACTTCTGATCAGTAGACCACCCTGGATGTAGCGTGACGCTGATTGACAATCCCACACTTCTGTGGTTGAAACACTCCGGAATTTCACTTCCAGGAACTACAAACAAGCATCCTAAACCAGGACGATGCGTACTCGTGCAAACTTGCATCTCCACCCGCTTGAAACAGTTAGCAAAAAGTTTAATCACGTCTACATGAGCTGATTCCAGTGCCTCGCAATTGTAAGCTTCAACACAGGATATTGTAGAAGGAAGCTCTGGGATTAATGTTTGAAGACTGTCGCAACTAGACACACCAAGGTATTCAAGTTTGGAAAGTTGACAAATACTCATGGGTAAGCTAGAAAGAGGATTTTCACTTAGATCCAAATACCTTAATGAGGAGAGGCAGCCGATATCATTTGGAATTCCTCCTTCCAAAAGATTGCAGTTACTTAGACTCAAGTGCGTTAAAGATTGCAAACCAGATAAAGAAGGCAACCGCAAATGTGCGCGACTTGGACTTCTTTTTTGATATCTGCCGAAATATAATTCCTTCATGTTTCTCAAAAGACCAATGGAAGAAGGTGGTTCAGTTATAGCAGTTTCACGCACATCAAGCCGTTCCAAACTCTCAACATGGCCCAAGCCTTCGGGCAACTTTTCAAGCCTCAAGCAAAAAGAAACATCAAGATCTTCCAGAGACTTTAAGCCAGATACACTTCTTGGAAGACGCGCAAGGTTTTGGCAACCACTCAAGTTCATAACCTTAAGTCTTTCAAGCGTCCCCACGGATTGGTCAACTTCATACAGGTTGCAAAATTCAAGAATCAGACGCTCAAGATTTGGCATACCTCTGAAGTCGGGGGTTTCCACAAGATTTGGAGAGTTAGAAAGTTCAAGGATTTTCAAATTGTATGAATGCTGTTATCAAGTGAAAACATAGCAAAATTAGCTTCGCATGATATTAATCTAGGTAATAAAAATCAATGAGAGAGAAAAGTACCTTTATTCCCTTCCAAAGATGTTCAAGGCGACTAAAGATCATGCGAAGTTCCACTAGATGCTCTGGACAGAAAGATGATGGCAAAGTTTTTAGAGGAAAGTTGTGCCATACAAGAAACCGCAAACTATTGGGAAGATATTCAAGCCCGTTATGGAGGTTCGTATCATATAGCTTGAGGTATCTCAGTT
This sequence comes from Malus fusca, assembly GCA_035220775.1. Taxonomy (NCBI): domain Eukaryota; kingdom Viridiplantae; phylum Streptophyta; class Magnoliopsida; order Rosales; family Rosaceae; genus Malus; species Malus fusca. Next base: position 43,318,472 of record CM069073.1, on the reverse strand, counting down.
TTTTCATCATTGAAAAGGATTCAGCATTCACTTGGACTGCTCCTTGCTCATCTGGGTCCATGATTATACATTCAATTGTTTCTGTTCCCTAGTCAACATGAATGTATTCTAAGTCATAACATAAGGAAAGCAGTAACTAGTACAACACCATGTTGTACATAAGACATAATAGCAACTAGCAATCAAATTTATCATTGTAATAAAAGTCTCTTACTGTATTTTCGCTCAGGACACGATTGATGTCATCTCTACGCCACAACCTGCTACGCTTGCCTGGATCATCAGGAGATTCTCGACGAACAATTTCTCGACCCATTTCTTGGAGTAAATCATGCATCAATAGCTCACCGACTGAATTAACAGTTAAGAGCGATTTCTCAACAAGGACATCTATTCCAATATGTGCATTAAAACCGCTAGCTTCAAGTACCTCTCTTACTTGATCTTTGGCCTCTCCACTAAAGAAACATGCGATGTCTAGAAAAATTTTCTTCTCATTGTCATCTAAACCATCGTAACTTATTTTAAGTGTCTCAAAAACTTCTGAATTACAAATTTTGCCTAGTTTATCCAACACACTTTTCCATGCTGTTAAACCTCTTCCGTGCAGAAAAGATCCCAAGACTTTAAGAGCTAGTGGAAGACCTTTGGCATAATTGGCCACACGATTTGACAAATGAACAAAACTTGGTTCAGGGAAATCTTTCTTAAAGGCATTCCAGCTAAAAAGTTGAAGAGAGTCATCGTTATTGAGTCCTTCAACCTCAAACCGTCTCTCCACTCCGTGTTTAAATAACAAATGCTCATCTCTTGTGGTAATGAGAACTCTGCTCCCCAATCCAAACCACTCTTGATTTCCAGCCAAATATTCTAATTGATGCAAATGGCTCACATCATCAAGAACTAAAAGAACCTTTTTGCCACGTAGAAACCTGCGTATCATTGCTGCTCCTTCATGAACCTCCCATATGTCAATCTTTTCCATCCCGATTTTACAAAGAAGTTGCTTTTGCAGGTGAGGTAGACCACCTTTTTCGACATTACTTCTAACATCAGCTAGAAATATTTGGAACTCAAACTCATGAGAGATTCTCTCGTGCACAACTCTTGCAATAGTTGTCTTACCAATACCGCCCATCCCCCATATCCCAATAAAACAACCATCATTCACCGTTGCATCTAAACACAAATCAATAATTGGTTTCGACCTTGAATCAATTGCAACAAAGTCGCTCACATGACATAATAATGTTGGGCGCAACTTTTTCCATACCACTTGAACAATATCTTTGACAAGCTTTGCTTCAGACCTATGGAAAATAATAGAGTTAGATATATTAGTTCCGAAATGTTTTCACTATTTTCTGCATTGAGTCAAGACAAAACACAATAATCACACACCTAAATGTTGAAGAAAATTGAGGTTCCATCATAAAACTAATGGGCAATATCAAGAGTAAGCACATGCAAGGTTCCCCCTCCCATAAATGTGAGATTCATTCTTAACACGCCCCCTCTTGTGTGGCAAATTTTTAAGCCTAACACGTGGACAACACAATGGGGTGGCGTAGAGCGCGTGTAAATGACTTCACATTAGGACAACCTGCTTTGATACCATGAAGAAAGTTGAGGTTCCACCATAAACCAATTGGCAATATGGAGAGTAGCCCAACTTATGTATAAACCCATGCAAAGTCCCTCCTCCCATTAATGTGGAATTCATTCTCAACATATATGATGTGCATTGTATAAGTATTATCCAACTATAGATGGAATTCTTTTAATGGCATTTATAGCTATGTTCATTGTAATTTGTGATATATTTCTATTCCTCAAACAGAAGTCACACTATGGGTATGGGTGTGTGTGTGGTTCTATGGGTGTGTGTGGGTGTGGGTGTGGGTGTGGGTGCAGGTGCGCATGCGCGTCATTAAATAAGGACATGGTTGCAAGAAAAATCAAAACATTACCAGTCCTTTGAATCCCACCCAGAGAAATTTGCCACTTTCGCCAAAGCATATCTCCAACTTCGCACCTTCTTTTCGTCTACCCTGTCTTTTTCATGTTTATTGAAGGCTTCTGCAAAACATCCTGTTTGCTTTCTTACATTAGAGGGATCAACATTATAAAAAATTGGTAGCACTGCTTCTCTTGCTTCCATGCATTTAAGAATATGTAAAAGTTCGTCCAAGCACCATGATGACGTTGCATAACTTTCCGAGAGAACAATGAGTGCAAATCTTGATTCTTCAATTGCAGTAACAAGTCCGGGAGAAATAGATTCCCCTTTTTGAAGTTTAGGGTCATCCCTAAAAGTTATTATTCCATGACTTTCCAGTGCAGTGTATAAGTGGTCTGTGAATCCCTTTCTAGAGTCTTCACCTCTAAAACTCAAAAATACATCATATTTCCATTGAGGAGTTGAAGGGGAGAAAAATGCACGGGAAACTCTGAAACGCTTCCGAGTGTAATCACCTCTACAACTTAAAAAGACTTCAGGTTTCCATGGAGGACTTGAATGGTGGGGATATGTGCAGGAAGCAGTGAAACCCTTGCGGGCGTCATCACCTCTAAAACTCCAGAAGACATCATATTTCCATTGTGGAGTTGACGTAGGAAAAGGTATACAGGTTCCTCCCATGCTCATCGCCACGGTACTCCCGAAAGGATTCACCATCATTTTAAGACTAGGTTCTTGGATGTACAGTAGACGAGAAGTTCTTTTTGTTGTGTGGTTTCTCTACTGCATAGAAAACACAAAATATGAATGAAACTTTACAAATACACTACAAACTGGCAAAACATCGGTTGCTCTCTCTTTTTATTGCTTTTTGTGTCTTGGCTTCATCTTGTTCGGAATACACTACAAAGACCACACACAGATACATTAATGTATAAATGTTAGCATTTTGGTTATTGCCAATTCTAAACTGCAAAGGATAAATATATGCTTTAAGAACATACATGATCATGTTAGACATTAGTGCCTCTTTAACAGTACAACATCAATAACAAAATTTATTAATTAGAAACAAAATAAAAAAATAGCTAGGATTTGGAAAAGTAAAGAAAAATGTCATGTCAGAGAAAGATTTCGGGAGTTAATTGTACTGACCGTTGAGGTACAACCACTGAACTAACTATGTTTTTATGCTTAAAAGTTAAAACAAATGGGTAGCAGTTGGATTCTTTGGGATTTAATGAGAGATATAAAGACAGGAGGAACTTACTCGGTTTCTTATTGCAAGTCATCATATTTATAGTGCACCATGTTGAGAGTTGTCCCACATCGGTGAGGGACAAGGTTTACTATGTGCTTATATGATATTGGGCTACTCCTCATATTGCCAATTGGTTTTATGGTGGAACCTCAACTTCATCATGGTATCAGAGCATGTTGTCCTCGTGTGAAGCCAAACGGCTACACGCGCTCCACGTCACCCAGTTGTTGTCCACGTGTAGGCTTGAAAATCCGTCACACCTCCGGGGGCGTGTTGAGAGTTGTCACACATCGGTGAGGGACAAGGTTTGCTATGTGCTTATATGATCTTGGGCTACTCCTCATATTGCCAATTGGTTTTATGGTGGAACCTCAATTTCATCACACCAGACAGCGTTTGAACAACTACGATATTGTTTTTAACCATTCTGATTTTAGTTTTTATTTTTTGTTAGATATATAAGGGAAATACATGGAAGACAGGAGGATTAAAGAGTGGTGGAGGAAGGGTTGTGACAACATGAACCTAAAAACTAGAAACTGAAATCAATTTTAAGTAGATGGAAAAGACTGAAGTTCAGGCTTACTTCCTTGGATCAATCTCCTAGATCAATATATTTTCATTCGGTTTTAATTCATATTGCTACCCCTTGTTATCCTAAGTTCTATGCAATATAGATCGAACTTTTAAGGAGCTGTCAAGGTATTTGTTGAACACGAAATTAAGAGCAAGTGTGAGAATAATAAACATTTGTGTGCTTGAATTTGTTTACCTTCTTCTTGTAAAGTGAGTGTCCCTACTGGGCTTACTCCATAGAACTAGCTACCAACCTGCGAACGTAGCTCAAATTGAGTGACTCACGTTAAATGTAGTTTTCATGTTCTCATTTTCGCCTTTATACAATTTTGAATTTGTTCTATGTAGGCACTATAAGAATACACTAACAGCAGTAAAATTAATTAGAGCAATATAGCAAAACATACAGCTATGGAAAAGTTTGGAAGATAAATATGGAAAAACCCCCAAAAGTATATATGGTTAGGGACGAGTATAACCTGGTTTCTTGGCAATTTGAACAGGGGGAACATTCAATTGCTTGCCCTTCACTCTTCAGATATGAAAAATTAGCAGATGGTTAACAACCACTGAATTTAATTGTGTCAATGAAGATGCAGAACAGACAGAGGACCAGACAGAGGACCTTCTACGTACAAAGATGCATTTTAAAAACCTGCGGGGGAAGCTTCCTCTCAAGCTGCAGGCATCTTCCTGCCGACTTGAAATAATAGTTTATTTAAAAACATTGATAATTAGGTGTATTGAGGTTGGTGGGTTGAATTAAAAAAACAAAGAAAGACTTGCAATATTAATCAATATCTCTAGGAAGCAATCTGAATCATCATAAACGACGTTGGAATACTTTAACCAAATAGAGCCGAGAGCTTCGCCTGCAACCGACTGCTGACTTTAGTGCTGACTATTCACTTGGAACTCCCCGCACATAATGTCATTTCGTAATCCTCCATAAAATTAGGTACACATACTCCTACTTGAACAAGAGTTGAGAGATTCAGAAAAGAAAGAAAGAAAATGATAAAATAATAGTTTAATAAAATTGTTCGAGCAAGAAATCTGGCTGGTGGGCGTTCCTGGCTTGAGCACACAGCTCCTCGAGGAGTTGGCACTTTGGTTGATTGTCGGGCTCCTGCTTGTCGCAATACTACAATAGGAAAACAAAGTTAGTTTTGAAAAGTGCCTTTGTAGGGCCTTAGGTGAAGGTCTTGAGGCTCGCAATCAAAACCAACTAAGTGCTTAAGCGTGCCACTGCCATCTCTGTATGGCAGATGTAGAACAAATGTGTTTTAAGCCGATTACTTGTGCCCCAAGTTATTTTTGACTTCTTGTTTATCAAAGGATTGTTGTAGATGGGTTAAGTCTACATTAAGTTCTTTTCTATGCCTTGAGATTAAGGACTTATTATCTTATATGTTTAAGGGGTGAGGGTCTAGATCTGATCAAGTCATCAGTTTAATTCATTTCAATCTTCTTATGACGATAAAACCATTAAATGAACCAGATCTAAGAACTAATGGGGGTTTGAGTCATCAAAAGACTGGAAAACACTTGAATATAAATTGGGGAATGCATTATAACACCAGATCTATTAATTGAAAGACAGAACGAAGAGAGTCGGACAAGATTTCACATTGTCGGGCAAGGTTAAACATCTTGCGGTTTCTTCTCTTGGCAGTTACAAAATGATTGAATGCTAAAGGGGATGACTGGAAAAGAGTTTATACGTGGGAGATCAATACTACAGCATTTAGGAAAAGGTAGCAGAACTATTACATAGACAAAATATGTCTTTCTAAGGAAATCTAAGGCTAAAAGGGTGCAGAGTCTGGACAAAGCACGACTTTCTGGATATTTGCTTGGCTAAGAGACAGGTTGTATGTCTGTTTGTTTGATTGGTTGAGTGTCATTGTCTCTGGGCCCTCTTCCTCATTTTATAGATGAATTAACTTGACTTGTGTTGCTTTTGTCCTTGCCCGAAAGCAATTTGGAGGGTAGGGAACTATCAGTATTTTACATGCTATGCCATTTATAAACTACTTTTGGGCCGAGAGTTGGTGGATTTCCATCGGTTGTCACTTCCTTTGTAAGGACCTAATCTTTGCATTTAATGGGGAATCATCATGTTGTCTCGAAGTGGACCTCTGGGCTTGGTGCTGAGCTTCAGGCAGAAACTCTTCTTATTGAACTCTTTTGGGCTTTCTCTCATCTAAGCCCAAAGTTAAATATTGACCCAAACAAAAATAAAATAAAATGAAAAGAAGAGAGTGTAATAAAATAATTTTGAGCTTATCACGGGCCATTAGATGGAAACGTTTATTAATTTCGGGTTTATGCAGAGGACTGATGCTAAAACTTGCAAAACAACGTGGTTTTAAAAGGCTTCGGTTTGGTCCAATTTTCTAGTTCAATTCGGTTTTTATTTCGATTCAATCCTATAGTTGGTTTTAATTTTTTTTTATTTTTCAATTTTTTAAATTCACCCCTAGTTCAAGAAAAAAAGAAATAATTATTACATTTATCTAAATTATGAAAAATAGTCCGACCTAAATCACATAGCTATAGCAACCTTTTTTTTTTTCTTCCAAATCACCTCCGCAGCCAGTCTCCCACTTGACATCGGAGGACTTTTGCTTATCCAAAACCCCAACACACACTCCCTCCCCCAATTTGAAACTTGAGACTTCACAGACACAACAAAGCTCAACAGCAATGGCTTTACTTCGTCATCTCTCTTTCCCCACCGAACAACTCCTCCCTCTCACTGTCTCACACCTCCCCTCTCTCCAAAACCCACAACACCACTCCAAGCACACTCCGACCAGTCTTACTTTCTCCACCTCTCTTTCCTCCCCCCCTCTCTCTCCCCCAAACCCAATCTCGTTCCTCCTCCTTCAAGGCCAAAAATACATCATAATAAGTACAACTACTGCTAAAACCATTTGTCAGATGATATGAAATATGAATCATGAACATATACGCAATAAAGTTTCCCTTATGGAATCCTCAAATAATCTGGTGCAGATTGGATCACCTAGAGATGAAGAAACAAAAGTCCTACCAGTATAGAAGCATGCAAAAGAAGCTCTAAGAATTAGAAAAACATCGTTCGAATAATAAAACGCAAAGCATATGTATCCTCTACCATATTGAACACATTACAAAGTTCAGTCAAATCATTTACCGGTACTGATTCTTGAAAGACTGGAATCGATTATCGATACTACCAATCCAAATGTTTGAATAAACATCGTTTTCCCTCAAGAGTGAACTGCATTGTAACAGAATCATTTCGACTTAAAAGGATGTTTCCCCTGCAACAAATGCATATTCCCAAGTCAGCAATTCCAGTGTCACTATGATAGAGCATAGACACAAAAATAACCATACCAGTGAAGATCACGGTGCTCAAACTCATATGCAGCTTCAGCCACGACAAAGGAAGCTGTACCCTGGAACGGTAATGCAATCATTTAATAACAAATCAAAGCTTCAGGTATCACCTCTAGAATCCTGTTTTAACATATAATTTACTTGGACCAATCAACTCCGTGCTTCATCAATGTTCAGAAGTACAAAGCTTTCAAGATGTTCGCCACCATTTTCTAAAACAAACACGACATAGCACTGTATGCAAAATTGTGAGTTGCAATATAAACCTACGTAAGTAACATTAACCTCATAATATAAAATTTATTTTTACTCTAGAAGATCACCAAATCTTATGAAAAATAACTCCAACGATGGCTCAAAATACGAACTGTAAATCCAAATTTTGAAATTTAATTGCTTTATCTCCTTACCCGATAAAGCCAGACGATTACTGATTACTAAGCATGCAATTCTTGAAAACCACCGAAATCAAAACAACAACTTCCACTCAATTTCTCAGCAACAGAAAGATCAAGCCAAATCAAAACCAACAACTTTCTATTGGAGTATAAATGTATTTGCTGTGATGGTTTCATTATAAACAGTGTGTAGGATTTAATGTGAACCCTTGGATCATATTCCAATTGGTATTTAGAATTAGATGGTAATGAGTCATAGCTCATGACATGTGTAAGCATCTTACATGATGGCTTAGAAATGAATGGTTGTGATATCTGTGTAATGTTGTGAGAGAGAAAAGCTTTTGCACACTCCTCCAACGATATAACATGTTCTTTGAACTTCTTGCTTAGAGAACAAGTTGAATATATTGAAATCTTAGAAACTCTGTTTTCTGTGTGTGCTTGCTGTTTCATTGAAACTACCCAGAAATCAAACTCTAATATGGCCTCAGAGCCAGGTTGGATCTCAATCTGGGCGTGAATCTGTGACAAGGGTTGCAGCTAAGGAACTCGACAGAGGATCGAGTTTGCTGCGATTGAAGAACAATCTGAAAATCTCAGGGTAACTCGATAACAAGTCTAATATGCCTGGATCGAGTGGTGCTGATCTTCGAGCACCGATTTTCAATGGGGAAAACTTTGATTTCTGGCAGATAAAGATGAAGACTATTTTCAGATCTCACGATCTGTGGGATATGGTTGAAACGGGGTATAATCCTCCGGTGAAGAAAGAAAACGAAGAACTCACTGTCGCTGAGCTAAAGCAGCTGAAGGAGAACATGATCAAGGATGCTAAGGCTCTCGGGATTATTCAAGGTTCTGTGTCCGATGAAATTTTCCCACGAATCGCCATTCTGGAAACAGCAAAAGAAGCCTGGGATATACTGAAGCAAGAGTTTATTGGAGATAAACAGGTGAGATCTGTGAAACTTCAAAGCTTAAGGCGTGATTTTGAATATACTCGAATGGGTGAACATGAATTATTTTCTGTGTATCTTGTGCGTTTGTTTGATCTCATTACGCAAATGAAAAGTTATGGTGAGAGTATTGGAAATCAAAGAATAGTGCAGAAATTATTGATTAGTCTTCCTAGATCCTATGATAGTATTGTAGCTGTGATTGAGAATACACGGGATTTGGAGACAGTTGATGTGCAGGATGTAGTTGCCACTCTAAAAGGGTTTGAGCAAAGAATTGAGAGACACTCTGAAAATAATACGGAAAAAGCCTTTGCTAGTTTAAGTATAGCTCCCAGGAAGAACAATTACAATGGCAATCAAAGTTTTAAACCCACAAAGAACTGGCAGACAAAGAGTAAGAAATGGGATAACAAATCTGTGCACCATCAAGGAAAATTTACTGGGTCTTCTGATAATGTCAAGAATGCTTGTAAGTACTGTGATAAACTTCACTTTGGAGAGTGTTGGTTCAAAGGGAAACCAAGGTGTCATAACTGTGATAAGCCAGGGCATTTTGTCAAGGATTGCAGGTCAAAGAAGGTTACTCAACAGGCCAATTATGCCAAACAAGTGGAGAACAATCCAACCATGTTCTATGTGTGTATGGCTGCTGCAGTGAAGAAGGGAGAAGATGTTTGGTATGTTGATAGTGGCTGCAGTAATCATATGACAGGAAGAGAAGATTTACTGGAGAACATTGATAGAAGTGTTACTGCCAAAGTTGAGATGGGCACAGGGGAGTTGGTTAATGTAGTTGGAAAAGGAGAGTTAATGGTTGCAACTAAGCAAGGCAAACGGTACATCAAGGAGATCATGTTAGTACCTGGTTTAAAGGAGAATCTATTGAGCGTGGGACAAATGATGGAGCATGGATATTATCTTGTGTTTGGGGGAATTGAAGTCAGAATTTATGAAGATTTTACATGCTCTAATCTGGTTGTTAAAATTCCTATGAAGGGAAATCGAAGCTTTCCTTTGAAGTTGCAACCAGGAATACAAATGGCTATGAGGGCAGGTGTTAAACAAGCAGCTGAGATATGGCATAGAAGACTCGGGCATCTAAATATGAAGGCTCTCATGCAACTTCAAGAGCATGACATGGTGACTGGTTTACCTGAGCTCAGAATGAATTCCACAGTATGCGAGGGATGTGCTATTGGAAAGCATTCTAGAGATGTTTTTCCTAAAGAAACAAACTGGAGAGCTGCACTACCATTGGAGTTAATACATACTGATATATGTGGACCGATGCAAACACTTACCAAAACTGGAAACAAGTATTTCATCACTTTCACAGATGATTGTACCAGAATGGGATGGGTCTATTTTCTGAGAAACAAGTCTGAAGCATTTGGCATATTTAAAAGGTTCAAGGCAACTGTTGAATTACAAAGTGGATTCAAAGTGAAGAAATTAAGGAGTGACAGGGGAGGGGAGTATACTTCTCTGGAATTCTCTCAGTATTGTGAAGATCTTGGCCTAGAAAGACAACTCACAGTGGCCTATTCTCCTCAACAAAATGGTGTTGCTGAGAGAAGAAATAGGACCATTGTAGAAATGGCTAAATGCATGATGTTGGAGAAAGGGATTCCATTTGAATTTTGGGCAGAAGCAGTTAACACTGCAGTCTACATTCTCAATAGATGTCCTACCAAGGTTTTGCATAAGAAGACTCCATTTGAAGCTTACAGTGGAAGAAAGCCTGGAGTAAAACACTTAAAAGTGTTTGGATCCTTATGTTATGCACAGGTTCCATCACAGATGAGGCAGAAACTGGATGCAACAAGTGTAATGTGCATATTCCTTGGCTATGGAACGTGTGAAAAGGGTTACAGGTTGTTCAATCCTAAAACTAACAAGATTGTTATCTCTAGAGATGTAATCTTTGATGAAAACTCTTGTTGGGATTGGAAATCTGGTAATAAGAAGACTATGTCCATCTCAGTCCCAAGTGATGTTGATGGAAGCAAAGAGAATGAGGCTGAAGCTGTTGAAGATGATGCAGTATTTGAATGCACAAAATTACTACAGGAACAAAATGAGCAAGTTATTGCTTCTTCTTCAAGACAAGAAGAGCAAATGGATTACACTAGTTCACAAGTGTATGATCATACTCCATTAAGGTTCAGAAGCTTGAATGAAATCTATGAAAGGTGCAATTTCTGTGTGATAGAACCTGAATGTTTTGAACAAGCATCAGGAGATGAGGCTTGGAGAAAAGCTATGTCCACAGAGATTGAGATGATCGAAAAGAATGACACATGGGAGTTGGTCAAAAGGCCATTTGATAAACTTGTAATTGGTGTAAAGTGGGTTTACAAAACAAAACTTAATCTGGATGGTTCAGTGCAGAAGAACAAGGCACGGCTAGTGGCTAAGGGTTATTCTCAAAAGCCTGGAGTGGACTTCAACGAGACCTTTGCACCTGTGGCAAGACTTGATACCATTAGAACTCTAATTGCATTGGCAGCTCAAAAGGAATGGAAGTTGTTTCAATTAGATGTTAAGTCTGCATTCCTAAATGGTACACTGCATGAGGAAGTATATGTGGACCAACCACAGGGATTTGAAGTTCAAGGACAAGAAGATAAGGTCTACAAGTTGAAAAAGGCTTTATACGGTCTGAAACAAGCTCCCAGAGCTTGGTATGACGAGATAGACAATTATTTCAATCGATCTGGTTTTAAGAAAAGCCAAAGTGAAGCTACTTTGTATATAAAGTTCAGTGATGCAGGTGTGCTTATTGTATCTCTGTATGTAGATGACATTATCTACACAGGAAATTCTGATGAAATGATTCAAGAATTTAAGAAGGATATGATGAAGCAATATGAGATGTCAGATCTGGGATTGTTACATCATTTTCTTGGTCTGGGCATAATTCAAACTGACAAGAGTATATTTATTCATCAGAAGAAATATGCCAAGTCACTTCTTGAGAAATTTGGATTGAAAGAATGTAAAGCTGTAAAAACACCACTTGCAGTTGATGACAAGTTATCTAAGGAAGATGGAAGTGAGGATGCTGATGAAAGTTTGTACAGGACAGTGGTTGGTAGTCTGTTATACCTGACAGCTACTAGACCTGATCTAATGTATGCATCATGTTTGCTGGCAAGGTTCATGCACAAACCTACTAGAAAACACATGGGGACAGCTAAAAGAGTCTTGAGATATGTGCAAGGCACATTGGATTTTGGAATCGAATATGTGAAAGGAAAAGCTGCTGTGTTGATAGGCTACTGTGATAGTGATTGGGCAGGAAGCTTGGATGACATGAAGAGTACCTCAGGCTATGCATTTAGTTTAGGTTCAGGAGTGTTTTCTTGGGCTTCTGTTAAACAATGCAGTGTGGCTTTATCTACTGCAGAGGCCGAGTATGTAAGTGCTGCAGAAGCTACAACACAAGCAATGTGGTTGAGGTTTGTTTTATCTGATTTTGGAGAAGAACAAGTGGAAGCTACACCTTTGTTGTGTGACAACACTTCTGCCATAGCCATGTCTAAGAATCCAGTATTTCATCATAAAACCAGGCATATTAATCGGAGGTATCATTTCATAAGAGATGCCATTCAAGATGGGACAATTGAACTGCATTATTGCAGCACAGAGGAGCAATTGGCAGACATCTTTACCAAGGCTCTTCCTAAGGATCGATTCGAATACTTGAGAACTGCTCTTGGTGTGAAATCAGCAAAACATTTAGAAGGGAGTATTGGAGTATAAATGTATTTGCTGTGATGGTTTCATTATAAACAGTGTGTAGGATTTAATGTGAACCCTTGGATCATATTCCAATTGGTATTTAGAATTAGATGGTAATGAGTCATAGCTCATGACATGTGTAAGCATCTTACATGATGGCTTAGAAATGAATGGTTGTTATATCTGTGTAATGTTGTGAGAGAGAAAAGCTTTTGCACACTCCTCCAACGATATAACATGTTCTTTGAACTTCTTGCTTAGAGAACAAGTTGAATATATTGAAATCTTAGAAACTCTGTTTTCTGTGTGTGCTTGCTGTTTCATTGAAACTACCCAGAAATCAAACTCTAATACTTTCAACTAAATTGCACAAAAGAGTCAAAATTTAATTGCTATACAGAATGATCGGTTCAATAAAAAACATTACATCAAACTGAAGAAACTAAAACAAAAGTATAGCAAATTATATACCTAAAAATGTCAAGCAACCAAGGCCATAATTAAAATGTTTCGCTTTAAGCAGATAATAGTGAGAGGGTGAGGATGAACATGCTACTATGAATTGCAGATTCGAGTGGATGAAGCTCTGTGTTTCAAAAAAACGTTCATATAGTTCACCTGCAAGGATCATCACACAGCCAAAAATTAGACAGATTTGTACCAAGGAATACATAAGGAACGAAGAAATGGGGAAAAAAATCTACCAACAGAGGAATGAGAAGCAAACACCAGGAAATTATGAAGAAGCACATAAATGAGCACAATGAAACCAAAAAATTCGAATTATGGTTTTAACAAAGCAAACGGAAAACAAAACAATAAACAATGATTTTCAAACAATGCATAACCTGTTGAATCAGAGGAAAAAACTGAAAACCCATACCCTCCCATACATCCCTCAATAGAAAATGATAACTAGAATCAAATCTAATCAAGGATTTACACAATCACACTTAAACTAGGAATGTTTACAACAAGTAATAATTACATTTCATCTAAATTACGAAAAATAATCCAAACTTCTAAATCACGCTGTTATAACCAATTTTATTCCAAATCTCCTTTGTTGCTAGTCTCCCACTTAACACCGGGTGATGTTAGGGAGACCAAATTTGACACGCCCCGACCATGGTATTCCCAAATACCAAGATGGGTACATGTTGGCCAACACCCGAGGGTGACGAAGCCATTTTAATATGCATGTAAGTGATGATGGTAAATGAATGTAAGTAAAATATGTAAATATAAAGAAGTAAGAAAATGTAGAAACGTGTTCAGAGCATACAACTAATCATAATAAAAAGGTACGTAGAAAGGAATGGGTCCTACACTGAGAAGACTCGAATATATCTATGCAGGAGTGCCCTGATGCCGAAATTGTACGCCTCGATTCTAAATCCTGAAGGGGGCACAAAACAAAGCGTGAGTAGACCAAAGTTTATAATAATAATAAGTAAAATCATTTTTCTTTTGAACATACTAACCCTCTATTTTGAAAAGCTCATATAATACTACATAATAGGTTTTCTAAAAAAACTCTACATGCTATGAAAACGTTCGTACGATAAGATCAATAAAGTACTCAAATAAGTGTATCATATTTGCCCGAAGGTCTATCCATCACCCGATGGTGAAGCTATACGACTCTGGATTACGCCAGAGAAGAAATATACATAACACACCGACATTAGTCGTGGCTAGTGAAGCTGTCCGACATTGGTTTCGCCAGTGAAGTTGGGAGTATGTCATAAATATCTCACTGCTCCTCAACTGTGTCCTATGACCATACACAAATACATACTCATGTTGTGTGTATGTGTTATATGATTACCCACTAAGTAAGCACTGAAAAAATAAACACATTTTTCATATCAAATCTCGAAACTTCAAAGCTCAAACATCATATCATAAATCCATATGAGCGTTCTAGCTCAAATCATTATCTCATAAACCATCATATATCGTAAAGCGTAAAAAGTCATGGTTTGTAAATCTTTCGTAAACGTAAATTCAATAAAGCATAACATTTTCATAAAATGTAAATTTGATGAATCATCAAATCAAGCTTTTCATGAATGCAAGCCTAGCATTTAATAAATATCATGCAATTTAAGAAGGGGTCCACTCACAGATGCTCTGTCGCCGAAGAGCGGTTCGAGCTAGAGATGACGGGATCACCACTAATAAACGCACCCTAGGCACATAAAAGGACCAATTAGTGAAACCCTGCTAAGACGATTGAATTTGGGAAAACGGACGTCTAATTCGGGACTTAAAAAAACCTAAGGATGGACCTCCGGTTCCCCCAAGCGCCGCCACGTGCTGAGTTGAGTCGCTGTAAAGTGGGCTGGAAAAGTCGTCGACTCCGCCGTGGTCGGGACCGTGGACAGTGGCGGAGCATAGTACCTCTGGTAGAGGCGCGTGTGCTCCAGGCATCGAGAATTGCAGCATTACACGCCCGCAAGTACACTATCCTCGCATTCTCCACAAAATCTGCAGATTTTGTAGGTGGAAGGGCCAACTTCCGGAGCTCATTCCGAGCTCAATACAACACCAAATTGAGTAATTCAAGGTCCTAGGGAAGAAATATATACCCTTTCGAGGCTCGATAAAGGTCAAAGCTGGCCGAAAAAATGACTAAAAAGTGGCTAAATGGCCACGGTTTTGGGATTTCTAGAAAATGCACAATGCCTCCCATTAGGTTTTCCTTGCATCCAGGTGTGGTCAGCACCTAAACCTAGCCTAATCTAACACTAAAATATGATCTAAAACATTATAAGGGGTTTACCTTCGCCGTAGATGGTGGAACTCGCTGGAGAACACAAGCACAGTGGTAGTGCCACAGTACTGAGAAAGAATGAGATGGTGGTTGTTGTCACTGCTATATGGTGGTGGTTGGTTCTGGCTTGACGGGAAGGGTGGCGAAACCACCCCCTGTGGTGGATTAGAAAGAACGAGAGAGATATGAGGGAAGAGAGGGATGAGAGTTATGTGAGTGAGATAGAAAAGGTTCACGGGAAAAATAGAGAGGCTAGGAGACCAAAAAGCAAGGGTGGCCCCCACTGGCTCACCAAATAGGCAAGAAAAGACGAAACGGGAAAATATCTCGTGAATGTAAAATTACCGAAATGCCCCTATCGCTCCAAATTTCCTAAAATCTTTGTTCTAACTTCAAACTCGATTGTGCTTATGCCCACGCGTTCATAGCGACGAATACTACAAGGATATGCTAAGGAAAAAAGTCTTATGCGACACAATAAGATGGTAAACAAAAGTCAACGTTTTAGCCTCAAAGGGTATTTTTGTAAATTCATGTTTTAAAATTATAAAAACCATAGGATTTGGGGACGGGTTGTTACAAAATTTTTAAACCAAATTGTGTAAATCAAATGATGTGGTTGTTAATGATTGAATTATTAATGAAGTGTCAATTAACGTGATTATTTTTTATGAGAAATTTTATTTGGACCAGTTGTCTTATCTCTACACCCAACTAAAACATTTTCTCTATTAAACTTCCAAGTTTACCCTTAAATAAATAAGAATACAAAAATAAATATTGGTATTTTTATCTCTGCACCCAATATTGCTGCACTCCTCCATTATTTCCGACGAAACCCACCCAAGTGACAACAAAAAATTCTATCAAGATCACGAACAACCATGGGCTCCAAAATTTTCAATTGGGATTATTTATTGGAAATTTCAAGGATCAATTATCAATACCATATCCAGTAATATAATCGAAATCCAATTCGTGTAAAAGTAGTTTCATCCACGGTACAATTTGGAGAACCCAAAAAAGAAAATAAGTAGAAGCTGCAAAACAAAACCACTTTTGTGAAGGAGAAGCTGCGGGAAGCCATAACTGCTCCAGTGAAAGAGCTCCCATGGAGAAAAACAGCAAATGCAACACTGGAGTAGATGCTTCTGCTTGGAAAAAAAGCATTCATATGGTCATATGTTACGTTGGGCACCCTCAACTTCTTATCAGACATCATATTTTCCATCTCCATAAACTATAAATTGGTGATACCATTTGGTGTGTTTGTTGGGTACTTCTTGACTGATAATTTGAAGGAGACATTGAAGGAAGTGATTTCCAGGTCGGAGGAGAATGCCAATGGGATAGCAGTTTGTTTCGCCAAAAATAATGGAGGGTGGAGTGGTGCGCTAGGTTTTAGGTCATTAGGTATACAGATAGAAACATCTATTTGTTGTAAACAGTGGGTATGTTTGCTCACATATGTATAGTAAAGTACCCATGTGTATAGTAAAGTATCACATGCGAATAGTAAGTTTTGTAAGTTTTCATTGAGGTGACTCTATAAATAGAGCACTTCGGTTGTTCAATGAAGTAGAACATCAAGAAGAGAAAAGGAAGAAATATAATACTCTCAGTATCCCTCATTTTCTAATATCTGCAATACTTTTGTCAGTGTGATATTTTGCACCACTTTGTCCTAATTCTTACCAAAGGTTATTTCTCTACTTTTGCCTATTTATAACACGTTATCAGCACAACTCTCTAATCATTTCTCATTTCCCTTCACCGAAAGAAAAAAAAAAAGTTTCCTCTAAGGTTTTTACTGTTCTTCTTCTTCCTCTGCCTCAATTGCTGGATATACCCTCGAGAAGAACTGTTTGCACCATGTTTACTTCTAATTCTCAAACTAACAGTTACTTATATCTTTGATTTCTTGTTTGGTGTAGATATTGACTACTAACCCACTGATTATTTATGCAATCCAAGATGGTGCGGTACTATCGCCTATCTTGGACTGCAGATCTAATTTTACTGCAAATTTTAAGTGGAACGGTATAATCGTCCACCCTATCCTGCATATTTAAATTTACCTGCTATTTAATTTTATCGCAATTTTAGGTGGTGTGGAATAATCACCCACTTTGCTCTGCATATTTAAATTTTATCGCAATTTCAGGTGGTGCGGTATAATTGTCCACCCTACTTTGCATATTTAAATTTTATCGCAATTTCAGGTGGTGCTGTATAATCGTCTGCAATTTTAGGTGGTGCGGTATAATCGTCCACCCTGTTTGCATATTTAAATTTTATCGCAATTTTAGGTGGTGCGGTATAATCGTCCACCTTACTCTACATATTAAAAATTTTCCTGCTGTTTAAAGTAGTGCAGAATAATCACCCATCCTATACTTGTTTCATGAGAATGGTGCTGTACAATTGCCCTTCTCATTAATCATGTAAATCTCAAACCTGAAGTTTCGAGTACTTATCATTTTGGCCTGAAGATCAAAAATTTGTAAGAACCAGAAGTTCTAACAATATATTCCTTCAGAACACATATTATTGCAAGTTCTTACACACCTTATTTTTCTTTCAGAAAAGAAAATGGCAAACTTGGTAAAGCTTGATTTTGCTGCCCTGGACATCACTGGGAAGAATTATCTTACCTGCGTACTGAATACCAAGATCCATCTGGAAGCAGCAAATCTTGGAGATACAATCAGGGAAGAGAGCAGCTCATCCTCTCAAGATCGGGCAAATGCCATGATTTTTATTCGTCGCCATCTTGATGAGGCACTAAAGAGCGAGTACTTAACGGTTGAAGATCCGTTAGCCCTTTGGAAGGCCTTGAGAAACAAATACAATCACCAGACAACGGTGATTCTTCCAAGAGCTCGTTATGACTGGACTCACCTAAGGATCCAGGATTTCAAGTCAGTGGCTGAGTACAATTCGGCGTTGTTCAGAATTACCTCTCAGATGAAGCTCTGTGGGGATACTATTACTGAGGAGATGTTATTGGAAAAGACTTTCAGCACATTTCATGCCTCTAACATGCTCATGCGGCAGCAGTATAGAGCGCGAGGCTTCACCGAATACAACCAGCTGATATCTGTGCTTCTGGTAGCTAAACAGAACAATGAGCTCCTAATGAAAAACCATAATTCCCGACCTACTGGATCAGCACTGTTCCTAGAAGTGAATGTTGCTTCTCTTGAAAGGAATACCATATCCTCATGTGGCAATAATTACAAACGAGTACGTGGCCACAAGCGAGGCCGGTGGAACGGGAAAGGCAAGAACCATGGTGTCCAGTTTCACAACCAGGTTCCAAGGCATAATCCAGGCCCGAGCTTTAAAAATGCAAATCGCCAGAAAGGAAAGGCTCATATGAACACTCCTAGAAATCCTGAAGGAGTTTGCCATAGGTGTGGTGGCAACGGACATTGGGCGCGTACTTGTCGCACCCCAAAACATCTAGTGGAGCTGTATCAAGCCTCATTCAAGGAGAAGGGTGTCGAGATCAATTTCTTCGACTAGGCTCAACCAATGGAAACCCCTGATCCAGTGACCAATTTATCAAGACAGTTAAACACAACCCATCTGGATGCTACATACTTTATTAATTAAAGAAGGAATGAAGTTTATGGGTCCGATTGAATTATTTATGTTTAATGTACTCTTGTTATTTGTACTTGTGGTTTAATGCTCACATTTTCAATTCAATAAAAGTAGTATTCCAGTATGAATAAACTGCTGTTTCTTTACTCAGAGAACATAGATAAAAATTATGGTTATTCTCAAAACAAGATCAATGGCAGAGACTTTTGTCTTGCAGACAGCGCAACCACGCATTCAATACTTCAAGATCGAAAGTATTTCTCGAATTTGGTACTTGCAAAAGTAAAGGTAACAACAATATCAGGGCAATCAGATGTAATTGAAGGCTCAGGAAAAGCCCATATTATGTTACCAAATGGAACAATATTGTCCATACATAATGCATTATACGCTACTCGATCCATTCGAAATTTGTTGAGTTTTAAAGACATACGTCTAAATGGATACCACATTGAAACGAAAAGTGTAGAAAATGTGGAATATTTATGCATTGCCTCCAATGATACCCAGAAGCGTATATTGGAGAAGTTGCATGGTTTATCGAGTGGATTGTATTATACATACATAAAGACAGTTGAGGCATATACTATCATGAACCAGAAGTTCATTAATTCAAAGGTTTACATGTTTTGGCATGACCGTCTGGGTCATCCAGGATCTACCATGATGCGTAGAATCATTACCAACTCCAATGGACATCCATTATTGAGCAGACACATTGATGTCTCAAATGATAACCCTTGCAAGGCTTGTTCCCAATGGAAGTGGGTAATTAGACCATCACAACTAAAGGTTGATGATGAATCCCCATCATTTTTGCAAAGAATTCAAGGGGATATTTGTGGACCTATTCAACCACCTTGTGGACCATTTCGATATTTTATGGTTTTGGTTGATGCATCTACCCAATGGTCACATGTTTGCCTATTGTCTACTCGAAATGTAGCTTTTGCGAGACTTATTGCTTAGATAATTAAGTTGCGAGCACAGTTCCCAGTCATCCCATTAAGTCAATCCGACTTGATAATGCTGGTGAATTTACATCTCAAACCTTTGATGATTACTGTATGGCACTGGGCATTGATGTTGAACACCCTGTTCCTCATGTCCATACTCAAAATGGTTTACCAGAGGCATTTATCAAGCGACTTCAATTAATAGCCCGCACTCTGCTCATGAAAACGAAATTGCCAGTCTCTGCATGGGGACATGCCATATTACATGCTGCATCATTGGTTAGATTGAGACCCATAACCAACCACCAATATTCATCAATACAACTCGTGTTTGGACATCAACCAAACATTTCACATTTACGAGTTTTTGGTTGTGCTGTTTATGTACCTATTGCACCGGCACAACGAACTAAAATGGGACCTCAGCGCAGACTGGGAATTTATATGGGTTTTGATTCACCATCTATCATTAAATATTTGGAACATTTGACAGGTGATATATTTACAGCTCGTTTTACAGATTGTCATTTTGATGAGACAGTCTTCCCGTTGTTAGGGGGAGAAAAGACCGTTCTAGAAGAACGACAAGAGCTAACATGGATTGTTCCCACCTTATCTCATTTTGATCCACGAAGCACTCAATGTGAAAATGAAGTGAAAAAGATCGTTCATCTTCAAGGTATTGCTAATCAAATGCCAGATGCATTTAATGATGCTTCGAAAGTGACAAAGTCACATATACCAGCTGCAAATGCACCTGCAAGAATTGATGTCCCTGTTGGACAAAATAAAGTGGCAGTGAATGATTCATCCAGTGCACGCCTGAAGCGTGGTAGACCCCCATGTTCAAAAGATTCAGCCCCTCGAAAGAGAAAGATGAGGGCACAATTGAACCCAAATGATATCATTCAAGAAAAGAAATTGAATGATAAATCCACAATTCATGATTCTGTACTTCCAGAAAAAGAAAATGTCCTTGATGAGACACATGTCCCTGAAGAGACAAAAGTACATGAAAGCAAAGAAATATCCATAAATTATGTATGTGCTAATGAATTATGGGATCGAAATGAAATAATCATTGATGACATGTTTGCATTTACAATAGCCAATGAGATTACATTAAGTGATGACATTGAGCCCCACTCTGTTGAAGAATGCAAACAGAGACAAGATTGGCCTAAGTGGAAAGATGCAATCCAGGCAGAATTAAATTCCTTGGAAATGCGAAATGTTTTTGGACCAGTAGTCCAAACCACGCCTGGTGTAAACCCCGTGGGTTACAAATGGGTATTCACAAGGAAACGCAATGAGAAAAACGAGATTGCAAGATATAAAGCAAGACTCTTTGCATAAGGTTTTTCACAAAGACCTGAAATTGATTATGAAAAGACATACTCTCCTGTAATGAACGCAATTACGTTCCGTTACTTAATAAGTTTGGTGATTTCAGAAAAACTTGACATGTGACTTATGGATGTCATCACCTCGTATCTATATGGAGAATTAGATACTGACATATATTTGAAGGTCCCAAAAGGACTTAAGTTGCCTGAACAACTAACAAACCACGAGATATGTTCTCAATCAAATTAAGGCGATCACTGTATGGGCTGAAACAATCTGAGCGAATGTGGTATAATCGTCTCAGTGAGTATTTGATTAAAGAATGATATGCCAACAATGTTATCTGGCCTTGTGTGTTCATTAAGAAATCAAATACTGGATTTGCTATAGTGGCAGTATACGTCAATGATATGAACCTAGTTGGAACCCCTGAAGAGCTCAATAAAACTGCTGAATATCTGAAAAGCGAATTTGAAATGAAAGACCTTGGGAAAACAAAATATTGTCTCGGCCTGCAGATCGAGCATTGTGCTAATGAAATTTTGGTCCATCAATCAGCTTACATTGAAAAGATACTGAAGTGATTTGGCATGGACAAGGCTTATCCACTTAGCATCCCAATGGTCGTTCGTTCTTTGGACATTAAGAAAGATCCATTCCGTCCAAAAGAAGATGATGAACTGGTACTTGGTCCAGAAGTACCATATTTGAGCGCAATAGGTGCTTTATTGTATTTAGCACAATGTACTAGACCAGATATAGCTTTTTCAGTTAACTTGTTAGCCAGGTACAGCTCTGCTCCAACAATTCGTCATTGGAAAAGAGTCAAAGATGTTCTACGATACCTTCGTGGGACAATAGATATGGGTCTCTTCTACTCAGACAAGCCCACAAATGATCCGATCCTTGTTGGATACGCAGATGCTGGTTTTCTCTCCGATCCGCATAAAGCCCGCTCACAAAATGGATATGTGTTCACTGATGGAGATACTGCAATTTCATGGCGATCAACGAAGCAAACGCTAGTTGCTACATCTTCCAATCACTCAGAAATAATTTCTTTACATGAAGCAAGTCGTGAATGTTCTTGGTTAAGATCAATGATCCATCACATCCGGAATTCATGTGGTCTACCTTCAAAGACAGACACTCTAACTGTCATCCATGAAGATAATGCAGCCTGTGTCGCCCAGATGAAGAAAGGATTCATCAAGGGTGATAAGACTAAACACATATCTCCAAGATTTTTCATTGCACATGAACTTCAGAAGGGTAAAGTTATTGAAGTTAGACAAATCCGTTCCAATGAAAATTTAGCAGACTTGTTCACTAAATCTCTACCAAAGTGCACATTTCAGAAGTTAGTGCAGGGAATCGGATTACGTCGGCTTATAAATTTGAAGAATGCGGAATCAGGGGGAGATACAATTCAGGGGGAGCATCCATGATACATGCATGTTGTACTCTTTTTCCTTCGATTAGGATTTTTCCCATTGGGTTTTTCCTATCAAGGTTTTAACGAGGCAACATAAGCATGCTCAACACCATCCAGATAAAGTTGTACTCTTTTTCCTTCGCTATGGTTTTTTTTCCCACTTGGTTTTTCCAAGCAAGGTTTTAACGAGGCAACTGATACTGATATGTGGGCATCCAAGGGGGAGTGTTGTAAATAGTGGGTATGTTTGCCCACATGTGTATAGTAAAGTACCACATGTGTATAGTAATATGTATAGTAAAGTACCACATGTGTATAGTAAAGTATCACATGCGAATAGTAAGTTTTGTAAGTTTTCATTGAGGTGGCTCTATAAATAGAGCACTTCGGTTGTTCAATGAAGTAGAACATCAAGAAGAGAAAATGAAGAAATATAATACTCTCAGTATCCCTCATTTTCTAATATCTGCAATACTTTGATATTTTGCACCACTTCGTCCTAGTTCTTACCAAAGGTTATTTCTCTACTTTTGCCTATTTATAACGCTATTTTTATTTTCTTATTTATTTATTTAAGGTTAAACTTGAAAGTTTAGTGGATAAAACCTTTTAGTTGGGTGTAGACTAAGATAACTGGGTTCAAATAAAAATTTTCATTTCTTATTTATGACATATTATTTAATTTAAAATTTTAGCCTCCTTAACATGATGTTTGACACCCTACTTGAAACTTCAGACTCCCACCCTCGGAAAGAGATCCCTTCGGATCTCTTCCATCAAGGTTCAAGGTCACCGAATCAAGTGATATGGGCCATTGAAATTTCATTTAACAGGCCACCTGTTTTTATTCTTTAAAATTTATAGCCCACCTGATTTGATAATTTAAAAATTATAATATTTTTTTTACTGTTAGATAAAATTTCAAAGATCCGGATAACATTGGGGGGAAGAGATCCGGTGAGATGTTTGACACCCTACTTGAAACTTCAGACTTCACAGACAACAAAGCTCAACAGCAATGGCTTTACTTTGTCATCTCTCTTTCCCCACTGAACAAGTCCTCCCTCTCACACCTCCCCTCTCTCTCCAAAACCCACGACGCCTCTCCAAGCACACTCCGACCACTCTTTCTCTCTCCACCTCTCTTTCCTCCCCCTCTCTCTCTCTCCCCCAAACCCACTCGTTCCTCCTCCTTCAGGGCCAAAAAGCTCGGGAATTTCGTCCTTCAATTCTCCGCCGCCGCCCAAGACCAAGCTCTCAACGAAACCCCAGTCCTCGAGCGGAGCCCATAGAGTTCTCCAACACAAGACTGCTTGCCAGAATGTTCCTTGGCATTGCATCCCGGAAGACATCCGTACCGTGTTCGAGAAGTACGGCACCGTCGTCGACGTTGAGGTTGTCATTTTTCTCCATTTTTCTCTGGTTTGAAGGAGAATTATTTTTGTTGGGTATTAATAATTTGTGATTTTATTTGATGGGTTTTGATTGTGGTGGTGTAAGCTTGCCATGTATGACAAGACCAGGAACAGGGATTTGGCATTTGTAACCATGGGTTCGCCCGAGGAGGCTCGTACGGCTCTGGATAATCTCGAATCGTCTGTAAGTATATCGGGTTCTGTTATCTTATGTGAATGCTTGTGTTGTTGTAAGTTTAGTTTTATGCTTGGTTTGGTCAGTTAGAAAGACTACTAGTTGGGAAAGTGAAATGAAATTTGGGAATTTTATAGTTTTTCGCTGTATGAGAGGTAGCGTTCTACTATTCTATTTGACTACTATTTTGTGTTTGTTTCGTTCGTATTGGAAATTCGTTGCTCTCTAAAAATATAAGAAGAGAATTTTAGTTCTTTGTTTCATGTATATTTGTGTGCACTTTTCCTGTGCCTGTACTTTGGAGCTGAATTTATTGGTGAAATTCACTGGTATCCCTTCGACTTAAGTTTAACCTCCGTATTAGGCCCTTTATCTGGGAATGCAGTTATTCATCTGATTGGAGGTGGCATATGAGTACTAATTTAAGGGCATAATTTGTTATCTTATTCCTAGAAGGGAGGTCTACTGTTTCATCTCTTCATTTGTAAATGATAAAAGTCATGCATTCAGTCACCGAGAGAGCATAAATGACAATCTCTTAGAGGCGTCCAACACCTCTAGAAACCAGTTAACTCCATCATCATCGTCATCAATTCATGCCAAGACATCCTTTCTCATGGCATCATTATTTAGCATCATACCCTATCACACACTTACTTCTTTACCTTCTTCCGTTGGTTTGTGATCTTCTTACCTTTGTTGAACATACCTTCAATTTGTGTTCAACCTGCAGAGCTACTCCAACATCAAATAACAAGGGATTGAGCTGGAACTATGGTATACTGTACTTCTACTGTGCACATTTTAGTTTTTATTATTTGTGGAGGTTGTGAAGGTTTCCTCATCCACTGGGTTTGTTCCTCTTCTTGTACCGAGACTTTTTGGTTGTAGGAGAGTCACAAAGTGGCAAATTTTGAAAACAGGAGAAAGCAAGAGAGGATTTAACATGAAGTTTTAAGGACATGAGCAGAGATATATGTTTGAATGGAGTGATAGGGTGGTGAAGATTAGAAGATGTTTTAGGGAAAGGGAGAGGGAAGAAGTCAATGGAAGTAGTGCTGCCACCGTTTTCTCAATATTTGAGAATGAGATCACAATTTCTATTCCCTTGAATAAGTTTTCCATATGCCACTGAGTGAGTACTCCCTTCAGTAATGTTAAAGGACCAAACATACAGAGTATAGTTTAAAGGGTTAAGTGTCTCATTTTGAAGTTCAAGGATCAATGTAACATTTGGGTTAACGAGTAATTTTTTTCCAAGTTGATACGTTTGCCTTTTCCTTTATATTTTGATGCACTAAATGTATGATACTTATGCGGCTTCCTTATCATATTGTCTAGTAAATGATTTTCTCTTATTTTGAAATGCCTTACAGGAAATGGAGGGTCGTGTCATAAAGATGGCTTATGCCAGGCCGAAAAAGATGAAGATTCCTCCCCCTTCTTCGCAACCCAAGCCAATAACTTTCAATTTGTATGTGGAAAATTTGCCATATGAAGCAAGGTCTAAAGATCTCAAGGAGCTCTTCGATTCAGAGGATTATAATGTTGTTACAGCAGAAATTGTATTCCAAAATAACCTGCGAAGGTCCACAGGATATGGATTTGTGGGCTTCAAAACCAAGACCGAGGCTGAGGCAGCTCTTTCTGCTTCCCACAGGAAGGTAATTTTCCCCTTGGAAACTTCTTTTCCTGCAGCTGCTTATGGGAAGGCGAATTCGTGTGGCACGCGGTAAACAATTTGTTAAAGTACCAAAAACAGAAAGTTCAGAGTTGGGTGATAAATCTACCGAATTGAATTCTAGTGTCGAGGAAGTGAACACAGTTGTCAAATGTCAATGATACAAACTGAATTTGGCTGGCACGGTGAAATTTCTGCATTATCTTCATATCATATTTGTGTAGGTATGTCCTCTCTTTAAATCATGTTCCGCTTGTTTGAAACTAATGTAGCTAGTTATGTGGTATTCCCTTTTAATCTTTGTTTAGCTTTGTTATAAAGAATTTGTTAGTTGGACAATTAGGTCTTTGGGTGACTTGGAGCATTAGTTGCTTTACTCGAATGTGCATTCGGTTCCCGATTTCTGCAGTAACTCCTGCATCATTTAAACTACCTCAAAATAGATATTGGCTGTAAATTGCTCATGCTTTCATCCAGCAGTTTAATTACATAAATTGAAGGTAAACTCTGGTATTTTTGCATGACCCATCGGCCCAAAGTTGAATGGAGGTCGTCACATTTTTGGCAACTAACTTCCAATAATATTGAGGCATGATATAAGAATGCAGACCTTACTAATAGCTTCTGCATTTAGCTTTATTCAAGCACTTGTGTTAGACAAATATCTGTGCTTTGGAATACCATCATAGTGCTTAAAAAGTCTCTCCACCTCCCTCTCGTTTGTAGGAACATATTTATATGCTCACTCGTACTTTCCCTGCATACTCGCTGAGATTTTCACCGTCTTTGGGTCTGTCGCTTGAGTACTTGTACAAGGTTGCTGGAAGGCTAGAGGCTGCTTATGTACGCAAGCTACAAGTTTGGATAGATTGAGCTATTTATACTATAAAACGTTTTAGTGTCTTGATATGTATCTTGTCACCTAATAGTCCAAAACTTTAGGTTAAACATACATTTTTGAGATCCTTATTTCTTATACATGTGACATATAGTCTTCATTTTAAAGAAATAAATGGTAACCTAATCAAGTTTCAATTGTTTTCGTTTTTCTAATTTATGACACAAGGAACTACAAACTTGACATTATGTCGACTTGGGAAAAGAAGTATCACTCGACTCATGCCGATGAACGCCCAAAAGAACATCAACCTATAGAAAGAAACTTTGTAATCTTTCCCTACATTATTAGAGTGAATAATGTGTCTTCAATTGAAAAGAAAAACACAACCAGAAAAGGGACTGAATGCTTTTGACGTTGAGATTTTACCAAAGGATTAGGTACATGCATTATGGCATTGGAGATTTTTCTGGATTTGTTTTGGAACTTGTCCACTTCTAGTCTATTTCTTACAGCATGCTGAAAGTATAAATAGATATTCCTTGCATCCACCTCCTCATAGGGTGGATACATCTCTACCTATTGTGAATAATGTCATTTTATTTAGGATACAAATTTGATAATCAAAACCATTCAATTTCTTAATTTTTATTTGAAGATTGCTCCTACAAAAAATTATTTAAAACGGAGATCGTTTTGTTATTCAATGTATGGAATAAATTGATAGTGTAGGCACCAATCAATATTTTTATGATAAACCGCCTATTTATAGGACATATTTGGATGATTAAGCGATCTACAATCGAATGTGTTTTTTAGAAATGATGATTAAGAAACTAAAAGGTTTTGATTATGAATTATTACCATGTAAATACATTATTCATAAGGGGTCCGCACACCCCTTTTTATTTCTCACACATCCCTTGTTAATTTATGTCCGTTGATCTTCTTCAATTCATCCGATCCGACGGTCGAAAACTAAAAAGGTGTGAGAGAAGTAAAAAGGGGTGTGGATATCACACCCCATTCATAAAGGAGTTGATATGTGTAACTATTCCAAGGGGACTGCATATACTATCTTTTGCGAATCAACTAGTTGCGGTTTAAAGTACAACTCTAGAAACAATAAAAAGGCTTCGCCAATATTACAAGTGCACCAATTCTCAATAACTCCGAACAAAATTTAAAGTTTTTGCTCTACAAGTTTGAGAAAAATCCCAAGATTCAATCTTTCATCGACATCGAGTATAAGATTTCAAAGTAAAACTATGAATACATGGAACCACTAATCACCAAAACTTGTACGCAGGTAAGCTCAAATGTTTTTTGTGGCTTCGAACAATGTATTCATAATTTTTTTTCCTTCCAATTACATTATGTTGACGGAATCGGACAATTGATCTATCTTAATCCTAATTCTTTGCGTTTTTCTCTCTCAAAACTTGATTAGTATCATAATTCTGTTCCCTAAGCAATTGAGCTTACCTTTCCAAAAAAAAAAAAAAAAAAAAAAAAAAAAAAAAAGAATAAGAAAAAAAGAAGCAATTGAGCTTACTAGCCAGATTTCCTTTCAAATGTAGTTGGTGGAACCAATGTCTAAAATATCGATGATATCGGAAATATCAGTTGTCCAAAAACACAAAATTTTCGATGGAAATATCGGGATATTATCGATATCGATAAAAATTGAATAAAAACCAAGGAAATTGTAAGAAAAGCTTTGAAATTTTTATTGAAACTTTGCAGGATGTTTATTTAGTCAATTATCTATTAGTTTATTACAAAAAAATTGGAAGGAAATGCATTGCATGATGGATTTAACTGATTTAAATCGATTATATAGCGAGTTGGCAAACATTGTGAGTGTAGAAAATATGTAGTAATTAATGAAAGAAGTTTAAACACACCATAATCATTTATATATAATGAATTAGTACAATATTTTACACTTTATACATTGCATGGTAAGATACATGAGTGACTTAGTACCACATAGAGTTCCTATCAAGGTCTAAAATATCGATGATATCGGAAATATTGGTAGTCCAAAAACACGAAAATTTCGATAGAAATATCATAATAATATCGATATTTTAAATCTTGGATGGAACCAAATGACCTCAAACAACCATTACCAAAACCAAAATAACCAAACCCTAAATTTTTACATCTGAAAAGGTTTGGCACGTGCTGAGATGGACCCAGATGTTTTATTTGGGTCATGACTCATCTCATGCATGAACAGAAAGTATATGCCCATGATGGCTTCCACTAACTTGTTAGGTGAACCGTTTTGCTCAGAGAAAGTGACTTCCCATCTCCGACAGATCAAACCCACTTTGACCCATGTTTGTAGTTGGACAAGAATAATAATATTAACCAGAACTAAATTTAATATTATTAAGGTTTACTTTCTATTCATGCTAATTAAGAATTAACCCATTTTGACAAATTTTTTTCTTTATATTTGAACTAGAGTTAATTTCAAATTTGATCCCTGAACTTCATGGGATTTTCTAGCTTCGATTCTAAACTTATTTCCATCTTACTTTTGTCCCTGAACTTTTGTAATTGTGTCCATTGAAGACAATCTGTAAGTGTCACATCCCGACCCGGGCGGATCACTTCCTGGGCCTGCTCCACCACCGTAACACGATATTGTCCGCTTTGGGCCCCGACCACGCCCTCACGGTTTTGTTTCTGGGAACTCACGAGCAACTTCCCAGTGGGTCACCCATCATGGGAGTACTCTGGCCATATTCTCGCTTAACTTCGGAGTTCCGACGGAACCCGAAGTCAGTGAGCTCCCAAAAGGCCTCGTGCTAGGTAGGGATGTGAATATACATATAAGGATCACTCCCATGGGCGATGTGGGATGTTATAATCCACCCCCCTTAGGGGCCTGACGTCCTCGCCGGCACACTTCCGGCCAGGGATTGGCTCTGATACCATTTGTCACATCCCGACCAGGGACGGATCACTTCCCGGGCCTGCTCCACCACCGTAGCACGATATTGTCCGCTTTGAGCCCTGACCACACCCTCACGGTTTTGTTTTTGGGAACTCACGAGCAACTTCCCAGTGGGTCACCTATCATGGAAGTGCTCTGGCCATCTTTTCGCTTAACTTTGGAGTTCCGACGGAACCCGAAGTCAGTGAGCTCCCAAAAGGTCTCGTGCTAGGTAGGGATGGAAATATATATATATATATATTATGCATATACTTATATTCTGATTCTGGGAAAAATTATACATGTTTTACAGCGAAGGGTTAGATATGTTGATAAAGAAAATGATTTTCTACAACATTTGTTTTTGCCCACTCACGTTTTCTGTTTTGCGCCCCTCCAAGTTTTAAGTAAGCTTGTTGTTGGAAGGCTTGAGGACGTCGGCGGTTCTGACTTATCTAAATAATAGTAGGACATTCCTGGTACTGTATAACTAACTAGTACTTGTCCTACTGGACTGCACCTAGACTTTATGCTCTGATTAGGAGTGTTTACTATTGTAACTAACTCATATCACTCTCTGTTTAGTAGTGCACTCTAGTAATTTGGTTTTTGATTATTCGTATATTTCTTATCTTTATCGCTTCCGCACTGTGCACATGGCTACGTCACTCTCACGTGACGGCCAGCATGCCTTGATCTCGGTCGGGGTGTGTCAGTAAGAACTTTGATTCATCTCAATGAAATTTGTCTTATTGCACTAAGTTAATCATACAATCTCAAATCTCTCGATGTCGAGAATTTTGTATGTGTCCATGCCAATCAAAGGTTCGGCTCTCCCTTGCCCTTTAGCATTCTGGGTTGTGAAAGTGAAATCACCTCCATCTTGTTTCATTCTAGTGTTATGTCAATGCTCAACGAATAAGGCTCACATTTCTATTAGGAAAATGTTATTGGCTCTTAAAAAGTCATTATGCACTCATTTTTAATGTTATTTTTCTCCTATATTTCTTTGTGGAATGCAAGCTGACTAATTTGGAGTAACAACAAGTTTCCATATGTATGTAATACAACCTCACATTCAGTTAACCTTTACTATGCTTTGGAAAAAAGAAAAACAAAAGAAATAACCCTTATTATGCTTAGTGTGTAATACAATTTTTTTTGGAAAAATTAGTATCCGGTCCCTAGTTACTAATGTTCATTGACTGAAACCTTATTAGTTTCTAAGATTTTGATCCAAGTCTCTAGCATTACTGTAATAATGAATTTACGTGTCAGTTACATAATTTTTTAAAATAAAAATTAATAATTGATTTAGAATTTTAATACTCACACCTTTATTAAACTCCTAACTAATTTTCAATTCAAAACATTTCCAAAATAAATAAATAAAATAGAATAAGTTTGTACCCATTAGCTTTTTAAAAAATGTTTTCAATTTTTTAATCTTATATGTTGTCACAGCCCGTCCCGAATGTTCTTATTATTTTATCCTTGATAGCGTGAAGTGACGATTATGCCCTTGAGCGTTTAGTGGTTGTGTGTGTGTAAACGGGCTAAGGATTTGGACCATGACATGTTTTTCCTAACTTTTTGGACCCAATTAGAAGTAAGCTTTTGTTTGTTGGTTGGTAGCCCAAAGTTGGACCACACACACACACACACACACCCATACCACTCTCCCGTTGACTCTCTCTCCTTCTTTCTCAGCTTCCATCTATTTTCCATACAATTGTACGGATCATCCCTCAACCAACCTTTTCATGCGCGGATTGACGTCGATGAGGTGGTTTTCGGGTTCCTTGTGAGCCAGGAGTTCATTCATATCCTTGGTTCGATGTGAGAACTCGTAGAACTCGAGTTATACAAAACCCCGATGAGGTGCACAGTGACCCCGTTGTGATCGCAGAGGTTTCATTGAGTTTTAGGGTGCTAGGGAGCCTTAGAACATCTTTGCGAAGCTTAGGGAAGAAATTTGAAGTATTTTGGACGTCAGGAAGCTCGAGTTAGTGAGTTGCATAGGTGGCCGGACTATCGTGAGTTTTTCCGGCTAGTTTCCGGTGGATTTAAGACCTAAAAGTGGTAAGGTTTTGTTCCTCTCATCTCAAGCTTCAATTTGGTTCAAATTTTGTGAACTTCGGTTGAGAAATGAAGAAGATATGAAGATTTGAAAATTTGAAAATTTCCGATAACACAGATGGCGATGGAATCCGGTGACTCGTCGGAGAAGAAGACGAATATTCTATCAAAGTTGACGAAATATTCTAACGGCATCAGGTATATTTAACGGAATATTCCCTAACGCCGTTAGGGAATCCGTCAGTGTGCCAGACACATGCATGCGCGTGGGCCACACGTATGGCCGTGCCTTGGCCGGCACGTGAGTGGTCGAAATTTTTTTATAAAAATATGAGGATGTTCCTGAGGTTGAGTAGGTCATGATGGTATATTCAAATACCTCAATTGAGCAATGTATTAGAAGTTATTAGCTAGTTTTGTTTATGTGCTTTAAAATAACATTTAAATAGTTGTTTCACATATAAGTGAGACCTATCCTGAGGACGAGTGCAGTCAAGCAAAACTCAGGGGTTACGACCCTTCCACATACCAGTGAGTGGGCTTTTGGTTTTCAGTATATATATATATATATATAATTGGTATTTTCCTAGAAAACTTAATTAAATGATTTGATACTTTGAAATGCCATTTCAAATGCTCTATGTTTAATTGTGCATTAGTATGGTTATATATATATTGTTGCTCGATGTTGTGGATGCTCAGGTAAGCTTCAGGTGAGTATATTGATGGTAGTGATGGTAGTGAATATATTTGCACCCCAGTGTTAGTGCTCCGCCCGAGGACAAGGCCTAGCCGTCGCTTGATTGTTCACCTCCCGCACCACACGCTCACCTTGGATCCAAGGCAGGTGCCAACCTATCGTACAAACCACTTTAGGTGGTTCCGACTCGTGTGAAGAATTTGATTGATGAGTTGTGGACCCAACCGTACAGGTCACTTTAGGTGACTCTGGCTGGCATACTATTTCATATTAATGTATTTCAATTGGCTTACTTATTTCTTTCTAAGATATGACATGGTATATTTGGTGGATTTGCTATTTTTTGAATATGATTTTGGGATATAATCATATATGCTATTTTCTGGGAATTATACAGGTTTTACGGCGATGGGTTACTCCTTGGATAGTGAAATGGTTTTGAAAAACTTTGTTTTTGCCCACTCACACTTTCTGATTTGCGCCCCTCCAGGTTTTAGGTAGGAGCGCTCGTTGGTGGCTCACGAGGAATTGACGGTGGTTCTGACAAATCATCACAAATGTAGGACCATCTTTGGTATTGTGTAATTAGTATTCGTCTTGCTGGACTGCACTTAGGCTACCTACGCTCTGGTTGGGTGTAGTCACCTTTAATATCTCACTTTAACTTTATCTCCTCTAGTGTTTTAGTTAGTTGGTTTTTGTTTATTCGCATTCCTTATATTAATATTGCTTCTGCACTCTACACATGGCTACGTCACCCTCACGTGACGGCCAGCATTCCTCGATATTAGGTTAGGGTTTGTCAATTTGGTATCAAAGCCTAGGTTTGGCAGTCCTGCATATCTTGTGAATGTTCTAATTATCTTGGTGTCTTTTGTCAGAACTATGCTGCCTCGTAGAGAGCCACGTCCTTCAGTTGAGCCTAGTTTCCCTAATATTGCTCAGCTAAGGGAAGCTATAGCTAATGCTATTCCGTCTTCGTTTCGTCTTCCCCAAATGACACCTTTGAAGATGTGTATAATTTGAAGTTGAATCATTTCATGGGTAATGAATGACATGAAGGAGCAGAGCGGTGGCTCAATCATATTGAGAAGACTTTCTGTGTGATGCAGAGTCAGAGGAGTCTTCCTCCTGATAGGTGGGTCGAGACGACTACCTGGTTTTTAGGTCCGGAACCTGCATCTTGGTGGAGACAAAAGTCTTATCAGTTATCACCAGAGGAAGCTGCTGATTGGGAAATTTTCAAGTAGTTATTTCATAAGAGATTCATTCCTCCAGAGTATATAGATCGCAATAAGCCAGAATTCACACACCTAAAGCAGGGAAATATGACAGCTAATAAGTACTACATGAGGTTTACTGATTTGTCTCGCTATGATCTGGAGGTTGTTGCTAATCCGGTTGAGATGCTTCATCATTTCAGGTTGGGTACTAGAAAGAAATAGCGTTCTATGGCGACCATGACTCCTTGTGCTACTTACCAGGAGTTTTATGAGATTTTACTGCAGATTAAAGATTCAAAAAATATGCCTAGTGAGAGAAGGATGAAGAAGATAACCAGAAGAAGAAAGATGATAAAGATAAGGGTCAATCATCTCAGGGTCCTCGTAAGACTCAAAGTTTTAAAATGAGTGGTGGTAGGTTTTCTAGAGGTCTTCGTTTTGCAGAAGCAGAGAGATTTTGGTGTTTTTGGTGGTTTGGGGAGTTCGTTTTGTCGTAGGTGTAATAGCCGACATTTTGGGGAGTGCAGGCAGGGTAGTAGAGGATGTTTTACTTGTGGGCAAATGAAGCATAGGGCTATGCATTGTCCTCAGAATCAGCAAAGGCCCCAGCAGCCTTCTTTACCACCACCAATGCCGATCCAACAAGTTTTAGGACCTAGTGGTTATGCTCAGGCGGGTTGTGGAGGTGCTTATCATTACCAGGGCGATGTAGCTCCTTATTCTGCAGGGCAGTATCAGTATCCACATGACCCGTATTAGCAGAGTGGTTATCCTCAGTATTTTGGAGGTTATATGCCATATTCACCATATTCAGCTGGTGGATCACAATGGTACCCTGGTGGACAATCCCAACACGTGGAGGTTGCTTCTAGTACTGCAGGATCATCGAGACAGTCTAATCAGCCAGTCCAGGGGCATAACGTGCAAGGTCGTAGTGGTCAGACTAGCAGAGGTCGTGGAGGTCAACAACAGTCTTAGGGACGTATTCACCACATAACATTGCAGGATGCTCAGAATAATCCTGATTTGATCATGGGTACGTTGAATATTCTTGGTCATTTTGCTAGAGTATTAATTGATTGTGGTGCTACGCATTCTATTATTTCTCATACGTTCGCTCAGTTAACTCAACCTCATCCCACACCTCTAGGGTATGATTTAGAGTTTGCTATGCCTATAGGGGAGATATGTTATGTTAGTTGTGTATATCCAAGATGTCCCGTGTTAGTGGAGGATGTAGTTATGCCAACTAATCTCATCCCGTTAGATATTGTGGATTTTGATGTGATTTTGGGCACATATTGGTTACATTATAATCGTGCCAATATAGATTGCTATGGGAAGTTAGTTACTTTTCATCGTCTTGGATTGCCTGAGGTTACATTTGTGGGCGAGAGTAGTGGGGTGAGACATGGTGTTATTTTTGCCATAAGGGCTAAAAGGTTGTTAAAGAAAGGTTGTCAGGGATATTTGGCCCATGTGGTGTTGAATGATAATACTCCGACTAATATGGAGAATGTTCGTGTGGTCACGCATTTTCCTGACGTATTCCCTGATGATTTACCTGGATTGCCGCCAGACTGAGATGTGGAGTTCACTATTGATTTACTTCCAGGTACAGATCCTATATCTTTAACTCCTTATCGAATGGCTCCTACTGAATTGAGGGAATTAAAGATTCAGTTGCAGGAATTAGTTGATAAGGGTTTTATTCAGCCTAGTACTTCACCTTGGGGAGCTCCGGTGTTATTTGTGAGAATGAAAGACGGGACTTTGAGGCTACGTATTGATTATAGGCAATTAAATCAGATAACGATTAAAAACCGTTATACATTACCGTGTATAAATGATTTATTTGATCAGCTTCGAGGCGCCTGTGTGTTTTCTAAGATTGATTTGAGGTCTGGTTATTATCAATTGAAGATTAAAAGTGAGGATGTCCCTAAGATGGCTTTTAGGACTCGATATGGTCATTATGAATTTCTTGTGATGCCATTCGGGTTGACTAATGCACCTGCAGCTTTTATGGATTTGATGAATCGAGTATTCCAACAATATTTAAACAGGTTTGTCATTGTCTTTATTGATGATATTCTGGTGTACTCTAAGTCGAAATCAGAGCATGTTCGACATCTTACTTTGGTGTTGAAGAAATTGAGGGAACACCAGTTGTATGCCAAGTTTAGCAAGTGCCAATTTTGGCTAGATCAAGTGGCATTTTTCGGACATGTTATATCAACTCAAGGTATTCTAGTGGATCCTCAAAAGGTAGCCGTTGTTAAGAATTAGGAGCAACCACGAACCGTCATTGAGGTATAGAGTTTTCTTGGCCTAGCTGGTTATTATAGACGGTTTGTTAAAGATTTTTTAGTTCTTGCTTTACCACTGACGAGGTTGACCAAGAAAGATGTTAAGTTTGAGTGGGATGATAATTGTGAGCAGAGTTTTCAGCAGTTGAAATATTGTCTCACTCATGCACCTGTTTTGACGCTTCCTGATGATAGTGGTAATTTTGAGATCTATAGTGATGCTTCCTTGAATAGTCTGGGATGTGTGTTGATGCAGCATAGTAGGGTGATTACTTATGTTTCGAGACAGTTGAAGCCTCATGAAACGAATTATCCTACTCATGATCTTGAGTTAGCAACTATCGTCTTTACTTTGAAGATTTAGAGGCATTATCTTTATGGTGAAAATGTAAGATTTTTACAGATCATAAGAGTTTTCAGTATCTTTTTACTCAGAGGGATCTTAATCTTCGACAACGAAGGTGGATAAAGTTGCTCAATGATTATGATTGCACGATTGATTATCACCCTGGTCGTGCAAATGTGGTGGCAGATGCACTTAGCAGGAATCCTCAAGCGAGAATTAATGTTTTGTATGCTTGTCATGTTCCTCTTCTTGCAAATTTGAGGTCCACCGGAGTGAAGATAGGGGTGGAAGAACGAAAGGAAGCCTTACTTGCTAATATTCAGGTTAGACCAATTTTAATTGATCAAGTGCTCGAGGCTTAGTTGAATGATGAAGAAACCTATGAATTAATTCAAGCAAGAAATTATGGGAAAAAGAAAGATCTAAGGATTATAGAATCGGATGGTATGCTTATGTAGGAAGGAAGAATGTATGTGCCGAATAATGTCGAACTAAAGAAAGAAATTCTTGATGAAGTGCATGTATCGGCGTATGCAATGCATCCTGGAGGTACTAAAATGTATCATACCATTCGACCATTTTATTATTGGCCGGTTATGAAAAGGGAAATTACTGAGTATGTGAGTAAGTGTGCCATTTGTCAATAGGTCAAAGCTGAGAGGAAAAAGCCATTTGGATCGATGCAGCCATTTCCCGTTCCACAATGGAAGTGGGAAGATATTACTATGGATTTTGTTTACAAGCTTCCTCGTACACAAAATGGTTATGACGGCATTTGGGTGATAGTTGATCGGCTTACTAGGTCAGCACATTTTATTCCTGTGAGGGAGAAATATTCTTTAAGTCGATTAGCTGAATTGTTCATATCGAAGATTGTTAGGTATCATGGAGTTCCGGTTAGTATTATCTCAGATCAGGATCCTAGATTTACTTCTAAGTTCTGGGTAGCATTTCAGGAGGCTTTTGGTTCAAGATTACTTTATAATACAACATATCATCCTCAGACAGACGGACAAATATCATCCTCAGACAGACGGACAATCTGAGATGACTATTCAGACACTGGAGGATATGCTAAGATCTTCAGTATTGCAATTTGACGACGCCTGGCATCAGCAGTTAGATTTGATGGAGTTTACTTATAATAACAGCTACCATTCGAGTATTGGTATGTCACCATTTGAGGCACTTTATGGCAAGTCTTGTCGTACTCCCTTGTGTTGGTCAAAGGTTGGTAAAAGACTTTTGGTGGGCCCTGAGATTATAGAGGAGACTACTCAAAACATTCAGGTAATTAAATCTAACCTGAAAGCGGCCCAGGATCGACATAAGAGTCTAGCAGACAAGCATGCCACTAACCGAGTGTATAAAGTTGGTGATTGGGTATTTTTGAAGTTATCTCCGTGGAGAGGTGTAGTGCGGTTCAGGAAAAAGGGTAAGCTAAGTCCTAGGTACATTGGACCGTATCAGATCACCGAGCGAGTCGGTGAGGTTGCTTACTGAAGGAAATTTTGTGAAAAACATGTTCATTTGAATAACATCATATAGCATGCAATTAACATGTTAAAGGCGGAATCATGCTTTCATGCATTCAAAAACAAAACATCAACCATGAAATTCAAAGCCTAGTAGATTGGTGAACCTTGACTCAACTTTTAAATCAACATTTATTAGTTGAGAAATATTTACCTTTGTAGATTCCTCTTTGCATATGCAAAGGATAATCACCCAAGAGATAGGGCCTTCATTCCTTGCTTCTTAGCTCCATGGATTTGGTTGAAAGAATAGGATTCTCCAAGTTCCCAAAATAGAGAACCTCTAAAGATTCTACACCAAGGTTAAATTGAAGAAGAAATGAGTGACCTAGAGGAAGTAAAATTGCTAGATAATTTCCTCTAGGGTGGCTGAATTTTTGAGAGCAAAGAGAGCTTTTGTTCTCATCTTTTCTCCACAAAAACCCTAAGGATGAAATGGCTATAAAGTTGCCTTTATACCACCTCACAATGGAGTGGCAAACTTGCAATTAAGCCAAGTTCACTACCCTCCTTAATTATGGGCTAATTGGGCTAATTGGGCCTTTGTGAATCATTATTCATTAAGTTGTCATACAACTTAAGTCAATGGGCTTTGACGTTCGAAGCCCATTGGGCCTTAAGGTCCAAAACTATCCCGAGGTCTTTAACGAACTTATTCGTTTGATTAATTAACATATTAATTAATCATTGCCATAAATAATTAAACCATTTAATTATTCTTACTCATCTCCTTTGTTTCTTCAATCTCCACCTTACACAGTGTACGATACATTAGGTTCCTTTTAGCGAGGCAGTGGGCGATTAAAACCATTTTACATCGATTGTGAATTGAAACTTACTTTCAATTCTCTCTTTTATATGTAAACTAGATTAGTTTAACATGTGAAATGTCCGTAAAGTATCATCATATGATTGGCTTTAGGGCACATTTCCAACAATCTCCCACTTGCACTAGAGCCAATCAGCTTGGTCATCTGTGATGATTCCTCTTCTGTAGTCATTTCATAAATGGCTGAGTAGTAGGCCTAGGCAATGGATATCTATATGTTATCCATAGAAGCAACCTTGAGAATATCGACGTCACCATTATACATGATTCCCAATCATGTGGTTCAGTCTCTCATATGAGTTCGGATCTTGATGAGACCTTGATTCCCTGGCTTGAGCTATCGCCCCATTAGTGTCATACACTTTCTGGTTGGAACCGAATAGAGAGTTCATAAATGAACTTTCCCATCCAAACAACATTGTTGTAAACTTCTATATGGCAATATATTTTGCTTTCATAATGGAACACACTAAAGTCATTACTTTAATGTTTCCATCCAAATATCTCTTTAGTCATAATAAAGGGATACCTGTTTATCTCTTCATTCATAATGAAGAAACATCCAATGATGGATTAGATTCATAATCTAATACATTTACGCTTCCATTACGTTACTCTAATTCTTCCTCATTCTTCGAGGAACCTATCCTTTAGTATTTCTTAAATACTTAAGGACTCACTTGACAGTTGCCATGGTTCTGATCCTGGGCTTGCACTGATATCGTCTTGTACCTTTCTAGGTACAACTCATATCAATGTTTTTCATACAATATGAAATACATAAATCACCTTTCTGCGTATGCATAAAGGATTTGATTTACGCATTATTTCTTTGGGAGTCAAAGGGTACGTTCCCTTTGAGAAGAGCTACCTCCTAGTCTCACTAGAGTTGTTCTTCTTATTGAAGTTTATCATCATATGAGAAACTTTCTAGCATCCTTTTGTCTATTATTAGGGCATGATATAATCCAATTATATCCTAAAATCTATCATTATAGATTTCCATCCCATGTAAATAGACTATGTCTCCCATATACATTCTATCGTTATAGAAAGTTTAAAGTCATAACTTTAACGAAGAAGTGTTCTTTTCATTAATATATCATATATGTGCATATATATATATTGAATTTTAGGAACATGATTAACTCCCACTAATCTTTTGTAAACCTAGTAAACAAAAGATTCACTTACATCTTTATGAGAAATCAAACAATTTGATCTTTCTCTCATAAGACGCTTATGGCTCCCACTAGCTGGCTAAGATCCATGATGGTTGGATCTCTACAACTTATATGTTTTGTGATTCATAGTTTTAGACATAAATTATCAAGACTATCTTAATAATGGTTTCGGAAACCTATATCATGTCCAAAAATTGAATCACCATTTAGTTGTAGCTAGCAATCTTCGAATTAATTGAAACTAAGACTACGTCAAAGATGGTTCCTTCAAAGTCAACCATTCTCTTTGATTATAGTCACCTTAAGCTACCAATTAGCTATGAAGATTTCATTATTTCGAGTCAAATGGTACTTTACCATTTCCTTGAGTATATATTGTATATACACTCAATGTAGTCATAAAGTTCAAACCATTCAACTGAGACGGTTTAAAATTCTTTTTGACTACCTTGGAGCTTGTGGTATAGGAACTAGGTTGTTATATTTGTTGATTATCATCTTGTCTCTCAAAGAACCCATTCTTTTGAGTTCTATTCCTAGTTCATTTGCTCTAAGGCAAATCACATTGTAGGATTACAATGAACTACTCAACAAACAACATTTGTTGGTTGGTTTATAGAAGTGATATCCAAAGGTTAATTTAAGGATATCCACAAGATAATTTTTAAACAAATATTGCTTATTAGCACACAACCCCAAATCTTAACATGATTAAGATTTGTCTTTCTTTCCAACTACATCATATGGAGTCATGAAAAATTTTGGAAGATCTTCTAATTGACAATCATATTGTTTTAGAAGTATATATCCTATATATATGGGTAATTGATAACATCCAACGAACTAAATCTTATTCGAGTTCGTTCTTCTCCTAATGGAGAAAATCATTATCTTATGATGCTAATTTCCTTGATATCTTTCAAGGAAACTCATCTAAAGTGTTACCTTTCCTTAGATCAAATCTAAGGAGGTAAGTACTTTAGACGTCTTACTCATCAACTTACATTTCTTGAATTCTTTGAAACCTTTTGCAAAGTATTCGGACTTGTGTTTATTCAAAAATAAACTATAGTCCAACCGAGAGTGATCTTCGGTGAATGTCAAACAACATGAGTAGTATTATGTTGTGGACAAGTGCCACTAACATCTAAGTGAATTAACCTCAATAACTTTGTGATTCTTTCTTCTTTCCAAAAGAATAAAGATTCAAACATTTCGCCTCTATACAATTTTGACAAGAAGGTATTGGATCCGGATCTAACTATCCAAAGCATCCATCTATGACCAACTCGTAATTTATGTTTTAGAGGTATCACAACTCAGTTGGGATTAGTCACTATCTTGCAACCTTTTGAGTTTTAAGCATCATTATATTCTAAACAGTTAACGCTACCATATCGTCTCTACTATAGAGACAATCAATTAGATTACTATAATCCAGTCATTGATTAATAAAGAACAATGTTTTGTCAAACAAAACATTCATCCATCTCTACTATAGTGACGGAATTAAGTTCCTTAAAATTGGGATGTAAAGACAATCTTTGGTTTTTCCAATTTCTTTGGTAGTTCATATGAGGAAGTTAGTACCATCTGCTTTCGCAGAGATCTATATTTTATTCACGTTCCGAATGTGAAGTACTTTCTCTTCTCTCATTAATCTTCTACTTCTTATTAGCCACACTTTTACAACGATTGTAAAACATAGTTACTAATACGGAATCAAGCATTCAAGTAGAAGAACCAACTGTTTTGAACTATTCAAGAACAATTTACAACACCTTCGAAAAGTGTGTTCTTGACACCTGCAAGACATTTCTTGCAAATACCCCTTCCAATGTCCATCCTTTCATAAAGAAAGTTTGTTCCCTTGGAGTTAATTTTATCTTCTTCATTTGACTTCTCCTTTGACTACAATAGTCATGGTCCCTAAACTCCCACTATCTCTCTTGAAACCTTTTTCAATTGTGTTATACACATCAAACATTTTGGAGAGTGTGTGGTTATTGTTCACTACATAATTTACAATAAACTTAGTGATCCATTAGGATAGGGACATAAAGGTGAAGTCCTAGCTTAGTTTCCGTCTCGTTAAGTGGTTTATCACTTCAACACTCAATGATTCAAAATCATCATAAGTCCATGTTGATGGACTATTTTTGTCAACCAACCATTATGTTCTAAACATAATTACAAACTTTCAAGAGTTGTTCAAGGCAACTCTCATTTCTTCATACAACAATTTGTAAGTGAAGAATCATGGCACTAAAAGTGTCCTTGTCTTTATGCTAATCTTCGTAAGTTCCTTTGTTCATATAACGAAGGAATAAGCATTGGTTGTTTGTGTTGTCCTCTTCATGATAGACATTTCTAACATGTTCTTCCAATGATACATTATCAATAGGAAGATTGTGAGGATGAGACTTCTTAGGTACATGCACAATCCATTTAAGACAATCTTTGGGATTGTGTTACCAAGTCCGGAAACTAAAACATTCGGATTTTCTTTGTCAAGTTTTGGATAGCGTTTGCAAATATATTGGTAAACAAATACATAACGAATATAAATTGATTGATTTTAAGCCATTTGATTTGGGTCTTTAAATCAAATAGCACCACCCACTATTTTTGGCAAATTCCATATCCCTCATTGGAATTCGAGAGTTTTGGAGGAAACTCTTAGTAGGTTATGGGAGACTCACTATTACCAAGCCCACCTCACAATGATATGATATTGGCTAGCATTAATAATAATGAGAGAGTACACTTACTCATTTGCAACTAATGCAAGTACCCATCAATTTGGCCTCTAGAGAATGTTGCCTCACAATGATATGATATTGGCTCCATTGCACTTAGTTAAGTCATTCCCACCATGCTTAGTTCGTGAAGGGGTTCAAGAATAGCCTCACGATGATACGATATTGGCCATCCTCGTTGCCTACACTCACCTCATCAAGTATGTATATAGACTCTTCCTGAGTATAAGCATGCACTTTGTACTCCCCCATGATAGGGTGAAGCCGGTGTACAAGTCATAAACGATTGGAGCTACCACGGTGGAAGGCCACGAAAGAGTGTTCTAAGCACTCTCACGCTTTTCAACTTAATAATGGTTTGGTTGAGGGTTTTAGGTCTCATCACATAAACATATTCATCTTAATCTTTATTAAAACAATTTTGATCCTATTACAACTATTGGTCCATTTGTTTTTAGTTGTATATAATACTCCCACTATGCTTATAAAACGGTTTTTAAAGCAAGAGTATATGATACTACTAACATAAGGTTTGCATTCATTTGATGGACTATATAGTTGCCTTAGGGCCTTAGGATGACTATGAACCTTTGTTTAGATTCAACACGAGCCTAGTGTTGAATCTCGGACTAGGGATGGAGATTGATTTTAGTTACGCGTTTAATCACATTAAGGCGTGTTGTCTTAGGGGCGTTGGACCCTCTACTCCATTTTCATGCATATCAAATAAAGCAAGAAAGAAGTACTTCAAAGTAAAGGTGAGCTTATGCTCATTACAACATTTGCATAAAACAAATTACTTTAAAGTAAAGAAGAGCTTATGCTCTTTTACAACATTTGATCAAATCAAATT
This sequence comes from Malus fusca, assembly GCA_035220775.1. Taxonomy (NCBI): domain Eukaryota; kingdom Viridiplantae; phylum Streptophyta; class Magnoliopsida; order Rosales; family Rosaceae; genus Malus; species Malus fusca. Next base: position 43,275,179 of record CM069073.1, on the reverse strand, counting down.
ACAACCAAAATTAATCTACACATTCCCATGGTTCAAACAAATTTGAAACGGCATTTCACATAGCTCAATTATCGTAGGCTTAGGTTCATAATCACCCTTTAATTAATCAACACTTTAATTAATTAAATTGAATGCAACATTTTCATTTGGTTTTTGTATCCATAAAATTGATTTAAATGGAGCTAAATAAAATGAAAATCCAATTCTCATTTAAAGAGACAAAACAATTTTTGTTCCCTACTTAATTTGGGCCATCATGCAATAACCACAACTTTTTGGGCTATATTGCGAAACACAAACTTTTGGGGTCACTTTGTAAGAACACAAAAGTCCACTACTTCATGTAATTACAACTAGAACCCAAAAATTTCAACAAATACAAAAAACTTCATTAAAAGAGCAAAACAATTTGTCCTTTAGCGTTTTTGGACCTTAACGTAAAAACGTAAGCTTTTGGGCCAAAGTGCAAATACACAAAAGTATCAAAACTTTATGTAATTGAATAAAAGACCCAAAAATACCCTACATGTAGGGTGGCCGGCCATGAGTAAATAAAAATAAGATTTTTACAAAGTTTTTGTAAGTGGGTTTTGTTAGGTGAGGTAAAGATGAAATATTTTGAATTTATGTCAAACTTTTAAAAAAGTTTGTCTACCATTATAGCCATTAATTGAATTTATGTCAAACTTTTAAAAAAGTTTGTCTACCATTAAAACCATTAATAATACTTTACTAATAATCATCACCCACTAAAATCACCCACTAAAATTAAACCAAAACTTTATGTAAAAACATAAAACTTTTTGAATCAAAACTTCAAAACTTTTTGTTCTTGGCAAGAACTTCAAGAACATTGAAGAACACTCATGAAAACTCATAATAGCTCCATGAATGTTTTCACTCACCAAAACTCAAATTTTCACCACTCAAAAGAGGGTTAACATCCTAGGGTACTTAGGGGTTCCAAAAGTCACTTTAAAACCATTTTAACAAGACAAACATAAACCCAAAAAATCACCCTTTGGATTTGGCCGAATTTCCCAAAAAACATGGCACCAAATTTTAGCTCCAAAATTCATGCTCATATGAACTACATCTACAACATTTGAGATGACAAATTTTCTAACAAAATTTACATTCAAAGAAACAAGAATAAAGCTTGTAACATAATACAACTTTTAAATCAAAAACTATGAACTACAAAACCCAAAATGATTCACCAACTACTAGACCTAGGCTCTTGATACCACTTGAAGGAAATTTTTGTAAAAACATGTTCATTTGAATAACATCATATAGCATGCAATTAACATGTTAAAGGCGGAATCATGCTTTCATGCATTCAAAAACAAAACATCAACCATGAAATTCAAAGCCTAGTAGATTGGTGAACCTTGACTCAACTTTTAAATCAACATTTATTAGTTGAGAAATATTTACCTTTGTAGATTCCTCTTTGCATATGCAAAGGATAATCACCCAAGAGATAGGGCCTTCATTCCTTGCTTCTTAGCTCCATGGATTTGGTTGAAAGAATAGGATTCTCCAAGTTCCCAAAATAGAGAACCTCTAAAGATTCTACACCAAGGTTAAATTGAAGAAGAAATGAGTGACCTAGAGGAAGTAAAATTGCTAGATAATTTCCTCTAGGATGGCTGAATTTTTGAGAGCAAAGAGAGCTTTTGTTCTCATCTTTTCTCCACAAAAACCCTAAGGATGAAATGGCTATAAAGTTGCCTTTATACCACCTCACAATGGAGTGGCAAACTTGCAATTAAGCCAAGTTCACTACCCTCCTTAATTATGGGCTAATTGGGCTAATTGGGCCTTTGTGAATCATTATTCATTAAGTTGTCATACAACTTAAGTCAATGGGCTTTGACGTTCGAAGCCCATTGGGCCTTAAGGTCCAAAACTATCCCGAGGTCTTTAACGAACTTATTCGTTTGATTAATTAACATATTAATTAATCATTGCCATAAATAATTAAACCATTTAATTATTCTTACTCATCTCCTTTGTTTCTTCAATCTCCACCTTACACGGTGTACGATACATTAGGTTCCTTTTAGCGAGGCAGTGGGCGATTAAAACCATTTTACATCGATTGTGAATTGAAACTTACTTTCAATTCTCCCTTTAGTGATTACACACGTTTAGGGCTTCCACAAACCATGAGTGACACCTAGCAGCATATCATGGCTACCCAAGCTAATCAGAAGAGGTAGAGAACCTATTCAGTTTAGGATTACAAATGCAATACGGTCTTTCTCTAATCTAATACTCTTGACCACATTGTTTGGTTTGATAGTTTATTTATTCATGTCTACTATCCAATGTGATTCGTTTGCTTATATGATTACCTTGAATGTGATTTGGAACGCATTCCCAAATCTCATTCATACTCTGGCCAGAGATTTTAATCATATCATAGAGTATTCTCCCTCAAACCATTTGAAGGTTAGAGATCCCTTGTTGCACATTCACTTGTCTCCATAACTAAGTGGCTTAACCCCAATGATGTCGTGGACACCCCGATGGGGTGACTTTGACATAATCAAAGATCAAGGACTTAACCACAAGACAACTGTGATGCCTCAGGTCAAAAGACTAATTTGCATTATCCCAACCATGAGTTCTCATGTGACATGAGTATGAGAACTCCTCGTTGATCGTGTTCAGTGAACTCATTCTCTATTGAGCACCTACGTACTTGTCTTGATGTCACACACACCAATGACTTGAGACTAGTCACTCTTCCTGAGAGAAGACATAGCACGTACTGATCTTAACGGACTGTCAATGCCCAATTGTCAATCCTATGATCAGGAACGTTTAGGATGTGTCTACGAAAGAATGGTCTCATGAATCTAACTTCATTAGATTGCATTCTCCCAATCACATATTCCTTGGACTTTATCGTTTAAGCATATAACATTTATATGAGACGGCTCAAACAATAATCTTTGCCTTTTATATGTAAACTAGATTAGTTTAACATGTGAAATGTACGTAAAGTATCATCATACGATTGGCTTTAGGGCACATTTCCAACACTTACAAGCTTGAGTTGCATCCGAGTTGTCTAAAATGCACGATGTTTTTCATGTTTCTATGCTTCGTCAATATATCTTTGATCCATCACATGTGATACCTCCTCAACCATTGGAAATTAATTCAGATTTGACTTATGATGAGGAGCCAGTGACGATTTTGGATTGGAAAGATAAAGTTTTGAGGAATAAGACCGTGCGCTTGGTTAAAGTTTTGTGAAGGAATTACTCAGTGGAGGAAACTACTTGGGAGGCAGAGGATCGTATGAAGGAAATGTATCCACGCTTATTTTATGGTTATTAGTGGTTGTACATTATTGTATGGAATTTCGAGGACGAAATTTTTTTAAGGGGGTAGGGTATCACATCCCGTCTCGAATGTTCTTATTATTTTATCCTTGATAGTGTGAAGTGACGATTATGCCCTTGAGCGTTTAGTGGTTGTGTGTGTGTAAACGGGCTAAGGATTTGGACCATGACATGTTTTTCCTAACTTTTTGGACCCAATTGGAAGTAAGCTTTTGTTTGTTGGTTGGTAGCCCAAAGTTGGACCACACACACACACCCATACCACTCTCTCTCTCTCCTTCTTTCTCGGCTTCCATCCATTTTCCGTACAATTGTACGGATCATCCCTCAACTAACCTTTTCATACGCGGATCGACGTCGATGAGGTGGTTTTCGTGTTCCTTGTGAGCCCAGGAGTTCGTTCATATCGTTGGTTCGACGTGAGAACTCGTAGAACTCGAGTTATACAAAACCCCAATGAGGTGCACAGTGACCCCGTCGTGATCGCAGAGGTTTCATCATGTTTTAGGGTGCTATGGAGCCTTAGAACGTCTTTGCGAAGCTTAGGGAAGAAATTTGAAGTATTTTGGACATCATGAAGCTTGAGTTAGTGAGTTGCAGAGGTGGCCGGACTATCGTGGGTTTTTCCGGTGGATTTAAGACCTAAAAGTGGTAAGGTTTTGTTCCTCTCATCTCAAGCTTCAATTTGGTTCAAATTTCGTGAATTTTGGTTGAGAAATGAAGAAGATATGAAAATTTGAAAATTTTCCAATTTTTTGTGACACAGACGGTGACATCGACGAAATCCGGTGACTCGCCGGAGAAGAAGACGAATATTTTGTTAAAGTTGACAGAATATTCTAACGGTGTCAAGTATATTTAATGGCATATTCTAATATTTAACGGAATATTCCCTAACGCCGTTAGGGAATCCGTTAATGTGCCAGGCAGATGCCTGCACGTGGGCCACGCGTCTGGCCGTGCCTTGGCCAGCGCGTGACGGCAAGTGAGTGGTCGGAAAATTTTTCTAAAAATATGGGGATGTTCCTGAGGTTGAGTAGGTCACGCTGGTATTCAAATACCCCAATTGAGCAATGTATGAGAAGTTATTAGCTAGTTTTGTTTATGTGCTTTAAAATAACGTTTAAATAGTTGTTTCACATATAGGTGAGACCTATCCTGAGGACGAGCGCAGTCAAGCAAGACTCGGGGGTTACGACCCTTCCACATACCAGTGAGTGGGCTTTTGGTTTTCAATATATATATATATACTTGGTATTTTCCCAGAAAACTAAATTAAATGATTTGATACTTTGAAATGCCATGTCAAATGCTCTCTATGTTTAATTGTGCATTAGTATGGTTATATATATATATATATATATATATATATATATATATATATATATATATTGTTGCTCAAAGCTGTGGATGCTTAGGTAAGCTTCAGGTGAGTATATTGATGGTAGTGAATATATTAGTACTGAGATGTACTTTGAGCTTATTATCCTGCACCCCGGTGTTAGTGCTCCGTCCGAAGACAAGGTCTAGCCTTCCCGTGATCGTTCACCTCTCGCACCACACGCTCACCTTGGATCCAAGGCAGGTGCCAGCTTGTCGTACATACCAGTTTAGGTGGTTCCGACTCGTAGGTGACTTGCGATACTTCGCACAGCCTTCACGTGACCGTAGCACTTGAGCGTATTTGTTTACACCTAGCCTGTCGTACAGACCACATTAGGTGGTTCCGACTTGTGTGTAGAATTTGATTGATGAGTTGTGGACCCAGCCATACAGGTCATTTTAGGTGACTCCGGCTGGCATACTATTTCATATTGATGTATTTCACTTGGCTCACTTATTTCTTTTTGAGATTTGACATGGTATATTCGGTGGATTTGCTATTTTTAATATGATTTTGGGATATAATCATATATGTTATTTTCTGGGAATTATACAGGTTTTACGGCGAGGGGTTACTACTTTGATAGTGAGTGGTTTTGAAAAGCTTTGTTTTTGCCCACTCACACTTTCTGTTTTGCGCCCCTCCAGGTTTTAGGTAGGAGTGCTCGTTGGTGGCTCACGAGGAATTGACGGTGGTTCTGACAGATCATCACAAATGTAGGACCATCTTTGGTATTGTGTAATTAGTATTCGTCACTTAGGCTACCTACGCTCTGGTTGTGTGTAGTCACCTTTAATATCGCACTTTCACTTTATCTCCTCTAGTATTTTAGTCAGTTGATTTTTATTTATTCGCATTCCTTATATTAATATTGTTTTCGCACTGTGCACATGGCTACGTCACCCTCACGTGATGGCCAACATGCCTCGATATTAGGTCGGGGTGTGTCATATGTACCCATTCATGTAATTTTTTCAAATTTTTAATCTTAAAATGTACTCATTCTTAAATATACCAATTTGTTATATGTAACATGTACCTTTTTTTTGTATAAAATCTATTCAATTTTTTTCTAATCCATTTTTAAACTTATATGGGTACATTCTTTTTTCTTTGATTTGAGAATGTATCCATGTCAAGTTTAATCAAAGAAATTTATTAATGTTATTAAGTCTAATATCTTTTATTTATTTATTCATATGGGTACATAGAAATAAATTATCACATTAATTTCAGGGACTTCGATCAAAAATTGAAAACCAACAAGGTTTCAGTCAAAAAATATTCATAACTAGAGACCGCATCCAAAGTCTCCCATTTTTTTTTTCTCCAATAAGACTACAAAATTTCAAATGTGGATTATCTTTCAAATATTTTGTGTCTAAATATACTTATCTTTGGAGATTGGATTCTATTTGGCATTAATCATAACTCTTATGACCTTATCGTGATAACCCTTTCTTAATTCGCAATCCATCATCATAGAGATGATGAAAGGTCTACCAACAAAGCCATATAATAAATTAAAAGTATACCACCCCTTCGATCACATTTCTTTTAATTTAATTAGTCCATTTGGTGCTTAGAATTGGGTTTGAAAAAAAAAAACAAAAAGATAGAAGTTAGAACATTATTTATCATAACAAACCTTGATGATGATAGCCTTATTTCTCATCACATTTATTTCTTTTTTTTCTTCTGAAAGTTAGGAGATTAGCAATGCAAAAAGAAATAAAAAGAAAAGCATTAGGTATGACGTCTAACTTAAGTCATCCTGCAATGAGTTCCTAGACAGAACATGCTGCATTTCAATTAAGTCGACCAAACCCTACTTACTCCAGCCCCCTTCATGCTATTATATAAGTGAGTTCCACTCTATAGAATTATCATCACAAAGGGCCTCTCTCTCTCTCTCTCTCTCCTCTCTCTCTCGTCGTAGCTGGGCTAGCTCATAAAAAATGGCCAGAATTGGGGGTTTAGCCCTAGTTGTTGCCATGGTCATGGTGCCAAGCTGCTTAGCCACTGTCTACACCGTTGGAGACTCCTCTGGGTGGGCTAGTGGAGTGGATTATACCACTTGGACTAGTGGCAAGACCTTTAAAGTTGGTGACAGCCTAGGTAAAAATCCTTATTCCCTTTTAATTAGGGGTGTGCTATTCACACACTCTATTTTACTTCTCACACACCCCTTAATAATTTCTGTCCATTGATCTTCTTCAATTCATTCGATCCAATGGCTGAAAATTCAAAAGGTTTGTGAGAAGTAAAATAGAGTGTGTGGATATCACATCCCTTTAATTATACTATCATGAACATGCTTCAAAATAAATGTTTATGCTTTCAGACTATAAGATAAATTCTTGATTTGATGTGCCATTTGAAAGTTATATATAGACTATCCATCTAGACCATTTATTAGAGGAGCTCTTGTTTAATGAGTACAGTTTGAGAATTACGTACAAGATTTCAATCTAAATAGTTGATCAGGAAAATTCTTGTTTTAAAGTATGGTTTGAGAATTACGTAGGCGTGAAAATTATGGTCTAATAACATATCAGATATCTAGTGAAACAAAAGCACCCCCACTTTGGTTATGTTTTAGCTAATTGTGAATATTTTTCCTAAATTTTTGTTACATGGTAGTTTTCAACTATGGAAGTGGACACACGGTGGATGAAGTGACTGCTAGTGACTACAAAACATGCACTGTGGGAAATTCAATTACAAGTGATAGCAGCGGAGCCACCACCATCCTCCTCAAGACTGCCGGGACTCATAACTACATTTGCGCTACGATTGGGCATTGCGGTATGGGGATGAAGCTTTCTGTGACTGTAGGGTCAGGATCAACCGCAGCACCATCCAGTAATTCAGCATCCGGTGGTTCCGGCGGTAACTCTACAGTTACAACCCCTGCAAGTACCACATCCTCAACAACTGGTGTTGGGATTAGCCACTCTAGCTCTCTTGTTGTGGCTTTGTGGAGTGTCATTAGTTTGGTTGGTTTTTGTCTGTTCCTTCTTTCTTAAGTTTGGCAGGTTGGTGAGATGATATCACTCTAAGTGCCAGGATAGAGGCAGTGCCATTTTATTTCTTCTTGTTTAATTTTAAGTACTCTGAGTTTCTTATGTTATAATTTAGTCCAATTTTATAATTTTTTAGGGTCCATGATACATTTATGTAGCATAATTGAGGGTTCATATATATTATGCACTTCGCTTTTGAAGGGCCATGATTCCCTAACCCATCTCACTCAACAACCCTTTTAATGTAATATAATGCAAGTAAACATTCCAAACATAAGCGATAATGAATCTTATTCCTGATTTTATTTTGGTAGTTAATCAAAATTCGATATTAAAAATATTAAAAATATTAAAATTTAAAAAAGAAAAATAACCTTGGAGTAATTCAACAAACATCATTTACCGAAAGAAAATTATTAATAATTACGTGAGTGAATAAAAAGTTCAAATTGAAAACTTTTGAATTCTTTGAAATGTGATGGTGTAAAGAGAAAATGAAATAAAAATGACAGAGGCAACGAGCTGGGCCATTGACCCATTGGAAACAAGGCCGAATTGGTCGGAGCCCAATTGTGACATACAAGCTGAACTGGATGCACAAACTAGTAAACCAAATTATGAAATGAAAGTAAACTAATAAAATTCAAGTTATGTCAAAGTAAGAAATGAAAGTATGTACAAAGGAATTTTATATTTTTGGAAAATTTGAAGGGATAAGTTATATAAGGTGTTAATATCCTACATTTTCTATTAGAATTGTAACATGCAAACCACAATCTTAGAAATCTCATCACTTAACTAATTAAAATTACCAAATAAATGTTTATGTGCATGTTTCAAATTATAATTTATCTGTAAAGAAGAACGTCTTCCTATTGATAAGCAGTTGTCTGTTCACCACTTGATATTAAAACAAGTTCATTAAATACATCTTAAGGCTGCAAATTGGAACCATTTGTGGCTCATTGCTTTCCCAACCATAAGCTTGGGCTTATTCCACAAGCTCATTTCCATATGAATAATACTTTCCTCCTCCGCTGAGAACGAAAGTTTTTCTTCCCGGCCTAATATGACATCGTTTTATCATACAAACGTCATAGTCAAAATCAATAATTTTTTTATCATCACCTAAATATATATGACATTTGAAAATAATTATTTAATTCAAAAACAGTTTAGTCATCAGTGTGTGTCGAACAAATTGACAGTACGGTTGTAATAATAAGTAGCATCCTTACAATTGAATTGTTAATTAATTTATTAATTTAGATGGATGATTAAACAATCCTCATCAAATTGAATGAATTCTCCAGAGATGGTTTTTTTTGTTTCAAACAATGACATATTTTTATGGGAGAGAATAAATTAGTATAAACATTCATAAAATTTGAACCTAAAACTTCTTACTTACAAATGTAGAGTAATACCTCCAAACCAAAACACTAACTGAGTTCAAGAGGTGATATTTAAATTATAATAACGAGATAATAATTTCGATTATGACGTTTATATAGTAAAATAACAATATTACCAGTTTTGGACGTGTTCCACATGTCTTGTTATCTCACTCATTGTCATTTTTCACCCATAAAATATAACATAATGTAAAGTGATATCAAAATACAAATTTCATGCACTTGTTAAACTTTCATACCGAGTAAGACCAACGCAACATTGTGAGAGGAGCGTACACTACTAAGGTTTTTTTCCTAAACTAGAGGAATATAATTGCACATTTTTAAGCAACATGAACCGTCATCAAATCACATTACAGAGTTTTGTGTTTATGATTAGAATTATTTATATTATGAATCACTTTGTAAATATTATCTTTGCAAAAAATAAACTAAAAGTTAGATCATTTAGTCAATCTACTATAGCAAATATATAGACGATTCATAATATTTTTACCAATTTCATTCATTAATTTTTATAGAATGATTTGTGATATGAACAGTTTCGACCATAAACTATAAATTCTATTCATTTTTTTAGTAGCCTGTTCAAATTTATAAAATCCAAAGGCCTAACAAATTTAATAATACTAAACCAGCATAACCTAGCTACTCTCTTCTCAAAGCCAATGGGTTGCTTTTGGAATGTCAGTTTGTCGCAAACCACGTGGCTGTCGAGACCGTTGCTCTACTTTTTCTTCACCAAACGACAAAAACCAAATCAATTCAAGGATCTCTTTCCACCTAATCCACCTAATTTGGAATTCAGGTTGTTAAAATTTAATCTAACGGTTACAATTATTATCACTTTTAAAAATGGCTTCCTATTTATAGCCGTTGAATCAAATTTTAACTGTCCAAATCCCGAACTAGGTGGATTAAGTGGAAAGAGATCCGAAAAAGATCTCTTTCCATTAATAAATAAATGATAAACGAACGCTTTTAAGATCTTTACCCACATTGTTTAATTATTCAAACGAACCAATCTAATATACTTCTGTTAAGAAGACAAACTTTGTAAATAAAATTTACAAATTAAATAATATATCACTAATTGAAAATGAGCATGTTTATAATGCTTAAGTAATAATCTAATCATAACCCTCCATATAATTTAGTTTATAAAATATTGTCTTCAAATATTGTCTTATTAGCATTACTCAATTCCATCCTCTACAGTTATCCAATGAGTTAAAGAGTCCAAATTTCTCTTTTACACACACACAAAAAAAAAAGGAAAAAGAAAGAGAGGCTCCTTAAAAAATGAGATTGTTCATAAATTCTCTATGAACTCATATTTTTAACATATTATTTTATAATATAAGCATGAAAATTAATGTAAATACTGTATAAGAGTCTCTTAGCATTTTTCATGCTTAAATCAAAGATATTAAACTCAACGAATTAGATATAATTAATTATATATATATCATTAGATCATAACAAAAGAATTTCCATAGTCATCATCATTAGCAACGGGAATGATCAAGTAATAATAATAATTATAATTAATAATTAAGGCCGATGGAGTAAATCATCAGCCGCAGAACCCCCGTCCGATCAAATCAACACCGTCCAAATAATATCTCCATCATCAATAATAACCCACTCTATAACAACTATAAAACCAAAAATAGTAGTTAAACTCTACCCGCTAATATACGAAACTCAAGATCCGCCCGCCGAATCTCTCTCTCGGTGACCCAACAGCGGAAAAAGGCCTCGTCCGCAAAGCACATCTAGGCCAAGAACGACGCCGCAATGACGACGGCGGCCACGGATCCGGCAGCGAAGCCTCTGTTCACGGCGGCTCCAGATGGGGCGGGAGCCTCAGCAGAAGTAGTCGACTCGGAGGGAGCAACCGAGGTGTCGGAGGTGGATGGGCTGGAGGCGGGAGTGGAGGTAGGTGGGGAGGGTGGAGAGTCGGATGATGTAGAGCTGGATGGGGAGGAGGATGGGGAGGAGGATGATGATGTAGAGCTGGATGGGGAGGAGGATGGGGAGGAGGAGGAGGAGGAGGAGGAGGTGGAGGTGGTGGGGGCGGAGGATGGAGAGGAGGATGCATCCGAAGACTTGGGAGCCTTAGAGGAGGCGGATGGGGTAGCTGCTTGGGTGGCGGATGGGGTCGCTGCTGGGGTGGCGGATGGTGTTTTGGCAGAGGCTGCTGGGGTTGATGATGGTGGTTGAGTGGAGGATGGGGGAGGAGTGGAGGATGGTGATTGGGAGGGAGACGATGAGGGAGATTGAGCCTTATCGTCGGCGAAGGCGGAGGTGGCAAGGAGAGCCACTGTCACCATCAACAACGTGAATGAAGAGCTTGCCATTGTGAGTTCTGTATGGGAGAGAGAAAACACAGGCAGGTAGAGAGAGAGTGGGAGAGAGAGAGGGAGCAGGAGGGTTTGTGATTTGGACAAGGACAGGGTTGAGAGGGAAGGACAGGAGGGAGGAGTATATATAGTGGGGTTTGCGTTAAGTTGGTTGACGCTGAATGCGCCACCGTAAACGTGTACGGAAAGACCAGGCTTTTGCAAAAATTATGGGTCAGGTGAAATCCCAGCGTCCATATTGGTATTCCTACAAGCGCGTTTGTTTTTTTTTCTGGTAAAATTCTTATTTCGAATTTCTTTTATTAGCCGAAAATTTATGTGCAATAATGATCGACGTGTTCTTATATTTTGCTTCGACTTTCTAGTTTTTTTGTTTTATCAAAAATAGAATTTCATTTTTTTTAACCTCTGAATTAATTTGGTAATTGTGTAACATTATCCGTGCTATTTATGGTAAATATTTCCCACTTTCAAGAGGGTATACGAAAAACGCGAATGTCGTTTTATATTTAGGGTACTGTTATTCACATGTTTATTTTTACTTCTTACACATTTTTGTTAATTTTTTTATCATTTATCTTCTTCAATTCATTCGATCTGGCGATCGAAAACTAAGAGGGACGAGTTAGATGTAAAAATGAATGTGTGAATAGTATTACCCTATATTTATACCGTATAGTATTTTTTCATTGTAAACAAAAGGAAAATAAAGATTTTAAAATGTGAATAAATTAGGGTTAATCACTCAATCCACGGTGGATAGAATCTGCTCTGTAGGTCTAAGTTTAGGCCCAACCTCTTCATACAATCAATTACTTTACTTAATTACAAGTTCGTGCTAAATTGGCGTATGAAATTAATGTTAGAGCTTCGAATTTAAGGTCAAAATTAGAGGTCGGGGCCCCAAGGTCTAAGTCCGACATCTAGGGTTCAGGTCAGATTACTTGGCAAACTTACGATATGTTGAAAAACTTAATCATCATATGACTCTTAAAGAATCGATTGGATTGAAATCATTAACCCTACTTTATTCGCATTTTAAAATCTTTTTTTCCTTTAAAAACATACTACCCTCATTGGCATTGCAAAATTGTCTTTGGTTGAGCTTACTCCATTTTTATCCAATACAACAATGAGTTAGTCATAATAATTAGGTTATGAATCTCAAGTTATATGATTCAAACTTAAAATTTTTCATTTATAACTACAAATATGCTATTAGACTATAATATGCTAGTGGCAGTCGATATCATTTTAGATTCTTCATGACAGAGAATACGAGAGAATGAAAATCATCATGCACGACACATGGCTAATATAAAAATCACTAAGGCCAACTGAACGATAATTAAGATACTTATATCTAGCATCTTGTATCAAATAATTGTATTCCACATCTCTACTTTCTTCCTTATTGATCCTTCAACTAGTGGCGAAGTCAAGGATTGTCGGCAGAGCGGGGGGGGGGGATTTAAAAGAGTGCGAGGTTACAAAAAATAGAGACAACAAAATTCTTTTTAGATGGTAGAAAATATTAATGTCATTCATAATTTATCAATACAAACAAGTTACAATTGTTGCATCGATACTTCATGTCATGAAAATGTCGCATAACAAACTCATTATCAGTAAAAGTAAATACATCTCCCTCAAATTAAACAACCAACAATCAATAATCATATATATTAAACAAAAATTCAGCTAGCTAATCAAACAACAATTCAACTAATCAATAATCAATCCAATTTTTTAGATTGTCAATTAGGGATTTAAATTTGAAATATTAGTGTTTTACCTCAAAAATTACGGTGGCCAGATGTGAGCTGGTGGCTGACGACTCGTGGTTGGGGCAAAAGTATGCTGCAACGAAGTGTGCTGGTAGACTGGCAGTGGCTGTGGTTTGTGGACCTACTTGGCTGTTGTTTCCAAGTTTCAAATGGCTGCTTGCTTTTCTCAAGTACCAATTTTCTATTCGTGTGGGTGTGTAGTGCCACCATCATCATGTTTTGGAGTAGTGGGCGAAGTTCGAGCGACTTCGATAAGATTGACCATATTTGTTCCGCAAGACACAAGAACATGATAAAACATGGAATTAACCAAGTTTCCTATATTCTTGGAGTTCCTTCAATTTAGGAATTGGTGTACGCCACAAGTAATCACACTCCTAAAAGGATGTAATAAATACCCCTAGATATCATGTGAGATTCTCCCGACTTAATACATGATTCTATCCTAAAAATGTCTCTTTCCCTACTGGTATAAATACACCATTCTAGGGCTCGTCTCTGGTAACGCAATCATCACATTCTAATTTTCTTGCCCACTGCTTGAGTCTTATAGTTGCTTACTAACTTGACCGTCAGAAAGCTTTTGGCCGGCACACCCTTGGTCTTAGGCTTGCTCACAGTTGTTTGCTTTTTTATAGGTTATTCGGATTTATGCATCTCCACCACCTCGCCGGTGCACGAATTTAGTTCCAATAGTAACACTTCAGGCTTCGTGCACACATGATATGATGGCCCATCATGATTACTGTCTTAATGGTATGACCTACAAGATCGTACACTTGAATCCAAACGTCTCCACTACTTCACATCGGTAACATAACTGGATTGACGCGGTAAAAGAATTTCGAACAGTAAGATATTCTGATCTACTTCGAAAGTCATGGTCCTTGGGTAACTATCCATCCTCAAGCGGAATGCCCTTTCAAAAGCGTAGTTGGTGGCATTTGTGGACCTTGAACTTTACTGTGCTGAGTAAGGTAGATTGGAATACTAGTACATCAGAAGCCCAATCATGGATGCAACGACTCCAATCAGACTAAGCTGCCTAAGGACCAACAGTGCCACCACACCCTATTGGCTCTGGAATGATTGGCGAGGCTTATAGATTTGTAGCAAGCAGTGTTTTAAAAAAACTCGCCTCAGGGTGCGCCTAGGTGACATTGGAGGCTAGGCGGCTGGGTTTTAGCCTTTGTTTTGTGGGGGCGGGCGTAGGGCAGCGTTGGGGTGCGCCTAGGGCGTTTTTTCCCTTCAAAATCCGTGTTTGTTTCTAAAATGCAGGAGACTTCTAGTTTCAAAGAAGAAAAAGAGAGTTTCTCTCTCCAAATCCTACGTGATAAAGTCTAATTCTAACTCTTTTCTATTTATTTTTATTTTTTTTAAATTGTTGCCCATTCCAATTCCGCCACCTAACATTTTTTATTTGCAAAGTTTTATTTCTCTTCCAATTCCCTATAACTACTCCACTCAACCTTTATTTTCGTTTAACTTCCCTATAATAATTGCTCCACTAGTTCCTTTTAAATTCCGTATAATTGTTCCACTCAATCTTTATTTCATTTTAAATTCCCCTATAATTGTGACATTCATCCTTTATTTTCCTTGAAATGCCCTATAATTGTGGTCACTCACCCTTATTTCTCTTGATCACATTCGTAAAAGGAAGTAAGATATTATGCTAGATATCCTCTAGGATTCTCTTGGTTGAATGCGGATTTTATATCCTAAAAGCACTCTCTCCCAACTAGTATAAATACCCAACTTAGGACTCGTCAATAACATTTTCATCAAATACTTTGCTCTCTAGCCAATGTTTGAGTTTGAATATTTTATACTAACTTGGCCATAAGAGACCCGGTGGCCGGTACGACACTGGTACCTTAGGTTAACTACAATCGTTTGTTCTTGTCTATAGGTGGGCATTCATGAACAATTTCTTCATTCATGATGGTGCAGAAATTTGATTCCAATAGTACTTCAAAAGGAGTCATTCTTACTTACAAACAAATCACAGTCTGACATGTACATAAAATAAAAACTTTTATTATTTAATGTATATGTTATTCAGTCATAAATTTACGGTTAGAGATGAACGACTCCATCTAGATGTAGATTGCAAACATTAAGGACTTGGGTAGAACGTGTTGACCGCCACTATAGCATCCCAAACCGTTAAAAAGTCCAACATAACTTTGTATTAGCGATTGATTCAAAAAGCCACTATGACGATAAGTCTGTTCCATAAAAGTTTGTCTCGCAAACAGTTGATAATACCAAACACACACAGGAAATTCGTTGGTCGCTTGTATAATTGTAAAAGTGGATGTAGACTGCAGAGAGTTGGAAATTCCCAAAACATGTCCACCTTTATATTTCATAAATGTTTATACCAACAATCTCATCACTGTTCTTGGTAAAGATGGATCGTCTAATTGTCTACTACTAACCATGCATTTATTCCAATCATGTGGCAAGACACATGCAACATGTTCACGAAATGCGTACGGTGACTGTTACGTCTACATTTACCATTTCAACTTCACCAAAGAACATGTCAATAGTGCAAAGTTATGCTTGCATATCTCCTGAAGAGACTATCTTTGTTGAGCTGCCGCGTCAGACGTCTTCCGACGAGGGCGGAAACCCGGATTCCATGGGACAGCTTGTGTACGCAGCAGCTTGATTTTCTCCTTTTTTCCTCAGGCATTGTCGTTCATAAGATGAAATAACAGTAATAATAGAACCTGAATTGTATCATTGGATGACCGTACAACTTAACAAAAAGGTCGAACAATAAATCGATATTTCAATTCAAATACTTTGATAACATACACGAATTCAATCCGAAAAGTTTTGGATATCGATTAAGTTACAAGTGTTTCATTTCTCCATATGTAAGTTCACTATAAACCTCGTTTATTTCTAGTAATTACATGCCCTCATAGCTCCCAGCAAATACACGGTTGAGGCTGGTTGTACCACTTATTGGTGATCTGAACTACTCTCTACTTACTTTATTGGCCCCCGTCACATGAACATGCATCTCTAGGGCTCAAGGACTTTAAATATGAAAATAGAAAATATTGTTCTAAATCGCAAGAACCCGAATGCTTCACCCAGCTTCCAGATAATCCAGCTTATTTGGAAAGCTCACCCGCAGGCAGCTTCTGATGTTATCTCATCACTTTGCTTGAAGAAGAACTGAGGAGAAGGGGGCCATGTTATAAGTGCCTTCAATGCCCGGGACGCCATCAGGCACAATGTCATTGGGAGACTCCAGATTCGTGTCAACCTGCAATCCACAGGACTTCTATTCAGTTGAGTTTAGAAATGGATGATAATGGTACATGAGGGATGATAATCAAAAGCAAAACTAATTGAAGTGGCAATCTATGACTAAGATTGTCCAAGGTCTATATATAGTAAAAATGCACGGTTTTTTTATGAACACCGTCTAGAAAACAAAGGATTATGCAGAAGTGGGAATAAAACCAACCACACGAAACCATCTCCTATTTACTGGTGGTGCCGGTATTGACACTGTAATAAAACAGTCATGAGCATTGAATGCCAAATAGATGTCGCCTTCACTACTGTCATGAAACCTGCAAAACAAAAGTTTCAGTATATATGCTTCTGATGCATTTAACAGTCTTGAACTTTGACCTTGAAGGTTAAAGTTTCTATAAAGAGAAATAAAAATTGAACAAGAAAAAACAGAAAACGGAAAATGCTATACAGCAAGCCATAGAAACAAGTCGAAGATCGTGCTGTTAGCAGAGAGGAAAAAATAAGGGAAAATCAGATGCTTTCCTAGGTGGTAAGTATCTAACTTAACAGCACATGCTCAAAAGTACAAAACCGCATTAAGGACCAACAGCCATCAAACGTAAGGACACCTTGAAGCAAGACACGATCACTTAAGAAAATTACTCATCCACTTTGTTTTCTAACTCAAGATCGTGATTCCAAGGCCAAATCGCACAATGAAAATACCATGCCACTCCCCTCATGCAATATCTTGAAAGAAAAATCAAACTTACGGTACCATCTATCTGTACTTTACAAAGAAGATAGGCATAAGTCCTTACGTAAATGCAAGGAATTTGCTCTCATAGTTGTCCCAGTTGTCTTCATGCCATGTCACATCATGCTACACAAATAATTGTTCAATGAGTCTTCAAGGAAGTAATCTTTTAAGTTAAAATTAAAGCATGAATGCATAAGAAATAAAACAAAAAGAAAAGGAGTACTTTCTCAAGAAAAGCTTCACGACCAAATACACGATGTGCTCGTCTAAACTTTATTGCCTCCTTGAAAAACCTGAAGTGATTGTTGTTCCGTGCCTCCAACTGCCATGCCAAAAAGATTATTTCATGCCAGTCATAGATTAAAGTTGAACAAAAGCCAAACAAAGCAATTTACTAGTTTCCAACAACAACAACAACAACAACAAAGCCTTTTCCCACTAAGTGGGGTCGGCTATATGAATCCTAGAACGCCATTGTGCTCGGTCCTGTGTCATGTCCTCCGTTAGATCCAAGTACTCTAAGTCTTTTCTTAGAGTCTCTTCCAAAGTTTTCCTAGGTCTTCCTCTACCCCTTCGGCCCTGAACCTCTGTCCCATAGTCGCATCTTCTAATCGGAGCGTTAGTAGGCCTTCTTTGCACATGTCCATACCACCGTAACCGATTTTCTCTCATCTTTCCTTCAATTTCGGCTACTCCTACTTTACCCCGGATATCCTCATTCCTAATCTTATCCTTTCTCGTGTGCCCACACATCCAACGAAGCATCCTCATCTCCGCTACACCCATTTTGTGTACGTGTTGATACTTCACCGCCCAACATTCTGTGTCATACAGCATCGCCGGCCTTGTTGCCGTCCTATAAAATTTTCCCTTGAGCTTCAGTGGCATACGGCGGTCACACAACACGCCGGATGCACTCTTCCACTTCATCCATCCAGCTTGTATTCTATGGTGGAGATCTCCATCTAATTCTCCGTTCTTTTGCAAGATAGATCCTAGGTAACGAAAACGGTCGCTCTTTGGTATTTCTTGATCTCCGATCCTCACCCCTAACTAGTTTCCAAAAAAAAAAAAAAAAAACAAAACAAAACAATTTACCTGTCCCCACTGGAAATGGTTAAGAGCAGTATCATGTCCATAACTGTTGTTATTTCCATGTCGAGTATGCCCATATTCATCCCCCATCAGCATCATTGGGGTTCCCTGGTCAAGTGCATTCAGAAGCTTACATCAGCACTAAATGCGCTCAAGTGACAATATTGCAAATTAAGTATTTTAAAGATGCTGCTAGACCCGAAAACGAATTGTCTAGCAAGAGTACATGATCATACCAGAGGTTTAAGTCTATTTACTGCCAATCAACAGGCAGAAAAAAGGCTCCTGGTAGGACCCCGTTACAAGGGGCATAATAATTTTCAAAGCTTCCAGATTCGGAAAATATAAAGTAAAATCTGAATTTTGAGACCATGTATCTGAACTTAACAAGTTTAAAATAGTTCAAATGGACAAAATAGCGCGTGCATAAATGACAAGTGAAGTTAGATTTTGAATAAACTTACCTGGGATATCATTAATGCCAAATGAAAATTTTTCATTTGGCGGGAGCGTATAGCTTTAATTGTAGAATCATCAGTTTCTCCTGTCAAATAAATGGAAAAATTGAAATTTCAACACATGCAAATAGAAACAAAAACAAAGGTATACACAAACTAAAGCCGCAAGGACAAATTATAATATAATTTTTCAATTAAGCAGTACCCATTTATACACGACAATTGTAATTACAATTATAATATAATTTGTCATCTTCACTAACTTCCTAAATGCCTTGGTAGTTTAAGTTTTCGTCATTGTAATTACAATGATAGTACTAGAGGACTGCCATGTCCCATTTGCACGAGTAAGTTCATCTCCTCTTACAGAATATATGTGCAATACTCGAAATTGCACCTACACCATACTTATTTACTTTGTGGTTTTACATAACATGGAAATGGAAAGTTCACTAAACACCAAATCTAATGCCTTTTATTTTTCAGATGTAGTATTGGTACTAATAACCACCCCCTCCCAGGCCTTCCCAATACACTGACTAATACAATGCTAGCTTGAAATTGAAAATGATGGATCCATTTTGATACCCTGTGGCCTTGACTACAAATGTTCTGTCCTGCCAATACACTAAAACTGGAATAATAACAAAATATATCAAGGAGCAAGCGCCACAGTTAGCCCTACCTTCATGACCACAATTCCAGCTCAAACTATCATTACTTCCATCATTTCCTCCTTCTCCATTAGCCTCGTTGTGCTACAAAATCAACAATGAAGGGACATAGTGGATGATGTAGCCTTAAATGAACCAAAAAAAAAAACAAAATGATGTATTAAATGTTGAAGTACCTTGAAATTGTATGAAACAAGATCATATAGAGTGAACCCATCATGCGCAATAATAAAATTAACACTGTGATAGGGTTTGCGCTTATTCACCTGTGGAATAAGTGATTTAGTGAGAAAATGTAACGAGACCTTGCATTAAATTCAAACAAATTCACAGATTTTGAACAAGAGCGAGTAAAATAATACAAATCCAGATTAAGATGTTGCTAAGTTGACCATACAACAACAACAACAACAACAACAAACCCTTATCCTAAAACAAAAGAAATAATAATTGTAGTTTAAGGTTGTGAAATCAGATACTCTACATCTTTCTATTATTCCAGATGATAGAATAAAAACCATAAACTTAAAAAAGAGTTTTGGGGTATTGTAGAAACGAGAAAGGAAAAAAAACACATTCAATCATTTTAAGCATGAGCATGAGGGTACTTTGGTTGCATCACAACAATAAAAAGTTTCAGTAAGGAGGGTAATGAGACCAGTTGCAATCAAGATAGTTTGTGGAGAAAAATATCATTTTCAGTACAGAAAGATGTGTGGCTGCCTCAATATGAAATATAAGGCATTCCATTCTTTTGATTGTAAAGGGGTATCACCAGAGACGATAAATCTTGGGGGATAAGTTTTCGATCCCAATAATGAACCCATCTCCATGTTCAATTTCATTGAATTTTAAGCTGGGGGCAAATCATCCCAGTTGAAATTCAAAACACAGAATAGACAGCTTAACAAGTTTGCATGGCAAACATCAAGAATACCGAATTGATGGTTACAAAGAAAAGGAAATGATAGTAAACGGCAAACAGTAGTTAATGCAATAGTATTGATGAAAATACTTACTTTGTAAAGGTCAGCAGACCCAGAAACACGAGTTGCAAAACTTCCCTTCATACCAGAGTCGCCCTGTATAAAGGAAATTCAATGAAAAAAATCTAAAAATATAAATAAATAGGTACATGTTTTGCGTATGTGTGTGGCTCTATGTAATTTACAATCCAAATGTTGCTTTAGCTTCCCTAAACACCACAATAAAATACAAGAAAGTGGTGCTAAGATGCTACAAATAATAACAACGATAAAAAGTTAAAATCATGCCAAGAAAAAGAGGGAGAGAAACATAAATGCAATGCTAAAGAAAAGGGATCATGGAAGTCAAAAGAAATAATGACTAACAGCATTGTATACTAAAAATTTATTCCATTGCATCAGTTTATGGAAAAGCTTCAGAAAGCATCCACCAATATAAATAGATGAACCCGTTCAATCTTATACAAACCATTCCTTATCAAATTCAGCCTCTTTTGGATTCAATTGAGAGGAAATCCCTTTGATTTATAATCCATACACATACTTCAATATTAGCTCTTATATCAGTTCTTGTACTTTGCACTAAAGTTAACAACGCGGATAAGTTATAGACCATCTAAGGCAAGTGTTGTTTCATGGGAATACCTTTATAAATCTCCTTAGGTCATCACGATATTTCCCATTCCATTCAGCCCACCTGCATTAAAGGGATCTCATAAGTAACAAAAGAGAGCCATCCAAACTTTCGCAGGCATAGAAAGATCTTTACAAACAAATTGGTGCATAACTAAAGTTGATAATATCAGGTGCCTTATACTACTAGATACTTCATGGAACAGGCTTGCCATTTACCAGGATTTATAACATTGATGATGGGAAAAAAGAAGCTATAACTTCTTCAAAGGAAAAGGTATAAGGCCGAGTGCGCTTCAAAAGGGCAGAGGTAACATCAGAATCTCACAAATTAACATACTTTGACTCTCATTGATAAAGCTATAATTTTCAATCATCTATTTTTAGTATATCCCCGCAAAGAAACTTTGTCCGCAAAGCATTGATATTGGTTCATAGGTCCGGAATGTTAAAATTAATCTCTTGTATTGATTATGTTATTGTAACTAGGAATAGGATAAATGAGAGCTCCAACAAATTAATCCCTTCATAATGAGATGTATCGGATGGTTGCAAAGTCCTTCGTCCTAGACTCCTAGTGGATGCTTGCTTTAGCTACAAAAAAGTGTGTGTAACGTGTATTGGTGGAAAAGTGTTAAAGAAAACATCAAACACCAAAAGGGAGTGCAACGAAAATGTAACCAAGTTGGGACTCGTTCTAATGAGAGCATAACCTCTGAAAAACTGTGAGGGCCAAAAGAGAAAAAGAGTGCCCACCATGTGAAAGAAACAAATTAGGACTTCCCAAGAAGAAGCCAACCTCTGAGTTCTTATATTGTGAGGGAGAGAACAATACGTCTCTACCAATATTGAAATACAACAACAACAACAAAGCCTTTTCCCACTAAGTGGGGAAAATAGCGACCCTTGCTCATTTATCACTGTGCTCGGGCCACACAGCGCGCCACTTACGGGTGACGCCCTAGCTTTAGCGCGATTTCGTTCTGGATTCATTTTCATAAGGATTCGACGTAACCTAGGAGTGCCGGCTGTCTACTACCTGACGCCCTCCCCCTCCTCCTTTATCCGGGCTTGGGACCGGCAATGTAAGATAAACTTACACAGGCGGAGTTCTCTACCAATATTGAAATACCAAAAAAAAAAAAGTAAAGGAGAATCCAAGTGCCCCTTTGCCAAAAATAATTTTTTTTCTTCTTCTCTTCCTTGTCAAAGTTCCAACTAGAAAGCCACATTTAAAATCATCTGTTTGCTTTTCATTGTTTCTTTCGTGTGGCTGCAATACCACACTTGTTAATAATAATCTAAAATGCATACAGCCGATCCCTGACATACTCAGGTTTATGATAATGTTCGACATCTCTTGGATACAGTAGATAGTAGATACAACTTGGCTAACAAAGAACAACGCCTTGAAAGTCCAAGATTAAACCTTTTGGTGCAAATCTATGTACAAGGGCTTGTTTATCCAGAGAGGAAACTTTGTGATAGTCTAGGAGTTGGTCGATAAAAGAAACAAATAAGCAAGTTAAACAACCAATCTGGTAGTAATCGTATCCAGTTTTTCTAAAAGTCTTAAGCTCTTTGATGTCTGTTACTAAAAGTACAGGTTTCAGACACGTACTCCTCTGCAAGCATTACAATGAATCTGTAATTTCCTATCAACCAGCCAGTAGAACCACATGTTTAATTGATGCATCAGTAATTGGTTATTTCCTAAACTTCAATTCAAAATTATCATGTTTTTAAGTTTAACTTTTACGCATATTTCTGATATTTCCACCAACATCAATATTTGCATCCTTAACCAAATAATAGAAACACCTCATGCACAACTCCTAACAATACAGACCAAGAAGTGGTCCTTAAATACAATGTGAAGCACGACAAGGAAAAAAAACATAATCCAGAAGCAAAAGACTCAGCTATTGATGGAGACAATGAATTGTTACATTTTCCCGGCAAGTCAGCTTTATTCACAAAGAAACAGAAATAAAATTAGAGGGTGTAACATAGTCTCCTCTTTTTTCTTTGAGAATAAAGTACTTTTATTTGTAGAAATCTCAGGTTAACAGCATCTCCAACATAACTATGATGAGGTGTACATTTGTAACATGAATTACCTGTCCCAATTTGGAAATCTTCCAACAAGATAAAGGCCTCCACAATCCCAAGGTTCGGAAATGATTTTACATCTTGATAGGATAGCATCTTTTGCAATAGCCTGGTCCAACAAACAAGGCTAAGTCAATCCTCACACAACTAAGTTTCTAGAACTTCACTCAATAACTAGAAGGCAAATCTACATAGAAAAGCACATATAATTATGCCCATAGCAATGGCCACAAACTTGTAACTATAAACGTAACAACACATATTTTTAGGAATTCATAATAACAAAGATATTGATTTAAAACTAGATATATGAAGAGAACTTCCATATGGGTGTATTTGCAGATAACTTACCCTAATAACTGGTGGTGCATCAAGAGGAGTTCCATCTGTTCCCCGACAAAGAACACTGGCAAGGTCAAATCTAAACCCATCTACATGATATTCAACAACCCTGAAAATGTTTAAAAACGATAAAGTATGAAGCTTGATATGAACTACCTATTCAGTATATAAATCAATGAATAAAGACCATTTATGAGACGATGGATATTATATTAGTCAATTATGTAGACAATTTTAAACTCTTATATTGGAAATTCTAAGTTAGGGCTGCATGCTCTAATACTAACATGACACCAGAACAGGCAATTTTTATTGTCCGGCCCAATTTGGTCACACATGCTCAACATCACCCAATTTTTTACATCTACTTGTTTGGTTGAGTCTAGCCACACGGGCCGGGGCTTAATGAGAATATAAAATCCCAAATCAGGAATTCTAAGTCTTGCACCACAGTATACAAACTCTTGGGCTTATTGCCAATTGGTTTTGGATTGGCTGACTTAAGTTCAACAATATTAAATTAAATTATAGGTCATTTTCGGCTAAATATTAATTCTTTGCCTGAATCATGGGAGAAGGTATAATTCCATGAAAGTACTAAGGAAAAAGAAGGTATTAGGGAGTAGGAAGGGGCTAAAGCCATAGACTTTTATGTCATATATGACATTTGGATAAGTTTATAAGTGTTACATGATAAAAGACATCACAAATACAATTAGGACATTTTTAACCAGATGAATAGAAATGACAACAGACTGAAGGTGGCTACACAATAGGTTAAAAAACATATACGTTGCAATCCTTTGTTCTTAAAAAACAAAAGAAGATAAATTAGTACTCTATGAATTGTGACCTTACCAATGTCTTAAGCTGTCAAGAATGAGCTCCATGACAACAGGATTATTACAGTTTAATGTGTTCCCTGAAAACCAACAGAAAACAAAATCTTAGAACTTCACATGTTAACAATAATAGTTTTAACCTTTAGTCAAGCACAAAGTCAAATCCTGTTTTGCATCCAAAATCCAGCAGTACAGTCCATAAATTTCGTCACTTTCAAAGTTTGCTTCGGTTTAGTGAAATACATATACTTGCCCTTCGTTGACATATCCATTCCATATGTATATAATATATCACATCCATAGTATAAAACATTCCATACACTTTAACTTGATAAAAAGGCACCGTCAGAATATCCATCAATTGCAGATGAGACAGATAATTAATAAAGAGAGTAGAAAGTTCATTTAATATATATCTCTACAGCAGCAGCAAGAGACAATTTACAGGTAAGAAGACAGAAAAGACATTTGAATTACCGCAGCCAGAGTAGTTCAGTAATTGGCCATTGTTGTTCATGTCCAGCATGTAGTAAACCTGTAGGCGTAGGACGCATCACTTATAAAGAATATCTGATATAATGAATACAATAACTTATTTTAAAATAGATGTCCAGTATTTTAAAGTTGTACATCCTGCCACAGCCAGAAATTTATTCGACAAGGGAACCATGTAGGTAAACTCCGAATTAGAAAATGTAGGTACACTCTAAAATTCAGAACCCTAAACAGTTGTAGCCTATCCTTATTAGCAAAATTCTAGCTTAGATTAGATGCACGATATTTATAAAGACTAAAAAGAATCAGTTCGCTCTTATATAGTTGACTAAATTCCAGTCTTTTAGACCTAGGAGGTGCAAGGAAATTTTTATCTATTTGATTGCAGTAAAATATAGTTTATCTCAGCCATAATTCCAACCGTTTGGGGATTAAAATTTAAAACATATGGTTTGGGGATTAAAACATATGGTCAGTTCATGAAATAATGTAACTTAAATAGTGTAACAGAAGTGTGACATCACCTTATTATCTATGCCACGAAATGAAGTTGTGTAGGGGTTTGCATCGTCAGCTTCATTAGTATGATTGTAGACAACATCCAAAATGACCTGTCCAAAAGGATAAAGTTTCACTACTGCAATAACAGGAAAATTGCAGAAAAGACATAATTTACCTCTATCCCAGCACCATGCAAGGCTTTAACCATTTGTTTAAATTCCTGAGAAGCTTTAACAGGTCCTCCACCAGCACTTGCATAGCGGCTCATAGGAGCAAAGAAATTTATTGTCGAGTAGCCCCAGGTATTTATCTTCAAAGCAAAAGAAGCCATATACACACATTGGTAAACAAATTAGATCGCTTGCCAGGCTGACGGTTAATGCTTACAGGCTTTAAAATTCAGAAAAAGAAAAATACACGACAATTATTCAATGTTCAATTTATTGGAGTTCTTTATGTACAAACAACAACCAAACCTTATCCCACTAAGTGGGGTCGGCTGATTGGAGTTCATCATGTAAATCACAAAAAATAATCAAAATATCATCTTGTTGAAACATCTTGGATATCAAGTTTTAATTTCAGAACCACCCAGGGTATCCTACTTATCAGTCACTAGCATCTATTCGTGACAGTGATAACATCCAGATTTTCATCTCCGACTATGAAGAGAAGTTAAAAGGAAAGCTACAGCAATGTATATATTATAAACTTCAGTAAACAAATGAAGAGAAGTTGATTTAAATACCATGTGATCTCTAGGATTTGGTCGCCTCTGAAACTCAAACTCATCAAATTCGAAGACAGGCAGCAATTCCACTGCATTGATACCAAGCTCTTGAAGGTGTGGAATCTAAAGATAAAATGGAGAGGAAATAACAGAGAAGTTCATCAACAGTTGAAATTGAAATATGAACTATCCATAGCATCTTCCAGAAAACAATTAAAGAGCAATCATTCTACTTAATGAATGATAAAAGGATAAGTCTAAGCACGTAAGGCAGTATATGTTGTCATTATTCATGATCTGTCTTTAACTTGCCACACTTTATTGCATGTAAGAAAGCACTAGATGTATTCACATTGCAAATCAATTCTTTAAGCAAATTAGAACTAAGGGCCCCTTAGACAATTTCTTCTGAGGGCATAAAGGTTCACTAGTCTTGTCTCCTGGAAATCGTGCCCGGCAAGAACAACTTGGCAAAAAATTTAACTTTTATTAGACATACTTATGGCCAATTGGGCATCACTTCAAACAAATATAGAGCTCAAACAAAAAATCAAAGTTATTTTATTAAAAGTGAGGCAGCAGATAAAAACCTGAGATACCGTCTTTTCAAAAGAAAACAGAAAAAAAAAAAAAAAAAAGATTTAAGATATCATTATACATGTCTCCATAGGTATCTCCTTACCATAACTTAGTTATAGTTTTCTGGTCAACGTTATCTATGGAAGCATGGCTTGGAAATAAAAGGAAATAATCGAAATTTCAAAAAACAAAGCAAGATGTTATTGAATCAAGGTAAGGAAGGATACAGGGTGCATTCAGATAATTGATTCAGATATTGTACTTTGTATAAAGAGATGCTATTATATGGATAGATTGTCATTCGTCATGTTATAATCAATCAATACCTTCTCGATCATACCAAGGTAGCTACCACGAATATCTGTATCCAAACCACTGGATTCATCAGCTGTATATGCACGAACATTCATTTCATATATAACAAGATCCTTCTGAAAAAACGGCAGAATACATACAGGTTAAGATGTGATGCAATGTATTGAAGTCTACATTTAACTCAGAAACAAGATGGAGCATCAAATGATTAGTTGCGTGAAAAAAGAAAATAATTCAAAATTTGAAAATTAAATCATATCAACTATGAGCATATAAATAATACAGATATTAATAAAAATGTATTCAGTTATGATTTGCTCATAAACCATAAGATGTGATGTTGAGGGGAGAAAGAGAGAGGAACTATCAAACTTGCATCTGATTGAACAAATCTATCAAGACAACAATTTATCATGTTCTCTGCATAACTTATTAACCTCAGGTATATTTGGGAGCTTGTAGTTTTCTCCCCAGTCAAAAGGCAAGCTATCAAAATCATAAGTTCCAAGAAATTTAGATAACTTTTTCGTGGTGTCTCCAAACATCCGACGGCCTTCAACTAGCTTTGCATAAGGATCTACAAGCACAATGCTGCTATCAAATCGATGTCCCTGATGCCAACCTCGTGGCCCATCCATACGATAACCATAAAGAACATTGCTCCGGGGCAAATCCTGGGAAGAAATGATTTCATTATCATGAGTCATAGTTCATGAAAACTACGCAAAGAGATATATTCTCATAGGAGAGAGACAGAGACAGAGACAAAGAAAGAGAGTAGTGTGTGTTCAAGCAAAGAACTAATGCCATCATTAAATCAAGGACAGCTCAAAGACAGGTAGTGCTTTGAATAACCTATATTAAATATTACCTTGATGCATATGTGCCAAATGTCATCAGTCTTGTTAACATTAGGATCCAAAGGCAGATCCATCATTCCACCATCCAGCCCTCCAAGCCTTTCCCTGACAAAAATTATATTTATCAAAAGTTGGTCTACAGAAGATGTCCATCTAGTAACAGCAATTAATAAATTGAATTTTAAACCAACAGGCATAAATCAAAGAAACTTTTTAGAAAGACAGACATTTTTATAGGAAACATAACTTTTACTAAAAGAGAAAGAATAAATATCTCCAAAAAGGCTGCAGACGACTTCCATGATCCATCTACATCAACACTACAGTCTATCCTTAAAAAAGAAATTAACTTCCATTCAGATCAGTCCCTCTAATCAAAGTTACATTCAGAAGATGTTAAAAATCTACTTTTTTCAGTTTCCTACACACAAAAAAATGATCTAATCAGTTTCAAACAAAGGGAAACTTCCACCAACTTATCAAATAGCCTATCATTTCTTTCCAACAAAACACCCACATTGCTGCTGAGCCCGAACAGCACAAAACAATAATTACCCTTGTGCTAGCCCCAACACTCAAGTAGACTTCCACCCAGGAATGAAAATATCTAGACCAAACCCCGACCACTTCAAAATTATGCATAAACCTAAACCAAAATCGCATGGTGAATGGAGTCAATGGACAATGGGAAAAGGAATGATGAATGCTCTCTGCCGCTCTTTTATGCAAAACACACAATGTGGAGATACACAAAGGCCCCAGTCCAGACCACAAGTTTCAGCAACTGAGAGAGAGAGAAGAATGAACCAAACATATGTATTCTCAAGGGAAACTAAAGAAACCTGTCTTTACAACCAGAGAGAACAACCCCCAGATTGATTTCCAAATTTACATTTTTAGATTGTCAATCTGTAACATAACAGGCCTGGTATATGGCAAGATTTTTACCCATAAATACAGATGTTCATATATACGTGAGTGTACACAATTGGATATTAGGCAATGAACAAAATGAAAATACGATGTTACCTCTCTGGAAGTGATAAGCAAAGTGTGACAGCAGTTGCATGCTGTGAAAAGATAGCAAAATTTATCCCACTGTCAACTTCTGATACACCCAGCGGAAAAGCTTGACCTGGGAAAGTTTTCCATGATGAGCTGGATTCTGACAGTTGGGGGGCTTCTTCCTATAATCACAAACAGTGAACACATGAAAATGTGGAATATTCCCATTCCGGCATTGGTAAGAAGTCGATTAGGGAAAAAAGTCATCAATCAGTTTATGGCTCTCAAGCATAGATGAATCACCACTGTTTTAGTATTGTATTTCTGAATATTACATAATTTGGAAGTATCAGCCAACAGATATAGAAAGCAAAATACATGATCCTACATGAAAAGAAATACCTCAAGCACGCGTTCTTGAGCACGCTGACCGTAAGCATTAGCTGTGCTATGCTTGGCACCATCCCGGGTCTAACCTATGCCAAAAGTCCATCCATATAATTACCAACAATGCAAAACCAAAACAAATACAAAGGCTGATTTCCCTGCATTATAGAAAGATAAACATGCCTTTCTGACAATTCCTTGCTGATTGCTACCCGATGCTTGTTTATTCCACTTCAATCTAATAAACCGTCAATGCCGAAATCAACAATAACTCGATTTCATCACAAATCAAAATAGTACCATAACATGAAACTAGTCATTCCAACAAAGAAGACAGCACTTTTCACCATGTATCATACTACTAAAATGCTGGAAGATGCACTGCTACAAATGCATTTTTGGTACAATTTTGTATGATACTCTTTAAACTTGAAAGTTGAAAAGTATTCATTTTTATGAATTTAAAACAAAACCCACCAAAGTTTAATCACTAAAACGGACCCAAGTGCGCAAAAAATGAAAATTCAAACCAAAATACCGAAAATTCAATCTGTCATATAAAAAAAATCAAGAAAACAGAGAAATACAAAAGAATTACCCCATTTCAAGAACAGGAGAAGCGAGTGTGCAAGAAGCGCCAGGGTGAGATGAAAGGGGAGATGCAAAGAGAGGGAACTTGGCGACATTTGAATCGTACAAATGTGGGGTTCGAAGCATCCTTGATCTTTTCGTTGGATTGCAAAGTGTACGATAAAAGTTCTGAGAGAGTATATTGAAAGCCAAAAGGGGATCGAATTTTCCGAGAAAGATGATGAATCTGAGAAAGCTAGGACCAAAAGGAGGGCACCATTTTAGTGACGTTTCGATTGAGCCAGCTGAAGCTACATCACGTGGGAAGGGAAGTCGGAAAGTGGAAGAAGAGTGAGAGTGAAGAGAGAGAGGTTGTGAGGAAAGAGAGGGAGAGCGGCATAGAAGCGGGATGCATTTTCATGTCTGCCACGTGAACGGATACGAGAGAGTTGGGTCAAGTTTGATGTTACAGGCGACACGTGTTCGATAACAGTTCTTTTAACATGATTTTTATTTCTTTTGATTTTTGGACCGACTTATTTGTGATGTTTTCATTTTTATTGGAGACTTATTTGTGATACCACAAGTTTGGTGATAGTTTTTGGTTTTTTTTTTATTTATACATTTTCAGTCAGTATTCTAAACTATATTAATAAAATTATTTTTATCAACTAAAAGAGTGTAAAAAGGCAATTTTATTTTCTACCATAAAACAAAATTATGGGCAGTAAAGTAAATTCACAAAACTAAATTTTACAATTTTTTTTTTCAAAGCCTCACCCAAGGGCGATTCTAACATCCTCTAATTTTGCCACTTAGTACTATGGTATAGTGGTATTCATCTTCACTTGTAAGTGAGAGGTCTTAGATTCAATTATCGCCAAAGACAAATTTGAATCACGTTATTGTAGTACATTGTAAGGCTAAGCTCATTTTTCTCCCCTTAGTGATAAATAATATCCATTGTTCATAAAAACATCCTTTAATTTTGAAAAAAAAAAAAAAATATATATATATATATAAATCCTTCTCTCTCTAATCCACATTCCTTTTTTCTCCCTTTCTCCTTTCTATTTTAAAATAAAAATAAAAATTATTTTCACATACAAAGTGTGGGCATATTAAAAAGACGTGATCTTCTTTCTTGATTGTTGAAAAGTATTCATTTTTTTCTTAGAAAATTTCTATGGTACGAAGAAATATTCATTTTTATTAATTTAAAACAAAACCCACTAAAGTTTATCACTAAAATGGATCCCAAGTTGTTCATAATTTTTGTTCTCCACTGTTATTTTAAAAGGATATAGTTTTTGTTTTGAATAAAACATTTTTTCGAAAATGATTTTCTTGCTATAAACTTCTTATTTAAGTATGATTGTGTAAAGTTTATATTAGATTTGATTCTAGGTATTTTTCCCTATTAAGACTTGTATTATGTGGAGCAGAATGATTTATTCCCTCTCTTATTACTATAAATAAAGGCACTGCGTAGGGACAATAAAACATCATCTACGCAACCTTACAAACACATATCTCTCTATATTTTCTCTGTGTCGCCAGCCCCCTTTCCTTGTCAATTAAATATAGGTCACAACACATTATCAGCACGCTCTTACCGCTGTGCTTAGGCATTTGATTTAAAAATTATTCATCTTCAATCAGGGGAGTATTATGTTTCAATTATTTTTAATTGCTTAGATTTTGATTTTATTGATTCATATACTTTTTTTAATTCAATTTAAATTTTTTTGTGTTGAACGTGATACAAGCTTTGGAGATGGAAAGCCGAAATTGAAGAAAAAATTTCTGCATCAAACCAATTCATCAATATCATCACGCAATCAAGTTCTTCCAAAACAATGATTTTTATCTCGATATTTTTGCATCCATAATAGCATGAACATTCAACATAATGCATGACTCAACTTTACGCTTTTCGAATTTTAGATTCTACATAAATTGTGTATGCATTATATTCATAAGGCTTTTTAGTCAAAATGGTCCCTGAGATTTGCATAACACATCATTTTGGTCCCTGAGATTGAAAATCAATAGAAATGGTCCATGAGATTGTCCACCATCCATTATTTTGGTCCTTCCGTTAAGTGTCCCGGAGCTCTTGGCTGGAAGTTTGGGCAATTTTCAAAGTTTCATAATTCAATCGTTTCTTAACCAAATTATACCCGTAATATATCAAAATGAAGATAAGAAAGTGTAGAACAAGATTATACCTATTTGGAAGCCCAATGGTTGCCGGAGATGGCCGAAAAATAGCCTGAAAGGTGACTAGTCCGCAGGAAAATGGAGACGACCGTTGAGAAGTATGATTTTCGTTTTTGAATCACTCGATTTCATTGAGTATTGAAGAAGTTATGAACGTTTAAAGTTTACCCAATTTCCAGCGAGTTTTCCAGTTTTCCCATGAACCAGTCACCTTTGAGGCTATTTTCCAGCCATCTTCGGCAACCATTGGGCTTCCAAATAGGTATAATCTTGTTCTACACTTTCTTATCTTCATTCTGATATATTATGGGTAGAATTTGGTTAAGAAACGATTTAGTTACGAAGCTTTGAAAATTGCCCAAACTTCTGGCCAAGAGCTCCGAGACACTTAACGGAGTTTTCAATGGAAGGACCAAAATAATGGATGGTGGACAATCTCAATGACCATTTCTATTGATTTTCAATCTCTGAGACCAAAGTAATGTGTTATGCAAATCTCAGGGACCATTTTGGCCAAAAAGCCTATTCATAATTGTTGAATTATGTGAATTGATATTGCCATGAATTGCATCATATATCTGCTCATGCATTGAATTATATGTTGAATATGCATTGAATTAATTTGGAAATTGAAAAAAAAAATAAAAAAAAACTTCTA
This sequence comes from Malus fusca, assembly GCA_035220775.1. Lineage (NCBI taxonomy): Eukaryota > Viridiplantae > Streptophyta > Magnoliopsida > Rosales > Rosaceae > Malus > Malus fusca. The sequence continues at coordinate 43,242,347 of CM069073.1, read as the reverse complement.
GGGTTTGTCAAACCCAAACCTGAGCTCACATGAGCTATTTTGAGCCGCGATGCACGGGGTAAAACCCCCAATGCTCCATCTGAGAAGACGATACCATTTTGGCATTGATCCCACGAACCCAATGCCACCTGCAATCAACCACAGCCACACCTCCGTCTCTCTGGGGAAATCACGATTTGTTGTCATGTTTTTGGGACCTAACCATCGTCGAAGATGATGGGTTTCTAGAAAAACCGATGAACATCGGTGATTTTTCGAAGGATTCTTCGAATCCTCACTGTTTCTCACCCCCCCCCCCCCCCCGACGTCAAAACTTAGTTTTTCATCCCAAATTAGGGTTCCAATCGAACCCCCATGCATCGTCGTGCCATGACTGACCGAGGGAAGTCGCCTGAAGCGACGCCAAAGACTTTTCCAGTTCGAATCCCACACCCGCCATTGTGGTGTTCTAGTTTCCAAACTCAAGTCCTAGTGGGCCTCGGACCCTTGGGCCTGCATTGAACAACACCATTTTTGGGCTACTGGTTGCATTTGCTGCCACAACCCAAATCCAAACAACCAATTGGGCTGAATTGGACTCCCGGCATTCGAACGACACTAGCCTAATTGGGCTTTGGTGTCCTCGTGTCCCTACCGCAATTGAACCCAGCCCTCGTAGGGCTCTCCTGGTTCCCTGCACCGAGCCGCACTTCATCTCAGTCAGCAGCTAGTGATTCGGTGCACCTGGCCCGCAACACATTGGATTGCGTCCTCTGGGAACGTATGCGCTACGAAGCAATGGATCAGTGCCTCTTTACGGGCCCTCTTTGTCTTGGGCCTGCAGCCCAACCCAACCTAATTCTTGGGCCTGGGCCACACGATCCAATTTGCTCAACCCACATGTGGGTTTGGGTCCTTATTTTTTAGACAATTTAGGTTTTAATTTTTTCGCCCAACTTTTAATTTTGGCTCGAAGTCCAAATAATTATTTCAATTATAATTCTAGACCTAAGGATCTATTTGCATATTTTCTTGTTGCATATTTATGTATATATATGCGTTTGTTTGTAGGTACCATGAACCTGAAGTTCATAAACTTATCTCGAAATAATTAATTGAATGGATTTAAGTTTTCGAACTTTTATGCATGTGACTAGTTTAATTAATTTTATTGTAGGTATGACTAGTGGGAAAGTTAGTTGTCTGGCAGATAGTGCAACCACACACACCGTTTTGCGTGAACACATCTATTTCACTAACTTCGTACCTAAGAATACACCTCTGACAATCCTCTCAGGTCCATCCAACCTAATCGAAGGATACAAAAAATCCCTTAAATGTTGTCCAATTGCACTATTTTGACCATTCAAGAGGCACTTTATTCTCCATGTTCCGAAAGAATGTTGTTGAGCATTAAAGATATTCAAGACAATAATTACCATGCTAAAACCTATGTAGAAAATGAAGTTGAATTTTTGTGCATCACTTTCTACGAATATGGCCAGAAGTGTATTCAAGATAAGATTGAGCGTATCCCGAGTGGTCTGTATACTACGACCATATGCCCTATTGAAAGCCACTATGTGGCCGACCCTACCTCTGGGACCGCACACAAAATTACACTTTGGCATGATCGTTTGGGACACCCTGAACGAACAGCGATGCGTTGTATCCTCAAATCATTATACGGGCATCCACTAACTCGAAGTTTAGGTTCGATTCAAGGAATCGCATGTCAAACATGCTCAATGAGAAAACTTATTATTAAGCCTTTTTATGACAAGATTCGCTCGAATCCTCCTAACTTTCTACAAAGGATTCAGGGGGACATTTGTGGACCGATTCACCCTTCCTGCGGACCATTTAGATATTTTATGGTTTTGGTTGACGGTTCCACACGTTAGTCACACGTGTGCTTGTTGTCCACAAAGAACGCTACATTCTCCAAACTGTTGGCTAGGTTATCAAGCTCAGAGTTCACCACCTTGATTATCTGATCAAATCTACTCGATGGGATAATGCTGGAGAATTCACATCTAAAACCTTTGATGACTATTGCATGTCGGTTGGGGTCAAAGTTGAACATCCAGTACCTCATGTTCACACCCAAAATGGCCTGGCAGAGGCATTCCTTAAGCGCTTATAAATGTTTGCTCGATCGTTGGTCATACGTACCAAGCTCCCGATCGCTGCTTGGGGTTATGCAATATTGCATGCAGCCATGTTAGTTTGCTTGAGGCCTATTACAACCCAACCATATAGCGCCCTTCAGTTGGTTACCGAATACGAACCTGACATATCGCATATGCATGTTTTTGGTTGTGCGGTCTATGTGCTAATTTCGCCACCCTTACGTACAAAAATGGGGCCTCATCGAAGGATGAGAATCGATGTCGGATATGATTCTCCTTCGATCATTCGTTACTTAGAACCTTGGACAAGCGATATGTTTACCGCTCGTTTCATGGAACGTCGCTTCTATGAGACATTATTTCCGTCGTTAGGGGGAGATAAGAACATCACTGTTCTTGAAGAACGACGTGAATTATCGTGGATGACTCTCATTTTGTCTCATTTATATCCCTGCATCGCTCAGTTTGAAACTGAAGTGCAACGCATATTAGATATTCAGAACGTAGCTCAGAGCATGCCAGATGCTTTCACATATTCCAGTTGCGAATGTGCCTGCAAAGATGGACGTACCAAATGTACGACGGACTTCCCTCCTGGAGGCCAGGGATGCCACATTGGTCGATCCACATACATTAGCGACTAGCCAATCATCTGCCCCTACACACAAATGTGGCAAACCACTTGGTTTAAAGGATTCACACCCCTAGAAGAGGAAACCCACGACACAGCCCCTGAAGAGCCTACCATGAATTTGACTGTCGCCTACTCATTCTATCTAACTCATGAGGAAATTCTAGATTACGGAAGTGTCCTTGAAGAGAAGAGTCCACCTCCCAAGAATATTGAGATTTCGGTCCATTATGCTAGCTTGGATGATGTTTGGTGTAGAAATGAGATAATCGTCGACGATGCATTAGCATATGCAGTAGCTATTAAGATCATGTTAAGCGATGACAGTGAACCCCGTTCTGTTGATGAATGTCGACGTAGAACCGATTGGTCAAACTAGAAACAAGCAATCCAAGTTGAAATCGATTCGCTTGTGAAACGTAAGGTGTTTGGAGTTGTAGCTCATACTCCTCCACATGTGAAGCTCGTTGGCTACAAATGGGTTTTCATTCATAAGCATAATGAGAAGAATGAAATTGTGCGTTACAAAGCTCATCGTGTTGTGCAAGGTTTCTCACAACGCCCTGGGATTGACTATGATGAAACTTATTCACCTGTTATGGATGTAATTATTTTTCGCTACCTTATCAGTTTGGTAGTTTTCGAAAAACTGAGTATGCAGTTGATGGACGTAGTAACTGCGTATCTCTATGGGGATCTTAATACGGAAATCTATATGAAAGTTCTCAAATGACTTACATTGACTGGATCAAATATTTTCAAACCTCGGAACACGCTCTCAATTCGGCTGAGGCTTTCACTCTACGGTTTGAAGCAATCCGGAAGAATGTGGTATAACCGTCTAAGTAGTATTTGACTAGTCAGGGATTTATGAACAACGAACTATGCCCTTGGGTGTTCATTAAGAAGTCACATTCTGATTTTGCGATTGTTGCAATATATGTCGATGACATGAATCTCATAAGAACTTCTGAAGAGCTCCAAAGAACTGTCGCACACCTAAAGTTGGAATTTGAGATGAAAGATCTCGGAAAGACTCGATATTGTCTTGGTCTCAAGATAAAGCACCATTCAAATGGAATCTTAGTACATCAATCAAACTACACTTAGAAGGTGTTGCGCCGCTTTAACGAGGATAAGGTGAAGCCTTCGAGTACTCCTATGGTCGTTCGATTGCTAGATGCAAAACGAGATCTTTTCCGTCCGAAAGAGGACGAGGAAGAGATTTGGGAGCCTGAAGTTTCTTATCTAAGTGCAATAGGCGCTTTATTGTACTTGGCTTAATGCACCGACATCTCCTTCGCTGTTAATCTTTTGCCAAGATATAGTAATACACTAACATGCAGACACTAGACTGGTAAGACATCTTCCGCTTCCTTAAAGGTACAACAGATCTGGGCTTGTTCTATCACTATGAATCCTTGAGTGATGTCACGCCCTCTTTTCTCGAGTCGATTCTCGTCTTGTTGGTTATGTCGACGCATGATACTTATCTAATCCGCACAAGACATGTTCTCAAACGGGTTATGTCTTTACCATTAGAGGCACCGCAATCTCTTGGAGATCAACTAAACAGACCTTAGTTGCCACTTCGTCTAACGTGTTGAAAATCTCGCATTACACAAAGCAACTTGAAAATATTTTTGGTTGAAAGCAGTTGTGGACCATATTCGAAGCTTCTGTGATCTTTACCTCGTCGTTGACATCCCGACGACGATCTATGAAGACAATGCAACATGCATAGAACAACTCAAGAAAGGTTACATCAAATGAGACAACACCAAGTACATTGCGCCGAAGTTCTTCTTCTCACATCAAAAGCATCAGAAGATTGAAGTCACGCAAATTCGTTCACAAGACAATCTCATCGACCTCTTCACCAAATCACTACCGAATGCGACGTTTCAGAAGCTTGTTCAAGGAATTGGTATGCGTAAACTTTTTGAGTTGTAACATTGTTAGTTCTCTTTGGAATTGTGTCAAACTCAGGGGGAGTATCCTAAAGTATACTTACTTGATCTTAATGTACTATTTTTCCATACGATTAGGAGCATTTTTTCCACTGGGTTTTTGCTACCTAACTAGGTTTTGACAAGGCACGCACCTTGGGTTGATCATATCCCTGATGACGTCCCGTAGACATTTCATTTGACTTTGCATTACTCATGTATTTTTCTTAGACTATGGATTTTGTCCCTACTCGGGGTTTTTACTAGCCATAGGGTTTTTTGTGAGACTTACTTCCTTATGCAAGTTCCTACCTTATTTGAGACTAGTGTGTTCCCAGAATCAGTGTCGACGAGTCGACTTCCTCAACTATACATGATGCCGAATCTACCTGAGTATTTACACACTCAAGGGGGAGTATTATAAACTTCTTATTTAAGTGTGATTGTGTAAATTCTAGATTAGATTTGACTCTAGTTATTCTTCCCTATTAGGACTTGCATTCCTTGGAAGAGAAGGGTTTCTTCCCTCCCTTATTACTATAAATAATGGCACTCCGTATGGGGAATAACACATCCTTTACACAACCATACAAACACATCTCTTTATATTTTCTCTGTGACGTCTGCCATTTCTTCTTGTTAGTTAAATATAGGCCACAATATTTCTTCTATTTTGCAAAATTTTATTTTACTCCAAAAATACTAACAAAATTACACAAGTTGTTCATGTATTATGGACCTTTTGTAGTTAAGTCTATTATCAATCTTAGTTCGCCTAGATTTTTTTTTTAAATTGTCACCAATTTTTTCCATGTTCAGATTATATGCAAAGATATTTTTTTTTCTTGATAAGTAATATCCAATTTTTCTTTTAAATGTCAGTGTTTGGTGCTAAAGGTTAAATTACATTTTGAACCCTCAAGTTTGGATGCAATAACAACTTCATATCTCAAGTTCAAAACATTGCAAAGTCATAAACAAACTTACGAATTCATTACAATATCATATCTCTGTTAGTCGATTCGCTTATTTGACTATGAAATGATGAAATGAAATGGATGGAACCCACATTTATGTTGGTGTGGAATTCATAAAAGTGTCACGTGAAAAGAAAAAATCAAATTAAAATGGTACCTTTAGGAATGTTATTTTAAAAAGAACATAATTCAGCCACTTAGCATTACGGTCTAATGGTATTCCTCTTTCATTTGTAAGTGAGAGGTCTTAGTTTTGATTCTCACCAAAGACAAATTTGAACTACATTATTACTAGCTTATTGTGAGGTTTAGCCCACTCTCTACCTGCTTAGTGTAGCTAATATTATTTGTTCCAAAAGAACATGATTTAAAAACTAAAAAGAAGAGAATAAATTTTGGAAAAATTTAGTGGGACCCAACCTTAGCCAACATGAAGTAGCTACTTTATCATGACTAAAACGTAAGATTACACATGTTAACCATAAATTTTAATGATTTACAATAATTTATTGACATATTCTTCATGCTTTATAATTTAGAAAAACAATTAATAATGGGTTTTTATCACCAATGGTTCTTGAGATTGACCAAACTCATCATTTTGGTCCCTTACTTTCAAAATCAATCAATGTCGTCCTTGACATTCACTATCGTACATCAATTTGGTCATTCCGTTTAAATTCCATCAATTATTCTGTTAGTTTGTATGTGGTACCCATAAATCTAATAAAATGGTGACACGTGGTTTACACAAAAGAAGGGTTTTTATCACAAATGGTCCATAACATTGATCAAACTCTTCATTTTGGTCCCTAAGTTTCAAAAATCTAAATTGGGTCACTGACTTTCACTACCACATATCAATTTAGACATTTCGTTAAAATTTTGTCAATATTTTTTGTTATTGTGATAATATGGTCCCACTAATCAAATCATATGGCGCCACATGAATTAACTATAAAAAAAACTATATTTTTAAGATTTAAAACTAGAAGTAAAATAAGAAATTAAAAACCAAAAAAGAAAAAAAAAAGGAAATCATTGTCTTCATCTTGGTATGCTCAAAAAAGAAAAGGAAGGCACCAGGACACCACTAAAGCTCTTGGCCTCCTTGAACTCACTCCTCATTCTCTCTGGTTGGTTATAATTCTATCAAATTTGAATTGAATTTGGATTCGATTTTATTGAATTTGGATTGATTTGTTTTTTCCAATTGGGATTGTGGGATGTGAGAGAAATGACAGCGCGAAATACTCGTCAGTTGGTTTACTCTAAAAAAATAGTTTCTTATAGTTGATCCACTTGGCCCCATATGATTGGATTAGTGGGATTACATCAGCATACTAACAAAAAATATTGACGAAATTTTAATGGAATGACTCAATTGATGTGCGATAGTGAAAGTCAGAGACCAAATTTATCAATTTTTGAAACTCAGTGACCATAATGAGGAGTTTGGTCAATGTCAGGGACCATTTGTGGTAAAAACTCTTCTTTTGTGTAATCCACATGTCACAATTTTATTGACTTTGTGGGTGCCACATGCAAACTAACAGAATAATTGACGGAATTTAAACAGAATGACCAAATTGATGCGTGGTAGTAAATGTCAGGGACGACATTGATTGATCTTGAAAGTGAGGGACCAAAATGATGAATTTGGTCAATCTCAAGAACCGTTGGTGATAAAAACTCATTATTAATTGTTTTTCTAAATTATAAAGCACGAAGAATATGTCAATAAATTATTGTGATAAAAACCCATTAACAATAGACGAATTAATAACCTATGCAAAAGTAGTTTTTTTTTTTTTTGGTCAAGCGATTGTTTTATTAAATTAGATGTTAGATTAGCCACAAACGAGGTTTGAACCTACTCATGAAATGACTCAACTCATTTTAATCACTGTGATAAAGCCACTTGCAACCTATGCAAAAGTTGATTGGAGACAACATAGAGGCAATATAAGGTGTTTTCTTTAGAATAGAAAACTTTAGAGCATTTTCAAGAGAGTTAACATATGTTTTTTTTTTTGGTTAAATTTAAAGTACCACGTAGAATTTATTTGCTTCAACAGTTGATAAACTCACTCATCAAATTTAGGACCTTTGCTACACTCTCTACATTTGGAGACTTGCCATACCTCTCTTCAAACATTCTTTTTATTATAATAATGTATTTCGTCAATCTCTCACCTTCATCAAGAAAAATAATATGATGTGAAAATTTATAGTATGTTGGAATGTAAAAATGTGAAGTAAGCAAAATGTAGTGTTCAAACTGTCACATAGGTTAACAAATTTGTATTTAAAATTTTAAATTTGTGGAGGCCATTGGAAATGCTCTTATCCATTGTGTTGCTTTGGTAACTTACAACCAAGCATGTCATATAGATAGTGAAATATCTTAATTACTACCTAACCCAGTTCCACTACTCGTCCCTCCTTTCTCATTGGCCGACTATCATCTCCACCATACGTCCAACAAAGTCATCGATCTCTTCTATCCAAGTTTTATTAATCAAAAAGAGGATGATGAAGGATTAGACAAGTTGAGTTACATTCAGAACTTGGTCATCGGTTTATATAATAGTCTTACTCTCCAAATTGAACTCTGCTTCGTAATATTATCACTCCATTTAATTAAATTCATCTTTATGTTCCTCGCCTTAATCAAATACCAAAGAACATGTTTGGTTCGACTTCTTAATTTACAATAAAAGCATTTGGGATCGAATCAATTTAGCCAGAATGTTTACTATAGCCAAACAACTTGTGGAGAACAAACCACTATAACCTTGGTTGGTAGATACTTGTTGTGCTGATAACAGTGTTTTTTTTTTATAAATATAATAAAAATAAGAAGAGACATTTAAACTAAAATGATCGTAGAAAATCTGCTCTAAACAATGTTTTATCATGTAGGTAAGGTCTGCTTTTATAGATGATAAACTTTTTTGGCCCAGCATGGTTTGCTAACACTACCGATGTTATCCCCCATTTAATCACCTATCATTAGGTGTGAGGTTTTATTATAAGAGATCTCAGAAATATCATCTTGTTGTTTATCTAATGCATGACTCTATTCTCCAACACGCACTCTCACGAGTTGTCCCACACTGGGTCACACGGGAAACCAATTTCAACATCAAGAACTGGTTAATTCATTATATCGGAGCTAACACAACTTCTCGAGAGCCCGATCATGCACTAGAGCCAACACAACTTTTTGAAAGCCCAACTATTCAATAGCCTAAGTTGAAGCCAACACAACTTTTGAAAAGCCCAACTTAAAGAAATAAATTTAAGCCTAATAAACTAAGACGTATTGAAAGAATGACATGCTCTAAAATTATGATAAATATTTGGGGCATTTAGATTGAGATGCCTCATTTTACTATTTCTTTATTAAACATCTGTGTGTTTTAGAATTTTGATCAAACTACCCCCTAAAAATGTGGCGCCGCCTAGATTATAGGAAGCCCATTTCTCTTTAAAAAGAAAATTACATAAGATGCCATTGCATTTAAATGGACCAATGCCATTGCATTTAAATGGACCAGGAATCCTTCATGAATCATAATTGATATTTTTACGGAATTTTTTTTTGAAATGTCATATGAACTTGTACACATTTTTCAATTTGTTATATAAACTAAAATTTTAAGCAATTTGTCATACTAACTTTTTGAAATCATTAATTTGTCATCTATCCCTAACTCCGTTAAATTTTCCATCCAATATAAGTCATGTGCGAGCACATGACTTGTGTTTAGGGTTATTTCTGTCATTCTAATACATTACTTCCCTTTTATTAAGTTGTATTCGACAAAAAACTGTAGGGGTTTCTCAGGCAATGGAATATTATTTTCTATATGATAGCCATGAAATGGTCATGCAATGCACTTTCTTCTGGTTATTCCAAATATGTAATGATAGACAAGTGGGAGTTTGCATTTTAGCATGTCAAGAAGACATAATTTCATACGTGCTCTATAAATGAGAAATAGGTTGACGTTTTGTGCTATAAATGGAGTTGTAGATACATATGCACTAAAGAAAAGTAAAAAAACATAAGGTTTGTACTAAATAAAAGTAAAAAACTTGTGAAATGATGTTAAAATGACCGAAATAACCCTGCATACAAGTCATGTGTGAGGCACATGACTTATATTGGATGGAAAACTTAACGGAGAGTTGGGATGAGATGACAAATTAATGATTTTGTAAAGTTGGTATGACAAATTGCTTAAAATTTTAGTTTATATGAGAAATTGAAAAGTATGTACAAGTTCATATGACATTTCAAAAAAAAAAATTCTTGTTTCTTAATTTTTGGAAGTTAATAATTTGTCACAAATTTTTTTTCCAAACGTCGTGCTTGGTTATGTATATACATGTTAATGGCTGCCACATATTGTTCATACAATTTTCTCCCCTTTCTTTTTTCAATTTTATTCTCACATCTTACCATATAAATCTAATGTACAAATGTCAACAAAATTTAGAAAATGTACTCATATGTACATGTAAAACAAACGTACCCAATTTATTTTAACGTATTGAAATTTATAAGTTAATTTAAATAAACATACCACAAATGTACCACAAACGTACCACAAACATACCTAAACTAATGGTACATTTGAATCCAAACACACCAATATAAATAAATTGTGCCAAAAATGTATCACAAACCTACCTTAACTTATTGGTACATTTGAATTCAAACGTACCAATATAACTCTCTAAATTGAGATGTAAAAAATATCAAATGTTAAAAAAACATACAGATTAAAAGTAAAAAAGCAAAAGACGACTATGCTTAAAGTCAATCATATTAATTATTAATAAAGAGATAATTAAGCTTGAAAGTTCCCTAAAATTATGGAAGTTTAATTCGGACAATATGTCTCCAGAAACGAACAAAGAACAAACGTAAAATCAAACGAAACAAAAGGGTGTACTGTTTCATTGGAGGGTATATCACCCGGATTTAAGCACCATGCAAGAAAAACCATGTACTCTCGACACTGTAGTTACAAACCTCGGTAAAGCTTTGTACGAAACACCTATCTGCATCAAATTGACAGATATCAGCTACTCGTGTAATTTATGGCAGTTATGTCAAGCACAAGCAGGAACTAAGGCGGTATGCCGAGATCTTTTTATCGTTTGTTTTGATCATCTGCAGAGATCCTGGTGTTTACCTCTGAACAAAGCTGGAGCTGGTGTACAATGACCAACGGCAGAGACGAGCAAGCGAGCCAAATAATCAAACTAAAAGAAGCATGAGGTTAGTCGTTAGCAGCGTGATGAATTCTTCTATATACGCCATCCAAGCAAGTTTCTATCATCTGCTTTGTTGTAGAGCTGCGGAGGCGGCAGCTGCCTCTGCTATTAAGGAGACAGGTTGACGGGCCTGTAGACAAGCACCTATCTCAAAGGGGTGCAACTCAGAGCCATCAAAAACAAGATTAACACCAGGAAGGACTACTTCTCTGCTGTCAGCTTCTTCTTGCTCAACTTTTGTAGTGCTCACCGGAGGAGTTCCTTCAACTGGCCTTGTGGCAGCCTCGTAAACAGAAGCTAGAGCATATGATCTAAGTACCAGTAAATACAAAGGAGTCAGAGCAAATTCTCTAATACCATCACACGCGAGAAGCTAGAACATATGATCTGAATACCAGATATACGAGGGAGTTAGAGAAAACAAGCTGAATACCATCAAATACGAAGAAGATAGAAAATATCATCTGAATACTGTTAATTTACAAGGGTTCATTCATTATTCCTCATCCATGACTCATAGAAAACTTCTCCAAAGTAGAAACTGATTTACTAAGACACCTTAGAATACTGACACTCTTATCCATTCGTGTCCGACGCTCATTTCAATATTCCTAATACATGAATTATAGGGATTAGTGGGAAGTATTAAGATACTGTAAGTGGGAAATATCATTGTGTCCACCGAAAAGCACAAACGTAAAAATGCGGTGTATGGTGAAAGTTACGATGATCATATAGCAAACAGTGAATACTATAAGAAGAAAATCTGGTTGTAATACTAAACATATAGATGTTAGGGAAAGGAATAAGATGCAAATATAGAAGAGAACATTTTGAGACAAACCTTAAAATGCTTCCATCAAAGCTCAAGACTTCAGTTTGGGAACGATGCCGGTTAGCAAGTTTTAGTCTCTGTTGCTCACTCGAGGCTCCTGAAATGGGAGAGGATGGGTCGACAAGTGGATTCCACCTTCCACTAGCATAATTCATGAGATGTCGTGAGAAGTCCTTTGATTGCTCTTTTTGGTAAAGAAGTTTAGCAGCAGAACCTGTTGCTTGGTACTCTGCACAAACATCACGCAACCTTTTCCTTAGGCTTTGCATTGCATCATGATGCTCAGTGAGTAAATCTTTTTCAAGTAATTGCGACAAGACCAATCTTTTACATATGTTATTACACAATTTTGGACTAAACAATGGCATTCCAAATTCGACACTCAACGGGACCCATTCATACTTCTCATCATCAGGTGCAAAGTGTTCTGAATCTCTTTCTTTAAAAAGTTTCAATAAGCGAATATAGCCAACTGTCCACAACTCTATCTTGTTTCCCATATCACCTAAGAGAGATTTCAGTTTTGACCTTTCCTTCTCACTCAGTTCCAACTCCTCCCCTATGCAACCAACTGAACCGTCATAGTTCTTTAAGGGTAATGGAATATCCATGGTGATGATTCTTCCAGATTTGTCGAGGTCATATCTACTGAGGGGCTGCACAAGTACAGCAGAATATTTCAGAAGTGAATTTAAACAATGTAAAAGTACATTTCCATTTACTAGACTTCTTTCGAACTTGCCCCCCAACCCTCCAATTGTAGAACCATCCCAAGACCACAAAAGGGCTTTCTCACAACCGGCCAGCGGGGCAGGAAGCAATCGTAAACATTGTCCTTTCATCAGAATAACAGATAGGGGTCCACATGCCACAGTTGAGTACAATACTAGTTTCATCCAAGGTGTCATGCATGAATACGAGGGAGGCCCAAAATTAATAGGACCTGCTGGTCCAGGAAGTACTGACGAAGGTGGAAGAGGAATAATAGATACAACAATATCATAGTCACGACGAAACAACCGATCTAAAGTTTCTGGTGCAAGAGACGCCAAGCTTTCACAGCGAAGGATATCCACTCGGAATTTCTTTTTCTTCTTTAACATTTCTCTTTCAACGTCTAACCCTTCAGCATGCATCGATTTCTCATTATTCTGGAGATTCAAGTCTGGTTTAGGGACTTCAGTTAAGCTGGTGATATCTTCTGATGGTGTACCAATTAATGTTCCATCACTTCCTCTATCACTAACAGGTTCAGCCAAAACGGAACCTTCCTCAGGTATCCCTGATTTCACAGAAATATCATCCTCGACCCCAACTTCATGTATTGCTAAGTGTTCTGATTTGTTAGTCAAGGTGACATCAGCTATGAGTGTGGCCTCGTCATTGTTTGATGTCATCATATCCATGTTCTTGCAAACTTCTTCTGTTTTCACATCAGTTGCAACTCCTCCTGATTGAAGGCATTCCAAAACACAACGGAGGCTAAATGCATGATTTGCAAATTCCTGTAGTTCTCCTTCAAATTTTGTTCCCTCTAGCGTACTCAGATCCTTACAGAGATCGGTAATACTACCATGACCCAACTTTCCTGCTTCATACAATGTCACAGCATGCGATTTCAAGCCTAAAAGAAAATATGTGAAATCAAAATGCATATAATACCCAAGTATAAGATTCATGATTGGGAGAACGTATAAAAGCATGAAATGTAGATAATAAAAAGCACAAACACAACTTTTTGTACATAAATAAATAAAAATTTAATCTACAAGCCTTTACGCCATGCTTGATATTCTTCATGTAATTAATGCAAATTTAAATGTATAGGTCTATTTTTTGTAGTGTAATATTCATTGTCTTTGAACCTCTCTACATCATATGAACAATATCTTAGGTGTTATTGATTATGTCTTTTAGAGTCCTAAGCATATTAATTTTTGTCCAACAATTCATGTACTACTTTGTAAGCTTTGAAGTAAACAGAGAAAGAACTTAAAGCTCTTGTCAGTTTGAACTCGCATGCGAATGGTGAGTTGACTAGGCATGAGCCCAAGACACCATTGGCTCTGATGCCACTGTTTTTCCATTCTCTCTCGGAGTGAATCCAAAAAAATGAAAACTACTTGTGTGATGCCAAGGCTCAAATTGAGTCCAGATATCTCCTCTTCCTTTCCCTTACTCTCCATCCTGCATGAAACTTATACTACATGGAAAAACTAGGATCTATTTGATGCATATCAGGTCCTCAATTTCCTTCGATCCATCAGGTCCACAATTTCCTTTGCTGCATCATCGGCAACTCATGTAAAGTCTTCTACAAATTCCATCTGTTTAACACCTTTTTATAGATTGCTAGTTGGAACGTGGAACAGATGCTTATAGCTCCAAGATGGGACAAGCCTTTAGCTATGAAATCCATTCACAATGTGCTTAAGTATTATTAAGGGGAAAGGGACACAAATCATTCCTTTACCCTGATGATGGTACCCGCACTTTATATCCATACCACAAAATACTTTTGTCAACTGGAATGTTAACGACGTAAGAGAACAAGACAAGTCAAAATTCAATCTCTATCTCGCTTTTTACATGATTTGAAAATCATGCTCAAGACGAACTCGTGACACTATTAAGTCATGCCATTAAGTTGAAACTTAATCTGTTATCCTACTCATGAAAAATGGGAGACAAGTAATACATACAATGATGTTACAACTAACGCAAAATTAAAGTCAGTTACGGCACCATCTGACATTCCATGCAAGATGGCATGGATTGTTTGGCATAATGATAAAATATTAGGGTGTGTAAAGTATTATGCTTAAGTCAGCTTCCAGATTACAAAGAATTGTGGGTGACTGTTTAAACGTTCAAGCAGAAATATGGACATTGTTTAAAGACTTTGACGAAGTTGAATGAGGAAAACTAATTAGGACATAAAAAAAATGAGTTCATGAAAACTGTAGTGCCACTTTGAGAAAAGCCATAAAACAAAAATTGGACGACACACTATAGGTGCTAAGAGCTCCTCATGAACTGGTACAGCAGCTGTAAAGAATATGCCGGTACCTCTTCTAGACACTTAAACTGATCAATCTTAACGTAAGGTTTCAAGCACAGTTGCTTAATAGACAACCCTCCTTATCTATTTCAACCACATGACCAGTATGTGAGCAAAACTCAGATTGCAGATAAGTTGATGATATTCAATATAATAAACTAATTCGATCTTGAGAAGAAGAAACAAACCCGGTGAGACAGACCCCATCATAAGGTAGGATGTTATGTTAGCATCAACAACAAATGCAACACGATCATGCAAAGAGTTTCCTGTCCCTGAGACATCTCCTTGTAGACTAGCTTCACCATTGGCAAACATATTTGCTGAGCTTGTACTACGACGAGAAGTATCTTCTTCACGGAGACTGTTTCTAGGAGATCCAGGTAAACTTGTATCTCGAAGCACAGATGCTGGATCTAATACTTTTACTGCCCATCCCAATCGACATGCAAAGGATGCAGCAGCCTGCAGCTGTGCAAGGTCAGCCTGTAATGTTGTTGCCAGTTCAGCAACAGTTGCATTCTCGCTTGAAACGACAAAAACTGCATATAGTAACCTGAACGACAGAGCGTAGAGTATTATGATCCTGGTTCCACTGCCAGTCAACAGAATTCAAATGACAAATTGACAATTAAGGCATTTAATAAACAACTGCCTTACTCCTCTATAGGATCTTCATAAGATTGCTCCCTGTTTGAAACAAATCCTTCGAGCCTGGAAACTGAACCAGAACATTTATTAATATTTCATCACAGTATTCCACCACCATATAGAATTTTGACTCCTTAGCGCAATACATTAGAAGTTCAGTTTCATTCTTAGTGGGGTTGGTGGGAGCTTGGCATGGATGTCCATTCACGGTTTTATTTAGAATAAATGAAGTAAGACAGAAGGCACCCTAGCTTTTGGCTCAGATGGTAAGGAGTGGGGTGGAAGTACGGTTGGTCAAAAGTTTGGGCTTCACCAAATACTTAAAAAGTTAAAAAAGGAAGTACAGGATTATATGTTGAAACTTCATACTGGCCAACTATTAATATATGGACTGTATAGGAATAGAAAAATGAAGAATACAAATGCCAACACCAAATTTTAAAAGAAGAAAGTTGATCAATGAGTCAATGACCATAAACCATCTGTGTTGGTTTTGGAAGGTAAAACCATGTAAATATTCGGGCGTTTAATCCAATGAGGCGGTAAACAAAGATAAAATCAGAAAGGCTAGACTCTGCATGCCAATTGTTCATCCATACAAGTTACCTTTAAAACGGTCATCAGGATACACAGGGACATCAAAGTATACTAATCCTCGTTGGTGAAGACCTTTAACAATATCAGAATTGAATAAAATATATAAATTTGCTTCCTCTTTACATATTTTATCTATTGTTGCCATTTCCTCCTCCGAGAGTTTCTACAAATACAGAAAATTACTGTAAGGTCATCCAAAAAGCACGTACCTGATGATATTTGTCGTTTCGCAAATTTCCCAAAACACCTAAGAAATTCAGTAGGCTAACACTGTTCAGAGCTCAAAGTGATTTCAGTCTCAGTTCTCACCTTAAATTCCTCCAGCGTGAAATTCACAAGACAAATTCCCCACCACGGTTCAATTGTAAAATCCACAGGTTGTGTAGGTAAAAGTTCTTTTGCAATTGACTTGTTCAGCTTCCACATGATTTTCTAGATAGCTCAAAATAAAGTAAACAACAGGTAAGACAATGCCACACACACGCAGCATCGAAACAACCCCAACTCATGAAGTTCCATTTTGTTATAGTACCTCTATATAATGCCTAAAGATGACCTTGAAGCACTCTTTAAGATAAAAATATGCATTCCCATCATAAAATTACATAGAAGAATCCAAATAGTATGTCTAGCATTAATAGGAATTAAATTATAAGGCAAATGACAGTGGATCCACAGCTCATTATGCTGACCAAAATCAATTTAATATTGTGATGCAGAGTACAGACCTTCATCTGAGAACTCTGAAAATTCATCTAATTTGGATGTAGAAATTGCAAGCAATGAACAGGAAGGAGATGCCAGAATTTTTTTTTCCCTAGGATGTCTTGAAGTAGAGAATGCTGGACGGAAAATTTAGTTTCTAAGACCAGGAGTAGTTGCTCTAAACTACACCAAAGAATTCATAAATTGTGATACTTTCATACATGTCTGGGTGCCATGCAATGTTTGTATCCGATCCAGATACCAGGTATGCATGCACCATAATGTGGACCATAAAGAAAACGAGCAGATTGATTAATACCTTAGATCTGCACTTGTTCATTATATCAATAAATTCATTTCTCCCTATCCCTGTAAGGCGCAAGGCATCTGCTGCACTAAAATTGGGGATGCTGTCATAAGGTTGTTCTGCAAAAAATGTGATATGCATGAGAATAAGCATAAGCTGATAAGTATCTCGGTGAATAAACATTTCACAAAACACACTCTTAGCACACACGTGTTCAACTTGATCAAGCTGTATCAGCACCAAATTCTCTTTTATTTTCGTCTTTTCTTTTTGCAATGCGATGTAATGAGAGGCATATTCTCAATTAAATTTTGTATATCTAACGAGAAAATACTGTAATGTTTTGTTGCGTCTTTTACTCACAAACTAAGCAGTCGCCTGTAAGACGAATTAGCTCTTTCAACTTATTGTTTTTTCTAGACCTCTAGTGCATTCAATCCTTTCCAAAAAAACAAAAACATCCGTAACCTAATCCCCGTGAAGTATGGATACTCCAAAAATTTTAGATCTGGCATGTCAGATACGCTACCCCACCAGATATTTCCTGGATATATCCGACACTTCAAATCCCAGTTGCTAAAGTAACACTATCCCTTTCGCATACCTTTATAAATACATATACAGAGACTTTTAAACTAATAACCTCATCACCCATTTAAGTCGCATCTTGTAGCCAAATTCACGCCCTTACAACAAGTTTCTTGCATAGAAGTTAAAAAACATCATTGGCATAATGTACCTATGACTTGTGTTAAGTTTGAATCTCAGGTCTCCAATAATTTAAATTGATACTGCATAAGCAGGATGCAAAATTTTTGAAATCCAAATTAGACAACAATTTATGGTTCCAAGTTCCAACACAGTTTATACGCATCATTGCTCCGGCAGACGAGGTCCACAAACTATACCTTCAATCAGAAAATTATTCTAACAGTTAAAAGTGTTGCAAAAATGAAAAATGGCTAAGACACCTACTTTCTAGGAGAAACTGTCATACAAATCACAGTAAAATAGAAGGAAAATTCAGCATACTAAGAAAGGATTTGGTAAAGAAGCTAATACCATACCATTTCTCATAACTTCAAAAATCATATCGCAGTAATATCTGAATGGGGAGACCCTCATTACGCGGCAAACATATTCCGCAAGGTGATAGGGAAATAGCTGCAAGTAATAAAACAAACATGTTAACCGCAGAAATCTATGATTCAAGCATTGGATGACATAATACTGCATGTAAATAAAAAAGAAAAAAAATTATATTGCTTTGATGGCTAAATTTATTCATATGAAAATGACAGGATGAAGCTACGTAGCAATTTCATCCTAGTTGTTCAACAAGAACAATCTTACCAATTCACTGTATCATACCCCAAAAGTATAGTTCAAGCATATCAAATGCACACAATGACACAAACAGTTTTTACCCAATAACAATGCAAAATTAAAATCGAAACTTCAAAACTTAAATTTTCTCCAGTTGGACTCCATAGCGCTGAAGTTGTAAATGGCGTGGTCCTTTCATTATCTGGAAGAAATAGGTTTTCGTAGCATGTAAACGATTAATGCAATGCAGTTCAGACTAATTCAACGAATGGACTTCCACCCAAATTCAAAAGTAAGAAACGCACTGCTAAATTCCTTCGCAAGTACCGCATCATGTCTTCATAATATTCACTTTCTTTGCACACTTTCCGAGCAAAGCAAGTGTTCCATGGAAGTCTTTTCTTGACGCAATGCTCAATTACCCTGCACACAGTTAGCAAACTTAAGCCAATACCAAAAAACCAAGTAGGAAACCACACTACTAATGGCAAAAGCATTAGCTACTGTAACCTTCTGTGCCATTCTTCTTTGGAAGACAATGTCACTTGAAGCCGTTTCGGGAGACTCTCCCACGGGCACTCTTCTTTGATTGCTTTCAGTAACAACTGTTCCTCGATCGTCGCCGGAGCACGCTGCATTTCCACTCAGTTTCCTAATACATTGAAAATCAATCACTTCCATATCAAACAATTCAAATCATAAACCCAAAAATAATGAAAAAAAAAACAAACAAATAAATAAAAGATCCGTAAAAAAATCAAATTAAAGTGCTTTTTTTACAAACTTCTCGATTGAAACCAACAATGGCGACAGAAAACGATCGCATTTCTCTGAGAACGTTGGATTAGGAAATGGCAGTGATGGATTAGTGGATTGAGAGTGTGAATGAAGTGAAAGAGGAACATTAGAGGTACCTGATGAAGATTTGAGTGCGGGGGAGCACCAAATTAAATTTGAGTGCTGCGTTCAGCTGCGAAGATCTGAGAGGAAACGCCAATGTCCAACTTTCTGAAATTTCGTATGTCTGACAGGGGTGACCTGTTTTCGCTACTGTGACCGTTACGCACGTTGGTTTCCCGGGCTGTGAACAAGTGACCCGTATGTCATCTTTTCCCCCTAAAATTTGGGTCGGTACCGGGTCAATATAGGATGTCCATTTTTAGAAGAATGATAACATAAACAAGTTAAATAATTATGTCTCATTTGTAATCGAGCAGCGACCTCACTTCAATTACAAAGTTACAAACTCATGGAGTCATGGGCCATGTCACTCATTATTTCCAGACGTTTCTAACAAATGTAAGAGGTATAAATGTAATTTTAAATCTAAAGCCCTTATATCAACATCCCGTGCCAAAAGAGCATACTGTACAAAATGGCAGAGACCACAACACCCAAGAAGCTCAATGGCAAGGTGGCCATCGTCACCGGCGCCGCTTCCGGCATCGGTGCAGTCACAGCGCGCCACTTCGCCGAACACGGCGCGCTTGCTGTCGTCATCGCAGACGTGCAAGACAACAAGGGGCGAGAACTCGCCTCGTCCATCGGTACCAACCGCTGCACCTACATCCACTGCGACGTCACCGACGAGGAACAAGTTAGGTCCCTCGTCGACTCCACCGTCCATCTGTACGGACGCCTCGACATCATGTTCAGCAACGCGGGGATCGTCAGTGGGTCCCATCAGACCGTGCTGGACCTTGACCTGAAACTATACGATAGGGTAATGGCGGTGAACTCGCGGGGGATGGCGGCGTGTGTCAAGCACGCGGCGAGAGTGATGGTACTGCTTATTTTTGTGTTGTTTAGCATATATATTGGAGTGTTGATAATATAAACCTAATAAATTTCATGTATTACTAACAGATCGAGGGGCAGGTGAGGGGGAGTATTGTGTGCACGGCTAGTTTGACGGCGGAGAGTGGGACAGAGTTTGCGACGGACTACACAATGTCGAAGCACGCAGTGCTGGGGCTGGTGAGGTCCGCAAGTAAGCAACTGGCGGCGCGTGGAGTGCGTGTGAATTGTGTTTCACCTGGGTCGGTTCTGACACCGCTTCTGTGTGATATGTTGAAGGTTGGGATGGAGGATCTGGGGAAGATGATAGCGCCAATGTATGCTAGGAGCGGTAATGGAATGCTGACGGAGAAGCACGTGGCGGATGCGGTGGTGTTTTTGGCTTCTGATGAGGCTGAGTTTGTTACCGGACATAATTTGGTTGTTGACGGTGGCGTCAATCCCCTATGAAAAATATTTCTTTCAACAACAAAATAAAAGAAAAAGGTAGAATTTTGCATAAATTTGGTTGTTGATGGTGGTACTTGTTGATGGTTGGTTCCTGTTTCTTTTGTAAATTCCGAATGAGGATCCTCTTTGGGTGATCCTAAATCTTCAAATCGTGTTTATTCATCCTAAATTATGTGATTAAAAATTATTTTTAATATTTTTATTTAATTTTTAACATAAATAATACTTAATGAAAATTAATCATATAATGTATAATAAACTGATACAATTTAAAATTTCTGAAATCATTAGAAAGAGAATCTCGTTACCTCGCAAAATTTTGAGCCACTGAATTATGAACACGTGAAGTACGATGTATTGGCTGCCACAATAAAATATTCAGGTAGATTTAATATTGTTATCCCTTATTATTGATGGGGCCTTATGCCATGCCAGTTAATCGCAATAAGTATAATACTTATGAGTGCATTTGTATTATCAGACTATTTCAGACTGAATTAGTTTCACAAATTAAACTGAATTGGTTTATAACAGACTAAGTTTTATTGATGTAGAATAAATTAAACTAAACCGATAATAAATATAATAAAAATTTCTCTATTTTCTTTTTTTTTTTCTTTTGCTTTTGCTTTTCATTTTCTAGAACTCTCTATCTGTTTCTTTTTTATCTTTTATTTTCTAGAACTCTCTAACTCCCCCTTCCCTGTTCTCCTGTTCTTCTTTTTCCATTTTTCTTTTTGTTTTCATTTCTAGAACTCACTATTCCCCCCCTCTAGTTCTCTATTTGTTTTACCCCAAGTTAGTCAAAGTGCACAGGTTGATCATCACAAAATGGAGACATGCATCCCTTTTAATTCTCAATTCCTAATTTTTTTTTCTTCCAAATTTCCAATTCTCACCAAAAACCTCAATGACTCCTCCCAATTTCGTCGGCTGCCATGGCAAGTTTTCCCTCCCGACAACTTCTCTCTCTTTCCTTTGTTTTCCCGTATAAATCCATTCGGCCAAATCTCTTTCCCTCTCTCTCTCAATTCTATTGGCGGCCATGGCTAGTTTTCCCATCTAGGTGGTTTTGATTCTAAGATTTTAGGGGGTTTGGGTCGTAATCGGATTTTGGGTGGTTCTGCACTCCTTCACGATGCAAGCTTGTGATGGTGGGTCGGGGGGTCTAGAAAGCTAGGAGGCAGTGACATAGTCCTAGCTAATACCAAGCTTTTGGTCGGGGTTAACTACCGACACTTAGCGAAGCCTCGAGTCAAGGCGAGTCTGACCTAGCGTCATTTAAGTTAATCTCTTGCTACACCAAAGATAGGACTACACGGACTATTAGGGTGCGTTTGTTGCATCGGACTGTCTCAGACTGGACTAGCTGCAGGGACTAAGTTGGACTGGCCTAGACTAGACTAAGCTGGACTAGCTTAGTGAAGCGTTTGGTGCAGTGTCAGACTAAGAAGCAGGATAATGAAAATAGTACTGTCACCAGTTTGATGTTTGCTCAGCTAGGACTACATCATTGTTCTATTTTAATTGCTTTTTTTATATTAAAGATATTATTAAAATTATTAAAATTAATAATATTGGATTAGAGTGAGACTCAATAAAAATATAAAAACCAAATTTTCCTGCCAACGAAAGAAACATACATGATTCAAGAGTAGCATTGTTCCAAACATGAATATAACAAAGTGTTCTCCCAACAATCGACAGGGTGTAGGATGCTTTTCTTAATTATTCACCTTTGGTTTAAAGTTGTAGATTAAAGTTAAAGGTGTTGTTTTATACTTGTATTTGAGTTGAACGAAAATTATGTCTGACAAGTTCAATTTTTTACTCAATTGTGAAATAATTACTTGGAATTGCTCTTGTATGTATAAGCCAATTTCAGTCCATACCATGACAATTGCACTCAATCCCAAGACCACAATGATTCGAGGCACAATGACAAATGGATAGCTGCGCATTGATCATTGCTACATTTGGATTCCTAGCACGTAAATTGGCTTGCTCCACCTAGTTTGAAGAAAACTAGTAACAATATGCAAAAGGAAGAGATCATGAACAATTTATGCATTCCTAGGCTAGTAATAACAATAATCATGTGTATGGAACTTTTGTTTTGTCTAATTATGTGCATATATACATATATATACTAGTAATTATACAACATCCTCTATTAACAATATGCAAAAGAAAGAGCTTGGAGAAGACGATAAAACGGCGTCGGAAAGGGTGTGTTGAATAGCTGTGCACGAAGGAACGGCGCTCCAAAGGGAATGTTGAATCACTCAAGATATCAGAATGTTGCCCTACATTACACAAGAACAAAAGTTTATGAGACATTACACAAGAACAAAAGTTAGGAAGAAGTAATTACTAAATGGGATTCCTATTATAGAATGTTGCCTTACAAGCTACAAAGAGCTTGCAAAAGAAGTCAAGAAAATGCATGATGATTTCCATAATCTAGATCTTGATTATTGCATTGATCATCGTACTCTCTATTCTAAAGCCATGGAAGAAGTAATTACCACTGCATGCAAGGTTCACAATCTTATCTTTCATTAATCACATACGTCTCACTCTATGTTATCATTACTCATAATAATTACAAGTGCAAGGCTGTCAAATGTTCAGATTCAACCAACTCAACCTCCAAATGTTGATTCCGAGTTGTCCAATACCTATATTTAATGGTCAAAACTGATTTCAACCAATCCTGACATCTTCATCCTTGCTTACATATTGTTTGGTACATCACCTTTCAAACTAACATGCATGCCTTCCTAGCCAACATATGAAAATCTAATTCCCATAAAACTCATGCATTGTGTACAAGTGCACTACAGAATTAGGCATCTCAAACATTATGACTAGGACTCAGAAGGCAGAAGGAAGAAGACATCACACATCATGTAAGGCAACAGGTTACCTCATGTAGAGAACAGAATTAGGCATATCAAACATTATGAGTAGGCCATCGCTGATAAACCATTTAAAATTTAACAGATGGAATCAAGATCCCCAGGTTCAAATGGAATCAAGATCCCCAGGTTCCCACTTGCCCGACATAAAATTTAACAGATTGACAAACTCTAACATGTAAACCTTAACTAAATCGCATTATACAACCTGCAAACACTCAACTTAGATTCTGAAATTCAACACCTTTCAATAAACCCAGATTCCATAAATAAATAAAAAATAAAAAAACAGATGGAAAAAATTTAGATACATAAAAAAGGCATCTTACAAACAGTAGTCGCAAATTCAAAAGAACCACAGAGAGAGTGAGAGACAGAGAGAGAGAGAGACAGAGAAAGGCATCTTAAAAACATTATTCTTACAACTATCCATCATGAACATATTGCTCATAAGATGAGTGATTACGGGAATGATATGTATACATCCTACTCACTAAAGAGTCAAAGATGAGAATAATTGAGGGTTTATTCTATGTAAGCTAATGAAGAGACAAAAGATTTTATGCCTTGTATAAAAACCAATGCATTGGATATAAGCCAAATTCATTGTCGTTCAACTCCTTAATCCTACAAGAAAATGTTGTTTTATAATTAAACTCTTTCTTCCTCCAACTACTAGGTCCATAATGTTTTATTTTTCTATGCCAACACCCCAAATATGGGAAAGGAGCACAGAAAGCATTCAAAACTGCCACTTTTGCATACCATAAACTAATATGACCTTTCCTTTTGCCAAAAAAACCTGCCAAAGATCACACTGATTTTCCAAAAAGGTACAAGTGACGGCAAGCATTTCCTTTCCATGTTATTCATACCCCCAATCTTTTCTTTCCAATATAAACTGTGTAAGTTTACCTAGTTTATATTATCATGCATTTTCCACCCCGAAAAAAAATTCTAAAGGTGAGCAGAAACAAGAACTATATCATTTTAAAAAACCTAAAATATAACATGGAGATAAAGAAGAAAGTTGGGGTTGGGTGAATTGAAAGTAGCTGTTTGTGGTGTTCAAAAACATGAATAAGTATTTATTAAAAAACATATACATACACACCGTTGCAGTAAGTTTTGGTTAGATTTGGCAGTTGATAGTTCAAATCATTGTATTATAAGTAGCAGCCAATCTTTGCACAACCGTTGGCTTGTTGTATACTTAGATTGCCAGAAAGCGAAAACATTGGTGTATGACCATGTAGGATGCGATTCCTCTCACTATCAAAGAAATCGAAAAAATGAACAGAAAGAAGGAAAACTATATAATGTATAGGATGCAACTCAACTCATTTCTCAACCCCAATACCAAAATCCAAAAACTCTAGTCCAACCTGATACCAAAATCTGTTGAAACTAGACCTAAATTACAAACAGAAGGTTTTGCATCCGCCCTTACAACAGCAATTTCATGATGATTATCATCATTTTGGGACTGAAAATGGCATAAAATCAGAAAACCCCAAATTCTAATCTCAATTTGACCCTAAAAGTCAAAACCCTAACTTGTTCAAGTGCAGAGGTCGATTATTGAAAATTTCTCAAACCCAAAACACCTAAATCAAATAAAGCCCAGTAATATCACGATTTGCAAAACAAATCGAAGAAATAATGTCGGATTCGAAGTTTACCAGACAAGAAGAGCAGATAAGGGCGAGCAGGACGCAGAGATGAGGATGAGGAGGACGACGATGAGGGAGGAGGCCGTCGACGACACTATCTCGCAGGATGAGCGAGGTTCTCCTCGCAGGAGCGCATGCGGTCTTACGAATCCGGGCCTTTTGGGGTGCTTCGCTAAGAACTCCTAGCGAGGGGTTTAATTCGTGCGAGTCGGATCTAATCCCATTAAACTTAATCCTTGTCCATACCAAACATCAGACTACACTACCAATTAGTGTAGTCCAGTCCAGTCCCATCTAAGAAGGTCAAACAAACACCCCCTTAGTCCAGTCTAGTCCAATTACTGCTAACGATGGCAAACAACACCCATATTTTCATGTAGGGACTGTAGATATCCCTTCATTTACTAAGAAGGCATTTCGATGGTATAAATTTAATGATTACAACAGTTTAATTTCTTAATCTTTATTTCAAAATCAATTTTATAAAAAAAACAAATCATTCGAATTGGAAGGCATTTAATCGTCTAAATGTATCAAATAATTTTATCATTGAATATGTTACTTGGTATTTACATTGCTGGTTTGTTTAATACATTTTGAATAAATGATCATAGATTCAAGTGATGTTTATAGAAGTAATGTTTAAATGAAAATTAATAAAGAGTAATGCTAATGAGATTAAATTTAGAGACAAAATTTATAAATTAAATGATATGTCATCAATAGAAATAATTATATTTAAATAATAAATTAATTATTAACTTTTATGTTTTTTAATTTTTAAAATTTTATATATAAATTTAATTTCTCTACTGTTACTCATTAATAAATTGTAGTTTTGATCATCGAATTTATACGATCAAGAATCATTATTTATAAAGAAGAAATGGGCCCATTCCTCAAAAGGAAATAAAAATATTATCCTTGCACTAATGACGAATCTCAAAAAGTAGGTATGAAATGAATTGCAAAGATTTTGTCAGATTTTTTTTTTGTTGGTTACTACTAGTAGTGTGTTGTAACAAACCAACAAAACAATCTCAATCAAAAGTGACACACCAGCTCAAATGAGATGATTTTTTTTAACAAATAATATTATTTAGGTTAAATAGCAAAAATGGTCCTTGAAATTTGCATAATCAATAGAAATGGTCCTTGAGATTGAAAATAAATAGAAATGGTCCATGAGATTGTCCACCATCCATGATTTTGGCCTTTCCGTTAAAAACTCTTTGGGCAATTTTCAAAGCTTCATAACTCAATCGATTCTCAACCAAATTCGACCCATAATATATCAAAATGAAGATAGAAAAGTGTAGAACAAGATTATAACCATTTGGAAGCCTAATGGTTGCCGGAGATGGTCGGAAAATAGCATGAAAGGTGACTGGTCCGGGGAAAATTGGAAACTGGGTAAACTTTAAACGTTCATAACTTCTTCAATACTCAATGAAATCGAGTCATTCAAAAACGAAAATCATACTTCTCGATGAGACAAAGATAATGGTACCTTTTTCGATGGCTAACTAGCCGCGGTTTGACCGAAAAATGACTCGAAAGTCCAATACACACTTTGGTAAGGAATTTGACCTAGATTGTAATTTCGATTGTCCAATCAGTTCTATGTTGTCACTTAATCAACGGAACACGGTTCAATATCATCACTTTTCATTTATGTCGGTAGCTACCATATAAGTGAAAACATCATCGATGGTAATCTCATTTTAATTCCATTTAGCTCATCCAAACTAGTATCAGTGACCAAGAACTTCAAGTCTCGGAAGTAATCCGGATTAATCTCATGAGATGGAAATGATTTGAGACAGCGATCAAGTATGGATTCATTGTTGTGTCGTGTCTTCCTCTTCTAGGGAAGTGAATCCTACGAACTGAATGATTTGTCGTGCTCCAGGCCAAGACAGATTGATTGGCTATCCGCCGGTGTACCGGACCGTCCAA
The DNA here is from genome assembly GCA_035220775.1 of Malus fusca. NCBI lineage: Eukaryota > Viridiplantae > Streptophyta > Magnoliopsida > Rosales > Rosaceae > Malus > Malus fusca. The sequence continues at coordinate 43,215,105 of CM069073.1, read as the reverse complement.
CAGGAGCGTCCAAACCGTCCAATAGGGACGGCACACCCTCCAGGGATGTTGACTCGATATCCGTTAAGTACGTCTATCCTTGCAAGCATGTTTGCAGCTAGTATATGATCTCGTCACTTTAGCTAGATCAGAGGAATGCGTCTGGGGCAACATTCTGAAAACTAGAATTCATCGCACTTCCTTATCACACTTGTGCGGTATGAGGATCGAGATGAGACATTGTGGGTAACGTCCATGCAAATTCGCGCCGTTCTACAAGAATGTTGACGTTCTTATCTCCCCCTAACGACGGGAAGACTGTCTCATTAAAGTGATAACCCGCAAATGAGCGGTAAAGAGATCGCATGCAAGGGCTTGAAGAGAGCTAGTGTGAAGGAGAATCATGATCGACAAAAGATACACATCCTTCTTTGAGGACCCATATTGGTACGTTGCTGCGACGCAACTTGGCACATGGAATGCACACCCAAATGCGAAAATACGAAAATCGTCAGGTTAGTACCCAGTAACTAACTGTAACGTCATATAGGTTGGGTGGCAATGGGCCTCAAGGAAGACCAACATAGCTACGTACAAGATTGCATAGCCCTAGGCAGAAACCGAAAACTTGGTACGTTTACCAAAATCCAGACGATCATTTAAATTACGCTTTATGATCACTAGGCGAGGCTATTTGGGGTGAACATGGGAAATCAATGTTCAATTATAAACCCAAAATACATAAAATACTTTATCGAAAACCGTCAATATAAACTCTCCAGCATTATCCAGTCTCCCGGACTTTAAGGGATAAGTAAGGTGGTGAGCCCTTAATCGGCCAAGAGGTTTAGCAGTAATGTGTGTGGACAAACATATGACCAGTTTATCGATTCATCAACCAAAACCATAAGTATTTATATGGTCTGCATTTTGGGTGGATTAGTCCACGTATATTCCCTTGAATCCACTGTGAAAAGAGAGTTGTGTCATATCTTTGCGAGGAATGATATAGAAAATCAATTTCCCTAATAAGCATGCTTGGCAAAGTGTGCTTGTAGGCACAAGATCCTTACTTCGGAAAAGGAGATGCATTGTAGCATCATTGTTCGACCTAAGTGTCCTAAATGGTCATGACAAAACAAGTAAATTGCTCAATCACGCAGGTCCAGGCCCGCCACATGTGGCGTGTGTCCCAGTTGGGAGACAGCCCATTGGCCGCAAATCAAAGCTTCAGGCTCATTTTTGGAGGTGGTGCAAATATATTTCCCTTTATTTTCTTCAGTGGTTTCATTGATGATCATTGTTCTCTCGAATATCCTTAAAAACTCAACGACATGGAGAATTTAAGGTCCCTTAAATGGTGATGCAGTACCATTCATACAAGGAGGAGTGTGCCAATGCTCTTAATCAAGTTGGATAGACCTGATGTCGTTGTTAAAGATGTGATTTAGGTGTAAAATTAGTGTGCGTAGTATCGCATTCATCCAGACAACTAAATTTCCCACATTCCTACCTAATCACGTGTTTAATTGAATCAGTCACATGTATTAAGAAACATGATTCAATTAACTCATATTCGAGGACAATATCAATAAGATTATCCATAAGTAAAACATCCACCAAGCTTGAATCCAAGAACATGGAAAAATGTTCACAAAGTAAATGGTTTACTAAGGGGATTCGGCCAACAAGGCCATCCATATCAAAATTCTGCTCTTCCAACGATGTTCGGTGGAGAAAAATTAGTCTCACATATTGACTACTGGAATGATACTCCTCAACAACATTTACAGGGGCACGAACAGGTGCATAACCAATGATCTATTACATCGAGACGAAAGTAGATTCTGCAGGGTTAAGGTTTGGGAATATTATCCCTTATTCTTGAAGTTTTAGGTCTTAGGTGCCAAGGATCACGCTTTGGGCATGATGCCACACCTTGGCAGGCTCTGATTCTACCATATATTTGTGGTAGTAATCAGATCCGAGAATTTTGGTAAACTTCTGCTTTCTACACTTGTTGCTTCAAGAGCCAGTTAGAAATATGGAAGGACGAGAAAAGTATTCTCCAGTCAAAATTCGATCGGATTTATAAACTTAAGAATTTTACTCATTATTGGACGTAATCATGGTGTGCTTCATGCAATGTCTTTCATGATTAGACAGTCCGTAAGAGCGAGCCAAACAGCCATGAAATCCTCATTCATGAGGTACTTCCGTTTGTAATGCTTTGGGCATAAGTCTTCGAATGAAGATCATGGCAGAGGCTTATTCATCTCTTCCTTGCCATTGTTAGTTTCAATGGTGTCTCAGCTTCTTAATAGTTAAGTGGATATTTCACGTCTTGTACCCCACATAAAGTGGTTTCAGTTAAGAAACGTCCAATTAAGGGAAATCGAACTTGTGACGGTTCGACAATCCACTGATTTGGAGGGAACAAGATTGTGATTGGTGCTATGGGAATGAATCATCCATAAGCATCAAAGTTAGAAAATTCGAGTTCTAAGACATGATTTTCATGAAAAACATCGGGTTTTCATGGGTGTATTGTTTTGTGAAAAACTTCGGGTTTCAAAGGCACTAAATTTGAAACTATATGTTCAATTTAGTTTATGAACGTTTAGTTCATAAAAGAGAGATTCCTGTAAGAACACATAATGCAATATATATGCAACTAAATGTAGTGGATTTGGGTTGCTTCAAGAACTCAAGTGTGAGTGCTTCGGGACTACGAAAGTATGTCAACGGTTCAAGGAATATAAATAAATTATTGAATCGTTATGTCCAAAAGTGATCTTCAGGTTAATAATTTTGGATTCATTATCAGATTAATGGACTGCAGGTCACTTTTAATTAATTCAATAGATCGGGACCATTCGTGGTCGATCGTAGAAGCAAAAATAATATTAACATACGAGTTAAAATTATTTAGAATGCTAAAATTATTTAGAATGCTAAACAATAGCGTTGGGTCGAAAATACCATAGCCCAAAAAATAGAACTGGGTGCTGTGAACAAAAGAAGGGGCTCGGGTTGGGTATGGTTACAAAAGCAGCCACAGAGTGGTCTTCAGGCCACATGCCAATTTTTGAAGCCCAGCAGCAAGTGCTAGAGTAATTGGGGCCAAGGGGGCACAGCTGCAAGTTAGCCCAGGTGGTTGCAAGTGGGATTCGGAAAAGCTGTTGTGCAGCCCAGTTTGTATGCAGGCTGCATGCATGCAGCAAAGATGGGTCGTGCTGGTATGCGGGCCGAAAGAGAAATAGATCAAAAGCAGCAGACTTGTGATATGCGAGCCGAAAGCTGCAAGTCTGTCAGGTAAGCAAAGCCCAGCGTGTAGGCTTGAGTTCCATGCACAGAAAACCCAAAAAATTGAAGGAGATGCTGTCTTGGCTTGGCTTCAAGCTAGCTAGACACGGCTTGGCTCACAGTTTCAGCGTGGCTCAACGATTTTTCCTCTTTTTTTTTTCTTTTTCGACTTCTAGGGTTTGAAAAACCCTAATTGCTTATAATTTATTTTGATTCTTTGACTCACATATTCCACATAGCAAAAATTGCGTATTGCATGAAAGAAATATATATATATTGACAAATATATGAACATATACAATATATATATATATATATTGGAAGGAAAATATAAACATAGGGGGTTCATGCATCATGAGGAATGTTTTCATGCTTCAAGGTCGTTTCAAATATCTTACTTTATTTTAAGCGTATCTGATTGGCAGAAAACAACAAACGCCTTTGAATTTGTAGAAGATTCTTCTCGGAAAGCCGGAATTGCATCTCCAATGCGTTATATCACGTTCAACAAAAAAAAAATTAAATTGAATCAATAGCATGTAGATCAATTCAAAATAATAAATTAATCATAAAAAGAATGATTAAAACGTAATACTCCCTTGATTGAAGATCAAACTCTCTTTAGCGCAACGTCAAGAGCGTGCTGATAACGTGTTGTAGGCATAATTTACTGAACAATTATGGAGGCCAGAGAGAGAGGGAAGGTGCGGCATAGAGAGAAGAAGAGAGAGATATGTAATTGTGGGTGTGCGTTATTCCACCCCATTGTGTCTTTATTTATAGTAGTAGGATATGTAAAAACCTTTCCCTTTAGGATCACAACATTTAATAGGTAATCAACTCCTAATAGGAATATAAGATACATCCTCATATCTACTAGGATTTACACAATCACATTCCTAATCTAATAGGACTGCAACATTACGCCTTTTTTTGTTTGAATGCATATGATAGGCTTATTTTGAAAGTTGTTTCTATATAACTGAAAGCAACTTTCTTTATTCCAAAAGTTAGGTGCTTAACACTTCAATTGTGTATCTATGCGTTCGGAATCGGAATCAAAAGTTGAAGTATGATACCGATTGCAGACCATTTTTTTGTTTACTAAAATTTGGAGGAATCAAAATGGTTGGGGTCCACATGAAAAAGGGAATTGGATCTTCTATTTTGGATGAATGAACTTCTAAGCATCCCCAGTATATGGCTGGAAAAGTGGTGGATATAGGCCATTTTAGAGCTCTGAGGAATCTTTGAGGCTTTATAAAAGAATCTCTCCCAATAAGGGGCTATATATTCATTTTTTTTAGGGTAAATTACACAGTAGCCCCTCAGGTTTTGAGGTTATTACAACCCCATACAACAACTTTAAAACATTTCACTTTCATACCTCAAGTACTATTTTATTTCAATATAATACATCGGTTAGATTTTCCATCTATTAATCCGTTAAGTGCTGACGTGGCTGCCAAATGTGTGCCACGTGGCAATTTTTTTTTTTTTTTAAACCTAAATCTTCTAAAAAAAAAATAAGGTTAATTAACCACCCCTGTACCCACCCCCCAGTTCGTCGAAGAAGAAGAGGGAGAAAAAAAAAAAAAAAACCGCAGTTCGTCGAAGACCCAGTTCATCCACCCCCAAAACCTGCAACAACAACAAGAAGAAGAAGAGGGAGAAAAAAAATAAAAGAAAAAGAAAAAAAAGCCCCAGTTCTTCCCACCCCCAAAAATTCCACCCGAGATTAGGTGGATCTACCACAAAACCAGTCCAAAAATCATCTCAAACTCAAAAGTATTTTCAAAACTCACCCACACTGAAAATCACAAGATCCTGGCGGCGGGGGGAAAAGAGGCGGGTTGCGGGTCGTGGCGGGGGGGGGAGGGAGGTGGGTCGCGGGTCGCGGCGGGGTGGAAGGGTTCTGGGTTTTTTTTTCCCCCTCTTCTTCTTCTTCTAGATTGTAGGTTTTTTGCGGGTGGGACGAACTGGGATTGAGATTTTTTTTTTTTTTTTCTTCTTCTTCCTCCTTTTTCTTGTTGTTGCAGGTTTTTGGGTTCTGGGTTAGTTGGGTAGTCAGGGAGGGAGGGTCTTTGCGAGGAGGGGGTGTCCTTTCCAGATCCGGTTTTGGGGGGGTGACTTTCTGCAATCCGGTTTTGGGGAGGGGGGATTTTTCTGGGTTTGGTTTTGTTGGGGGGGGGGACGGGTTTCTTTCTGGGTCTTTTTGGTTTGGGGTGTTCGCAGGGGGGGTAGGGGTTAGGGGGTTTCACGGGGATGGGGTTTTCTTTCAGTTTTTGTTTTTTTTTTTTTTAAAGAAGATTTAGGTTTAAAAAAAAATTATTATTTTTGCCACGTGGCACACATTTGGCAGCCACGTGGCACACATTTGGCAGCCACGTCAGCACTTAACGGATCAATGGATGGAAAATCTAACGGAGGTATTATTTTGAAATAAAATAGTACGTGAGGTATGAAAGTGAAATGTTTTAAAGATGTTGTATGATGTTGTAATATACCTCAAACCTGATGGGTTACTGTGTAATTTACTCTCTTTTTTATTAACCCCTCAACCTAAAAAGTTGAAATTGTGACAAAGTTAGATTTCATCACTTATGAATCGTTCGTTGGATTAGATTCTCTTATCTCAAACTCATCCATTGAAAGAAACAAACCCCCACTTTGCCCTCTGAAATAATTTGATTTTCTCGTATAACACAACAATTTACCAAGCACCAATTGGTAAATTAGTATCATACAATTTTGAAAAAAAATTATTTGAAAATTTCACCCATCAATGCCCCTGAACGTTAAATCAATTTGAAATTTTAATTCTTATAGAATTTAAAATAAGGGTAAATTACATAGTAACCCCTTAGGTTTGAGGTCTATTACAACCCCATACAACAACTTTAAAACATTTCACTTTTATACATCAAGTACCATTTTATTTCAAAATAACACCTCCATTAGATTTTTCATCCACTAGTCTGTTAAATACTGACGTGGCTGCCACATTTGTGCTGATGTGGCTGCCACTTGAAAAAAAATAATTTTTTATACATTAAAAATAGGGTAAATTACATAGTAGCCCCTCAGGTTTGAGCTCTATTGCAATCTCATACAACATCTTTAAAACATTTCACTTTCATACCTCAAGTACTATTTTATTTCAATTTCATACAACCGTTAGATTTTCCATCCATGGATCTGTTAAATGCTGACGTGGCTGCCACATATATGACACGTGGCTGCCAAATGTCTGCCACGTGGCAAATAAAATAATTTTTTAAATTTTTTTTTAAAAAAAAAAAATCTGCCACTTTTTTTTTCTCTTTCTTCTTCTTCTTCTCTTTCTCTTTCTTCTTCTTCTGGGTTCGGACCTTCCTTTTTTTGTTTTTTTTTTTCTTCTTCTTCTTCTTCTCCCTCCTCCTCCTCTTTCTTCTTCTCTTCTTCTTCTTCCTCCTTCTTCTTCTGGGTTCGGTCCCTTTCTTTTTTTTCTTTTTTTTTTTTTCTCTTTCTTCTTCTTCTGGTTCGGACCTTCTTTTTTTTTTTTTTTTTTTTTTCTTCTTTTTCTTCTTCTTCTCCCTCCTCCTCCTCTTTTTTTTTAACGAAAAGGACCGAACCCAGAAGAAGAAGGAGGAAGAAGAAGAAGAAGAAGAAGAAAAAAAAAAAAAAGAAAAAAAAAAGAAGGTCCGAACCAGAAGAAGAAGAAAGAGAAAAAGAAAGGGACCGAACCAAGAAGAAGAAAGAGGAGGAGGAGGGAGAAGAAGAAGAAGAAGAAGAAGAAAAAAAAAAAAAAACAAAACAAAAGGTCCGAACCCAGAAGAAGAAGAAAGAGAAAGAGAAGAAGAAGAAGAAAGAGAGAGAAGAAGAAGAAAGAGAAAAAAAAAAAAAAAAAAAGTGGCAGATTTTTTTTTTTAAAAAAAAAAAATTAAAAAATTATTTTATTTGCCACGTGGCAGACATTTGGCAGCCACGTGTCATATATGTGGCAGCCACGTCAGCGTTTAACAGATCCATGGATGGAAAATCTAACGATTGTATGAAATTGAAATAAAATAGTATTTGAGGTATGAAAGTGAAATGTTTTAAAGATGTTGTATGAGATTGCAATAGAGCTCAAACCTGAGGGGCTACTATGTAATTTACCCTTAAAAATATTATAATATTGACCCTATTTAAAAAAAAAATTAGAAAAACCCAAACCCAATCCCCTTCGTTCTCCCTCCAGAGCCTCCCAACTTCATATCCTTCTTCTCCAGCCCACCCTTTCCTTACTCCTTCTCTTCTCTTGGCCTCCGCCCACCCCTCACTCTCATCTCCGGCGTCTCCACCTCACTCTCATCTCTCTTCTTCTCTAGGAGCTACTCGAACCCCCCGCTTCCCTTGACCAGCTCCGCCTCTTCGACCTCTGCCCACATTTTAATTTGTTTTCAGATGCAAACCAAACCCAGTAATCAAAACTACATAACCCAATAAACCAACAAAAATACATCAATAAGCCCAAGTAAGAAAAGAAAACAGATGAGATTTTTCAATTTTGTGAGATAGAAGGTTGAGTGGGTCGTCTTGGTTTGTGGATCTTAATTTGGTATAAGCGAAAGAGAGATGAGATTTTTGTGCGGGAGAGGAGAAGTGTTGCAGCCGGCGACGTGGTGTGGTTAACAGGATTACACCGGAAGCGAGGAAGATGAGGGTTGGGCAGAGGTTGATGTCTGGGCAGCGAGGAAGAGGAGGGACGGGATTACTCCGGCGTGGTGGTGGTTGATGGGTCGGTGTAAGACTGGGATTGGGGAAGGAAGATGAAGATTGAAGGAAGGGCTCTTTCTCCTACATCTGGGTTTTTTAGGGTTTTGGGTGGGGTGGGGGGGAGGCCAAGAGAAGAAAGACAGTACTGAAAGGGTGGGCTGGAGAAGGAGAAAGAAGGATATGAAGTTGGGTGGAGATGAAAACGATGACTTTTAATGGTTTATTTTTTTATTTTTTTATTTTTTTAATAAGGTTAATATTATAATATTTTTAATGTATAAAAAATTATTATTTTTCCACATGGCAGCCACATCAGCACAAATGTGGCAGCCACATCAGCATTTAACAGACTAGTGGATGGAAAATCTAACGGAAGTGTTATTTTGAAAGAAAATGGTACTTGATGTATGAAAGTGAAATGTTTTAAAGTTGTTGTATGGGGTTGTAATAGACCTCAAACCTGAGGGGCTACTATGTAATTTACCCTTAAAATAATTATTAATTAGCCAAATTGCAAGAAAAATAAGTAAAAAAAAGAATTAAAAAAATAATAAAAGGAGAGTATAAGTGTATTCGCAAGTGGAGGGAGAGTGATAGAATTTTGCTCACATGGGTTGCTACTTTTTTTGTGAGACCCACTGTTTTTTGGGGTTAGATGTAGCCCGATTTTATGCTACTCAACAAAGGAAGTTGCTAACCCCAGTGGTGGATCTAATCCCATTTTCTAGCTCATTGGGGATGAAATTTCTCAATAAGGCTGGAAATGTCGTAGCCTCATGGAGGATAAAGCTCTCATTGGGAATGTTCTAAGGAGAGCTATCATTTGGATTTTAGTACATCGAAATTCAACTTTTCTACCCATTATAACCCAACCTAATTCCTAAAACTCCAAATCTGCCACTCAAATCTACGAGCCCAGATCTCCTTGCCTGCCTTCCCTTCACCTCCTCGCGAATTTACACCCCAATCAACCAACCTTACAAACCACAATGACGTCTTTAGATATCGAGGTGCGGTGGTTGTTCGTTGGTTGTGGCTTCGTGGTCATATGAGGATGGAGATGGAGGCATGAGAGAGATGGATCCGCAAAACTAATGATGAAGGATGCGCATAAATAATTTCATGTTTTTACAGTGTTGTTCGGAAACAGAGGGATATGTGCAGTCCCCACATAGGAATACAAGTATTAGAAACGGACCCTTATTATTTTTAATTTTCAATTTTCAAAAAATATCCATCATGTAGCCTTCCCTATATATATATAGTCATCCTTGAACTCAGGTTGTGCTCGATACTCCTAATTAACAAAATGCATTAGAAATGGTTAAAAATATAAAACTTGTGCCACTGGCTTAGTCAACAACCCCTTGCCCACACTACTCAACAAGTTGCCCCACCATCCATTCAATTTTTTCCGTAGGCAATCCTTTATGTAAGCGAGTGTAGCCTTCTCTGCTTTCCCCACGAAAACTGGTAAACCTAAATAGCAATCATGGTATGCAACTCGAGACACACCTAGACAATCGACAAGTAGTTGCCCATCGATCTCTGTGAGATTTCCATTGAACACTAAGCAACTCTTTTCATAGTTGATTGCTTGCCCCGATGCATTTTCATAAATCTTGAGCAATGCCTTGACCCTTTGACATTCTTGGAGCGAACTTTGGGTGAAAATAAAACTATCATCCAAGAACACAAGATGGTTTACATTTCGTGCACCCTTGCAAATGGTGACCACTTTTAGCTGCCCCTTTTTCTTCCTTGCCGTAAACAAGGCAGACAAGCCCTCGACACAAAGCACAAACAAGTATGGGGAGAACGAATCTCCCTGTCTTATTCCTCTCTTAGACCGGACATAGCCTGATGGATCCTCGTTTAATATGAATGAATAGGTGACTGTAGTTATACATATCATAATCAGGTGAATCCACTCTTCAGCAAAACCCATCCTTCTCATAATTTTCTCTAAAAACTCCATTCAATCTGATCCTATGCTTTACTAATATCGAGCTTCAACGCCATGGATATTGTACTTTTTTCTATATAAAAAAAAGTATGATTGCATTTTTCTTGTTTTATTTTAGTTCTGTATTGAAGAAAGGACATACCAATCACATGTACGTGGAAATAGCTAACATGATTTTTCTTGTTCGAGTTAAGAACTCATTAATTAAAAAATAAAAATACTAATTGTTAAAGTTTCAGAGAGATGGTCTAACCTCGATATTGTCGAACACTGATATTGTCTTCAACTTAATCACCTGTAGCCAAGAAGTGTCAAAATATTACCCTAAAATGTCTCATTGTAATTAGACATGAAACCATGTAATTGTCGGCTATACATTAGGGTTAGACACTCTCACAGGACAACTAAGAAGCGTGGGATTTCTAACACACCCTCTCAATGGAGAATTCTTTCTCATCTTAAATTTAAAATGCAGTTGATTGGATTGACACCAATGGAAACCATACATTTGATACCACTATAGAAGGATAAATCTTTTTTGTTTTTAGATATTGAATGGAGTTCTTCCATTCTAGTCTATTCACTGGTACTGATCGTTGATACAAGATCAATTGTTTTCTTTCTTTTGTCCTAGCCCATGATTTGAATGAGTTGCACATACACCCTAGTACAGGTTCCTTGTCGCTGAGGACATCTCCTTGAGCAGGGGATTTCGTGACATTTCAGATTGGTTGTCTTGTGTTTCTAATAAGTTGTTTAATAGTTGACATATTGACTCATATACATATACATAATGGGCTGGTGTAGATCGATCTTAACCGGATATTTCACACTTCCTGGCTACAAGTGATTAAGTTGGGGAGAACTTTCACATCAAAAAATGGAAAGACAAGCACATGAATACTACGCACTTGGAATATACCTATTAATGAGTCTAAAAAGAGTACAGAGACAGTATTCGGGCCCAAACAAAACCCACTTTGATACCAAGCAATCTCATCCGCCTGTTTTGCTAAAGCAGCCATAAACTCCTTCCTTTCATTCCGCGGTACTACCCCTATTCCTCCAGTCTCCATTCATTCGTCTGAGGCCTCGTCAAAATTGCACTTAGTGAGTTAAATAGTTAGAATATCTTCAATCACGCTCTCTATTTTATAGAAAGATTTTAGCTAAAACTATCAAAAAGTTATTTTAGGTACTCTCTAAAAATGTTGTACTCCAACCATACTGTGACAACCCGTCCCTAATTTTTACGTTTTTATTAATTTTAAAAGAGTGATTTGAAGAAAGTTCCTTAAAAGCGAGATTGTTGACTTTAGTTGACCGTCTTTTAGTAACTCATACGAGCTATTATTTTACCGTATTCCAGAAGTACTCGAAGGTGCGAACGCGTAGACGCAAATGGAATTGAAATCGGAGCTACGATGGAGGTTTTACGGAACTACGGATCCGAAAAAATATTTTTGTATAGAATTACTATTTATTGTTTTATATATTTTTCATAATTATTATATTAATTTTTTTATTATTAGCTGATAGAGGAACGGATGAGAAGAGGAAAGAAGAAGAGGTGCGGGAGAGAAAGAAATGAGAGTATTGGTTGCCCAATCAAAGAAGAAGGGAAATGGGCGGCCAATAAGGAGGAGAGAAGGATAAGGCTGGCGAATGGGAAGGGAAGGAAATGAGGGAAAGGATGGGGGAAGAAAACACCCAACCCAGACCCTTTTTCTGACCCGCGCTCCTACCCGGTGTCTGGTCAGAAAATCCGACAGTCTTCCCATCCAAAATTTCAGCTTTCCTCAACCCCTCATCACCACTAAACCTCATCACAACATCTTCAGCACCTAATTCTAGCCGAACCCGACGAGTTTTAGCTCGATGTTGCGAGGAAACCCACTGACGGGTCTGGGTAGTTCTCGGCTTTGAACCACCATTTATGAAACGATTTCTTTCGATCTCCACCACCAAAACACTTCCTTTGTGCCCAGGAACAAAGCCCAAACAATTGTGGGGGCGGCGAAACACCGAGGAGGAAGAATCGAAGCTCACCCATTTTAGGGTTCCAACGGGTGCGAGCCAAATTGGAGCTTTTCCCGGACAAATTGGACTTGGCCACATGTATAAAACTTGTTCTACTCATTGAGATCTTCATTCCTATAAAATTTGAGAATTTTGAGAAATAGTTGAATTTTCCGGCAAAGCGGGGTGGCCGACCGCCACGTGCGGCGGCACGTGTGGTAGCGCGTGGCCAGTGGGACGACGCTGCCTTTTTGAGTTAAATTTGATGTTCTGATGTCAATTTGATAACCGTTTGTTATAGTTCGATAGTTTGAACCTAGTATGGAATATTACGTCACTTGACCATTTTATGATTCGATGATCCAACCATTGGATCGTCACCAAACTTTAATACGTTATAGTACGTAATATTTGTGGACAATAGGAAATGACAGATTGTGAATCCGACAGACGGATCTTCTCGAATTGGATTCATAAGTTCGTGAAATAAAACGTTGACCGCCAATTGAATTCGTGATTGGCGGATATCCGACCGTTGGATCTCGATGAAATTTTAGTATGTTATTATAGAAGCATAATGTGGATCTTTGGAAGTACAGATTAGAATTCCGAGGTGCGGATCTTCCAGATCGAGTTACATAGGGTTGTGGACTCTACCGTTGACCTGTGACCGACGATTGACTTTTGGTTAATGGGTTTCAAATCATTCTAGAACGTCCTTGGGGATGTGTGTAATGTAAGTTACGTGTTCTATCAATAATAATTCTGAGATGTGATCTGATATTGTTCTAGGCGACGATAGCTCGTGACGCCTACATATTTGTGCTACGGAGTTGTAGCGCGGACTTCAGGTGAAAGGGTCTTTTCCTTTTTGTAGTGTGTGTATATATATATATATATGATTAATAGTTTCCATTTATGCATTTGAAAAAGAATTTCTTACGTACGCCTGGATTAGACTAAAGTTTATAAGAATTAGCGAAATGACGAAATTTATGAAATATGATCTTACGGGATGCGCAGGTAAGTTATTATGTTGATTTGAATTATTGCATCATTATGGCATGTTTATATTCAGAGCACTTCCAGAGTGTGCTCTCCTCTGAGGGACAGGCCCGCGAACAGTGGCAGAGAGCCTGAGCAACCAAGCCCAGCGTGTGCTAGTGATGGAGCCCGAGCGGGCCCGAGGGAGAGGCCCGGCACGAGTTGCCAGCCCGAGAGCCCGAAGGCAACGTGACGTGGGCTGACATTAGGGCGATGTCAGCCACAATATAAAATTAATAAAAATATAAAATATTAATAATAAAAAAAGTAAGATTAAAAAAATATTAAAAAAATTGTAAAACCCAGGCTTCGAACTCAATGGCTCTCGTCGGAGTTCGTCACTGAGGTTGATGAACACCCACAGACAAATGGCAGAGATCCAGTCCCTCCTCCGCCGCAGCTTCCGCCGCACCCCACACCGCCTTCGCCCCCACACACTCGCGATCCTCCTCCTTCCACTGGCGTGCCCAAATCGCACGATTTGGGATTTGTTTTTAGGGGAAAGAGGAGAGAGAGAGAGAGTTTGGTTAGGGAGCGGGAAAGATCGGGACTGTTGATGGAGGCTGAGGTGGGTGGGATGATGAAGATGGAGGAAGAGAAGCGGCGGTGGGGTGGTGAAGATGGAGGAAGAGAGGCAAGGAGGGTTTGGGTGCGTTAGGGGGGGACACGGGTTGAAAATCTGGATGTGGGTTGAAAATCAAGTGAGAAAGAGCTGCAGAGCTTGAAAAAGAAAGAAAAAAAAACACACAGCTTGGTGAGTTGGCACCATGTGAAAAGAAGAAGAAAAATAATAATAAAAAAAGGTTTTGGAATTGTGCATCGGCACCCTGTGAAAATAACAAAGGTTTTGCACCATGTGAAAAGAAAAAATTAAAAAAATAAAAATAATTTTTTTAATAGAAAGTGGTACAATGAGACCGATTAAAAATCCTATCCGAAATTACAAATAAAATTATTTTGTATTATTTTAAAAAATAATAGTAATATTTTATTTCCTATTGCCACGGCTATTCAAGTGCAATGATGGAGATGCAAAAAGCATTTACTGTTTATTAAGGGTAGTTACTGTTCATTGGGTGGATTAAATAGTGAATAGCCTGGGGGAGGTTTCCCACGGTGGAAGTGCTCTCATGTAGTCTGCTCATCATTGTTGCACCCCAATGTTAGTGCTCGCCCCAGGCCAGGGCCAATCCTTCACGTGTATGTTCACCTCCGTACTGCACGCTCGCCTTGGATCCAAGTAGGTGACAATCCTGTCGTGCAGGTCGTATTAGGCAACTCCGACTCGTAGGTGACCGCGATTATCGCCATTCTTCACGTGATTGTAACACTAGAGCGTATATTATTACACCCAGTCCTATCGTACAGGTCGTAATAGGCGACTTCGATTCGTGTGCTAGCATAGATTGATGAGCAATTAGGTCAGTCGTACAGGTCACATTAGGCGACTCCGACTGATGTTCTAGCATAGGTTGTTGAGCACCTGATTTTACTTATATTATTGTTGAGATTTTGTGATTTTGGGATGTCATACCTTATTTACATTTTGTAGGCTACGGTAAGTATTTTCATACTATATGTAGTATGTATATTTTGGAACATATACATGTTTTACGGCGAGGGGTTATAACGTTTTTAAAGATTTATATTATAACTTTATTTTCAGGCCCACTCACCCTTATTTTTCACCCCTCCAGGTTTTAGTAGCTGAGCTTTCATATCGATGAGGATTCTTGACAAATCTCAGTATAGGTGGCTACCTATGATGGTATAATCCTTATCCTACCTTATTGTACTTTATTTATGCTCTGTCATCACGTGTGAAATGAGTTCATTCCCGCTCATCAGCGCACTCTTATATTTAGGCACTTTTAGGTTTAAATTTATTCACATTTTCCACATCACTACACTTTATGGCTTCGTCACCTTTTAGGTGGCAGCCAACATAACTCGATTCGGAGTCCTAGTGGACATTCCGGCTCGGGGTGTGTCACATACACCCTACTTTAGAGAGTTGTAATGACTATGAGGCAATAATTAGCCGAAATGAATTATATATATATATATATATGTGTGTGTAACAATATTAAATCAGTAAGCATTTATTATAAAGAACCACTAAGAGCTTCTTCCTCTCTCCTTATATAATATAGGAGCTCATAGATTAATCTCTATCTCAGGAGGTGGATAGAGAGCATGATCAAGGCTAATTTTTTTTTTTTGAAATCCTCCTTAAATTCTAGTTAAGAGCTGATTTAAGAAGCCCATTGGAGATGCTCTTAATTATTATGGCGAGAGAAGAATTGATGAGGATTGAATCTGCACTATTATGCATAGACATGAAAATTTCCACAACTGAAGTAAAGCGTCACCTGTGACAGCCCGTCCCTGATTTTAAGAATTCCTAAAGTTTTAATAAAGAATTTTACAAAAATGCCCTTTGAGGCACGCGCATTGTTCGAGGTTAATCGTTGTTTCGTGCCATCCAATATTTGTTTTCTTGACATATCCTCGTAGTACTCGTCGCTACGGACGCGTGGGCGCAGACGGTTCGTTATTTGGAGTTATAACGAAAAAGATTTTAAAGTTTGAAGTTGGACATTTTATGAATTTTATTATTAAAATTTGGATGGCCCAGATTAAAGGATTTTGAAATGGATGGCTTGGATGTAAGGGAAAGAAAATAAAAAGTGTTGAAGGTTTTTATGTGTGGGTGTGTGCGTGACTGGTGGAAGAAGAAGAAGAAGAAGACTGATTGGGCAAAACTGCCCAATCTGAGAAGAAGAAGGAGATGCCGAATGGGGAGAGGAGAGAGGAAGTTTCTGGCCAACCAGAGAAGGGGAAAGGAGGAAAGGAGAGAGGGTGAGAAGCGGAGGAAGAAGAACAGAAATGGGTCACAACCCGCGACCCGGTGGATTTTCCACCCATTTTCGTCGAAATTTCTTCATTTTTCCGGCGAATTGGATCAAGGTACCACTCCCAATCAACACCTAGGCCTTCCCTCTTCATGTTTCACCCCAAAAATCATGAAATTTGATGGTGGTTTGGTGAAGAACGCACCCGTGGGTGCCGTGACTTTGTTGTTTAAATTCTCCAAAATTTGAAATGTTTTCTTTCAATTACTAACACCATTAGCATTCCTTTAGGACCTAGAACAAAGCCCAAGAGATAGTAGGCGTTGGAACAAGTTTGAAGGTCGAATTGGAAACACC
Source organism: Malus fusca (assembly GCA_035220775.1). Taxonomy (NCBI): domain Eukaryota; kingdom Viridiplantae; phylum Streptophyta; class Magnoliopsida; order Rosales; family Rosaceae; genus Malus; species Malus fusca. The sequence goes on along the minus strand of CM069073.1, from coordinate 43,198,839 downwards.
CAATTCTAGGGTTCTTCACGGTTTTGGTGAAATTGAAGCACTTCCAGGCCAAATTGGAAATAGTTGAATTTTCCGGCGAGCCGGGGCGGCCAACCGCCACCCGCGGCGGTCCACGTGCGGCGCGTGGCCAAAGGCCCGCCAATGTCGTTATTAGCATGTGTTTAAGGTTCTAGGTTCAGTTTTGATAATTGATGGACGTAAATTGAATAATTGAACCTAAGTTGGTTACGATTCGTGGTTAGGTGAAAATGTGAATTGACGATCCGACCGTTGGATCGTCACCAAACTTTGATACGTTGTAATACGTAATATTTGAGGATTATAGGAACTTACGGATTGGGAATCCGATTTACGGATCTTTCGGAATTGGAGTTGTAAGTTCATAATATAGAATGTTAACTGTCACTTGGTTTTGACAATTGACGGAGATCCGACCGTTGGATGGTAATGAAATTTTAGGATGTTGTTCTAGAGATATATTGTGGACCTCTAGAAGTTACGGATTAGAAATCCGAGTTGCAGATCGTTCGGATCGAACTACGTAGTGACGTGTCTTATATAAGTTATGTATTCTATCGGCAGGATTTCTGAGGTTGGATTTGATTATTGTTCTAGGCACTGATCGTCATGACGCCTTGATGTACGGTGCTAGGGAGTTGTTGGGCGAACTCCAGGTGAGTGGGCAGTTTTATTTTCGTATTACCTTTATACAACTGTTTTCCCCAGAAAATACGTTTTTTATGAAAAATTACGAATTTAATTGCCATGCATGAAATTGTTGAGATATTTAGTTGATAAATGATGCATATATATGTGAAGTGACGCGGTGGACGCTCAGGTGAGTTTATTTATTTTCAGCTGAGTTATTTATCATGAATTGCATTGAAAAGCTCATAACCTGCCCCTAGGTGTTAGTGCTTATATTAGTATTCACCACACCGCACGCTCGCCTTGGATCCAAGTAGGTGGATGTCGTACAGACCATGTGAGGGTTCCGATATGCCAGTCGTACAGACCATTAGAGGGGTTCCGACTGGTGGGTGACCTTAGATATGCGCGCTGATGATTGATGTGAGAAGCACTAGAGCGTATTTATACACCTGTCATCGTACATACTACCTTATGTAGTTCCGAGTGACGTGAAGAGTTAGACCGTACAGGTCACCGAGGTGACTCCGGATGGATTGGATGTTGAGCTATAGAATTAACCGAACAGGACCAACTGCAGGGTCTCCGGTTAATTCATTATTTCACCTGTTACATTGATGCATCATTCAAACTGTTTTTAAAAGTTTTTACATGGCGTACTCTCTGGTTTTAAGAAAGATGATGATTTGAGATTTATGAAAAACTATATGCTATTATGCTATTTTCTGGGAAAGTATACAGGTTTTACAGTGAGGGGTTATAAATGTTTTAAATGAAAAGTTTTCGAAAAACTTTGTTTTACTGACCCACTCAATTTTGTTTTGCGCCCCTCCAGGTTCAAGTTAGCAGAGCTTTGGTGGCCACGAGGAATCCAACGGTGTTCTGACAGAATTCACAAAAGTAGGATTCACCCTCGGGTGTTATATCTTAGTAATCGTATTCTTTAAAGCTTCCGAACTGTGTAAATGGTTACGTCACTCTCACGTGACGGCCAGCATGCCCTCCTTCGGGACGGGGTGTGTCATCACCTGTGTTCGGGCATAAACACTCCCTAATCACTTGGGCTTTACTCCAAGTCCAAGGATTTTTTTTTTTAAGTTCTAAAAGACGCTAGGCGCTATTCATGCGGCGAGCTAGCACCTAGCACCTAGGCGGCTAATCGGGGCTTAGGCAGATTTAAGTAAATTTATTAAATATTGTATAAATAAGTGCCTATTTACACTAAAAAAAACATATATTGTATTGGGATACATAAATTGCAAAATAAAATGACATATATATTATAAAGTATAAGAATATATTGAAAACATGGGGAACAAACATATAATGAGTGTTTGTCTAAGTATTCAATAAGTTTCTTACATTTTATTGACAAATTAAAATGCAAAATGAAAGTTATCGATTTCCTGTCTAAGTGATAGTCGCAACTTAGGCGGGCTAGACGGACGTCTAAGCGGCTCTAGACGCGCTTTCTTAATTTTCAAACGTTTAAGAACTAATCAGGATGGTGGTTAGCCATCTAGCACCTAGATGGGGCCTATGCAGAGTTAAGCGAAGATGCAAGTCCAATGATTTAGATTAGGGGTGGGCACAGGCCGGGCCGGGCCCAAAATTGAAGGGATCGGACTGGACCCGCTTGAAAATACAACGGGCCGGGCCGACTTTTTCTATTTTAAAACTAAGAATCGGACCTAACTCGGCCCGTATAAAACGGACCGGTTCCTACGGGTCCAATGGGTACCTTTTTTTTTTTTCCTTCTAATTTTCAGTATCCCAAAACCCAAATTCCTAGTCGAATTTGCACTCGACCAAGTTCGGATTCGAGTTCGAAATCGAATCAGGACAGGAAGAGGGCGCCGCCGGAGACAAATCAGACAAATCAGAGACGAATCAGGACAGGAAGAGGGCACAACGACATCACCCCATTCAAGGCTCCAAGCTCTTTCCTTAGCCGCTGCGAAAAAATCCTGTAAGCGTCCATCCTCAGATCAACAACTGTAGCCAATGCGACGAAAGCCCTTGCGTCCTCCTTGTAGTTCTCGTGCTGCACGCTCACCTCCACTGTGGTTTGCAGCGGTGTGTTTAGGTTTATTTGCAGCAATGATGGTGATTGCTGCAGAGAAGAGGGGAAAGAGAATATGGGTGATCACGCTCTGCCACCTTTGATGCGAGATTGGGGTATCGCTTGAAATCAACGGGACCCAGGTTCCAACGTCGGACTCTGCCTTGCTCACACTCCGCCGCGATCGGGTTGATAAGGAGTCGTCGGAGGTGACGTACGTCAGCACCGATAACGTGAGGGTCACCGATGGGGTTCAATTCGAGGTGTACATGGTTCTGTGTGGGTCTTTGGAGCAGATGGAGGGTGTTTGGCTCAATGGAAATGTGGGCGGATTGGAGAACAATTCGGGAACGAGGTGGAGTTAGGAGGAGAGAGACATTGAGACTTGGGCCGAGCTTAATTCCTAGGATGAGGAAAACATTTCTTTCTATTCCATGCTAGAAACGGGCCGGGGGCCCTTTCCCTCCTATTTTAAGATCCACCTCGCCCCGTTAATTTCTTGTTCCCGAACCGCCCCGCCCCGCCCCGCCCCGTTTTAAGTTTAGAAATTTTGGACCCACCCCGAATTTGATTTACCCGCCCCGAACCTAAATTACCCGCCCCTACCTGCGATTCCTATACCCGTTTGCCCACCCCTAATTTAGATCCCCAACACTTGACCCAACGTGAACCCAAACTGAAATTCAAAATACCAAAATCCAAAATTCGAACACCCAAATCTACTTCAAAAGGCGAAGAAGAAAAAGAAAAGAAAAAATCACCGAAAACACAAAAAAGTACGAGTACGCGCGTGACAAACGTCAAACTTGAGCTCAAGACCCGCCCTTCAACCGTATATAAACTCAGAATCCCCGCCGCCCGCGGCTTTCCAAGACTGAAAACTAAAACAGATAACAGAACACCACAACCACCGCCGGCAGCGGCAAACAAAGCTCCACCGTTCGCTGCCCTTATTCTCTGCCTCATTTTCCGACTCTCTTCTTCTTCTTCTTGTATTCTCTGGGTCACTCTCTACAGTCATTACATTACAAGTTAAGGTTTTGGGTTTACTATACCGCCATAAAGCTGCTTCCCTCATCGATAAATTCTTCCCTAATGGCGCTCCGTTTCGAGGTGGGTGTCGAATTCCAGGAAATGGTTTATCTAACTGTTTTTTCTAATTCTTATAAATTTAAAGTTTTGAACTTTCTCACCCCAAAAGGCACTTTTTAATTTTGTATTTTGCATAAGAATATGAATGGATAAAAATCGATAAGCTTTTTATCTCCATTCATTTGAAATCGATACAATGTTTGTTGGTTTGTTGGGTTGTTTCTGTTTATTGAGGTGGGAAATTTGTTTTCTCTGTTTTGTAATTCAGGTTTTGGGGAGGTTTAACCGTGCTCGTGCAGCTAGACTGACACTGCCTCACTTTGTGTGCCAGACACCGCTTTTCATGCCCGTTGGAACGCAAGGTTATTGCTTTAAATTTCATACATTTTTTTGTACTAAATAGAAGCTATTCCTCATGAGTAAATTAATCATTTTTATCTGAGCTAATTAGCTTTCAACTCAATTGGTATTTGATATGTAAACGACTTAGGTGTCGGGGATTTGTTGTCTCAGGAACATATTTTTGTGGGTTAGCTTTAGGTGCTGACATTTATAAAACATTATCAGTATGTGCATTGTGTGTAAAATCTTCACGCGTGTGTGAACACACACTCATTTCGTTTGTATTGTCCAATATTCAATGGGTTGATAATTTTTTCTTCGTTCATATGTTGATGTGCACATATGAACGACATTCATGGATGCCGTTGGCTTTGTTGTATGGAGTAATCAATGAAATGGATGAGGTTTTCTTGGTTTCAGGAACTATAAAAGGGTTGACAACTGAACAGCTTGAAGATATTGGTGCTCAAATAATACTTGGGAATACGTATCACTTGGCACTTCGTCCAACCTCCGAGCTTCTTGATGAGTTGGGAGGTCTCCACAAATTTATGAACTGGCCAAGAGCATTGCTTACTGATTCCGGTGGTTTTCAGATGGTTAGTTTCCCTCAGTATTTCATATATGTTACATATTGATTTAGTTTAATTGTTTTTTTTTTTTTTCATTTTAATATAGTTTTGTTGACGCACTTATTGAAATACAAATCCATCTGCAACTTTTTATGCAACACGTCCAATGAATGCTTGTGCATTTTCATGAATTTATTGTCCCTTCCACCTCTTCGCCCTCCATCCTTTTCCCTTCCCATTATCCAGGTTTGCTGCTACTTTATGATTCTTACTAGTTATATTGAACTTTATGTTACTATAGTTAAGCTTTCCCTTATTTAAGTATGTCGCATTTGTCAAAGAGGCATGGGAACATGTCAGTATCTACTGTTCTAATGACTTATATCAAAGATTGTGTTTTTAAGTAGTTATGGTTACTAGCCAACTTACTTTCTAATGTATGCTCTGGTGGAAGTAGAACGGGCTTTCTTTCATAAGGTGTATCCCGGTTTTGATAATTCTTTAAGCTTTGATTCACGAACTCATGCTATTGACTATGTGGTTGTTTTGTTGGCTAGTTTCTTAATGCTGTTTTCGTGGACTTTTTTTCTGCATCAGTAATAATATATGCAGTGAAATCTTACAATTCATTTTGTTACTGTATTCAGGTATCATTATTGCATTTAGCTGACATCACCGAAGAAGGTGTAACATTTCAGGTAATCTCTTATTATGTCAGTGTATATTGTAGTTTAGGTGTTGCTGAATAATGATTGTGTAGTTCACTCATGTTGAGCTATTATGGGTCATCAGATCAAGTTCTGTTGAAATTTTACAATCACCAACAAGTTGTCTCCATTATCTTCTTCTATGAATGAAGGGAGAAACATTAAAGCACCGAATTTGATTGATTTGAAATGAAAGGTTTGTATTTGTTGGGATGAACAAAGCCACTTTTGTGTAGTGAAAGAGTTATTGTCACCGATTATTTCTTCTTTTGATTGCATTTCGAAGATCATATACATGTGATTCATACTGGCAAAATGCAATGGTGGACATGGGGAAAGAAGGGTGATGATGATTCATGTTTGGTTTGGTGTACTTGGAGAGAACCAAACAGAATGGCTCAGGGCATGGAGATACCTCTATGCTTAACCTATTGTGCTGTTAATTGTTAGTGACTTGATTATTGTTTCATCCAACTGCCCCAGACTTGAGGGCCAATATATCATTATAAACTTCTTAAAAATTGCATTTGAATAACTTTTCAATTGTTGGGAAAAGAGTGAGCGATGTAAATATTTTGTGTGGTCCAAATGCTATATTTTATTGGAAGTGTGGGGTGGGGGTTGATGGAGATGGTAATAAGCATAAGATTTAGTTTTAGTATCAATTTTTTTTTTTTGCCAATGAACAAAATTTATCTTCATCTTTCGTAGTTTACAATAATTGTTTCATACTTTGGAAAAATGTTGTATGTCTAACCTTAAAAATTCATTTTCTTATATCTGTGTTGTCATTTATTCTATTAAAAAAATCAACACTTTATTTATTGTCATTGCTTTATTACCTTTTTTTTATTTTTTTTTATTTTGTACTTATATGATATGTGCTATTTTGTTATATGTATCCAAGAATATTTTTATTTTGCGTGTTTGTCCTTAAGGACCATAACTGATTATTCTCCCATTTCAGTCACCGGTTGATGGAAAGCCAATGCTCTTGACACCTGAGGAGTCAATTCAAATCCAAGTATGTACATCTATTTCATTTCGGTTTTAATTTTCTGGGGCAATTTTTGGGTTAATTACCAAGGTCTTATCAGTGGATGTGTTTGAGGTATACTATGCCATTGAATGTCCTGCATCGAGATGTCATAATGATATTGATCTAGCACTGAGAGATGGAATATATCGATGTAGCACTGAGAGATGGAATTTTAGAAAGAAGAGAAAGCAAAATAGAACAAACTCTTAAAAAAACCATCATATAACTTGTAACAGTAACAAAATGCTTCAGTACTAGTTAAATTTGGTAGTTTATGCGTCAATTCATTGAACTTGTATTAAAATTGTTTGCACATCCAGTTAAGCTTTTGTATATAGTGTTAAACCAAAATAATTTATTAGGTATTAGAGCATGAGATCTTCAGTTTGAATTTGGACGCTTTAAGTGGCAGGAAAGGCCCTACACCCAATGAGTTCTAAAAGGTAAAATAACAGTTGACTAGCTCTTTATTTGCAATCTAAAGTAGTACAATCGTAACATAGAGCAAAGCTTTGAAGATATTAAGTTTGGTTGAACCATTCATTTTCACACCAAGTGCTTCCCTCTACCTTCCCTTATGCATCTTCAATGATCCGTGCAGAACAGAATTGGAGCAGATATTATTATGGCCCTCGATGATGTAGTCAAAACAACCACCACTGGTCCAAGAGTTGAGGAGGCTATGAAACGCACTATACGATGGATAGATAGATGCATTAAAGGTGACATATATTGTAGTGATGGTCACTGGTGTTTCTTTTATATATACACCTTTAAATAACATACAGGAAAAGACTAACATAGATATATGTATATGTATATGCATGCATGTGTATATGTTTACTCATATATAATCAAATCATGTATGATAAGGCTAGCTACTGTGCAGTCTAAGTTTATTCAATTAGGTGAAAGCCTGTTCTGATGGTCCAATTTAGTTGTTAATAGCGAGTTTCTTACATTTACAACATCATGACTAGGCAAGTTTCTCATAGTAGATTTATATGATATGTTATGCTTACATCCCAACTATTTCAATAGTTATCTTTGTGAAGCTGTTTCTTCTTCGGTTCTTCCTAAGATTCCCAAGTCATCCATAATAAGCGTATGCATTCTTAGATTGTGTGTAAATCTTTCGTTTTGTTGCCCTAACTTCATTTGTTATCCTTTTGTCCTGTTTATTGCATATTTTTTGTTCTCCATTTGTATGCTTTCAAGTCAGCTGGTCCGCATTGTTCTTATGTCTGCATTGCTTTAATAACAGCTCACAAGAGACCAATGGAGCAGAACTTATTTGGTATTGTACAAGGTGGCTTAGATCCTGTACTAAGGTGAACTTCAACTGAACCTGTAATCTTCCTGCTATAAGTTGATCATTTAGTGCATTTCTTTATTATTACTCTGTTCCTTATACTAATAATATCTCTGTAACAACTAACAAATTGCTTTATGAAATGACTTGTGAACAGAGATATATGTGTTAAGGGCTTGGTGAATCGAAATTTACCCGGGTATGTGCTCTTTGGTGGCTGATTTGTTCTAGGTTACTTTATCCAACACATTGATATCCCATTCTAGTTTTTGAAGACCAGTAATGATAATTGTTGAATTTGTAATATAGCTTATAATAAAGGGACTGGCTACAATACTTACATGTATTTAATTTAATCACCATCTAACGGTTAGGTATAATTCATGTGAATATATGTATTTAATACAATCATCATCTGACCGTAGGGTGGTGATTGTATTGAATACATGCAAGCATTGCAGTCAAATGCTATGCTATAATAAAATAGTAACAATGCATCTTGTATGTAAAAATGAACTATGATGCCACACATAGAGAATCTGCTTGCACCTGAGGTCCCGAGTTCGATTCCTTCTTCTCCAATACCGCTTGTATCAAGAAAAAAGAAGAGATAATAAGCGCAGCCTATGGTACAAAAACACCATAAATATTCTGCATATTTAAAATTTTTGATCATTTATGTTAGTCTTTTAGAAAGCTAAAGCTTATTAATTATATTTTGGAGTGTACTTCAAGTGTGGATGAAAAAAATTTAAAACTTTTCTTTTCCTTCCAACGAGAAAAAGAACTTTTCTGTATAATTCCTTAATTTCAACTTTATTGGTTCAAACTCTCTGCGGAATTAGCAACTTGTTTTCACTTGTTTTAATAGTTAATGGGATTTGGAAAATTTTCCACTGAAGGGAAAATTTTGTAATTCTGCACATGCACTTCTGTTTCATATTGGTGGCGTGGGTAACTACTAATAGCAACTGAAGTTTTCTTGTTGACAGAGTTTTCTTCTGTGACAGCTATGCTATTGGCGGTCTTGCTGGCGGTGAAAGTAAGGATTCATTTTGGCGTGTGGTTGCACAGTGCACTGCTGCATTGCCTGAGGAGAAACCACGATATGTTATGGTGCTGTAGACTTGTCATTTTGACTACTTTCCTTTAGGTCTTTCTTTTATGTTTCCTAAGTCGTGATATTTATTTCACATCTTTCAGGGTGTTGGTTATCCGCTGGATATTGTAGTTTGCAGTGCTCTAGGTGCTGACATGTATGACTGTGTTTATCCTACACGTACTGCTCGCTTTGGTACAGCTCTTGTACCCGAGGTGATTACTTAAACATTGTGATCTACATGTTTACATTTTTAGTGGATATATTTATGTATTCCGTCCGACTGTAGTAATTGGTTATCGTCATAAGTAGCTAATCTTGAACCATTACATCTATGATTAAAATAGTCCTTTCATCAGGATGATTAGTTATTATTTTAGTTGCTTACTAGAGAGAATGAATCATCGTACCCAGTGCACAAGGCTCCCGCTTTACGCAGGGTCTGGGAGAGGTGAATGTCGGCTAGCCTTACCCCCATTTATGGAGAGGCTGCTCCCAAACTAGAGAGAATGAATACAACCAAAAAATTAATTATTTATTTTAGGTGCTTACAAGAGCCCCTCTATGCGTGTGTGTATGTGTACTAAAGATTTTTATATGAACGATTTATATATTTGAACACTTCAATAATAACCGTTGGATTGCTGATGCCATCAAGTTTGCATCTAAGTGTGGTTGTTTGGTCAGGATTATTAGTTTGAACTCTGAACTTCATATATCATTGTTGTTTCTTTCTTAATTAGAATGGGTGAATAATTCCTTATTAGATACAAATTTTGATTTTGCTTGGATGCTTGCTTCTTGTTCTATGAGCTAAAGCTAATTGTTCTCCTAAAATTTGTTATTATATGAATGTGACAAATACGCTTACTTCTTTCAAAACTTCTGAACGAACTTTGTACTTTATAGTGCTCATGCTTGAAACAAGTTGGTGTTTTTTCAAAGCTTTCCAGCTACTGTTTCATGTTTGCTAATGCACTTAGAACTGTGTCATGCAACGTTCATGCGGATATTGCCAATCAAGTGTACTTTTATTAGGCACCTCTATACGGTATAAGGGGGACTAAATTTTCTGTTGATGTGTGGATGCATAGCTCAACCGTAGGAAAAATATCTTATGTGATGTTTATTTCAGGGAGTGTTGAAACTCAAACACAAAGCGATGGCTGAAGATACCCGTCCTGTTGATCCTACATGTGATTGTATGGTACGCACAAATGGGCCAATCTTTTGCGTGAAATACTAATGCAGAAGTTGATTAAGGATGCATAACTGCTTCTTTCAATTTCTTCAAATGTAGGTCTGCAAAAATTATACTAGAGCTTACATTCATTGCCTGGTTACAAAAGATGCTATGGGATCTCAGCTTCTGTCATATCACAATTTATATTACATGATGAAGGTTAGAACACAAAGGTACTTATAGTTTATTTTCCCATTTATTTTTTCATATACAATATATAACTAAAACTATCCCGCCTGCTATTGTTTCCCTTTTTAAATGCAGCTGAGTAGAAATCTGCACTCTTCAATAATCGAGGGAAGGTTCCCAGAGTATGTTTGCCTTTGCTTTACCCTTCTCAACCGTAGTCTTTATTTGTTGTGTGATATACTTACCGTCATTAATTTTATTATTTGTCGAAGTTATTTCCCTGGCAATATGTTAATATGCATAACTGTCATTTGGACTATAATTTTTTTTTTTCAATTGAATTTCTCACTTGTTCTTCTTGTTGCTAGTGTAACCCTTCTATATTTTTTTTTTACTTTTTTTTGTGTGCAGGTTTGTATGCAAATTTCTGCAACAAATGGTATTTTCTTTAGACGCCCTTCATCTTTTTATATCCGCTTGTCCAAATTTTCACTCTCTCTCTCTCCCTCTATCTCAACATATTCCCGGTGCACCCAACATTTAGCATTCATATAATCATCTTCGAGGAGAAGTTTAAAATTATATATTTGATAAACGATAATGTAATTAGCCAAAATTATTGTAATCTCCATTTAGCGTTTCTAACAAAAATCGAATGTTCTTTTGAATAATCTTAAAAGGAAAAGTTAAAAAACTATATATTGCACCAACCATTTTCAGAATCGCTACTCTCTTCTAGTTGTCTACTATGCCATTTGCTATTGGTATAAAACGATTGTGTATACAACAATTCTCTCGTTTCTTCTCTGTTATTGTTTGCTTAGAGAGCCTTGTGCTTTTGTTTCCCCTCCGTGCAATACCTACCACATAGCTTTGAAATGTGTCACATCTTGAATTGTCTTGTAGTTTCCGAAAGGAGATGTGCCCGAGTGGGTCTGTGATGCGATGGAGGTTGCTGGAATCGATATTTCTTCCTGCTGCACTCCATTTTCATCGTCCCAAGATTAGAAGTAGGAATTTACAGCGCACGCAGGTTCGGCTTTATCAAATTTTGCTAGAGAAGAGGTTGACATTTAAGAAAGGTAAACTAGGTAAGGGAGGTATAAAATTGTTTGCCCTTGATTTGTTTCACTAGAAATTACAGGATGATATCCTCCAATTTTGTCTCTACTAATTGGTCAAACACAGAGCTGCTAAAAACTGCAAGATTTAGAGTGCTGGAAATTTGTTTTAGAATAGCACCTAACAAAGATTACCTTTCCATTTTTGTTCCCCGTCTTCACTTCTTGTAACTTAAAACAATATGAAATCAAATGCAGTTAAAGTACTAAAGCTTGTATTGTGAAATTTAAAATTTTTGCTCATTGGTCCTTGCGTGGCCCAATTACATACCGACACACGTGGTTAGGTGGATCTCTTTCTCATTTTAAAATTTCTTTTCTTAAGAGTCTCATTTCACATGTAAATACCTCGGTGAACATATGCCTAGATGAGAGAAACATACCTACAATAGAGATGTCATTGTGGCGGTATCTCGAGTCAATCATGCACTACCATGCCAGAACACTACTGTATTGTATCCAAGCATGGTAGTGCATGCTTGATTTGGGATACCACAGTAGATGCATTCCTATTGTATGAAATGGAGATGATCAGAACCTCAAAACACAATAAGACTGGAAATTCATATCATTTCTAGATTGAATATTGAGAACTTGACTCAACTGGGAAAGGAAAATCTGACTGTGGCAGAAGTGAGACTTGTGGACCAAGTGCCCTTAATCCCAGTGGCACAAATGAAGTGTCCCACAAGGAACCTATTTCTTGTTGGCATGTTATGGCAGAACCCCAACCTGCAAGGCAACCGGATCAGACTTTAAGGGAAACCTACCCATTGTCCTCTACCTAAATCCATTGAAACTGAGAGAATGAATGTGCCTATCTCTCCTTTAATGGGTGCTCCCCATAGCCAACAGAAGTTGAGCAACTGTTGGTTAATTAAAGCCATGGCTTGCCTCCCTTTTCTTATCCATATTTTTGTTTCAGTTATATTCAATTAGATGTTTTTTCTTTACGCTTTAAAATTTTAAATGACTAAACAATTTCAATTTAATATTTAGGATGAAGAACCTAACACTAAATCACATTATGGAGTTAGCCCTAAGACGGATGTGCATTAAAAAAGAAATAACTAGGGAAATTGACCATCATAGAAAGGGTTAATTTAGGCATTTCATCCTATCAATACGTTGTCTATATTGTTGTTCGTGTCTATATTTCCATTTCAGCTAAACACTTTTGAAATTATAGGATGATGGCCAATTTCTCAAAAAAACTATGAAGGATATGCCCTTCCATCTCGAGTTATAACCCTTTGCATCTCAATATTATTTCCTAAAACTGATACTTTGGTTTAGAATCACCTTATACTGACCATGTACAGTTACACCTCTATAAATTAATAGCCTTGAAACTACAATTTTTTTTTATTAATTTAGCAAAATATTAAATAATTGGTAAATTAATAAGTTATTAATTTAGTTTCTCGTTTAACGAACAAACAATTCTATTGTGAGTGAATTAAGCTTGATGAAAACGGTGCCGACGAATACTGAGAAAGTATTTTCCTGTCCCCATTTGGTACTCTGATGCTGATAGTGACACATCTCCAGCAACAACATTATTCTGGCGAGAAGGAGGTCTTTCCTTGGCGTACAAAAGTTGGATTCCGAACTCCTTCACCCGATAAAAAGCACGCATCTCCACCGAAACACGTATTTGGTCCCCATCCTCCAATTCATTGTTTCCAAATGGAAAATGGCTAAGCCACAACACATGTTCCTTGTCAGTTGGCAAACCTATTGTGAGTGGGCAATAGGTCCACATAAGAGCCTTGGTCTGATTACTAACTTCAATCAAATTTTTAACACTGGCTTTAATCTGATGTTCATTTTTGGCATATAGAACACCCACATTCAAGCCTTGGATTTTGAGATTAGGATGTGAAGGTGCAATAACTGACAGCACACAACTGTATCTTGTTGTGCAGCTAATTCCATCTGGAATCTTGCTTGCATGAAGGAAAATGCTATATATGCCACACTCATAGACTGCCTGTTTCATCAAGAATCCACAATTCAAATTTAATTATTCAAATACTAATTCATATATATAATAATTAGAACAAGTATACATGAGAGAGGAGACAAGAGAAAGACCTGAACAGGACCCTTCCTGCTTGTATTGGTCAAGTTGTTGAGCATTTCGACATCAGTGCTTGCTATGGATTTCAAATTGAACAGGCCCATATATCTTGTCATTTCTATGTCAGCGCTTCTCAACGTTTTTATGTTCAACAAGCTTTCAACTTCAACTAACTGATAGCAACCCCAAACAATTAATTCCAATGATTTGAACAAGTTTGGTGCATTTGTTAATCTTTTCAACCATGTACAATTAGCTGCTTCCAAACTTTTCAACCTTGCTGGGAGCTCTGGAAGCATTTCGAGGTTTGTGCAATTATATAACAAAAGAGTCTCGAGCATAATAAGACTCTTCATGTTTTGTGGTAGGCACAAAATTGGGTTACTACTTAGATCCAAACACTTCAGTGAAGATATTGTACACAGATCATTGGGAACCTCTGACAGATTGCAACAATACAGATTTAACCTTCCCAAACAACGTGGTAAACTTACCAGTGAGAAACTGGTTGATTGAAGAGTCTTTCCCGGCCATGCCCACATCCACCAAGACCTGATTGGTGTCCATGATAAAGTTGACAACAGTCTAGGTTTATTCATATCCCCAGATATCGTGTGTAAATGAATAACTGTGGCACTGTCATGAAGCACAAGCTTTGAGCAACCGCTAAGAATAAGTTCCTCAAGAGACCTCAACATGTTCATTCTTTTTGGAAGCTTCATAAGGCTTTTGCAGTCTTTTAGATTCAAGAAAACAAGTTTCCCCAAGTTTCCAATGCATTCATCAACATCAACCAAATTAATGCAATCCTTGAGAATTAGTTTCTCAAGGTTAGGGAGTCTGGACAAGTCAGAGGTTGTCCTAAGACCATGTGAATGACTGAGATTAAGGATTTTCAATCTTGTAAGAATCTGTATCAAAATGAAGTCATTAGTTGCTATGAATACAGTTTAATTTCACTGAAATCTACTTTTGTTTGTGTGTATTAAGAGAGAGAGAGAGAGAGAGAGAGAGAGAGAGAGAGAGAGAGAGAGAGAGAGAGAGAGAGCACGAGAGAGATTAGAACATACCTTGGTTCCTTTCCAAACATGTTGCAGACTGCTCTTCCGTAAGTCAAGAACAACTAGATGTTCCATACAAAAATTGGCTGGTATTGATTTTAAAGAGAATCCTCGCCAAGACAGCCATATTAAATTTTTTGGAAAATCTTCATAGCTTCCACTCAACTTTACATTGTCAAGCAGAAGTAGTTCAAGATTGAGCATCTCTGTAAATGCCTTTGTTTCGAAACCTACCTCGTTTAATACCGGAGATGACTCTGTTGAGGGAAAGTTGAGCATGAGGCCCTTGATAGTTCTCGTACCCTGCTAACAAATAAGAGCATTGGATAAATTACTAGTCACATGCAGAACACCATTGCAAATATATACAGACAAAGATCACGTTTCTTACAGTTAATTTGCTCAAAACGTTAATTGCATCTTTATGCCACAGTCTAGTGCGTTTTCCAGGGTCCTCAGGTGATTCTTCGCGAATTATTGCCCTTCCCATGTCTTGAAGTAATTGATGCATGGTTAACTTGTTGTAGACATTAATTTCCACAAGACATCTATCAACCAGGTGTTGAAGTCCAACTTCTGTCGCAAAATCACATTCATCAAGGATTGTAGTTGCAAAATCCTTGTCCTTTCCCACAAAGAAACAGGCTATATGGAGGAATAAACATTTATCATGATCTTGTAAAGAATCAAAACTTATGCAAAGAATCTTTTGAATTTTTCCCTCAGTAATCACGTCTAAGTTGTGTAATGCATTTTTCCATACATCTGCTGTTTTTCCAAATAGAGAAGATCCCAGAACTTGAAGAGCTAATGGAACCCCTCCACAATGTTCAACCACGGGTCTTGAAAGCTCCATATAACCTTCTTGAGGATGGGGTTGTCCAAAAGCATGCCAACTGAAAAGCTCAAATGATTCATCCTCATGCAATCCTTCAACCTTAAACCTTACAACTTCATGAGCCTTTAACAAATGTTCATGTCTAGTTGTTATTATAATTTTACATCCAGGATGGAACCAGTCTCTCATTCCAATTATTGCATTGAACTGTTCCGAGTTCTCCACATCATCAAGAACAATAAGAACTCTTTTGCAACGTACAGCCCGTTTGATCTTTACTATTCCTTCATCAATGCTGTATATTTTGTTCAATTTCCTCTTTTGGATATCTGAAAGAAGGTTCCTTTGCAAGTGAACAAAACCATTGGCTTGTTTGGAAGTTTCCCTAATATCTGAAAGAAAGCTGCTAGCTTGAAATTTATACAAGTTCTGGTTATAAGCAATTTTAGCAATGGTGGTCTTGCCTATTCCACCCATTCCATGGATGACAGCTACTCCAACATCATTTGATCCATCGTCCAGCCACATGTTTAGGCTTTCCACATAGTAACCTCGTCCAATCACATAGGGATCAACTCTTAATCTCCTATTCGTCATGTAGTCCAGTTCATTTCCAATCACTTCAACAATTTCTTGGATAAACTGCCACTCGTACCTATATGTTATTGATATCAAAATATATGAGGCACAGTAATTTCTCTATTTTCAGACCAAAAGAAAAAACACAAGCAAGTTATTTATTTATTTTTTCAAAAAAAAAAAACTAAAATTTTCACAAGCTTGAGACTAGCATCTGATCTACTTGACTGAATATAGGAGAGAATGAAAAATTACCGTTCTCTTAAAACCATCCCTCCCAAGTCTGCAACATCTCTAAGAGCTCGCCTCCACTCCTCCACCTTGTCTATCTCGTCCTTGAAGCGCTCTTCATGTCTAGTAAATGATTCTGCAAAACTGCCCGTCTGCTTCCTGACATCTGATGGTTCCACATCATAGAAAACTGGGATAACCATGTGTCCATCTGTTCTTTTACGTTCCATGATGACAGCAAGTTCATTCAGGCACCACCTGGAA
Source organism: Malus fusca (assembly GCA_035220775.1). Classification (NCBI taxonomy): domain Eukaryota; kingdom Viridiplantae; phylum Streptophyta; class Magnoliopsida; order Rosales; family Rosaceae; genus Malus; species Malus fusca. The sequence goes on along the minus strand of CM069073.1, from coordinate 43,182,417 downwards.
GAGGCGTAGTCCTTGGAGAAAACAATGACCGATACTCGTGACTCTTGTATTGCTGTCTGTAGCTCCTGTTCAATGTTTTCTCCTCTCTCAATTTCATCATCATCCCTAAAAGTGTGGATTCCTGCCGACTTCAAAGCATTGTAGAGGTGATCTGCAAAGCCCTTGCGTGTATCTGCGCCTCTGAAACTCAAGAATGCATCATATGTGCACCGGTTAGAAGACGAAGAAGGATTCTGCTGCTCGGTGCTCATTGCAGCTATTGAATTGAGTCTATCTGTAGCAGTGAATGCATGAAGAAGAGCTATTATATACAAATTGGAATGCAAATTGAGAAAATATTCTCCAGCTACCAAACATATCGGATTTTACACTGAGATGCAAATGATGTTACGGGTCTAATTTTGGAAATATGTAGGATATGATAAACATAATAATAGCACGAGAGACACCAGTTATTGGTTACCAAGTCACAAGGCAAATTCTTATTAGTTGTAAAATGTGTCTAGTAAGAATAAATTCGTCATATCGTCATGCAAGAATATTATTGGTTATTTTATTTCCTTTTTTTGTGGTAAAAATGGACTAAACTTTTGTTAGACATGTAAATGTAACTTGGCTCGAGTATGCTTACTTGTATTAGGAATGAAGGTCTGATTCGAGACGGAATTTTTCAAATCCTCTCTAAGTTTTAGTGAGGAGCTCATTTAGGGCTCTTAACCACCAAATAATTTAGGGGGCATTTTGACCTAGATGCTCGGTTTTTGAATTTCTTAGACCAAATATCAAAGGTTTTTTTCAATATATTGTTAATTTATATCTTTTTATTTCAATATATTTCAAAAAAATAAAAAACAATAAAAGTTTTATAAAAACATAAAAAAGTTGAATTGTTTATAAAAAAAAAAAAGTTAAACTGCGGGTGCAAAAAAAAAAAAAAAAAAAAAATCAAACGTGATATTTTAAAAGTACCAACGTACTTTAAAATTCTAAACGATATTACATATACATATATATATATATATATATATCAATGCTTTTATTTACTAAATGTAACGTGTCAATAATTTGGTACCTTATTGGCATGCTATGTAATTCAAATTTGTGTACAAATTAATTTTGGTATGTTATGTAATTTTTATTTAAATACATAGAAAACTATCGATACATTTATATTATCATAAATTTGGTATGTAAAAAACTAAAGACATGTTATGTGTGATCCTAAAAGAAATCCATATTAAAACTTTATACAAAAATATATTCTATCAATTTTTAATAAATTAATTATTAATATACTGACTCATATTTATTTTAAGAAGAAAAAAACGAAAAGGGCAAGATCTTTTTTCATGAAATGGATTTAGTTCACGTTTCTGAAAAAAGAAAATTGAAGTCTTACAAAATAATTTCCATGAATTTAAAGACTTTAGATCTTAGTTTTAATAGGAAAATATTAAAAAGAAAAATAAAGATAAGAAAGCAAGAGGATCCATAGTCAATGCATTTGACTCATCGGCCATGAAGATTTCAATTGAAAGCTAAAGCAGATCTATGTTTTCACAAGAGGGGAGCTTGGAGGTACCTCGCACACACCAGATTTGTGTACTGTAAGATGCCGAAAGCTGCGAGTTTTCTTTCTGCCGGCAAGCTGTTGGATGAAAGTCCCAACTAGTTTCTTCAAACAGACACTGTGAAATGGACGATTTCACAAATCAAATTTTGCTCACTCACAACCTTAAGTTGATAACTATAGTTCCTCTCCACCATGCTCAAATTTTCAAGGATCTGAATGAGCGTCCGTCTTAAGAGTTGATGAAGAAGAGGAGGTGGTAGATGCTACCAGAGCAGCTGAAGAAGAAGGACGAATCTTTTGTTTTCTCTTTTCTTTTTCTTTTTGGTAAACGAGGGTGAGGAAAAGATGGGGAAAAAGAAAAGGAAAAAAGATGGAAAAAGAAAAAGAAGAAAAAGTGGTGGTATGTTTGAGGTTCACACGGAAAAGAAAAAATTGGAAATTGGTTGAGGTTTTGGCCCACACGTTTGTGTTTTGTGAAGTCTTTGAGGCCGACGCGAGTTATCGGAGTTGTGAATATTCGAGTGATAGTGTTGTTTTTGTTTGTTCATTGCTGTAATTGAAATATGAAAATTTTGTTTGTTTAGTGATGGGAAGCACTCATTTGTTTTCTTTTTATACTCTTAACATCATTACGTCTGAATTAGAATCTGTTTGTTGGCAAACTCATGTCATGTACCGTCTTGAATTTGACGAGTGTTGAAAAATTAGTTATTTCATTATTTGGGTTTGCTTGTTAGTTTATGATTTAGGCCTATCCTATTTGAATTAGGGTTTCGTAGATTTTGTTTGTTTAGTATGGATAATAAGTTGGTATGTAGTTGTCTCGACAATCCTATTTCTTTGTTGTTTTGTTAGTCAAATATATTTGGTAATTTGTAATCCGTTTGTTCGTATGCTTGTTATTTGTAATCCGTTTCTGCTGTGGATAGACATAAATTTCAAAAATTAAACTTATCGAACAGTAATAAAAATATTGTGAGTATCACCATCACTTGAGAACAGTGAGTAAAATTACCTCGAACTTACCCTGATGTATGCTATCTACACACTTTTAGCTTGATATATATTCTCTCACATAACTCTAGTTAACTTTTATCAATATTAATATTTTATGTCATAAAAAATCTAAAATGTAACCGTACTATTTAGGGGTGGAATTTTTTCCCGAAAATCCCGAACCGTCCCGATCCCGTCCCAAAATTTGACCGAAAAATTCCCGAACCGAATTTCCCGAAACATTCGGTACCCGAAACCGAACCCGTCCCGAAAGTTTCAGGTTGGGATTCGGCCACAGCTTTGAAAGCTTTCGGTAATCCCGAACCGAACCGATTATTATATATATTTATTTATTTTTAATTTTTAATTAGAAATTACTTGAACCGTTGGATTTGTTAAAATCTAATCCAACCGTCCATTAGTTAGGTCATTTTATTAGGTTGGTGATCAGATCTCTCGGACTCACTCACTCTCGGTCTCTCCGCTCCGTTCTCGCTCACTCTCTGCGCTCCGCTCTCACTCACTCTCTCCGCTCCGTTCTCTCTTGCTCACAGTCTCAGTCTCCCTCACACACTCTCACAAACAGTCTCGCCGCCCGTGCTCCAGGCCGCTCTACTCCTCCGTCGAATCCACGTTGCTCCTCATCCTCCACGACTCATGCAGACACAGGAAGGAACTAATTGAGTCAGTCTCCCTCACACACACTCTCACAAACAGTCTCGTCGCCCGCCGCTCTACTCATCCGTCGAATCCACGCTGCTCCTCATCCTCCACGACTCACGCAGACACAGGAAGGAACCAATTGAGTCCCAAAATCCAGGTTAGGATATCTGAAAGAAGGTTCCTTTGCAAGTGAACAAAACCATTGGCTTGTTTGGAAGTTTCCCTAATATCTGATAGAAAGCTGCTAGCTTGAAATTTATTTAAGTTTTGGTTATAAGCAATTTTAGAAATGGTGGTCTTGCCTATTCCACCCATTCAATAGATGGCAAATACTCCAACATCATTTGATCCATCTTCCAGACACATGTTTAGTCTTTTCACATGATAATCTCTTCCAATCACATAGGGCTCAACTCTTAATCTCCTATTCGTCATGTAGTCCAGTTTCTTAACAATATCTTGGATAAACCGCGACTCATACCTATATGTTATTGATATCAAAATATACGAGGCACAATAAGTTCTTCCTTTTTAGACCAAAAGAAAAAACACGAGCAAGTTATTTATTTTTTCAGAAAAAAGCTAAAACTTTCACAAGCTTGAGACTAGCATCTGATCAACTTGACTGAATATATGAAAAATTACCATTCTCTTAAAACCATCCCTCCCAAGTCTACAACATCTCTAAGAGCTCGCCTCCACTCCTCTCCACCTTGTCTATCTCATCCTTGAAGCGCTCTTCATGTCTAGTAAATGATTCTGCAACACTGCCCGTCTGCTTCCTGACATCTGATGGTTCTACATGATAGAAAACTGGGATAACCATGTGTCCATCTGTTCTTTTACGTTCCATGATGATAGCAAGTTCATTCAGGCACCACCTGGAAGAGGCGTAGTCCTTGGAGAAAACAATGCCTGGTACTCGTGACTCTTGTATTGCTGTCTGTAGCTCCTGTTCAACGTTTGCTCCTCTCTCAATTTCATCATCATCTCTAAAAGTGTGGATTCCAGCAGACTCCAAAGCACTGTAGAGGTGATCTGTAAAGCCCTTGCGCGTATCTGTGCCTCTGAAACTCAAGAAGGCATCATATGTGCACCGGTAAAATGTGAACAGAAAACGCATTGAAACATCGCCACGAAATTTGAGATCTAAAAAATTAATGCAAAAACTAATAAGTTGATGTCTCTAATATTACCCAGAAGAAGAAAAAAACAATTTGGTGTCTTTAGTAAGAATAAATTTGTCATATCGTCAACCAAGAATATTATTGGTTATTTTATTTCATTTTTTTGTGGTAAAAATGGACTAAACTTTTGTTAGACATGTACATTTTCAAATAAAAGTCAGGGAAAAAGAAAGAACTACTAGGAATAACAGGAAACGTAAACAACATATGACTTGGCTCTAGTATGCTTACTTGTATTTGGAATGAAAGTCTGATTGGAGATGGAGTTTTTCAAATTACTATAGTCTAAAGTTGGCTATAGTAATAAATATGAGAAACTGTCAATGTGGCTTTCGAAGAGCATAAGACTACATTTTTTGAGCACATACATGATAAAGGTTAGTTTTGTCTGTTGCTAGCATAAGACACTGCTAGCTATTTTAAACATTCCATGACCTATTAGTTTGCTTTGTGTGCAACATTAGAGGAATATAAGCTAAATTTAGAACTGAATGGATGAATTGTGAATAAACGATGCCTTTGCTTTTTACTATTTCTATTTGTTTCTCTTTTAAGTTAATTATTTTTTGTGTTTGAGGGACTTTAAGTTGATTGTTTTGAAATTCTACTTTTTGGTGTTGGTTTTCTTTAGTTGCATGATTGAAAGTTTGTTTATACAAATTGTAAAAACAAAACCAAAATCATTGGACTTACACAGAGAAAGAGACTTGAGACAATTCGTACTACAGAGATAGGAAGCTATCACCACACTTTCCACATTATATCAATTGTGAGCAATACAAAGAACTATAAAAAATGGAAAGAGATTCTCTCCGGATCTTTTCCTCCAAAGTCTATGAATCAAGTGATCTGGGCCTTTAAAATTTGATCAAACGGCTAAAAACAAAGAAGTTAGTAAAAGTTTATAAAAGCTATAATAATTTTTTGCCGTTGGTTCAAATTTTAAAAACCCGGATCACTTGATTCCTGAACTTTGAAGGGAAAGATCCGGAGATGATCTCTTTCCATAAAAAAATACTTGAAAGAAATAAAGTTATAATAAAAAATATTTTGCTAGGCACGCACGATTAAAGAAAGAGTTTAGAGTAAATTGTATCAATAGTTCTTCAATTTTAACCTAATTGAAGTAATGATCCCTCAACTAAAAATTCATTACCATTGGTCACTCAACTCGTTAAAATGTACAGCTATGGTTCTTTTCGTCAACTCCGTTAGAACTTCCGTTAAAACGTGCAACTATAGGATGTTGGCTGCACTCCTGTTGATAATTTTGTTTTGTTAAAGTGGGTGTAAAGCCAATACTCTGCAGCTGCTAATTGGACTCTCATGATTAATTTAAACGAAAGTGTACGAAAGTGTCATATTTTGAACATGAAATGAACATTACCTTGAGTCGTATTCACTCATCCTTTCTTGTTTTTGTCACAGTGAAAATAACTCACAATTTGAGAATGAAGGGAACATTTGTTTGAGTCCTTGTCACGCCCCGAATCTAAATTCGGTGGAAAAATTAATTTGTGCCCAATACGTGAGTAAAATTAAATAAAACTAAAATAAATGAAACGGGGTGAAAAATAAATTTTTCTTCTTTGATAATAAATTCTTAAGATCTCACAATTTATCCTTCTTAAAATAAATCTCGGCCTAGAGATTTACTTTAAACACTAAATTATTTGACAAGTCCAGATTTTTCACCTTTGATCGGACTCTTATTTCCAAGTCAATTCTTAGTTGTATGTAGAGTAAGGATTCATGTAATTCGCCAAGTCGAATTCGAAATCTTAAGCGGCTAATTGCGCGTGTTCATATCTAGTACTTAGTCGAAGACACATAAACTCCCAAGAAAATTGTGGGTATCTTTGCACAAGTTTCTTAGCATACCATCTCTAGTATTTCTTATTCCATAGATCAATGAACATTCCACTAAAATACAAAGTTGCTCTGGTTCCTTTAAACTAATATTCAAATGATACCACAGGGTTGTCCAAGGTTGTCTAATACATGCTTTGATACCATTTTGTCACGCTCCAGATCTTAAGTCAGTGAAAAAATTAACCCTACGCCCAATGTGCAAGTAAAATAAAATAAAATAAATAAATGAAATGGTGTGGAAAATAAATCTCTTCTTTGATAATAAATTCTTAGGATCTCACTATCATCTACTCTTGTTCTTTGTTATTTTGGTCACGGTAAAATAATACGCTTTTTGTGGTGAACGAATCTTCTACAGATTCGTTGATTGTTCTACGGACTATTATCACTTAAATGTGATTGGTTCAGTCATGACACAACTTCAATTCAAGGTGGCAGTCATGATTTAGGTTTATGGATTAATTTAGGATTTTAGTTGTTTAAGTTAATTCTAGATTTTGGCTAATGTGGATTTTCAAGTTGTTTGTGCGTTTTTTATCCACTTTAGTTTTTTTTCGAATCTGATTGCTTTTGCAATCCTTATGAAATTAGTGTCATGTACATGTTTTCAATAAGTTGTTAACTGTGCGCTTTCAAATCTGAAGGCGTAAAAGAATAAGAAAAGGTTGCTAATATGAATGGATTTACGTTGCAAAATAAGAAAAGTTTACATTAATACTTATGACTTACATAATTAACATTTTCTGGTACTCGGTAAGGGTTCTTGACCATCTTGGGTCCTTCGTTAGGTCGTCCCCAAGTTAACGCGCACTAAATGGACCCAGACTGGCACATAGTTAACGCGCGGAGGTCCCTCGCACCAGCTGTAAGTCGTGCAAAAATTAAGAAAGCATGCCCTTGATGGGACTCAAACCTGAGCTGCGACCAACATTTTAAAAGTTCAGGGGCATGCTAAATTTCCCCTTTTTTAAAGTTAAATAGCTTTTTGGTTCGCATGTATGTATTGCTCAAATGAGTGATCTAGACCACCACACATACTATAGGCACCAACTATCTCTACGGTAGTTGTTTGTTCGTTGTAGATCAATGAGGTTTCTAGTGAGCATAAACATGAAAAAATATCACCTTAATTGGGATTTAAAAGTTAGGATATAATTTTGGCCACTAGGATTATTGTCTGAAGGAGTAGTAATATAGTAGAAAAAGGCAGAAAAAGAACTATAGGATTTAAGTTTTGCAGACTTTCTCTGAAAATATAGAAAAAGGGAGTTTGTGCATCAATATCTGGTATAAAAGGACCAAGCCATATCAGATGAGAAGTTATACAACTCAAGTCCAGCATAATTATTCTGACATAGCTGGCTGCTCTTTTAGGTACTTGAATATTTCTCAACTGTTATGGTCCGCTTACAGTTATTGCTTCAGTTAACATTGTAGCTAAAACATTTATTTCCCCAAAACAGGTGACGAGAAGCAGTTGAGGAATCTGCTGGACATCCTCTCCCAATTATTTCCAATGGTCCTTGGGCCTTGAATAATTTATAAAATAGACGCTCTGGCCCAAAAGAAAATTCAATATGTGCTGGATTCTCTCCTCTCATTCGGAATTGAGCTTGATGAGTACGGTGCCTATGATTACTGAGAAAGTATTTTCCTGTCCACATTTGGTACTCTGATGTCGACATTGACACATCTCCAGCAACAACATTATTCTGGCTAGAAGAAGACATTTCCTGCTCGTACACAAGCTGGATTCCGAACTCCTTTATCCGAAAATCATGCATCTCCACTGAAACACGTATTTCATCCCCATACTCCAATTCATTGTTTCCAAATCGAAAATGGCTTAGCCATAGCATATCTTCCTTCTCAGTTGGAAAACCTACTGTGACTGGAGAATAGGTCCACATAAGATCCTTGGTCTGATTACTGACCTTAATCAAATGCATAGCACTAACAAGATAGTCATCAATAACCGAGCCTGGTTCTCTTGCATATAAAACACATGAATTCAAGCCTCGGATTTTGGGATTAGGATGTGAAGGTGCAATAACTGACAGCACAGATCTGTATCTTGTTGTGAAGCTAAATCCATCTGGAATCTTGCTTCCATGAAAGAAAATGCTATATATGCCACATTCATAGAGTACCTGTTTCATCAAGAATCTACGATTCAAATTTAACTATTCAAACAGGTAGGCCCAACTAGTTCATAGATATAATAATTAGAACAACTATACATAAGAGAGGAAACAGAGAGACCTGGACAGGAGCCTTCCTGGTTGTACTGGTCAAGTAGTTGATCATTTCAACATCAGTGCTTGCTATGGATTTCAAATTGAACAGGCCCATATATCCTGTCATTTCTATGTCAGCGCTTCTCAACGGTTTTATATTCAACAAGCTTTCAACTTCAACTAAATGCTCACAACCCCAAAAAAGTGATTCCAATGATCTGAATAAGTTTGGTAAATTTGTTAATCTTTTCAATGATGTACAATACTTTGCTTCTAACCTCTTCAACCTTGGTGGGAGCTCTGGAATAATTTCGAGGTTTGTGCAATTATCTAACAAAAGAGTCTCGAGCATAATAAGACTCTTCATTTTTTGTGGTAGGCACAAATTTGGGTTACCAATTAGATTCAAATGCTTCAACGAAGAAAGTGTACACAGATCATTGGGAACCTCTGACACGTTGCAGTAAGACAAACTTAAGCTTCCCAAAAAACGGGGTAAACTTGCCAGAGAGAAACTCGTTGATTGAAGAGTCTTTCCCGGCCATGCGCACATCCACCAATACCTGATTGGTGTCCATGATATAATTGATAACAGCCTAAGTTTATTCATATCCCTAGATGTAGAGTGTAAATGAATAACCGTGGCACTATCATGAAGAACAAGCTTTGAGCAACCAGTAAGAATAAGTTCCTCAAGAGACCTCAACATGTTCATTCTTTTTGGAAGCTTCATAAGACTTTTGCAGTCTTTTAGATTCAAGAAAATAAGCTTCCCCAAGTTTCCAATGGATTCATCAACATCAATCAAATTAATGCAATCCTTAAGAATTAGTTTCTCAAGGTTAGGGAGTCCGGACAAGTCAGATGTTGTCCTAAGGCCATGCGAATGACTGAGATTAAGAATTTTCAATCTTGTAAGAAACTGTGTCAGAGAGAAGTCATTAGTTACTATGAATACACAGTTAAATTTCACTGAAAATTATTTTTGATTGTGTGTATTTTGAGAGAGAGATTAGAACATACCCTGGTTCCTTTCCAAACATGTTGCAGACTGCTCTTCCGTAAGTCAAGAACAACTAGACTTTCCAAACAAAAATTGGCTGGTATTGATTTTAAAGAGAATCCTCGCCAAGATAGCCATATTAAATTTTTTGGAAAATCTTCATAGCTTCCACTCAACTTTACATTATCAAGCAGAAGTAGTTCAAGATTGAGCATCTCTGTAAATGCCTTTGTTTCGAAATCTACCTCATTTAATACCGGAGATGACTCTGTTGAGGGAAAGTTGAGCATGAGGCCCTTGATAGTTCTCGTACCCTGCTAACAAATAAGACCATTGGATAAGTTACTAGTCACATGCAGAATACCATTGCAAATATATACCGATAAAGATCATGTTTCTTACCGTTAATTTTCTCAAAACATTAAATGCATCTTTATGGCACAGTCTAGTGCGTCTTCCAGGGTCCTCAGGTGATTCTTCACGAATTATTGCCCTTCCCATGTCTTGAAGTAATTGATGCATCATTAACTTCTTGTGGACATTAATTTCCACAAGACATCTATCAACCAGATGTTGAAGTCCAACCTCTGTGGAAAAATCACATTCATCAAGGATTGTAGTTGTAAAATCCTTGTCCTTTCCCACGAAGAAACAGGCTATATGCAGGAATAAACGTTTATCATGATCTTGTAAAGAATCAAAGCTTATGCCAAGAATCTTTTGAATTTTCCCCTCAGAAATCACGTCTAAGTTGTGTAATGCATTTTTCCAAACATCAATTGTTTTTCCATATAGAGAAGATCCCAGAACTTGAAGAGCTAATGGAACCCCTCCACAATGTTCTACTATGGGTCTTGAAAGCTCCATGTAACCTTCTTGAGGATGGGGTTGTCCAAAGGCATGCCAACTGAAAAGCTTAAGTGATTCATACTCATGCAATCCTTCAACCTTAAACCTTACAACTTCATGACCCTTTAACAAATGTTCATGCCAAGTTCTCCACATCATCAAGAACAATAAGAACTCTTTTGCAACGTACAGCCCGTTCGATCTTTTTTATTCCTCCATCAAGGCTGTATATTTTTTTCATTTTCCTCTTTTGGATATCTGAAAGAAGGTTCCTTTGCAAGTGAACAAAACCATTGGCTTGTCTGGAAGTTTCCCTAATATCTGAAAGAAAGCTGCTAGCTTGAAATTTATAGAAGTTTTGGTTATAAGCAATTTTAGCAAGGGTGGTCTTGCCTATTCCACCCATTCCATGGATGACAGCTACTCCAACATCATTTGATCCATCTTCCAGCCACATGTTTAGGCTTTCCACATAGTAACCTCTGTCAACAGTAATGAAGGAAAGTACAGAGAGAAAATGTAGAGAGAGAAAGAAGAGAGAGTAAATGAATGTTATGTATATTTCAAGATATCAGATACAATATGTTTTCCTCACTTATATATAAATACAACCACCTTACAACTAACTCCATATTCTCTACACTACTAATGACACCTGGCACTAACCTAAGTCATTCCCTAACATTCCCCCTCAATCTTAGGAAGGGAAGAACCCAACATAAGATTGGGACAATGAACCTGAAACTGAGAAGAACATAAACCTTTGGTGAGCACATCAGCACACTGTTCTGTGGTAGAGACAAACTGAAGCATGATCGTCCCTTGTTGAACGCGTTCACGAACAAAGTGACAATCTATCTCGATGTGCTTGGCTTTGGAATGAAGGATAGGATTAGTAGCCAATGCCATAGCAGAAAGATTATCACAATGAAGAAGGGGTACAGATTGACAAGAAATATGCAGATCCCGTAAAAGCTGTTGAAGCCATACTATTTCAGCAGTAGTGGTGGCCATAGCACGATATTCGGCTTCAGTAGACGAGCGACTCACTGTATGTTGTTTCTTGGAACTCCAAGAAATAGGATTAGAACCCAAAAACACAACAAAACCAGTGGTGGAACGACGGTCATTGGGGTCTCCAGCCCAATCAGCGTCAGTATATGCTTTAATATCAAGAGATCCAGGTGTAAAATGGACACCAAGATGCATAGTGCCACGGAGATATCGCAAGATCCGTTTAACAGCAATGAAATGATCATCAAGAGGAGCATGCATAAACTGACAAACCTGATTCACGGAATAGGCTATGTCATGGCGAGTAAAAGTGAGATATTGAAGAGCCCCAACGATACTCCGATATTTGAAAGGGTCGGAGAAAGCAGTACTGCCATGAGTCAACAGCTTGTGATTAGGATGACATGGAGTAAGGCACGGCTTGCAATGGAACATGTCTGCCTTGTGTAACAAATCCGTGATATACTTGGATTGATGAACAAAAAGACCACTGGAACGATACTCAATCTGTAACCCAAGAAAATAATGCAGAAGACCAAGATCTGTCATATCAAACTCTGCAGTCAACTGTTGTATCACACTGTGAACCCCAGCAACACTATTACCGGTAAGAATAATGTCGTCCACATACAACAAAAGAACAACAATAGATTGATTCTCATACTTGACAAACAAGGATGGATCAGCATAAGAGGATTTGAAGCCCAAAGTAAGAAGAAATTTAGTAAAACGCTCATTCCATGCTCGGGGAGCCTGCTTCAACCCATATAGAGATCTTTGGAGTTTACACACATGTGTGGGGTGAAGAGGATCTACAAAACCCTGAGGTTGAGCCATATATACTTCCTCGTCAAGAAAGCCATGTAAAAAAGCATTTTTGACATCCAATTGTTTGAGTTGCCAGCCATTAGAAGCAGCTAAAGAAAGGAGAAGTCTCACTGTGGTAGGTTTAACCACAGGACTAAAAGTCTCATAATAATCTAACCCCGCCTCTTGTGAAAATCCCTTAGCCACTAACCGGGCTTTGTACCGAGCAATAGTACCATCAGGATGTTTTTTTATCTTATAAATCCATTTACACCCAACCAAGTTCTTATCGGGAGGAAGGGGAACCAAGGTCCAAGTTTTCTGCTGAAGAAGAGCATCCATCTCGGCCTGCATTGCTCATCGCCACTCTGACAATTTACAAGCAGCAGAGTAGGACTGAGGTTCCTGAGCACCAGCGTGAACGTCAACAGAAAAGGCCTGCTTTTTCTTAAAAATGCCCGACTTGGACCGAGTCTGCATAGGATGAGAGTTAACAGCAGCAACAGAAACTTGTTGCAACGCAGAAACTTGAGACAGATGAGTATTAGGACGTAACTCAGACATGGCTGGACCAGAAAGAGCTGCACTGGACAGGTGACCCATGGAAATATCCCCTGGTAGTGAGGAAATGGTACCAGAAGAAACAAACTCACTGGGTGCTGAAGAACATACTGGAGGACTATGCTGAGAACTGGAATCCCGGGAGAACACTTGTGGAACCGGTATAGATGCTAAGGGAGGATGATGAAAAGTATTGGAGGGTACAGTGGAAGACATGGAAGCCAACTTGGAACCAGAGACAAAAGGACTAGCCATAAGAGTTGCAGGAAACTGACGTTCATCAAACAGAACATGCCGAGAGACAATCAGTTTATTGTCTTTAGGATTAAAGCAGATAAACCCTTTATACTGAGCAGCATATCCCAAAAATATGCATTCACTGGTCTTTGGGGCAAGCTTATGAGATCGATAAGGCTTCAAGGACGGATAGCAAGCACAACCAAAAATCTTCAAGTGATCTAGTTTGGGTGAAGAATGATATAACACTTCAAAGGGAGACTTCATAGACAAGACCGGTGTAGGCATTCGATTAATAAGATATACTGCAGTGGCACATGCATGGTACCAAAACTGAGGAGGAAGACAAGCTTGTTGAAGAAGAGTGATAGCTGTCTCGGTAATATGCCGATTTTTCCTCTCAACGAGTCCATTTTGTTGAGGAGTGTAAGGGCAAGACTTATGATGCAAAATACCCTTGTCCTTAAGAAAATTCTGAAAATGAATCCCAATATACTCCCCACCACCATCACTTTGCAATATTCTGATAGGAACATTAAAGAAATTTTGCACAAAAGCTTGAAACTGGACAAACAGACCAAAAACAGCAGCTTTATTTATGATAGGAAATACCCATGTGTACCTTGTACATTCATCAATAAAGGACACATAATACCGATATCCTTCAATAGACAAACTAGGTGACGGACCCCAAACATCAGTGTGAATGACTTCAAAAGGAATTACAGACTTTGAAGCCAAAGAAGGAAAAGGTAGATTGGCAAATTTGCCTTGTAAACAAGCTTTACAAGTATAGAAAGAATCGAGACACTTAAAAGGAATATCAGCCTTAGAAAGAGCTGCCTTGACTACTGAAGAAGCAGGATGACCCAATCTGCAATGCCAAAGTGCAGAATTTATTCTTTGTCCAATATATGCTGCGGGAGAAACGGGAGAAGACTTCATGACTGGTAAAGGGTAGACAGCATTGTTACTCAATCCTCGATACAGAATTTCCTGAGTGACCTTGTCCTGTATGCACACAGAAGACTCATCAACAATGCACCTACAATTATTATCCTTGCACAGTTGATGCATAGACAATAAATGCTGTGATAATTGAGGTACATGTAAGACAGATTTGAGACAAAGATTATGAGACGGTAATGGAAGATTAGAATGGCCAATATGAGCAATATGTAAACCTTCTCCATTAGCACCAGTGACAGTATCAGATGAGGAGTAAGGAGCAGCCATTTGAATGTTAGACAAATCAGAAGTCATGTGATGGGTGGCCCCTGAGTCAAGTAACCAATACTCTTGCTGTGGTGCAGAGGGAGAAGAAGTAGTTTGCGCAGTCATAGCAACCGGAGAATGATTTTGAGAGCTCATCATGGCAGGATGAAACTGAGGAGGATGAACCACATGAGCAGGTGGAAAGGGTGCAGGAAAAGGAGCCTGTGGAGAGGGTGAAAACTGCTGTGGAGAGAACCCGTGGGACGATGAAGAAAATTGGGGAGGCACCATCGAAGAAAAACCACTATTTCGATCAAAACAGGTTGCAGCAGTATGCCCTTTCAGATTGCAAATTTGACACCCTTTTTGAAAACAATGAAGAGCACCATGACCTTTCCTAATACATATTTGACAAATCTGCAAAGGTTGATATCCTTGCTCAGTAGGCAGAGGAGAATGGAGAGACTGAAAAGAAGAGCCCTGATGAAAAGTATTTGATGAAGACTGCTGTGGAAATGGAGCACCAGTTTGTTGAGGTCGCTGAAAATGATTATAAAATTTCTTGCCTTTCCCATTTGGTTTGAAGTTATTCCCCCTGAAATTGTTATAAGTCCCTGAACCACCCTGAGATACAAAAGCAAGAGGACTATTCATCTGGAACATTTGATTAGGAAATGGCATTTGTTGAAACACTGGGGTTGAAGAGATTGGAGAATGAGAACCATTGAAAGAATGCTGAGATGCATTATGTGCGGCACCACCAGATGATCCCCCAACATCATAGACTGAATTAGAAGCATACATAGCAGACATTATAGGAGCCTGTTTAACAACTTCGTCCAAAGTAGCCTCTTCAGCTTTCAATTGAGAACGCAATTCTTTTAAAGACACAAGATTCTCTCTGCCCCTGATAACTGCCTTGATAGTATTAAACTCATGCGGAAGCCCTTTGAGAGCAACAATGACAATATCCTCATCTGAAATAAACACTCCAACAGCAGCAAGTTGATCCCTACAGTCCTTGATTCGCTGCAGATACAAATCAATAGACTCGGACCCTTTCCTTATATTCTGCAGATCAATCTTCATTTGAACAATACTGGTTCTAGTCATGTTAGCAAACCGTTCCCTCAGATTAGTCCACATTTCCTGTGAACTTTGACAACCAATAACACAGGACAGAGCAGCAGTGGACAATGTAGCAGTGATTAGAGTCATTAGAGCTTTATCATGAATCTTCCAGACTTTGTAATCGTCAGTAATATGATGTGAATGAGTAACAGTCTCGTCCTCAGAATCAGAATCCTGATATTTATCTGGGCAAGAAATGGATCCATCCACAAAACCAAAAATTCCATTTCCTTCTAATAAAAGCCCCATTTGAAAATTCCAGGTAACATAATTGGAATCATCCAATTTGACAGTGACAGTGTTACCAACACTAGGAATCAGCGAAGAAATTGGTGACTGAGTAAGTGCTAATTGAGCAACTGTAACCATGATGAGAACTGTAAAAAATCAATGTATCGTCAAGACTCAGAAAACAACCAAAACACACAATTGGTCAACAAGATTCTCCACAGACGAACAACAATACGTAAGCAAGCAAGATGCACAGCAAGAAACCAGATCAAGCAACGCAAGAAACTCCAATCAACATAATATCAAGAAAATCTCGACAATCCCACCGCAGCAACAATCGCAACTGAGCAAGACAAAACGGCGATAAAACTATACCACAACGCCTTCAAGAAACACACAACAGCAACAATTAACAAAGAAATTTCAAGAAGAACAATCACCGACCGACAGACGAAAAAGCCCCAAATTTCTAGGGTTGCAGCACCGACTGAGATCCACGACGACGACGAGCAAGACGAGAACAACTATTACCAAGATGAAAGCACGAACAAGACGAGCAGAAGCACAGAGATCAGGAACCGACGACGACGAGCGGAAGCACAGAGATCAGGAACCGACGACGGTGTTACCCTTTGCCGGCGAAGATACCATGTCAACAGTAATGAAGGAAAGTACAGAGAGAAAATGTAGAGATAGAAAGAAGAGAGAGTAAATGAATGTTATGTATATTTCAAGATATCAGATACAATATGTTTTCCTCACTTATATATAAATACAACCACCTTACAACTAACTCCATATTCTCTACACTACTAATGACACCTGGCACTAACCTAAGTCATTCCCTAACAACCTCGTCCAATCACATAGGGATCAACTCTTAATCTCCTATTCGTCATGTAGTCCAGTTTATTTCCAATCGCTTCAACAATATCTTGGATAAACTGCGACTCGTACCTATATGTTATTGATATCAAAATATATGAGGCACAATACGTTCTTTCTTTTCAGACCAAAAAAAAAAAAAACACAAGCAAGTTATTTTTTTATTTTTTCAAAAAAAAAAAAAAAAAAAACAAATAAGCTAAAATTTTCACAAGCTTGAGACTAGCATCTGATCTACTTGACTGAATATAGGAGAGAATGAAAAATTACCGGTCTCTTAACACCATCCCTCCCAAGTCTGCAACATCTCTAAGAGCTCGCCTCCACTCTTCCACCTTGTCTATCTCGTCCTTGAAGCGCTCTTCATGTCTAGTAAATGGTTCTGCAAAACTGCCCGTCTGCTTCCTGACATCTGATGGTTCCACATCATAGAAAACTGGCATAACCATGTGTCCATCTGTTCTTTTACGTTCCATGATGATTGCAAGTTCATTCAAGCACCACCTGGAAGAGGCGTAGTCCTTGGAGAAAACAATGACTGATACTCGTGACTCTTGTATTGCTGTCTGTAGCTCCTGTTCAATGTTTGCTCCTCTCTCAATTTCATCATCGTCTCTAAAAGTGTGGATTCCTGCCAACTCCAAAGCATTGTAGAGGTGATCTGTAAAGCTCATGCGTGTATCTGTGCCTCTGAAACTCAAGAAAGCATCATATGTGCACCGGTAAGAGGACGAAGAAGGATTCTGTTGCTTGGTGCTCATTGCAGCTATTTAATAGAGTCTATCTGTAGCAGTGAATGCATGAAGAAGAGTTATTATATACAAATTGGAATGCAAATTGAGAATATATTCTCCAGGTACCAAACATATCTGATTTTACACTGAGATGCAAATGATATTACAGGTCTAATTTTGGAAATATGTAGGAAATGATAAACATAATAATAGTACAAGAGACACCAGTTATTAGTTACCAAGTCACAAGGCAAATTCTTGTTAGTTGTAAAATGTGAATAGAAAACGCATTGAAACATTGGCACGCATTTGGGATCTCAAAAAGTTGGTGTCTAGTAAGAATAAATTCGTCATATCGTCATGCAAGAATATTATTGGTTATTTTATTTCCTTTTTTTGTGGTAAAAATGGACTAAACTTTTGTTAGACATGTACATGTAACTTGGCTCTAGTATGCTTACTTGTATTAGGAATGAAGGTCTGATTCGAGATGGAACTTTTCAAATCCTCTCTAAGTTTTAGGGAGGAGCTCATTTAGGAATGAAGGTCTGATTCTAGATGCTCGGTTTTTTAATTTCTTAGACCAAATATCTAAGGGTTTTTTTTTTTTTTTGAACAAACTATATCATCTACACTAAGGAGTGGGGGAGTGGGATAAGCCTCACAATGGGCTAGTAATAATGTGATTCAAATTCGAATTTGGCGAAAATCGAATCTAAGACATCTCACGTACAAGTCAAGAGGAATATCACTAGACCGTAGTACTAGGTGGCAAAATCTAAGGCTTTTAGAGATTTAATCATACTAGTTTCTACAATTTTAATTAATTTACTAATTAAATCCTAAATTATGGTAATAGTAGTAATAAATAAAAAAAAAATCCAAAAGATAACATACTCCTAAAATCTTGCAAAAATATATTGTTAAAAACAAAAAAGCAAAAAATCAAATGTGATATTTTAAACATACCAACGTACTTTAAAATTTTAAATGATACTACATATGCATGCATGTATATTTACTAAATGTAACGTTCCAATAATTTGGTACGTTATTGGTATGCTATGTAATCCAAATTTGTGTACAAATTAGTATTTTGATTTGTTATGTAATTTTTATTTAGATACATACCACACTATTGGTATGTTTATATTATCATAATTTTAGTATGTAAAAAGCTAATAGACGCGTTATGTGTAATCCTAAAAGAAAATCATATTAAAACTTTATACAAAAATATATTCTCTCAATTTTTAGTGAATTAATTATTAATATAATGACTCATATTTATTTTAAGAAGAAAACAAACGAAAGGACTAGATCTTTTTTCATGAAATGGATTTAGTTCACGTTTCAGAAACTGAGGATAAGTTGAATGCTTTATTTGGAGGGCCTTTTACCGATACAACTATAGCACAACGACATGAATTAAATACTCGGTTGCAATCCTTACTGGCATAGGAAGAAGCGTTATGGCGGCAGAGGTCAAAGGAAGATTGGTTAAAGCTTGGGGATTAAAATACAAAATTCTTTCATTAGAAGGCTAATCGAAGACAAAGGAGGAATGCATTACCGGGGTTATTTGATGAGGTCGGGGTGTGGCATGAAGATAAGAAGGGCATGGAGGCGGTGATCGTAGATTATTTCTCCAAGTTATTTGATTCTTAGGGTGCAACGAATGTGTCGAAAATTATGCGGGTAGTGACTCCCAAGGTTTCGGCAAAAATAAATTAAGAGCTTCTACGGCTTGTTTCGAATGATGAAATTAAAGCTGCACTATTTCAAATGCATCTGACTAAAGCTCCAAGACCTGACGATATATCACCTAGTTTCTATCAGAAGTATTGGGGGACTGTCGGCCAAGATGTTTGTGATGGGGTAAGGTATCTTCTTTCCTCGGGACATATGCTTCAGAAAATCAATTATACCCATGTCACTTTAATTCCAAAGAAACTTGATCCAAAAGCAATGACTCAGTTTCGGCCGATTAGTCTATGTAATGTGATTTATAAGATTTGCTCCAAGGTTCTTACTAATCGCCTGAAAGTCATCCTCCCGGAGATTATTTCACCCTCGCAAAGTGCCTTTATTCCAGGAAGGTTTATGACAATTGTTTGGTAGCTTCAGAGATTGCACATTATATGCAGAGGAAGAACAATGGGTGGAATGGGGTGATGGCATTAAAGTTGGATATCAGCAAGGCTTATGATCGTATTGCATGGAGTTTTTTGGAGCAAATTATGAAAAGGTTGGGATTTGCGGAGGAATGGATACACTAGATAATGATGTGTGTTTCTACTATGTCTTATTTGTTCAAACTGAATGGGGAGCCTGTGGGGCTTGTATATTCGAAACAAGGAATTCATCAAGGCGATCCATTGTCTCCATTCTTGTTTGTCCTATGTGCAGAGGGTTTATCGGCTTTATTCGATTCGTGGGAGGCACAAGGCCGAATTCAAGGGGTTCATGTATGTAAGGAGGCCCCAAGTGTTCATCATCTTCTATTTCCGGATGATAGTTTTATATTTGCCAGTTCTCTGTAGGAGTGTTTACAATTAAAGGAATTACTACGGACTTATGAATAGGCCTTTGGGCAAGCAGTCAACCTTTCAAAAAGTAGTGTTGCGTTTAGTCGTAATCTAACGGACATGGATGCACATTTGTTGGCCGATTGCCTAGGGATGGAACAAGTGGAGTACCATGACCAATATCTTGGCCTATTGGTGTTTATTGGTAGATCCAAGAAAGATACATTTGCCTTTATTAAAGATCGCTTATGGAAAAAGCTGAATGGCTGGTGTGGTTCCTTGTTGAGTAGTGCTGGAAAAGAAATCTTGATAAAAACGGTTGCGTAGGCAGTGCCATTGTATACGATGCATACGTTCATGTTGCCTAAATCCTTCTGTAAGGAGTTAAACCAAATGGTGGTGCAGTTTTGGTGGGGAAGGGAAGCAGGTAAACGTAGAATACATTAGGTGAAATGGTAGAGATTGTGTAAAGCAAAAAGGGAAGGTGGATTGGGTTTTAAGGATTTATATGCGTTCAATCTTTCTTTGTTTGCGAAGCAAGGGTGGAGACTAATACAGCAAGCTTATTCCCTTGTTGCAAAAATTTTCAAAGCCTAGTACTATCCTACAACAGAGTTCTTGTAGGCTCCAATCAACCCTAATTCTTCCTACTGTTGGCGTAGTGTGGTGGCATCTAGGATAATTATTCTTCAGGGCGCGAGGTGGCGGGTGTGGGATGGTCTACGAATACACATTTGGGGGAATAACTGGCTGCCACGGGAGAATTTTAATAAAGTTCTCAGCCCCAGACCGATGGGGGTGCATTCATCTATCAATGATGGTGGATGACGAGGGGATTCGCTAGAATACGAATTTAATTCGTAGATGGTTCTTGGACGATGAAGCGAACTTGATTTTGAGCATACCATTGAGTTTATTCTATCCGACTGATTCTATGATTTGGACAAAAGAACCCAAGGGTTAGTTTACAACTAAGAGTGCGTACTTTGTGGGAAGAACGTGTCAAGGAATTGGTGGGGATGAGCCGACGGGATTGGTGATAAATGCATAAACCAAGTTCCTATGGAAATCATTGTGGAGCCAAAGTACCGAGGAAATTGAAAATTTGTGTATGGCGTGGGTATATGAATGTGTTGCCCTCCAAAGTGAATTTGAAGAACAAACGCGTCCTTACGGAGGATGTTTGTGGTTTGTGTGATAAAGAAGCGGAGACAATAGAACATGTGTTATTAAAGTGTCCTAGAGCGGCTATTGTTTGGTTTGGAAGTCCATTGGAACTTCGTTCGTTTCATAGAAGTGAAGAGGGTTTCGGAGGGTGGCTGGAATACATGGCGCAAACAGTAACTAAAGATAGCTTTGAGTTGCTATTTGTCCTAGTATGGAGTATTTGGAAGGTACGTAATGATGTTCTATGGAATAGTGTTGATGCTTCTCTGTTGGATACCCAAATAAAAGCACAAACGTGGCTGGCCGAGTTTAAGAAATGGAATGCAACTGCACCACAAATCTCCTCGGCAATAACACATAAATGGTAGTTTCCGGACTCTGGATGGATAAAGTGTAATTTTGATGCAGCATGGGGTGAGAAGGGATTGGTTGGAGGCTTTGGGATTGTGGTAAGGAACTCGGAGGGAGGTTTCATGGCAGCAAAGGCGATCAGGGAGGAAGGGGTGAGATCGATGCTGCATGCAGATGCTGCTGTTGCACGTGCAGCAGTGTTGTTCTTACGGAAATGGAGAACGAAACAGGTCCAGGTGGAAGGGGATGCGTTGTTGGTGACTTCTGTTGGAAATTATATATTATAGTATAAAATATTGTAATATATAATTTTAATAATTAAATGAAAAATAGTGTTAACCATATTTCTTAGAAAGGTTATGTTATTTAGGTGCATTCCCTTGTTAAATGATGTATACTTATAGATGAAAAGTTACATCACTTTAACAAGAAGTACTTAGGTTCTATATAAACTCATGAAACCATCATCATTAATATAGAAATTAGAGTTAATTTTTACTCTTGAAAAATAGGGTTTCCCCACTTTATTTCTCTCATGCTTCGTGTGTCAAATTCCGAGTCGTGTCTTGAGAGTACGAAATATATGAAGTTCGCCAGAGTCCGAAGATTGAAGTGCTTTGACTTCGGATTATAGATTGTTGAATCTTGGGAGACAGGCGCCTACCGAACTACAAGCACAAGAGTAGGGGCGAAATTCTGTCTTGAGGACATTGCATTTATGCAAGCCTCAATCTCCAAGTTTGTTAGTATTTCTAACTTTCTCCCTAGTTGTTTATATTAATCTCATATATAATTGATGTTGTGATTTTCTTTATAATTATTATCATTGGAATTATATTGTTATTTTTCATATTTTTCTAATATTGCTCCAACAACTTCTGCAATTCAGAATGCAAGTGCAGCACTTAAGGGTGGTTTGGGAGTAAGGTGCTTAAAAAAAAGCATCCATGAAAAAAAACCGTAAGGGTTTTAGGTGTTTGGTAAACTAAAAAAAAAAGGCTTATTTTGGAAGCTGCTGTGAGAATAAGCTGAAATTAAAGGAAAAAGTTGAAGCAGCTTTGGAAAACTGGCTTTTTTTCAAAGCACACGAAGCTACAGTGCTCCTTTAATGAAAAGACCCACTATCAGACTGCTTTTTTTTTTCCAAAAGTACTTTTACAAAAAAGTTTACCAAACACTCTGCTGATTTATTTCACAACCGCTTATTCTCACGTCACAGCCGCTTATTCTCACAACAGCTTTTTTTCAAAGCACAGCAATACCAAACCAGCCCTTAGTGGTCAGTACGGGCATCTGTTTGAGGATACAAGGCAGCTTCTTCAAGAATTCAAGCAATGAAAGGTTACATTTGGTCGAAAAGAGACGAATAAGGTGGCTCATCGCCTTGGGAGGTTTAGTCTAACTATTGATCACCTAGCTTCTTGGTTCGAAGTCTCCTGATGTAATTTTTGATTTATTATTAAAGGATAGTACTAGTAGTTAATTTTGGTGCAGGACACTATTTTTCCTTTCAATCGGGTTAAAAGCCCTGTCAAGGTTTTTATTGAGGCCCACTATAAGCACCATATCCTCGATTTGTACGTAGTTTAATCTTCAATGAATATCGTACCAAAAAAAAAAGGACTTTAGATCTTAGTTTTAATAGGAATACATTAAAAAGAAAAATAAAGAGAAGAAAGCAAGAGGATCTCCGCCATGAAGATTTCAATTCAAAACGAATAACACAAGCAGTTCACCAAAAGGGGAAAAAAAGAAAAGAAGAAGGTAATAATACAAGCAGATCTATGTTTTCACAACAGGGGAGCTTGGAGGTACCTTGCACACACCAGAGTTGTGTATTGTAAGATGTCGAAAGATGTGAGTTTTCTTCCTGCCGGCAAGCTGTTGGAGGGAAGTCCCAACTAGTTTCTTCAAAAAGACACTGTGAAATGGACGATTTCACAAACCGAATTTTGCTAACTCGCAACCTCAAGTTGATAATTATAGTTCCTCTCCACCATGCTCAAATTTCTAAGGATCTGAATGGGCGTCGGTCTTAAGAGTTGATGAAGAAGAGGAGGTAGGACATGATCATGCTACCAGAGAAGCTCAAGAAGTCAAGAAGAAGGACCAGAGCTTTCTGTTTTCTCTTTTCCCTTTTTTTGGTAAATGAGGGTGGGTACGCCCAAACAAACCATTAAAATTCAGCCGACAATAATACATAGCTTTTTCAAAAATATGTAAATTCGTGTTTTACTCGAAAATCATTTTTTTTTTTTATACTCATAGCCTCATAGATCATACACGAAAATTCAGTAATCATTTTTTTTACACGAAAATTCAGTAATCACTTTAATATAAGGAAAACTAATAAAAATAGTTTGAAAACTTTGAGTTTTAACGATAAGGACAAAATAAAAGGTAAAGTGAATAGTACCATGTTTGACTTTTTAGTGTAAAAATGTGATTTTTCGTTAAAATGAACAATATCGTGAGCTTTTCGTTAAAATTTCCTTTAATATACTCATAGGTCATACACGAAAATTCAGTAATCATTTTTTTTTTTTTGTACTCATAGGTCATACTCACAAAAGAGTGACTATAATGCAACTCTAAATATTCAATTATAAATTTCTCTAGCCTTACAGTTTAATAATATTTTTCTATACTTGTAACTAGAAGGATTTAAATTCGACTCTAGTTTGATGCCAAATTATGGTGTGTGACTTAGTCCAGATCCCATGCCTGCAATATCATTGTATAAAAAATAATTAAAAAAGAAGACAATTCAGTTACTAAATTTTAAGGGGAAGAGGATCCGGTCCAGATCTCTCCCATCAAATGCCTAGGATCAAATTATACGGGCCGTTGAAATTTGATCAAACGGCTACAAACATGGGGCTCTCTAAAAATTATAATAAATATAGTCTTTGGATCAAATTTCAATGGTTCTGATCACTTGATCTTGGGCCTTTGATGGGAGAGATCCAGACCGGATCCTCTTCCATTTTAAGGGACTTGTAAAAAGTTCAGCAGTATCCTTGCTCTGCCCGACAGTGCGTCTCTACGGCATTTCTTCCTTAGAGAGACAATTCAATTATTGATTTTCAAGGGACATGTAACTCAAAGTTGGTAAAAGCATGCCGATCCCCCTCTCCCGACATCAGTTGTTTAAAATAGAAATGATTCAATTTAGATTTGAATACAGGCAAATTCAATCTGCATGAAACAATGTAAAACTGAAAAATCCTCTTCATTAATAAGAATTAACAAAATTGACGTTTTGGGTGTAACAGTTACAGAAGATGAGCATTTTTTTTCTTGGGAGTATTTTTGCTCATCATCCTCAAATGATGATGATGATGATTCTCACTCTATTTATTATCGTTAGATGAATTTAAATTTTGAGATCCATATAGTTGATGTTGGAAAATTAGTTATTTAATTATCTGGTTTGCTTATTAGTTTATGATTTGGGTCAAGCCCATCCGTATTAGGGTTTCTAAAGTTTTGCTCTCTATAAATACAACTTATAGTTTAGTAAGAATAATAAGTCGGTCACAATGTAGTGTAACCGTCTCGCCAATATTGTTTCTTTGCTTTTCAATTCATTAAATAATATTTGTAGTTTGTAATTTGCTTGTTCATATGTTTGTTATGCGCAAGTTTGATCCTTCGGGATTTAATTTGCTCTTGTCTCGTATCAGTTTGTTGTCGTCTTCCACAGTTTTATTGTTCCAGTTTGTCAAAATTGTTGTTATTCTTTGTAGTCCCCCCCCCCAAAAAAAAAAACATCATTGTTCATTCTTGTCCCGCACTCCGGCGTCTAACTTGCACATGACCCACATCCCACATCATTTCCACATCTGGATCCATCTGCATCATCATGACCACTATTTTAAAAATCCCCGCCTAGGCCCCTCCTAGGTGCTAGGCAGCTGGCCACCGCCCCTTTTAATGCCTAGGCGTTTGAAAATTAAGAAATGGCACCTAAACCTGCTGATGCACCAGCACGTCCAGACCTACCTAGGCACCCGCTTAGGTTGCGACTCACTTAGACAGAAAATAGATAACTTTCATTTTGTATTTTATTTTTTTCAATAAATTGTAAGAGACTTGCTGAATGGTTAAATGAACACACATTATATGCTTGTTCGCCATGTTTTCATTATGTTCCAGTACTTTATAATATATATGTCATTCTATTTTGTAGTTTATGATAAAATTATATATATTTTAAGTATAAACAGACACTTATTTACACGAAATATAATAGATTTAGGGCTCATTTGGATGTGCTTTTTAAATGACTGAAAGCGCTTTTAGAGAGAATGTTGTTGAATTCCAAAAGCACTTTAAGTGCTTTCTACAAGAAACATCAGTTATGTGCTTCTTATAGGAAGCACTTTAAGTGATTTTCCATGATATATTAGCATTTTTACTAAGGATTGTTTCCAAAAATATTTTCACCAAAAACGCTTATAGTCATTTTAAAAGCACATCCAAACGAGCTCTTACTTAAATCCGCCTAGTCCGCCTAGGTGCCTGCCTAGACCCCGCCTAGATGCCTAGGCGCTAGGCCCTAACTTGTCGTTGAACTAGCGCCTAGCGTCTTTTAGAACTTTGGTCATGACCAATGGCAAAGCCAGAAATTATTTAAGAGATGGACGAAATCTAAAAGGGTAAAAGGTCTCAGAAAATATAGATAACCATTTGAGGTCTAAGTCCATGGTCTGCAGTAAGATTAGATAATACTTCATTCAACTAAGTGACCTCACTTGAGAACTATCGCGAATATTCGAATGAGGATTTGTATTAACCGGAATATTCGAATGAGGATTTTGACTACCCAAAATATTCGAATGAATATTTGGACTAACCGGAATATTTGAAGGAGGATTTAACCATGTCTTATAGTATGGTTCCATTACGTAATTGTATAATGGGCATAGTTTTAAAAGACGGTATGTGCTAGTTGGATGGTGTGATGTGCCCTAATGCCTAGGGCCTAAGCAGAGCCTAGGTAAACTAAACGAATTTAAGTAATTTATTATATATCATATAAATAAATGAGGATTTATCAAATATAGCCAAAAATTACTCTTAATTTCAAAAATATCACTTTTTATAAAAACTTTCCAATATATCCAAAATTTCACATAAATGGAGACAAATACCCTCAAATTTAATAATTAAATCAATTAAAGACTTTTTAGCTATTTTCGCCTCAAGCTCCGGTCTAACTTCACCCTTGCTACTACACTCCACCATCACAACCATATCCCCTTCGACCCCCTCATCACCGACATTGAGCGCTGCCGCGGTTACCGCAAGTGGGAGCAACATAATTTCAATCATGCCTTCAATGCTTTTTTTCTTACTAATATCATTTTTAGTTTTAAATATAAAAATAGTTTTTAAAGTTAATCCACATGTTGTTATATGATTGTATTTGTGAGACCCACGTGGCGCCACATCATCATACTAACAGAGCAATTGATAGATTTTTCACGAAAAAACTAAAATGATCACAATGGACAAATTCAAAGAAAGACTAAAATGATTCACAATGGACAAATGCAAAAACATTACTATCGATTATCATTAATTGTTAAGGACCAAATTAAAGAGTTATGTCAATATCAAGAGTCATTTTGGCTAAAAAGCCTTTAATTTATTTGATTGTTAAATTTGAGGGTATTTGTGTCTATTTAGGTGAAATTTTGGATATATGTGAAAGATTTTATAAAAAATGACATTTTTGAAATTAAGGGTTAATTTTTTGCTATATTTGATAAATACTCTAAATAAATGTTATTTATTATATAACATAAATTATATAAATATTAATTAATATTAATTATATGTATAATATATTAAAATTGATAGATTTTCCTTAATATTTTGGTCAATTATAGTATGAGACAAAAATTCAAGTGACTTCATAATGAATTTTAAGGGATAACTCTGTCAAACATGTGGCCTAAAAAATATTGGCAAAGGAGAACACATAAAAGAACGCAACTTAATTGGACAACAACTAAAAGTGCAAGTTAACTTGATTAAACAACAATTGAAAACAAACAAAAAAATGGTGGAAGTTAAGAGGTCTGGGAATGGGAGAAAGAGAAACTCTCTGTTCTTCTTTCTGATGTCTTCTTAGTTGGAGCCAAAGCTGCACATATTGCAGATTCAGTATTCTATGGTTTCAAAAACAAAAACAAAACTTTGATTTCGAATTACAAAATACCCTAACTGAAAAAATATTCGTGCGTTGCGTAGTAGCAACGACAAATTCAAGCATTTTCTGTGCAGGGTTAGAGGGTGAATCCTCATTTTTCATGGGAATTTCAGACAATTGAAGGGGCGACCGTCCCTTTTTGTTTGGGTAGTCATACCCACACATCCATTTTTACTTCTCACACACCCCTCTCAATTTTTGGCAGTCGAATCGAATGAATTGAAGAAGATCAATGGCCTAAAATTAACAAAGGTTTTTTATAGGTAAAAGTGAGTGTGTGAATTACACTGTCCTTTTATTTTAGTGTAGCTTCGCCCATGGTCGTGATGACCTACCTGCACTTTGACCCATACCCACCGCACCATCAGATGAACCCATTGAATCGTATCTCCCGACCCACAATCTACTGCACCCGCATGACCTCGTCTGATCATATTTGCATTTGTTAGTTTTGGATTTGGCCTAGCCCATTCGAATTAGTGTTTCTTAGGTTTTTCTCTCTATAAATCATGGTTCTAAAAAACGATAGGCGCTAATCGGGTGGCAGGCTGGGGTCTAGCGCCTAGGCGTCTAGACGGATTTGTATTTTTTATGAATAAATTTATTATATAACATATTAACATATAAATAAGCATATATTTATACTTAGAACAACCATACTTGTATAGAGAACTTTGAAAAAATAAAATGTAAATTAAAAAAATACATAAATAAATATTTATTATAAAGAATAGTGGATTTAGTTTTATAGCAAAATGGACCTAACTTGAAAGAAAAACCTTTTTTTCAATAAAACCATCTCGTTTCCTTCCCCACAACTTTCTCCAAGGCCAGTCCCGACTCCCAATCTACCATCATTTGGTTAGTGGAATAATGGCTCTAGCATTTATGACTTTCTTTTCCTCAATATATGCCTTTCTTTTCCTCCTTTTTCTTTCGACCCTCTCTCTCTCTCTCTCTCTCTCTCTCTCTCTCTCTCTCTCTCTACAACAGATCTCATTTTCTCTGTAGCAAAAATCCATCATCTTCTCAATCTACTTGAGGTGTCTCGTGAATTCTTGTTTTCTTCTTCATTTTTTTCTTAATATTAGTGGGTTTATCGATTGATGTTGGGTGCATGAGTGCGAGTTTGAGGATTTGGGTTATGGGTGGTGGATCATACGGATGTGAGGCGAAATTTGCAGCGAGATTGGGAGTTGTATTGTCTGACGCCTAGACCGCCATCTAGTGTCGCCTAGACCGCCTTGAGCACCTAGGCAGCCACTTAAATCCTCCCCGCTTTACCTGAAAGTCTTAGCCTAAATCGGGGTCGGAGCTCCACCCGATTTTTAGAACATTGTTATCACTGTTCTAAAAATCCCTTCCTAGCGCCGCCTATGCGCTAGGCAGCTGGCCACCGCCCCGATTAATGCTTAGGCGTTTGAAAATTAAGAAATGGCTCCTAAACCTGCTAAGGTGCTCGCCTAGTCAACCCAAACATACCTAGACACCTGCCTAGGTTGCAACTCACTTAGATAGAAAATAGATAAATTTCCTTTTGCATTTTATTATTTCCAATAAATTGTAGGAGACTTATTGAATACTTAAATAAACACACATTATATGTTTGGTCCCCATGTTTTCATTATGTTCCAATACTTCATAATATATATGTCATTCTATTTTCTAGTTTATGATGAAATTATATATATTTTAAATATAAACAGACACTTATTTACACAAAATACAATAGATCTACTTAAATCCACCTAGTCCGCCTAGGTGCTAGGCCCCAACCCACCGCCCAACTAGCGCCTAGCGTCTTTTAGAACTTTGACTGTTATAAATATAGCTCATTGTTTTGTATGGATAATAAGTCGGTCACAATGTAGTAAGAGTAGTTGTCTTAGCAATCCTCTTTCTTTGTTTTTCCGTTAATTAAATATTATTCGTAGTTTGTAGTCCCTTTATTTGTATGTTTGTTTTGTGTACTCTGATATTCTACTGTGGATAGAAACAAATTTTAAATTTTAAAAATTATCCAACGGTAATAAATTGGGTGGTGAACATCACCATCACGGGAAGGTTGTGAACAAAAATGCCCCAAACTTAACCCTGATGTATGCTACCCACACAACTTCAACTTGACGTATGTCCTCTCACATAACTCTAGTTAACTTTTACCATTAATAATATTTTTATGTCATAGCAATTCCAAAATCTAACTTTCCCACTCTCTCTTGCTCTCTCTCTCTCTCTATCTCTCTTTCTCTCTCTCTCTCTCTCTCTCTCTCTCTCTCTCTCTCCAATCTTCTCTTTGTTATTTGAAAAATATTGCTAATCCAAGATCCCAAATCATCTAAGGGCCAATTTGGGATTGCTGTGCTTTAAAAAAAAAAAAAGTTTCTAATTTATTTTAAAAATAATCAACTACAAAATAAAGTAGTTAAGCGTTTGATAAACTGTATTTTTAAAAGTGTTGTGGTTATGGAAAGCAGTGTAAAAGCGTTTGATAACAAAAATGAACATGATAGTGTGGGGGACGACGACAATGGTAGCTAGGGCAATGGTTGTGATGGTAGTGGTGGTGATGGCAATAAAGGGGTGTGGTGATTGGGCTGCAGAGGTAACAATAGTGGTAGGAGTGGCGACAATTGCGATGGTGGAGGTTGGTGTGGCAGTGCTGGCGGTTTTGGTTGTGGTGGCGGCGATGTCATGATTGTAGTGTGGTGTGTGGTGTTGCCAACAATGATGATGACAATGGCAATGGTGATGTAAGAGGTTAGGGTTTGTAGTGGTAGATGGTTGCGGTTGTGATCATTTTGTTTTCCAAGGATAAAATGTGTCTAGAAAGATAATAAAAAATGTCATATTTTTGAAATTAATGAACGGATTACAGGAATTATAAATATTTGTTAAAGACTCAACTCTGGTGTAACATCCCACATCGCCCAGGGGAGTGGATCATGTAAACCTTATATGTATATTCTCATCTCTACCTAGCACGAGGCCTTTTGGGAGCTCACTAGTTTCGGGTTCCATTGGAACTCGGAAGTTAAGCGAGTTCGGGAGAAAGCATTCCAAGGATGGGTGACCCACTAGGAAGTTCTCGTGTGAGTTCCCAGAAACAAAACCGTGAGGGCGTGGTCGAGGCCCAAAGCGGAAAATATCGTGCTACGATGGAGTAGAGCCCAGGATATGGTGAGGGCCCGAGCTAGGATGTGACAATTTGGTATCAGAACCAATCCCTGGCCGGAAGTGTGCCGACGAGGACGTCAGGCCCTTAAGGGGGGTAGATTGTAACATCCCACATAGCCCAAGGGAGTGGATCCTATAAGCCTTATATGTATATTCTCATCTCTACCTAGCACGAGGCCTTTTGGGAGCTCACTGACTTCGGGTTCCATTGGAACTTCAAAGTTAAGCGAGTTCGGGCGAGAGTATTCCCATGATGGGCGACACATTGGGAAGTTCTCTTGTGAGTTCCCAAAAACAAAACCGTGAGGGCGTGGTTGGGGCCAAAGCGGACAATATCGTGCTACGGTGGAGTCGAGCCCGGGATGTGACATCTGCTTTTTATTAAAATAATTTTTAAAAGCAACCTACAAACTGTTTTTAAAAGCTGCCATCTAGAGGTATTGCTTTTAAAATAAGCGGAATATTTTATTTTTATCAAACTTTTTTTTACTGCTTAACTTTAAAATGAAGCATTTTTTTGTGAAAAAAAAAGTACCAAACTGTACCTAAATTGGGGTGGATGCAGAGATGTGAAGGGGTGAATGAATAGATGAGAAGCAACCACACCCCACCCCACCTCACCTCTCCCCACCCACATTATTTAACCTTTGGACAAATCTCACACCACTTGATTCAAATCGATCGCGTTTCGTGTAAAAGTTTCATCTGGAAGTTGCGGGGGAGTTTAATTTTCTTATTTTTGTTTGATTTCTACGGCTCTACAGGGTGAAGAGAGATAGATGGATCATGGAGACACATGGGGGCTGCTGGCCGTTGGCGAGTTGAGATGGTCGGGGATGGTTGGGGTTGTTGTTGAGGTGGTCGGCAGCACAGCAGGGTTGGTGTTTGTCGGGATTGGGTGGGGAGGAAGTTGATGGTTGCAGATCTGCTGTCCCCTTTTACGTGTCTCCTTTGTGTCTCGTTGACTAATATTTTGATATATGTCCTCTAACTTAACTAAGAAATAACTCTTTTAAGTTTTTTATTTATTTTTTATTTAATATTCAATGTGCCCAATTGAGCACAAGGCGAAAGCAACCCAACGAGAAATTTTTCGATGTTCCAGGTACGCACATCTCAGCATGACAGGTGGTGTTCTCCACGAGTAGGACTTGGACACCTGGCCTGTCTTCTTTATCAACCATAGCATGTGGCGCTTTGGTTAAATCATTACTAATACATGCTTCACAACTTTTTATGCTTGTAAACACCTACCATAAGATTGATCCAATGGCTTCTAGGTTAATCTAATCGAATGACTACTTGACTGTTCATCACTCTTCTTCTTGGGTTGGTATGGTGAACCTCAATTATTTTGTACGGTAGAAATTCCAACCAGTACCCAGCAGAACCCGAATTCACAAAACGGATCTCTACAGAAAAATATTATCTGTAGCCTTAGATTCTAGTATAAGGTTTAGGATTTGGAGATTTGTTTTGCCCAAACATGACGAGGTCCTTGTCGCCGGTCGGCTAAAATACAACACCACAACTTCCTACAGAAAATATGGCGAGGTCCTAAAATACAACACCACAACTTCCTAAAATACAACACCACAACATGACGAGGTCCTTATGCCAATTAGCTTCATACTCATTTGCTTCAATGTTTTCTTTCTTCTTTTGCTTATTCACTTTGTATCTCACTTTTGGTAAGGACCGAATTCGTAATCGTTGTTTGATACACATCAAACACAAAAACAAAAACAAAACTTGTAGATTGGTGAATCCTGCAATTTTAGTCTTTGGAAGAACCAAAAAGCAATCCATAATTTTTATCCGTTTCTCCTTAAGATTGTCTTTTTGCAAAAGAAGTAGGATCTTGAATTCAAAATCATCGAGACTCGAGAAAGAAAAAGAGAGAGAACGTAAGATAGTGGCGAAATATTATTCGTATAGGAATTTAAAAGCATATATCTATAAGAGTAAACTCTAGTTAGTAAATGACACAGATGTCATTTTTATCAAATGTGAAAAAAATAGACAATAGGTGTCAAATTCTTATGGGCTGGGAACACCAGCTCAGCTAATGTTATTGAAACCTCGAAAAAATTCTCCAACCCAACAATCGTGAACCCATCAAGACCCAGATTCTCATTCCTCATCACATTATACATCTTCTATGACTCATGTGAATACCCTTATGAGAGTAACACCAGATCATAAAATTCCAAAGAATCAACCCATCTCCCCCATCAAAAATCAATCGCATTTCCCTTCCTCTTTCTTTCTGTTTCCACTTCAACCGAATTCGATTTGTCGCCGTCTTCGTTTTCACTCTCATTAACTCCGCCTATCAGGGTTTGAGAAGAAAAATATGAGTTTCACAGATGGCATCCAAGCGGATCTTCGTTTTCTCTCTCAGTAACTCAGCCTGTCGTCGTCTTTGTTGTGTCGCATGGGTTTTGGTTATGGATTTTGATCTGTGGGTTTTGGTTAGGGATTTTGATCTGTGGGTGTTGATTTATGGATTTTGATCTGAAGGAACTCAAAAATCTGCAGAAGGATCCTCATGTGTTGGATTTTGTTTTTAATTTTTAAATGTCTAATAAAAACTTAATAGTGTTATTTCTCAGTTAAATTAAAAGATATGTGTCAAAATATTAGTAAACGGGACACAAAGGAGATATGTAAAAAGGGACAGCAAATCTGCAGCTGAAGTTGATGACTGTTGGGTTTCTATTCATTTTTGTTTTAATTTTGGCTTTTTTATTAGCATCCCAAATAAGATTAAATACTCCACAATTTAAACAACTTATAAGCCCTAACATCATCTCTAAATGAGATGTCAAAAATGTTACATAAATATATAATTGTAACAAATGACGTACCATTTATTCCAACCAAGATGTAAAAAATGACATGGAAAAGAAGACTAAGCTGACATGGACGAAGATATGTCAAATTTGAAGTTGCCTTCAAATTTGATTTTGCTATTTCCCAAGGCATTTTAGTTGCCTTACCTTAAATGCTAGCATATTTAAGTATTATTTTATTATTTTTAAATTAACAACAACCCAACTTTTATTATTTTTGTTTAAAAAAAATAAATGAATCAATGAATTTTGGCATACCAGGCGGAAGAAAAATATTGACAATGTGTCAAATTTCCAATCAACCATCAAATTCAAATTTGATGTTTTGAATTTGACGTTTCTATCGGAGATGCTTGTGCAATGACAATTTCGACCCAATTACATGTTTCAAATGGAGCAGAACCAGAAAATGGAAGACATCGTCGGCCACCACTGGTTAACACAACCCTATCTGGATGAGAATGAACAAAGCTTCTCATTTAGGGGTTAAGGTCACTTGGCCATCTTGTATGGCACTGAACCCCGTAGGTGTTTGTCATAGCAATAGAAGCAAAGGCAAGTAGGATGGTGAAACGATGCATTATGCGGGTAAAGCTCATATGGATCAGGATTGTTTTCAACATAATGTCCATAAAATTATGGAAGCAATGGTTGCTGTTATTGCCTAGGAAAGGGATGAGGAGCCCCATCGTGCATGCAAAATCCAAAAGGATCGCCATATCTAGGATAATTGTTTGAATCATGCACGGAACAGTGTGGATTGTATGTTTAAAATGTGGAGTTTATGTTGAGGGTGTGCGGTGTGAGGATATCATGGGAAGTATATGAGGTGTATTCAGATAAATTTTAATTGGAAAAGCAAATGTGCGATGTATTTAACAGTACGTGGCATGTTAATAAAACAATCCTTATGTTTTTAGTGTTTTAATTTACTTTTAAGAAACAAAAAACAGTATTTAATCATAAAGTAACTACGATTATGTGATAAAAGAAGTGGGAGTTAAATTCTGTAGGAAAAATGTCCCTTTTTTCTCAAGCATATCTCACCCCTTTGTTCTCACCCATTAATGAAAAATTAAAGAAAGACTGGAGCAAAAGCATAAAATTAAGAAGAAACTGGAAAATAAACAACAGGAAGATCTGCCCGTTTACTTTTAAGTGATGCTGTTTTTAAACCAAGATGCAAATATACAAAAGTAAGATCGAGTTAAGAAGATTAAATTATTCAAACAAATGCATATATACAAGACAGAGAAACAGAAAATAAGACTCGCCAAAAAAAAAAAAAACCATGATCTCTTCTTCAAGGCTCGATGAACAGCACCGCAACTGGATGGTGCCCAAATCTACGCTTCTTTTGAATAGACGCAGTCAATAATCATCGCCTTCTTTATCTTTTTGGTGGCAAAACACAACAATATTCGTTGTCCTCTGAGGAAACTCTACGTGCTTAAATAAGTAACAATTATTAAAAAAAGCAGCCCTCTAGAGTGTATGAAATATCAAGATGCGCCGGGTTCTTCTTGTTCATTCTGAACTGAGGATGATCAGTATAGTCTAAACTGTGATTACAATTTACACACAAAGTACTTGCGGTTCCACATTTGATACTTTGGTGCTGACACGTCTCCAGACTCACACCGTGGCTCCAAGGAGGTGTTTCCTGTTGGATTGTTATATCTTCACTATTTGATCCCACACCTGCAAATCACCCTCCTCCCTCTCTCTCTCTCTCTCTCTCTCTCGCACATACACACAAAGTTAAGGATCGCTATGTTCCTGGTAGGAATTAATTACTTCTCTTTGAAACAGTGTCTTCCATGACTGAACATCCTTAATCTCAGTCACTCACATGCATGGCCTTATGACAACCCCCTACTTGTCAGAAGTTCCCAACCTTGAGCAATTGATTCTCAAAGATTGCTTAAATTTGGTCGAGGTTGATGACTCCAACAAATAACTTTCAATGGGATTGGCTTGCCCGAAGGCATGCCGGCTGAAAAGCTTAAGTGATTAATATTCACTCAGTTCTTTAATCTCAAATACTGCATAAATATCATGAGCCTTTAACAAATGTTTATGTCTAGTTGTTACGGTAACTTTATTCCTGGGTGAATCCACTCTCGCATTCCAAGAATTGCATTGAATTGGTCCAATTGGTTCACATCATCAAGAACTATAAGAACTCTTTTGCAACCTACAGCATGCTTGATCTTGATTAGTCCTTCATGTTGCTTATTTTCTTTACTGTCACCCTTTGGATATCGTAAAGAAATTTTCTTTGCAAGCGAACCAGACCATGAGGTTGTTCTGAAGTTGTTGAAATATCAACAAGAAAGCTGCCGTTACCTTGAAATTTTGCAAGGTTCGTCTTATAGGCAGCTTTAGCAATGTTGGTTTTGCCAATTCCACCCATCCCATAGAAAACCGCTGCACCAACATCACCCGAATCATCTTCTAACCATCTGTTTATTCCTTGCACACGATTATCAATTCCAACTGCATAGGGAGCAACATTTACTGCCACGTGATCAATTTACTTCCAATCTCTTGAACAATATCTTGGATAAACGTATTGCTACTCGTACCTACAACATATGGTCATTAGACATCAAATTATATGAAGACTACGTAATTTTTATCTAGATAAAAGAGAAAAGAGTAATCGATGATTGAGATGAGTGAGAAACGTAATTAATGATTGACAAGAGTGAGAAACCTCATAATGCAGGTAGATTATATATAAGGTGATGAGTCCATATTATACCATATATACTTTATCCTAATCTTAGTATTAATTTATTGGTTATTTTGGTAGACTTTTGATACTTTGTTATGTATTTTCCATGTAGAATATTCAACTTCATCTGGATCAAAAAGTGATCAAACGGATGAATTTTAGAGTGATTCCAATTGGAAGATGTTCGTGAGTCTTTCAAGATGATTGTGTCAAAATTCCAGATTTTTCTACCAAGCGGTTTGACCGTGGCAATGAAATTAAGACCCAACGCGCAACTTTCCCAGACAGACATTTCTGGACGTTTTGGGCATTTTGGAGGTCAAGATAGCAGATTTTGAGGAAGATTTGTAAGGGACGTCTCAAGCTTTACAAAGAGACATTTTGGGACCAAATCGGAGTTGATTTTGTCGGTCGAAAGTCTACTTTTCTGAGAAGTCCGAATTTTAGTTCAAATAGGAAACCTTTTATTTTATGTTTTATTATTTTATTATGTTTCCTAGTTTTATTCTAAGATCTTTTAGGGTTTTATTTTGTAGTAGTATAAACAAAGATATTTAGCCATTAGGGTTAAAAAGAAGAGGGGGACACACGCATCAATTGGGAGAACGCACTACTTCATATTTTCAAGATGTTTTCTATCTATGTTTTTAATAATATTTTGTTTTATGATTGTTCGTAACTTATTTCCATTTGCTATGGCGATGCCTTGAGCTTTAGCATGAATATGTAGTTTTTATTTAATTGCGTATGATATTATGCATGCATACTTTGAATTATTAATCACTGTGTTTAAGCTGTCTCGATATTTTAATGCTTAGCTACCATTAGGTTGTTTAAATAAGTAATCGGATGCAATTCGGTTGGAATGCCACCGGAGGATTGAGTATTGCTTCTTGTGATTGATAGTTGTAAGTTCACCTAGGGCGAATGCCATGTTTTAGGGGTTGTATGGTTTTTCAAAGGGTTTTCACAAAGCGTAATAAGTTATCCATGTTTATATTTGATTTGAATGCCACAGACAGATTGCATGTTTGATATACGTTCTAGCTTGAATGCCACAAGTAGAATATGCATAAGGAAAACTCAACCTTCAAAATATGCATGGGTAATTCATAAGTAATTGATAAATCTACATAGGATTGTCAAGGGGACGGCGGAACCCTAGGCTTTTACAATTTGGTTTTCAAAACTATTTTCTTTTGTTTTCTTTACTTTGTCAATTTATTTATTCATTTTAATTTAAAATTCGTTTTTAATATTTTAAGTCATAAAATCAGCTTTTTCCAAACTTTGTTTTCAAATAGTTAATTAAGAATTAGTTTAAATACAAATTATTCATTCAATCCATGTGGAAAACGGCATTACTTAAGCCGTTTATACTATAGCAACCTTGTTTTCTTGCAAGAATTTTGTGTGTTTTTATCCCTACTTTTGCAGGTAGTGAAAAACCCTATCATAAGGTATTGAAAAAATCAATCTTCTAAAAAATATTGCTGCAAAGGTACGTGAAAGATAGTATAAAGTTATAAACCCAAAATCCGTGACTCCATATGGCTTTACTATCATCAGCCTAATAAACAAGGTTTTTTATTTTTTATTTTTTAACAAACTATATTATCTATACTAAAAGAGAAGGAGAGTGACCTTAGTCTCACAATGGGCTAGCAATAATGTGCCTAATAAACAAGTTACATAATACTTTCAACTTAAAGAAAATGTTCTGCGAAATTACCGATCTTCTAGTACCATCCCTCCCAGATTTGTAGCATCACTAAGCCCTCTTCTCCACTTCTCCACCTTGTCCATCTCATCTTTGAAGCCTAGGTTGCACAGACACTCCCAAACCTTGCCAACACGCCCTGAACACGGTTTAGACACGGTCAACAATTTGAACACTGTTAAGTAGGCCTGGCAAACGGGTCGTGTCTGTCGTGTTCGTGTCGTTTTCGTGTAACACATGTTATCTTAACAGGTCGTGTCGTGTCGTGTCACACCTGTTATCTTAACGGGTCCTTAACAGGTCGGGTCACTTTACCCAACGGGTAAAGTGACCTGACCCGTTAAGAATTTTTTTTTTTTCTTAAATTTGGACATACCACACATTGTCACATAAATATTACTTCAAAACATTAAAACACATTTGTCGTTTAAGTATTACATCTACACTAAAAAATAAGAGCCTAATAAAAAAATACATACAGTACTACTAATCTATGACAAATATTATGTTTTAACTCTAAAGTTCAATATTTGGCCAAGGGATTCTTCGCAAGTTTAGACCAACAATTGTCTAGACCAAATACTTAATCTGGTTACGTAGGTAGCTTACAAGTTGCAATATGTAACCAAATAGTTGTGATTATTATTTATAGCAAATAGATCAGCACAACAAACTGAGCAAAGAAATCATGAAGCAAATTAACCTTCTCCAACAACAACAACAACATTTTCTCACTAAGTGGCACCACCCCCATCAGTGTCATTTCCATACACAACTTGCGTTTCGTACGGCAGCATTACCATGTTGAAAAAACTAGGTTTGAAATTTCAAACATTTTTTAATAATTATATATGGCCGGCCCCTCTAAATCTGAATTTGACAGGGCTGCAGATTTTTTATACTTGTGGTCGTTGGCATGTTGCCTTCACTCGAAAAAAAACATTTTATTTGACTTCTGTCAAAGCTTTTCGATCGATGGTCTCCATGACCGAAATGGCAATTGATAGAGTTAACATAGTAGTGGAAAATGAGTTGATTATTTAGTAATAGTAGTCCCTAACGGTCAATGCTGCAGCTTTGAGGAATAATGTGGTGCTCCTGGATTGAAACCTTCTCCAACAACACTGAAAGAAAAACATTATTCAGAGTCCCAAATTCAAAATCCCTAATTCAGAGTCCCAACAACAACAACATTTCCTCTAATGACTATTCAAAATCCTGTCGATTCAAAATCCCTAATTCAGAAACCTTAATTTCAGAAATTCGTAATTCCAAAGGCCCTAGTTTAGAAACCCTAATTTCATAAATTCCTAATTCCAAAAGCCCTAATTCAAAAACCCTTGAGTTTATTGCAGGAATTTCTTACCTTGTGCAGTGAGGAGGAGTGCGGACTGAGACCGAGAGCTCGATTCAGTAGCCGGATTTGGGTGGTACAGGTATGGACAGTGGGTGAACCGGTGAAGTCGCGATTTAGGTGAGGAGTGAGGGCTGACAGAGTGACTGAGTGAGGGTGACAGTCTGGGTGAGGTCGAGGACGACGAGGAGGGTGAGCCGGTGAGGTCACTGAGACTGAGGTGAAGTTGAGGCGCCGTGTGAGGTCGATCGAGAGAGACAGAGAGAATGATTTGAGTCTCTGAGTTAATGAGAAAGAAGAGAAGGGTAGCCTACAATGGACGGCTGAGATTAAATCTCAGCCGATCCAATGGTCATCAATTTTTTAGATTTAATTTAATATATATATATATAATTATATTATATTATAGTTTTTAGGGGTATAAAATTGTTAAATTAATATATGGAATTATTATAGTTTATTCATACTTTCATTAAGTATAACATAGTGTAAATATTTTAAATTGAAGATTGAGTTCATTCATTCTATTCATATAGGGTCAAGGAGTGTAGGTATAAAAAATCATCAAAATCGGAGTTAAAATAACTGCTAAATCATGATTTTTCGTTTATAACCATCGAAAAGTTTTGTCTCGTTACTTGATCTCTGAATGTTTGTTTTTTGCAATTTTTGGTGTATGCGATCTCGAAGTATATACAAACATGTTTGACGGTTGGATCGTTGAAACTAGTTTCGTAGAATGCGTATTCCATCAAAACAATAGATTTAGTAACACTTACAAGTTCATCCATACTTTCATTAAATATAACACACTAGTACATAACAGCATATTTACCACATCAATTCCATCACGGGCATCAACAGCTCGTGGTAGAAACTATTCAATTACCACGGTCGAGTGTAGCTCGTGGTAGATAACATTAATCCACCACGGTCAGGTTCTGGCCCGTTGTTAAAAGTGAATAATTTACAACGGTTTTTATTGCCGTAATGGAATATCAAAACCACCACGCGATATGCTCGTAGTGGTTACTTCAAACCACCACACACCTCCTTTTGAAAATTCACCACGCCCTTAGCCCGTGGTGGATGTTTTTTTGTTTTTTTTTTAATATTTTGAAAGATATTAAAATCTAAAATCCCAATTATTTTCCCCTCACGTGAAACTGGACGAAAACCCTAAAAAGAAACCGTCAATCCTTTTTTATCGTCCTCTATCTCCCCCACCTTCCCATATCCCTCCACTCCTCTGCACCAACCCACCAAACCCTCATCTCCTCTCCTCATCGACTCGTCATCCATCCACCCTTCCCCCTCATCTTCGAATCGTCATAAATCGCCGAGATCAACGGCATCAGCGTCCGGGCCTTCTTCCAGTGGTGGTCGATCACGGGAATCCGGTCGAGCGGCGACAACTTGGTGTTCGAGGTCGGCATGGTCTCCGCCAAGTACCCCTCTAAGAACTTCAATGAGAGCCCTGCTTGCGAGGGTCGGCACTCCTATTCTTAGCAGGTTTTAATTTAAATTAATTCAATTTTCGTTCAGATTTTGAGCTGGTTAATTTGGGAGCTAGGGTTTTGAATTTGTGATTTGTATATGCATGATTGCGATTGGGGTATGTAACTATCGGCTGGAATGTTTTTTGAATTTGTGGTTGTTGAATTGAAAACTATTTGTTCAGATTTTGATGACTTGCCCATGAAGTTTAGGTTCTGCTTTACTCTATTTATACACGTGCATATATATAGACACACACACACACACAGAGCACGAACCAGTTATATATAAGGAAAAAAGATATGCAGTAGTAATACTTCGATCAATTGAAACTGCAAATTCGACTATACTAGTGTAAACATCGTAAAGAAAATGCTTGTTCACTTTTTTTTTTATATAATATTGATTGCTAAGAAGATGGTTTCTATGTGTCTTTTTGTATGAATTTCTCTACCTTTTTCACAAAAAACTTTTCACCATAAAGTCCCCAGCATGTATTGTTCGCATCTCCACTGACCATTCTCTAATCCTAGTTGTCTCAATATGTATTCTTTTGCTCGGCCAATTTCCTTCTTTGTGGCTCCATCAGCGGCAGAGCAAATTTCTGTTTTGTTATTAGATAATTAAATTATTTTTGTTTTGTGAGGCCATTCCTGTGTACAAATTAATATATTAAGACATAGCAGATGTTGATAATTCAACTGTTTTTTTTTTGTTATTAGATACAATGTGATAGAAGAAGTGCACAAGAAGCTGACGATGCTTCTAGACAAGCTTCCAAAGCTAGTTCCCAAGTATACGAGAACAAGTACTAAATAGTTAGCTTATGAAACTTATGATATTTTGATATAAGTTGTTCGAATTTTGTGTCTTCCATTTTCGGTTGTCACAGAGAAGTAGTCCAAACATAGAAAGAGACAACATTAAGAGAAAAGAAAGGTCTAAAGCCACTTCTCAGGTAGTAACACACGCTTGATAATAATTGTTAAATAGTTTGATAACTTAATCATTTGAAATTGATGTTCTTATTTGGTTTCTTTATGCTAGTTAAACCTGTTGGTATTTTACGAGGGTCTTCATGCAAGTTACTAAATTGGCTCGGAAATGGACAAGTTGTTGCAACTGGAGAAATAGAATCAACAAATCCTGAGGTGAAAGTTCATCACATGGTGCTTGATCCTGATTGATGGAAAGTTTGGGTAAGAGTGGAGAATATATCTTTGTACCGCCCTACAAGTGAATTTCGTGTCGTGGAGGATGCTATATCTAGCACAATTGCCTGGCCATCAAAGTACGTCTGAGTTGGAGAGTAATTTTAGTTCGTACTTAGACTAGAAAATGGTACTTTGGCACTACATGGATAGTATTTTATGACTTCCGTTGTTTATGTATTCATTAGGCACTACATGGATAGTACTTTATGACTTCTGTTGTTTATGTATTCATTTGGAAACTCAAGTATTTTTAAATTATGTTATAATATTATCAAGTATTTTTTAATCTAATTATTATATTGTAGTAAATATGCAATTTTGTTGATTATTCTGTACTAAAATAAATAAATATATATATATATATATATTTTGTTAAATATTTTTTTTTAATTTTGGAAAATAATTTATAACGGGCATTAGATGTGGTCAATTAGTAATCGACAACGGTCATAGCATGTGGTGTTAGATCTCAATCTACCACGGGTACAATCCGTGGTTATATTGCATTTGACAACGGACATAGCCTGTGGTAGAAACTGAGACTTTTTATCACATCCAGAATACTAACGGGCACAGTGTCCGTGGTAGATTGCAATTTATCACGGGCATTCACCGTGATAGATGAGCTTTTTTCTTCTAGTGACATAAGATTTTGTGGTATCCACTAGTGTAAATATTTTAAATTGAAGATCGAATTCATTCATTGTATTCATATAAGGTCAAGGAGTGTAGCTGTAAAAAATCATCAAAATCGGAGTTAAAATAACTGTTAAATCGTGATTTTTCAGTTTATCACCGTCAAAAAGTTTTGTCCAGTTACTTGATCTCTGAATGTTTGTTTTTTGCAATTTTTGGCGTATGCGATCTCGAAGTATATACAAACATATTTGACGATTGGATCATTGAAACTAGTTTCGTAGAATGCGTATCCCATCAAAACAATAGATTCACTAACACTTAAGAGTTTATTCATACTTTCATTAAGTATAACATAAGATTTTATGGTATCCACTAGTGTAAATATTTTAAATTGAAGATCGAATTCATTCATTGTATTCATATAGGGTCAAGGAGTATAACTGTAAAAAATCATCAAAATCGGAGTTAAAATAACCGTTAAATCGTGATTTTTCGTTTATAACCATCGAAAAGTTTTGTCCCGTTACTTGATCTCTAAATGTTTGTTTTTTGCAATTTTTGGCGTATGCAATCTCAAAGTATATACAAACATGTTTGACAATTGGATCATTCAAAGTAGTTTCGTAGAATGCGTATCTCATCAAAACAATAGATTCACTAACACTTAAGAGTTTATTCATACTTTCATTAAGTATAACATAAGATTTTGTAGTATCCACTAGTGTAAATATTTTAAATCGAATATCGAATTCGTTCATTGTATTCATATAGGGTCAATGAGTGTAGCTGTAAAAAATCATCAAAATCGGAATTAAAATAATTGTTAAATTGTGATTTTTCGTTTATAACCGTCGAAAAGTTTTGTCCCGTTACTTGATCTTTGAATGTTTGTTTTTTGAAAATTTTGGCGTATGCGATCTCAAAGCATATACAAACAAGTTTGACGGTTGGATCGTTGAAATTAGTTTCGTAGGATGCGTATCCCATTAAAATGGTAGATTCACTAA
Organism: Malus fusca; assembly: GCA_035220775.1. Taxonomy (NCBI): domain Eukaryota; kingdom Viridiplantae; phylum Streptophyta; class Magnoliopsida; order Rosales; family Rosaceae; genus Malus; species Malus fusca. The sequence goes on along the minus strand of CM069073.1, from coordinate 43,138,753 downwards.
CACTTAGAGTTTATTTATACTTTCATTAAGTATAACATAAGATTTTGTGGTACCCACTAGTGTAAGTATTTTAAATTGAAAATCGAATTCATTCATTGTATTCATATAGGATCAAATAGTGTAGCTATAAAAAATAATCAAAATCAGAGTTAAAATAACCATTAAATGTTTGTTTTTTGTGATTTTTTTGTTGATGCGATCTCGAAGCATATACAAACAAGTTTGACGGTTGGATCGATGAAATTAGTTTCGTATAATTCGTATCTCATCAAGTTCAATGGTGTGTGTATATATATATTAAGTAGATTTAAATGTATTTATTTTGTACGTATAATTATTATAGTTTTTAGGGGTATAAAATTTAATATATATATATACAATTATTATAGTTAATTTAATATATATATATAATTATAGTATTTTTTTTAGGGTTATAAAATTATAAAATTAATATTTTACTTATCGTGTATCGTGTTACCCACGTGTATACCCGAACCAACCCGTTATCTTAACATGTGCTTATCGGGTTAGCCGATAACAACTCGATTAATTATCGTGTCGATCCGAACACCTGTTAATTTCGTATCGTATCGTGTCGGATTATCAGGTCGTGTTAGGAATTGCTAGGACTACGGTCAAGACACAGCCGACACTTTTTTGTGAATATAAAAGACATTTAGGGGCAATTTTTTAAATATTGAAAGGGTTTAGAGCTTGGAGGAAGGCTAAACTACAACTTTAATTCTCTGTCCTGCCTAGGGATGGGCAAATACCCATTGGTTATGGGTAACCACGGTTACCTGCCCATTTAAATTAAACGGTTACGGTTATGGGTAACCGTTTAGATAAATAAACGGTTATGAGTATAACCGTTTACCCGCGAAATTTAAATGGGCGGTTATGGTTATTAACCGCGGTTATAAACGGGTAACCGTTTACCCATTTATTTTATATATGTAAAACTAACATAAATAATGTTCTCGATTCAATAATACTTAGCACCCAATAAATTAGCAAGGAATTCATCGGTCCTTCTCTTAATAACACTACTACAGGAATGATGATTCTCATCATCAAGGAATTTGCCAAATTAATTTAAATTCCTTGCGGGTAACCATGAAATTGACGTAAATGCTTTGACAGAAATGTCTTCTAAACAATTCTTGTAACCCAATAATACTTATCAAATATTATATTTACCTTCATTAGTAACAGTTAAAAATATCGTCCGTAAACTATTATTTCAATTATTGGAATGATATAAGGACTTAAAAAATTAAAATACGAAGATGTATGATGAATGTACCTATAACGGTGTTTAATTGTCAAAAAAAAAAAATTTATGACATTTTTTTTTAATTTTCAAGTTGTTAAAAAACATGTAGACGGATGAAAAAGGGGTAATGGTAAAAAAAGAAGATAAACGGGTTAAAAAGGGTAAATGGGTAAACGGGTATTAAACGGTTACGGTTAAATGGGTATGCGGTTATGGGTATGATTAACCGTTTATAAACGGTTATGGGTATGAGTATAACCGTTTAGGCAATTACCCAACGGGTAAACGGTTATGCGGGTATGAGCATAAACGGTTATGGGTAAATAACCGCGGTTACCCACCCGCCATAACCGTTGCCCATCCCTAGTCCTGCCCCCACCACCCAATTCTCTCTCTCTCCTTCCCCATTTGAAACCCACCCTCTCTCTGTCTTTCTGTCTCTTTCTCGTCAGAAACCTAAAGCACATAAAACCCGCTGCTGCAAATCTTACATATATTTTGATTTGTTACAATCTTATAGGAAATTGGATCTCATCCGGATTCAAATTGTGGGGATTTTAGACATCTTCAGATCTTAATCATTTATCGTGTATCGAGAAATTATTTCATTTTTTTATTTAAAATTAAACACAAATAGTACCTAACGAAAATTTGTCGCACGATATATGATAAACAGCTAAAATTGGCCCCACAAAGTCGATCTGGAGAGGATCCTCTTCCGTATGATAGGATTTTTATCACTAAAAAAAGTAGGAAAAAAAGCACCCAAAATATTTGCAAGAGAAACAAGATAATTATAGTATAACAGCTCAACCAAGATCGTTCTTCACATGAATTGTTGGAACAATTTATATTTAAAACAATTCTTAATTAATTATTTAACACAAAGTATAGAAAAAGATTTGAAATTGTGAGTTAAAATAACAAGACAATGAAATAAAATCAAGTATTTAAAATCGGTAAAAATAGTAAAAAGATTAAAAGACAATTTTGAAAAATTAAATTTAAAAGACACTAGGATTCCGCAGTCACCTTAACAATTATATGTAGCACTTCCAATTACTTATGACTTATACATGCATACTTTGAAGGTTAAGTTTTCTTAATGTGTATTCTACTTGGACTCCCAAACTAGAATGTATAGCAACCATGCAACCCGTACGTTCGCATCAAATCTGAACATGCAAGACACATTAAGTTTTATGAAAACCCTTTGAAAAGTCATGCAACCATTTAGATGTGGTATTCATTCGAAGTGAAATTACAATTATTAATTATAATAGAAACATTAGTCAATTTCAAGGACAACCCTCCAACCAAAATTGTATCAAATTACTTTCCTAAATATTCTAATGGTAGCTAAACATTAAGACAACTAGATAGTTTAAACACGATGATTAATAATTCAAAACTTGCATGCATAATTCATAAGAAAATTGAAAAGAAACTACACATTCTTACTAAGACTTGTGGCCTTGCCTTAGTAAAAGAAAGTAAGTTACGTATATTCATAATTAAAAAATAAAAAAAATATCATTAAGAAGAAAAAAGAAGGTACACAGCTTGTATCAAAGTCACAAATGGAATATTTGCCCCTTCAAAGATCTGCCACGTTCATAGACCATATCATCTCCAAATCAGGCCCTAGAGGTTTTGTTTTAAAGTTTGAGATGCCCTGAACAACTTTGTAGAAGGATCCAACTTCAGAAAACACCATATTAGATGCCAAAAAGCCCATTTAACCTGAAACATCACTTTGCCAATTCCCAATGATAAGGCTTATGAGAACTGGCTCGGAGTTGAGTCAGTAATGGATGAAGTCATTTCTTGAGGTGCGTAATCCACCTAAACAATAATAATTAGTAACCGTATGGTTATAACTCAATAAAAATTTTAAATGAAAGGAATGATGCGTACATATATAAATTGGTGTTGCTCTGTGAATGATGTCACTTTTGAAGACAACGGAGCATGCATCAACCAAATTAAGAAGAGATACATCAAAGAAGACAATATCAAACACATTGTGCCGGAATTCTTCTTTTCACATCAACAAAAGAGCATCACAACATTGAAGTCAAGCTAATCCGTTTTCAGGACAACCTGGTTGATCTCCTCACAAATATATTGCCAAAGTCTACTTTTCAAAAGTTTGTCCAAGGAATCGGTATGCGTAAAATATATGATCAGAATTGATTGTAGATTTCATTTTTGGAAGTTTTGTCAAACTCAGGGGTAGTATCCAGAAGTACACTCCCTTAATCTTAATGTACTTTTTTTTCCTAGGATTAGGGGCATTTTTTCCACTGGGTTTTTGTTAACTAACTAAGCTTTAACGAGGCACCTACACTGGGCTGGTCATACCCTTATGAGGTTTTTCTACTTTCGTCCCATAGACGTTTAGTTTTGACATTATGCATACTTCTCATGTTTCTCCCATATTAGATTTTACCATTGCGAGGTTTTGTAAGTTCTACTCCTAATGCGTCCTTCTGTTAATTTGAGACCTGCATTCGTCCATTGTGTCAACGACTTCATTCACTTAACTTACTTCACTGCTGAAGACCTGATGCGACATTTTGTTTGAGTATTTACACACTTAAGGGGGAGTATTGCAGTTCTAATTAGGTTATGAATATGATTGTGTAAATCCTGGGAAATCTTTATAGGATTCGACCATATCTTTTAGATAGTATCCTATTTAAGTTGTAATACATATTGGGTAATGAATTTATCTTCCCTACTACTATAAATAGAGGCACAATGGGGTGAGCTAATACACACATTAGAATTCACCAAATCTCTCCCTCTTGCTTGCCGCACCTCTCTCTCTCTCATGCTATAATTCTTCAGTTAAATAGGCCTATAACATGATAGATTTGTTTTTCAATCTGTTTTATATGTTTTCAGACTTCATGACAAACCTTGAAATATTGTTTATTAATTGCTACGAATATGATCCCAACCTTCAAATTCTTCAATACTTCTCTTTCTTTCTTTTTTCTGGTCAAGAAATACTTCTATTCGAAGTATTGTGTTTAAAATATGTAATATTGATTATAGATATTATATTTTAATCACCGTGTATGTCATCGTATCCATGTCCAGTGTATGTGCAACCTAGCTTGAAGCACTCTTCATGTATGACAGATGCACTCTTCATGTATGGCAGATGCTTCTGCAACACTACCAGTTTGCTTCCTGACATGGGATGGATCACATGGTAGAAAATAGGCAAAACCATGTGTCCATGATCAGTTTTTCTACGTTTCATGATCTTTGCAAGTTCATCCAAGCACCATCTTGGAGAAGCACATAGTCCTTGGAAAAGAAATTATTGATACTCATGACTCTTGTATTGCTTTCTCAAGCTCTGCCGCGGTACTTGATTCTCTTTCGATTTCGTCATCAGCTTTAAAAGTGTGGATTCCTGCAAAATCCAAAGCCCTGTAAAGGTGATCAGTAAAGCCCTTGTGTGTATCTTCGCCTCTAAAACTCAAGAATGGATGATAGCTACACCGGTCAGAGGAGGAACAAGCTCCCCGAGAATTAGCAGCTATTGACGAAATTATATTCTCTTGCAATGAATGGATGAAAATCTTTTACCTTTTTGGTTTGTTACTAAGAGGCATGCAAGACACAATATGTATATATACGTGTGTGTGAAAACGGAGAAAATTGTCATGAAAGAATGATCAAAGTCAATATCCATATTGTTTCAGTAACACCAAACACAAAAATCCAAACTGCGATGGGAGACTTATAATTCAAGAAGAAGCTTCATCTGAATATCAACATGTCTAAACCTGGGAAGACTTATTTTTGACCCTAGAAATTACATTACTAAGTAGTGCGAGTAACTATTGAGCTAACTACATTCTTCTATTGATGCGGCATACCAATTCGCAACTGAACTCGGTCAGGCAAATGAGATGAATATGGTGATGCGGTGTTGAAATGCGTTGCTGACTTCTGCACTAAGCGACTTCGGCCTAAAAACGAACACTCTCAGCCTATGGTACTAGAACCTGAAGATAAGGTTATGCCTTCAGCTACAAAGTTCAATATTGAGTTCAGCTGCTTCAACTATATTTGTGAAAATATAGATGCATTGAATAGGAATCAGGCTATAAGGGCAAAGATACTCAAATGAGTGTCATTACAATAAAGGTGGTTCAACCGTCTTCATGTCGAACTTTGAAATACACCTATGAGTAACAGATCATAGAACACCTGACTTTGCTGGGAAAGCTGATAAAGTAACCTTTTTCGACGAAAGAATCGAAGACTCATCACCGGTTGAGACTTGGATGGATAATCAACCAAAATAGAAGTAGTGTTATTAATCCAAACTAAAGTTACTCCTAGACCGATTGATTCTACGACACTTGTGATGGTAATCCAAACTGAATATGTTGCTGGTTGCTAACATAGGGATGTTAACCAAACTGAATGCATGTTGGGTTAGTGAAGTTAGTATTTTTTAAAGGTATGAGAATGTTTTGCGTAGAGTAATGGTTTTGCCTACAACATTGGGTTGTTTTGTTGAGTTGAAGGTTCTTTCTACGTTGCAAAACCACTTCTATGTATAGGGGTTAGTTTCATGACAATCAAGTCTACAGAAGTAGAGTCCTACTAGGAATGTAACTCCTCGACATGCACTTGGATATCGTTGACCTTTATCTTATGAAAAGCCCTTTCACGCCAAGACTCTATCTCCATCCAGTCTTAGCCTCTTCAAAATTGGACTAGGACTCTGAACCTAGTCCCCTTGGGTGCTAAATTAATTTCTTATCTGATTAAGCCACGGTTTGGATTCTTGGAATAATTCTGATCTTATCAAAACTCATCCTGATCTTTCAACAATCCTAATCCAAATAGGACTTAACTGAATTAGTATTACAATATGATCATTTAACAACCCCAATTCAACCAGGACTCGGTCGAATTGCTCGCACTCTATTTCTCAGCCCAAATCTCGAATTTCAGGCCCAAACACTTATTCAAGAAGAAGCTTCCTTTGAATAATCAACATGTCTAAGTTAATTCGGTAGCTGTTGTAAATAGTGGGTATGTATGCCCACATGCACATAGTAAACCCACATGCACATAGTAAACATTTCAAAAGTTTAATAGTGTTTTGTTTGCTCAATAAATAGAGCATTACAAGTGTTCAAAAGTTGGTGATAAAAAAGGAAGAATTGAAGATGAATGTGAGGGACTCACGGGAGAGAGAGGAAGAGGAAGAGAGAAAAGAGAGGAAGAAAAGAGGAGAGAATAGAGAGAGTTATCCTTGTACTCTTATTATTCCAGATTATAATGAAAGCATCACTGCTGGCCCGAGGATATACTCCAGTCACACTGACTGTAGAGGAACCTCGTAAATTTTGTGTCTTGTTTTATTTATTCTACTGCACCCATTGTCGATTTTACAATACGTTATCAGCACGAGAAGCTCTCATGTCAGTGGAAAGCACAACGTCACAAATCTTGTTCACCTCTATCGCCTGGAATCTCACAGATAAGAAAATCTTTTCATTTCATCTTCAAATCTCAGTACAATTGATTTTCTTGAAGCAACTATATATATTATTGTATGACTGTATATCATCATTTGTAGAAGCAAAAGAGTACAGACTCAAAATTCGTAGAGAATTTGACAGCCATGTAAACAGCCTCGGAACTCCAACTTGCAGACCTCGGATTAAAATATTTTCTTCTTCAAAGTTGTTCATCCGCTCAGTATCTACAACATATCAAAATTTCAGAAAACTTTAACGGTGCGATCGTCGCAGATGTTGGAAATACCAAACCCGTTTCCAATTTCCGCTGAAAACTGGACAGCCACCTTATGAGTACCAAAACTCCATTTGGGTAGCTCAGATCGAAATTGTTTCTTCACAAAAGTTGTTCGGTATCCTCTTATCCATATCATACTAAAATTTGAACTAAATCTAACGGTTTGATCTTCTCATAAGTTGTCGACACTCTTGACTGCAAAATTTATGGGAACCGTTTCGACTTTTTCGAAACTCACCGGAGGAGGAACACCAATTGAAACTTATTGTTACTATTATTTACTGAGTAACCAAAATAACTTCAGAACTGTGAAATAAAAATAAAAATAAAAGGAATCAAACAAAAGAAGTGGCAGACCAAGAAAAAGAAAAAGCAAAAGATGAGGACTTAATCATTGCATTTTCTGTTTTGGCATATTTATGTGCATGGTGTTGGTTTAAAGCCCATGTTACAAGTTCTATTTATTTAAAGCAATTTATTTACAGTGGGTAGAATTATTACCCTTTGCTTTAAAGCTTTGATATTTATGTGCATGGTGTTGGTTTAAAGCCCATGTCACAAGTTCTATTTACTTTAAAGCAATTTATTTATCATGGACGGTTTTACCGCCTATTGCTTTAAGTTTTGATGGTGTTGAACTAAAGCCCTTGTCACAAGATTTATTTACTTAAATGCAATTTATTCATTATGGCTGGAATTACCGCCTATTGTTTTAATTTATTTATTGTACTTATCTTTTGTTACAATGAGTATATATAGGACCTGAAGTTCCTTGATCAGATCAGAACCTGTAGTTTCTTGATCCTCAACATATAAAAATGATTGGACCTGAAGTTCCATCATGCAAAAGGATCGGGCATGAAGTCCTTTGATCCTGAAGATCAGGACATGAAATTCCTTGATGAGTACCGTAAGTTTGAAGTGCCACAGTGCCTCAACTTAATTGTAATAAAAGCCATAAGAGTCACAGTCTACAAATTATTAAATAAGGACCAGATGTTCCTCATGTCCATACTCAAAATGGTTTAGCAGAAGCATTTATTAAGTGGGTGAAATTGATTACCAACGCTCTGCTCATGAAAACGAAATTGCCAGTTTTCTACACGGGGACATGTAAACTTTACATGATGCATTTTTAATTCGGTTGAGATATGTTATCAACCATCAATACTTCTCAGTACAACTCGTGTTTGGGAACCAGCCAAGCATTATACTTTTACGAGTTTTTGGTTGTGTTGTCTATGTGCCTGTAAGACTGCCATAACGTACTGAAATGAGGCATCATCGCAGATTAGGCATTGATGTTGAACACCATCTATCATTCAATATTTGGAATCCTTGACTGAGGATATGTTTACTGCGTGGTTTGCGTACTATTATTTTGATAAGACAATTTATCCGCTATTTAGGGGGAGAAAATAACATCATTCCAGAAGAACGATGAGAAAATATCATTTCAGAAGAATGATAAGAAAATACCGTTCCAGAAGAACGAAGAGAATTTGTCTTATTTTGATTCACGAAGCAATCAATGAGAAAATGAAATAGGAATAATTGAATAATGTAACGAAAGTGATGAAATCATATATACTTGCTGCAAATGTGCCTACAAGAATTAATATCACTGTTGGACAATATAGTGAGGCAGTAAATGATTTCTTAGTTGCACGCCTGAAGCATGGCAGACTTTTAGACTCAAAAGGTTTAGTTATTTGAAAGAAGAAGAATATGGCACTACTGAACTATTGCATTCCCGAAGCATAACTGTTGCATGCCAGAAGCATGACAGTCGTTGCATGGATACACGTCCCAGATATGACAATCCGCGGACATGGGAATGTTGATATCTCATGCATGAAGCATGATAGACGTATAGGTTCCAATGACTTAACTCCTGGAAGTGGAGATTAAAATTCAAGCTCTATAACGCTCAAGAGAAGGTTATGATCCACATTCTCTAAATTATGACTATCTTGGAAGAGATAGTGTCATGCCCTTGAAGAGGCAATGGATATCCAAAGAAATGAAAACTTGTATGCATGCGCATGCACAAAAGAATATGGGATCACAAATTGATGATAACCAATGGTAATTTTGGTTTTTACAAGTAGCTACTAAATTCATCAATGAGCTGTGTTAATATTGAGTCGCGTTCTTTTGTTCGTCGACAAAAGAAAAATTATTGGCCAAAATGGAGAAAGACAATTCCATTACAATTTTGTAAGAACGTGGAAAAATTGACCTATATATTTGAATACAATACAAATAGCCAAAAGATGTTGAACCAAGGAGGCTACATTGGGCATTTGTAATATAGTGAAATACACTTACATGATATGACACAAGGTTACTAATTGAAACCTGAAATTATACTCTTGTAAACGAGTTCATATAAATGGAGAATTATATACGAAGGGTTGTGAGTCGCCCACTTCATATCTCCATAAGTAAATCCCTCAAGTATACATGGGAGCAAATTGCTCTGTATAAAATTCCAAAGGAAAGTGTGTCATGAAGTGTAAAAAATCCCTAAAGGATTCAAATTACTTGAAGTAAGCCCCCGAAAGGGTAAAGCATAAAGTATGTACTCAATACCAATAGATGGTATAAATTGCCTTAGTGAGTACTATCATTATGATATTGTTGCAACATACTAAAATCTCTTGCAAGAGTCAATGACATTAAATTAGAACTCCTGAAGAGTTGATGATATTAAATTGAGACTCCTGAAGAGTTAAGAAAAATTATAAAGTGTTGAAGGAAATATTGTCTCGAACTGCAGATCGAACAATCTACCAACACGAATCTTATCCATGATGTTTATGATATTAAAAGAACCATATGGATTGAAGATTATGAGTTGAATACTCAAATGATGTAGACACTAAGAATAATCATTTATCTTCGTGAGGGTAAAGATAAATGGATATTTGGTCCAGAAGTACCACATCTTAGTGAAGTATATGCTTTATTGTATTTGGCACAATATATTGAATGAAATAAAGCTTATCTATTAATATCTCCAAGAAATTACAGATATGTACATACACATGAGTTAAAACAAACAAACAGGATGAAGTTTTTACAAAGGTTGCTCATGTGAAGCCTCAGTACTCGGAAGTACCCCAGAAGGGGGAGGCACTGAAGATTGATCATGTGGCACCCCAGTACTTGGCAAAACGCCAGAAGGGGAAGGCATAAGTTGCTTTCGGAATCTAGCAACGAACCTCTGGTGATCACTTTGAATCCGACTTTCGGATTCCTGCAGTTGGTCGAGCTTTCTTTTCATGCTCGTCGAGTAATTATTTGCAAGCACGTGTAACACTCTATTCTCGTGCTTGAGCCATCTGATCTCTTATTTAAGACTTGCCACCTCCGCCATCAATGATTCAATGTGGCGAGTTTGAGCAAGTAGGCGTTGGCCCATATTGGAAACAAAGCCAGCACACTGAACACTGAGAGCCAATGAGTCTTGAACGGCCAACTCATCAGAACGTTTTGAAAGGATCCTGTTATCTTTTGGAGTGAGAAGATTCATAGCTACCACAGTAGCGGTTATGTTATTCTTCATCACAGAGTCCCCAACCGTAAGAAGACCATTAGAAGATAAGAAGAACGGGCGCCATATATTATCCTGATGCTGCTCGTCTATATCACTCCTAAGACTCAAATCTAAGCAAATGTTAGATGAGCAAGTCATTTTTCAGAAATGATGAAGGAAAAATGAGATCAAATAAAATTTCAGAAGAGCAAGAAGGGGGAAATTTCTCAGGCAGCAACTTTCTGAGCATACTCTTGAACACAATTGATGTCTCTATAAAAGAAGAGGCAACAGAGCCACTTGTTCAAAGATCGAAGGTGCACGGCTCTCCGAATTTCAAAAGCCAGATTTTCCTGAATAAAGTTCGTTGGCATTTTTCAGACGCAATATCAGCTTTTTCGGATATCGCGTGCAACTTTGTCAAAGATCTCTGACAAAGTTGAAACCGCGTAAATCTTACTGTTCTATTTACACCACAGTTGCTAACAAGAGTAAAAGCACAGCACCACCACTTGCTATTGGGAAATCTCTATATATGTCGACCTATGTTCTCCATAACAAGGCAGACCTACAACTCTGCAAGAATACCTAACTCTTCCTCATCTCCGAGAATGCATCTTCAACACAACATCTCAAAATACTCAGTTTTCTTCCTCTCCGAGAATACCTCTTCAAATAAATCACACCAGAGCAAGATTATCTCATATCTTCAGGGACGAGAGCAAGAGTATCTCATATCATGCAATCTCCCTGTCTTTTCCTTTGTTCTTGTTCTTACCTGCAAAGACAAGGATAAAGAAAGCAATATGTCGGAACCTCCACTCAAACTCCCGGTAAGGAACCGACTGCCTGGAACCTTTCCTGATTGCTTACCTAGTATTGCTCTCGAGTAGTCATCTTCAACTGTTGTTGGAGCTGGGTCCCCAATCACCAAGAAGTGATGAACCATTCAAATGCAAGAATTTGCATTCCACTCCTGCATCAGGGGACAAATCCTACAAGAGAAGATGCCACACATGCATGGGGGAAAACCAGGGAAAATACTACTTAAGCCAGGGGAGCAAGTAAGGAAAGTGAAAATGATACATTGAAGCATGTGGAGACAAGTGCAATGAACACGTGTTGATTCATCATCAACTAAGCCGAAGATCACTTGTCACGTGAAGCTCCTCATGGTCCAATTTCATTCAAGATCAAGCTTCGAAGGTCCTTGAAGAAATCACAAGTCCGATCCAAGATCAAGTGTCCACCACCTTTGAATCAAATTCCGCTCCAGATAAAAGGAGTAAATTCAGATCTTCGATGCAAGTCTAGCAGAAAGTCCTACAACCCAGTTCAAGAAAAATCCTGTGGAAAGTTAACAACAAGAAAAACATCTCTTTCGGCAACGATCAACCTAAATGGTTTCAAATCAGGGGGAGATACTCATCAGGGAGAGCATCCAAAAACAGATCAAGATTTTAACAAGTTAATTAAAGACTTATGTGGGCATCCAAGGGGGAGTGTTGTAAATAGTGGGTATGTATGCCCACATGCACATAGTAAACCCACATGCACATAGTAAACATTTCACAAGTTTAATAGTGTTTTGTTTGCTCTATAAATAGAGCATTACAAGTGTTCAAAAGTTGGTGATAAAAAAGGAAGAATTGAAGATGAATGTGAGGGACTCACGGGAGAGAGAGGAAGAGGAAGAGAGAAAAGAGAGGAAGAAAATAGGAGAGAATAGAGAGTTATCTTTGTATTCTTATTATTCCAGATTATAATGAAAGCATCACTGCTGCCCCGAGGATGTACTCCAGTCACACTGACTGTAGAGAAACCTCGTAAATTTTGTGTCTTATTTTATTTATTCTACTGCACCCATCGTCGATTTTACAACAGTAGCAAAAATGTTCCCCTTTTTCTCAAGCTCATCTCACCTCACCCCTTAATGAAAAATTAAGTGGTGAGAGCAATACCTACCACATAGCTTTGAAATGTTTCACACCTTTTTGCCTTGTAGTTTCCGAAAGGTGGTGTCCCTGAGTGGTTCTGTGATGCCATGGAGGTTATTTGAATCGACATCTCTTCCTGCTGTACTCCATTTTCATCATCCCAAGATTAGAAGCGCGCGCAGGTTAGGCTTATATAAATTTTGCAAGAGAAGAGGTTGACATTGAAGAAAGTAAACTAGGTAAGGGCTGCCTAAAATTGTTTGCCCTTGATTTGTTTCACTAGAAATTACAGGATTATCTCCTCCAATTTTCTCTACTAATTGGTCAAACGCAGAGCTGCTAAAAACTGCAAGATTCATAGTACTGGAAATTTGTTTTAGAATAGGATCTAACAAAGATTACCTTTCCATTTTTGTTCCCTGTCTTCACTGCTTTTAGTTTAAAACAATATGAAATCAAATGTTGCTTTTAATTTAAAACAATATGAAATCAAATGCAGTTAAATTACTATAGCTTGTATTGTAAAATTTAATTTTTTTGGTGCATTAGTCCTTGGGTGACCTAATTGACGAGAGATTTTTCAGTGTCCAGATTACGGAGCAGACCACCACATGTCATTATACAATTTGAAAAAAAAAAAAAAAAAAATTTTCAAGTGTCCCTCCAATTGTATAACGACATGTGGTGTTCCACCCTGTGCTCCAAGCACACTTAGATTTTCATTTCACATGTTATGTAAATACCTTGGGAACATATCTTTAGAGAAGAGAAACTTACCTACAACAGTGATGTCATTGTGCCACTATCTCGAGCCAATCATGCAATGCTATGTAAGGATGCTATTGTAGTGTATCCAAGCATGGCAGTGTATAATTGATTTGAGATACCGTAGTAGATGCATTCCCACTGTATGAAAGTCCTCGTGGAGATGCTCAAAACCTCAAAAACACAATAACGCTGGAAATTCAGATCATTTCTAGATTGAGTGTTGACAACTTGACTCAACAGGGAAAGGAAAATATGACTGACATGGACAAATTGTGGTATGGCATTGTGAATTCCATAATAATATAAGCACTCTTTCAATTGTACTCTCTGTGGTCTTTGTCCAAACCATTTTTTCACGATTCACACCAAGTGTATCTTGTTCTCTTTCATTTCAACAAATTCGGCTGCCCCTTGCTGAAACAAACATATGAGAGCAATATAATGAATGCTGACTTCCCTCTAGGGTTCATGTGTAGGAACTATAAATGGTTAGTCTTCAACAAGGATCACAAACAACATATGTTACATATAACATTTACAAGAGTTGGCATTAAAAAGAGGTCACCCATACCTGAGAACCCATCTGTCCAGCAACAAAGACAGCAGCAACACGAACTGATAGATCTGGTGCAGGATGTGTTTACTGGTAACGCATAAGAATTCTTCTACTCACTCAAGACCTTATGTTCCAATGGTGATAGAACCCTGATTACAGAACGTGTTCTTTGCGAGCAGGGAATCCTTTATTATATTGAACTGAACTTCTCCAACTTCCATCTATCATGATGATTGGATAGCAACTGCTATGAACTGCAGCCATCAGTTTCCTTTGACGTGGAGCAATGCAGGCATCCTTATCATGTCCCATATCCCTTAATTCTAGGAGATCAGTTATTGACATGGCCATGACTCCTAATTGGTTTAAACCCACGTTTAGGTATCCTTATCATGATATGTGTAAGTTCAAAACCTAACATTCTCCCACTTTTGAACTTCCACTTATCATGTTCCTTGTCCAACGTATTAAACCAATCCCTTATGTGATCACTTAAGTCATGTCAACCATACAACAACTCATATCTGCCATGAATAGCTTCAAAAGTTGAACCCCAGAAAATTAGTACTTCATAATTTGTACTAACACTCTGAAATCACATCCCCCAAAACTACTCATGCATGATATTAACAGAGCAAATAGACATATTTAACATGTCTATTATTTACACTCCCACTGATCAAACCAAACATCATTGTCAAGCCTTTGTTTGGCTCCAATGATAAGCCTTTTACAATAACCAGCTCATTAAACCTCGGTTTGATTAGTAATTCATCATTTCATCATTTCAAACACTGCATATATATATGAAACAACATCAAATATGATACAATCATATTCGATCCTTTATCAAACTCCAATGAGTTTGCCTAATGCTTCCAACCAAGCCTCAATTCTGCCTTATGCAGATAAACTAGTCATTGAGTGAATAACCATGACATGCAATTTATGTAACACCTTTGGGCAAGAGACATAAAATATTAGTTATGCAATCTTAATCATGCATCCTTATTTGCATAGCTATTTCACAAAAATTTCAAGTTACAACTCAAATCATGTCTTTGGACAAGGGAACAAAGTTGACTTAAAACTTTTATAAAATACTACACACTATATCACAGTTCAAGCCATTCACTATTTCTTTCTTTTGAAAGATTGGTCTTATGCAATGAACTGTCACTCATAAAATTCAATTAAGAATCCCTTGAACAAAATTTTCTAATAATTCCCACTTTGATGAAGATTTATTCAAACATTTGTTCAAGTATAGAGATTATTAGTGTTGAAAACCAGCATAAAACTTTAGCATTTCAATTTGATTGTAGAAATCATCCAAACGTCAAATGAAAAACCAATTTTCTACACAAGTAAAATCTAATTATAGATTATTTTCACATGTATCAGGTTCAACCTTGCAACCTACCAGCCATATTCAAGTTCAACATAAAGTTACTAAGCTACAATCTACACCAATGGCTATTGCCAATACATACTTAGATATCAAGAAACTGATTTCAATCATATCCCAGATTTCAATCAGATATCGATCATCATTTGCATGACTACCAATTATAGAATGATAAAAGCACAAAGTTTACAATGTTTTAATCTCCAAACCATATATTCCTTTTCCTGCGGTGAATAAAACTTTGGCAACAACATATGGCATCAGAATTAATCATGCTATAGAAAAAACTGTAGCAATCATCACACGAATTTTATACATGCATAAAGCATTAGGATTTCTTATCACAAGTTCATAGTCGAGGTATTCACTGAAGAAGACATGGAAAAATCGTTGAGATGCATGCTTATAACATACCTTTAGTTAAAACTATAAGCAACCATTCATTCTTTATTGTACACCCACCATTATAGGATCTTTTCATGCAATTATATCAAGTATATGGTAGCACACATGCAGTAGCACCATCTGCTGTCTTCTGACAGCACGCATGGGAAAGATTTGTGTAACAAACATGGGAAAGAAGTCTGAAGGTTACACTTTAACAGTAACCACATGGGAATGCTTCTGACAGCACACATGGGAAAGAATGAAGGCATTAGAATGATACCTCACCATCTGCTTCTGCCCGCATAACACAGCAGCGGCACAATCTCAAAACGTGAAGATTCCCAGTCCTTAAATCTATCCTGATACGCCAGTTGAAATCATCTGGAAAACTGTAAGGACTATCTTAAGAAGACATGGAAAACTTGAAACAATCATTAGTGATTGTTAAATGCATATTTATATCACACCTTTGGGCAAGAGATATAAACTGCCATTGACGTTCATTGTATAGCCATCATTCAAGGATCTTATCATGCAATTATTACAAGTCTTTGGACAAGAATATGGCCTGATCTACATGATGCCATACACTGATTAAAACTACCAATAATTTATACATCCCCTTCTTTGGAAAAGAATGTGAACATTTCTTGAGTTTTAAACCACAAACATTCTTCCTTTACTGTAATCGAACAATATTCTTGACATTTACTGCAAACCAAACTGTTAGTATAGTAGCAGAAAAGATAAAACTCAAAGTGATATAGTTCCAACAATAAACGGATCATTATATTGATCACAACAGAAATAGATGAAAACTGCATTCTCACTGCAGCCAAACACATTGCATATGCAGATCATAAAGCCACTTCATCTTCCATTTTTAAATAAATGGGATATAATCATACTAATAAACTAATGAAAAACATCATTTCATTCGTCATGTCCCAGAGCATGCACTCAATCTGTTGTTTAACGAGGAAACTTTACCAGAAGAATTACAGCAGCAGATAGCACACACACTGCAGTATAATTTTACCATACATTCTCGCAATGTTCATTTACACACCATCAACCGGTGCATGAAAATAGTTTATTTTCAACTTTACTTGCATGCACCCAAGGAGATCAAGGAAGAAAAGTGAAATAAAAAACGCATGCTTATGAAGAGAAAAATTTACGAGCATGCAACATAGCACAAAAACAAACCACTCAAAATTTCCCTTCTTTGTAGAATTTGCCTAATTCTGTGTCTTTTCAACCAAGATGAACGCCACATGCAGGTTCTCTAAGCAGAGATTGAGTTTCACAAGTTTGGTGATCTAATCATCTTTTTACTTGTTCTTGCATATATAAACAATCAAGAAACATTACAGGAACTTGCAATTAGAAATTAGGCAATAAGATATCGAGGTAACCATGAACCAAGAAATCAAAATAGTCATAAATAAATGCCTCAAAATAACAAATGAAACTATCATTAACCAAGGCAGCCATGAAGTAGGGAATTAGATGTTGTCATGAATCAAGGCAACAATCACCGATGCTAACATTAGGGGCTAGGTTGAGGCAATTTTCTTCCCCATACAGCAAATATTTCCAGTAAATCATATAGGTATAAATGTTAAGATAATTAAGTTTGAATCCAAGTAGACTAACCTTGCTCTGATACCAAATGTAGGAACTATAAATGGTTAGTCTTCAACAAGGATCACAAACAACATATGTTACATATAACATTTACAAGAGTTGGCATTAAAAAGAGGTCACCCATACCTGAGAACCCATCTGTCCAGCAACAAAGACAGCAGCAACACGAACTGATAGATCTGGTGCAGGATGTGTTTACTGGTAACGCATAAGAATTCTTCTACTCACTCAAGACCTTATGTTCCAATGGTGATAGAACCCTGATTACAGAACGTGTTCTTTGCGAGCAGGGAATCCTTTATTATATTGAACTGAACTTCTCCAACTTCCATCTATCATGATGATTGGATAGCAACTGCTATGAACTGCAGCCATCAGTTTCCTTTGACGTGGAGCAATGCAGGCATCCTTATCATGTCCCATATCCCTTAATTCTAGGAGATCAGTTATTGACATGGCCATGACTCCTAATTGGTTTAAACCCACGTTTAGGTATCCTTATCATGATATGTGTAAGTTCAAAACCTAACATCATGTTCCTTACTCACTATTCATTTTCTTTTAATGCGACGACTTGGAATTGCGTTGGTTGAGAGTGTTCACCTGTGCACCCAAGGTCTCGAGTTTGATTTCCCCCATCCCTAGTATCGGAACCTTGGGTCTCATATTCCTTTCTCCCTAACCCTAAAGTCTTTCTTTGTTGCTTTATTTTTATCCTTTTCAAAAAGAACCCTCTCTTGAGAATGAAACTAATGGATTCATCAAAAGGGTGTGATAACTCATGCAAATTAGATACGGAAGAAGTGAGACTTTGGGACCAAGTGCCCTTAATCTCAGTGACACAAATGAAGTGTCCCAGAAGGAACCTATTTCTTGTTGGCATTTTATGGCAAAACCCCAACCTGCAAGGCAACGGAATCAGACTCCTTAAAGGGAAACCTACCTATTCTTCTCTACCTAAATCCATTGAAACTGAGAGAATGAATTTGCCTTCCTCTCCTTTAATGGGTGCCCCTCATGGCCAACAATAGTTGAGCAACTGTTGGATAAATAAAGCCATGGCTTGTGTCCATTTTCTTTTTCTTTCTTTTTTATAAATATTTTCTATTTTCACCGTGCCTAGGGGGAAAAATTCCACGATCCAATGCAAAAATTATTATATCAGAAATTGTTTGGCCATTTGATTATGCGCATATTTATTTCAGTTATATTCAACTAGATATTTTTTCTTTACACTTTAAAATTTTAAATGACTAAATAGTTTCCAACCTAAATTATTTTTAGGATGAAGAACCTAAGATCTAGACATACAATTTCGACCTCAAAATCACATTGTAGGCCAAGATGGATGTGCATTTTTTTATGAAATAGGGAAACTGCTATGGGAAATCAGAGGATGCCAAAAAATTTAGAAGCTCCTCCATATAAGCCATCAACAAGCAGTTCCAGATTCAAGGCATCGAATCAATGCGACCCCTGCAGAGCCTCAAGCTCTTCTTTCACTTTATCTCCTTCGTTCGGTTGCTTTGTAATTGATAATTAGGATTCATTTCAGAATTGAACAGAACGACGAGCAGCGGTTGTGACTCGCCTCTATTCCTATTCATTATCTGCCACTGTGTTGGAAATTATCACCATATGTCAATATATTATATACTACAAATATACGATATGCTCACATTACAATAGCTACATCATCTCAATAGAATATTTGCACCATCTCAACATTATCGATATCGTAATAAAACCATCTAATATAATATATGTGCTATATATAAAAATGTAATTTAGATATATTTCACCCTATCAATATAATGTCTATATCGTTGTTCTTGTCTATATTTCTATTTTGCATAAACACTTTTAAAATTAGTCTATAATAGCTTATTTCCCAAATGAAGAATATGCATTTTCATCTCGAGTTAAAAGCCTTTGCCTTCCTCAATATTATTTCCTAAAGCTTGGTTCAGAAACAACATTGACAATGTATGGTTATAGTTGAAAAACAGTTGTTAATGAATTCCACACAATAGTAGAATTACTTGAGCGTTCCTACAACCAAGAAAATAATAAACATATTAGACCTTGTCACACTAATGGATGATGAAAATTCAAGAGCTTGACGTTAGAGGAACTGTTGCCTTTCATGATTGAAGGTCAAGTTCTTATATACTGGTAGGATTAAGCTTGAAGATGATTCATTAAGGTACGTGTGACATACTGTAATTGGAGGGTTTGAGACTCGTTATCCCTCCCATTAAGTCATTTGCCGTTTGACTTGGAGAAATGTGATAAGTGGGGCCATTAAGAATCTAGAACGGGGAAGGCTCTTAACCTCATTGGATATCATAGTCTATGATTGAGCCATATAATTTTAAGGATTATCATCGTATCATTGAATTGCATGTACAAAAAAGTTCAAGAATATACACAATTAAATGGATTTATACATAAGAATATACCAAGTAATAAGAAATAACAATAAATTGCATGTACAAAAAGGTTTGAAAATATTCAAAAACTTGTAATGGATTTTTGAATTATGTTCCCAAATTTTCAATGTTATTCTGATTCCAAACATTTCGAATATACTCAAAGTTCTGAATTTAAAAATTGTTATATAATCTGATCTAATTCCAAAACTTTAGAATGCAAATTGAAAACATTATTTCTGATCCGTTCGATTCATCCAAATATTACCCTGAATTGGGCGAGTTCATCTGTTTGGAAGCTTTCAATCCACCTGTCTTAACCTCATTAGGTGATACTCTTTGGTTACTACTGTTCTATTCAGCTTTTTTTTTCTTTGTTTGGATTTGGCAATTCTGCTCATTGCGCATGTACGAAATATATTTATTTTTTCTTTTACAGAATTTTATACGTAGTGGCATGACATGTAACATGCACTGTCCCACTGAGCTGAAGCTTATCCTTCATCAACTCCCTGTCACCGGTTGACTCGTCCTGGTATTAAAACTTTATCTTGATTTGGTAGCCATCTACGGGGGAGCTCCCCAAGCCTCCAACTAAGTAGATTTACATGAACTCGACTAGAACAGTTATTTAAGACATTGTCGACGTACATGACAATTTTACACTACGTTCAAAACTGTAGTGACTTGTAGTTCAAGTAATGTTAAGTAAAAGCGTTAAATAAAATTTGTAGGGGCATGTAGTTCAAGTAATGTTTGGAAAAAGAAATACTGCAAATGAAAATTGTAAACTCTATTGTTTAACTTAAAATCTGTAGGGGCATGTAGTTCATGCAACCTAATTAAAATGAAAATTATAAACTCTATTGTTTGGAAAAAGAAATACTGCAAGTAATAAGTAGAATCATTGTGTAACGTGTCATATTTGAGAATAAAATGAACATTCCCTAGAATCATCTTCTCTCGTCCTTTCTTGTTTTCGTCTTAGTGAATATAACTCCCATATTGAGAATGAAATGAACATTTGTTTGATTTTTCTACTCTCTGGATTCGCTGATTGTTCTACATACTACAATGTCTTGTTACTTAAATGCGGAATTATGTTGCGACGCGGCTTTCATTCATGGTGTTAGTCATGATTTAGGTTTATGGATTAAATTAGGGTTTTATTTGTTTTAGGTTGCATGAGTTTGAATACATATTATGCTATTATGCTAGGTTTTGGTCACGTGGTTTTTTAAGTTATTTGTGCGTCTTGTCTGCTTTAGTTTTTTCAATCTGGTTGTTTCTGCAATCCTTTTGCAATTAGTGTCATGTACACTTTTTAAATCTTATTGAGGTTTTTTTTTTATTAATGCCTATATGATATAAAAAAATATGATCCATCTAGAGCCTGTATAATATTAAAAAAAATGTGATCCATCTAGTCTTAGTGGCATCATAATTTGTAATTTTTCTTTAGTAGTATGTAACACTAAGTGATGCAAAAATGAAAAACCAAAACAATTATGACAATTAAATCTAATTGATAAAACACCACTATAGTTGATTAATGTAAGGTAACGTTGAAACCACATCCTACCTTTGAACTTGACATCTTGGACAATGCTTGATTCCTCCTTGCAAATAATGACAAACTATCCGCTGAGTTTTATATGCATGACATGAACTGATAAAAGTAGTAGGACCAAATTAAATTGTTTTTAATGACAACTGTTTAAAATCATGAAGTGATATAAGTTACGCTTATTTTTTTTTATACGAAAAGCGATACGAGCTACTTTGAAAAGAAACAAATTAATGTGGTTAAAGTCCAACTTCTCTTATTAAAATAAGAAGAATTAATATAACACATGAGAAATGAGACCCAAATAAACAGTTTTTTTAAAACAAATATGATGCTTAGGACAAAAAATCTTTTCGTGTCCAAGTGAAAAAGCAATCTTTATGCATGGAGTTAAAAATAAAAGGTTGAATCCAGCCTTTTAATTTCACATACCGTGACTTACCATCCTTCATTCAAAAAAGAGAAAAAGGAAAAAGTGAAGTGGGAGTCCAAATCAAACCATTCACATCAGTTGTTCAATGTACAAATTGCAACTGAGAGCAACAAAACAAAAACAATGCAATCTAGCTGTCTGTGATTGTTGCATCCAGTTGCAGTAACTCCTAGCTCTGTGTGTGTGTGTGTGTGTGTATACATACATACATACATACATACATACATACATACATACATACATATATATATATATATTGCTATAATGATTAGTAGGAGAAAGGATTTTGGATTTGTGAGGTGTACTTGTGCAATTTTTATTGCTTCTTTGAAAGGGTTTGTTTTGGAGGAAGGAAACCGAGAAAAATAAGGCAAAGGGGGAACCCCTAGCAGTCTGGTTTTTCTGTTCTAGATCGTAGTGTCTTTCCATTTAAAGGCAAGTGAACGCTCTAGTTGTTTTGAAGCATCATTTCCCACTTTGGTCATTCAACCAAAAAGCTTCCTTTCGACCTTTCATGTAAGTTTTTCTCCTTGTTCGACTGCTTGCACAAAGCTAATTTGAAGAAAATACAACAAAGGTTTCTTGTATTGTGAATTATGAAGAGGTTCCGCAGCTCAGATTCATTGGGTGCTTTGGTCTCCAATTTCCCATCAAAAGGTAAAAGAAACCTGAAAAATCCTTTCCAACTTGTTTTTCTCCCAACTTTGGTATTTTAATGATGGATTTTAAGTCTCAATTTTTTTCCATTACTTGTAAATGCAGAGGGGGGGAAGCTTGCAAAGGACAACTATGGTTATAGCAAGGAGTTGCAGGCAATGTTAGATTCGTTAAACCAAGAAGATGTTGGGGAAGAAATGTCAGGGAAGAAAAGGCGGTTGAATTCGGAGCAAGTCAAGGCATTGGAGAGAAACTTTGAGGTTGAGAACAAGTTAGAGCCAGAGAGGAAGGTCAAACTGGCTGAGGAATTAGGCCTGCAACCGAGACAAGTGGCAGTTTGGTTTCAAAACCGCCGCGCACGGTGGAAGACTAAGCAGTTGGAAAGACACTACAGCATCCTCAAAACCGACTATGATGGTTTAAAGCTCAACTTTGATAGCCTTGAGAGACAGAATAAAGCTCTTGCTGAAAAGGTTCATATTAGTGAAACACATTTTGTTTGCATATTTTTCAAGAAAAATGATTTCTGCAAACCCATTTTTTCGTTCTGCTCACCCTGTTTAATTACGTTCCTTGATCCTCCTTCATTTACTCAGTCTAAAAGTCCGAAATAAACAACGGTGTGCAGAAAGAAATTCACTTCTCTTTTTCTAATGGAATCTTCGTATTTTTTGCAGCTAAGGCAGTTAAAAGCAAAACTGTGCGGTGAGAGTGCAGAGAGGAACGATTCTGTGAAGGAAGAATCACCAATTTCAATGTGCAAAAGCAGTGAAAATTTAGAGGTGGATTTAATCAAGAACTTGAAATTCAAAGATGGCTCATCAGATAGTGATTCAAATGGCGTTCTTTTGAAGGAAGAGAGCAATGGAAATTCATCTCTTGGATTTAATAATAATAGAAATTCAATTTCTTCAAATTCCATGGTGAATTGGTTTCAATTATCAGACTCCAGATCAGTGGGTGGAAAAGGGTTTCAAGCTCAGACTGTGAGGATGGAAGAGCAGAGTTTTTTCAGCACAGATGAGTCCTGCAATTTCTTTTCAGTTGATCAAGCTCCAAGTCTTCATTGGTAAATCTGCTGAGCAGTAAAAATAGTTGGACCTTTATTTAAAAGTTTTTTAATATGATCTAATAAAAATTGAATTTTGCAATTTAGGAGCAAAAATATCCAAGGTAAAGCTTTCTATTGGCCACATCAACAAATTATTAGTTTGCACATTTTCTGCTTAATTTTAAATTATAGTATTGGACTTTTGGTGGAACTGCTGTTAAAATTTGAAAGTTTCTTTTCATTGCTTGCACACTTTTATTTCTGGTCATCAACGTGTATAAATTAAACGAACACGGCAAACATGATTTAATATTGGTGAGCAAGAGGGGACAAATAATGTGTATATCATTTCTCTAAAGTTTCTTCTTAAGTTTCTCACATGATTGTTAACCAAAGTTACAATGTTATAAAATCCGAACTCTGCAATGTGATGCATCATACAAAGGTGGTACAAACTACATATTTAGTTGTCAACTTCTCACTTCCATGAGATTCTGCAGCTCACTGACTGCTCTGCAAAGGATTAAACAACACTACCAAGTTGGCATGTAGACATAAAGCTGCCTTCTTTTTTTCAGGAAAACTAATGAAAAGGGTTTGAAAACTTTGAGTTTTAATGATAATGACAAAATAAAGGGTAAAATGAATAGTACCAAGTTTGACTTTTTAGTGTAAAAATATGGTTTTTCGTTAAAGTGAACAGTACCGTGAGCTTTTCGTTAAAACTCCAAGTTTTTTTCTTCACGTATTCGTGTTTTGTTTTATGAAATGAGTGTCTCACTTTTGTTACATCACGTTTTGTTTTATGAAAGGAGTGTCTCACTTTTATTACATCACGTGCATAGCATGCGCAACCATAAATATATAATAACCATTTTATTCAATACTACGCACATAATGTAGCAGACAGCCATTTCATTTTTCTATAAATTGTAGACTCCATTAAGTAGTATTTCAGTTACATAACAGCAATATGTTCCTACCCAGATGACCCTTTTTCAATTTCTCTCTTTTTCTTTTTTATTTGCGATGGGAGACTATCAACCCATGTGGTTGGTGAAAAAGTATTATCCTGATCAACATCTAACACATGGAATTGCAAGACTACTGAGTACTGAGGCAGTAGCCCCTTTTCTACAAGCGGTACCACTCCCTAAAGATAGAGGTGACCCACTCACAACATTGACAAACCACTGCCCTTAAGTTAAATTGTCCTTGACTACATTCCAAAGGTAAATGCATGTGAGTTTGCATTCGGGAAAATGATATCAGAATCCTTCGTGTGTGGGTGTGTGACTGTATTTTGGCATTTACTCATGCTTAATTGAAGTCTAGTTGTTAATACATGTTAGTGTAGGAGTCGGCAATTGAATTTTGGCCGTCAATGAGTTTCGTATAAGACTAAAATGTACTTAGGATAAAAAATTCCTCTTGTGCAATTGAAGGCGAGTCATTAATGTATGTTAGTCTATAAGAGGGCGATTGAGTTTGGCCGTTGATGCATATAGGTTTCGTATTAATATGAGCTTCATAACAATTAAAAAGTTCCCACTCGTAAATGAAGTCTGGTCGTTAATGAATGTAAGCTTCATTATAGAACTCACTTGCATTTACATTCAGAAAGCCTAAACTCTAAACTATTTATGAGTATGTGAATGACTGATTCTAGCAGTTGCCTTCCTCCTACTACTACTACTACTACTTACATAAAAAACCAACCAATGGAGTGCATGACTGATGACGGATTGGTGTTATTTTAGACGTAGGAAAGTTAAAAGAAGGAAGCATGATCATTTTTATTAAGAGAAGTGATCGGAAAGTCGGTAATTCAGAAGTTAAAAGATTATTGGTTACTACCATATTCCAAAAGCGAATGTTTTGGATTCTTCAAGTTGTTCGGATTAACGCTACTTTGATTTGGCGTCTTAGTTTTGTGTTCTTAACATATGAATTTGAAGAAACGCTATTGTAGATCTCGTTATTATCCTGGAATCCAAATGTTATGAATCTAGAACTAATACGTCAAACCAAAGTGACATTAATCCGAACAACTTGAAAATTTTAAAAATCCACTTTTGAGATGTGCAAAAGTAAATAATATTTTAACTCGTGACTTACTAATTAAAAAAATTAATCACTTTTCTCAATTAAATGACATTTTCTTCTTTTTAACTTTTACGCATCTAATATAACTGCAATTTCTATGATCGGTGGCTGGAATTAAATTCCCAAAGAGGAAGTGAATTCATTGAATTGAATGGTAGATTTGATTTTTTACCTCCACGGGAGAGTAGGTTTTGTTCTGATTAAAAAAACTGGTGGAGTTGGAGAAGACACAAGTCCTTTTCCCACTTTTTCGCTCACTTTAGGTGGGAAAGAGACAGACCAAAAAGCTGCTGTGACTCCTATCTCCTCTCCATGTCTCGATCATGTCAGAGGTGGGCTCATGTGCGTCATCCATGTTTGACTGGTAATGCACCCTATGGAATCTAGCTAACCCCAAAAGGTGAGAGATTTTCCATATGACAGCCAATCTCTGCGTGTTTCCTTCTTTCCGGTAGTGTGTGTGTATGGTAATCCCTATGAAACCTCCCGAAATACCCTTCCTTGATTTCTGTGCTGTGTTGTGACATGCAATGCAAATTGCAATTGCAAGGGTCCCATTTTACATTATTCATGCATGGGCACCCGCACTTCAGAGCAATTTTAGGCTCTTAGACTTCAATCTTGGTTAATCTTGCCCTTAGAACTTATTTCATGAATGGGATTGTAACTTGATGAGGTCCATGAGGATTCTGGTCTTAAGAAAGAGAATAGGAGACTCGTTACATGTAAAAAGAGCAAAAATGTATCAATATTGTGTTTCTTGGTCTAGTGGCAAATTTAGAATAAAATTCTTGAGGAGTCAGTGAGAAAATTGTGTGTGGACGCAAAATTTTGTAGCGGAAACAACATATAAATTGATATTATGGCATTTCTTCGAATAGTTGGTGAGCTAGTTATATGTTGAGCCATGTTGCGCGGCTATTGACATTTGCATACAACTTTCGTATGAGTCTGTAAATAGAGGTCGACAAACGACAAGAAAGTTTGTCGATATATGCTAACAGCTATGCACACAAAGGTGATGCCAAGCAGTGTTGAGTCTTACAAATGCGTTTTGTCAAATATCTTATGTGCATGGAGTGGTTAACGTCCGAATGATCAAGGGTTCACTAGATTCCCAAAACCTTTTTCAAGAATCAACTGGCCACATTGATCTCATCGTGAACCCGTCACTGTACTAGCCTTCTCTGTATCTCTAGTCACATACAAAAAGATAGGAGAACAACTTGTTAGACGTAAATTACTCTAAAGGCCAACGACTGGTTTTAATGGCATCCGCTAACTTAATATTAAGTCCAACGTACTCCAAACCCAAACAGATCTCCTAGAACATGAGGTTAGTATACATTTTTTTGTCACTTCAGTTTCTTTTTCGATCAACTATTTGTCGCTTTAGTTTAACCCCAAAAACCCTTCCTTGATTTCTCTGCTGTTGTGACATGCAAAGCAATTAAAGGGGTCTCATTTACATTAATCATGCATGGGCATCTAGACTAGAACAGTTTTAGCATCTAATCTTATTAGTTTACGTTATCCTTTGAAAATTTTGCATTTAGAATTAAATTGCAACTTGATGAGGATCGATTTTGGTCTCGAAAGAAAGGGTTCACGAGGAAACATGTTACATGTAAAAGTAGGGTAAAAATTTACCAATAACGAGTTTCATTTTCTTTCTTTACATCTCTTAAGAAAGCAAGTAATACGTAAGTTATGTAGACAATTGGGTTGATGACATGAATATTGGCACGGACGAAACTAATTTTAAGTCCAAAGTACTCCAAGCACAAATATTGTTCCTATAAGCTATAGCAGTTAGATTATTCTCTGAATATATAGAATAATTTGTCACTTCAGTATATTTTAGTATGGCACATATCACTTTAAACATACCACATGCAAATGGGGCACTATATTAGAACTTGTTACCCTTTGGCACTTGTTTACGATCCTAATGGAGAAAAACATGCTATAATACTTTTATATATTTGTTGTTAATACAATTAATGGGTAATTATTAGGGACCCTTATCACAATGTAATAGTAGTCCACACTACTCGGCACATACTTATGGTGACAAATATCCAATCTGAACGGTGATTTCTTGTTTGACCGGACACCTGCTCACTTGGACACTTGCTCATTTGGATACCTATGAGCTCAGACACCCATTCTTTCGTTCACTTATGAGATTGGACACCCACAAGCTTGGACACCCTTGAGCTTGGACCCCGACTCACGGACCCAACTCAAAGACCCTACTTATGGCCTCGACTCAAAGACCCGACGTGTGGACCCTACACATAGACCTAATATGCGAACCCGACAAGCGGACCCGAGTCATGTCGAGTGTTAACTCATATTGAGCGCACACTCGCATAGACGCATACTCACAATGAGAAACGCCAAAGCTGAGCCGTCTCGCAACAAGCATAGCCCCCAACCGAGAAACCGCCTTGCTGCGAGCACTGCCTCTAGCCGAGTAGCCTCGCAACGTATGCTACATCTAGATGAGTATTGCGTCACATTGAGTAATGCCTCATGTCGAGTACCGGTTCTAGATGACATCCAGTCATTTTGGCCAGCACATGGATTGAATTTGAAGTCTCCAGCCAAAAGACTATCTTGACTGAAAATTTGGGGGACTCATGTTGTACCATATATTGGGCCTCGGTATTTCGTTACTTAGCCCATGATTCATGTAAGAGGGGAGGAAATCCTTATTCTATAAAAGGGTCCCTCACCCTCACTTTAAGGGAGAGCAAGGAGAACAAACCCTAGCCTCTATAGTATACATGTACATTGTAACCCTCAATTTACATAATGAAACCTGAATCAACACCAGTGTGGACGTAGTCCCAACTTGTGGTGAACCACAATATATCTTCGTGTTCTTATGCGTTTGTGTGATTCACGGTTGAATTTACGTTGGTACAAAATCAATCTAATTTTGTGCATCAAAATAGGTAATGCGATTCATGATTCAACTTGCGAAAGAAACCCAGTAATTAACCCATAACTTGTTGGTTGGGCAAAAATTAAGAGCCTTTGCTGTGGGGTTATAAAGAAGAGATAATTTCCCTTTTCGTTTCTTTTCTTTTATTTTCTACACATAATTAGTAGATTAATTAATTAATTTTGTGAAAAGGTTGGTTTATATGGTTTAAGTTTCATATATCAAAAAACTATGAACTATATATTTTATGTTGTAGGCCTATTTGAATGAACGATTTAAGGGTTTAGAGAGAGAGAGGGGCCGGCGGTATTGAGAGAGAAGAGGGAGTGATTTAATTGTAAGGTGTGTTTGATTCACGCCATTGTGCCTTTATTTATACTAGTAGGATAGGTAAAACCCTTTTCCCTTTAGGATTACAACATTTAATAGGTAATCAACTCCTAATAGGAATATAAGATACATTCCCATATCTACTAGGATTTCCATTATCATATTCCTATTCTAAATATGAATGCAACACTCCCCATTGAGTGTGTAAATACTCAACAAACCATCGCATCAGATCTTTAGCAGATAAGGTAGAATAGTTGATAAAGTCATAGGCACAACGGGTGATCGCGAGTATCAAATTTAAGGAAGTATGCATTTGTAGTAAAACTCACAAAACCTCACTATGGTAAAACCCAAGGCATGGGGAAAACCCATAGACTAAGGAGAAAAGTGAGAAGTATGCATAATGTCTAAAACAAACGTCAAATATGATGGAAGTAGTGAACTCAACGGAGTATGGTCATCCCAGGATGGGTGCCTCGTTAAAACCTCGTTAGGTAGCAAAAACCCAATGGGAAAAATGCTCCTAATCATAGGAAAAAGAGTACATTAAGATCATGTGAGTATGCTTATAGATACTCCCCCTGAGTTAGACTTAACTTTAAAATAAGAGAACTACAAGAGATTCAACTCAGATAATTTACGCATACCGATTCTTTGGACGAGCTTTTGAAAAGTAGACTTGGGTAATGACTTAGTGAAGAGATCGGTCAGGTTGTCCTGGGAACGAATTTGTTTGACTTCAATATTCTGATGATGTTGCTGCTGGTGTGAGTGAAAGAACTTTGACGCTATGTGCTTGGTGTTGTCTCCCTTGATGTATCCCTTCTTTAACTGCTCGATACATGTTGCATTGTCTTCCAAGATCGTCGTAGGAATGTCAATGACTGATGTAAGACCACTAGTGCTTCGAATATGTTCCATAACTTTTCTCAGCCAAAAGCGTTCACGCGATGCTTTATGCAGGGCGAGAATCTCAGCATGGTACGACGAAGTCACAATTAACATTTGATTGGTAGACCTCCAAGATATAGCGGTGTCTCCAACTGTAAAGACATAACCCGTTTGAGAACTTGCCCTATGTGGGTTAGACAGATATTCAGCATATGCATAACCAACAAGCCGAAAATTAATCCGAGAACCATAAGGGGCGGCAACACTTGAAGATTCGTGGGTATAGAACAAGCATAAATCCGTTGTAACCTTGAGGTAGCGGAAAATGTCTTTAACATCATTCCAGTGTCTGCGTGTGGGCACATTGTTGTATCTTGCCAAAAGATTAACAACAAAGGAGATGTCGTGTCTAGTGCACTGAGCCAAGTACAATAAAGCCCTAATTGCTCTTAGGTAAGGAACTTCGGGTTCCAAAATCTCTTCCTCATCCTCCTTTGGACGGAAGGGATCTCGTTTGGCATCTAGAGTCCGAACGACCACGAGTGTACTCGAAGGCTTCGCTTTATCCTCATTAAAACGACGCAACACATTTTGGATGTAGTTCGATTGATGTACTAGGATTCCATCCGAACAATGCTCGATCTCCAGGCCGTGATAGTATCGAGTTTTCCTAAGATCCTTCATCTCAAATTCTAATTTCAAGTGTGCAGCAATTTCCTAAAGCTATGCGGGAGTCCCAATGAGGTTCATGTCATCGACATTGTTTGTACCATACTTGACCAATCCCGAAACTACTGAGCACCGGTCAACGTTATACCGTCAAGGACCCAGAAGAGTTTCCCTCCAACCAGGAGGCCAATCACAGCGCGACACGTGTCGACATCAGAAGCCAATCATAGCGCGACACGTGTCGACATCAGAAGCCAATCACAACACGACACGTGTCAATGTCAGAATGAAACTAGAAACTCTCTTCTATAAATAGAGATCATTCTCTCACAATATTTCCTAATGTCATTTGTACTAAATCATTCACTAGTACTCGTTGAATGAGAGCTTGAACCTATGTACTTGTGTAAACCCTTCATAATTAATGAGAACTCTTCTACTTCGTGGACGTAGCCAATCTGGGTGAACCACGTACATCTTGTGTTTGCTTCCCTGTCTCTATCCATCTACATACTTATCCACACTATTGACTGGAGCAATCTAGCGAATGTCACAAACTTAACACTTTCTGTTGTACCAAAGTCCTCACTGATTTTGTGCATCAACAGACATAAACTACAACGATTGCAAATCCAGAATGTGACTTCTTTATGAACACACATGGACATAATGGGTAGTTCACATAACCTTGACTTGTCAAATATTCACTCAGACGGTTATACCATCTGTATTGTTTCAATCTGTAGAGTGACCTTCTCAACCTAATTGAGAGAGTGTTCCGTGGTCTAAAACTATTTGAACCAATCAATGGAAGTCCTTCTTGCCAGCTTGCAACACCAGCCCATGTGGTTGTGGTGTCCCCCTGCCCGCATTGCACTGGATACCGCCCCTTATAGGCCCCTTATTTCACATGCACCTCACCGCACCGGATCAGCCCCTGTATGGGCTCTTGTTGATTTGTGTGTATGGGCCTTCTATCATTCAACTTGCTTCTACAGCCCCATTTCGTGTGACGCTAGGCCTGCCTGCAGCTAGGCTCGTGCCTCTTCCATTATAGATTTGGGCCTGGACCCCAAATTTGTGGGCCACCAAATTTTATTGCCTATTTTTAAGCCTTATGGGTATATATATATATATATATTTTTTTTTTTTCATCCAACCTATAATTTTGGCCCGAAGACCTACTTGCATATATTTGTTGCATATTTTTGTATATATATGTGTTTGTTTGCAGGTATTATGAACCTAAAGTTCATAAACTTTTCTCTAAAAAAATTAATTGAATGGATTTAAGTTTTCAAACTTTTATGCTTGTGATCGGTTCAATTAATTTTATTATAGGTATGACTAGTAGGAAAGTTAGTTATCTAGTAGATAGTGCAACCATGCACACTGTTTTGCCTGAACGCATCTATTTCACCAACTTCGTACCTAAGAATGCATCTCTGACAACCCTCAGGTCTATCCAACCTAATCGAAAGATACAAAATCACTCATACAATGTTGTCCAATGACACTATTTTGACCATTCAAGAGGCATTTTATTCTTCACGTTCCGGAAGAACGTTGTTGAGCATTAAAGATATTTGAGACAATAATTAGATAATAATTACCACGTTGAAACCTATGTAGAAAATGGAGTTGAATTTTTGTGCATCACTTCCTACGAATATGGCCAGAAGCGTATTCTAGAAAAGATGAAGTGTATCCCGAGTGGTCTGTATATGACGGCCGTACAGAGAACCACTATGCGGCTGGCCCTACCTCTGGGACCGGGCATGAAATTACACTTTGGCATGATCGTTTGGGACATCCTGGACGAACAGTGATGCATCGTATCCTCAAATCATCACATGGGCATCCACTAACCCGAAGTTGAGTTTCGATTCAAGGAATCACATGTTAAACCTGCTCTATGGGAAAACTTATTATTAAGCCTTCTTATGACAAGATTCGTTTAAATCCTCCTATTTTCTACAGAGGATTCAAGGGGACTGTAATACCTTGAAAATTTAAAATATATGAATATGTGGAGTAAATCGAGAATAAATAGATTTATGGTTATGAAAATTTGATTAGAGAAATTTTAGAATTTTGTTTCCAGGATTTATTATAATTTACGCATGAAATTACACTTTGGCATGATCGTTTGGGACACCCTGGACGAACAGTGATGCTTCGTATCCTCAAATCATCACATGGGCATCCACTAACCCGAAGTTGAGGTTCGATTCAAGGAATCACATGTTAAACCTGCTCTATGGGAAAACTTATTATTAAGCCTTCTTATGACAAGATTCGTTTAAATCATCCTATTTTCTACAGAGGATTCAAGGGGACTGTAATACCCTGAAAATTTAAAATATATGAATCTGTGGAGTAAATCGAGAATAAATAGATTTATGGTTATGAAAATTTGATTAGAGAAATTTTAGAATTTTGTTTCCAGGATTTATTATAATTAATGCATGAAATTACACTTTGGCATGATCGTTTGGGACACCCTGGACGAACATTGATGCATCGTATCCTCAAATCATCACATGGGCATCCACTAACCCAAAGTTGAGGTTTGATTCAAGGAATCACATGTTAAACCTGCTCTATGGGAAAACTTATTATTAAGCCTTCTTATGACAAGATTCGTTTAAATCCTCATATTTTCTACAGATGATTCAAGGGGACTGTAATACCCTGAAAATTTAAAATATATGAATATGTGGAGTAAATCGAGAATAAATAGATTTATGGTTATGAAAATTTGATTAGAGAAATTTTAGAATTTTGTTTCCGGGATTTGTTATAATTTACGTCGATAAGTGGAAAAGACGAAAATACACTAAATGTAATTTTACGAGGATGTAATTTGTTCTCATATATTTTATCGTATTTCTTGATATAATTGGATAGAGCTTGACCCTACAAAAGCGTGGGCGAAAACCGTTTGGGAATCGGAGTTGGAACGAAGAAATTAAGGGCTTTAAATAAAAAAAATAAAAAAAGTCTGGAAGCTGCCTGATGGCAGCGTGAGAGAGGAGGAAAAGGAGTGATGCGGGGGAGAAAAAGGGGAAGGGGGACCAATCGGGTAAAGAGAAAAGAAGGGAAAATGAGGGAGAAGTGGGAGATAGAACTGGATCCCTTATGACCTGCCGACCCGACCTGGCCGGATTTTCCTATTCTAACCACCGTTAACAACGGGACCGATGTCAAAATGATCATTACTTCGAACTCAATCATTCTCTTTCCCATTTTCACCGGAAAAATTTATGAATTTGGGTGGATTTCAAGAGAAACAGTACCGGGGAGGGGTGCAACGGTTTTGGCTTCGATTCACCAAAATCTGAAGCTAACTTCGTCTGTCACCACCACCAATAGTCTTCCCTCAATGTCAGGAACAAAGCCCAAGCAATGTTTGGAGTGTCGGAGTTTGTTTTGAGGTCGAATCGAGAACACCTATTTCTAGGATTTTTGGCAGTCCAAGGCTGATTTCAAGTGTTTCCTGGACGAATTGGACTTCAGCCTAGGTATGAAGGTTGTTCCTCTCATTGAACTCTACTTGCCTGTAAAACTTGGTAAATTTTAGAGTTAGTCGAAAAATTGGGTTTTCGTTCGTCAAAAACCGCCACCTGCGCCGACGCTGCCTTTTCATGCAGATTTTGATATTTTAAATTCGTAATTGGTACCCATTTGAGGTGATTCAATTGTGAAAGTAAATGTTGAATATTTCCATTTCTAGATTATTTTTGGAAATGGATAAAAGAATGAATGGTGAACTAGAAAAGGCTTGATCCCGCATCAAGGGTACGTAGGCAGTTTAACAGGGGTTAGATGTAGCCTTAAATAATTAAGATTAATCTTTTGTTGGGAATTTGATTGAAGAAGTGAAATTTTAGTGAATTATTTGAAAATCTAATCTTATGTTTTTGGTAAGTAAATTCTGTTTATAGAGTTTGTGAGTGTTTAAGAAATTTAAATAAAGAATTTTGATTAATACTAGTTAGTTAAACAAGAGTTTAATTTTGGCCTATCACCGAAATTTGTATCTGAAATAAAATTTTCGGGTCGGGGCGTTACAGGGACATTTGTGAACCGTTCACCCTCAACACGAACCTTGTAGATATTTTATGGTTTTGGTTGTCACTTCCACACGTTGGTCACACGTATGCTTGTTGTCCACAAGGAACACTGCATTCTGCAAACTATTGGCTCAGGTTACCAAGCTCGGGGCTCACCACTCTGATTATCCAATCAATCTATTCGATTGGATAATGTTGGAGAATTCACATCTAAAACTTTTGATGACTATTGCATGTCAGTTGGGGTTGAAGTTGAACATCTAGTACCCTATGTTCACACCCAGAACGACCTAGCAGAGGCATTCATTAAGCGTTACAAATGATTGCTCGATCATTGGTCATACTTACCAAGTTCCCGATCGCTGCTTAGGGCCATGTAATATTGCACGTAGGCATGTTGGTCTGCTTGAGACCTATTGCGACCCAACCATATAGTGCCCTTCAGTTGGTTACCGAATATGAACCCGACATATCGCATCTACGTATTTTTGGTTGTGCAGTCTATGTGCCGATTTCGCCGCCCTTACGTACAAAAATGAAGCCTCATTGAATGATGAGAATCTATGTCGGATATGATTCTCCTTCAATCATTCATTGCTTAGAACCTTTGACAGACGATCATTTTAGCCGATCCATGTATATTAGCAGCTAGCCAATCCTCTGCCCTTACACAAAAGCGTGGCAAACCATTTGGTTCAAATGATTCACACCCATGGAAGAGAAAACCCACTGCACAGGTTATGATGAGCCTACCATGAGTTCGATTGTCACCTACTCATTCTATCCAACTCATGAGGAAATTATAAATTACTGAAACATCCTTGAAGAGACAAATCCACATCCCAAGAATCTTGAGATTTCGGTCCATTATGCTAGCTTGGATGATGTTTGGTGTAGAAATGAGATTATCATCGATGATGCATTAGCATATGCAGTAGCTACTGAGATCATGTTGAGCGATGACATTGAACCTCGTTCCGTTGATGAATGTCGACGTAGAACTAATTGGTCAAACTGGAAACAAGCAATCCAAGTCGATCTCGATTCGCTTATGAAACGTAAGATGTTTGGACCTGTAGCTCATACTCCTCCACATGTGAAGCCCGTTGGCTACAAATGGGTTTTCATTCGGAAACGTAAAGAGAATAAAGAAATTGTGTGTTACAAAGCTCGTTTTGTTGCGCAAGGCTTCTTACAACACCTTGGGATTGACCATGACGAAACTTATTCACCCTGATTACTTTTCGCTACCTTATCAGTTTGGTAGTTTCTAAAAAACTGAGGACATAGTAACTGCGTATCTCTATGGTGATCTTGATACGAAAATCTATATGAAAGTTCCCAAATGACTTACATTGGCTGGATCAAATATTTTCAAACCCTGGAACACACTCTCAATTCGGTTGAGGCGTTTACTCTACGGTTTGAAGCAATCCGGAAGAATGTGGTATAACTGTTTGAGTGAGTATTTGACTAATCAGGGATATGTGAACAATGAACTAAGCCCTTGTGTGTTCATTAAGAAGTCACATTCCGATTTTGCGATTGTTGCAGTTTATGTCGACGATATGAACCTCATCGGAACTCTTGAAGAGAACAGAAATGCATCTTAAGTCGGAATTTAAGATGAAAGATGTAAGAAAGACTCGATACTATGTCGGTCTTGAGATAGAGCACCATTCGGATGGAATCTTAGTACATCAATCGAACTAAACCCAAAAGGTGTTGCGCTGCTTTAGCTAGGATAAAGCAAAGCCTTCGAGTACTCCTATGGTCGTTCGATCGTTAGATGTAAAACGAGATCCCTTCCGTCCGAATGAGGATGATGAAGAGATTTTGGAGCTTGAAGTTCCTTATCTTAATGCGATAGGTGCTTTATTGTACTTAACTCAATGCACTAAACCCGACATCTCCTTCGCTGTTAATATTTTGGCAAGATTCAGTAATGCACCAACACGCAGACAATGGACTGGTGTTAAAGACATCTTCTGTTACCTTAAGGGTACTACGAATTTGGGTTTGTTTTATTCCTACAGATCCTCGAGTGATGCCGCACCTCCTTATCTCGAATCAATTATTGCCTTGTTGGTTATGCTAACGCAGGATACTTATCTAATTCGCACAACGCACGTTCTCAAACGGGTTATGTCTTTACCTTTAAAGGCACCATAATCTCTTGGAGGTCAACTAAACATACCTTAGTTGCCATTTTGTCTAACCATGCTGATATTCTCGCCTTACACGAAGCAACTTGGGAATGCTTCTGGTTGAGAAAAGTTGTGGGCCATATTCGAAGCTCCTGTGATTTTTGACCCGTTGTTGGCTTCCCGATGACGATCTATGAAAACAACACAGCATGCATCAAACAGCTTAAGAATGGTTACATCAAAGGAGACAACACCAAGCACATTGCGCCGAAGTTTTTCTTCTCACATCAACAACAAGAGTATCAGAAGATTGAAGTTATGCAAATTGGTTCACAAGATAATCTGGCCGACCTCTTCACCAAATCACTACCGAATGCGACATTTCAGAAGCTTGTTCAAGGAATAGGTATGCATAAACTTTCTGAGTTGTAACATTGTTAGTTCTCTTTGGAATTATGTTAAACTCAGGGGAGTATCCTGAAGTATACTTGCTTGATCTTAATGTGCTATTTTCCCTACGATTAGGAGCATTTTTCCCTTTGTGTTTTTGTTACCTAATGAGGTTTTGACAAAGCACCCACCTTGGGTTGATCATATCCCTGATGACATCCCATAGACGTTTCATTTGATTTTGCATTTCTCACGCATTTTTTCTTAGACTATGGATTTTGTCCCTACTCGGGTTTTTGCCATAGCCATTGGTTTTTTGTGAGACTTAGTTCCATATACAAGTTCCTACCTTATTTGAGACTAACGTGTTCCCATAATCAGTGCCGACGAGTCGACTTCCTCAACTCTACATGATGCCGACTCTACTTGAGTATTTACACACTCAAGGGGGAGTGTTATAAACTTTGTATTTAAGTATGATTGTGTAAATCCTAGATTATATTTTATTCTTGTTATTCTTCCCTATTAGGACTTGTATTCCTTGGATGAGAAAGATTCTTCCTTCCCTTATTACTATAAATAAAGGTACTGCGTAGGAGGAATAACACATCCTCTACACAACACTACAAACACATCTCTCTCCACTCTCTCTCTCTGTCGTGCCCTCTCTCTCTCCCTTGTCAGTTAAATATAGGCCACAACATTAACTGGTTAGTTGTTAGTATTGTTGAGACCATGCTCCTTAGTTGGCAATAAGTATGGGGCAGTTTGTGTTTACATGTCTATGTTCGTGTCAATACAAATTTGATACAAACACAGTTACGATCAATTTAAACATGACGCAATTATTTGTTGAGTCATTTTATTTTCAAACTCAAAATAACAAAATTTATGAATGTGCTACACGATAATGACACGATTCACTTGTTTAATGTTCAATAGTACAAGATTACCTATAAAGTATATTGTTTACATCAAATAAAAGGTTAAACTTGAAATTTCACCTTCAATTTTATTGAGTTATTTTGTGTTACATGGGTTAAATGAATCATACAGTAATTAATGGGTTACACAATTACGTATCAAAATGTGTTATTTTCATATTAAGTTGATTGACCCGCTACACGAACTGTTTATTAGCAATATTAAACAGTTTGACATGCTTGTTATATGAACGTGATTATGACAAACCTAAATTCGTTTATTTCGTCTTATTTTCGATTTGGCTTGCCCATCATGTTCGAAATTGTCACCCCAACTAATAGGCACAAAAATAAGGTTAAGATTAAATTACATGCATGAATATTTTGATATTATAATACAAGAAAAAAAAGAGCCTTTTTATTATTATTTTGAGGATAAATACTCCACCTTTATCCATATTTTACAGTAACTCTGAAGTTGGTGTACACTAAATAGAGAAAAAATGAACCTCGATCACATGAACTAGCTCCACATCTTGTGCAATTGATCAAGGCTCCCAAAGCCGGCGTAGAGTCAATTACTTGATGTCGTCTAAGTTTACAACTCATTCTACCGTCCTCCCACCAACCAAACTTCACTCAAAAGCCAAGTCAGATTCGAACCTGGTTCCGAAGAGTAGGGTTTCTAATAGATTTTGATAGTAAAAAATGAGGAGAAAGCCCAACCCACTTAGGTTACAGGCCTGGGCCATTTTATATTTGCTCACTCTCTCCATTTCCTGTTCTCTGGTTTCATTCTTTTTTCTGGCTTTGAAAAACAGAAAAGACCTAAACCCTCTCTGGCACTCGTTTGCACGACAGCTTCAAAGTCCGAACCTCACTCCTCAGCCCTCTCAGGTACCTTCTACTATATCCGCCATTGTTTTTGTTTAGTCTGCCTCAGATTTTGAATAACATTGCTCACTCTGTAAGTCTGTGTGGGTCAGTGAATTGAATCCAAAATCTGAATTGGGTCAGTGAAAAAGCTTGAAATCTCATATATTTCTGAAAATTTCCATCTGAAATAAAAAAAACTTGGACTGGGTCCAGGCTACAAATTTGAATGTTATCGGTAATTGAATCTGCCGTTCGTAGTTCCGTGGATCTGAATCAAATTTGTAGTCTTGCTGCGCTTCCGGGAATGATTGGAAGGTGTTTGAGGATTTTTCTGTTTGGGTGATATTGTTGTTTGCTAAACTGAAATGTCTTGTATGCAACAAAAAATAAAAAATAATGGCGAAAGATGAATTGATGTTCGATATATGACTTATTGAGAACAACGCATCATGATATGGCATTCATTTGTACTTCTTTCATTCACCCATAGAATTAGTTTACGGTTTTTCATACGGCTATGTAACTGTGGCTTTCAGTATGGGTTGCCGGGATTCAAGAATTGATATGGGTTTTGAGTGATAGTCAAATTCTAGGGCATGAGCAGAATAGCGGGAATAGGGGGACTGTGTGTTTCATAAGATATCAGCAGTTATCCGCAAATCGCACCCCGGGGGGATTTGAAAATGGAATACACATTAGGATATATAACCTCTGATGTTATATCACGTATAAATAGCATCGGCGATATCATTTGACATATAAGACTGTCATTTAATTTTTCGATGCCTATTTGCTTTTCTGATGCCTATGCAGTGTTGTCATAGACCAAATTTCTAGTAATGTCTTCTCTGCCCAGAAGGAAAAAAATATAGTGGAAGACGAATTAATATTTGATGTGTCGTAGTGAGAAGAATTCATCATATTATTGCTGTCATTTGTTCTTTCATTCTCCCATAGAATGATTGTCTTAATATAAATTAAGTTATTTTAGTATTTTAATTTTTAATATACTTTAGTTGTATAGACAATAATGTATGACACAACTTTCAAAGTAAGAAAATATGTCGAAGATAGGACTTGTGATTTTGACTTCAACCTTGAAATGAATACTGGTAATGACACACCCCGATCCTAGAATCAAGGCGTGCTGGCCGTCACTTGAGCGTGACGTAACCAAAAGTGCGATGCGGAAGCAAAAGATAAAGGAATTACGAAGGAATAAATACCAACTACTAGCAATAATATCCAACTAACATGCTAGAGTGAGTTTAAGTGTAAACCACACATAGCACGCCTTGATTCTAGGATCGGGGTGTTTCGGTTAATAAAGATTTATATTTTGGCGTTCAGTGTCCTGAGATGAGTTCTTGGTTTTACCTTGTTTTCATAAATTTCCATGGGTGATTTGGTAAAGATATGAATATGCTCTATTTGTGAGTTTATTTTCATTTCAAATCCCAACATTTATGAAAATTGTCAGATTGGATATTGTTTTCCTTTGTTCTTTAAATCATTGGCTTCCATATTTCACTGTGATTTCTATGACTAGGATTTGTTTGGTAATTGTTTAAGGACTCTGCCAAAGAAAAAGACTAGCGAAAGTAATGGCCGCCAAGATATGCATAGCCATTCGATCATTTGGTCGCCCATTAACGGAGAACATCAACTGGGGGCTTCCACCTTACACACGGAAGATTGCATTGCCTGAATCACGAGTCTTATACACTGTGTTACGATCACCTCATGTTGATAAAAAGTCCAGAGAACAGTTTGAAATGATTGTCAAGAAACAGTTCCTGGTCATAAACACAGAAGCACATGAATTGCAGAAGAAGTTCTTCTGGTTAAAACGCCAGCGGATATTTGGAGCCCAATATGAACTCCAGTTTTCTTGCAAGACCCGTTTGGATAAGGAAAAACTCCAGAAGTTGCTTTGAAGTAAGAGCCTTGCATTGACCCTTTGCTGAACCTGAACTTCCATGGCGTTGTTGGATGGTTCTGTTTTTAATTCAATAGGAAGACGAGATGAGAAAAAGAGAAGCACTTCAAATGTTGATGAAGATAGGCATTGAGGTTGATCTCTAGTAAGTTCTGCAAGTTTGTAATCTGTTTTTAGAAGATATGACGATTCAAAATCGCTTTTTATTGCAGTAGGATTTGTTTACTTAAAATATGGTTGGAGGTCGATGCAATAATGATTCAGCGCTTGAGCTTGGGTTAGATGTGTCACAGAACATTTTCTATCTACAAATAATTGCATTCTCTCTAAGTAGCCTCTTCGCGCTCGTGCTAATGCGAGTGGATAGGATTTTTATGTTGTGCGTATTTTGATTGCGTGAATGTTTCTTATCAAACTGCTCATAACTTGCTGCTGAAGAAGTGTTGGCACCTGATTCACACTACTGTCTGGGAGAGGTGCCCATATTTAAATGGAAAATCAGGGAAAAAAAGATTGTAGGCTTCCATAGCTTAATTAAATAGAGGAGTGTGTTGATATACCTCATTATATTCGAAGAATAATTCGTCCATATAATAATCAAATTTGCGGTAGAGTATTTCCTAATCAAATTTAAGGTTACGCACCTCCTAATTGAATTTAAGGTTAGCCGTCGTCACTAAACCACGAGCTGGTGGTCCAGTGGTAATGGTGAATTGCGAGGCTTTCTTCAAACTAAAAACTGAAGGTCTCGGGTTCGAAACCCGATGCTGGTGTGGAAGCCAGACTTGTGGCCAGAGAGAGGCTGAAATGCCTATGTGAGTCTTCCTGACATTCGAAAGGAGACAGTGGCTTGCCGCATTGTCCCCCTTTAAGGAAATAAAAAATAAAAAATTATCGTCACTAAACTTTTATATATAGCGCTCCCTGCTTGCTCTGCTCCTTCATCCTCGTCCTCTTCACCCTCATCTCTGCGTCCTGCTTGCCTTCATCTGCATCTTGCTCGCCCTCATCTGCTCCTCTTGCCTGATAAACTTCGAATCTTCGATTTATTTCTTCAATTTGTTTTGCATATCGTGATATTACTGAGCTTTA
Source organism: Malus fusca (assembly GCA_035220775.1). Lineage (NCBI taxonomy): Eukaryota > Viridiplantae > Streptophyta > Magnoliopsida > Rosales > Rosaceae > Malus > Malus fusca. The sequence goes on along the minus strand of CM069073.1, from coordinate 43,096,896 downwards.
ATTGATTTATTTGTTTTGGGTTTGAGAAATTTTCAATAATATACCTCTGCAGTTGAACAAATTAGGGTTTTGATTTTTAGGGTCAAATTGCAGATCCTGCTCGCCCTGCTCCTCCACCTTCTTCTCAGGCGACCTCTCAGGAACACTCCAACCAAACCGCCCCTCCTCCTCCCCCGTTCGATCCCAGTCGAAGTAACCCTCTCTCTCTCTGTCTCTCACACTCTCTCTGGTTCTTTTGAATTTGCACTAATGTTTTTAAGATGACTTTTTTATGTATCTGAATTTTTTCCATCAGTTTTTTTATTTTTTATTTATTTATGGAATATGGGTTTATTGAAATGTGTTGAATTTTAGAATCTAAGTTGAGTTTTTGCAGGTTGTATAATGCGATTTAGTTAAGGTTTACGCGTTAGAGTTTGTCAATCTGTTAAATTTAATGTCGGGCAAGTGGGAACCTGGGGATCTTGATTCCATTTGAACCTGGGGATCTTAATTCCATCTGTTAAATTTTAGAGTTTGTCTCTCCTGGTGTGGGAACCTGGGGATATTGATTCCATTTGAACCTTTTCAAATAGTTTTCATAATTTGAGATCTCTACCATTGGATTGGTTTTGCTTTATGATGAAGCCAGGTTAGCTATAATGGGTTAGGATTAGGCCATTTGAACCTGGGGATCTTGATTCCATTTGAACATTTTTCTGAAAAATACAAAGATTTGATGCATAATTTGAGAGATTTGCTCTGCTGTAGGCTTAAGCCATAATATGTCTGCCTAACTCATGGAGATAGGGAGGCTCTTTCGTATTTTGTATGGGGAATACGTGGGTACATATTGTAAAAGAGCTACCCGATTTTGAATACTAGGAACTCCATGCACTGCATTTTCTTGTAACGTCAAGGGTATTTCTTATTAGGAAGTTTGTATTCGATCCTTTTACTATAATGTAACTGTAGTCTTGTTAACATATGAAAGTTATTGTGCCAAACTTGTTGGGTTCTTTGTTATCGTTTGTAGTTGAGGCATAGGCAATGATCTTTTCTTATAGCTGTTACTGTGGTGGGTTTGCTCAAGTAATTCACATTCTGTACCACTTGCTGCTATGTGTTTTGATTCATTTTGATGGTTCTGCTCGACTTATGTGTCCTGATATACCCATTGCGTTGCAATATTGAAGTTGGTGATTCAGCATGTTTGAGCTTGCATATCTTTCCTGTGAAGTTAAATAGTTAATACACGTCGTTACTTGAATTGTGTTTAGCATTTTAATGTCCATGCCGACTATCATATCGTCCTTGCGTATGGGCTTTGTTGAGCACATCATTTACAGCTAGCTATGATTTTCCTTCATTCACATATCAATTTAGTCACCCATCCAACAGCTGTTAAACCAAATTTAAGAGAAAAAATGTTTTCCATGTTTAACTTGCTTTTCAAGCATTATTATATACGGTATTATATGGTCCAATTTTGATTGATTTCTCCATGTTCGTATGCCTAACTTTCCTTGTTTAATTCTTCGATCGTTTTTGGGTTTCATGCATATTGACAGGACTTGAATGTTCTATTCACACTATATTTTCAACCTCTCCATCAATCTTTCTTCTTACAGGTTTTACCTGTTTGTCCTAGACGCCACCAAATTCAGGAAGAAAGTCTCAGTGCGTGTAAATGTCACATTACCAAGTGACGGAGTCATAAATCCATCACAGGAGAGGTTATTATGTCAATTGAAATAAATTAGAAAAAAAAATAGTTACAAGTATAATTAATTGGAGAACAATCAAAGGTTTTATTTTTTACTTTGTATTGTCAGAAAATTTCAATCAAGCAAGTTGATGAAGCTGTAAAATTTGTATGAAAGTTTAGTACTGAGATGTTATATCAAAATTGTTCATGATCTCTTCCTTTTGCATATTGTTACTAGTTTCTTAAAACTAGATGGAGCAAGCCAATTTACGTGCTAGGAATCCAAATGTAGCAATGATCAATACACAGCTATCTATTTGTCATTGTGCCTCGCATCATTGTGGTCTTAGGATTGAATGCAATTGTCATGGTATGGACTGAAATTGGCTTATACATACAAGAGCAATTCCAAGTAATTATTTCATAATTGAGTAAAAAACTTAACTTATCCGACATCAATTTTCGTTCTACTCAAATACAAGTATAAACCAACACCTTTAACTTTAATCTACAACTTTAAACCAAAGGTGAATAATTAAGAAAGCATCTTGAACCCTGTCGATTGTTGGGAGAACATTTTGTTATATTGATGTTTGGAACAATGCTACTCTTGAATCATGTATATTTCTTTCGTTGGCAAGAAAATTTGGTTTTTGTATTTTTATTGAGTCTCACTCTCATTCAATATTATTAATTTTAATAATATCTTTAATAAAAAAAACAATTAAAATAGAACAATAATGTAGTCATAGTCTGAGCAAACACCAAACTGGTGACAATACTGTTTTCATTATCCTGCTTCTTAGTCTGACACTGCACCAAACGCTTCACTAAGCTAGTCCAGCTTAGTCTAGTCTAAGCCAGTCCAGCTTAGTCTAGTCTAAGCCAGTCCAGCTTAGTCTTTGCAACTAGTCCAGTCCGCGACAGTCCGGTGCAACAAACGCACCCTTAAGGTTTAGCCATGGCAAAGTTCCATGGGTGAAAATTGCTTAAGAAGATGGAAAATGTCATTTCGCAGCATTAGCCGATGTATTTTAGTGAAGAGCAAAAAATCGTTTTACCTTTTTCAGTGATTCACCGGTTGTTCACGCGACATAAAAATGATGGAGAACTTGAAATCTAATGGTGAGGAGCAAAGTGGCTATTCATAAAAACTTTAGAACTTCACTATCGTATGTACATAATACATTAACCAACCAACTTTCAAATATGCAACCAAATAGAAAGAATATATATCCAAATTTCTTGCATAAATAGGCGAAAACCTTTTTCTATACAATGGAAAAAAAAAAAAAGAGATTAGAAGAGTTCCCATAGCTGAAGAGGAGTTTGTCCCAAAAAAACCCAAAGAGGAGAAAAGCCCTAAACTCTCTCTGGTTAGACCATGTGCAATGTTGTGAGTTAAAACCTAAATATTTAGCATAGAAAATTTAGGTTCCAACCCAGAAATAATTTTTTTCCTTCAATGATTTTGGCTTAAAATTTTAGACCGCGATTAATAAATAATAATTTTAACCTAATTTGTTTTTTTACAACTTTTAAAAAAATAAAATTTATCTAGATTATCCAAATTTATTTTTATTAATATTTTTAACCAAAAAAAAATTAATTTCCAATAAATAATGAAAAATCACTAAACGTACTCCATAAAACATGAAAGTCATGCAACAACAATTACTGTTTTTATTTTATTTTATAAATATAGAGATATAAAATTTGAAACTTGAAATAGTTCTACATAATATGTTTTAATCTTACAGCAATTACTAATACAAACGATAGTTAAAATACTAAATAAAAATAAATAAAAGATGACTAAAATACTAATAGACATTAAATGGATTACCATGCTCAAAGATATGTACCCAAAGTTTATAGCCCAATGATTGGAAGAAGCTTGGGGGGGGGGGGTTTAAAACTCAAAAGATTTGAGGGGGGCCACCACTATCCTTGCCTCATTTTCTGAGGAAAATATAGATCAAAAATAGGTTTTAACAGTTTAACCCAATGATTGAAAGAGGCTTGGAGTTTAAAGCTCAAATTTTGAGCTGTAACCCAACAACCATTGCACATGGTCATACGGGTCTGAGCCCATATATCTTTGCTTGCTTTTTCCTGTTCATTTTCCTTTCATTGTTTCTTCTGATCTGGTTTCCAAAGAGGAGAAAAGCCCCGAAACCTCTCCAGCACTCTTCGATTGCAGTGGCGGAGCCACCCCATAAACCCACCATTTCTCCAAAAACATCAAACTCAGAACCTCACTCCTCGACCCCCAGGTACCTTCTAATCTCTACAATTTGCCGTTGTTTTTGTTTAATCTACTTTATATTTTCCTTATGTTGAATGTCAAAATACAACCACAAACTAAGCATAAATGATCCAAGCCAGTTTGCAAGGTAAAGACAAAAAGTAAAGCGAAACAAAGAATAAGTAAAAGTTGAAGGTAAAAGCTTGTAAATACTTGTGAAGTGTTGGCCAAAATGACAATAAATTGCATGAAAGGGTAATAACTTGAAAGTAAATGATAGATAGAGGCAATTAGGCAAAGTTTAAACCTATTCAGGTAAGTTTAGATGTTATTCAGGCATGTTCTTACAAGTACAAGCGTACGAGGTGTGTTTTGAGAAGAAAACTTTATTGCAGGATATCAATACTACAAAGGAGGTGGTAGAGCTATAAATACAAAGCAATATTTGAACTACAAAATGAATGTATGAAAAGTAGGTTGCAGAGTTTTAGAAGTCTTTTTGTATGTTGTGTTAGTGTCATTTCTTCTATCTCTCCGTTACCCTTTTATAGAAACTACCTCTTTCTTCCAAAGTAAGTTCTCAATTTTGCGCAAGTAGTTGATGAGATTTTGTCAGATGATGAGTTTCTCACTTCGATACTTGAGCTTTGATCCTCTTATATCTACATTTTTGCCATTGAAAAGTGCTTTTCTCTGTAAAACCTTACTGCAAATCTCCTTTTACATTGTGAACAAGGGTGATCTTGCCGCCCAATCATACCACGTCAAAAGCACTTTTAAATTTGGGATGCCTACGGTTCATCTGTGTTAAAATTAAATACCCACTAAGCAAACCAAGTGAATTTCAAAGAATTGGGCTTCGAACAAGCCCAATGCCCAACTTCAACTCAAACAATAGGTATTGTTCTTGACATAATGACTTTGTTTCGCTTAAATTTCTAAATGGGCTTTTGATATGTATAGATTAAATTTTTTCAAGAAACTCTGATATAAACTTAGGCTTCCAATGAAATTAAATGTGATAAACTTTACAGGGCATGCAAGTCCACTACCAGCATCAACAAAAAGCCTAAGTGATATTAGAAGTGAAAACTCTCATATATTAATTGTAGTCATATGACCGATGTAAGATTCTATTCTCCAACAAAAAGTTAGTATTGTGATGTTGATAGTCCAAAAACTCTAGCAGCATGGCTTGCTTTTAATCTCACAATCACATTAGTTTGGGTACTCATAATTTGATGAAAGTTTTGATATGTAGTTCTATGTGCCTGCGTACTACGTCTATGAAATATCAAAGTAATTGAAAATAAACTTAGTTTGGAACAAATGTAATAGTGATATATATGCCAAAATTCAGTTTGGCAGATTTGGCTATTAGTTTTCTTGAAATGATTTCCAACACCTTTCTATATCAATAACATTAATTACCACATGAAACGGGGCTTAAAACGTTTCTTATCAACAAAAAAATCAAATTAATTTGTATGCTAATTAATCAAAATTTCCATGAATATGAATATGAATCATATATTATCTATTAAATAAATGAATATGAATCAGAATCATAACGAAAAGGCTAGTTCGATTCATTCGAAAACTACAAAGCGCTACTTATGCAATGTATCTTGAAATAACTATCCACAATTACTTCTTATTACCTAATTTCATTTTCCATTGGAGAAAAAAAATATGAAAAATAATTGACCAAATTCATCCTTTGGTTGCTTCCTTTCTTGAACAATATTGAGCTACTCAAATATGAGTAAGAACTTCTACTCAAAATTTCTCAAAATTGTTCGTTGTCAATTTATAGAAATTTGTGTTTATAATCATAACTGATCATATTATAAATCACAATATAAAGATCGCATCTGCAATAAATCAATTAAAACTAAGGTCGTTCAATCATCAAACTATTTAAAAACAAATGAACGGTATTGGTAAAAACATTATGAACCGTCTATATATTTGCTACAATAGATTGACTAAACGACTTTAGTTTTAATTTAAGTTTTGCAGAGATGATATTTACAATGTGATTCATAGTATGAATGATTTTGATCATAAGCATAAAGCTCCGCGATTAAAACACTAAGAATTTTGAGTAGGAGTTCCTACTCATCTTTGTGTAGCCAAGTATTGTTCTTCTTTTTTTTGTCCGTGCCCAACCACTGCTATATATAAATTATGCACAAACATGTCTCTCCCACTCCCACGAGGACTAGAGTCGAACAACTAAAATAACATTAGAATTTTAGGGAACTCCAATACAAATCAAAGTCGCGATGCGTTCTGTCAGCTGCCTGCTCGCACTTGTTGCGCTGGTCATCCTTCCCTTCACCGTCGCCCTGGCTGACGCTGACATAACCCCACAAGAGTTTGATGGGGGCTGGAGAACCGTAAACACCACCGACCCAGAGATTATAAAACTTGCACAGTTCTCAGTCTCAGAGCATAACAAGGAAGCGAAAACGAAGTTGGTGTTTGAGCGCGTGGTTTCGGGCAGATCCGCATTGCTTTTAGGAGGTACATACTATGAACTTATAGTTAAGGCCAAGGATGAATCGCTGCCTAAGGCCTCTGCTGCAAGTTACAAGGCTATTTTATTTTACAAATACAATCCTTGGAAGACGATTTTACAAGTGAAAGCTTTTCGGAAAATAAAGAACTAAGACTGCTGCATGCCATGATATGATTCTCGAGTCGAGGAATATGTGAATTGCCTTGATATATAAAAGAACTGAGAATAAAGCTGTTACATTTTTTATTCTTCGAATACTTCTGTGTACACTTTTAATATTCAGGGATGACAATTTAATTAGCCCGGTAAGCCAGATTGGCTCTTCCTCAATCCTCGTCAAAGTGAGTGCATGTACATGCAGGCTTCAAGTAATAAAACATAGGGTTTCTTTAGAGATTGGCCCTCACAACTCATGTTTTCTAAACTTAAACCCACATAATTAAACATTCAACAAAAACCCAAATGTCTAATAAATTGCCACATAAAAATATGTACCATTACAAATTATTTACAGTTGTTGCCACAACCCTTTTATTCCGTTTCTCACACACTTGGATTTTAGTTTCAATCAAGGGCATTAAAATATGATTAATCATCCTAACGTTTTTTTAGTATTATTTTTTTAGTAAACGATATATTTTAAACTAAGGAATGAGAGAGTTCGACTAAGCTACACAATGGGCAAAATTTGGAATCGAATTCGTCATCCACGAGATTTGAACCTAAGACCTCTCACTTACAAGTAAAGAGGAATGTCATCAGACTGTAATACTGAGTAACTTTAGTGGTTTTTTTTTTTTTAATCTCTACAACAATCTAATGCATTACCTTAAATCTTGACTACATTATTTTTCAAAGTAAATTATTCTCCATACATATAATAGTAAAACGTCTCTACTAATTTACGTACATAAATAATAGTGGCATATTATAGGTAATCTACCTACAGTATATACAAAAAATATTCTCATATTTCTTTTGGCAATTTACCTATGATTTTTTTTTTCTCTGAACATTTACCCATGATATGTTCTAACAAAATTCTCTTATTTTGTTGGTAATTTACCTATAATATAATAGTAGGTACATTAATAGAAAGTACGTAAATTCTAATGGTAAATCGGAATTCGAGTGTGCCAAAACCATGGTAAGAAAAGGAAAGACTGAACCAACAAATCCCTAACTTTATGCCAATTGAAAAATGATTATCAAATTGATATTAATTGATCCAAACCAACAACTCCCTACATGTATATGTAAATCTTGATTTTGTAAAATCATTAGTTGACCCTAACAATCCGCATGGAATTCATTGTAATCAAACATTCAAATAAGGTATTTTAGGCATCTGAAATTTTTTAAATGTGTAATGTCAAACATAATTAATAAATTTGCTTATGTGGAGTTTAGTCAATGAGTTTTATTCGAGTAAAAACTTATATCGGGTTTTATGTGGAGAAAATTAAGTTTCAATGGCTAGAGTCATATTTTCAGTAAAACATACAATAAAAAATTTCAACATTTGCGTGCTCTTGTTTCACACTACATAACTAAGAAAATATTTGAGTGAGACATTAAAAACTATGCAAATATATGTACTAAAATATGTTTTTTTTAATTAGCACCCTACATAGTGTTGAATATACCCTATTAAAATTTAATATTAAGTAACTTATATACCTTAATATGCAATGACAATTTCGACATCATAAGATTTAAAAGAAATTAAATACACCCTAAATTATTTTTAATGTGTATATCTCAAAATTATTTATAACCTCAAATCACGTTTAATGTGTATATCCCAAAAGATGGTTAGATCAAACGTTTCGATTTTTTTTTTTTTTTTTCAGTTGGACATCCACCTCCTTCTTGAATCTTTAGATGAGCAAAGAATACCAAGTTTGCAGCCATCCTAAAGCTTTCATTACCAGACTGAAACTGTTTTTATTTGTATACATTATGTAGCCCTCTGAACCACGTGTCAAGCTGAAGAAGTTGAAATATACTTGGTGATTGAGCTGCATGCCGAATTCAGTCATTCAACTGCCACCAATATACAAATTTCCAAGTCTCTTGTTCTAGATTCAAGCAAAGAAAACCTGAACACCTCTGCTGCTAAGAATATAATCACAAGCAGACTGTCAAAATTGGACACCTCTGCTGCTAAGAATACAATCACAAGAAGACTGTCAAAATTGGACACCTCTTTGCTGCTAAGAATATAATCACCAGTTAAGCTGTGCACGTTGTATAACTCCGAAAAAAATAAGAAGAAAAACTCATTCAGAGTGTCTCGATTTTCTATCAATGATTCATGGAGGCATTCTATCCAATTTTCTACAAACAACCCACATTCTTCTTCAACTCGATTTTATTGTTTTCTGATTACACAACAGTAAAATATAAAATATGTATTTGCACCTAAGATGTGAAGCGTCGTGTGTATGTAGAATTGTACAATGTATGTTGAAAATGTGGGGTGTGAACGTATTATGAGAAAGTATGTGGGGTCTATTAAGATAATTTTGTATTAAAAAAATAAATATACGGTGTATTAAGTATGTGGGTGTATTCAATGATATTTGGAGTGTTAATAAAACAAGCCACTAAAATATACTATAATGAATTAGCGTACTTAAAAAAAGAATTAGTTTACCTAAATTTTTGTGCTGAAATATTGGTACCGTAATATATTATAGCGAGTCAGAGTACCTAAAGGTCTATACCAAAATACATTATAATGTATTAGTGTACCTAAATATTTGCCCTAAAATGTCAATACCAGACTATATTATAATGAGTTAGTGTGTACCTAACTGTTTGTACTAAAATATATTTATAATGAGTTAGTATACTTAAATATCTATATCGAAATACATTATAATGTATTGGTGTAGAAATTTTATTCTCTTGGACAATGTCAACTCTTCTATAAAAAAATTTCCTTGTATAATTTAACCACAACCTTAAATATCGATGCAAAATGTCAACAAATAAACGAAAATTATTGGTCATTTTGTGAACGAGGAAGACTGAAAATGGTCATTGGGTAGGGTTTTAGTTTTTCAGTTTCTGTTTTGAGTTTGATGTTAAATTTGAAAAATATAGTAGTTTCGTTTATGTAATCTTTAAATGAATTGTAATTCTCATTAACTCAAATGATAAGTGATAAGATTTTTACCACCTGCGCAAAAAAAGGTTAAAAACACCTAAAATACTTGCAAGAGAAACAAGATTATCGTAGTATTAGTTGACTCAAGTAAGGCCATTCTCCACAGGGATTAATTTAAATAGATTAACGCAAAACAGATTCTCAACTAATTACTTAAAACAAGGTTTTGAAAAAGGTGATTTAATGACCTAAATTAAGAAAAACGAATTTAATTAGAAAGATTAACGACAATCTGCAATTTTAAAGAAGGAAAAAGGAAACAATTTTTAGAATTCAAAGTGAGAAAGTACTAGGGTTCCGCCATCACTTTAACAATCCTATGTAGTTTTACCAATTACTTATGAATTACACATGCAACTTTGAAGGTTAGGTTTCCTAATGTATATCCTACTTGTGGCATTCAAGCTAGAACGTATATCAAACATGCAATCCGTCTGTGGCATTCAGATCAAATATAAACATGCATGACTCATTACGCTTTGTGAAAACCCCTTGAAAAACCATGTAACCCCTAAGACGTGGCATTCACCCTAGGTGAAATTACAATTATTAACCACAAGAAGCATTCCCCAATTTCAGGGTGACATTCCACATAAATTGCATCCGATTACTTATCTAAACATCTTAATGGTCGCTAATCATTAAGACACAAAGACAGTTTAAACACAGTGATTAACAATTCAAAGTATGCATGTATAATATCACAAGCAATTAAATAAAAACTATATATTCATGCTAGGCTCATGACCTCGCCCTAGCAAAGAGGATTAGTTACGCATATTCATAATAAAAATCACAAAGTCTTTATTGAAATAGAAAAAAAATGAAAACACCTTGAAAGTTTAAGTCTTGAAATCTCTAAGCTTTGGCCAAAATCCTCTCTCCAAAAATTGCATAAAGAACAAGAAACTAGGGCCGGCCAAAAAGGCTTATTTATACTACTCTAATTAAATTCTCCTAGTAAAAGGTCTTAGAATAAAACTAGAAACCCAAATAAATTAAAATAAATTAGGAAACATAATCCTAAATTGACTTGGTAAATTCGCCTAAAATTCTGCATAGTCACGTTTTAGACCCATATCAGCTCCAAAACTGACCCAAGATAGCTGAATTTAAAGCTTGGATTATTTTGAACACTTCTCCAGAAGGCCACGAACCCATCAGAGGTCATCTTGGGCTCCAAAATCGCAATTAAGCCCAAACATGTCAGTTTCCAATAATGTGCACTGCTCCTTTAACTAATCACCAGAAAATAATTGCTTGGTAGAAATTGCTGAAATTTTGACACGAACAAGCTAAGGAACACACGAATGTCCTTCAATTTGAATTACTCCAAAATTCGTCCGTTTGTTTACGTTTTTCTCCGGAAGAATTCGAATGTCCTATGTTGAAAATATAAAGCAAAGTATCAAAATTCTACCAAATTAATTACCAAGTTACACTAAGAATAGGATAAAATATATAAAATGGAATCAACTCATCAATAAGTTTACAAGAATATATCTACAAGCCTTGACCTCTGCACATGTGTGGACTACACACTCTAACAAACTATAACTACCAAAACAGAAAAGACGAAATATCTCAACAATTTAACAAACTAAGCTTTATCCTTTTCTACTAAATGATTCTTATTAGCCCTCCTCAAACTAAACTAAGGAACTCAAAGTGACAGTTTGTGCCTGAGAAGAAGAAATCTTGGTTTTGGTAGTGACTTTGTGCAAATGTCAGCTATTTGATCTTGAGAACATATAAAATGTACGGAGATGGCTTTGGAGAGGACTTTTTCCCTTATGTTAGTGATAGTCAATTTTGACATGTTTGGTGTGGGCATGGAAGATGGGATTCTTAGCTAATGAGATAGCTAAAATGTTATCACACCATAACTTGGAAGCACAGGGAAAAACCAAACCAATGTTAACCAGAAACTTGCAGATCCAAGTTATTTCAACAGCAGGAGTGGCCAGAGGCCGATACTTAGCTTATGTGGAAGATCTTGCCATTGGGGGTTGCTTTTTAGCACTCTAACTAATAATGGATTGTCCAAGAAATATGCAAAAACCATTGGTAAATAGTTTGTCAAGTGAACAGATTGCCCAATCAGCATATGAGAAGGCAGTACTGCTGAGAGGATTTGAACTGTTAAAAAACCTTAAGCCAATATCCAAGGAACATTTCAAATCTCTCAGAATTCTTTTCACTGCTTGCAAGTGAGAGAGCCGTGGACTGTGCATGAACTGACAGACAAGGCTAACATCAAAGGAAAGATTTGACCGAGTCTATGTAATATACTATAAACCCCCAACTAAAGACCTACATTCAGTTGGATTATCCAGAAGAGGTGATGTATGATCCAATTTAGAAGTGCTCAAAGGTGTGGAGCATGGTATTGCATCTTTGCTTTCTCAAAAAGATCACGAAACAAAGATACCAGCAGCTGATCTTTGACTTTAAGACCAAGAAAATAATGAGCATGCCCTAAGTCCTTGATAGGAAACAGGGAACCGAGTTGTGAGATCACAAATTGACAAAGTAGTAGAAGATGGCCTTGTGACTAGGGGTGGAGCCACATGAAGGCCAGGCAAGACCTAGGCTTATCCTAAAATTTAAATTATATATACGATGTCGGCTACCTTTTGCAATAAAGAGCTTAATGGTTAGTATATTTTGACAGTCCCACCATCTCATGGGTTCAAAACGCGGTGACATCAACAACTTTTTGCTTTTTTAGTTTAAACTAAACTTAAAATTAGGCTTTTGTTTTACCATATGACAACTAATTTCAAATTAGAGGAAAATCTAATTATGTTGAGATTACTAATTTCAAATTAGAGGAAAAATCTCATGGTAATAGTTTTGAGTTATGACCTTAAATTTTTGTTTGAATCATCTTTTTTGTGTTTTTTTTTATTAAAGCTCATAAATAAGTGTTTTTCTTATATAATCATCCCAATACTAAATTTTTCATAATAATTTAAAGCCCCATTACTCTTGTTTGATAAATTTTAAGTGCCAATAAAAAAAAAACTTTAAATTTTCTCCAAGTAATTATATTGCTATATTTTATCTGATTTCTTTTATTTGTCTCAAAGGCCCTTCCTAAGCGGAATTTCTGGCTCAGCCACTACTTGTGACTAGTATATCATCCACATAGACAAAGAAAAAAAAAACCAAAGGATCAATTTTAATAAACAAAAAGTGATCATTTTCAGAACCAGAGAACCCAAGAAAAGAGAAAGCACCATGTAACCTCTCATACCAGGCTTTAGGAGCCTGTTTCAAACCATAAAGGGATTTGTGTAATCTGCAAACATGGTTGGGCTTAGTAGGATCCTCAAACCCTGGTGGTTGCTGCATATAAACACTTTTAGAAAGACTATCATGGAGAAACACATTACTAACATCCAATTGGTTTAGAAACCAGTCAAACTGAGCAGCCAAAGTGAGTAAAATTCTGATTGTGACAAATTTAGACCTAGGTTGCATGGGGTGAGTATTGGTGCAAGGTAAGAAGATTAGTTTGTAGGATGTTGAAGTTGTGGGGAAGGTTGAATAAGTGATGGAATAGATGGGGAAGGTTGATTAATAAGAGAGGTTAAGGGTTGAGAGGGAGATTTGAGGATTGATTAACGTTGTTGAGTAGAGTCAATTCTAGAGAATCTTAAGGCTGATAGGATATGATTGAGAGACTGGGAAATTGAAGAAGTAAGATTGGATGTGGGTTTGACTATGTTTTGAAATGGAAAAGTAACCTCATGAAAGAGAACATGCCTAGAAATATAAACTCTCCCAGTTTGAATGTCAAGACATCTATATCATTTATGATGTAGACTATAACTTAAGAAAACACAAGCTTTACTCTTTGGATTCAGTTTTGAAGTTGTGTAGGGTTGGAGCCAAGCGAAACAACTACAACCAAACACCCTGAGAGTTGTATAATTTGGGGCTTTTTTGTAAAGAGATTCCCTATGTGAACATTTGGAGATTGTTGGAAGCCTATTGATGAGATAAATGGCTATGGAAAAGGCCCCAACCCAATACATGTGAGGAACACCTGAGGTTGCAAGAAGTGTTCTTGCTGTTTATACCAAATGCCTATGTTTGCACTCAGCACACCTATTTTGCTCAGGTGTGTGCGGGCTACTTAACTAATGTTGAATACCATTAACTTGTAAATACTGGGAAAATGCAGAACTTAGGAATTCTCTTCCAGAATCTAATCTAAGAGCTACAATTCTTGAACTTAACATGTTTTCAACAAGATTCTTGAACTTAATAAATGTTGAAAACACCCCAGACTTGTATTTGATAGGGTATAATATACTTGGTATAGTCATCAACAAAGATGATACAATACTTATAGCCACGTATAGAAAACAATGATGTTAGCCCCCAAACATCAATGTGTAAGAGTTCTAATGGTTTACATGTAGTACTATTTGAAGATACAAAGGAAAGCTTAGAACATGTTCCTAAAGCACAGTTTAAACAAAAACACTTATTTGCACTTGAAGCAACTGAATTACAAGACTGGGAAACTTTATTATGTATTTTGAATGAAGGATGGCTCAGCCTTTGATGCCAAACTTCATGGGAGACTTTTTTTGCTGTAACAAACAGATGATTGCCAATAGAATGAGAGGCATGAATAGGATAAAATCCATTCCTTACTGGACCTTTAAAAAGCATCATCTCTAAAGAAATATCCTTCCCAATAAAGTGAAATAGATATAGATGAATAGAACATCAATTATCAAGTATGAACTGGTTTGCAGATAGCAAATTGTCTTGTAAATCAAGCATATGAAGGAGATTCTTAAGTGCAAAAGTATGATTAGGAATAGAAACTCTAGAGGAACTAGAGTGTAGAATTTGCAAACCTTTGCCGTCTCCAATATAGACTTGTTCAGGTCCATGATTTGCTTTTGGATTTTTCTCCAGAGAATTTTTCATATGAGATATTGCACCAGAGTTAAGAATCCAGGAAGGTTGAGCAGAGGCGGTGTTAGCAGACATATCATATGGAATGTTCTTGCTATGATATGATAGATTCAGACGTTGTGGAAAATCCACAACTTCATGATCAAATTGACGAAAAGATATGGCAAGAGATGCGACAGCCAAAATTGTAACCATAGTTATAACTAGATCGTCCTCCTAGATTGAATCTTTGATTGTTCTGCAGATTGAAGTTCTGGCACTGATTGTTAGATCGGTAATTTGAGTAATTATGAACTTGTGAACCCTTAGAAGTTGAGGAGTTAAGATCTTGACCGTGACTTTGAGAGGAGTTGAAATTTGAGAAATTATGAGCAACAAATACTGAGAATTAGTGTTTGCGCCTGAAGTAGGTAGTAAACCAGAAGCTGATGATCCAATTGATGAATTATAGGCTTGAAAGGTTGAAGAAGATGACAACTCTTCCTGTTAGTCAATTGTAGTAAATCCAAGGTGAAATTGAATTGCATCCACAAACGAATCATATTCTAGCGGAAGTCCATAAGCGTGATTGATATCAATTCAGAATCCTCAATCGAAGCACCAGCACTGGCAAGAGCATTAGCAATTTCTTCAATTTGTTGAAGATACACAGCAGTAGTGGAGTCATCTTTTGTAATTTGACGAAGACGCGATCAAAGTTCGTGGAAGTGTGATTGAGACGCCGCTGCAAGTTGCAATTCAAGTTGTGACCAAAGCTCACAAGAAGAATTTACACCGGCGGTGTAAGGAATCAAGGAATCAGAGAGAGTGGAGTTAATCCAGATCAAGATATTTTGATCATTGTCAAATTAGGCCATATACTCAGGATTAAGTGTGGAGTTGCGATTTCCACCAGAATCATAGAGAAATTTGGGCAGAGCCGCCATGGAGCCATCAACAATTTCGGTGAGATTATATCTTCAAAAGAGCAGAGCAAAAAGACCACTTCAAGTGAGATAATTCGTGGTAGTGAACTTAATAGGAACCATGGATCCGATGTTTTGGGTCGTGATCGAAGAAATGAGAGAAGGATTTGCAGCTAGTGGAACAGGAGGATGAAGCTGTGAGGTAGATTCTGAGGGAGAATCAGAAGTCGCCATGGTTGGCAAATCAGGGTTTGAGAAAGGATTGCAGTAAAAGTAAGCGAGGATTAGATCGGAGTAGGTCAGTAGACAGAAGCGGAGGATACCATCAAAAAATTGTATTTCTCATTAACTCAAATGATAAGTTTACAAGAGTATAAATATACAAGCCTTGACTCTGCACATGTGTGGACTCCACACTCTAACAAACTATAACTACCAAAAATAGAAAGGACAAAATATCTCAACAATTTAACAAACCAAGTTTTATCCTTCTCTACTAAATGATTCTTGTTAATCTTCGTTATACACAGTTTTTTATTTATCTTCCAGTTTTGGTCATTTTGTGAACTTTGTTTTTTCTTCCCCCATGTTATTTCTTATTGAATACCGCTGGATTTGTGTTTCTTTAATTTGGTTTTTTCTTTGAAGACTCTTGGTTTTCCGCAGATGTAGAACAAGTTTGTGTCTTTTTAATTTGGTTTTTTCTTTGAAGACTCTTGGTTTTCCACAGATGTAGAACAAGTTTGCGCTCATGCCAAATATGGTATCAAATCTATCATAAAGGTCGATCTGGGTGCTGCATATTAGAAAGAGGCGATGATTGATACAGATAGAGCAATGTGCCAATGCCGGCAAACAAATAGTATACCTCTAAGGGCTTTGCTGACCAAAATTTGTTGTTCAGTGCCTACCGTTCTTATTACTTAACTCGTATATTGGAGAGTAATTAAAATGGCGGGTGTGAAAGCTCATTCTGTTCTAATATGAATCTTATTGTGATTTGAGAACGGCTAGATAGCTTGGCAGCTTAATCTTTGTTAGAATTTCATATGTTTGCCTCTAATTACTATGTTAGAGGTGTCGAGAATGAGTTTGTTGATGGTTTCAGCCCCGGGGATGAGTGTTTCTTGACAGATAAAGACCATCAATAAACGTGTTCCTATTTTCTAATCGTCCAAAAGAGCTTAAGACACCATCAAATTCCATTAATCTCTTCAGCGGTAATGCATCGATACAAACTATTAGTTTGCTCAGGTGATCAAATGACGAGACTGCAATAATTCAGGGGAGCCCAGCTCTCCACATTAATCAGTTAATCATGAAGTTTAATTTGCCAATAAATCTGTGTCCGGCACAACTTTTAACAATTCGTAACAAACAAACTAATAATTTACCAAGCTGGAAAGGAAATAAAAGGTGTTATTCCATGTGATCGATGATTACTAAAAATTTATTACACTACTTATCATGTAGTCCAATAAATGGACATGACACACATAAACTAGTCAGAGAGCTGCTACTACTACTACTCGTGATCAACAACTTTCAGCAGCAAATGATAATTTCAAATTAGCCACATCAAACAAAGAACCTGTGATTTGCATGTTGACAGGCTTCGAGTACATTAATCTGCATATTGTCATCTATGGGAAGAATTGTCGTGCAGAATTGATTTTTTCGAGTGTACTCTTTGAATGTGCTACGCCTATCCAAGTCAATATATGCATTTTCAAAATGCAGTGTTAGTTTTGGAAATTCATACCTTCCTCCTCGGTGTATCTTGTAGCACAAGTCAGAATCTACACGTTTGCTAGTGTTTTTCATAGGCTTCCATCCATAGGCATCTTGGAAGTAACTAATCACAGCTCGTTCCAGGACAACATTGGCTTTGGCAATGATGAACCTACGCTCTGTTCCTGAATCAATAACCGTTGCACTTACTGGCTTCGCCAACAACTTTGGATCTATTGGGAGCAGTCCGCCATTCAAACTGATACCCTTCAATAGCACATAATGTCCGCTTTGCCCCAAAATTGGTGTGGTCTGCACATTAAGACCAGAAATTTGTGCAGCTTTACCGAAGTGTATCAGTGTTTCATTGGCTGATTTAACATCTAGTGGAAGGCAATAAGAAAATCTTTTGAGGGTGAAATTCCTCAATTGTTTCAAGAAGCTACTAGGCTCCATGTAGGCTAATCCTAGAATCCCTGCGATCGGGTTCCCTTCTGTACCTTCAGGCCCAGTATCAAAGTGGTTCACTATCCCGCTGCCAAACGTAACGTTTGTGACCCGTTGTTGCTGCTCCTGTTGCCCACGAAATTCAGATTTGAAGGTAAATGCATCCCATCCAAACTGGCCACTGATGTTCTGCCCTTCCTCCAAATGTTCGCCCAAGTAGCTAACCTCGTACGTACAAGTGTCGTTATGACCAAAAGGAGAAGGATCAGGACATAGTGGATGATGAGGAGACATGGCTTTGTAGGTAGCTAATTTCATCCCATCGTAATTTGGCAGAACTACGGGGAAACACTTGGTGCAATCTGCGGATTGCACCCAGGTGAGGTCGCTCCCTGTGTCAATCGCCATGTTGGCCCTAACTGGGGGCGTCGCAATCCAGAGCTCCACGTAAAAAAAGCCATTAAATGAACGCTTAACAGGGGCCGTTATACCACTTGTGTTTTGGTAGAGTGAGGAGGACATAGTTATTGCCTGAGCTTTAGAAACGTCGACATTTTTTGCATGGACAAGGGTATGGTTTTGGAGGAAGGGAATGGGCTTTATTTTCTTGGTGAAAGTCAAGGATGTGCCTGCAGCCATAGCAACAACAAGAAAGAAAATAAGTGCTTTGCTAGACGACATTGCTTAAGCTTTGAAAAACTGATTCGATCAATATTTGTCGTGTACTGATAGTGAACGACTGTGTGGAGTACGCATGTATAAATATATTTTAGGATGCAGTTGCAGGATGCATCTGTCTAAGAATACGATCAGTTACATTTCATGGCATTATCGATGCATGTTTTTCATTTTTTTCACACTTGCAATTAACCGTAAATGTATTCATCTAACAAAAGAGTTAATGGTTGAAATACCTTACACACGGTTTCATTTATCATCATATCTATATATAGCTAGACAACAATGTTTAGCAAACATTTTAGGGCCTAATCTTCTTATCTTCTTTAATTTGTTGGCTTGTTATAAAAGTTTGAGGCTTCACAAGGCATCCTCTAGGTAGGGGTGAAGTTAACATTTCCCCCCCCCCCCCTCACAAATGTTGTATTTTTAGTATTAATGTGTATAGTTTACTTGTAGGACAAGTCGTGATATATCAAGGGGTCAATTTGTATATACTGAGAGAGCCTAGCTCTGCGCTAGTTATATACGTCTCTCTCATTGGTTCACACTTACCAACCTTCAATTTTGTCAATCAGGACCTCTAAGATTAGTCATCCAAATTCCAATTGTCTTATTGTAATTTTTGTCACTTTCTTCTTTAATTATAACCTCTAAGATTACTCATCCAAATTCCAATAGTCTTATTGTAATTTTTGTCACTTTCTTCTTTAATTATAACCTCTAAGATTAATCATCCAAATTCCAACTGTCTTATTGTTTCCTCCACTTTACCCCTTCAACAAGGTGAGATGGAGTGTTGTTAAAAAACTATAGACAACAACAAGCATAAGGGAACGACACATCTTTTGCGTGTTGTCATGGTTCGAATTGACAACGTGTAGCTGTTTGTTGTGGTTTAGTTTTCGACTAAATGAGTTGCATGTTTCATATATAGCTTCTTCCAATGGTTTCAGAATCACACCTTTTGTTTTGGTCAAAACATAGATTCATCTAGGGCAAAGGCAATCAAGGAATTAAGTCATGAGACAAACTAACATTTTTGTATTCCCTTCATAACAATACAATCCATCATATCTAGTGTATTCATTCAAAAGATAACCAAAGAGTTCCATACAAGTTACATAAACTTAGATACCTTGTCAATTCACACGAGTTCATCATGGAAAATAGCACATTGTTCAGTGGAATTCTATGAAGATCCCTTCTTGTAAACTAGCCTATTACCCATACATTCTGCAGCAGCTCTTCCAAATTATATCCCCTTCTCTGGAGCACCTCTAGTCTCTGACGTTGAGCTTCCAACTTTCTCTTTTCCGTTGCAGTAGTTTGATCACTTCGCCGATGGCTAAAGGGAGGAAATTGAATAAATAACTTCTCTTTTTTTCCTCCTGTCAAGCAAATTCCGTAGCACTCAAGTGTTTATCAGTATTAATACTAATTTGATACGTGATAAGCTCATATTTATACACATTTTACATCAAATTCTCTCGTCTTTTCTTAGTTAGTTTCTTATATTTTTGAGTTATTTACTTTGTTTTTGTGTTTTATCGAATTTATCTACTTAAGAAAATAAAAATAGCACAAGTGTGATTTTAAGTAATAAATTCGTCATTTTTACTTTGCTCACTTATTTTATTAACTTAAGAAAACATTTTGGCAGATAAAATAAGAGATGGCAAGAAAAGGGGGTATTGACGCGCGGAAAAAATATAGAAGGAAAGCTGCCTTAGGCAGCTGGTGAGCATGACAGAAAAGAAAAAAAAAAAAATTAATAAAAAAAGAAAGGTGCACTCAGACAAAAGAAAGAAAAAAATATATAAAAGAAAGAGGGAAACAGTGGGAAGAATGAAGAAAAGGTGCAGCAGAGCTGCCTCATGCAGAAGTCTCGTGCAGAAGACAGGAAGCGTGGGAAGCAAAGCTGCCCTTGGCAGCTGGCTAACAAGGAAAGAGGGAGGAGCAGCAGAAGCTGCCTTTCCAGCTTGCAGCACGCAGGAGCACATGGTGCGTGAAGAACCAGGAGAGAAACAGAAGCACAGCGAGGCATTAACGTGCTGGCAGCGAGAGGAGAGACGAAGACGTGCCAGTGAAGAGAGAAACGGAAAAAGAAGAAACCAGGGGGAATAAAAGCTGCTTTTGGCAGCGTGAGTAAGGAGGAGAGCGGACGCGAGGACTGGGGGGAGAGACGTTCGAAGGAGCTGCCTGAGGGCAGCGAACCAGAAAGAAAAAATAAAAAATAAAATAAAAAAAAAAGAAGAGGAAGGACAGAGGGCACGGACGAACGAGAAGAAGGAGGGAGGAAGCTGCCTGCGGGGAGGAAGCTGCCTGCGGGGAGGAAGCTGCACAGAGGCTGCCATTGGCAGCTTGAGAGAGGGCCGAGAGCTGCTGGAGAAGGAGGAAAGACGGGAGGAAGGCAGGCTGCCTTTAGCAACTGCCAGGAGCAAGAGAAACAGAAGCTGCAGGAAGCAACGCTGCCTTTTGGGGCAGCTGGCGAGACCTTGGCAGCTAGCGGCAAATAAGGCAGGCCACACGCAGTAGCAGCACAGACAGAGAGGAAGAAATTCCTCATTCGGTGTTATTCTTCCTCAAACTTATGTTTTATTTTTGGTTTAATTTGATAATAATGTGTAACTAATTTTTAGTAGTTAGGGGCTATTTTGAAGCCCCGAATATGATTGTAAGTTTGTTGTGATATTTTGCTTGAATGAATTTTATGGAAGGATGAAAATTGTTTCACTACTTATCTCATTGATAAATTCTTTATGTGTTTCTATGGATGCATACATAGTGAGCATATCTAGAATTTTAATGTTATAAATATATGTCTGCCTGCCCTTGTTGAATGAGGACCTACATATGTTCTACAGTAGCACTTGTTAATTGTGGTTAACATGTGAAGCGATTTCTAGGATAAGTGAGACAACACCAGTACTTACGATGCCTTGTGATGTCTCAAACTCTTTTTATTCTTAATGATTTCTACTTGTTAAATCTATGAACACACCATTCTAGATTGCATGCTAGGAACTAAGTTAAGTTGAAAACACCATTCTCTTAACATACCACGTAAGAAAGAGTAATAGGTTGTGTTCTAACATTGAGCCAACTTGAGCATCTTCATCCGGAAATAAAAAGGATTTGAATGAAACGTAACATACTTGCATGATTATTTGGTGGTGGATAGCATGTCCCCTAACTCATTTTCTTAACTTGTGAATTAAAATCTATTGGTATTATTTAAAATCAGTTTCTGTACTGTTTTGTGCGATTTAATTTAAATAGCTAATCAACTCCAAAAATCCCAAAACTTTGTGTGAACATAGCTCAGTGTGTCTAGTTTGTGTGTATAAAATTTCGTTGCATTTGGATAAGTGTAAGTTAGTCTAAATTATTATTGTTTGGTGGCTGGTCAGTGGAGACAGCCACCCTGTTTTTGTGACATTTTTTAAGTATTTGGATAAAACAATCTTCTGCGGGAAAGATCCTTATTTTCATATGCTACAATCGACAAATTTTAGTGTTAATAAGGAAAATCAATAGGATTATTGTGTGCTACTTTGTGGTGCGTTATAATTGCTATCAAATTTTTGGCGCCGTGTCGCCGGGGATTGTTATTTCTGATTGCTTATATTTTATTTTTATTATTTTTATTTTTATATTTAGTTTTATTTAGTTTTATTATTTTCTATTTCTTGTCTATTTAGTGTTTTTGGTTTTGGGTTTATTTCAGGTACTTTTTGTAATATATGCAGACGCAAAGGTCCAAGAGAAGTAAGACATGGATTTTGCTAGCATTCAAGCTCAATTGGCAAATCTTACTTCCCAATTGTCACAATATGCCGAAAGGACCACAATGCAAAGTGCCTCTACATTTGATGTGCCCTATGGGCAAGGATATCAAGGTCTTCAATTTTCTGCAAATGAAGATGTTTGGGGATATCAAGGCCATAACCAATCAAGGGGCAACATGTTTTCCAACGCTTGCAATTCAGATTGGAGAGGTAATTCAGATTATATGTGGGATGAACCTCAACAATTTCAACAAGGTGGATATTGGCAGCAAGACGAGTTCTATTCAAGACCTATGCAGCCACCACAACATCCCCCACAACAATTCCAATCAAATCAAAGTATGCCCATGAATTATAATGAAGTTCTTGAAGGACTAATTTCTTTGACGCAGGGTTCACAAAACGAAGAACAATTGCAGCCATCAGAGGAGTTCTATCAGTGGCCATATGAACCATTTCAGCCTCAACAATAACAAGCTCCAAGTCAGTCTCTTGAGGATTTAATTGCTTCTTTAGCTAACTCTACTCAATCTCATCAACAGAAAACAGACAAAGCAATTGAAAACCTTGAGCGCCAAATGAGTCAGTTAGCAAGTTTGATGGGGCAACAACACCAACCAGGAAGGTTACCTAGCCAAATTGTGGCAAATCCAAATTCGGAGCAGTTAAATGCTATGACTTTAAGGAGTGAAAAAGAAATTCTGGAAGCCATTCCAAAGGTGCAAAGTGATATCCCAATTCTTGGTGCACAAAATCATGTTCCCGATGATGTTGAAACATTCAAAGAGACTTGTACACCAAGAAGAACTATTCAAGAAAAGGAAGTGGCCGGAGAATATGTTGAATGCATCAAAGAGGATGTAGTTGAGACAACCAATGCCAAAGAAGTTGAGTTTGATAACAAGGGCCATGTCACAATCATCACATGCAATCTGGCTAAGTGCAAAGTCCCTGAAACGTTCCAAGACGTGATGTTTATAATTGAGTTTGAATGTGACTGTAAGCCATCTTCTCCATTTTTTATTTTAATTTATACTAACTTGTTTTTAATTTTGATGATTCAGGCACCGTCATTAGAACTTAGACCGTTGTCGGATCATTTCAAGTACCACCGTCCGTTCAATGATAAGCCCATGCATTTGAATAATGAAGGGAGGCCTAGGAATCACCCACAATCAGATTTGCATTCTTAATCCCTTCTCTTTACTGAATTTATTTTACTTTGTTTAGTTCTTTCATTGTTTGTTTGCTCTTGTGTGAATTTATTTTACGTTGATTTTTTTTATTTTACGTTGATTTTATTTTGTTGTGTTTATTTAGTAGTGATTTTTGTTTAGGAGATTAAACTTAGTTTTTTTTTTTTTACTTTGATTTACTTATTTTTACATTTATATAAAATAAAAAAAAAAAATAAAAAAATAAAAAAATAAAAACTTAAAAACATAAACATTCATATAAATAAAAATAAAAAATAAAAATAAAAATAAAAAAAAAAAAAAAAAAAAAACTTAAATGCATAAATTTTTTTTACAATAACTTGTAATTTAATTTCGTTCATTGGTCATTGGTTGGTGGTGCCTCGGAGGTCGACGGAGCCCCTGAAAGACGAAGCGCCAGAGCTGGATCATTCGGAGCCTCAATACTTGGTGCTGCTCCCGAGGACGAAGGCAACATAAACCTCGGGAGTAACGTCATAAACCGTTGATGATCACTTTGAATCCGCACTTCGGACTCTTGCAGCTGATCAAGCTTCCTCTTCATGCTTGTGGAGTAATTGGTTGCGAGCATGTGCAAATCCCTGTTCTCATGCCTAAGCACTCTGACCTCCTGCCGAAGACTAGCCACTTCAGCCATCAACGACTCCACCTGACGAGTTCGTGCAAGAAGGCGCTGGCCCATGTTTGATACTGAACCTGCGCATCGGACGCTGTAGGCCATAGAGTCCTGAACAGCCAGTTCGTCGGACCGCCTAGAAAGTATCCTAGTGTCTCTAGGAGTGAGCAGATTTCGGGCCACCACCGATGCGGTTGTTTCATTCATCATCATGGAATCCCCAACTGTAAGAGGACCATTTGGGGATATGAAGGACGGCTGCCAAATGTTGGTTGGAGAAGACATATCAATATCTTCCCCAACATTCAAGTTAAGGCGACGGTCAGAAGGGCAAGACATATTTGAAAGTGTGAAGAAAATGAAGAGGTCGAACTGATCAAGATAAAAGAAGTGCAAGTGTGAGTGTTTACAGGAGGGAGTGTTTACAGGGGAGCTTAAGTGTGTTGTGGAACAAAAATGAGCGTTCTTATAAGAAGAAGAAATCGTTGAGGCATCACTCAGCAGTCGAAGAGGCGCCCTCTCGCAAATCGAAGAGCCGGGCTCCTTTCTCAAAAGCCGGATTCTTTTCTCAAAAGCGGCGTCGCCGTTCTCAAAAGTCGGACTCCGTCTCAAAAGTCGGTTCCTTTCTCAAAAGTCAGACGCCGTCAGGAATCACGAGGCGTGCAGCTTTTCCATTTTTGTCGTCACTCGTCACGCGCTGTCAGCTTTGCGCAAATTACGGGCTGCTTTTTCAGAAAGCGCGTGACCTGTACTGTTCATCCATCCACCGGCTGCCGACAGGGGTAAAGGAACAGTTTCGGTTGTGAAGAAAAGTTCTATAAACGTCTACCTTCGCCTTCAACAGCAAAGGCACACTCTCAACACTTCTTCATCTCCGAAATTTTTCATCTCCGAAAATGCCTTTCCAACAAACCCTCTCGAGTTACTCTGTGTTTCTCATTCCTTGGGATACCTTTCCAAACAAGTCATCTAGAGCTAGAGTATTTCATATCATGAAGGTTGAAAGCAAGAGTATCTCATATCACGCTTTCTCCCTGTCCTTTTCCTTGTCTTTGTGATAAGGAGAAAGCGGGCAATCAGCCAGCACTCGGTGTCAATCTTCCAATCTAAGAACCGACTGCCTGGAAATCCTTCCTGATTGCTTACCTAGCATTGTTCTCGAGTGCTCTTCATCAACCACTGATGTACTTCCGAAGAAGTCGCCACATCTGCCTGGAGAACAGAGAAGGCAAGTGAAAATGATACTTGAAGCATGTGGAGACAAGGTGCTGTTTCATCTTCAAGATCAAGTCTCATTTTCCTTGCTAAGAAGTTCCCCAGCCCAGCTCAAGCATACACCTGTGGAACGATACTTCTTCAAAAGCAAAAGTATCCCATATCATCAGAGTCAGAGGCAAAGATATCTCATGGCATGCTTTTCCTTTACCCTTGCTCTTGGCTACGGGACAAGGTGAAAGAAAGGAAATCGGTCGGCACTTGGACAGATTGAACAAAGATGCACACCACCACCTCTTCCTCGTGCCTACCTACCATGCAGAAGAACAAAAAGAGAAGAATGTAGCCTGCAGACTCAATCAACCCGGCAGAAGGAGTCCGAGTTGAAACCAAGAGCTCGAGAAGCTTCAACACCACCACCAATCAAGTCTCATTTTCCTTGCTAAGAAGTTCCGAGGCCAGTTCAAATTCAAAGCTGTGGAAAGTCACCAAACAGGACCAATGATCACTTATTAGTTTTATTCATTGTCTTTTATTTTCATTTTTAATTTTTCGTTTGTTTGTTTTTTTATATTTTCTTGCGTGCTTAACTGACTTATTTCTCTTCTTTGCAGGAACTTTTGGTTATTTCCACCCTTGAAGTTGATTGCAGAATTTTAGCTTGGGGGTCATCGCTTGATTTTTCTGCAAATTAGGGAAGTTTTCAATCCTATTGCTTTATTTTGTTCGTTATATTTATTTATTTTATTTTTATTTGCATTTTATTATATTTTCTGACTTTGGGGACAATGTCTAGTTTAAGTGTGGGGGTAAAGAGTATAAAAATGACCAAATTGAAAATTTTTGTACCTTCGACTTTGAACTGGTTTCATTTGTTTCCATGTTATTGCTTTGTGTTTTCTTAATTAAGTTGTTGTTTTAAAAATAAAAAAAAATAAAAAATCGGAAAATTTAAAAAAAAAAATCCAAAAATATTTCCTTGTTTTCCTTATTGTTTTGAATTAGATTTTTTGTTAGTTTCCCGACCCAATGATATAATTGGATAAAATTTGAACCATGATGATCAAGAACTTAGTTAACATGTGTTGTGTGAAATTCCTTATTCTCGTGTTAGTTTGTACATATTTGTTCATCTTTGAAAAACCAAATGCACATAGCCTTGTTGATGTGAAACTAAAGCATGATTTAAAGCTCCATATGTGAATTTAGTGACCATATACATCCTATGTGAGTTTTTGAGCCTATTGAAAGTGTGTGCATTTTTCATACACTCCTATTCTTTCATGTGTGATGAACTTATGTGAGATACTTCTCTAGAACTTGCATAACGATCTTTCGAAATTTTTTTCATTGATTGCATGAACTTGAAAATGATAGAGGCATTAGGTTTACCACCATGGCCCAAATAACCTTGTTTCCCAAGGAAAAATGATATCATTAGATCGCCAATTTGAGCCGTGTATGTGAGCCTTTTATTTCTTATCACCAGATATGTCTACCCTTATGCCTGAAATAAATATTTTTCCTTACCCTTTCCAAGCGAGCAATGCAAGATTGTCTTATGAGAAATGTTTGTGAAGTACTTTGGAGGGTGTTTGGCAAAAGAATAAGTGTGGGGGTTTTTCATATTTGTTTCTATGAAAAAAAAAAAAAAAAAAAAAGAGAAAGAAAGAAAGTTTGTTTACGAAGAAAATAAAAAAAGTGTTTAGTTTAAGGTTGTGGTTGGAGGTGACTAGAAGAATAGCTGGAAAGCTTGAGTTCTTATAAATCTAAACAAAAGAATTGCTTGAAATGTAGCTTGGAACTTGTGTTTTCCTATTTCTTTCATTTCAATAACCCTCGCCCTAAACCTCATTACATCCAATAAAAGTCCTCTTGATTTAAGTTTTGCAATTATGATTGTGGAGAAGTGATCTTTATGCAAGCTTTTGGTAGAACTTTCACATTTGTTTCTTTGAGCGAAACACATTAAAACTAAACACATGTGTGATTGAGTGCATATTCCGTGAGAAGTTTGCTAGTTTGCATATGGTGTTTTTAAAATAAAAATTTGAAATTGCATTAACATGGCTATCTCACACACTACACTTCAAGGATGTTTCAAAAATTACTGCTAATATTTGAATTAGGAAGATGAACTTGGATTATTAGCTTGTTTGGTGTTAGATATGGTTCTTGATGATTTGTGTTCTCGAATGAAATTCTATGAGGGTCACATAGGGGGAAACTAATAATTTTCATGTTATTACTTTTTCTGTTTTCGTTTGTTTTGCTCGAGGACTAGCAAAAGCTAAGTGTGGGGGTATTTGATAAGCTCATATTTATACACATTTTACATCAAATTCTCTCGTCTTTTCTTAGTTAGTTTCTTATATTTTTGAGTTATTTACTTTGTTTTTGTGTTTTATCGAATTTATCTACTTAAGAAAATAAAAATAGCACAAGTGTGATTTTAAGTAATAAATTCGTCATTTTTACTTTGCTCACTTATTTTATTAACTTAAGAAAACATTTTGGCAGATAAAATAAGAGATGGCAAGAAAAGGGGGTATTGACGCGCGGAAAAAATATAGAAGGAAAGCTGCCTTAGGCAGCTGGTGAGCATGACAGAAAAGAAAAAAAAAAAATTAATAAAAAAAGAAAGGTGCACTCAGACAAAAGAAAGAAAAAAATATATAAAAGAAAGAGGGAAACAGTGGGAAGAATGAAGAAAAGGTGCAGCAGAGCTGCCTCATGCAGAAGTCTCGTGCAGAAGACAGGAAGCGTGGGAAGCAAAGCTGCCCTTGGCAGCTGGCTAACAAGGAAAGAGGGAGGAGCAGCAGAAGCTGCCTTTCCAGCTTGCAGCACGCAGGAGCACATGGTGCGTGAAGAACCAGGAGAGAAACAGAAGCACAGCGAGGCATTAACGTGCTGGCAGCGAGAGGAGAGACGAAGACGTGCCAGTGAAGAGAGAAACGGAAAAAGAAGAAACCAGGGGGAATAAAAGCTGCTTTTGGCAGCGTGAGTAAGGAGGAGAGCGGACGCGAGGACTGGGGGGAGAGACGTTCGAAGGAGCTGCCTGAGGGCAGCGAACCAGAAAGAAAAAATAAAAAAAAAAATAAAAAAAAAAGAAGAGGAAGGACAGAGGGCACGGACGAACGAGAAGAAGGAGGGAGGAAGCTGCCTGCGGGGAGGAAGCTGCCTGCGGGGAGGAAGCTGCACAGAGGCTGCCATTGGCAGCTTGAGAGAGGGCCGAGAGCTGCTGGAGAAGGAGGAAAGACGGGAGGAAGGCAGGCTGCCTTTAGCAACTGCCAGGAGCAAGAGAAACAGAAGCTGCAGGAAGCAACGCTGCCTTTTGGGGCAGCTGGCGAGACCTTGGCAGCTAGCGGCAAATAAGGCAGGCCACACGCAGTAGCAGCACAGACAGAGAGGAAGAAATTCCTCATTCGGTGTTATTCTTCCTCAAACTTATGTTTTATTTTTGGTTTAATTTGATAATAATGTGTAACTAATTTTTAGTAGTTAGGGGCTATTTTGAAGTCCCGAATATGATTGTAAGTTTGTTGTGATATTTTGCTTGAATGAATTTTATGGAAGGATGAAAATTGTTTCACTACTTATCTCATTGATAAATTCTTTATGTGTTTCTATGGATGCATACATAGTGAGCATATCTAGAATTTTAATGTTATGAATATATGTCTGCCTGCCCTTGTTGAATGAGGACCTACATATGTTCTACAGTAGCACTTGTTAATTGTGGTTAACATGTGAAGCGATTTCTAGGATAAGTGAGACAACACCAGTACTTACGATGCCTTGTGATGTCTCAAACTCTTTTTATTCTTAATGATTTCTACTTGTTAAATCTATGAACACACCATTCTAGATTGCATGCTAGGAACTAAGTTAAGTTGAAAACACCATTCTCTTAACATACCACGTAAGAAAGAGTAATAGGTTGTGTTCTAACATTGAGCCAACTTGAGCATCTTCATCCGGAAATAAAAAGGATTTGAATGAAACGTAACATACTTGCATGATTATTTGGTGGTGGATAGCATGTCCCCTAACTCATTTTCTTAACTTGTGAATTAAAATCTATTGGTATTATTTAAAATCAGTTTCTGTACTGTTTTGTGCGATTTAATTTAAATAGCTAATCAACTCCAAAAATCCCAAAACTTTGTGTGAACATAGCTCAGTGTGTCTAGTTTGTGTGTATAAAATTTCGTTGCATTTGGATAAGTGTAAGTTAGTCTAAATTATTATTGTTTGGTGGCTGGTCAGTGGAGACAGCCACCCTGTTTTTGTGACATTTTTTAAGTATTTGGATAAAACAATCTTCTGCGGGAAAGACCCTTATTTTCATATGCTACAATCGACAAATTTTAGTGTTAATAAGGAAAATCAATAGGATTATTGTGTGCTACTTTGTGGTGCGTTATAATTGCTATCAATACGCACCCAGCAGCTTGAGTTTTGAAGAAGGGTTTATAGTGCTCTAATCATACCTATTTCTCAGCACCCTTCCCAAATTTACTCCCACTAATAATTTCTAAAAGAAAAACAAGTAACTGGTATGCATAATACACTAAAGAATTGAGAATGAAAATCATCATCCCATGTTTGTTAATGTAAGGAAAATGGTAAAAAAAATATGTACCATTTTTTGAAAGAGAGATGCAGGGAAAAAGAATGGCGTAGATAAGATACACGGGCATGTTCTTACCCATTATTTTAAAGGAAAGAAACTATTATAGCTCACACTCCTCAGCTAAATAATTGATTGGTAAGGGTAATGTTAGGGATACTAAATTTGTAAACAAAATTTACAAACTAAACGATGTGTCACCAATAGAAATGATCACGTTTATCAACGCTTAAGTAATAATCCAATCATCAATTTCCATGTTATTTAGTTTGTAAAATTTTGGCTACAAATTTAGTCTCCCTAGCATTACCTGATTGATAATATCCATTCTGCTCTATTCAGCCGTCAAAACATGTTTTCTAACAGGTAAATACTGTTACAATTTGGATATTTTGGGAGAAGAATGATGTAAAAGAAACAACAAAACACAAGAAATTTTCAATATTGCATTCTACAAAACATTATTGCTAGATTGGTGCATTCATTCAATATTCATCATCAACATTCTTCTACATTCTTATCAAAATTGCAGGGAATACTAATGGACAGCTAGATATGTAAATCACAGCCCTAAACTAATTCTAATCTTAGTCTTACATCTTCTCTTGGATGACTAGGATTCTTATCGACAAAAACTAGCCGTTACAGTTTAAATGAAAAAAACTAGCTATTACATTCTTCATCCATATTTGGTCATGTCTTCAAACCTTCAAGGCTGCAAGCAGCTTATATTCCAATACTCCTTTTTAAGTTGTTTCTAGCCTGAACACTAAGTAGATCTTTGAGATATGTGAATCTCTCTTTAGGCAATGGTTTGGTGAAGATATCAGTCACTTGATCTTCAATTTTGCAGTAGAGGGATTTTTGATGTGACTAGAGTAGTTACATTCTACTACAAAGCGTCTCTGATGAAATGGTACTTCCTTTTGATGTGCCTTGTTCTGTGATGGGACACAACGTTTTTTGTCATTGCAATTGCTAACATATTGTCACGCATCGATGATGTAGCTTCCAATTGAACTTCACCAAAATCCTTCAGCACAAATTTGAGCCAAATGGCTTGAAATATTACTTCTGCAGCAGCTACATATTCAGCTTCTGCAATTGTTAGTGCAACTATTTGTTGCTTGACAGAAGCCCACGAGAATGCACTTGATCCAAAGGAAAAAGCATACCCTGAGGCTCTTTTTGAATAATCTTCATTGCCTCCCCTAATTAGAATTGAAGATCATCCTTTCTAAGAGTAGATCCCATACTTAATTGTGCCCAGCACATATCTCAAAACCCTCTTTGTAGTTCCTAGATGAGTTTTTG
Organism: Malus fusca; assembly: GCA_035220775.1. Taxonomy (NCBI): domain Eukaryota; kingdom Viridiplantae; phylum Streptophyta; class Magnoliopsida; order Rosales; family Rosaceae; genus Malus; species Malus fusca. The sequence continues at coordinate 43,065,774 of CM069073.1, read as the reverse complement.
TTGGACAGTGCATGAACCTAAATGGTAGGCTTGCAACATACATGATGTTTGGTCTTGTTGTTGTCAAGTAGAGTAAGCTACCCACAATGCTTTTGTATAAACTTTGATCCACATCATCAGTTCCATCATCTTGGCTTAATTAACTTTGCATTTGACACCAATGGAGTGCACACAGATTTACAATCTTTTAGTCCAAACTTCTCTAGTAAGGTCTTGGCATACTTCATTTGATGAATGAAGATCCTACTATCATTTTGCACAACTCCTATGCCAAGGAAATGATGCAATGGTCCCAAATCAGACATCTCCTAATGTTTTATCATATCATTTTTTAACTCAGTGAGCATTCCTTCATTGTTTCCTATGAACACCACATCATCAACATACACAGACACAATAAGAATATCAAAGTTTCCTTGTTTCTTGGTATACAAGGTAGCTTCACTAGAGATTCTCTAGAACCCAATTTTGGTGAAGTAAGAATCTATTTCACCATACCATGCTCTAGGTGCTTGTTTTAGCCCATATAGAGCCTTCTTCAACCTATACACCTTATCTTCTAGATTTTTAATTTGGAAACCCTTTGGTTGTTCAACATAAACCTCTTCATCTATCACCCCATTGAGAAATATTGATTTTACATCCAATTAAAACAATTCCAATCCTTTTGTGCTACCCCATCTATCCAGTCGGTTGCCTTCACTGGTTGTTTGTGGAAAACCCCATCTATCCAATCAATCGTCGTATGTTGGCTACTAACCCAAACCCGTCTATCCAGTGAAAATTTGTGTTAACGGTTAGTACGTCAATTTCACAATAGGGTGTGAAAGGGTTTTGCATAAAGCGTTGATTTATGTGTTGAGTTGAAAGTCCTTTTCTTGTTGCACAATCTCTTATATTTATTGGAATAAATTTCATGATGCTCAAGTTGGAGAGTCTGATAGCATTGCAATTCCTTAGCATTATTTTCAATTTCCTCACAAATCATTCTCCACCAAAACTCTACCACCGCCGAGTCTCGCCTTCCTCAACTTGAACTAGGGTCTAGAACCCAGACTTATTATGCGACTGATTCATATTTCATCTAGAAACCAATCATGATTCTTAAGTAATTAATTCAAATCTCATCCAAAAGTCAATCCTGATCCTCAAACAATCCTACTTTGTCTAGGATTCGACCACTCCATTAGCACTGCACTACTAAGTCGAAGTTCACAACCTCCTTTTTGAGTTGACTTCCACCAACTCAGCCCAAACCCAAGATTTCAGGCCCAAACAGCAACAAAAAAAAGAAAGTTATGAGAGCAGGGGGTTTGTCTTCAGTAATTTGGTTACTAGGTAGTCTAACTTTTTATCTATTAGATTGGCAGTTGAGAAAAAAAATCATATTTTCTCAATTCAATTTTAATTTTCTATTTTCTGTACTACTGAGTAGTTCAAACTATTGAAGTCTAGTTGAACATGAGAAGCATATGATATGATATAATATGTAGGGGTGGAAAAAATTCCCAAAATTCCCAAACCAAACCAAAAAATACCGATCCCAAACCAAAAATGTCCCAAACCGATGTTCCCAAAATTCGGTATTCCCATACCGAAAAAATACCGAAAGTTTGGTATGGGAATCGGGATTGCCTTTCCAATATTTCGGTATTCCCATACCGAACCGAAAATTTAATTATTATATATATATATTATTTTTTAATTATAATTAGAATTAATTTGAACCGTTTGATTTTTCAAAATAATCTATGCTGTCCATCTATTCCTTGTTAGGCTTTCAGGTTTCACTTTCAGCTTTGTTTGTTTGTCCCCGTCAAGGCTTCCAGGTTTCATTTCTCAGTCTCTCTCTCAGTCTCAGGCTCTCAGCTCAGTCTCACTCAAATCCAACTCCGGCCAGCCATTGACCGACCCATCACCACACGCGGATCATCCCTCGCCATCTCTCCCTTCCTTCACGATACAGAGTCACAGCCACCACCGGTCTGAGGTCTCTCTCTCACGATTCTCTCTATCGCGACTCTCTCTCGCGATTCCTTATCTCAGGAGTCTCCGACTCTCTCACGCGATTCTATCTCTTAGATTCAGAGTCTCAGACACAGGTAAATAAATATGGGAATTAATTTAGGGTTTGAAATTTAATTTAGGGTTTGTGAAATTTAATTTACGAATTCTAGGTTAGGGTTTGTAATTTTAGGGTTTGTAAATTTAGGGTTTGTTTGGTTTCACATATCAGATTCTATTTAATTGATCTAATGGTTCAATAGGCTGTGGTTTAATACTCTGTTTTAATAGGCTGTGGTTGAATTGAATACTCTGTTTGGTTTCACAGATCCGATTCTGGTTTAATAGGCTGTGGTTTAATACTCTCTCAGATTCCGATTTAATACTCCCTCATATTCTGGTTTAATAGCATATGTGGAGGTTATTCTCTTCTTGTTTGTGTGGTGAACAATGCATGCTCGACAAGATTCTTCAACTTTTGAAGGGTAAAATGCATAGTTGAAGGGTAAATTAGCGAGGACCACAAGCATTGGTCTAGTTCTTTTCTGGATCCATCCATGATTGGATCCACATAAATGGTGATTATAGTAATTAGTATTAATTACTAAACTATTTTTTGGTTGCAAGATGTGGTGATTTATATAGGATAAACATGGAAAAACCAATTAGGATATGAGGGAATTTTTTATTAGAGTAAAACCGCGAAAACTAGTACATCTGAGTCATTTGTATTCAAAAGTTAGCTCTTCGGACCTGTTTCTTGGACAAAGATTCTTGATGATTCTAGTTGATATTGTAATTTAAAGGTTCTGTACCTACGGTTTGGTTATTCAGTGTAAGTGAAGACTTGTTTTGCATTGTATTTATTTTGGAGTACTCATAAAAGTCATATGCTTCGGAGTTCTTGACATCGGAGTTGTTTCCATGTACCCCTTGAGTTAATGATTTTGGTTAAAACAATAGTTGTTTGTGATTTCCTAATCTAGTTACTAATGATTTCCTTTAGGATGTAACTGCAACAAAAGGAAATGAGTTTGAGAACTACTTTCTGAAACGTGAACTGCTGATGGGAATATATGAGAAGGGATTTGAAAGACCATCTCCTATTCAATTTTTTAAGGGTAAAAGAGGAGCACTACCAATTTGGGAATCCAGCTTCTGAGGTTAAGGTATTCTTCAGTTCCCTGTCCTGCAGCAGTTTTATTGATAACTTATCTTCAAAACATTGTTAACATGTGAATTTCTTTTAACAGACGGTTCAGAAATAACAAATAGATCATTTTCTAATAAACCATATTCATCAAAACATACAGCAAGATATGTATGTAGACATGTATCTTTCTTCTATAAATCTAATGACTAACTGATTAGATCTTCAAGCATGACATTATCTGTGCTTTTGGATCAGATCCGAGTGTACTGCACAGTCTGCAACACCACTCCACTCCATTACCCGTTGTAATAACAAGTGTATTCGGTCCTCGGTTTGAATTGAGGATTTTTAAGGTTAGTACTATATCTTCATTTTGCATTCACATGTTTGTGTTGTTTATGTCGTATGGACATTAGTTAGATATGAATAAATATGAATTCTCTTTATGAATATATATGAATTCTCTTTAATTGTTTCCTCTTACTTTGCACATATTGAATATGTTAATGTTATTGCATTTGAATTGGATATGTGATTTATTGATTGGAATTTGGATCTATGCTGAACTGTGGTTGTGATATATTAATGTGCATTGTTATTTTATTTGTCAAAATAATCTATGCCGTCCATCTATTCCTTGTTAGACTCAACCATCTACATCAAGGGAAAGAGTACAAGTACCAACAAGAAGGGAGCAACCACAAGCATCAACAAGATCAAAGGGCCGAAGGGGCCGAGGAGGCCAACAATCTTCCTAAACGTTAAGCTTTGCTTTTTTGCTTTTGGTTTGTAACTTAATTATTTTGAAATTTTGGCTCGTAACTAATTTTTTTGCTTTTGAGTTTGTTACTTTATTTATTTTAAAACCTTGGCTTGTAACTAATTTTTTTTGCTTTTGGATTTATTACTTAATTTATTTTTATTGCATGCATGTGTAGTAGAAATTGAATAGGTAGATCACATATGTTATTGTGCACAGATTTGTGCACAGATTCAGATTGCACAGATTCAGATTGGTAGATTCAGATAGGCAGATTGCACAGATTTGTGCACAGATTCAAATTTTAGTCTAACAACAGATTGGGCTGTAGATTAGCAGCCTGCCCAAAAGCCCAAATTTTCAATATAAAAGGTTGAATTTTAGCCCAAAAGCATGATATGTCAAATTTAGTCCAAAAGCCCAAAACCATTTCGGGATTCCCGATTTGTCCCAAAATCCCGAAACTATTTCGGGATTCCCGAAAATTGGGATTCCCGAAAATTTGGTTTGGGATCGGTATTGAAATTGGGATTTCCGAAAAATTTCGGTTTGAGAATCGGGACAAGGATTTCGGTATGGGATCCCATACCGAACCACCCCTAATAATATGCACGAGAATGGGAATGTGAATGGGATTTTCCTGGCCGGAAGGAATCCAATCCCACTGTCAAGGACCAGGTTTTCCGCGTGCTATTGAATAAAAAATGACTGTCACAGATTTGTTAGACAAAAAGCTGATGCCTCACCAACATCCTAACCCTGGTTTATGGCTTTAATTCTCACAGATTGACCTGCATACTTCTGTTCCCACTCCAAGTTGAGACTGAGGAGTATAAGAAATCCTACTGTTCATACTTGTTTTTGGCCCACTTTCTTTAATATATTAATTACTAGTTTGGTACTGAGGTGTTTTTATAAAAAGTGAATATAAAAAAAAGTTGAGCTAAAAATGTGTTTGGTAAATACCTAAAAACAGCTTATTTTCATAGTTTTGGGTGAAAAAAACTGAAAACATGAAGCAACAAAAATAAGTTTATTCTTACAGGACAGCAGAAACAGTTTTTTTATCAAAGCACAATAATACCAAACCAGCCCTAACTATATCTTATTTTGTGTTGCTGGGTCAATATGCTAAGCTGGTTTCTAGTGATGCGTTTCCACTTGGAGTGAAGTAGGCATGGAAAGAGGGATTGATCAAACAGCCTTGCAAGCTAGTACTCAATTTTTTTTTAAATTAACGAATAAGGAGATTCAAACTTTTGATAGAATAATCTACATTATATCACAGGAGATGAATTTGAACAAGGAACTCCAAGTGCAAGAACAAATTTTCTTAATCAACTGAGTTACAAACCATTTGTCAATTTAGTTTGTTCAATTAGCTCAATTTAATTTTACAAGCACTCATTGAGTTTAGTTCATGAGCACAAAAATAAATTACCAGTTAATTTATCAAGTTAGACCTTTACCTGTACCAAAATAAAAAAAGAATAAAAATAGAAACCAACCAGCTAACCACTATGTTTTTGTTAATCACATTTTTGATATGTCTAAACAAATGAGAACACACTGGTTTTCTTCATACAACCACCACGCGATTTGAAGTTTTGAACCCATGTGTAGTCTGTAAAAGCTGGATCATTGGCCATTAGGATTAGAGTGTAAATTAGAATATTATGTTAAAATTATATTGCTAAGCTATCCCCCCCCCCCCTTATTTACTTATCGTATTAACCTGTCTTTATTTCATCCTTTTTAATGAAAGATTATAATCTTTTGGAAATGCTCTAATCCACTAATAATAACTCCATTCAAATTGAAGAAAATACTACTACGGTATTGGATAGAAATTGATAAGTTAACCACTTAAGTGGTATATGAAAACTTAATTCGTATATATAATTAATTACTAATTGTATTGGTCAATGAAAACAATAGAACTTCAACATAATAAGATTATATGTTGTTTTTTTGTTGGAAGACATTTGAGTAATAAACACGAAATTTCCTTCTAAAATACTTTTACTAACATATTCCCTACACCATATTGACCAAAAAATAAACATTCCCTACATCGATAACGTCGTCGTATCCTAGTTTGATCCCGTCCACGCCTCCAGTTTTCCTTTCCACGCCGCCCCCGGGCCCCCCACAGAAAGCTTGGAAAATTCCTATCTCTCTATTTTTTCCAGTCGACATTTCCACAATAATCTATCCCAAGTCCCGACGATCACAGCCACCGACTCCAATCCCAAGTGGACCCTCCCCACCCTCCCATCAATCACAGCTCTTCATTTGGTCCTCAATATCCAACTTTTTCAAACCCCACAACCCGTCAAAAAAGGCATCATAGAAAACCCGAAGAAGCTCGCATGAACTAACATGGAAACACACCAAAACACAATATCTCTTTACTTATTTCCTCTATAAATCTCCCACAAAAAAACCCCCATTGCTACTGCAAACCAGTCACAAATGGAAAAGCTCAGAAGATCGTCCAAAAACAAGACCGATATCGCTTGCAAGAGGCACCCGAAACACCAACAATCGCCGGGCGTTTGCTCCTTGTGCTTGAAGGAAAAGCTAGAACGAGTTGCTCACAAGCTCTCAACTTATTCTGTCCCCTACTTGCATAGAACTTTTTCCGCTTCTTCTTCTACGACTTCTTCTTTATCGTCGTACTACTCGTCCTCTTCGGCTTCTTCTTCTTCATCTCCCGCGCCAGGTTACGAGCAAAAGGGTTCGATATCTTGGTTGTTGAGCGGTGAAAATAATGTGCTTAGTAAAAGTAGGTCGCTGGTGAATTATTTTCCGAGACGAAAGAGGGAGATGGGAAGTGAAGAGAAGAAGAAGAATCGGTTTTGGACAAAGTTGCTTCGTCCCATAAGTAAGCGGAGGGAAGAGGGTTTGATGCACTCTAGGACTGTGAGAGAGATCAGGGTTCCTAATAGGATGCTTTGAACTTTGAAGGCCAAATTATTTAATTTTTTTTTTTTATTGTTGTTCTTTTTCTTGTTTCTTGATAGATTAGAATGTACGTAGCAGACTTCTGATCACAATTTTTGAATCAGAAAGCTGACAAAAGGAAAGAAATCAAAGATTGTACTATTAATTTGTGCATATTTACCAGCCTACATATATGTTTAAATATTATGTATCGTGCGATTATACATGTTTAATTAGCCTTGGAATTTATGATTTAGCTCTTAATTCTGGATTACTAAGAATCATAAACATCGTCAAGAGAACTAATTAAATTTTAACAGCATAACAAAGACCCGCTTAACCTGCTTCATATATAAGACATTCAAGCAGCATGAGGTTCAGGGTGTCCATGTAATTAAGATCCTATATGATAGAGTAATGTTATATTGACAAACTAATTAGGCAATATTTATGCTAGCACATGATCGATTATACCAGAATCAATTACGTATGACTCCATACAAGAATTCACGTTATCAATGTTTATAATCATATCCTCATATCCCTGCAATATAGCAAAATCTTTAAGTTAATGTCAGACGGATATTTGTATATAGTCATATGAAATTATGAATCACGCATTCAAATAAGAATCAATTTCGTCAATGCTTATATTGAAATATAGCTAGACTGATTGATTATTACAAACACTCTAGCAGAAGATTCACTTTATATTGCTGCAATAATTTTAGGAATTCAGAAAAAAAAGCTCATTTTAGATTTGATTCTCCATAGAGTAATGTTATTCATACCATGTTTTTATATCACATTTTCATATCATCTTAAGTGGCATTTGATGTGGACAGCCACATCATTTAAATTAATCAGATTTTTAAATTTAGTTCATTATTTAATAAACTAATAATTAAGAAAAACTAGTTAATTAAATGATGATTGTGATATACGAGGAATCTTTCTCCTTCCTTTCCTTGGGTTTTGCAAATCAAATGATGTGGCTGTTCACATCATATGTCACCTAAGGTGGTATGAAAATGTAGTACAAAAACATGATATGAATAGCATTACTCTTCTCCATAATATTTTGTTGTTATGGTTTTGTTGTTATGTTGTTCATATCGGTGAATTTTGTGTCTGCATGCATGATAATAAGACAAAATTTTCATATGTAACAAGGAGACAAACTGGCATGACTTGGTTGTTAGTTCACAGAATCGCATTAATTATATTTGCTAATTAACCCTAATTAAGCTCCATCCACGAAATTTCTTCACGGATATAAATTCAAATTCCAATGGTTAGCTGCGTGCGCATTCCCACGGTCATAACACACTTTATCGGGGTTTGATTAATTTGATCCATATTTTCCTTCTTTATTAATATTAAAATCACAAATGGAAAAGCTTCTGTGACAGCTAGTAAAACATGACCATCCGGTCCAAATTCGTGGCAATTTCCAAATTCCACAAATGCGTTGGAAAGTTCAAATTCTTAAGTAGCTGGCAGGGTGAGGATGTAGATTAACAAAATGTATTCAATAGGATCGACAATCGTACCAACTTGCCAACTCTCATGGGTTTAAACTTTGGACAAGGATTATCTGCCCTCCTTGTTCCCGTGTCCTCCTATTTTGTGTGATCACGGTTAAGCCACGACAACATTTTATATTGTTTTTTTATAAAGATAATAAGACAAAAATAAATAGTAATATAAAATGTTGACGTGACTTAACCGTGACCATACAAACAGAAGGGCACGGGAACAAGGAGGGCAGACAATATTGTCCTTAAACTTTCAGGGTGCGTTTGTTGCACCGGATTGTCTCGGACTGGACTAGCTTTAGGGACTAAGTTGGACTGACTTAGACTAGACTAAGCTGAACTAGCTTAGTGAAGCATTTGGTGCAGTGTCAGACTAAAAAGCAGGATAATGAAAACAGTAATGTCACCAGATTGGTGTTTGCTCATACTAGGACTACATTATTGTTCTATTGTAATTGCTTTTTTATTAAAGATATTATTAAAATTAATAATACTGGATGAGAGTGAGATTCAATAAAAACACAAAAACCAAATTTTCTTGCCAACGAAAGAAACATAAATGATTCAAGAGTAGCATTGGACGAACAAAATACACCTATATCCTAAGGTTGTACGATTAACAAGATCCATGGGAAAAGTTGAGAGGTTTGTCGTTAGACGCAGAGAGGGATGATGCCAAGATAGAAATCTCAGTTCAAGTATAATTAGGCTAGATGAATTAGCCATCTGTATATTTTCATTATATATATAGAGTTGACAGAGAGTTTGAGATGAAACCAAACTCTTCAAATTAAAACATAACAGATAACTAAGAACTAAAGACATAAATTACAAAATTCATACTTCCAATATCGTTGACTCATTCAAACTAAGTTGAAACATTCTGTTGCATGGATTGGATGAGATAAGAGAACCATTTGAATTTAGTTTCGACAAGCTTAGCTTATCAGGGAATGGAACATTGTGGATATAGGCTCAGTAGTTGGGCACTTTTGGCTTTGCATTTGCATACTCTTTCAGCTGCATTTCATTTCACCTGACCTGCATTTTGGGTAGCAATTGCACTCTATCTTGTCGTAGAAGTGAGTGTAAATCTCTCTTACCACATGCAACTTTCCCACCAGAGTTTCAAGCTTCCCAAATGGCTAGTCCAACCTGATACCAAAAAGTAAGTATATGCAAAGATTAGTTCATAAGCCAAAAAAAAAACTTGAAACTATAGCATATGCAAAGATCATTGTCTTCCTCTAGTCTTAACAGTTGCAGCTAAGGACTATGATGCAACAGAAAAACCGACATGAATGGTCTCAACTATTGCGTACTGACAAACAGAGCTTCAAGATAAAAGCCATAGCTCACAAGACTAAATCTGAAACGAAATGCGGCTTTCCGCTTGCGTAGAGTTTCAATACTTCAAATTGAAAAGCCAACTACGAAGCTTAAAACGAAAATTACAATGACAAAGCTCAAACAGCAGCAGGACTACAAAGTACATGCAGAATTACTGTATACTAACAGAATCAAGAAGGTTAGAACTAGACATGAGCAAGCACCCAAACCTTATTACTAATGATGCTAATCCTATATTCAACTTAAACAAGCACCACGTAGCAGATGTAGTAGAATGTGAATACCGAGCAGTATGAAGAATATGTTCTACATTGTCTAAACCCTCTGAGTGAACCAGTTGATTAGGTTTTTTACTGTATTAATCATATCAATAGCATATATGATGGTTTTCATGGTGTTTGTCTATATGTAGCCTTGGGATCATATTGAAAAGTAAGCCATAGATGCACTGGAGACCAGTCTCTCTGAACCCACCAAACTACTTTAAGGAGAGGTACTAGCAAATCTGATAACCATTTCTTGGTTACTTCCCATAGGGGTATCCTTCTCACTACATTCCAGTTAACTGTTAACCATTTTTCTTTAAAATGAATTTTTTTTTTAGTTGTTTCACCCTATAAACCCTGCCTAGTTTACTCTTACCAAATTGTTCTGGAATATGAAAGATAAGGCCTAAGGCATACAGAAATTGTAGATATTTCGCTTCACTTACTGTGCCCTGCATACTTTACCAAGTAATTTTTTCTTGCTAGACTATCAATCCGAACCTAATTCAACATCTAGAGGCACAACATGCCAAACATATGATATAACTAGAGATTATTGTTCTATAGTCTATATACAATCCTAAAACATTATAAAGCCATCAAATACTTCACTGCAAATCCCTTTTGACATACCTTAAAGACGTAACATAAACTTAGTGAAGCAAGAAATAGATAATCAATATAAACAAGCATAAATGCAAGACCAGTCATCTGTGGTACTTCATGTTACAAAACATGACTTTAACCGCAATGTGAAGGGCTGAAAAGCAGGTAAAGTCACCCACATTTCTGAGTTCGGATTTGAAAGAAAAGTTGAAATATGAAAAAAACCCCAAATTCTAATCTCAATTTGATCTAAAAATCAAAACCCTAATTTGTTCAAGTGTAGAGTTCTATGATTGAAAATTTCTCAAACCCAAAACAACAAAATCAAATAAAGCTCAGTAATATCACGATCTGCAAAACAAATCGACGAAATAAATCGAAGATTCGAAGTTTACCAGACAACTCGGAGCAGATGAGGCCGAGCAGATGCAGATGAGGGAAGACGCAGAGATGAGGGTGAGGAGGACGACAATGAGGGAGCAGGGCAAGGACGACGATGAGGGAAGACGCATAGATGAGGACGAGCAGGACGAGTGACGTTGAGGGGTTCTTGGACAACTAAATCTCTCGTGGTTTTCTCTGGCTTACGAGTCCGCCAAAAATTGGGGATCCTTGTTAAGAACTGCTAAGGAGGCGTATAATCCGAGCGAGTCCGTGCTAAGGTCATTAAACCTAATCCTGGTGCTGACCAAACAAGGGACTATAGTCTAATCCAGTCCAGTACTCTCTAATCCGGTCAAACAAACGGGCCCTCATAGTACTTGTAGTACTACCATTACTTGCATTTTAGAAAAAGGAGACGTACGGTACGTGGTAAACTTCAATTTCTAAGGAAAGGGATCCTCTCCGGATCTCTTCCTCCTAATTCACCAAGTTCGGAGATCCAGACCATTGAAATTTGATCCAACGGCTACAAATAGGGGCTCACTTTAAAAGCTATAAGAGCATCTCCAAATGAGATGTCAAATTGTCCAAATCAGCAATAACGGTAACAAAAGACAGCATTAATGTTTTCCGACCGAGAAGCCAAATCTGATGTGGCATGACATGAATTGACATCTCTCCCCCTTGCTGCCAAATTTGACAGCACCTTCAATTTTTTTTAATTAATTATTAAATGCTTTTTATTAATTTGTATTGGTTTAAAGCATTATCCTTTTGTTTCTTTTCATTCCCAATGCAAAGAAAATACATATGAATTATTATTTTATGTTTAAAATTTGACATATCGATTGGAGAACAAAAGTTTAAAAGATGCCAAAGAGCCACGTAACCTTCAAATTTAAATTTTAGGTTTAAAATTTGAATTTAAATTTTAGGTTTAAAATTTGACATCTCATTTGGAGATAGTCTAATAACTTTAGCCATTGGATCAAATTTTAATGGTTTGGATCCCCGGACTTGGTGGATTAGGAGGAAGGGATCCGGAGAGGATCCCTTTCCAATTTCTAATACCTTTCACACAACACACAAATATTATATTAAGAGTAATGCTAGAGATTACATTTTTAAACTATATAATTGTATCACTTCATGTGACAAGTGATGCATACAATCAGTGGTGGATCCAGGATTTGAACATTGGGGGTTCTATTGTTAAAACAATATATAACTAATATATGGAAGTTTTCACTCATATTATTATCGAGACCTTTTGTATAAAACATAGTTAAATTTGAACAATATCGGTAATATTAGTGATGGACCATGCTTGGCCCCACAAAATTCATCAAGAATTGTGTGGGAAACTTAATTGAGAAAAAAAAAAAAGAAAAAAAAAGGTATCAAGCAGTTCATGTTTTCATATCACGTTGCCTGCCGAATGAAATTTTAATTATAAAATAAAGAATGAGAAACCCCAACGTGATTACATGATAAGCCCTAATGATGGAGCAGATGGATGAACCTGCTAGCCTTCTGAACAACAAAATGGTTACCTTTTGCCATAGTTTTCCGGATAAAGCCAAATAGTATAATGTTGACATACATATAGGTTAAAAATAATAATAAATTGGAAGTGCAGCTAGCATGTTGCTTATGATTAACATCTATATACCATATGCATGGTTTGGAAGTGCATGCAAGCTTCAACGATAGATTTTTGTCTGCTGTTTTTTATCGATGTATCTCTCATGCATCACGTTGGTTGGAGCACTATACATATGCATACATACAATCAAGACATTAATATCGTTTAGGGTGATGAATCAATGATTCGATTTTATCATGTAGTTAGCCCATAATATATATATATATATATACATGAACGCGTTCTGAATCTAATGGGGTTAGTTAATTTGTCTTACTATAGATTAATCGAACTCTAAACCTATCTTAATTCTAATTTATATCTTAATCTAATATGTTATATTCTTCTTTCTGTTTTTCGTTTGTTCATTAGAAATATGACTGGAAAATACATCTATATATTAAAGATTTATAAGGCATTTACTTTAGGCTATGTTTGGTCTCAAGGCTTTTATATGGCATCATTACAAAAACATGTTTGAGAGATATGTTAATGACTCATACCAAATAGTGATTTGAAAAATCTTCTCACATGTGTGGATGCAAATTTCTTCCTTCTTGATATTGGACAATTTTGCACCTACAAAACAATTAACACCTTAGGTTAAGGCCAAGAGCCTCACGCGCCCACAATGAATGGGGGGGGTTTTGGCCGAAGAACCTCCGATACCAAAGTTAAAATTTAGAGAGAAAGAGTGTTTAGAGAATTTTTGGATTTTTTGTAAGAGAATTGGAATTAGTGTTTGGTGAAAATGGGAACCAATTTATAGGAGAGGAAAGGGTGGGCGGCCACTTAGTAGGGTTTTTAGGTTTTGTTTTGGTTTAATTAGCCAATTAATTGGCTAATTAAACATAAAAGAAAATGCTTTTTGTGGTTATGGAATTTATTGGCTAATAAAAAGGAAGAAATGGTGAAAAAGGTAGAAATGGTGATGGATGAGGTTTTTGAAATGGGGATAGCCGGCCCTAGGTTTGAATGGGTGTTTCAATTTGGTAATTAAGGGATTGATTAGGTAATTAATCCCTTAATTAGTCAATTTTTAGGAAATATGAAAGGAATATATTATTTAGCTAATTGATTAGCTAAATAATGGAATATAAAACATATTAAATAAATTAGGTTTTGGGAATTACCTAATAGAAAGGATTTGATGAAATAGGCTTTAAATTGTTACCTATTTTGGACACTTTTGACTTGGTTGAAAGATGATTGTCCACTGCTCGCGCGTAGGAATCCCAATATGCCTCAAGGGTATTTTTGTCCTCTTTTACCCAAGAATCCACGTGTCGCCTTGTGATTATTTTTGGCTCCACAAATGCCCCCACACCTGTTGGCCTGCTCGCAAGAAAGGGCAGCAGGTGTAGAGATCTTCTTGCTTTAGGAAACTTAAGACTGCTTCCTATTTTGATGTTTATTCTCTCTTTAATAGGAAATTAGATCCTTCTAGGAAAGGGAAATAAATTTCTCTCAAAGCCTATTTAAATCCACCTTAAGTGGGTTATTAAATCAACTTTGGAGAGCGATTTATTCTACCCTACAAGAGAGAGATAGCTTAGAGGATATTTGTTCCCCCTCATCTAGCAATCTTCTACATCTTGCCCGTGCAAATGACCGTCTTTCGTTGATTTCTTCATCTTCTTCGTGCCGCACCGAGGTAAGAAAAAATTAATTTTCCTTGTCTTCTTTTTGGATGGTGCTACCGCGGGGCAGCCATCGGGGTGGTGCGGCACGTCGGCTGGCATGGGCCAGGAGTCGACTCGGCATGGGCCGATGAGGTATTGTGGCAGGGACCACTGCTTTAAGCTGCTCGTCTTGGCTAGAACCAAGGGCAGCTTGTGTGGCTGGGGTCGCAGATTGTGGCGCTGGGGCGCAGTGCTAGGCAAGTTACATGGCTCATGTCCTTTTAGGCTTTTGGACATGACGCGAGCTAGGCCGGTGATTGAGAGAAATGAAGAGGTTGCGGACCTCATGAGCTGCTGGAATGTTGGGTTGAACTCCCTTGCTAGGTACCACGAATGGAGTTGGCTACTTTAACTCTCTTCGTCAGGAGAAACGTGGGCTGCTCCCAAAAGAGGAGGTGAATAGGATCAAGGCGAATGCATTGGCTCGTCCAATCACTGTCGTGGATCATGCTGCAAGTGAAGATGAGAAAAAGGATCTTCCCTGCTTGCTCAAGAGATGTCGGCTGAGAAAAAACCAAAGACTTCTTTCGCTGCTCGCTCTGGTTCGCCGATTGCCTCCAGGCTTGTGATTGACTTGACTTTTTCCAAGGGGACGAAAAATGAGGCTGCTAGATCTGAGCATGTGGCGCTTGCCATGTCAAGAATGGCTAGTACGATTGCTGATAAGATTGTTCGGCATAAAGGTCTTGTCATGCCCTTAGTGCCGAATTTTGTACCAAGACATCTGTTGGGAGCTAAGTCCGGTTCACCTTTGGAGAGGCTTGCTATTATGAAAAGCGATAAGGTGGACTCTGCTGCTAAAGTGGCGCCAAGGCCCATTCCTTATGTTGCTGAGACTGATTCACCTGTTGAGAATGAGGAGACTGCTCGCGTAGGCAGCTGTGAGAAATCCACTAAGCCTGCTTCTGGGGAGGCTGCTGAGATCTATGTGCTTTTGAAACCAGATCTCTTGAAAACATGGACGCTTGTGCCAAGTTTTATTGATGGCGTCAAAAAGGTTGTTTGCCCAAGCTCGTTTGCAAAGCATACGACCTAATATAGAAGGACTGCTCTGCTTGCTATGATGCAGATATAGCAAGGCTGCTAAGGAGATGTCAAATACTATGGCAGATTCTGAGCTCGTTGCTTTGAAGGGGTCTAATATTTCTGCCCCCACTTCTTTGCAGCTTGAGACCGCTCGCCAAGAGATTGTTGACTTGAAGACTAGGCTTGACGCGACCCAAGTTAAGCATGAAAGTGCAGAGAAGGAGATCGGATGTCACATACCTTAGATTCAAGATCTTAAGCATGTCGTTTCTGAGCTTCGTTCTGCTGTAAAGGATGAAGAGTTGATTGCTGCTTATAACCAAGTGATCCACTTCAAGAGAATCATCGATAGGCTTGAACCCCAAGTGTTGGAACTTCAAGGCGTACTGAAGATCAACGAAAGTTTGAAGAAGGAAGTGGATAAGCTGCAGAGCATCCATGTTGGTCTGCTCGAGGAGGATTAGCAGCTGAAAGGTGAAAAGGCTATGGCTCGGGGTTTCGAGACCTTCTCTATTTCTCCGGAAAACTTGCTTGGTTTTACTTTTGAGGCTTCCATTGGTGAAGTAGTTGGAGAAGTTAGTGCCGAGGCTGGGGCAGCCGGGGGTGAAGCGCCGGATGATACCGCTGCTAAAAGCGTCGCGGCTGCTGAAGATGTGGCGACCTAGTAGTCGTGGGATGTCCAAGCTGCTATAGTTTTCTAGGTAGCCTTTAGGATTTTATTTGTTTTTCCTTGTAGCTCTTGTTTTGCTTGAACTCCTTCGGCATTTGCTAGTTGTTTATAAACATGTTTTCCTTCGCTTTTCTTCATCTTCGCTTCTTTTGTTCATGCCCTAACCTTTAGACTTGATAGACCAGTGGCAGGCATGCTACTTTTTTATAAGCAGACAAGCCCGCGTAGCCTATGCAGCCGTAGGTGTTGGTGTAGAACTTTGCAAAGTTGTTAGCCATAGGGTTGGCAGTCGGATGCCTTACTTACAGAAGCAGACAAGTCCGCGTAACCACTAGGCTGTTAACTTGACTTTCTCCAATTCCGTAGGTTGCGTAGCAAGTATCACAACACTTTAGGACTTGGTGTAGTTTGTTCTGCGCGTGGCAAAGGTGAAGCTTATCGACTACGTAGCATATCGGCAGTGGATAAAACTTCATATATGCGTGCTAGCTTGTTTAACCTTTTCACAAGAATGTGCGGTTGTATAAGTTTAGCGCGGTTTTACTGCTCGAAGGGCAAGCCGTAGGCAGTCTTCCAGAATCCATAGGCTACCTTAGTGCACTCGGTAGCAGCTTTAGGGTTCCAGGGCAGTCGTCTGTAGGGCGTACTGCATAATGTGCCCCATCCGTCTTTAGGGCCCGGTTCCCTACGGATTAGGCCAAGAGACCCAAAATCCTTCAGTTAGCTAAGCCTTGAAAAAGACCATTATGGCTACTTCTAGGAATCCCGGCGTAAGCCATCGTGCATCTAGTTATACTAGGGCAGCCAGGCTCATCCACGTCTGGATATTCGGAGTGTAAAGTTTATCCTCCCGTCTTGGAGAGCTAACCCATATGGGTGTCGGGGAATTGGTTTACCCTCTCGCACTGGAGAGCATGGTTGGTCCCTCGGGGGGCGCAATTCCTGCAATGAGTCCCTAAGAAGGGCGCAGTCTTCTTTTGAAGTGCATGAGTGATTAGTTGTTGTAAGCATGCAGCCGAGCCAAGTTGTGATTACTTCTAAATTCCTCATTGAAAAACGAGTGAAACAAACGAGAACTTAGCTGTAAGGTAGGAACTGCATAACAACTGGATAATCCTCAGCTTGTGAGGTGGTGCCCGTCGAGCTTTTTGAGTCTTCGGGTTTTGATGTAGCGGGAGGTCACACATGGTACTCCTTCAGATTGTAGGTCAACCACTGCTTTTCGATCTTTTTGCCATTTCATGGTGGCGATGGTGTAATTACTATTGCCGCCTACTCTGTTGATCTTGTACAGACATTCCCAGATGAGATTCGTCTTTTTTTAGCCTTCTCTGCGAGCAATGATGAAGGCCTTAAGACTAGATCTCTGGGCTGGAACTGTCGGATCTTGGCCCTTTTGTTGTAGCTGAAGAAGAACTGATGCTGGTAAGCTGCGATGCAGGTGATAGTCTGCTCGCACTTCTCCTCTTCCAGATTTAAGCTTGTGGCCATCTCCTTTCAGTTGCTCGTCTTTTGGTGGTGCAATATGCCCATAGACATCCAAGGAGTTCGTCTGGCCATTTTATTTTCTTATTGGTGGGGGATTTCTTGTGGCAGTCGAGGATCATCTTAGTGGATGCTTTGGCCCGCCTATTGCCTTGAGGATATCTTGGCGTAGAAATGTGCTGCTTGATGCCATATATTTTAAAGAACTTCGCCAAATCTTTGCCCATGAATTGCGGGTCGTTGTCGATGAAGATGGATTAAGGGATGCCATATTGACAAATGATGTTCCTCCATATGAAACGCTCTATGTCCGTCTGAATCGTGGTCGTCATGGGTTTTGCTTCTACCTATTTGGTGAAGTAGTCGGTTGCCACGATCGTCATGCCTTTACCCCCAGTAGTTTGGCTGGTGATTAGCTGGGAATCGGAATGAATTGAAAGCTTTTCACCGCCAAGTCTTTTGCCATTCGAAGGCCTGCTAGTAGGGCTTCGTACTCTGCTTCGTTGTTAGATGTTTTGAAGCTTAGAGTGATCGCCTGCTCGAGCATTGAAACGTCTGGGGTGGCAAGAACCACGGCTGCTCACAAGCCTTTGTAGTTGGATGCGCCATCGACATGCAAACGCCAGAAATCTCCATTGAGGGAGCAGGTGTGGCTAAAGTGTGCTCGGCTGCTTTCGGGGCGCCGTTGGGCCGCTCTGTTGCGTTGTCAATGCTAGGCTTGAAGGTGTGGTAGGGAGCCGTGGAGTGAAGGAAATTTTGTGAAAAACATGTTCATTTGAATAACATCATATAGCATGCAATTAACAAATTAAAGGCGGAATCATGCTTTCATGCATTCAAAAACAAAACATCAACCATGAAATTCAAAGCCTAGTAGATTGGTGAACCTTGACTCAACTTTTAAATCAACATTTATTAGTTGAGAAATATTTACCTTTGTAGATTCCTCTTTGCATATCCAAAGGATAATCGCCCAAGAGATAGGGCCTTCATTCCTTGCTTCTTAGCTCCATGGATTTGGTTGAAAGAATAGGATTCTCCAAGTTCCCAAAATAGAGAACCTCTAAAGATTCTACACCAAGGTTGGATTGGAGAGGAAATGAGTGATCTTGAGGAAATAGAATTGCTAGACAATATCCCCCAAGGTGGTTGGCCTCTTAGAGAGAAATGGAAGCTTTGTGTTCTCACCAATTTTCTCTAAAATCAACAACTTATGAATTTTAGGTTATAAAGTTCTTTATATAGTCACTTCTTTAAATGACCTAAAGAACCAAAAACCCTAATTCAACACTAAATGGATTTGGGCTTTTGGGCCTTTGTGAATCTTTATTCATTAAGTTGTCATACAACTTAAGTCAATGGGCTTTGACGTTCGAAGCCCATTGGGCCTTAAGGTCCAAAACTATCCCGAGGTCTTTTAACGAACTTATTCGTTTGATTAATTAACATATTAATTAATCCTTGCCATAAATAATTAAACCATTTAATTCATCTCCTTTGTTTCTTCAATCTCCACCTTACTCGGTGTACGATACATTAGGTTCCTTTTAGCGAGGCAGTGGGCGATTAAAACCATTTTACATCGATTGTGAATTGAAACTTACTTTCAATTCTCCCTTTAGTGATTACACACGTTTAGGGCTTCCACAAACCATGAGTGACCCCTAGCAGCATATCATGGCTACCCAAGCTAATCAGAAGAGGTAGAGAACCTATTCAGTTTAGGATTACAAATGCAATACGGTCTTTCTCTAATCTAATACTCTTGACCACATTGTTTGGTTTGATAGTTTATTTATTCATGTCTACTATCCAATGTGATTCATTTGCATTTTATGATTACCTTGAATGTGATTTGGAACGCATTCCCCAATCTCATTCATACTCTGGCCAGAGATTTTAATCATATCATAAAGTATTCTCCCTCAAACCATTTTGAAGGTTAGAGATCCCTTGTTGCACATTCACTTGTCTCCATGACTAAGTGGCTTAACCCCAATGATGTCATGGACACCCCGATGGGGTGACTTTGACATAATCAAAGATCAAGGACTTAACCACAAGACAACAACTGTGATGCCTCAGGTCAAAGGACTAATTTGCATTATCCCAAACATGAGTTCTCATGTGACATGAGTATGAGAACTCCTCGTTGATCGTGTTCAGTGAACTCATTCTCTATTGAGCACCTACGTACTTGTCTTGATGTCACACACACCAATGACTCGAGACTAGTCACTCTCCCTGAGAGAAGACATAGCACGTACTGATCTTAACGGACTGTCAATGCCCAATTGGCAATCCTATGATCAGGAATGTTTAGGATGTGTCTACGAAAGAATGGTCTCATTAATCTAACTTCATTAGATTGCATTCTCCCAATCACATATTCCTTGGACTTTATCGTTTAAGCATATAACATTTATATGAGACGCCTCAAACAATAATGTTTGCCTTTTATATGTAAACTAGATTAGTTTAACATGTGAAATGTCCGTAAAGTATCATCATATGATTGGCTTTAGGGCACATTTCCAACAATCTCCCACTTGCACTAGAGCCAATCAGCTTGTTCATCTGTGATGATTCCTCTTCTGTAGTCATTTCATAAATGGCTGAGTAGTAGGCCTAGGCAATGGATATCTATATGTTATCCATAGAAGCAACCTTGAGAATATCGACGTCACCATTATACATGATTCCCAATCATGTGGTTCAGTCTCTCATATGAGTTCGGATCTTGATGAGACCTTGATTCCCTGGCTTGAGCTATCGCCCCATTAGTGTCGTAGTGTCAGTACACTAGATACACTTTCTGGTTGGAACCGAATAGAGAGTTCATAAATGAACTTTCCCATCCAAACAACATTGTTGTAAACTTCTATATGGCAATATATTTTGCATTCATAATGGAACACACTAAAGTCATTACTTTAATGTTTCCATCCAAATATCTCTTTAGTCATAATAAAGGGATACCTGTTTATCTCTTCATTCATAATGAAGAAACATCCAATGATGGATTAGATTCATAATCTAATACATTTACGCTTCCATTACGTTACTCTAATTTTTCCTCATTCTTCGAGGAACCTATCCTTTAGTATTTCTTAAATACTTAAGGATTCACTTGACAGTTGCCATGGTTCTGATCCTGGGCTTGCACTGATATCGCCTTGTACCGATCTAGGTACAATTCATATCAACGTTTTCATACAATATGAAATACGTAAATCACCTTTTTGCCTATGCATAAAGGATTCTATTTATGCATTATTTCTTTGGGAGTCAAAGGGTACGTTCCCTTTGAGAAGAGCTACCTCCTAGTCTCACTAGAGTTGTTCTTCTGATTGAAGTTTATCATCATATGAGAAACTTCCTAGCATCCTTTTGTCTATTATTAGGGCATGATATAATCCAATTATATCCTAAAATCTATCATTATAGATTTCCATCCCATGTATATAGACTATGTCTCCCATATACATTCTATCGTTATAGAAAGTTTAAAGTCATAACTTTAATAATGAAGTATTCTTTTCATTTCCAAAATTAATATATCATACATATATTTAAATTTAGGAATATGATTAACTCCCACTAATCTTTTGAAAACGTAGTAAACAAAAGATTCATTTACATCTTTATGAGAAATCAAACAATTTGATCTTTCCCTCATAAGACGTTTATGGCTCCCACTAGCTTGCTTAGATCCATGATGGTTGGATCTCTACAACTTACATGTCTTGTGATTCATAGTTTTAGACATAAATTATCAAGACTATCTTAATAATGGTTTCGGAAACCTATATCATGTCCAAACATTGAATCACCATTTAGTTGTAGCTAGCAATCTTCGAATTAATTGAAACTAAGACTACGTCAAAGATGGTTCCTTCAAAGTCAACTATTCTCTTTGATTGTAGTCACCTTAAGCTACCAATTAGCTATGAAGGTTTCATTATTTCGGGTCAAATGGTACTTTACCATTTCCTTGAGTATATGTTGTATATACACTCAATGTAGTCATAAAGTTCAAACCATTCAACTGAGACGGTTTAAAATTCTTTTTGACTACCTTGGAGCTTGTGGTATAGGAACTAGGTTGTTATATTTGTTGATTATCATCTTGTCTCTCAAAGAACCCATTCTTTTGAGTTCTATTCCTAGTTCATTTGCTCTAAGGCAAATCTCATTGTAGGATTACAATGAACTACTCAACAAACAACATTTGTTGGTTGGTTTATAGAAGTGATATCCAAAGGTTAATTTAAGGATATCCACAAGATAATTTTTAAACAAATATTGCTCATTAGCACACAACCCCAAATCTTAACATGATTAAGATTTGTCTTTCTTTCCAACTACATCCTATAGAGTTATGAAAATTTGGAAGATCTCCTAATTGACAATCATATTGTTTTAGAAGTATATATCCTATATATATGGGTAATTGATAATATTCAACGAACTAAATCTTATTCAAGTTCGTTCTTCTCCTAATGGAGAAAATCATTATCTTATGATGCTAATTTCCTTGATATCTTTCAAGGAAACTCATCTAAAGTGTTACCTTTCCTTGGATCAAATCTAAGGAGGTAAGTACTTTAGACGTCTTACTCATCAACTTACATTTCTTGAATTCTTTGAAACCTTTTGCAAAGTATTCGGACTTGTGTTTATTCATAATAAACTATAGTCCAACCGAGAGTGATCTTCGGTGAATGTCAAACAACATGAGTAGTATTATGTTGTGGACAAGTGCCACTAACATCTAAGTGAATTAACCTCAATAACTTTGTGATTCTTTCTTCTTTCCAAAAGAATAAAGATTCAAACATTTCGCCTCTATACAATTTTGACAAGAAGGTATTGGATCCGGATCTAACGATCCAAAGCATCCATCTATGACCAACTCGTAATTTATGTTTTAGAGGTATCACAACTCAGTTGGGATTAGTCACTATCTTGCAACCTTTTGGGTTTTAAGCATCATTATATTCTAAACAGTTAACGCTACCATATCATCTCTACTGTAGAGACAATCAATTAGATTACTATAATCCAATCAGTGATTAATAAAGAACAATGTTTTGTCAAACAAAACATTCATCCATCTCTACTATAGTGATGGAATTGAGTTCCTTAAAATTGGAATGTAAAGACAATCTTTGGTTTTTCCAATTTCTTTGGTAGTTCATATGAGGAAGTTAGTACCATCTGCTTTCGCATAGATCTATATTTTATTCACGTTCCGAATGTGAAGTACTTTCTCTTCTCTCATTAATCTTCTACTTCTTATTAGTCACACTTTTACAACGATTGTAAAACATAGTTACTAATACGGAATCAAGCATTCAAGTAGAAGAACCAACTGTTTTGAACTATTCAAGAACAATTTACAACACCTTCGAAAGGTGTGTTCTTGACACTTGCAAGACATTTCTTGCAAATACCCCTTCCAATGTCCATTCTTTCATAAAGAAAGTTTGTTCCCTTGGAGTTAATTTTATCTTCTTCATTTAACTTCTCCTTTGACTACAATAGTCATGGTCCCTAAACTCCCACTATCTCTCTTGAAACCTTTTTCAATTGTGTTATACACATCAAACATTTTGGAGAGTGTGTGGTTATTGTTCACTACATAGTTTACAATAAACTTAGTGAACCATTGGGATAGGGACATAAATGTGAAGTCCTAGCTTAGTTTCCGTCTCGTTAAGTGGTTTATCACTTCAACACTCAATGATTCAAAATCATCATAAGTCCATGTTGATGGACTATTTTTGTCAACCAACCATTATGTTCTAAACATAATTACAAACTTTCAAGAGTTGTTCAAGGCAACTCTTATTTGTTCATAAGTTCCTTTGTTCATATAACGAAGGAATAAGCATTGGTTGTTTGTGTATTCCTCTTCATGATAGACATTTCTAACATGTTCTTCCAATGATACATTATCAATAGGAAGATTGTGAGGATGAGACTTCTTAGGTACATGCACAATCCATTTAAGACAATCTTTGGGATTGTGTTACCAAGTCCGGAAACTAAAACATTCGGTTTTTCTTTGTCAAGTTTTGGATAGCGTTTGCAAATATATTGGTAAACAAATACATAACGAATATAAATTGATTGATTTTAAGCCATTTGATTCGGGTCTTTAAATCAAATAGCACCACCCACTATTTTTGGCAAATTCCATATCCCTCATTGGAATTCGAGAGTTTTGGAGGAAACTCTTAGTAGGTTATGGGAGACTCACTATTACCAAGCCCACCTCACAATGATATGATGTTGGCTAGCATTAATAATAATGAGAGAGTACGCTTACTCATTTGCAACTAATGCAAGTACCCATCAATTTGGCCTCTAGAGAATGTTGCCTCACGATGATACGATGTCGGCGCCATTGCACTTAGTTAAGTCATTCCCACCATGCTTAGTGCGTGAAGGGGTTCAAAAATAGCCTCACGATGATACGATGTCGGCCATCCTCGTTGCCTACACTCACCTCATCAAGTATGTATATAGACTCCTCCTGAGTATAAGCATGCACTTTGTACTCCCCCATGATAGGGTGAAGCCGGTGTACAAGTCATAAACGATTGGAGCCTACCACGGTGGAAGGCCACGAAATAGTGTTCTAAGCACTCTCACGCTTTTCAACTTAATAATGGTTTGGTTGAGGGTTTTAGGTCTCATCACATAAAAGTATTCATTTTAATCTTCATTAAAACAATTTTGGTCCTATTACAACTATTGGTCCATTTGATTCAATTTAGTTGTATATAATACTCCCACTATATTTATAAAACGGTTTTTTTAAAGCAAGAGTATATGATACTACTAACGTAAGGTTTGCATTCATTTGATGGACTATATAGTTGCCTTACGCCTTAGGATGACTATGAACATTTGTTTAGATTCAACACGAGCCTTGTGTTGAATCTCGGACTAGGGATGGAGATTGATTTTAGTTACGCGTTTAATCACATTAAGGCGTGTTGTTCCTAGGGGCGTTGGACCCAACTACTTCATTTTCATGCATATCAAATAAAGCAAGAAAGAAGTACTTCAAAGTAAAAGAGAGCTTATGCTCTTTACAACATTTGCATAAAACAAATTACTTTAAAGTAAAGAAGAGCTTATGCTCTTTTACAACATTTGATCAAATCAAATTACAACCAAAATTAATCTACACATTCCCATGGTTCAAACAAATTTGAAACGGCCTTTCACATAGCTCAATTATCGTAGGCTTAGGTTCATAATCACCCTTTAATTAATTAACATTTTAACTAATTAAATTGAATGCAACATTTTCATTTGGTTTTTGTATCCATAAAATTGATTTAAATGGAGCTAAATGAAATGAAAATCCAATTCTCATTTAAAGTGACAAAACAATTTTTTGTTCCCTACTTAATTTGGGCCATCATGCAATAACCACAACCTTTTGGGCTATATTGCGAAACACAAACTTTTGGGGTCACTTTGTAAAAACACAAAAGTCCACTACTTCATGTAATTACAACTAGAACCCAAAAATTTCAACAAATACTAAAAAAACTTCATTAAAGGAGCAAAACAATTTGTCCTTTAGCGTTTTTGGGCCTTAACGTAAAAACGTAAACTTTTGGGCCAAAGTGCAAATACACAAAAGTATCAAAACTTTATGTAATTGAATAAAAGACCCAAAAATACCCTATTCTATTAGGGTGGCCGGCCATGATAGAAAAAATATGATTTTTACAAAGTTTTTGTAAGTGGGTTTTGTTAGGTGAGGTAAAGATGAAATATTTTGAATTTATGTTAAACTTTTAAAAAAGTTTGTCTACCATTATAGCCATTAATTGAATTTATGTCAAACTTTTAAAAAAGTTTGTCTACCATTAAAACCATTAATAATACTTTACCAATAATGATCACCCACTAAAATCACCCACTAAAATTAAACCAAAACTTTATGTAAAAACATAAAACATTTTGAATCAAAACTTCAAAACTTTTTGTTCTTGGCAAGAACTTCAAGAACATTGAAGAACACTCATGAAAACTCATATTTTCATCACTCAAAAGAGGGTTAACATCCTAGGGTACTTAGGGGTTCCAAAAGTCACTTTAAAACCATTTTAACAAGACAAACATGAACCCAAAAAATCACCCTTTGGATTTGGCCGAATTTCCCAAAAAACATGGCACCAAATTTTAGCTCCAAAATTCATGCTCATATGAACTACATCTACAACATTTGAGATGGCAAATTTTCTAACAAAATTTACATTCAAAGAAACAAGAATAAAGCTTGTAACATATTACAACTTTTAAATCAAAAACTATGAACTACAAAACCCAAAATGATTCACCAACTACTAGACCTAGGCTCTTGATACCACTTGAAGGAAATTTTGTGAAAAACATGTTCATTTGAATAACATCATATAGCATGCAATTAACAAATTAAAGGCGGAATCATGCTTTCATGCATTCAAAAACAAAACATCAACCATGAAATTCAAAGCCTAGTAGATTGGTGAACCTTGACTCAACTTTTAAATCAACATTTATTAGTTGAGAAATATTTACCTTTGTAGATTCCTCTTTGCATATGCAAAGGATAATCACCCAAGAGATAGGGCCTTCATTCCTTGCTTCTTAGCTCCATGGATTTGGTTGAAAGAATAGGATTCTCCAAGTTCCCAAAATAGAGAACCTCTAAAGATTCTACACCAAGGTTGGATTGGAGAGGAAATGAGTGACCTTGAGGAAATAGAATTGCTAGACAATATCCCCCAAGGTGGTTGGCCTCTTAGAGAGAAATGGAAGCTTTGTGTTCTCACCAATTTTCTCTAAAATCAACAACTTATGAATTTTAGGTTATAAAGTTCTTTATATAGTCACTTCTTTAAATGACCTAAAGAACCAAAAACCCTAATTCAACACTAAATGGATTTGGGCTTTTGGGCCTTTGTGAATCTTTATTCATTAAGTTGTCATACAACTTAAGTCAATGGGCTTTGACGTTCGAAGCCCATTGGGCCTTAAGGTCCAAAACTATCCCGAGGTCTTTTAACGAACTTATTCGTTTGATTAATTAACATATTAATTAATCCTTGCCATAAATAATTAAACCATTTAATTCATCTCCTTTGTTTCTTCAATCTCCACCTTACTCGGTGTACGATACATTAGGTTCCTTTTAGCGAGGCAGTGGGCGATTAAAACCATTTTACATCGATTGTGAATTGAAACTTACTTTCAATTCTCCCTTTAGTGATTACACACGTTTAGGGCTTCCACAAACCATGAGTGACCCCTAGCAGCATATCATGGCTACCCAAGCTAATCAGAAGAGGTAGAGAACCTATTCAGTTTAGGATTACAAATGCAATACGGTCTTTCTCTAATCTAATACTCTTGACCACATTGTTTGGTTTGATAGTTTATTTATTCATGTCTACTATCCAATGTGATTCATTTGCATTTTATGATTACCTTGAATGTGATTTGGAACGCATTCCCCAATCTCATTCATACTCTGGCCAGAGATTTTAATCATATCATAGAGTATTCTCCCTCAAACCATTTTGAAGGTTAGAGATCCCTTGTTGCACATTCACTTGTCTCCATGACTAAGTGGCTTAACCCCAATGATGTCGTGGACACCCCGATGGGGTGACTTTGACATAATCAAAGATCAAGGACTTAACCACAAGACAACAACTGTGATGCCTCAGGTCAAAGGACTAATTTGCATTATCCCAAACATGAGTTCTCATGTGACATGAGTATGAGAACTCCTCGTTGATCGTGTTCAGTGAACTCATTCTCTATTGAGCACCTACGTACTTGTCTTGATGTCACACACACCAATGACTCGAGACTAGTCACTCTCCCTGAGAGAAGACATAGCACATACTGATCTTAACGGACTGTCAATGCCCAATTGGCAATCCTATGATCAGGAATGTTTAGGATGTGTCTACGAAAGAATGGTCTCATTAATCTAACTTCATTAGATTGCATTCTCCCAATCACATATTCCTTGGACTTTATCGTTTAAGCATATAACATTTATATGAGACGCCTCAAACAATAATGTTTGCCTTTTATATGTAAACTAGATTAGTTTAACATGTGAAATGTCCGTAAAGTATCATCATATGATTGGCTTTAGGGCACATTTCCAACATGGAACTGGGGCCATGTTACATGTAGCAGGAGATGCTCAACTTCCGGTATTAGGCCACTCTATAGTTGAATCTTTTGGGGCGATGAGGATAAAACTTGCTTCTGAGTGTTCCTTCTAGTGTTCGTCTGCCCTTGGCATGTCTTTTGGGCCGAGTTGTTGCG
Organism: Malus fusca; assembly: GCA_035220775.1. NCBI lineage: Eukaryota > Viridiplantae > Streptophyta > Magnoliopsida > Rosales > Rosaceae > Malus > Malus fusca. The sequence continues at coordinate 43,037,903 of CM069073.1, read as the reverse complement.
TTCGTCAGAAAACTTTGCATCTGTCAGGGTCTATGCCTTTATCGTCGCGGGTTTGGATTCGACGGAATAATGCGTCATGATGATGATTGCATGCGTTTGAGGGTAAAACTTAAGCTTTTGGGTTACAACAACTATCGCCAAAGTTAGCTTTTGAATTTTTAATAGCATCGAGGAGAGCTTTTGAACTGTAGAATACAGGTAGTCGGGCCCCCAGCTCTTCTCGCATGATGGTAAAGCTTATTACTACTTTAGATATCGTCAAACATGCAAATAAGTCATTCGCTGTTTCTAGGGAGGTGATGTCGGGTACTTCTTCAAGTCCTTGAATGTGCATTGGCGAACTTCGTCCCAAAGTGCATGCTTTTCTGCCAGAGCGAAAGAGTCTGCCAAAGTTAGATCTTCTTTCATTATCAGTTTTCCGAACAGTGTGTGGTCTGCTGGAAGTCATTTTTGGAAGGCTGTTCTAGCTATCGAGTCGTTGCATCCGACTATTTTTGCCTTCTCTGCTTTGAACCTCCTCACATAGTCGCGAAGCGACTCCTTTGGGTTCTTCTTGACGTCGAACAAATGGTCAGACTTCTTTTTTATCGAGCGATAGGATGAATATTCTTTGGTGAAAACTAAAGAAAGTTCATAGAAATTCCAGATGGATTGTGGCGGCAGGGTGTAGAACCAATCTTGCGCCTCGCCTTGTAGAGTGGTGGCGAATATCTTACACATGAGATCATCGTTGTTTCGATAAAGGATCATTGCGCTTCGGTAGCGCTTTAAGTGTTTCTCCGGGTCTTCATCCCATTTGAAAGATGCGAAATGTGGCATGCTGAACTCGCGTGGAAACTCTGCCTGCTCGATCTCGTCTGTGAAGGGTGACCTGCTTATGTTGGTCATGTTCCGTCGTAGTGTCTCGTCGGTGACCTCGTTGCGCCTCGTCGGTGACCTCGTTGCGTTGGAAATCATGCAATCGCTTGGTCAAGAGTATCTCTACTTCTTCCTGAATTTGCTTTTGTTGGGGTAGCGGAGCTCTCGGCTGCCCTCAGCCATGACTTGCTGGTCTAGGCTGCTCTTCCATGTGTTTGGCTCGTCTATGCCGCGGATGCAGTGCATGTGGTGCGTTCTTAGCAGGCGAGCGAGTTCTTCGTAGGCTGCTGGTTGAACCTGAGCTGGATTGAGCGACTGCTTCTCTCCGTCCGTCGTGCTGCCTACTCTAATGTGAGGTGGAGGATGCTCCTTGCGGGCTTAGCCGCGAATGAACACTTTGCCCGGAAGGTTGCTCATGTTGACTATCGGAGTGTGACCCCAACCGTGAATATATATTCATCCGTAGGCCTAGTCTAGAGTGCACACTCATCCGCGCGCTACGACGGGAGTATACGTTATCTCGGGGGCTCAATCGGGAATGTACACTGCCCGAACGTTCGGCTCGTGGCTGGTCGGTGGCTGCTTACCGGGACGCTGCTGGAAAGGTTCGTCTGCCCTTGTCCTACTTCGGGATACCTTGTCCGGGGCACGTTGGATCCCGATGCGTTGTAAAAGTTGATTCACCAAGGTTGTCTGTTGTGCAAAGGCGTTCGTCAAGTCTATGACTTGTCGAGATAATTGTTGTTCGTCATTTGGATTGGAAGAGCTTGGAAGGAATGCGTCTCCTTAGGCAGTGGAAGGGTGATAGACTCCGGGCGCGAGATTTGAGTTGGGAAATGTCAAATCCGCGAAAAAATGTGGTGAGAATGCCCCTCGCTCGATGGTAGGTCCGGATGGTTGAGATAGTCTTGGGCCGACTTGGGCTGCTTGGAAAGCCACGGGAGCAGGCTGGGCCACGAGAGCAGGCTGGGCCGTGAGAGTTGGCTGCTCAACTGGAGCAGGCTGGGCCACGGGAGTGGGCTGCTCGTCGGGAGCAGGCTGGGTCACGAGAGTAGGCTGCTCGGCAGGAGCAGGTTGGGCCGTGAGAGTGGGCTGCTCAACGGGAGCAGGCTGGGCCACGGGAGTGGGCTACTCAACGGAAGCAGGCTGGACCACCGGAGTGGGCTGAGTCGGGAGCAGGATGAGTCACGAGAACAGGCTGCTCGGCATGAGCAGGTTACTCGGTGGGAGCAGGCTGGGCCACAGAAGTGGGCTGCTCGACGGAAGCAGGCTGCTTAGTATGTGATGCATGCGAATGCGAGGCTTGGGCTTGGGCCAGTGCAAACTTGGATGACGAGGCTTGGGCTTGGGCCAGTGCAAACTTGGATGGCACGGCTTGGGCCGTGGCCTTAGTGTCGTAAGCCTTGGATGGCACGACTCGGGCGGTGGTGAAGGCACCATGGACCTCGCCACGAGTGGCTACCGAGGTAGCCACCGCGGTGGTTCCCATGGTGGTAACTCGTGGTGGTGGTGCTGCTCCACTTATTGTCGCATTTAGCCTCACGGATCTCCGCAATCCCATTTCTTGAACATTAGAATTTTCACTTGTGGAATTTTCTAAATTTCTAGCCATTATATTGTGCTTATACGTTTTATCAAAAAACCTTTGCAAGTAAAAAATTCTAATAATAAGAACGTATGAAAAAAATTCAAATGGACTAGAAAATAAAGAAAAAACCTTTTTGTGCCAAAGTCTTCTACGAGTATGGATTTCAACTCTCAATGAAAGCACCAATTTGTGGATGCAAATTTCTTCCTTCTTGATATTGGACAATTTTGCACCTACAAAATAATTAACACCTTAGGTTAAGGCCAAGAGCCTCACGCGCCCATGATGAATGGGGAGGGCTTTGGTCGAAGAACCTCCGATGCCAAAGTTAGAATTTAGAGAGAAAGAGTGTTTAGAGAATTTTTGGATTTTTTGTAAGAGAATTGGAATTAGTGTTTGGTGAAAATAGGAACCAATTTATAGGAGAGGAAAGGGTGGCCGGCCACTTAGTAGGGTTTTTAGGTTTTGTTTTGGTTTAATTAGCCAATTAATTGGCTAATTAAACATAAAAGAAAATGCTTTTTGTGGTTATGGAATTTATTGGCTAATAAAAAGGTAGAAAAGGTGATGGATGAGGTTTTTGAAATGGGGATAGCCAGCCCTAGGTTTGAATGGGTGTTTCAATTTGGTAATTAAGGGATTGATTAGGTAATTAATCCCTTAATTAGTCAATTTTTAGGAAATATGAAAGGAATATATTATTTAGCTAATTGATTAGCTAAATAATGGAATATAAAACATATTAAATAAATTAGGTTTTGGGAATTACCTTATAGAAAGGATTTGATGAAATAGGCTTTAAATTGTTACCTATTTTGGGCACTTTTGACTTGGTTGAAAGATGATTGTTCACTGCTCGCACGTAGGAATCCCAATATGCCTCAAGGGTATTTTTGTCCTCTTTTACCCAAGAATCCACGTGTCGCCTTGTGATTATTTTTGGCTCCACAACATGCATTTATAATGCTCATAAAATACATTTATAATCTTCTCTACCTAACATTTGTATCTCATTCCTCAATTCTTGTTAACTTGATGTTACTTCCTTGCAATGTAGAAATCTCCACCCACTAAAGTGTTGAAAATTTGTTGCATGACACCCTTTCAGTGAAAGCCATTGGGTACGCGAGAATGATTTGAATTCTCCAACAGTTTAATAGATGGTTAGGCCCATCAGGTGTGGGCTATTACCCTACCTAATCAATCCTATGTCCTATAAGTTCATGGATTTAGCCTTGGGTGTCCTTGGAAATTAACAAAAGGACCAAAAGAGACGGATCAGGATCCTCTCCAGAGCTAAGGATGAGGATCCTCCTGACCAAGGAGTGTGGGCCGTTGGATGAAAATCCAACGACTACAAACAGGGGGTCCCTTTAAACTTATAATAATTGTAGCCGTAGGATTTTCATCCAACGACCCATACTCCTTGGTCAGGAGGATCCTTATCCTTAGCTCAGGAGAGGATCCTGATCCAAAAGAGACCAAAAGAAAAGGAGAGGATCGGAATAAAAACTAGAAAACTATAACGAAAAGCTCCCGCTACTGTTTATTTTAACGAAAAACTATATTTTTAACTAAAAAGTCAATCCTAGTGCTATTCATTTTACCCTTTATTTTGTCCTTATCGTTAAAACTCAAAATTTTCAAGCCATTTTCATTAGTTTTCCTTAAAAACTATACAATTTGACTATTTGTATAATTGTTTTATAAGATGTCAACAAAGAAAAATTGCTCTCTAGGACACATTAAGGAAATAAACGAAGGATCCTTGTGGCTGCCAATCCTGGCATGATCATGGCCTCACATAAATTGTTTTTTCGTAGGCAACACTCAAGTTATCCCATCTCTCTCTACTTACTATAAAGTTCATACAGAAAGAGAGGATTTCATATATAGATGGGTTCAACTGAGTGAAGTGAACTATTTTCATATATGTAACCAAGGTTAGGAATGTTGATATTTTATCTTACTCATTGTATGCTATTCTGTCAACCAAATTGAGACAGGCATTAGTCCCGATGATGTTACAAGGACTCTGATATTTTTACTAAGGTTTTTTTGTGATAAAACAAAATTATAAGATTTAATGTCAATATTTAGACAATTGAGCCATTTAAGGTTGTCATGAATAAAATTTTGTGTAATATTGGTGTTTTTTCCTTTCTTTCTATGCCGTATGTATTTTTGCCAAAGAGCACTACGGTATAAGTGAAATTTAACTTTTCTTTCAACTAAGTTATGAAATAGAATGATGTGAAATTCGTTATATGAGTGCATAAAACAAAGTAAAAATTTACATAAAGTGCACAGAGTATAACTAAAAATAAGTCAACTTATAACTTGTATTAATTAAATACCAAGGAACTGGATCCTCTCCGAGGCAAAGCCTCGGGATCCTCCAGACCAAACAACACCGGCAGTTGGATTTTGATCAAACAGCTACAATTATTATAACTTTAGAGGGATCTCTCTGTTTGTAGCCGTTGGATTAAAATCCAACGGTCCGTATTGTTCGGTCAGGAGGATCCCGAGGCTTTGTCTCGGAGATGATCCAATTCCAAATACCAAAACATCGTAAGTACGACTGTTGGAAATACAAATGATATGACTTTACCCCAACCAAATCATGAGTGAAATTGTAGTTGAGAAAAGGAGTAGCGCCACAAACTTCTTCCAATTCATAATTAAATAGCTTGGGCTTTCACTTTTAGCAATTAAGCTTTGTGGATGCCGAGCTTTCATGGAAAGGAAGATGTCCCACCCTCACTTCCCTTGCCAAATAATAAACCCCACATCTAAGTATATATTTCTTCCATCTCGCACTTTTTTTTCAAAACAAATAAAAAATACTAGTTTGTGGCAAAGCTACGACAGTCCATCATTTTGAGAACCAAAAGGACTACAAAGGCATTTCAACATCTCTTGGCTACCAACATGTAATTTACACGTGCTACGAATCGAACTCTGACTCAACCATGTAAAATAAGAGCCTAAAATTCGCTCCAACTACAGAACCACCCCGTGGTGGTTGGCAGTTGAAAGAGGCCTTTCTGTTTTTCTTCTTCTAGATAGTCAGTGATATAACAAATGTTACAGGTAGGTGAGTTGAACTTATGAGTTCCACCAGTTGTGCCGTTCAAACACACACTAATTATTCCAAGGAAAAACCAAAAAACTGTATGCGCATAATACATTGGTAGTTGGTACTATTGGATTGGTTTGTGATGATAAGTTTGTTTAATGAGAAAAAAAATAGCCAACAACTCCACTACTACAATTTCCTTGTCTTAACTTTTCATTTTTTAGGAACTCTAAGTCTAAAACATAGCCATTGGAAATAGAAATGTTTCTGTTAGAAGCAAGTTGAAAATTGTATTAAAAATAAAGTGTTTCAATTCAAGCACATCTGCTTGGCCTCCACAAGTTTTATAACTTAATAACATTTATAAATCTTGGATTAAGGGAATGGGAATTCAAATTCAATGGTCTAAAACGAAACGTAGGTGTGGGAGCAAGAGTCCTCAATTGTAGAATGAATGAATCAATGTCAAAGTACCATAAAATTGGTTTTATTTATGTATCTATAGTACAACCATTAATAATGATTTGACTATTCGAGAGGCATGTATTTCGTTCAAATTCTGTTTTATATGATGATATTTTATTTTTATTTTTATTTTTATTTTTATAAAACGATATATTTATATTAAAGCTTGACATTCATTTTTCATGAAATATAAATCAACTTCGAACTCGATATCTAAAAATTCGAATATAATACTTCTTATTTATAAGTAAAGATGAATATAATTGGATAATAGTACTCAAGGAACATTATGTTATAATACGTACATTTTTGTTATTACCAAGATATAAAATATCGATGATATCGGAAATATCGGTAGTCCAAAAACACGGAAATTTCGATGGAAATATCGGGATATTATCGATATCGATAAAAATTGAATAAAAACCACGGAAATTGTAAGAAAAACTTTGAAATTTTTATTAAAACTTTGCAAGATGTTTATTTAGTCAATTATCTATTAGTTTATCACAAAAAATTGGAAGGAAATGCATTGCATGATAGATATAACTTATTTAAGTTGATTATATAGCGAGTTGGCAAACATTGTGAGTGTAGAAAATATGTAGTAATTAATGAAAGAAGTTTAAACACACCATAATAATTTATATATAATGAATTAGTACAATATTTTACACTTTATACATTGCATGGTAAGATACATGAGTGACTTAGCAAGGTCTAAAATATCGATGATATCGGAAATATTGGTAGTCCAAAAAAATATCAGTAGTCCAAAAACACGGAAATTTTGATGAAAATATCGGGATATTATGGATATTTTAGACCATGATTATTACTAAAGATATTGTACACTAATATACACTAAGGGAATGAAGGAAAGTGTGAATTCAAGACGCAACGAGTTGAAAAAAAAGAGTCTAACAACAAGACAATCAACTGCATGTATGGATGATATATCTTTCTAAACGAAATAATAGGTTTATTGAACATAAAGTTTCGCCGTGTGGCTCAAATCTGTGTACCTCGTACTCATAATTCAGTCCTAATTCATATCCATCAATTTAAAACTCAACTAGTTTGGAAGCTTGTATGCTACTATTATACTATAAAATTTTATATGATACGATGCACTGGAATTGACCACCCCATAAGTTTTCCTTTCGTGAGCATTACGTGATTTGTGACACTAAAGACTTCCAAGTCTTGTAAAATTGTTTGTTAGTGGGATTTTACTTGGATTAAATAAAGGGTTGTGATTTTCACACATCCTTAACTACTTTTCTCACATCTATTCTTATTTTTTAATAGTTAATTGGTATCCTACTATTTAATCTTCCATATATACCCTTCCTACTTTTTTATGGTAATTAATGAAAGATTAAATAGGGATAGGTATATATGGAAGATTAAATAGTAGGATACCAATTAAGTACTAAAAAATAGGGAGGGGTGTGAAAAAAGTAGTTAAAGGTGTGTGAAAATCACAACCCTAAATAAATTCTAGGTTGTGAAAATACTCTTCTCGTAAATGTGAGAGTACGTAAAATAATTTACCGCTTAATAACTCTTAAATCATATATCAAAATAGCTGACAATTTAAACGTAGTACATTGGAATCTTGAAGCACAATTATAAACGATAGTTACAAACTTGTTGAAAAATGTGATGCTAGAAAACTAATAAATCTTATCTATCAATGCAAATGTAGAAAATAAATATGTATTTTTAAAATTAATAATTATTTTTTAAGTAATATAAATCATGGATCGAAACGTGTTGGTGCGCGAGGTACAAAATTAACAAACAATACAAGTAAGTAATTTTGTCCTCTAGTTTTTCACGCAAAATGCTAAGAGCAGGCAGTAAAGCCTATTTTAATACTTGACACTAAGAACAAATAAAATATGATATCATGCCAATGTTAATATAACTTTGGACAGAAGAAGCCAAGTTACATTAAAACTTGGAATAAAGAAATAATCAATGCCTAGATTGGCGATCCTTAATCCCTATCTTCTGCGAATCTTGTCGAGAGGCGTTCACACCTCGCATTCACGTGTGATCATTGTTGCTCTTCTTTAACAGTAGAATTTGCTTTGCCAAATTGCAAGTGCATGTGCCCAATGTTCCTTTCTTGAGGACAAGTGTTTCTTGCTAAATGGGCAAACCCAAATTGTGATGAGAAGGGGGAGACCTACTCAATTACGGATCTAGGATTTAACATTGAGTGATCTTAGTCAAGATTTTAAAAGACGTTATGCGCTAACCTGAAACCTAGTATCTATACAGGCGTTGAACTAGAGGGACTTAAGTAAATTTATTATGTATTATATAAATAAATATCTATTTATACTTAAAACTAAACTATACTTGTATTGAGAATATGGATTTATTATTTAAGGAAAACTAATAAAAACTGCTTGAAAACTTTGAGTTTTAATGATAAGGACAAAATAAAGAGTAAAGTGAATAGTACCATGATTGACTTTTTATTGTAAAAATGTGGTTTTTCGTTAAAGTGAACAATACCGGCTTGAAAACTTTGAGTTTTAACGATAAGGACAAAATAAAGAGTAAAGTGAATAGTACCATGATTGACTTTTTATTGTAAAAATGTGGTTTTTCGTTAAAGTGAACAATACCGGGAGCTTTTCGTTAAAGTTCTCATATATTTAATATATAACATACAAAAATATCAAAACTTTTTATTTAGTATTTTAGTGAATTGACGGTATGAGATAAAAGTTCAAGTGATTACAAGTCCTTAGTACTTTATGAAATATTTTCTAGAGGTCGTATGAATTTATAGTGAATTTTAAAATAAATAACGGTGTCAAACATGTGATATAAAAAGTATTGGTTGAGTAATACATCATTCCTTTATTAACTAAAATACTAGTTGGCGCAACTTGATGGGAATAATTCAAAAAAAAAAAAAAAGTAAAAAGAAGAGTTGGTCACGTGGAAAATGGAGAGAGAAAGTCATTTTCTTTTTTTTATTCGTTGGAACCAAAATCCAAGAGCAAGCTAAACATCAGAGAGCATTGTTCATCTTTGTCTGAAATTAGACATATCTTCTTCGTTCAAAATTTATGTTGCATGACATCTGCATAACCATGGTAATCTTCTTTCCTCCACCACTCAAGTCCATGAATGGATCCGTCCCTGGACCCACATGCTCTTAGAGTAATTGTTTGGCGTGTCATCTAATATTTTGTCTCAGCAATACAATGAGACGAACATCCCGATAATGTTATATCAACATTTTAAAAAGTGTTTTAATGAGACCATATTATAATCACGTGGTTTTAGTGTAAGAAATTAATTAATTTCTTCAATCTTCATCATGCATGTAGCTAGGAAGGATCTTCTGCCACGTGTGCTATTATTTTTATCATTTTTTTTTATTTATAAGCCAAAATTATTACTTTCATTTAAAAGTGTGGTTAGTACAAGACCCATAAATATAATCATATATTTCTCTTGACCAGACTCCAGACGACACGTAGCTTTGTACGGGATGAGATGCCTTACCTTAAAATATAAGAACCACGTCGAAAGTAGGTCATTTTGAAAAGAACCTAACCAAAAGAATGCTAAATAGCCAAAATGGTCCATGAGATTTGCATAACTCATCACTTTGGTCCCTAACATTTCAAATCAAAAGTGGTCCCTGAGATTGTCCACCATCCATTATTTTGGTCATTCCGTTAAAAACTCCGTTAAGTGTCCCGGAGCTTTTGGTCAGAAGTTTGGGCAATTTTCAAAGCTTCATAACTCAATCGTTTCTTAACCAAATTCGACCCATAATATATCAAAATGAAGATAGGAAAGTGTAGAATAAGATTATACTTATTTGGAAGCCCAATGGTTGCCGGAGATGGTCGGAAAATAGCCTCAAAGTTGATTGGTCCGAGGGAAAACTGGAAAACTCACCGACCATCTCCGGACCCAGTTTCCGGTGAGTTTTCCAGTTTTCCCTAGGACCAGTCAACTTTGAGGCTATTTTCCAGCCATCTCCGGCAACCATTGGGCTTCCAAATAGGTATAATCTTATTCTACACTTTCCTATCTTCATTTTGATATATTATGGGTCGAATTTGGTTAAGAAACGATTGAGTTACGAAGTTTTGAAAATTGCCCAAACTTCCAGTCAAAAGCTTCGGGACACTTAACGGAGTTTTTAACGGAATGACCAAAAGGATGGATGATGGACAATCTCAGGGACCACTTTTATTGATTTGAAATGTTAGGGACCAAAGTGATGAGTTATGCAAATCTCATAAACCATTTTGGCTATTTAGCCCCAAAAGAATAATGAAAGAGCACCAACGCAAACACAAAGAGGTTATCAAAATATAAAGAATTTTACTCACGTGTTAACTTTAATGAAAGCTAGCAAATTAGCAATAGCATACAACATTTTTCCCATAAATTAAAGTCCCTTGATTTTGATTTTACTTGAAAACTTTGTATTACGTCTTTTTAAATGAAAATTTATATATTGTATTTAGTTTTTTGTTTTACAAACTAAAATTTTATGTTTTTATTTCACACAATAAAATTCAAGAATCTACTTATTTTTTCCAAAAGTAAATTGTACATTATTCAATATACTTTATTCCATTTTACTAGCATTTAACCAAGCAAAAACTCTATTTATTTAAATAAACAAAAATCATAGTAACACACACATCATACACACAACAATGGCTTCTTATCTCAAAGACGTAAAGAAATCAAAAAATTATTAATTTATATATTACATGGGACTTCTATGAATTTTTATAATGTTTTATCTTATAAATTTAGTATGTTATCCCTAGGTCGGAACCGGCCAAAAACATTACCGCATACTAAATTATTGAGGTTTCTACAAGAGGATAGGCCAAGGAGATGTTCGGGATGAAACCTGAGTGAATTCGCAGCAAAGCGGAGCATGAAAATCATCAAGGTGATGCCAAAGATCTTCCCTCACACTAGGTTACTGAGACGGATAAAAGGTTAGACCACTAACAGAGTAGTAGTTTGGGGCTTTCAAGCTGGCTCTTTCTGGCATGAATGTAGGGAAGAGTACAACATGGAATGTTGTGACGAAACATAGTATTTACACCTAAATGAAAGGGGCTTAGTGAATTCTTCTTCACGAAAGTCTTGTTCAACTTATTTAGGTAAGCACTAAGGGGAGGGCCATGCGGGATAAGCAGGTGTTTCAGCAGACGGTCTAAAAATGGGTATGCGTAGTTCAAGTATTTGCCCTATTCACCAAGGAAAATTTTTGTGACAGCCCGTCCCGGACGTATATATTATTTATCCTCGAAAGCATGAGAATTTCTATTATACCCTTGTTATTATTGAGTTGTGTGTGTATATAGACTAAGATTTTGGACCAATAGGTTATATTCCTTATTATTTGGACCCAATTAGAACTAAAGGTTCTAATTGTTTTGGTTGGTTGTAAGAAAATTAGGACCACACACACACCCAATCTTGTTGACCCTCTCTCTCTCTCCTTCTCTCGATTTTTCTTCCATGTCCGTACAATTGTACGGACAAACCTTGAACCCTCCATTGTACGGACAAACCTTGAACCCTCCATTTCACGCACGGATCGAGCTCGTGGTTAGCATAATCATCTTCATCTCATCGTCACGCACTCATCTATACCATTTTTAGAACGTGAAGACCTTATTTTCCCGAGAACCCGAGAACCCAGTTTTGGGTCACTGTTCATGCACTTGTGTTATCGAAGTTTTTAAGAGATTTAAAGCTACTAGTAAACTTTAGGACATCTTCACGAAGCTCGGAGAAGAAAAATGAAGTGAATTGGACGTCGGGAAGTCGAGTTTGGCGAGTTTCAAGTTTGGCCGGATTATCGAGGTTCCTCCTGCAAAATCCTGTGGATTTCAAGGCTTGAAAGTGGTAAGGTTTTGTTCCTCTCGTCCTAAGCTTCATTTTGGTACAAATTTCATGAAATTTGGTTGAGAAATGATCGGGAAATGACGATTTGAAGTTTTCCAGTTTTTCGGCAACGGCATCGGTCACCGGAGTTCGAAGGTTGAAGACGAGGGAATATTCCGTCAAGTTTGACGGAATATTCTGACGGGGTCAGGTTAGTTTTAACGGAATATGCTGCTTTTTGACGAAATATTCCCTAACGCCGTTAAAGATTCTATTAGGCGTGCCAGGCACGTGGCCGTGCGTGGGGGCGAGTCTAGCCGTGCCCTTGCCGGCGCGTGGGGTATCGAAAATTTTTCCTAAAAATATGGGGGTGTTCCTGAGGTTGAGTAGGTCATGATGATATATTCAAATGCCCCATTTGATCTTTGTATGAGAAGTTATTTCCTAGTTTTGTGTATGTGCTTTAAATAACGTTTATTCAGTTATTTCGCATATAGGTAAGACCTATCCTGAGGACGAGCACCATCAATCGAGGCTTGGGGGCTACGACCCTTTGACATATCAGTGAGTGGGCTTTTGGTTTTTCGTATATACCTATATACTTAAGTTTTTCCCAGAAAATGAATTTGAATGATTATATGTTTTGAAATGACATGCAAAGTATCTGCCTATTTTATTTATGCATTAGTAGTTGCATATAATTATGATTGGTGATGCGGACGCACAGGTAAGTGCCAAGTAAGTTCATATATTAAAGATGTGAGATTACTTCAATTATGCGAGTTATGATGTGATGTGATGAGAGCTCATAAACTTGCAACCGGTGTTAGTGCTCCTGCCCAGAGTTAGGGCACAGTCCTTCACGTGACGTTCACCTCCCGCACCGTATGCTTACCTTGGATCTAAATTAGGTGCACATGCTTGTCGTACAGACCACTTTAGGTGGTTCCGACTCGTAGGTGACCCACAATTATTCGCACAGCCTTCACATGATCGTAGCACTATAGCATATTTACTTTACACCTAGTCTTGTCGTACAGACCACTTTAGGTAGTTCTGACTCGTGTGCAGGATTTGATTTGATATGATTGAGATTGGTTATGAGCTATATATATATATATATATATATATATATATATATATTCAGCCGTGCAGATTGAGTTAGATGGATTTGGCTGATGCAATATTTGACATTGATATATTTTGCCTGGATGACTTATAGCATTGCATTTAGATACTTTGGCATGGTATACTTCTACGGATTTTCATCTTGAGTATGATTTCTGTTATAGTATATATATTTTCTGGGAAATTATACAGGTTTTACGGCGAGGGGTTAGAACTTTTGAGAAATGAAATGATTTCTGACAGAATATCATTAATGTAGGATCACCTTTGGGTGTTGAATAATTAGTACTTGTCTTGCTTGACTGCACTTAGGATATTTATGCTCTGATTGTGTATTTCACACTTAATCTAGCACTAGCACTTTATCTTAGCTAGTACTCTAGTTGATTTGGTTTTTGTTTATTCGTAATTCCTTATATATCTATTGCTTCCGCACTGTGTGCATGGCTACGTCACCCTCACGTGTCGGCCAGCATGCCCTTATTCTGGTCGGGGTGTGTCAGTTTGGTATCAGAGCCTAGGTTTGCAGTCATGCATATCTTGAGAATTTCTAATTATTCTGATGTCTTCTGTCAGAACTATGCCGCCTCGTAGAGATGCATGTCTTTCTGTTGAGCCTAGTTTCCCCGATATAGCTCAGTTGGGGGAAGTTATAGCTAATGTTATTCAATCTTCGCTTCGTCCTCCCCAAATGACACCCATTGAGACTGTGTATAACCTGAAGCTGAATCATTTTATGGGGAATGAAGGACATGAAGGAGCGGAGAAATGGATTAATCATATTGAGAAGACTTTTCGTGTAATGCAGAGTTAGGGGAATCTTCCTCCTAATAGGTGGGTCAATACGACTACCTGGTTTTTGGGTTCGGAGCCTGCATCCTGGTGGAGATAGGAGTCTTATCAGTTGACCCCAGAGGAAATTACGGACTATGAAGTATTTAAATAGTTGTTTCAGAAAAGGTTTATTCCCCCTTAGTATATTGATCGCAAAAGGCAAGAGTTTACTCAATTAAAGCAGGGGAAGATGACGGCAAATGAGTATTATAGGAGATTCACTGATTTGTCTCACTATCATCTAGAGGTTGCAGCTAATTCGGTTGAGATGCTCCGTCGTTTCAGGTTGGGTACTAAGAAGAAATGATGTTCTATAGCGACCTCGACTCCCTGTGCTACTTACCAGGAGTTTTATGAGATTTTGTTGAGGATTGAGGACTTAGAGAACATGCCCAGTGAAAGTGAAGATGAAGAAGAAAAGAATGGGAATCAGAGGCGAGATGATAAAGGTAAAGGTCAGTCTTCTCAATGACCTCGCAAGACTCAGAACTTTAAGAGGAGTGAGACTAGTTCCAGCTTTTCTAGCAGAGGTTTTGGTGCCACTGGTCAGAGGAGATGTGGTAGATTTTCAGGAGGTCCTAGATTCCAGAGGCAGGGAGATGTTGGAAGAGGAAGTGCTCATTTGTGCTGCAGATGTAATAATCGGCATTTTGGTGAGTGTAGGAGAGGTAGCAGTGGATGTTTTACTTGTGGGCATATGGGACATAGAGCTATAAATTGTCCCCAGAGTCAGTAGAGGCCCCAGCAGCCTTCTATGCCACCATAGCGCCGATCCAACAAGTTCCAGGGTCTACTAGTTATGGTTAGATGGGTCAAGGTGGTGCTTATCATTATCAGGGTGATGCCGCTCCTTATGCTTTAGGGCAGTATCAGTATTCGCAAGATCCCTATTACCAGAGTGGGTATTCTTAGTATCCTATAGGGTATACGTTGTATCCTTCTGTTCCAGCTGGTGGATCTCAGTGGTATCAAGGAGGACAGCCCCAATAAGTAGAGATTGCTTCCAGTAGTGCAAGATCTTCTAGGCAATCTGGTCAGCCGAATCAAGGGCGAGGTAATCAAGCTAGTAGAGGTCGTGGGGGACGACAGCAAGCCCAGGGACGTGTTAATAATATATCTCTGCAAGATGCTCAGAATCATCCGGATTTGATCATGGGTACGTTAAACATTCTTGGTCATTTTGCTAGAGTTTTAATTGATTGTGGTGCTACGCATTCTGTTATTTCTCATACATTTGTTCAAGTGACGCAACCTCATCCTACACCTCTAGGGTATGATTTAGAGTTTGCTATGCCTAAAGGGGAGAGATGGTATGTTGATTGTGTATATCACGGATGTCCAGTGATGGTGGATGAGGTGGTTATGCCAGCTAATCTTATCCCGTTAGATATTGTTGATTTTGATGTGATTTTGGGCACATATTGGTTGCATTATAATCGTGCCAAGATAGATTGCTACAGGAAAACGGTTACTTTCCATCGTCTGGATTACCTGAAGTTATTTTTGTGGGTGATCGTAGTGGGGTGAGGCATGGTGTTATTTCTGCTGTAAGAGCAAAAAGGTTGTTATCGAAAGGTTGCCAGGGATATTTAGCTCATGTGGTGCTGAACGATGTTGCTTATAGTAGTGTGTAGGATGTTCGAGTAGTCAGACATTTTCCTGATGTATTCCCTGATGATTTACCTGGATTACCGCCAGACCGAGATGTGGAGTTCGTTATTGGTTTGCTTCCAAGTACGGATCCTATATCTTTGACTCCATATAGAATGGCTCTTGCTGAATTGAGGGAATTGAAAGTTCAGTTGCAAGAATTAGTCAATAAAGGTTTTATTCAGCTTAGTACTTCACCCTGGGGAGCTCCAGTTTTGTTTGTAAGGAAGAAAGACGGGACTTTGAGGCTATGTATTGATTATAGGCAATTAAATCGGGTAACAATTAAAAACCGTTATCCGTTGCCGCGTATAGATGATTTGTTTAATCAGTTTCGAAGTGCCTGTGTGCTTTCTAAGATTGATTTGAGATCTGGTTATTACCAATTAAAGATCAGTAGCGAGGATGTCCCTAAGACTGCTTTCAGGACTCGTTATGGTCATTATGAGTTTCTAGTGATGCCATTCGGATTAACGAACGCACCAGCAGCTTTTATGGATTTGATGAATCGAGTATTCCAGCCATTTATAGACAGGTTTGTCATTGTTTTCATTGATGACATTATGGTATACTCTAAGTCTAAAGTAGAGCATGTTCGACATCTTACCTTGGAGTTGAAGAAATTAAGGGAACATCAGTTTTATGCTAAGTTTAGCAAATGTCAATTTTGGTTGAATCAAGTGACATTTTTGGGACATGTCATTTCTACTCAAGGTATTCAGGTGGATTCTCAAAAGGTAGCAGCCGTGGAGAATTGGGAACAACCTCAAACCGTCACTAAGGTACGGAGTTTTCTTGGTCTAGCAGGCTATTATAAACGGTTTGTTAAGGATTTTTCAGTCATTGCTTTACCATTAATGAGGTTGACTAGAAAGGAAGTTAAGTTTGAGTGGGATGATAATTGTGAGCAAAGTTTTCATCAATTGAAATATTATCTCACTCATGCACCTGTTTTGGCACTCCCAGATGATAGTGGTAATTTTGAGGTTTATAGTGACGCTTCCTTGAATGGCCTGGGTTGTGTGTTGATGCAGCATGGTAGGGTGATTGCTTATGCTTCAAGACAATTGAAACCTCATGAGAAGAATTACCCTACTCATGATCTAGAGTTAGCAGCTATCATTTTTGCTTTGAAGATTTGGAGACATTATCTTTATGGTGAAAAATGTAAGATCTTCACAGATCATAAGAGTCTTCAGTATCTTTTTACTCAGAGGGATCTTAATCTTCGACAGCGAATGTGGATTGAGTTGCTTAGTGATTATGATTGCACGATTGAGTATCAGCCTGGTCGTGCAAATGCAGTGGCGAATGCACTTAGTAGGAAGACTCCAACTAGACTTAATGCCATCTATGATTGTCATGTTCCTCTTCTTGCGGATTTAAGGTCCACTGGAGTGGAGTTAGGAGTGGAAGATCGAGAGGAAGCCTTACTTGCTAATTTTCAAGTCAGGCCAATTTTAATTGATCGTGTACTTGAAGCCTAAATGAATGATGAAGAGACCCAGGAAATAATTCAAGCAAGGAATAGGGGGAAAAAGAAAGACTACAGAATTTGAGAAACTGATGGCATGCTTATGCAGGAAAGTAGAATGTATGTGCCAAATAATATGGAATTAAAGAAGGCGATTCTTGATGAAGCACATATTTCAGCTTATGCAATGCATCCAGGAGGTACAAAAATGTATCATACCATTCGACCATTTTATTATTGGCCGGGTATGAAAAGAGAAATTGCTGAATATGTGAGTATGTGTGTCATTTGTCAGCAAATCAAAGCAGAAAGAAAGAAGCATTTTGGATTGATGCAGCCACTTCCCGTTCTATAATGGAAATGGGAAAATATTATTATGGATTTTGTGTACAAGCTTCCTCGTACACAGAATAGTTACGATGGGATTTGAGTGATAGTTGATCAGCTTACTAAGTCAACACATTTTATTCTTGTGAGGGAGAGGTATTCTTTAAGCCGATTAGTTGAATTATTTATATCGAAGATCGTGAAGTATCATAGGATTCTAGTTAGTATTATCTCGGATCAGGACCCTAGATTCACTTCCAAATTCTGGATAGCATTCCAGGAAGATCTTGGTTCGAGATTATTTTATAGTACAGCATATCATCCTCAGACAGATAGACAATTAGGGAGGACCATTCAGACGTTGGAAGATATGCTGAGATCTTCAGTGTTGCTGTTTGGTGACGTTTGGCATAAACGATTGGATTTAATGGAATTCGCCTACAACAACAGCTTTCATTCAAGTATTGGTATGTCACCTTTCGAGGATCTTTATGGTAAATCTTGTCACACACCCTTATGTTGGTCAGAGGTTGGTGAAAGAGTTTTGGTGGGTCTTGAGATAGTGGAGGAGACTACGCATAATGTTCAGGTGATTAAGTCTAACTTGAAAGCAGCCCAAGACAGAAGAGTCTAGCAGACAAACATGCCACTGACCGGATGTATAATGTAGGTGATTGAGTATTTCTGAAGCTATCAACATGGAAAGGTGTTGTGCGGTTTGGAAAGAAATGCAAGCTGAGTCCTAGGTACTGGACCATATATAATCATCGAGCGAGTCGGTGAAGTTGCTTATAGGCTTGAGTTACCTCCAGAGTTATCCAAAGTGCACGATGTTTTTCATGTATCTATGCTTCGTCATTATGTCTCAGATCCTTCTCATGTGATACCTCCTCAACCTCTGGAAATTAATTCAAATTTGACTTATGATGAGGAGCCAGTGACTATTTTGGATTGGAAAGATAAGGTTCTGAGAAATAAGACAGTGCGCCTAGTGAAGGTTTTGTGGAGAAACGACTCGGTGGAGGAAGCCACCTCGGAGACGGATGAGCGTATGAAAGAGATGTATCCGCACTTGTTTTATAATTATTAGTGGATTACCTTTATTGTGTAAATTTCGAGGATGAAGTTTTCTTAAGGGGGTAGGTTGTGACAGCTCGTCCCGGACGTATATATTATTTATCCTCGAGAGCGTGGGAATTTCTATGAGACCCTTGTTATTATTGAGTTGTGTGTGTGTATAAACTAAGGTTTTGGACCAATAGGTTCTATTCCTTATTATTTGGACCCAATTAGAACTAAAGGTTCTAATTGTTTTGGTTGGTTGTAAGAAAATTAGGACCACACACACACCCAATCCCGTTGACCCTCTCTCTCTCTCCTTCTCTCGGTTTTTCCTCCATGTCCGTACAATTGTACGGACAAACCTTGAACCCTCCATTTCACGCACGGATCGAGCTCGTGGTTAGCATCATCATCTTCATCTCATCGTCACGCACTCATCTATACCATTTTTAGAATGTGAAGACCTTATTTTCCCAAGAACCCGAGAACCCAGTTTTGGGTCACTGTTCATGCACTCATGTTATCAAAGTTTTTAAGAGATTTAAAGCTACTAGTGAGCTTTAGGACATCTTCACGAAGCTCGGAGAAGAAAAATGAAGTGAATTGGACATCGGGAAGTCGAGTTTGGTGAGTTTCAAGTTTGGGCGGATTATCGAGGTTCCTCCGGCGAAATCCCGTGGATTTCAAGGCTTGAAAGTGGTAAGGTTTTGTTCCTCTCGTCCTAAGCTTCATTTTGGTAAAAAATTCATGAAATTTGGTTGAGAAATGAGCGGGAAATGACGATTTGAAGTTTTCTAGTTTTCTGGCAACGGCGTCAGTCACCGGAGTTCGAAGGTTGAAGACGACAGAATATTCCGTCAAGTTCGACGGAATATTCTGACGGCATCAGGTTAGTTTTAACGGAATATGCTGCTTTTTGACAGAATATTCCCTAACGTCGTTAAAGATTCTATTAGGCGTGCCAGGCACGTGGCCGCGCGTGGGGGCGCGTCTGGCCGTGCCCTTACCAGCGCTTGGGGTATCGGAATTTTTTTCTAAAAATATGGGGGTGTTCCTGAGGTTAAGTAGGTCATGGTGGTATATTCAAATGCCCAATTTGAGCTTTGTATGAGAAGTTATTTCCTAGTTTTGTGTATGTGCTTTAAATAACGTTTATTCAGTTATTTCGCATATAGGTGAGACCTATCCTGACGACGAGCGCCATCAATCGAGGCTCGGGGGCTACGACCCTTCGACATATCAGTGAATGGGCTTTTGGTTTTCCGTATATACATATATACTTGAGTTTTTTCCCAGAAAATGAATTTGAATGATTATATGTTTTGAAATGTCATGCAAAGTATATGCCTATTTTATTTATGCATTAGTAGTTGCATATAATTATGATTGGTACTGCAGACGCACAGGTTAGTGCCAGGTAAGTTCATAAATTAAAGATGTGAGATTACTTCAGTTATGCGAGTTTTGATGTGATGTGATGAGAGCTCATAAACTTCCAGCCGGTGTTAGTGCTCTCGCCCAGAGTCAGGGCACAGTCATTCACATGATGTTCACCTCCCGCACCGTATGCTCACCTTGGATCCAAGTTAGGTGCACAGGCTTGTCGTACAAACCACTTTAGGTGGTTCCAACTCGTAGGTGACCCGCGATTATTCGCACAGCCTTCACGTGATCGTAGTACTATAGCATATTTACTTTACACCTAGTCTTCTCGTACATACCACTTTAGGTGGTTCTGACTCGTGTGCAGGATTTGATTTGATATGATTGAGATTGGTTATGAGCTATATATATATTCAGCCGTGCAGATTGAGTTAGAGGGATTTGGCTGATGCGATATTTGACATTGATATATTTTGCCTAGATTACTTATAGCATTGCATTGAGATACTTTGGCATGGTATACTTCTATGGATTTTCATCTTGAGTATGATTTCTATTATAGTATATATATTATATGGGAAATTATACAGGTTTTACGGCGAGGGGTTAGAACTTTTGAGAAATTAAATGATTTGAAAAGCTTTGTTTTTGCCCACTCACACTTTCTGTTTTGCGCCCCTCCAGGTTTTAGATAGAAGTGCTTGGTGGATCACGAGGATTTCGGCGGGGGTTCTGACAGAATATCATTAATGTAGGATCACCTTTGGGTGTTGAATAATTAGTATTTGTCCTGCTTAACTGCACTTAGGATATTTATGCTCTGGTTGTGTATTTCACACTTAATCTCGCACTAGCTCTTTATCTTAGCTAATACTCTAGTTGATTTGGTTTTTGTTTATTCGTAATTCCTTATATCTCTATTGCTTCCGCACTGTGCACATGGCTACGTCACCCTCACGTGACGGCCATCATGCTCTTATTCTGGTCAGGGTGTGTCAGTTTTGGTGCATAGCTGCAAATATATTAATGTTGGAAGTATGCCCACAAAGCCACTCATTTGATGTAATAGCTTTTTGGAATACTTAATATGTTAAACTTTTATATGTTTAACGGAAGGGCAATACTTATTGTTAATCACTATTTATTGAATCATGTGTTTAATCAATAAGAGAATCCAAGGGATGTATTTGACATAAGAGATAAGTGATCTAATGAGTTAGATTAAGGAGACCTTTCTCTTATGTTCATTCCTAAAACGTTCCTAGCCATAGGATTGCCAATTGGGCATTGACAATCCGCTAAGGTTAGTATGTGTTATGTTGACTCAAACGTGAGTATGAACTAGTCTCAAGTCATTTGGTGTTGGACACTAAGACAAACACATAGGTGCTCGAAAGAGTAATCGAGTACACTGAACTGCGATTAATGAGAGTTCAAACATACATGTCATGTACGAACTCTAAGGTTACAATATGCAAAGTAGTCCTTAGACCTGAGGCATCATAGATGTCTAATGGTTAGGTCCTTGATCTTTGATCATGACAAAGGCATTCCCTCGGATTGTCCACGGCATTGTTGGGGTCATGTGATCTAGTCATGTAGGCATATGAATGCACAACAAGGGATCTCTAACCTTCCATGGTGGAAGGAGTATGCTCTAAAATATGATTCTAAAGTCTTTGGCCAAAGCAAATGAATATGACTAAGGAAGATGTTCCAAATCATATTCAAGGGAATCATATAAGAAAGTATCACATTGGATAGTAGACATGAAACAAACTATCACTTAAAACAATGTGGTTAAGAGTATTGTATTAGAGAAGGACCGTATTGCATTGTAATTGTAACTGGATAGGTTCTCCAACCAATTCTACTTAGCTTGGGTAACCATGACATACTGCTAGGTGTCACTCATGGTTTGTGGAAGCCCTATTGATTAGCAAACACTAATCATCAAAAAGGGAGAATTGAAATGTGGTTTCAATTCACAATCGATAGTTAAGAGTAACATCGCCCACTGCCTCGCTAATTGGAACCTAATGGATCGCACACCAAATAAGGATATATGTGAAGCAATTAAATGAAATGGATAAGCAATTAAATGGTTTAATTGAAGAATGGTCAAGATTAATTAATTAGTTAATTAATTATACGAAATGTTCGTATTGGGCTTTTAAGTTGGTTTTAGGGCTTCGGGGCCCAAAAGTGTTTTGGTCCACAAGGCCCATTATGTTTAAGTTGTATGACAACTAAAACAAAAATGGGCAATAAGCCCAATAACCATATAGGCCAACCATTTAGGGTGAGGGTATGCAAGTTTGCTTAATTGCAAGTTTGCCACTCACCTAAGAAATGAAGTATAAATTCATCTTTATAGCTTTGTTTTCAATTAGGGTTTTCTAAGCTACTTGGGGATAGTTATCTAGCAAATTTACTTCCCTAAGTGATCCATTTTCATCCTCACAAATTACATCCTTGGTGAAGAGACATAGAGACATCAAACTTTTGGTGTTTTGGAGAACTAATCCTCAAATCCTCAAAGAAGCAAAGGAGCACTAAAAGGAGGAAAATCACAAGGAAGATCCAAGGAGCAAGGAGGTGACTTGAAGGCCCTCCACTTGGGTGAATCCCTTGTGTAATCAAGGATGAGCTTCAAGGGTAAAGAATCTCTAAATTCTTAATTATCTTTAATGTTGTTAAAGAGTCTTTTGGTTCACCATATACTAGGCTTTGAAAGTCATGGGTTTCATGAATTGTTTTTGGATGCATGCCTACTTTAAAGAGTTAATTGTTAGCATATGTATTCAAATGTTCATACATGTTCTTAGCTAGGACAAAATTTTTCCTTCAATTAAACAGGAGTGATACTACATAAATTTATGTTATTCACACATACCTAAAGTTGTGTAAAATTCATTGTTGTTGCAGGCAAATCCTAGTTAGGAAATTTGCTTAAACATGCGTATTATGTACTATTCTCAATTACATGGCAATGCATGCATGCATTTTCAAAACCAACCATATAATTCGTATATTTTAAATTCAAACTTGTCAATATTTGAAAGAGAAGCATATAGCTAGACTAAAAGGCCGTTGATCATAGTATGTTATAAATATACAAGATGCAAGTTAACGTAAAAGTGTGTTTAACCTTAGGTTACTCTCATATACAGTTAACCCTAATCTTAAACGGGAACACCGGCGGAGCCACATTAAGGGCTACCCTGGGCTGTAGCCTAGATAGCTTTCTGTAGAAAATAAAATTTTGCATTTAGTGATTTTTGAATGTAGTCCACCATATATTTAGTCACTGATTCGAATTCTCTCAGTTTAATTATATAATATAGTTTACAAACCATTTTTTTTCTCATCGCTTCTTGTACATGTACAAGTTTGAATTTGTTTGAATAACGAAAGTTTTTGACTCACCTTGTGAAAATTTTATTAAGCTAGCTGATAATGTAAAAAAATATAGTATCAAGTTTCTTTGTTTATAAAAATTTAAATCCTTAAGCTAGCCCATCCAGTGAAAAATTTCTAACTCCGCCATTGAACGGGAAAGACATGAGAAAGGCGTGAGATGTGCCTCCTTTTCTTCCGTTCTTCTTCACTTTCCAGAGCTACTGTGTTTTTGTCAAGGCATGGGATATGTCACTTGAGATGAGGGGGTCCCTCAGGGAGCTGAGAGAGCAACTAGTAGTGGACAAAGAGGTAGGAAGGAGGGGCCGGGTGAGGTGGTTGTCACGGGAACTAGAAGGGATTAAGATTAACGCTGAGGCAACAAAAGCGCTTAAAGTCTCATGCTTTCCACATATTACTCTTGTCTTCTTTGCTACTTGCAAATATGTTAGTTTCTTATTACTCTTGTCTTCTTTGCTACTTGCAAATATGTTAGTTTCTATCATGCATCACATCCATCCTGTAGTACTTGCTGTTCTTCGGGTGTCCTGGTAGACAGACAATGCCGTTTCTTGTAGGGAGGTGGATTGTCTGCCCTCCCATTTCCTTACTCTCCATATCCTCTCCTGTTTTGTGTCCTCCCATTTCCTTACTCTCCATATCCTCTCCTGTTTTGTGTGATCACGGTTAAGCCACGTCAACATTTTATATTCTTATTACTTTTTATTTTATTATTTTTATAAAAAAAAAATATATAAAATGTTGACGTGACTTAACCGTGACCACACAAATATGAGGGGATGAGAAGAGTATGGAAATGGGAGGGCAGACAATACACCTCCTTCTTGTAGACACCATAACCCTAATATGTGTACCTCTTCTGGCTTCTTTTATCTCGGGGGTTATGTTCGTACACACAATTGTTTTCGAATATATATAATTACAAATAAAATGAGGGAAGTAATTCTACAGTACTGATTTATATTTTTGACTGTCGGAGGGGATAAATCAAATGAAAAACAACATAGAAAATTAAATAGAGGTGTGTGAGTGGGAGAAAAAGAATATGTGGTTGTCATCTCTCTTAAATAAAAAAGCGCAGAGAATGTAAAAGAAAAAAAAGGTATTTAACATATTCCTTATGTTCTTTTTTGTTATGTTCTATATTTAAATTCATAGACGATATCCAAAATAATTTTCCATGGATTTTTACCTTGCGTTCAAGGGTGCAACATAGGGAATTAGGGATGACAACGGAACAGATCGGGTTTGGAGGTATATAATGCATATGATTTATACTATTAATGATATAATGCATATAACTACTGGCATGGGTTTCATGAATTGTTTTTGGATGCATGCCTACTTTAAAGAGTTAATTGTTAGCATATGTATTCAAATGTTCATACATGTTCTTAGCTAGGACAAAATTTTTCCTTCAAGTGGTATCAAGAGCCTAGGTCTAGTGTATGGTGGATCCTTTTGGGTTTTGTGATTTTCATGTTTTATGATTTAAATGTTGTAAATGTTACAAGCTTTGTTCTTGCTTTGAATATAAATTTTGCTAGAAAATTTAGCATCTCAAATGTTGTAGATGTATTTCATTTAAGCATGAATATTGGAACTAAAAATTTGGTGCCATGTATTTTGAGTTTTCATAAGTGTTCTTCAATGTTCTTGGAGTTCTTGCCAAGAACAAAAAGTTTTGAAGTTTTGATTCAAAAAGTTTTATGTTTTTACATAAAGTTTTGATTTAATTTTAGTGGGTGATGGTTAATGATTAAGTAATTTTAATGGGAGACAAACTTTGTTTTAAAGAATGACATAAATCATTTCTTACAAAATTTTATTTCATCTTTACCTCACCTAACATAACCCACTTACAAAACTTTGTATAAAATTTGAATTTTACCAATAAAAACCACTTATGGCTGGCCACCCTATTAAATAGGGTATTTTTGGGTGTTTTGTGCACTTACATAAAGTTTTGATACTTTTGTGTATTTGCATTTTGGCCCAAAAGTTTACGTTTTTACGTTAAGGTCCAAAAACTTTAAAGGACAAATTGTTTTGCTCCTTTAATGACGTTTTGACATTATTAAAAATGTTTGGGTTCTAAGTTGTAATTACATGAAGTTGTGGACTCTTGTGTTTTTACAAAGTGACCCCAAAAGTTTTTGTTTTTAGAAAATGGCCCAAATTAGATGAGAACAAAATGGTTTGTCTCTTTAAATGAGAATTGGATTTTCATTTTATTTAGTTCCATTTAAATCAATTCTATGTATCCGAAAACCAATTGTTTTAAAGTTGTTTTCTTAATTAAATGTGTTTGATTAAGAGAAGGGTGATTATGAACCAAATGCCTCGATAATTGAGCTATGTGATTGGCCGCTTTACATTATGAATGTTTGGGCTTGGTAGTGTAGATTTGAATGTAATTTGATTAATTCAATTTGTTGTAAATGGACATAAGTCCATCATTTGTGTTGTAAAAGGGCATAAGCCCTTATTATTATTTCATGTATTCCTTTTGTTTAAATGTATGCAAAATGGAATAGTTGGGTCCAACGCCCAATAGGAAATAACGGTTTAATTGGATTAAACGCGTAACTAAAATCAACAACTACATACCTTAGACCCAAGGTCCAACACAAGGCTCGTGTTGGATCAAATCAAACGGTTCATAATCATCCTAAAACCTAATATGACTATATAGTCCATATGAGGATGCAAAGCATTCGTTAGTAGTTCCATATAGTCTCGCTTGTTTCAACGAAACAGTGGGAGTATTATATACTACTAATTCATATAAACTTGGACCAATGGTTGTGATAGGCCCAAGTTCTTTTAATGTGATTAAAATGTTTTGATGTAGCCCAACGCTATTCCCTCAAACAAATATTTAAGTTGATAAGCGAGAGATGTTTAGAATATCTCTTCGTAGGCCTTCCACCGTGGTGGGTTCCAAGCGTTTGTGACTCATGCACCGGCTTCACCCTATCATGGGGGAGTACAAAGCATGTGCTTATATCCAGGAGGAATCCATATACATATGATGAGGTGAGTGTAGGCAACGAGGATAGCCAACATCGTATCATCGTGAGGCTATTCTTGAACCCCTTCACGAACTAAGCATGGTGGGAATAACTTAAACTAAGTGCAATGGTGCCAACATCGTATCATCGTGAGGCAACATTCTCTAGAGGCCAAACGAGATGGGTAATTACAAAAGGTTGTAAATGAATAATGCGTTATTCTCTCATCATTATTTTTGCTAGCCAACATCGTATCATCGTGAGGTGTGCTTGGTGATGGTGAGTCTCCCATAACCCACTAAGAGTTCAATATAACTCTCGAATTCTATTGAGGGATGTGGAATTTGCCAAAAATGGTGGGTGATACTATTTGATTAAAAGACCCAATCAAAATAGTTTTAAACAACAATGCTAATTCGATTTCTGTTATGTTATGTAGTGAACGACATGCCTAAAATTATACCCACCATTATACTTGACAAAAAGGGCCTAAAGGGCCAACGTTTCCTTGCTTGGTATCGCCACATTGAGAATGTCTCAAAGGTGAAAGACATATTGTATGTACTTAAGCAATCCCCTCCTCATGCACCTCCTACGAAACTAGCTTCAAAGGAGGAGTGTCAAAATTATGTTAGACACTATGAGGATGACTTACAAGCCAAATGCTTAATCCTCACTTCACTTAGTGAGGAGCTTATGAAGCTACATAAGCACATGGACACTTCTTGTGCCATGGTTGAAAGTTTGCATAAGATGCATGACATTGAGACTAGTAATGTACGATTCTCAAATATTTGTAGTCTAATGAATGCCAAAATGGCAAAGGGGACATCGGTCCATAAACATGGACAAAAGATGGAAAGGATCTTTCAAGATCTTCAAAGTTTAGGAACTTCCATCGATGGGAAAATGGCCCAAGACTTTTTCCTTGCATCTCTCTCGGATGATTTCACTAAGTTTATCGTAAACTATAAAGTGAATAGATTCGATCATTCTTTGAAAGAGATGATTGACATGTGCTGTAAATTTGAAAAAGGTTTCAAAAAGGACAGTGGGAGTGAGAATGCAATGATAAGGAAAAGGTTGCGTAAGAAGAAGGCAAAGAAATCCAAAGGAACATGCTTTCATTGTGGAAAGGATGAACGTTGGAAGAAGAAATACAGGGTGCGCATTGCGAGCCTTATGACACGGACTTTTGAAGAGACTATTTCTGTCATAGAGAGTGCTTTTACAGTGAGCTCCAATTCCTGGATATTTGATTCAGGCGCTAGTCAACATATCTGTAATACGTTGCAGGGACTAACAGGGAGCAGATCACTGCGCAATGAGGAGATGGTTGTGCGAGTTGGGAACGGCACTAAAATCTCTGCAAAAGCAATAGGCACCTATATGCTTAACCTACCCTCTGGGGAAGTCCTGGAACTTAAAAATTGTTTATATTTTCCTTCATGTATAAAGAATTTGATTTCCATCTCTAAGCTTTTACGAGATGGGCACTCAGTGTTGTTTGACAAAATGAGTTACACTTTATACTTGAACGGTCGTATTATCTCTCATGGTAATATGATAGAGGGACTTTTTCACCTAGAGACGAATAGTGGGACGCACTGTATTGAAAGCGGGAATACCTCAAAACCCAAAAGGGCTAGAGAAGAAGTTAACCAAGAAAAGATGTGGCATCTTAAACTTGGACATGTGAACCTTGATAAGATTCGCAAGATGTCGAAAGACGGATATTTCCACCCATTAGGTAATGACCGGATGGGTACTTGTGAAAGTTGCTTGAAAGGGAAGATGACCAAATCTCCATTTACTGGAAAATGAGAGCGTGCCACTGAAATTCTAGGGTTAATCCACACTGACGTATGTGGACCTATGTCTACTACGTCGAGAGAAGGCTTCTCATACTATATCACATTCACCGACGATCACTCTCGGTTTGGCTATGTATATCTTATGAAGTACAAGTCAGAATCCTTTGAAAGGTTCAAAGAATTCAAGAATGAAGTTGAGAAGCAAACTGGGAAACAGATAAAATTCCTAAGATCGGATCGAGGGGGTGAATATCTGAGTAATAAGTTCCTAGATTATCTCAAAGAGTGTGGAATAATATCACAGTGGACTCCACCGGGAACTCCACAACTTAATGGAGTTTCTGAAAGGAGAAATCGAACCTTGATGAACATGGTTCGTTCTATGATGAGTTCCGCTGATCTACCAGTAACATTCTGGGGATACGCTCTATATACAGCAGCTTACTTGCTTAATAGAGTACCTTCCAAATCAGTTTCACAAACACCCTATGAGATATGGCATGGAAGAAAGCCAAGTCTTAATCATATTAAGATTTGGGGTTGTGAAGCATATGTCAAGAAGCTTGAGGCTACTAAGCTTGAAGCGAGATCAGTAAGATGCTATTTTGTGGGATATCCTAAAGAAACTATGGGATATGAGTTCTACCATCCTGACGACCAGAAAGTCTTTGTCGCCAGAACTGCTAAGTTTCTAGAGGACGAATTTGTTCTCAAAGGAACTATAAGCAAACAGATGGAAATTAATGAGATTAATAATGAACCACAAACAAGCACTCGACATATTGACAACCCTGTTCCTGAACCCCTAGCTTCACGTAGATCTGAACGGGTTAGTAAGCCACCTATGAGGTTTGGCTTAAAAAATGACTTTGATGAATTGTACCTTTTAGGTGACAATGAAACAAAGGAGGACCCTAGGGACTACACTGAAGCAATGTCCGACATTGATTCAAAGAGATGGCAAATGGACGTGAAGACGGCCTTTTTGAACGGCTACCTACAGGAAGAGCTTTATATGACTCAACCCGAAGGTTTCGTGTCCGAGTCTGAAGAGACTAAGGCATGCAAGCTTTAAAGGTCCATTTATGGACTTAAGCAAGCCTCCAGGAGCTGGAACATTCGTTTCGATACTGAAATCAAAATGTTTGGTTTTACTCAAAACGAAGACGACAATTGTGTTTATCAAAAAGTCGTTGGGGATGCAGTAGTATTCCTAGTGTTATATGTAGATGACATATTACTATTCGGGAATGACACTGCAGTACTTTCTTCTGTAAAAGTGTGGTTGTCTAAAACCTTCCACATGAAAGATTTAGGAGATGCATCTTATGTACTTGGGATAAAACTCTATCGTGATAAATCCAGAAAATTAATTGGATTATCCCAATCGATGTACATTGATAAGGTGCTAAGTATGTTCCAGATGGAACAATCTAAGAAAGGTTTTCTTCCTATGAGACATGGAATTCACCTTTCTAAGTCCATGGGACCTAAGACTCCTGAAGAGATACGGCTAAATGAATGAAATTCCTTATGCTTCCGCCATAGGGAGTCTCATGTATGCCATGATATGCACAAGGCCTGATATCGCGTATGCTGTGAGCATTACTAGTCGATATCAATCTAACCCAGGATCAGAACACTGGGCAGCTGTCAAGATGGTCCTTAAGTACTTAAGAAGAACTAAGGACATGTTCCTCGTTTATGGAGGAGCATCAGAGTTGCGAGTGGAAGCTTATACAGACGCAGATTTCCAATCTGACGTCGATGATAGAAGTTCAAACTCCGGATATGTATTCACTCTGAATGGTGGGGCTGTCAGTTGGAAAAGCAAGAAACAAAGTGTAATTGCTGATTCCACGACAGAGGCTGAATATGTCGCTACAGCTGAAGCCGGCAAAGAAGCGTTCTGGATGAAAAAGTTCATTACTGAACTTGGAGTGGTTCCAACCATCACATCACCAGTAACTTTGTACTGTGATAATAGTGGGGCGATAGCTCAAGCCAAGGAACCCAGGGCTCATCAAAAGAACAAGCATTTTGATAGGCGCTTTAATATCATAAGATGATATGCTGCCGAGGGGAAAGTCAACATCCTCAAAGTTGCTTCAGCCGATAATGTAGCAGATCCACTGACAAAGCCAATGACTCAAATCCAGCTTGATCGTCATATGGATAAGATGAGTATTAGATACATGGGAGGATGGCTTTGAGTGCAAGTGGGAGATTGTTGGAAGTATGCCCACAAAGCCACTCATTTGATGTAATAGCTTTTTGGAATACTTAATATGTTAAACGTTTATATGTTTAACGGAAGGGCAATACTTATTGTTAATCACTATTTATTGAATCATGTGTTTAATCAATAAGAGAATCCAAGGGATGTATTTGACATAAGAGATAAGTGATCTAATGAGTTAGATTAAGGAGACCTTTCTCTTATGTTCATTCCTAAAACGTTCCTAGCCATAGGATTGCCAATTGGGCATTGACAATCCGCTAAGGTTAGTATGTGTTATGTTGACTCAAACGTGAGTATGAACTAGTCTCAAGTCATTTGGTGTTGGACACTAAGACAAACACATAGGTGCTCGAAAGAGTAATCGAGTACACTGAACTGCGATTAATGAGAGTTCAAACATACATGTCATGTACGAACTCTAAGGTTACAATATGCAAAGTAGTCCTTAGACCTGAGGCATCATAGATGTCTAATGGTTAGGTCCTTGATCTTTGATCATGACAAAGGCATTCCCTCGGATTGTCCACGGCATTGTTGGGGTCATGTGATCTAGTCATGTAGGCATATGAATGCACAACAAGGGATCTCTAACCTTCCATGGTGGAAGGAGTATGCTCTAAAATATGATTCTAAAGTCTTTGGCCAAAGCAAATGAATATGACTAAGGAAGATGTTCCAAATCATATTCAAGGGAATCATATAAGAAAGTATCACATTGGATAGTAGACATGAAACAAACTATCACTTAAAACAATGTGGTTAAGAGTATTGTATTAGAGAAGGACCGTATTGCATTGTAATTGTAACTGGATAGGTTCTCCAACCAATTCTACTTAGCTTGGGTAACCATGACATACTGCTAGGTGTCACTCATGGTTTGTGGAAGCCCTATTGATTAGCAAACACTAATCATCAAAAAGGGAGAATTGAAATGTGGTTTCAATTCACAATCGATAGTTAAGAGTAACATCGCCCACTGCCTCGCTAATTGGAACCTAATGGATCGCACACCAAATAAGGATATATGTGAAGCAATTAAATGAAATGGATAAGCAATTAAATGGTTTAATTGAAGAATGGTCAAGATTAATTAATTAGTTAATTAATTATACGAAATGTTCGTATTGGGCTTTTAAGTTGGTTTTAGGGCTTCGGGGCCCAAAAGTGTTTTGGTCCACAAGGCCCATTATGTTTAAGTTGTATGACAACTAAAACAAAAATGGGCAATAAGCCCAATAACCATATAGGCCAACCATTTAGGGTGAGGGTATGCAAGTTTGCTTAATTGCAAGTTTGCCACTCACCTAAGAAATGAAGTATAAATTCATCTTTATAGCTTTGTTTTCAATTAGGGTTTTCTAAGCTACTTGGGGATAGTTATCTAGCAAATTTACTTCCCTAAGTGATCCATTTTCATCCTCACAAATTACATCCTTGGTGAAGAGACATAGAGACATCAAACTTTTGGTGTTTTGGAGAACTAATCCTCAAATCCTCAAAGAAGCAAAGGAGCACTAAAAGGAGGAAAATCACAAGGAAGATCCAAGGAGCAAGGAGGTGACTTGAAGGCCCTCCACTTGGGTGAATCCCTTGTGTAATCAAGGATGAGCTTCAAGGGTAAAGAATCTCTAAATTCTTAATTATCTTTAATGTTGTTAAAGAGTCTTTTGGTTCACCATATACTAGGCTTTGAAAGTCATGGGTTTCATGAATTGTTTTTGGATGCATGCCTACTTTAAAGAGTTAATTGTTAGCATATGTATTCAAATGTTCATACATGTTCTTAGCTAGGACAAAATTTTTCCTTCAATTAAACAGGAGTGATACTACATAAATTTATGTTATTCACACATACCTAAAGTTGTGTAAAATTCATTGTTGTTGCAGGCAAATCCTAGTTAGGAAATTTGCTTAAACATGCGTATTATGTACTATTCTCAATTACATGGCAATGCATGCATGCATTTTCAAAACCAACCATATAATTCGTATATTTTAAATTCAAACTTGTCAATATTTGAAAGAGAAGCATATAGCTAGACTAAAAGGCCGTTGATCATAGTATGTTATAAATATACAAGATGCAAGTTAACGTAAAAGTGTGTTTAACCTTAGGTTACTCTCATATACAGTTAACCCTAATCTTAAACGGGAACACCGGCGGAGCCACATTAAGGGCTACCCTGGGCTGTAGCCTAGATAGCTTTCTGTAGAAAATAAAATTTTGCATTTAGTGATTTTTGAATGTAGTCCACCATATATTTAGTCACTGATTCGAATTCTCTCAGTTTAATTATATAATATAGTTTACAAACCATTTTTTTTCTCATCGCTTCTTGTACATGTACAAGTTTGAATTTGTTTGAATAACGAAAGTTTTTGACTCACCTTGTGAAAATTTTATTAAGCTAGCTGATAATGTAAAAAAATATAGTATCAAGTTTCTTTGTTTATAAAAATTTAAATCCTTAAGCTAGCCCATCCAGTGAAAAATTTCTAACTCCGCCATTGAACGGGAAAGACATGAGAAAGGCGTGAGATGTGCCTCCTTTTCTTCCGTTCTTCTTCACTTTCCAGAGCTACTGTGTTTTTGTCAAGGCATGGGATATGTCACTTGAGATGAGGGGGTCCCTCAGGGAGCTGAGAGAGCAACTAGTAGTGGACAAAGAGGTAGGAAGGAGGGGCCGGGTGAGGTGGTTGTCACGGGAACTAGAAGGGATTAAGATTAACGCTGAGGCAACAAAAGCGCTTAAAGTCTCATGCTTTCCACATATTACTCTTGTCTTCTTTGCTACTTGCAAATATGTTAGTTTCTTATTACTCTTGTCTTCTTTGCTACTTGCAAATATGTTAGTTTCTATCATGCATCACATCCATCCTGTAGTACTTGCTGTTCTTCGGGTGTCCTGGTAGACAGACAATGCCGTTTCTTGTAGGGAGGTGGATTGTCTGCCCTCCCATTTCCTTACTCTCCATATCCTCTCCTGTTTTGTGTCCTCCCATTTCCTTACTCTCCATATCCTCTCCTGTTTTGTGTGATCACGGTTAAGCCACGTCAACATTTTATATTCTTATTACTTTTTATTTTATTATTTTTATAAAAAAAAAATATATAAAATGTTGACGTGACTTAACCGTGACCACACAAATATGAGGGGATGAGAAGAGTATGGAAATGGGAGGGCAGACAATACACCTCCTTCTTGTAGACACCATAACCCTAATATGTGTACCTCTTCTGGCTTCTTTTATCTCGGGGGTTATGTTCGTACACACAATTGTTTTCGAATATATATAATTACAAATAAAATGAGGGAAGTAATTCTACAGTACTGATTTATATTTTTGACTGTCGGAGGGGATAAATCAAATGAAAAACAACATAGAAAATTAAATAGAGGTGTGTGAGTGGGAGAAAAAGAATATGTGGTTGTCATCTCTCTTAAATAAAAAAGCGCAGAGAATGTAAAAGAAAAAAAAGGTATTTAACATATTCCTTATGTTCTTTTTTGTTATGTTCTATATTTAAATTCATAGACGATATCCAAAATAATTTTCCATGGATTTTTACCTTGCGTTCAAGGGTGCAACATAGGGAATTAGGGATGACAACGGAACAGATCGGGTTTGGAGATATATAATGCATATGATTTATACTATTAATGATATAATGCATATAACTACTGGCATGGACTTCCATATATAATAATGCATGGTTATTGATAACTCCTTTAACAAGATACTAAATATTTCAATTTTTTATTAAAAAATGAAAACGGGTCAGTTTTGTGTACGAGTTCCGGGCTAATCCCCCAATAACCATAACCAAACCAAAACCGAACAATTTACTTGATGTTTATCCATAACCATAACATATCCAAAATGTAGTCCCTAAAACTGCCATTGGGATCGGTTTCTTACGGGGATTGAGTTTGACAAATTAAATTGCCATTCCTACTCAACAATCCTTAAGTGGGTGGTCTAGGCTCTTCCATTGCACGTTTTTTAAAAGAAAAAATAATTTGGGCTCCAACTTTGAGTAACTTCAACTAAAGCGTTTCTCTAGACAACGCCAGTCAGCTATGCAACCACCACATAATTCTCGAAGAAAGAAGTCAATCTATGTGAAATTTTTTGGA
This sequence comes from Malus fusca, assembly GCA_035220775.1. Taxonomy (NCBI): domain Eukaryota; kingdom Viridiplantae; phylum Streptophyta; class Magnoliopsida; order Rosales; family Rosaceae; genus Malus; species Malus fusca. The sequence goes on along the minus strand of CM069073.1, from coordinate 43,003,519 downwards.
TTGCTCTTGTTTGCAGTTTTTATGTCAGAGACCCCAAATTAAACTCACTTTAGTTAATGTAAATTATATATTTTCAATTTTTTTAGTTAGAAATTAACTGAAGTGTTGAAAATACAATTTCAATTATGTAATGACTATGTTTTGGAATTTTGTTGATATGCTGCCAATATACAATGAATAGTATAATCAATATTTGACTGATATATTACTATTGTTTATTTCATCAATTAAAACTTATAAAATTTTCATTTTAGTGAATTTCTCATGTTTCTTTCTGATTTCCGCTACTAATTTTGATTAAAACTATCAATTCACACTGTATATGTTTTTGAGGTAAATTGTTTGATATTCATTGATGAGAAAGATGATTAAGTACATGAAGTCGGATAGTGCATTGATTTGAGTCTTGATAAAATTTTGTCCGAAATTTTAATACGGTGAAATTGTGACTACTGATGGCGTGCAATGCACGGAATTACAGAGGATATATGACATTGAATACTGGAAGGAGCACATGCATGCCTTCCTAGTTCCTACCCGTCAAGGCATCAAGGCAACTCATCTTAACTCCATCTTGAGATCCACACAATTCCCACACTGTTTCCTCACTTCCTCCACCACTCCTACAAGCTTTATTAGCTCGGTGGAAGACTTTGCAACCTTGGGAAACCCACTAGTAATTGATTTTAATGGTAAGAAGATTTTTTTTTTAAAGTATAATTTTTTATGAATTCTTTGTCATTTCATATTTTATATAATATTTTATAATATTAATATAAAAATTAAGGTTAATTGCGACGTGACAAAGAGTTTATAGAAAGTTTCACTTTTGAGAAAATCCCCTTAATATCACTCGTAAGTGTATTATAAAAAAATCAATTACAATGAACACATAACTCAGTAATGTGAATTTTATATAAATATATCCAACCGTTGTAAAAATCTGTTATATTCCTTCAAGTAATCACTAATTTTTCAAACCACTCAATAATACATATTATAAAAGAAAAATGGTATTACCCACCAAAATTCTTACTCGTTTAATTATTATTTGATGAATTGTTGGCAGCCCATCACGTGCTCCTATCTGATGCAACATCTTCACTTCTAATTATCAAATTGAGTAAATTAAATAAAAATATATGTTTGACAAAGAAAAAGTAAAAATATATGTTTGACAAAGAAAAAGTAAAAATATGTGAGGAAAAAGCAAACTTGTGAACATTTTCCAAAAAAAATATTCATACTAAATAATAAAAAAGGCATGGGTTTGAGCTTTTGCCAAAAGTTTAAGGGGCAAGGTATAACTTTTCTAATCGGAACTTTGCATACAATCAAAACAAACAATGGCCAAGCACATATATGATCCTTGTTGGGGGAAAGAGAAATTATAAACAAATTTTACTAACTTTTCATCATTTGTGGTTTGAAATCATACTTGTTTTTCATTCTACATTTAACGGGAAGAGGACTATCTATGTGAGTCGAATCCGAAATCTCTGACTTACAAATAAAAAAAATACCACTAACTATAATATTAAACTAACTATTATCTTATTCCTTTTCCTTATTTCTCATATTCATCATCTATAACTTATCTAAATGTTTTGAGGATAATCTAACAAATTGATTTTTAAGATAACACTCTTTTATCAAATCTTAGAATTTGACAATTCCTTCTGTTTGTTAGGAAAAAGTTCGAATTTCGCTCAAGAAAAAGTTAAATTTAAATAATTTTGTTTTTTCTAAATGAAAAGGAATTAATTTCAGAATTTTTGTGGGGTTCATGATATAAGTGGCAAAACATTATTAAAACATTTTTCTCTCATTAGAAGGTTTTCTTTATCTAAATTACCTATTAATAAAATCATTTTTGTAAAAAAAAAAAAAGAATGAAATGATAATTTGCTATTTATTTTTTAGCAAAAAATATTATCTACACTAAGGAGTAAAGGGTAGACTTAACCCCACAATATGCTAGCAAACCTAAGACCTCTTACTTAAAAGTGAAAAAGAATATCAATAAACCGTAGTACGCTACAATTTAATCTTTTATAACAAAATAAAATCATAGACAATAATATTATTTCCCACAAACCAAATCCACGTGTCGTCATAATATATTTAATTTTTTTAAAAATAATAATAACACATCTTATCTCTCACATTTTTCCCAACTTTTCTTTTCTATATTTTCTTCCTTTTACTATTTTTACATCTACAGACGCATAGACACATAATGTGTGAGCTCTATCTAATTTTTTACACACAAAAGAAAAAGTAAAAGAGATCTTTTTTGGAATGAAAATAATACCTTTTTATAAAATGTAACTAGTCGACGAGCACACACTCTGTATGTGTGAACAATTTCATTTTATTTTTAGTTTTTTTATTAAAGAGTGTGATTAGTTTTTAAAATTTTAAAAAGAGTGAAAAAATGATGGTAAGACAATTTCTTTTAATAAGTGCATATTTTATCTTAATATTACATAATTACTGTTTTTTGTCCAATATTACATAATTACTGTTTTTTGTCCTCCTTATGTAAATATTGTGTATCAAAAGTAAGGGTAAAATAGGAAAAATAGGAATATAATTGTCATTGTCACATCCCCGCCTAGGGCGGACCACCTCTCGGGCCCGCTCCACCACTGTAGCACGATATTGTCCGCTTTGGGCCCCTACCACGCCCTCACGGTTTTGTTTCTGGGAACTCACACGAGAACTTCCCAGTAGGTCACCCATCATGGGATTACTCTCGCGCGCTACTCGCTTAACTTTGGAGTTCCGATGGATCCCGAAGCCAGTGAGCTCCCAAAAGGCCTCGTGCTAGGTAGGGATGGGAATATACATTTAAGGATCACTCCCATGGGCGATGTGGGATGTTACAATCCACCCCCCTTAGGGGCCCGACGTCCTCGTCGGCACACTTCCGGCCAGGGATTGGCTCTGATACCATTTGTCACATCCCGGCGTGGGGCATACCACTTCTTGGGCCCGCTCCACCATCGTAGCACAATATTGTCCGCTTTGGGCCCCGACCACGCCCTCACGGTTTTGTTTTTGGGAACTCACACGAGAACTTCCCAATAGGTCACTCATCATGGGATTGCTCTCGCGCGCTACTCGCTTAACGTCGGAGTTCCGATGGAACCCGAAGCCAATGAGCTCCCAAAAGGCCTCGTACTAGGTAGGGATGAGAATATACATTTAAGGATCACTCCCCTGGGCGATGTGGTATGTTACAATCCACCCCCCTTAGGGGCCCGACGTCCTCGTCGGCACACTTCCGGCCAGGGATTGGCTCTGATACCATTTGTCACATCCCGGCCTGGGGCAGACCACTTCTCGGGCCCGCTTCACCACCGTAGCACGATATTGTCGGCTTTGGGCCCCGACCACGCCCTCACGGTTTTGTTTCTGGGAACTCACACGAGAACTTCCCAGTAGGTGACCCATCATGGGATTGCTCTCGCGCGCTACTCGCTTAACTTCGGAGTTCCGATGGAACCCAAATCCAATGAGCTCCCAAAAGGCCTCGTGCTAGGTAGGGATGAGAATATACATTTAAGGATCACTCCCCTGGGCGATGTGGGATGTTACAATCCACCCCCCTTAAGGGTCTGGCGTCCTCGTCGGCACACTTTCCGGGCCCGTTCGTTCCACCACCGTAGCACGATATTGTCCACTTTGGGCTTACCATTCCCTCACGATTTTGTTTTTGGGAACTCATGAGCAACTTCCCAGTGGGTCACCCATCCTGGGAGTGCTCTGGCCTCCTTCTCGCTTAACTTCGAAGTTCCTACGGAACCCGAAGTCAGTGAGCTCCCAAAAGGCCTCGTGCTAGGTAGGGATGAGAATATACATTTAAGGATCACTCCCCTGGGCGATGTGGGATGTTACAGTCATTTTGTCAAAAGATACAAAATTACTATTTTGCCTCCTCATGTCAATATTATGTATTCAAAAGTGAGGGCAAAATTGAAAAAGTGGGGAAAAAAGTTGACAATGGCCCTTCTCTTAATAGAACTTTTGAGAAAATGACAATCATATCCCTATTTTTTCTATTTTACCCTCACTTTTGAAATACAATGTTTACATAAGAAGGACAAAACAGTAATTATATACCTTTTGGGAAAATAACAATCATATCCCTATTTTCCCTATTTTACCCTATATTAACAAAAAATATGCCCTTATTAAAAGAAGGGGAAACTTGATATAAGTCCAATTTTTTGAGTCAATAGTATGAATAATCCAATTTATTAAAATAAGTCAAATTCCTTAAATTTAATTATTTAATTATCCATAATTATCTCTTTGATTATTTCTTTTTATTTATTTTTTTGTTATTTCTTGTTCTTACTCTTGCTTTATCCTATTTATAGATTTTATTTTAATTTTTATAATCAACCTATATTACAGGTTAATTGTATTTATCTACCTAGATGACATATTTTTTTCATAGTCAACCTGTCACCAATTAATGTGTCTTGCTTGTAGGTATATTATGTTTTTTCTACCTTTTAGTTAGGTTTCATATCTCACTTATAGGTATAATATACATTTATAAATTTGATACTTGAGTTAGGGTAGAATGTTTTGCAGATAAATTTATGTTAGTATATTAGTTTTTTTGGTATGAGATATTAATCAGATATTTTGGAGTTGGAAAATGCATAATATTAAAAGATTTTAATTGATTTTTAATATTTTTTTAAAACATTAAATGAGTATAAAAGAAATAAATACATATAATTAGATAACTGGATTCACTCCTAAAAACACTCTATGATTTTGGATCTAGATCTAAAAGCCCCTTAAAAGAAACTGTCTTTGTCCCATACTTTTTTTTTTTAAATTTTAAAAACTAATCACACTTCTTAATAAAAAACAAAAATAAATGAAGATGTCTCTTAATAGAATAGATTAAAATGGTTGAGAAAAAAAAACGAAGTAATTAAATGGCCATTTTCTTTGTGTCTTTCCTATTCTTGTTCTAGTTTTTGGTTTTATATAAAGCGAATAATTAAAGCGTCTCCTCTGCCGATCGCCATTGCAAGTAAACAGACCAAACTACCGCAAGCAAAGCGGCAAAAACCCAGATAAACGCACTGCCAAAACAGCATAAAACCCAACCCCCACAACCGGCCGGCCGACTTCAGCCGCACCTCCGACCTCAGCCTAACCTCCGCCCTCAGCTAAGCCCACAAAACCCACAAAGCCCCACAACCGAAAGACTCAATCTTTATTCGCATTTTGGATTTTTGGGCGATGGCTTTGAATAAGTGAGGAGCTTCAGATACGCAGATGCAGAAGAAGAGGTGGGCAGCATTGTCCGCACTGAGGAAGGTGCTAACGTGCGCGATATGCTCAATAGCGCTAGTGGCTCTCTTCTCTGTCCATGTACTGGTCTTCCCTTCCTCAAGGGTCCATGACTTCTCTGACCCCTTCAAGCTCCCCACGGTAAATCATTCAATTTTATTATCTTTTTCTTTCGAATTCCTCTGCTTTTTGTATTTTTTTGAAGATTTTTTTCACACCCTTCTCCCAATCAGCGGGATTTGGATTTTGATCGTCGCTAAAAGTACGGTTGTGGTCGCTAAATATACAAAGAGGGTATGTTTGTGTATGTATTTATGGATCTTTGACTCATTATCTGAGTTGGGTTTTGTTTTTAGTTTAGTTTTGGTATGTATATTGGATTACGTGTGGATGTTCATTGACTGGGATTTGACTGACTCCCCATATGGGAAGTTTCTACCAAAACTGAAGTTGTTTCTAAAAAGGACAACAGAATTGAGTCTTTGTTGCATTTCAGTTTTGTTTTTGAGAAATATTTAGTTGGTTGATCTGAATTTGTGTGTTGTGTGTTTTTTTTGTTTCCTGATTTTGTAGCAACATGATATTAAATACCAGAAGCTGAGCGCCGAGCAGAGCTGGACACTGGAGATCGCTCCGCCCCATCTGTTGAAAGCGCCTCTGCCTTCTAGTTCTCGCAAGGTTTTGTCTTTTGATCATTACTTTTATCGTTGATGATTGCCTTATGTACTCCATTTAATTGATGATATATAGGAAGAATTTTGAAAGTTTCAAATTCAAGTGTAATTAGGATTCGAGGAAATATAATTCTGAGAAACGAGGATCTAATGTGTTGATGCTGATTTTTGTTTGGAGGGAGAAAGAAAAAGAGAGGTTATATACCCTTTGGTTGGCACTTGGAAGTTTGGTCGAGTCTTATAGATTTAGATACACTTATTGATGTGAAAAAGTTATGCACCTTTCATGTTTTCACTTCTTTAGAATTGACAGTTGGAAGGTTCAAGTGGGATTTTGGAAACTGACAAGCTATGGAAACGTCCATCAAATCGTGATTTTGTGCCATGCGTAGAGCCAAGTCCCAATTATACATGTAAGTTTCTGATTCAGTTCTATTGAGTAGCTATGACATATCGTTTGGTGTTTGCTAATTTCCAATTTACTGTTGTTTATTCAGCTCCTACAGAGTCACGGGGTTACCTGCTAGTTCATACAAATGGTGGGCTCAACCAGATGCGTGCTGGGGTCTGTATACTCTTCCCTAAATTACTCACTCTATGAAATTTATGTTGATTAATCACAAAACTGAATATTTGTGTTGAATTTTGATCCATTCCAAATTTTGATTGTGGAATAAAAAGTTCTTTATATTGTTAGTCCGTTGATAGATTGTAAAAGAAGGGAAAATTGGAAACTTAAGTTCCATTTAGAGTGGCATATGTGACAGATAAGTGCTGCACTCGTTCTGTCACCATGTCGAAAACCTGCACGATTTAAGTGGCAGGAAATTTTGTAAATGCACAATTTTTACCATCATGGTTGTATCAAAGACATGACAGATGCTACTGTTCTATCTATCTACTTAGCTGATTGGTGTGTTTCACAAATCACGATGATAGAAACTTATGTAACTTTATATATATATATATATATATATATATATATATTATCTACTATATGATAAATATCATCATCTGACTGTTGCACCGAGCTGATATGTGTCGTTACCGAATTTCAGATATGTGACATGGTAGCAGTAGCCCGTATCATAAATGCTACTCTTGTAATTCCGGAACTTGATAAACGGTCATTTTGGAATGACTCTAGGTAAGTCTCTCTATATTTTTATTTAATTTCTGAGTTATTCTTTCTTTTATTCTTAGCTTTGATGTCACTGATGCAAGAATTTGTTTCATATCTTTGGTACGCAGCATCTTCTCAGATGTTTTCGATGAAGATCATTTTATCAATGCTTTAGCTAATGATGTCAAAATTATAAAAAATCTTCCTAAGGAACTAGCTACTGGTATAAGAGCGGTTAAGCATTTTAGAAGCTGGTCTGGTATGGATTATTACCAAGATGAGATAGCTGGCCTCTGGGAAGAATACGAGGTGTGGTTTCTGGAACCTTGTGGTTTATGTGAAGTGTTGTTTTTCCTTTGAATTAATCATCTTGATATACACATGGTTTTTCCCAAGGTTATTCGAGCTGCCAAATCTGATTCTCGCCTGGCAAATAACAACCTACCTCTAGATATACAGAAGCTTCGCTGTCGTGCTTGTTATGAAGCTTTACGTTTTGCACCTCAAATTGAAGCAATGGGAAAAGTAAATAGTCAGATCTAAATGCTCGTTTGATTTCTAGATTGCCTATGTAACGTTTTAGTCCTATTCCATGACTACTTAACAAATATTTTGTTTCATTAATGTTGTAGTTGTTAGTTGATCGAATGAGGTCGTTTGGTCCTTATATTGCTCTGCATTTACGATTTGAGGAGGACATGCTTGCCTTTAGTGGATGCACACAAGATTTATCTCCAGATGAAGCTGAGGAACTAAGGATAATTCGGTATGACATGCTTATATGCAAGATTTCAATCAATTTATGGATAGTCATTTAGCTCTTGTGATGCCTGACTTTTTTAGCTGGAACTTGTAGAGAGAATACCCCATACTGGAAAGAGAAGGAAATTGATTCCACAGAACAGAGATCCAAAGGGTATTGCCCTTTAACACCAAAGGAGGTTGGAATTTTTCTCACCTCTCTTGGGTACCCCTTGAACACACCTATATATCTTGCTGCTGGTAAGATATATGGGGGCGAGTTTCATATGGCTGCTCTGCGGTCCCGTTATCCAATACTGCTGAGCAAGGTATGATTGATGCTTTATGCTTTCTTTATTTAACCGAGCTCCAAGTGGAATATGTCAATATGATAAGACTTTTGGAATGTCTGGTTGGGCTTCAGTGAACATGGAGCATGTGATATTCATATTAAAGCGTGTAGATGGAAAATTATCAGGACTACTGGAAGAAAGTTTTACACGATTACCAAATATATTGGCCACATCATTAGTACTATTTAAACTGACTGGAGCAATTCTCCTTGGGGCTCAAATTACTCACAATTATAATTTCCAATTGATGTGTATTTCACTGTGATCTGGCCATAAATATTTTTATTCAAAAAATCCGGGTACAAATTACTACAAAGAAAGGATTTACTGAAAGAAACTCTTATGGGTTGAAATATAGCTGAGTTTATGAATCTCAATCATTTTCTCTTTGTGTTATGCTTGTCATTCATCTATTACTAAGAGGTATTTAATGTACTATGATGCTGGTGATGGGTACTGAGCTAACAGATGAAGAGACTGTGTGGTATTTTTCTTCTGCTACTATATTTTAATGGGTATAGTAATATTTTATTTTAAGGGAGAGAAGGTGAGATGCCCTTACATCAAATAGACCAGAGGTTTTATTTGGATAACTCGTGAAAAATCAAATCATCCATTGTAAGAGGATGGTTTCGGGTTGCTTAAAAAAAATCTGTTCTGATTATGTAATTCATTAATGTGGGGATTTTACTGGTCTTCACTTTCAGGAAACATTGGCATCTGCCGAGGAGCTTGAACCCTTTACCAATCATGCATCTCAAATGGCTGCGCTTGACTACATTGTTTCAGTTGAAAGTGATGTATTTATACCTTCATACTCTGGAAACATGGCGAGAGCAGTCGAAGGTCATCGTCGATTTCTTGGACACAGGAAAACAATATCTCCTGACAGGCAAGGCGATTTCTTTTCTGAATTTTATGCAGATTTGACTACTCGTGATACAGTTTTATGATCATAAACAAAACTGCAAATTGAATCTGTTTCTGTGCTGTTCAGAAAAGCCCTTGTTCGCCTGATTGACAAACTTGAGCAGGGCACTCTGAAAGAGGGCAAAAACCTATCAAATAGAGTTATTGAAATGCACAAGAAACGGTATGATATTTCTCCCCCAAAAACTTTGACGTTCCATGAGAATGCCAAACCAAATTAACCAATACCATTTCTGGTTATTGGGTACACAAATATTAATTTCTTGTTTTCTCAAATTTATTGAATGGCCGGTAAGCCGATTATTTCATAATTGACCGTCTTCGAATCTGGATCAACAGGCAAGGCTCTGCGAGGAAGAGAAAGGGTCCCATTTCAGGAACTAAGGGCACGGAAAGGTTTCGTTCAGAAGAACCCTTTTATGTGAACCCTTTACCAGATTGCTTGTGTAAGAAGGAATTCCCGATGCAAGCAACTCTCTAATCGTCTCAGATAGTGAAATGGTTAATCTTGAGAAAAGATTCCTGTGCTGGAAGGCTGGTGAGACGATCATTCTTTGCAGTTTATTGGAAGTTTACAAACTGGTGTTTCACTTGTACGCACAGGGACGCGGAGTGTGTGTATATCCTGAGTTTAGGTAGCCGGTGGGTATGGGGGCGGTGTATCATAGTGTTGATGAAGAGCAAACTGCTAGAGTAGGGTATGCAGGTGAGGGAACGAGATGCCGGGGACGCGGCCTTCCATTTATGACCAAGGCAATATTTGTTGTGAGCTTTGCGAAGTTGGCCTGGTTTCTACATTTCTAGAATTGGAGAAAAATGATTCAGTGGGGATACGAAAATAGTTAAATTGTTTGTTTCCAAAAGTTAAGAGGCACTCTTCCATGCACTCATAGTCATAATCGATGCAATATAAGTTATGGATTTTGTTTGTTCTCTCCGTTACGTTTACATTTCCTCTTCTTAGCTTATTAGTGGAAGCCCATCACAAGATGCACTGACATACAATGGGGATGCCGAGGCGGCCGAATGGCGGTATCTCAAGTTTATTACATCTTAATATTATGTTTGAAACATGTGATAACTATTTTGTTTTTAAGTTTATTAGGAGAAATGTTAAAGAAATAAGAGAACATTAAAGCATTGGTCCCTGGACTTTCGATCCTTAAACTAAATATTATATGTGAATATTGATCTCTAGACTTATCACAATGTGGACTGTGGAGCGACGATTCTTTTGGGTAACACCGTTAGAACTTCTGTCTCATAAGGGATGAGAGTTCTAACTGTGTTATTCGAAATGATCATTGCTAACGTTGTGAAATGAATGCTCATTTTTAATTCAATATCAAAATTCCAATCAGGTCAAAATTCATGGACCACTGTTCTAATTCAGACATAAATATGAAAGAGTGAAAATAAAATCTTTAAAGCGATTGAAAATAAAAGGTTAACGTCAAAAACTCGGAAACAAAATAAAAAGTTCAAAGCTTAATACCTCAGATACCAAGCAAAGCGGCAAAAACCCACAAAGCACACGCAAAGCGGCATAAATCCAATCACAAACGCCCGAGTTCAGGCCAACCAATTCAGCTCAGCGCCAAAACCCGCGAACCCACCAAAGCCAACAACCCAAAGCCGCAATCTTTACTGGCATTCCCGTCATCTGGATTTTCAGGTGGGGCCTCTGGATGAGTGAGCTTCAGATACTCAGATGCAGAGGAGGAGCTGGAGAACATTGGCGACAGTGAGGAAGGTGCTAACGTGCGCCGTATGCTCAATTGCGCTAGTGGCTCTCTTCTCTTTCTCTAAAGTCCCCAACTTCTCCGACCCCGTCAAGCTCCCCACGGTAATCCCCTAATCCGACCCATCTCTCTTTTCTCACTCGTTTGTTCTTTTCAGAAAATGCAAATGTAAAATCATTCAATGTTTCAATTATTTTCTTGAAGCTTTTGTATTTTTTACAATTTGGTTTTAGCCTTTTCGATGATAGTAATGTTGAGTTTGTTAATTATGAAAAATGCTGTAGATTTTGAATTTTTTTTTTTTTTTTTTTTGGTGCTATGTATGCACCTGTGAGTATTTGATTACTGTTGGGTTTGTTCTTTTACAAGTGTGTTTGCTTCCGAAAAAAGTATAAAATGACCAATTACGTATATGATTGATGATTTCTTTATGTACTCCATTTGAATGTTGATATTGTGACAACCAAGGAAAACTAAGGAAGAAGAATTTGAATGCATCAACTTCATGGTTGGCGTTATTATGATTCAACGGAATAAGATGCTACAAAACACATTATCTTTGGAGGAAAATGAGAAAAGAAACACAATAGGTCTGAATCTTGTAGATACATTTGTTGATGTGACAAAGTTATGCATCTTTCATGTTGTCACTCCTTTAGACTTGACAGTTGGATGATACCAGTCGGATATTGGATGACAAGCTATGGAAGATTCCACCGAGTCCCGATTTTATGCAATGTATAGAGCCAAGTCCCAACTATACACGTAAGTTGCTGGTAGTGTTTTATTTGTGTGGTGATAACATAATGACATACCGTTGGTGTTCCTAATTTCCATTGTACTGTTGTTTATTCAGCTCCTGCAGAATCACGGGGCTACTTTCAAGTGCGCACAAATGGTGGTCTCAATCAGATGCGTGCAGGGGTATTTAAACACACTCTTTCTCAAATGTCTTGTGTTGAATTTTGATCCTCTCCAAATTTTGATTTTTAAATGTGTTTAGCAAAAGTTCGTTTATGTTAAGCCCTTGAGGTTAGCCCAAGCGGTGAGACCGTGAGAGAAGGTGGGTTAATGGGTTAGGATTATGGATAGATCCAGGGTTTGATTCCCTCCAATGTAATTAAAAAGAGAGTTTATATATATATATATATATATTTTTTTTTTTTTTAAATCATTGATAGGTTGTGGAAGAATAGTCTGATTCTAATCTTTCACATATTACTATTGTGAAACAATAATCTGATTCTAATCTGTCACATATGGGATCTCAAGTTGTATTTGTTCCCGCATAAAGTTTTGTTTTGGGATAGGCCTTTATCCTTCTTTCTTTCCATTACTAAATACGGCATTTAAGCTTTGAGAGTTCTCTCCCGTTAATTTTATCTAGTTGCATTTGCACATATTAATTGGTTACTGCAATTTATATAGTTACTGAAGTAAATGGAGTTCATGGGTGCACAATTTTGACTTGGCTGTGCCTGCCTAGATGTTGTGGGGTTTGGTCTGTACCTATGTAATATTAAAAAACCTGCACAATTTAAGTGATCAAAACCATAGAACTGCATAATTTTTACCATCATGGTAGGCTACGTGACATCACGCTACAAATCTATTTAGTACCCGTTTGGCCCTGATTATATGATGGCTGATTAGTTTGTTTCACAATGGTAGACACAAAAGCCATAGAATATTCTGATTGGCTCTATGTACATGATAATTTTATGAATATCATAATCTGAGTTTTGAATGGAGCTGAAATGTGTCATCCATGAATTCCAGATATGTGACATGGTAGCTGTAGCCCGTATCATAAATGCCACTCTTGTAATTCCAGAACTTGATCAACGGTCATTTGGGAAAGACTCTAGGTAACACTGTCACTTGTTTTACACTATGAGAATTCTTTTTTATTCTTAGCTATTACATCATTGATGCAAGAATTCTTTCATGTGTATGTTGCGCAGCAACTTCTCAAATGTATTTGATGAAGATCATTTTATCAATGCTCTAGCTAATGACGTTAAAATTGTAAGAAAGCTTCCCAAGGAACTTGCTTCTGGTCCCAGAGCACTTAAGCTTTTCAGAAGCTGGGGCGGTATGGATTATTACCAAGACGAGATAGCTAGTCTCTGGGAATTATACGAGGTGTGCTTTCTGGAACACTCTGGTTTATGCAATGTATTTTATATATTCTTTTTGAACTAATAAAATCATATTGTTAAACAATTTATCCTTTTTTGAAGGTTATTCAAGCTTCCAAAGCTGATGCTTGCTTAGTAAACAACAACCTACCTCTAGATATACAGAAACTTCGCTGTTGTGCTTGTTATGAAGCTCTGCGTTTTACACCTGAAATTGAAGCCATGGGAAGTAAATACTTAGATCTAAATGCTTGTTTGATTTCTGGAATGCCTATTGTAACTTTTTCGTCCAATTCCATCTATTAAAAAAAACAATTATTTGTTTCATTAATGTTGAAGTTGTTAGTTGATCGGATGAGGTCATTTGGTCCCTATATTGCCCTTCATTTACGATTTGAGAAGGACATGCTTGCCTTTAGTGGATGCACGCAGGATTTAACTCCATCTGAAGCTGATGAACTAAGGATCATTCAGTATGAAATACTTATATTGCAATAAATTCTGTCATGTTGGTTAATCCTTGAGCATTTGTGATGCCTGTTTTATTTGGAACATGTAGGGAGAACACAAAAACCTGGAGAAATAAGGAAATTAATCGCATAGAACAGAGATCCAGAAGGTATTGCCCATTAACTCCCGGGGAGACTGGAATTTTTCTCAGTGCTCTTGGGTACCCACCAAACGCACCTATCTACATTGCTGCTGAAAAGATATATGGCAATTCTCATATGGCTGATCTACTGTCCCGTTTTCCAATACTGAAGGGCAAGGTATAATTGATCTTTTCCATTTTGTTAAATAACTGAGCTCTGAATGGAATATGATGAAACTTTTGGAATGTCCGTGGTTGGCCTTGAAGTTAACATTGAATAATATGACATTCAAATATACATAGATTATAGATAGAAAAGTATCACGACTGCTGTAGCAAGGGAGATCTGCACATTATTTGATCCAATATGTTGGCCAGATGCATTATTACTATTTTGAACTAATGGGACTACTACTCTTCTTGGGGGCTCACATCACCCAAAATTATAATCTCAGACAGAATGTTATCTTGTGCATTTCACTGTCATCTGGCCATATGTTTTGTTTCTTTTAAATCTGGGTACGAAGAAAGATTTCTCTATGGCTGTACATCATTAAAACAATCAAGAGCTTATGATTTATGACATAGCCAAATTAGGATTTTATTCATGAAGTTTGAGAGGACTTCGAGATTACGATTTATTGGTGTGAACAATGGTGGCAAACCTGCTGATATATGCAGGGCGGATTATCAGAGATAATATATATATTAAGAGTCATTGGATTACCATGCACAACTGATAAATTTCTTTTAGAAATGTAGAAAATGACATCAGGCCAGCAAGTCTCTCAGATGATAGTAAGGTACTTGTCAATCACCAATAGACGGGGATGGAAATTTTAGCTGAAAGTCATTTATAAGTTTCAACGTTATCCTTTCAAAATTCAAACCTATCTTTTGTTCGTCAAAGGCAGGAACCATGTTTCTGAAAAAAAGAAATTGTGGTGCGTGGTCTTGCTGAGTTTATATACAATCTTAATTGATCATTCCTTTGTGTTGTGCTGGTTATTCATCTATAACTAAGAAGCATTTGAATTTTTTTTTTTTTTTTTACTGTTATGGGTCTGTATGATTGGCTAACAGATGCAGAAAGTGGGTGGGTGTAGGACTAGAATAGGTCAAGGGCCCATTTCCTCCAATGTAACTAAGAAAAAGATCGCAAGGAAGTCCAAATCAACATCTTTCTGTTCAATTTATCTTAAGAGGGTGGTTTTGGGGTACTTGCAAAATTTTTGTTTCGAATATATCTGGGGATGGACGGGGATGTCTGAAATCCAAACACATGGATTGTAATGCTCGTTTAACCATTACTGGGGTTCACTTTCAGGAAGCATTGGCATCAATTGAGGAGCTTGAACCTTTTACCAATCATGCTTCTCAAATGGCTGCGCTTGACTACATTGTTTCAGTTGAAGGTGATGTATTTATACCTGCATACCCCGGACACATGGCGGCTGCAGTTGAAGGTCACCGTCGCTTTCTTGGACACAGGAAAACAATATCTCCTGATAGGCAAGGCGATTTCTTTTTTGAATTATATGTTTTGAACTACTCCAAACACCATGCTCTCACCATATATGCCGCAAACTGAATTGGTTTCTATGCTTCTGTGTGTGTATCAGAAAAGCCCTTGTTTCACTGTTTGACCAACTTGAGCAGGGAACTCTTGAGGAAGGCAAAACCTTTCCAAATACAGTTGTTCAAATGCACAGGAAACGGTAAGTGATTTCTCACCTAAAGCTTTGAAGTTCTGTGATAATCACTTTCCCAACCAATGTCATTTCTGGTTATAGTGAATTATAACATATTCACAAGTAGATTTTTTCTCAAAATTACTGCATGATGGGTATTTTCTTAACCGTATGTGGTGGTGGTTTACGCAGGCAAGGCTCCCCACGGAAGAGAAGAGGTCCCCTTGCAGGACTTAGGGGGAAGGACAAGTTTCGTTCAGAAGAACCATTTTACGAGAACCCCTTACCAGATTGTTTGTGTAGAAAAGAATTCCCAGTGCAAAGAAGTCGCTAATCATCTCATATATTTCAAAATGACAAAATGGGTCTTATAACAAAAAGGTTCCTGCACCGGCAGGGTGGTGACACAATCATTCGTCGCAATTTATTGTAACTTTAAGAAGTTTGTGTTTCCGTTGTACGCGTAGGGACAGCGAAGCGCATGTATATCCAGAGTTTAGATAGCTGGTGGTGATATGTTTTAGTGTTGATGAAGAGCAAAATGCAAGAGGTATGCAGGTCGGGGATACGAAAATAGATCGTTTGTTTGTTTCCGAAGTAACAAGCACTCTTCGTGTATTCATAGTCATTTGATGCGAGAAGGAATTTGGTTCCATCTCTGCCGTCACATTCCACATCAGCTGTTTTAAATTTTTCAAAAATTTAGGTCTCATGTTCTAAGTCACGTGACGAGAAAGAAAGAGCAAGGGCATACATCCAGGAAAGGAAAGTATTTTTTGCCGAGCCGCGACCATAAATGGTCGAATTACAATGACCTTTTTGCCCCCTTACATGAACCCTCTCTTCTGGCAAAATTATTCATAGAAATTACCATGTGTACCTTGTAGTAGCATAATTCAAAGAAGCTTCTCTGTGCGGTATTGCTAATCTACTCATTATAACCACGTGACGGTGTTACAGGGTCACACAAAGCTTGAATTGTTTAGTCTTTACTTTAGACTAGGGGTTTTTATCATCGGTATTGATCCCCCAGAATCTGAGTCGGACTTAAAGATAGGATAACACAGTATCATAAGCCACACGTAAGACTGTAAACACAATACAGGGGCCCACGCTGATATATCCTCTCCCTCCCTCCCCAGTCGCCACTTTCTCCCACACTTGAGCAAGACTTAAGACAGACAGTGATTCTCAAAGTTTCTCAGAAGGACAGACAGTAATCAGCACGGCGGCAATGGCGGTGTCCTTCCTCTCAACTGTCCCTTCGTTTCTTCCACTTCCTCCTGCCACTCTCAACGCCCCGAAATATCCCATTCTTTCTGTAAGTTTTCTTTTGCCTTTTGATTTTGTGCAATAACTTACGTGCATTGAGAAGTCAAGGTGGCGATGTTCCAAACTAATCACGCGGTTTTATTTTTATATACGCAAGTTAAAACGCCTTTGTGTTTCGGTTGCAAATAAGTTTCTCCTGATATAGGTAGTGATTTTAGCCTAATGTAATAAAATTGTCTGAAATGGAATTTCAGGTTAAAATACATTGTAACAAAATTGAAGCTGATGCTGCTACTGAGAACAGATTTCACAGGAGGGACATTCTCAAATGCGTTGGCGCCACCATTGGCGTGGTAAGAGCTTTCTCCTCATTACTGTCATTATTGTTTATAATTTTCTTCTTCTTCTTTCAACATTTTAATCAAGTAATCACATTTGGCGGTGTTTCTAAAGAGTTAACCACAAGCGCATTGTGTTTTATACATCGAGAAGAAACAATGTGTCGTGTCAACGTTGTTGAACTGAAGAGTTAAATAGAGTTAATTTTGCAATAGGTACTAGTTTTACTGAAGAAACTTAAACTAGAGTGAATTGATGATGAGTTTCTGCCAGTTGTAATGTCTTTTTAGGAAATGATAAGAAGCTCAGGAACATTTGTTGAAGTAGCCGAGGCTGCTGATCTGATACAGCGCAGACAGCGTTCTGAATTTTTTTGTAAGTTTTTTTTCGGATGCTTCATTTCGAGGCTAGACTAGATTCATCCACAATCTGCTGATCTTGATTCTTATTCACTTGCAAACAGCAAGTATCAAGGACACCCTCTTTAAAGCTATAAAGGTATATCTTTGTTTACATAATTCATCACATTTTCAACTTCATGAGCCAATAACATTTTCATTCGCCTCTTCGTTTCAGGAAAATCGGCAACTTATCCCATCCTTACTAACTTTGGCACTGAATGATGCCGTCACTTATGATAAGGTCAGGCGAAAAACTTTACCCTGTGAAATACTGTAGATTGCCATCATATTTTCTTGGTTTGGTTGAGTAATTACTGAGGGAGAGAAGTAAAATGCTTACAAATTTGTGATCAATATTTTAGGCTTCAAAATCGGGGGGCCCGAATGGATCGATCAGATTCAGGTAAATACTACGCATACGATTTTCTTTAATATGGTTTTTGTTTCTTAAGCAGAGGAAAATGTATAGCCTTAAGCCCTTAGTCCTCCTGTAATCTATAGCAGAAAAGAATCAGAAACATATGCTTTTTCAAAAACAACTTAATGAAAGTTTTGGATGTTTGATTTTATGGTCTTTCATTTTACTTGTTTCTCTGCCTACCGGGTGCAATGAACCACGAGTTCTGATATCATTCGAGTATTAGGAATTAATAGAAAAGGAATCAACGTGAACTTTGCACATTTGTGTTGCAGTTTCAGTTTCTTGCTTTTTATCCTCTCTCTGCAATTTGGTTATAAGTCCTTGTACAAAAGCTACTTTCACTTCCTTCTCCAATTTTTCTTGCATGAAGCTCAGAGATAAGCAGACCTGAAAATAAGGGGCTTGCTGCTGCTTTGAATTTAATAGAAGAAGCAAAGAAGGAAATCGATTCTAATTCGAAGGGTGGACCCATTTCCTATGCTGATCTGATCCAGTTAGCAGGTTGTGCATCTTAAAATTACAATATTTGAACGAATCATATGAATGCCAATCGGCATTGAGTGACATATAGGTGTTGTTTGATAAACTGGTAGTATGTCTATAATTCAGTTTCGCTCGTTCTATGCAGCACAAAGTGCTACTAAGCAAACTTTTCTCGCTGCTGCAATTCGCAAATGCGGAGGGAACGAAGAGAAGGGAAATTTATTATACACCGCATATGGTTCGAATGGTCAGGTTTGTTCTCCATTTGTCTTGATCCATACAGATACACCAGGACCATTATGGTTCTGAAAATGTTGATTTAGACTTTCATATGGATCTTTGTATGGTCGGTGTTGAAGTTCTTTATCTATTCACGTAATTATGAAATGAAGTTATTTCATTAGCGAGGTAGATGGACCGAATGGTTGGAATGAAATCAACATGAAAACGCGGAAGTCTTTCTTTTTCTTTCCGTGCTTTGCTTATGACAGATCTATACACATAATTAGCTGCATTGCTTTTTCGCGTTATAGGAAAATTATCGGTTAAGGAATGTAACTCATACAACCATTGTTGTGCCAACAGTGGGGCTTGTTTGAGAGGAATTTTGGAAGAACAGATACGGAGGAGCCAGATCCAGAGGGAAGAGTCCCCCAGTGGGACAAAGCAAGTGTCCAGGAATCGAAAGACAAGTTCTCTGCCCTTGGCTTCGGCCCCCGCCAGGTTCTACTTCATCACTTCTACAACTGCAGTTGCATTTTAGGATCTTACTTCTTCACCAAGTTAAACACTGCACCGGCAAAAAGAAACAGATTTTCTGCCCAAGAAAATCGCTCCATGATTATTGATTCTAGCACATTGTTGTTTGGTTTGGCCAGCTAGCTGTTATGTCTGCATTCTTGGGTCCTGATCAAATAGCCACAGAAACCCTATTAGCCGCTGATCCGGAAGTTTTTCCGTGGGTTCAGAAATACCAACGCAGCCGCGAAACAGTATCAGAAACAGATTATGAGGTCTGCGTCTGCCCTTGGTTTGTTAGTTATTGTTTACCTTGTTAACATGTCAGTTCTAATTGTTGGTTGCAAAATTGAATCTGTTTTCAGGTTGATCTGATAACTACTTTCACAAAACTGAGTACTTTGGGCCAACAAATCAATTATGAAGCCTATTCATATCCAGTACAGAAGGTTGATTTCAGCAAACTCAAATTGTAGAGAGAGAGAGAGAGAAAGAGTACTATTGATGTAATGTAGTTTTTGGGTGAAGAAACAAAAGCTACAGTGAGTTTTTTTTTCATCTTTGTTTTCGTTTTGCTTCTCTTCAAAACTGCGTCCTTGTAATGTTGCGTTTTCACAAACTTGTTTTACTGTTTCTTTAGATGATAATTCACGACGTTCTTCATAACGTTCTTCATAACAGGCGCAACGTCCCCCAACCACCTGAGGCTTGTTTGGATCCTAAGAGAAGAACTGCGTGACTACAAACACAATGTGATTCATTGCAACAGAACTTCAACTCTCTATAACGGGCATCTCGTGATGCACAGAATTCCAAATAAAATTTAACAAACGACCAACGTATTTGTCGGCTTTTCTTATACGCCCCGTCTCACCTATGAAAAATCTTATAACCTAAGAATGATCCCACAGAACTTCCCGGATAAATATAAATTTACCACATCATCCTATCTAGGTTTGGGATATATGGACTCAAGTCCGCCCATAAAGGGCCTCAATGGCTCAGGGATAATGACACAGCCGTCTTCTTGCTGGTTGTTCTCCAGTATGCATACGATCATTCGTGGTACGGCACAGGCCGTTGCATTCAGTGTGTGAACAAACTGTGGTGGAGCGAGGTTGCTTTTACCCTTCTTAGGATTTGTTAATGCTGGTTCTGTAGAACGAAACCGGATCCCAAGACGACGACTTTGATAGTCTGTACAGTTTGATGCACTTGATATCTGTCCGCCATTGAAATGGGATTAGATGATTTCAGAATAATCAAATGACCACATAAATGTTTGTATCTCAAAACAAAACTTTGAAGTAGCAGATTAATAGCCTGCGAAACCAAGAACAAGTTTTCTTCCTTCTGTCTTTTGGGAGGGGAGAGAGAGAGAGAGAGTAGTAATACCTCCCCATATCTTGCTAAGCCAGGCATCCATGCCTCAATATCAAATTTACGATAAGCAGGTGCGCCTAAATCCCCAGATGCCATGTCCAAAGTTCTGTCAAGAAACTCGATGTTACCATAAACATAGAAAAGTTGAATCATCTGAACAATCAGAAGGTTGTGTAGAAGTACTCACTTGTAGTGTAATCCTAGTGATGAGAATAGGTCTTCTTCAATTCTTATGAGTTCTTCATGGTAGAAATCACTTTCCTCTGGTCGGCATAATATAAACATCTCCAGCTTGCTGAATTGGTGGACTCGATACAGACCCCTAAACAGAATAGAAAACAATTTATTGTACGATGGACAAGATCCACAGGTCTTACAGAATATTCTCTACATGCACATAAGACTATGAGAGTAAACCCTGTCCGGAAGATTATGAATACAAAGCACGGTATCTCAATCTTTAAGAGGTGCACAAAACGCATCAGTTTAGTGGAACTGGTATACAATCTTGCACAGTATGGAGATATTGCTACAGCAGAAGTGTAATAAAAATAAATGGGGTGTGCTATCCACACACCCCATTTTACTTCTCACACACTCCTTGATAATTTATGTCCATTGATCTTCTTCAATACATCCAATCCAACGGCCGAAAATTAAAAAGGTGTGTGAGAAGTAGAATGGGGTGTGTGGATATCACACCCCAAATAAATTTTGGACCACTCGTTTAGAGAATTAATACAATTGATAAGAATACTTTCACTTGTCCACAAAAACAGAGTAAAACTAAAATGCCAAAGATAATAATAAACGATGCCATATTTTGACCTGCACACAGCAGGTAGAACGCATCTTATTTAAGATTTCAACCTGTCACTTGCAAACCAAAACTAACGAAAATTAAATTGAAAACTGGTGTATGCATTCATATATTCCAATCCTAGATTCTCGTGAATAGAAACTAAACATTGGTTTAAACGAGAGAGCCAACCAGTGAACCCCTCTCACTATCGGGCATGGAAAAAATGCTGTTGAACTTCAAGGCACATAACACCACAAATCATTTTGATGTTCATTGAGTACTATATAAAGCCAACCCCTTTGGGTTGGATAGAATGGATAATTAAAGAATAATCATATTCCTCATGTAAGCATATTTGGACAGTTACAGGGCCAATTTGGCAGCTGCCATTTAGGAAAAATAGGAATATTAAGAATACTATGGGACCAGAACCCAAGTGGTTCGAGTATTTTTTTCACAAAGAATGGGTGAACCAATTTGGTTTATGCATTCATAAGTTGTTGCATTTACCTACTTGTCAACAATGACAAGAAAAGAATAGCGTGCTGATAATTTACCTTGATGCTGTACCTGCAGCGCCTGCCTCAGTACGGAAGCAATGGGAAACTGCCACATATTTCAAAGGTAACAATGATGCAGCAAGAATAGAATCCATATGAATTCCACCAACAGGAATCTCTGCAGTGCCGATGAGGCATTGATCAGTATCCTCGATAGAATAAACCTGTTAATATTTAGCAAGAGTTAAGACAACATTTTGTTTCTAGCAGACAATGAGAAAGAGAATGTATGAACTAACCTGGGTATTTGCTCCTCGGGGTTGGAAACCACATTTTTCAACAATGGAGGATCTTACAATTTCCGGGGTTGTTAAAGGTGTGAAGCCCCTTTTCATTACTTCCACTAGCGTCCAGTTAATAAGGGCCATCTCTAGGAGCACTGCTTCATTCTTCAGATAGTAAAACTTTGAGCCACTGACCTGTCGAAATTAGCAAAATTTTAGTTGCATAGATAAGAACCCAATCCCTTTCCCTTGTTAAGTGGATCCAATATCCATTTACACCCAATGTTTTTGGAAGTAGCATAAGGGTTAGTTTGATTTGATACAAGCACGACCTAGAGGATTTATAAAATCTTCCAATATCCCAGAAAGATCCCCAAAATCTCCAACTCAGTACAAAGTCTAATTTAAATGCTGAGACTGGAAATTAAATGGCATGATTTTCTTCGTTTCCATATACTAGAGACACTTCAACACATTAAATGAGACAAAGGTAGTACCTCTGAAGCAGCATCAAAATCAAAAAGATCTAGTTCCTTTCCAAGTTGAAGGTGATCCTTGACAGGAAAGCTAAACTCACGTGGGCTACCTACCTACAAAAGGACACAGAAAATGAGGAAGAATGCATAATGAACATGGACTACAATACCTCCCTCCGGTGTGTGTTCGGGTGAAAAAGAGAGAGAGAGCGAGAGACCATCTTTATTATGGTTGAAAAATCCTCTCCGCCTATCGGGACATCAGGATGAGTCATATTTGGTATACGTTGTGCTTCCTGTTGAAGCTCATCATTAAGTTTAAGCAGGTCTTCTTCCAAAGAAAGAAGCCCTTCCTTCAAATTCTTTCCTGAATGCAAAAGACGACAGTTCTAAATAACTCAAATCCAAATCAGCACACCAAGTAAAAAAAAATGAATAAACAGAAGAAGGGCACAATGATACCTTCATCTATAAGTTTTTGACGCTCGGATGGCTCCAACTTTCCTTTCATCTTGTTTGCAACCACATTCCTTTCCCCGCGAAGCCGTTCAACTTCCTGCTTTCTGTGAGTAACAATTAGCTACATAAACTGAGAAACAAAAAACAACACTTTTCCAAAACTTAAAAACAACAAATTTCCTAACTCTAAAGCCAATTGCACAACATGACATAAACCCCGTGAAGCGGTTAATCAAAAAACGAATTGCCTGCAGCGCTTGTAAAGATTCAGCAAATCAATAAATCAGAAAAGTTAAAAATCCGACCTTTTGAAGATTGAGCATTTTGTGGTAGAGCTCAAGCACAAGTTCCAAATTGGCATTGGAGTTCCTCTTCTCTATGTTGGCCGCAACCGCATCCTTGTTGTCCCTTATCCACTTGAAGTCTATCGCTGCTTTCCATTGCTGCTTTACACCTGCATCTCTCCCCAAAGAAAAACACAATATATTAAACAGAAAAATAAAAAATTAAGCTCCAATTTATTCAAACTACAAATAGGGTTGTGAAATGATCGAACCCCTTTCATCTGGGCTTGTTTCTTTTGGGGCTGCGGTGGCAGTTGCCTGTGCGGCCGGGGCTGAAAGGCCTCTGACGAAGAAGGGCGGAGGAAGTGGAAGTCTTTGTCTGCGGCTATGGCGGCAGAGAAAGGTTTGGGAAAACGGTTTGAAAACGGAGCGGAAAGAAGAAGAAAAGGAAGGTGGAGGAATTGGGGCGAGCTTCAGGGTTTGCAAGGTCGTCCCGCCCAAACCCATTGTTTAGATTCAGAGTGCGAAAACCTGCTTCAATGGGTGACACCGAGAGCGAGGGGACTAAATTTATTCCCAATTTATTTTCAAAACCAATTTATCGACTACATTTTTTTACATTTTGCTTGCAGAATAAAAAAAAATATATATATATATATATATATAACCTCCGTTTAGCAATGGCAATTCAAATCATTAAACTCGATACGAGACAGATTTGAAAATGAAAATTCGGGTAATTTTTTAATATGGTAAATTTTTTTGAATATTATGTGGTTACGGTTTCGGATATAGTTACAACTTACAAGTATCTCATTCGTATATGTTCCTGAATATGTCCCGAATACTATATAATATAATAAAATATAATATAAATATATACATATATTCATAAATATTGAAATTAGGGAAGCAAACTTTGTTGCGGATGCCGTCACCTCGTGTGGGCATACGTTAAATAATCTTTATGTTTGGGTTGGCTGTGTTCGTTGGCTCCAGATGTGCTATCCCCAAATGTGTCTCATTTGTGTCTCTTTGCTGATATGTTGACACATGTAATTTAACTTAACTTAAAACTTAACACTGTTAACTTTATTTATTTAATATTTAAATTTAAAAAAATCCAAAATAATAAAAAATTGTTGGGTTAACGAGGTGAGCAAACCCAAACAGGATTCTTCACCTTCTTTTACGCGACTGTTCAATGCACAAACATCTCTGTTCAAGCTTTCTGGTAGGCGGAGGAATCACCAGATAGGAGTCGGTCCAGGTGTAAGTTAATATGCCAGTGCTGCTGGAAAGTGATTTTAATAAACAAGCTTCTGCGTCCTCCATGCTATGAATCAGGTATGTGTGTGTCTATATACATACATATATATATACGTGTATATATACATATATATATATACACGTGTATATATACATATATATATATATGTGTGTGTGCATATATATATATATATGTGTGTGTGTGTGTGTGTGTGTGTGTATTCTTGCTGAAATATTCACATATAAATTTGACTCTTATATGTTGTATTTTTCTTTTTTCCTTAAGGACATGGACAGAGAAGATAATCTCAATGAAGCTAATGGAACAAAAGCATATGCAAAGTCACTTCTGAATTATGAAACAGGTATTGACTTGAATTCTGTTATAGACTGTGAAAGCAATGAAACAGTAGATTTGGAAAAAACTGATGTCCGGAAACAACTAGTTCCAGTATTAGGCATGAAGTTTGAGACAGAAGAAGATGCCTTTGAATTTTACAATGCATATGCTTATACCGTTGGCTTTAGTGTTCGAAAAAGTAAAGCTCATAAAAATGAGGATGGCAAGTTGATGGACAGACTTTTTGTTTGCTCTTCGGAAGGGCATCGTCAAAAAAAAAAAGTGTGATCCCAATGTTGAATCTCATCGCGCTGAAACAAGATTTGGATGTCGAGCAAGGATGCAAATCAGTTGTGGTCGATCGGCAAAGAACTATAAGATTATTAAATTTATTCCTGAGCATACACATCCAACATCAAGTCCTAGTAAGACTCATTTTTTTAGGTCGCATAGGAACATGTCTTTTGCACAAAAAGTTGAAGCTGATATGGCTGATAGTTCAGGAATTGCTCCAAGAGAAAGTGTTGAATTTATGAGTAGACAAGTTGGTGGTCGTCAAAATCTTGGATTCATTTATGATGACTATAAGAATTATTTGCATTCCAAGCGAACAAGAGAGATGAAGTTAGGTGATACAGGCGGAGTGTTGGAATATTTACAAAAAATGCAGTTGAATGACCCTAATTTCTTTTATGCTATACAAGTGGATGAAGATGATTTGATTACTAATATCTTCTGGGCTGATTCAAGGATGATGGTGGATTATGATTATTTTGGTGATGTTGTATGTTTTGATACCACATATAGAAAAAATAAAGAAGGAAGGCCTTTTGCGATGTTTGTTGGTGTCAACAATCATAAACAAACTGTTGTATTTGGTGCTGCATTATTGTATGCGGAGACCGCTGCAACATTCAGTTGGTTATTTGATACTTTTGTCAAGGCTATGTCTAGAAAAAAACCAAAAACTATTCTAACTGATCAAGATGAAGCAATGGCCAAAGCATTGTTTGAGAAGTGGCCACAAACATGTCATCGTTTATGCATCTGGCACATATACCAAAATGCAGCCAAGCAATTTAAAAGTGTCTTTGAGAATTTTAATGATTTTGCCAAGGAGTTTAGTAGTCGCATATACGACCATGAGGATGAAGATGATTTTCTATATGCTTGGAAAAACATGCTGCAGAAATATAATCTTACAGACAATGATTGGTTGAATCGATTGTTTGCCATAAAAGAGAAATGGGCATTAGTTTATGGGCGGCAAACTTTTTGTGCTGATATTACTACTACTAAGCGCAGTGAAAGTATGAACAGTACTATCAAGAAGTAAGTCAACTACAAATATGATTTGCTAAGATTTGTTAAACATTTTGAAAGGTTGGTTGACGATCGTCGGTATCAAGAGTTGAGAGCTGAATTTAAAGCAAGTCAAAGTTCCCCTGCATTGTCATTTCCAGTAGAAAAATTAAAGCATGCAGCAGGTATTTATACACCAGCAGTGCTTAAATGGTTTCAAAACAAGTTATGCAAAGCTCATGATTGTGTCTTGATCTTCAATGGTGAGATTGGAAGCGTCAGCAAATATGAAATCATCCCTCATAGGAAGAATTGGCACCATACAGTCACATTTGACTCGACAAACAATACTGTTTCATGTAGTTGTAAGAAGTATGATTTTGCAGGAATCTTGTGTGCACATGCTCTAAAGGTTCTTTCAACAAGAAATATTACAAGCATTCCAACTCAGTACGTCTTGGAGAGATGGACAAAAAATATCAAGTCTAGCAGTGCAAGAGTTACTATCAACATCTCAAGTAAAGATGACCCAAAGGCCAACATTGTAAGGCGTTATAAAGAGCTATGTCGATTGCATATTCAATTAGCAACACGAGCAGCAGAGTCGCCGGAAGCATATGAAATTGCTATATCAAGACTGAACAAGACGTTGGGAGAGGTTAATGCATGTTTGAAGGAGAAAGCAACTCAACAACCAACTCAAGTGAGTGCATCTGAGCTCAGTGAGACTATATGCATTGATGATAATGTCATTCAAGTTAGAGGAATCAAAACTAAGGAAAAAGTTGCTGGAAATTCTAAGAGGCCAAGAAATGCTCTAGAAAAGGCCATAAAAAAGAAAAAGCCTCGAAATAAGGAACTAACATATTCAATGGTGGACTCCGTTGCCGGTTCTATACAAACAGCTCTACCTCATACTCCTATATTGCAGTCGGTATGTAACCTTGTGATCTGTGGATTCATTGAAACTCATGGTTTTGAACATTTATTTTACTTTCATTTAGTGTTGACTTCCATCTAATTTTGGACGGTTTTATAAATTTAGGTTGGTCAACCCAATCTAATGCCTGGACATATGCATTTTGGAGAGCCATTTGATTTTTCACAGGTATATAGGTTCACTTATACAAGCATACTTCTACAATCTTGCACTTATTTTCTTAAATATATTGTTTACTTATAGGCATATTTTTTTGCACTTCTGTTTATATGTATATTAGCAATACTATTTAGGGATCCAAAATCCTACAAGCAGTTATCCGCAAGGTCCAACTAGCATGGTTAATTTATTGCAGCTAACTCTTTTGTAATTGGTTAATACTTTCTTCTTTTTTCATTTATAATTTCTTTCCTAAAGGACTAATTTTATGTCATTATATATGCATATAGGCGCAGATACAATTACCAACAACGAAGGATTAGGCTTTGATAAGCTCTCAAATGACAAGCACCACGAAGACACATGATAATGATATGAAAGTGCAAGATGCTATGAGAAGAGCGCTCAGGGAATTTACTATGTTTTTGGGACTAAAGCTTCAGTTAATACTTTTTATTAAAGAACCATCTTATTTAGTTTGATGTTTGGAAAGTAGTGACTATCAGTTCTTCTGATTTGCTAATGACTCATAACATAGTTTGATTGAAAAGAATGAATTTTACTTTGTTTTTAGAGTGAAATTTGTTTGACCCCAAGCACCTGCAAGAGCTTTCATTTAGTCACAAATCAGTTCTTGCATTTAAAGGACATATATAACACTATAGTTTTGGTTTTGTGTAATTCAATCACCTCAGCTATGAATGATGATTTCATATTGTTATAATCTCACTTGCTTCAAACTAAAATATAGAGCACTACAGTTTGAATAATCTGAAGCGAAAATGATTCCCACATCGAATTTCAATTTTGAATAATCTGAAGCAAAAATTATTCCCACATCAAATTTCAATTTTGAACATCTGAACCAAAATGTATAGTTACAATCAATAATGTTCAAACAATTACTTGCCACAATAACATGTAAAACCAGAAGGACTACGAAGTGGGTTCAAAAGTAGCCTCTTCATGCCAAACTCCGTTCAAACTAGACTGCCACAACCGTACAACCCCATCATTTCCGGTGGCTGCCAACATCATTCCTCGCCTTTGTGACCTGAAAGTAGTGCAATCTTCTCCAATGATAACCTTCCATCCAAGTCAGGGTTTAACCCAAGATGCCATATTGATATTCCCTTATGAGTGGCAACAACAATTACCTCATATGACCTTCCAATGTTCGGTGCCCACGCAACTGCGTAGACCTAATCACCATTGTCACCAGGCGAAGCCAACTCTGCAACTGGGAGCCATCTTTGATGAGCCTGATCAAATTCCCATACCTCGGCGGAATTAAGTTGTGGTGTTTTTAAATTGAAACCCAAAACAAAAATTGATTCCTGGCTTTTCTTTCCTTTGTGGATTCCAAGGTATATAATGCATATGGCATGGCCAACTGTAGACACCGAGTCAATAACACTCTGAAATTCAGCCTGAAGCTGCCAATTCTTCAGTTCCAATGGATTCATTAGCTCATAGAACTTGACACGAGCATCTGAATATGCAGTAACCATTTTTAAACCTACTGGTGAGACTCCAAATTGGGTATCTAGCAATTGAGCCGAACCGCTATTAAAGCTTGTGCACAGCTTCCATTGAAAAGGTTGTGCATCTTCAGCAACTTCCTCCCACAATGATAAAGTTCCATCTGCACAGACACACGCCACTGCATCGCCCAATTCCGATGGAACCCAAGCAATTTTCACAATTCCGTCCATGTCCTTAAGGAAAAATGAAAAATACAATATATAAGAGTCAAATTTATGTATGAATATTTCAGCAAGAATATATATATACACGCACACACACCACACACAGACACACACACATACCTGATTCATAGCATGGAGTTCTTTGATCACCTTTCAGTTGGGACGCAGAAGCTTGTTTATTAATCTCACTTTCCAGCAGCACTGGCAGATTAACATACACTTGGACCGATTCCTGTCTGGTGATTCCTCCGCCTACCGGCAAGAACCCACGCGCCATCATCAAGTTCTACCAGAAAGCTTGAACAGAGATGTTTGTGCACTAAACAGTCGCGTAAAAGAAGGTGAAGAATCCTGTTTGGGTTTGCTCACCTCGTTAACCCAACCATTTTTTATTATTTTGGATTTTTTTAAATTTAAATATTAAATAAATAAAGTTAACAGTGTTAAGTTTTAAGTTAAGTTAAATGACATGTGTCAACATATCAGCAAAGAGACACAAATGAGACACACATTTAGGGACAACACATCTGGAGCCGTGTTCGTTCTGCAACTACCAGTGCCTTGTTGTTTGACTCTAGAGGCCTTGGGTGTTCCCAAGGTTTTTCCCTCTCTTAATTTAATTTACTTCCTCAAAAGAAATAAATATTGAAATTATTTGATCATTTGTTTTGTCTTTCTCCCGTAGTAGTTGTTGTATTTGTTTTTGTCATCCCTTTCCTTTTTTTTCAGGGGACCAATTTGCTTTAATTTGCTATCATATTTGGCTTATCATAAACACTTCCAAAAAGTTTTGTTATGCTTTTGATGATTTGGATGTGGATATTTAATGATAGAATTAATATCTATTAAATTTTATTGTGTTTGTAAACGAATAATTTTTTTGCATTGACGAAGATGGATATAACCATTAACCGATGATTAATTTACGGTTATGGACATGGTTAATTTTTCTGGTTACTCAAATGGATATGTTAATCATTTTCTTATTCAAACGGAGGTAGAGATGGCATGGCAACGGTTCGGTATAGAGACGAATAATTTTTTAAGTACTGCATTGTGAAGCCAAAAGGATAAATTTATATTTTTATAAGGCATATGATAGTTTAATTTGAAAATAAATTTTGAAAATGAAAACATTGAAAAACGTGTATGGTATCGATATCTAAAATGTATAAATTCGTGTTTGGTAGTAATGTTTTGTAATATAACTAAGGTATGATGGTGTTAGTGGTAGAGGTTGCAGTTGCAGAGTACAACTGGTAAATTGAACTCAACCAGTTAATCCAACACAATCCACTTGCAAAAATTCAAAATTCAGGTGAATGTTTAATGGGTCATGTCGATAACTGTTGAACTCATTCACAACCTGTTAGTTAACGATTGGTTTTAGGTCAAATCGCAAAACTGTTAGCTTTCGCAGACAAGAGCAATGATTGTTGGAGTGATGATAATAAAGGCATAAACCTATGGCAGTGAGCCAAGCCAATAGTAGTTAGAGTTTGCAATTTGGCAAGTCTCAGGCTGAACAGTATGCAACATTTCAGCGAGCTCCTGCTAAAAATATGAGGGTATTTAGGTGTGAAAGCATCCCTTGAGGTAAGCATCCCTTGAGGTTCTTCCTTAGAAACTAGGGGGGTTAAAAATGGGAAAAAAAACCAAATCGAACAAAAAAAAAAAAATGAATCGAACCGAAATTGGTTGGTTTGGTTTCGGTTTCGGTTTTGGTGGTCCGAAAACCGAACCGAGCCAAACTGAACATATATATATTCTTAATTATTTAATATATATTAGGGTAAGTTACACAAAACTACCTCAACTATGAGTCGCATCACAATCTCATACCTCATGTTTTAAACATTGCAATGTCATACCTTAATTTATGAATTTGTTGCAATGTCATACCTCCGTTAATTAATCTGTCAAATTGATCGTTAAGTGATGACGAGGCAATGTAGGGCCATATTTTGCTGACGTGGCAGTCAACTTATGTCAATGGTCAAACAACTAATAGAAATATTTAATTATTAAAATTATTTTAATTCATTTAAATATTATTTAAAAAATATTTATAAAAAAAAACTAAAAAACCCTAGCATGACACTCACCCCACCTATCTCCTTCATTCCCCAAAACCCAGAACCATCATCCCACCGTTTCTCTCTCGCATGCCTGAACCCAGAACCACCATCCCACCCCTCTCTACCATCTTCCCTCCGATATTATCTCTCCCTTTCTCCCTTTCACGTTGCAATAACGGCCTCGTCGGCTCCGCCATCGTCTGCAAGCTCCAAGCTTTAGGCTTCACGAACATCATCCTCCGCACCCGCATTGAGCTTGACCTCACCTGCCAAGCCGACATCGATTCCTTAACCGCCGAGAAACCCTAAATCATGATCCCTGCCAACGTCATTCACACCAATAACACCGATGCGGCAAATTTCATCATTGTCAATCTCTAGATCCAAACCAACAGCATTGATGACACCTACCAATTCAAAGTCAAGAAGCTCATGTTCCTCGACTCCTCCTATTTTTACCCCAAATTCGCTCTTCAACCCATTCTTGCTTGTTTGCTTAATTTGGTTTATTTTTCTTCCTCTTATGTAAATTACATGCCTTTCTTTGATTTTCTTGGCTGAGCCTTTACGATCTAGAAATTGGGGTTTGATTGCTTTTGCATAAATGGTGGTCATGGGTTTATGTGTGGTGAGAGAGAGAGGTGAGGGGAATGATGGGTGGGGTGAGGGTCGTGAGGTTGAATTTTTTTTTAAATAATATTTTAAATGAATTAAAATAATTTTAACGATTACATATTTTTATTAGTTGGCACAAGTTGGCTACCACGTCAATAAAATATGGGCCCTGTATTTGTCACGTCATCACTTAACAGTCAATTTAACAGATTAATTAATCGAGGTTTGACCTTACAACAAATTCATTACGGTATGACATTACAATGTTTAAAACATGAGGTATGAGATTGTGATGTGACCAATAATTTAGGTAGTTTTGTGTAATTTACCCTATATATTAATTATGACATCATATACACATACTCATATATATTATTAATCATTGTCATTGCAAAAATATGCGATATTTTTTCTGACCAGTTTGTAATACGCATTTGAGTAAGTGTGAACCATGTTGAGAATTTTGAAAGCTTTGAACATTTGCATTAACAAATGTATGCCGGGTGCATCCACAAATGTTTAGATGTATTTTATATTTCGATATTCCAATTTTTTACAATTTTTTTTTTTGGGAAAGTGGGATCCAAAAGGATCGCCAACGATGAGCTTTTATTAAAACAAACACACACTTATAAACAAAACAAATGCCTAATTTATTCTTAGAAACAAACAAAGAACAAGCCTAAAAATAAAGAAAACATAGAAAATGAGCCCAACAATAGTGAAGCCCAAACAAAAAATGAACATCCGAGAAACATCCACTGTGCTCTCCACCGCCAATCCTATAAGCAGTCAGCCATCCAAACCTCCATTCACCGCCAATCATCATCTCCACAGGCGCCACCCGCACACAGCCATCAACAAGAGATAATTGGCGAAAGAGAAGCCAACCATCCGAAAGAAGCTTAAGGAAAATCCCAAGCAACACCGCCGCGAACGACAGACAACAAGGAGAACGTGGTGGTGTGGGAAACACCCGAGCCATATACAACACCGGAACTCTACACATGAACTCTACAAAAACCATGGCTGAAAAACAAAGCACAAAAGGGCCATGAAAAGGGAAACCCATGGAGGTTGAGGGATGGGAAAAGCCAGAGAGGAAAAGGAGAAGAACCATCAGCAGATGGAAGGGGAGAAGAAAGAAAAACAAAAGCAAAAAAAGCAGAGGAAAAGGAGAAAGACCATCAGCAGATGGAAGGGGAGAAGAAAGAAAAAGCAAATACAAAAAACCACCCACCAATCCCAATCGTAGCTAGGATCGGCGACACTAAACGGAAGCACGATCGGGAAATCACTCACACAATATGGTGAGAAGCACCCTCAAACTGAGGGAAGAAGTCTCACAAGGAGAGAAAAGAGAAAAGACATTTTTGACAGGTTTGTTCAACAAAAGGTAGGGGTTCATCTGTGTCTGATTACCAAAAGTTGCAGACTAAATTGATTATCAGTCCTGTAGAAAAAGTATAGCACACTTTCAGCAATATACCAAGAAACATGCAGGTTTTTAGCATCATACCAAAAAACATGCACGCTGAATCATTAGAGTTGCAAAAAAAAAAAACAGAAACCGACCTAAATCGAACCAAAATCAAACCAAACCGAACAAAAATTGAAAAAATTTGAGATTCGGTTTGGTTTCGATTTTGACAAAGAACCGAACCAATTAGAACTAAACCCACCCCTATTTGAAACCTCAACTTCACTCGGTGTCCACATAAGCATGCACCTAGGGGGTGAGCTTTTAGTGGGTCTACCAACCTGAACCTATTGGGTTGGCCAACATATTGAAATCTGACATAACCAACCCAACCGATGCCCACCCCTATATGCATGTGATTCAATATAAAAAAAAAAAAAAAAAAAAAGCTACTACCAAATATCGTCACTTCACATGATTCCCATATAAAAGACGGTGAATAGAAAATGGAAGCTTTGGAAAACGGAAAGAACCTCCAGTCCTATGCATTTTTGTGTCAAATAGAATATTAAAATAACTCGCACATAGCATTCCATGATACATAAATGACCAATTATCGCATGAGGTTAGTAATAAATAAAACAATTTAAAATAACCAACATGTTGTAAATAGTGGGTATGTTTGCCCACATGTGTATAGTAATGTACCACATGTGTATATTAATATGTATAGTAAATACTCACATGCATATAGTAAGCCTTTCACTATGTTGCTTGTGATTTGCTTCTATAAAAGCAAGTCTTATGGAACACAACAAAAGATTTTGGGAGATGAATGTGAGAGGTTCACGGGAAAGAGAGGAAGGAAAAGAAAGAAAGAAAAGAGAGGAAGAGGAAGAGGAGAGGAGATAATAGAGAGAGTTATCTTTGTACTCTTATTATTTCAGATTATAATGAAAGCACCACTGCAGCCCCGAGGACGTACTCCAGTCACACTGACTGTAGAGGAACCTCGTAAATTTTGTGTCTTGTTCCATTTATTCCACTGCACCCACCATCGATTTTACAACACGTTATCAGCACGAGAAGCTCTCATGTCGGTGGAAAGCACTACTTACCTCTCACCTCTATCGGCTGGAATCTCACAGATAAGAAAATCTTTTCATTTCATCTTCAAATCTCGGTACAATTGATTTTCTTGAAGCAACTATATATATTGTTGTATGACTATATATCATCATTTGCAGAAGCAAAATAGTACAGACTCAAAATTCGTAGAGAATTTGACAACCATATAAACAGCCTCGGAACTCCAACTTGCAGACCTCGGATTGAAATATTTTCTTCTTCAAAGTTGTTCGTCCGCTCAGTATCTACAACATATCAAAATTTCAGAAAACTTTAACGGTGCGATCGTCTCAGATGTTTGAAATACCAAACCAGTTTCCAATTTCCGCATAAAACTGGACAGCCACCTTATGAGTACCACAACTCCATTTCGGTAGCTCAGATCGAAATTGTTTCTTCACGAAAGTTGTTCGGTATCCTCTTATCCATATCATACTAAAATTTGAGCTAAATCTAACGGTTTGATCTTTTCATAAGTTGTAGACACTCTTGACTCCAAAACTTATGGGAACCGTTTCGACTTTATCGAAACTCACCGGAGGAAGAACACCAATTGGAACTTATTGTTACTATTATTTACTGAGTAACCAAAATGACTTCAGAACTGTGAAATAAAAAATAAAAATAAAAGGAATCAAACAAAAGAAGTGGCAGACCAAGAAAAAGAAAAAGCAAAAGATGAGGACTTAATCATTGCATTTTCTGTTTTGGCATATTTATGTGCATGGTGTTGGTTTAAAGCTCATGTCACAAGTTCTATTTATTTAAAGCAATTTATTTACTGTGGGTAGAATTATTACCCTTTGCTTTAAAGTTTTGATATTTATGTGCATGGTGTTGGTTTAAAGCCCATGTCACAAGTTCTATTTATTTAAAGCAATTTATTTACAGTGGGTAGAATTATTATCCTTTGCTTTAAAGCTTTGATATTTATGTGAATGGTGCTGAATCAAAGCCCTTGTCACAAGCTTTATTTACTTTAAAGCAATTTATTTATCATGGACGGTTTTGCCGCCTATTGCTTTAAGTTTTGATGGTGCTGAACTAAAGCCCTTGTCACAAGATTTATTTACTTAAATGCAATTTATTCATTATGGCTGAAATTACCGCCTATTGCTTTAATTTATTTATTGTACTTATCTTTTGTTACAATGAGTATATATAGGACCTGAAGTTCCTTGATCAGATAAGAACCTGTAGTTTCTTGATCCTCAACATATAAAAATGATTGGACCTGAAGTTCCATCATGCAAAAGGATTAGGCATGAAGTCCCTTGATCTTGAGGATCAGGACATGAAATTCCTTGATGAGTATCGTAAGTTTGAAGTGTCACAGTGCCTCAACTTAATTGTAATAAAAGACATAAGAGTCTCAGTTCACAGACTATTAAATAAGGACCAGAAGTTCCTCATGTCCATACTCAAAATGGTTTAGCAAAAGCATTTATTAAGTGGGTGAAATTGATTACCAACGCTCTGCTCATGAAAACGAAATTGCCAGTTTTCTACATGGGGACATGTAAACTTTACATGATGCATTATTAATTCGGTTGAGACATGTTACTAACCATCAATACTTCTCAGTACAACTCAGGTTTGGGAACCAACCAAACATTATACATTTACAAGTTTTTGGTTGTGTTATTTATATGCCTATTGCACTGCCACAACGTACTGAAATGAGGCATCATCGTGGATTAGGCATTGATGTTGAACACCATCTATCATTCAATATTTGGAATCCTTGACTGGGGATATGTTTACCGCGTGGTTTGCGGACTATCATTTTGATAAGACAGTTTTCCCGTCATTAGGGGGAGAAAATAACATTGTTCCAGAAGAACGATGAGAAAATATCGTTCCAGAAGAATAATAAGAAAAGACCGTTCCAGAAGAACGAAGAGAATTTGTTTTATTTTGATTCACGAAGCAATCAATGAGAAAATGAAATAGAAATAATTGAATGATGCAATGAAAGTGCCTACAAGAATTGATGTCCCTGTTGGACAAAATAATGAGACAGTAAATGATTTATCTGTTGCACGCCTGAAGCGTGGCAGATTTTTAGACTCAAAAGGTTCAGTTACTCGAAAGAAGAATAATATGGCACTACTGAACTATTGCATTCCCGAAGCATAACTGTTGTGCATGCCAGAAGCATGACAGTTGCCGCATGGATACACGTCCCAGATAGGACAATCCACGGACATGGGAATATTGATGTCTCATGCATGTAGCATGATAGACGTATAGGTTCCAAAGACTCAACTCCCGGAAGTGGAGATTAAAATTCAAGCTCTATAACGCTCAAGAAGAGGTTATGATCCGCATTCTCTAAACTATGACTATCCTGGAAGAGATAGTGTAATGCCCTTGAAGAGGCAATGGATATCCAAAGAAATGAAAAACTTTTATGCATGCGCATGCACTTGAGAATATGGGATCACGGATTGATGATAACCAATGGTAATTTTGGTTTTTTACAAGTAGCTACTAAATTCATCAATGAGCTGTGTTAATATTGAGTCACGTTCTTTTGTTCGTCGACAAAAGGAAAATTATTGGCCAATACTACTTAAGCCAGGGGAGCTAGTAAGGAAAGTGAAAATGATACATTGAAGCATGTGGAGACAAGTGCAATGAACACGTGTTGATTCATCCCCAACTAAGCCGAAGATCACTTGTCACGTGAAGCTCCTCATGGTCCAATTTCATTCAAGATCAAGCTTCGAATGTCCTTAAAGAAATCACAAGTCCGATTCAAGATCAAATGTCCACCACCCTTAAATCAAATCCGCTCCAAATAAAAGGAGTAAATTCAGATCTTCGATGCTAGTCTAGCAGAAAGTCCTACAACCCAGTTCAAGAAAAAGCCTGTGGAAAGTTAACAACAAGTAAAGCACCTCTTTCGGCAACTCTCCCCGCTAAGAGACTGAAGCAGAATGGTCAACGATCAGCCTAAATGATTTGAAATCAGGGGGAGCATCCAAAACAGATCAAGATTTTAACAAGTCAATCGAAGACTTATGTGGGCATTCAAGGGGGAGTGTTGTAAATAGTGGGTATGTTTGCCCACATGTGTATAGTAATGTACCACATGTGTATAGTAATATGTATAGTAAATACTCACATGCATATAGTAAGTCTTTCACTATGTTGCTTGTGATTTGCTTCTATAAAAGCAAGTCTTATGGAACACAACAAAAGATTTTGGGAGATGAATGTGAAAGGTTCACGGGAAAGAGAGGAAGGAAAAGAAAGAAAAAAAAGAGAGGAAGAGGAAGAGGAGATGAGATAATAGAGAGAGTTATCTTTGTACTCTTATTATTTCAGATTATAATGAAAGCACCACTGCAGCCCCGATGACGTACTCCAGTCACACTGACTGTAGAGGAACCTCGTAAATTTTGTGTCTTGTTCCATTTATTCCACTGCACCCACCATCGATTTTACAACACAACAAACATTTATGTTTTAATTTTTATTTGTAGAGTACTAACGAACGGTATATTGTGGAAAGCAAAATTTTGTTCTTTTTAAGAGAATTACCTTCTTAGTTGTATGTATTTCTTGTCAAACTCGGGTGAGAGAATGAAAGGATTAGGACCAATAGGAAGCTACTGATTTAGTTTCACGATCCGTGGCACATGCAAAATATGACATCCGAACCGTTCACTAACGATTGTAAAAAACACAGCGAGCGGACGCAGTGACCGTCCGATCAGGCGGCGGGGCAAAACAGTAAATGCAAGGCAACGCGGTCCGCGATTCCGCCGCCAAGTTGGGTTTGTTGAACAAGCACTATATATACAAAGAGAGAGGTACGAACTCTGAATTCGCACCCTAGTTTCTGACGACAGAATCTCCTCTCTCCAAATCCAAGAATTCGCTTCCGTCTTCTCGAATCTAAGAAACCCAAGAGGTAAGTCTTTCTTTTCGCTTTTCTGTTCTTCATCTTCTTCGATTCAATTTATAGCGATTGCTTCTGCAATTGGGAATTAGGGTTCTTGGGTTGCGTTTCAGATTGGGATTTTGTAGAATCGAATTGGGTTTTGATTTTTGGGGTTTAATTTGTCGTTGCAGATGGCCCGTACCAAGCAAACCGCTCGCAAGTCCACCGGAGGCAAGGCTCCAAGGAAGCAACTTGCTACCAAGGTCCGTTTTGATACCTCCCTCAAACCCTAATTTTTGCCCCCTTTAATCTTCTTTGTTTTTTTTCAATTTGTTAATTCTGTTTTGGGATTTTCTCAGGCTGCTAGGAAATCAGCTCCTACCACCGGAGGCGTGAAGAAGCCCCACAGATACCGCCCTGGAACTGTTGCTCTTCGGTATGTAATTGAATCCGCAATTAACTACCCAATTAATCTTATAAGTTGTAATTTTGATTCTGGGTAATACTGAAATCAATTAAGATTCGGTAATCGATTGTTCTTGTTTTGTAATTTGAATTCTGGGTATTTTAAGACGTATGATTTTATGTTGCTGGATTGTGATTGTAATGTGTTTGTGAATATGCCGCAGTGAAATCCGCAAGTACCAGAAGAGCACAGAGCTGCTGATCAGGAAGCTCCCATTCCAGAGGCTGGTTCGTGAAATTGCGCAGGACTTCAAGACTGACCTGCGTTTCCAGAGCCACGCAGTCCTGGCACTGCAGGAGGCTGCTGAGGCGTACCTCGTCGGGTTGTTTGAGGACACTAACCTGTGCGCCATTCATGCCAAGCGTGTCACTATTATGCCGAAGGATATCCAACTTGCCAGGAGAATCCGCGGTGAGAGGGCTTAAGGGATGAAGAAACAGAACAGATGGAACTAGAATATGTTGTGTTTTTAGGGTTTATAGTTTCTTGTGTTTAATGTGTAATCTTAAGAAGTCGAGACATGGTTTTCATTGGTTGCAATTGTAATTGTGTTGAACCTCTTCGAAGTTCTATTGACTTGATAAATGCAGTTTGTATTTGAAATTGTACTGATTGGATGTGTGATGGTTTGCAGTATCTGTGTTTAGTCTTCTGCCAATTTCCCGTTCGATTCTGGCTGATTATACAAACGTCCCGTGGTCCGTCTGCAGGCACGTTCAAAAGGGGAAACTGTTGTTTAAATTCATGGTTAATGCTTTTTGCCTGAGTTGCATCATTTATTCGTTAAAAACCTGAAACCTTTTAATTGGGAATTTTAACAAAACACTTCCATACTCTTCATTTTTAATGGAAAAATCATATTTTTACTTTTAACCGGTACTATTTATTATATCTTTAAAAATGATTTTTCGTTAAAAGAGAAGTTTTTTTGAACTTTTCGTTATGTTTTCTTTTATTTTTTTGTTCGGAGAAAACGTGAATCTTTTGTTTACTAAATCAAAAGGAAAAGTATTGGTGTGGGCCGTACCCGTATGGCTAACCACTCCATTTGCAGCCAAAGAAACTTGATACGGGGAACGCAGAAAGCGAGTAATTAAGTGAAAATTAAAATATATTTTTTTTAAACTCATTAATAACCGACAACTTCATTTATTTTCTTAAATTCAAGCTATTTTATATGTTTCTTATTTTTTTAAGAAAAATAAATAAAAAGTTATTTAAATTTTTGAATTTTAATCAAGTCATCTTATAATTTTATTCAATGATAAGAACAAAAGAAAGAAAAGGAAAAAAAAAAAAAAACCAAACAAAAACACTTGCAAGGCATACGCCCATGTTCAGTTTTTAAAATAGTGTATGTGTTCAATTTCATAAATAGTCAATTTAAGAAATAGTGCATTACCCGTGTTCAGTTTCAAAATAGTGATAGTACTAGTTTAAGAAATAGTGTAGTACACATTTTCAATTTCAGAAATACTCATTGTTCAGTTTAAGAAATAGTGAGAGAGAGGAGAGTGTGTGATGGACGCGTGGATCCCGCACGTCATTTTTTAGCACTTTTTTATTTTTATTTTATTTTTTTATTATATTAAATCCCTTCTCAAGCATTTTCAACCCCTTTTTGGAGCAAGCAAAAGGAAGTTAGGTGCTTTTCATTAGTATTTGATAGTGTAATGATTTCTCGTATAGTAGAAACTTATCTCGAGAATTTTTGTGCGCAAGTAAGGCAAGACAGCTACGACCCTGCAATATAATTAGTGAGTGAATTTTTTCTTTCAAGTATATTATATTATAATTTTCATAATTGCTTTTGAATGTTTGTGTGACATGCCATGTCTTGACTTAGAAAATATAAATGTTTAAACTATATTATTTTATTAGTATCTTGTGGGTACAAACTGTGGCATACTCATACTTCTGCTTTATCTACTCACTATAAATGTCTACACGGTGTTTTGTTTATTCGTATTATCCGGATCAGAATCAGCTTCACGTGTATGTTTACAAATGCTTTTTACATTCACTTTGAATCTAGAGTAGGTACTAGCTTATTCCTAGATTGCACTAGGCAACTAGGACAACATGAATGTGCATGCTTAGTGCCAGCTTCACGTGATTGTAGTATTGGAACGTAGCTTATATACCCAACACGTTCATGTAGCTACTTTCTATATCACTTGTGTGCTTAATGATTTTAATGAGCATTGCAGATATTGTTGTTGTTAATATATATGTTGTACTAGTATCCTTAGAGATTATTACAGTTATTTTGTGTACTTTGCTTCTTATTTATTTTTGAGCCCCACTCACGCTTTCTTTTTTGTGCCCCTCTAGGACCTAGTGGCTGAACTCTTGTGGCGAAAAGAATAATTGCCTTTAGCTGACCAGCACTTCCAATAACGTGGAAAGTTAATTTTTTGTCTGTATAAATATCCGTCCTTTTAGGATGAGAATATTCTCTACTTTATGATGCACTCATACTTATGCTCTAACACTTTGCTTTGTAATAAGTGTTCTAAATAGCAAACTGCACTCTTGTTCATTTTACTTTAGTTTTAATTTACTCGTATTTCTTTTCACATCACTCACACTTTATAGTTTCGCTTCATTTCAAGTGTCGGCCGTCACGCCTTGATTCGGGTGTCATGCACTCTTTTTTTATTTTATTTCTTAATTCTCCTATAGTTTTATCACACAAATCATGCTCGAGTTTATGCACAAGTATTGAACCATGCATTTAAGATTAATGCAAATGAAATGTTCCAATGAAAACTCGGCATTCATATTGAAAGTATGAAATATTACCTGTACCAAGTGTAATTTTCGTGCACCATATACGTAGTGGACTGAGTACATTAAAGCATCAACTGATTCCATTGAAACATCAAGAACAAAATTTACAACATTTGACATTTTAGAAAAAACAACTGCTCTTGAAAATGAAAATGAGATTTTGGAGGAAACTTAATGGTAAGAACAATATTGAATTACCAGCTGTAGTGAAAAAAAAAGTATACCATAAGTTATCTATTAGAGAGTATCATTAAATAAGTTTCACAAAAGTTTACGGTATGCATTAGTTACTCAAGAAAACTAGAGCCGCTTATTGAATGTTATGATAATTTGTGAGAGCTTAAATCTCCAAATACATCATAATCTCTGTACAATTAGCTCATTAAATTTTCGACCAAAAAAAATCTTATTAAATTTGATCTCTCTCATAATTCAACCTGAAAACATTATGCAATTCCCTTTGTAAGTCTGCAAGAACTAGCATTATGACTGCATCCTCATAGTTGTATATGGTTATAGTAAACTCTTAAAACCGAGTAATTGGTTTACTTCATGGTGAGAAAATATGAGACGATTATAACGTATTAAAAAAAAAAAATCGATTGTATGCTGGGATACCCATAGACAAGGCCAATGTCTTTTTGTAATATCAACTGCACCAATCCAGCAGCTGTTGTATGACTCCCTATTCTATTCTCTTCGTCCTCTCTGCGATCATGACGTTTCAAAAGTGCAACCATCCTCTTCATCCTCTCTAATCGTGGCACTGCTATAAGGGAAGCTTACCTACCGAGATATTTCAAGTTTACCACACATTTCAATCTAAATATAAGTATTCATGAACTGAAATTTATTGTGTGGCAGGTGCAGAAAGCTCTTAACAAATGTCACCTAGCTTCCATCCAGGGTTTTGGCAACTGTTTTACAACAGCTCATGCACAAAATTATGAGAAATGAAACTATCATTTAGTGATGAACAAAAACTTCATTTCATGAGCTACAGTTTTGCTGTATTCTGAAATAAGCCAAAATTTCTTATTCATTCATTGTTTTAAAATAGGGCATTCCCTTGGAGTTCAACTCTCAATGTAGAAACTCATCTATTGGAGGAAAACTTGGATATTACAGCAACGCACAGACCAACGCTTGTTTTTTAAGCCAACACCATCTACAGGGGACCTGGAAAAGTTCCATTCTCCCTTTGTTCGTTCCATCTCTCAACCTGATACATACAAACAGTACAACAAGAACACTGTTAACTTTAGCTCTGCTAAGGAATACAAGACTTACGAGAGAGAAGTAGCCAACTAGAAAACCTGAACTGAATGAAATACAATAACAATTCCTTGTAGCATGTAAACAAATAAGCAAAAGGAAACTCAACAGCAGCACAAACAGATGCACGTGTGGGTACACCAGTAACTAAGTCACACATTGGTAAATGTCTTGAGCTATAAGTGTATGTTCACAGGTTCTATTCTATACTCAAGATCGAGTACTTCATCCAAACAAGGAACTTTATCCATTTTGACAAATATTGAAAATATCATAAATGTTCTCTTGGTCACCAGAACGGGACGCTTGAAAGTATAATCGTCAATCCTTAAAATGAGGAATAATTAAAGTTCCAATGTTGAGTGAGACTGGCTGCCCACGTGCCTGAAGTGCAGGCAAACAAAATCACACCCACTTAAAAAAAACATTCACAAGCACTCGCCACAGATTGTGGTATATTCTCTCTCCTCCCAGCAGCAAAAACTTAAATAAAAAAAGAGCAGAAACTGTAAAAACAGCAATGGTCCACGCACTGAAAACATCTCAACAGAAATTCTAATAAGATTTTGATTCGTATCTTGTGTAAACTAGAGTAGAAACAATTGATATCAACTATAAGCATAATAGAACTGCTTAATAAGTTGTTAAACGACACATACTTTTCTGATCTCACAACAGTATTTGAAGCACTAACCTCTCCCAAATATAGACAAAACAGCAAGGCGAGTCAAACGACAAAAATGAAAAAAGCATGGCAATCCAATTGAGAAAACTATTTATCCATTAGGTTCAGTTTCTAGAATAAAACGCATTACAAAAATACGAACACTATTTTGGTATCAATGAATGGCTAAAGAGTTGATCTGAAATTTAAAGTACAGAGATCAACTTGAGCAAAACATTAAGCCCAACAAATTGTGGGGCTCCTTTATTTCACACATGGTGTCAAATGATTGTGGCCTTTTCAACTAAATATCTGTTTTCCCTCCTTCCAGATTTGTCACCACTTAGAACACTATAAGATCGACAATTAGAATGCAAACTTCTCCAATAGCAAAGGCAATTTAACTAAACTAAAGTAAGAGCCGAATATGATTCATCATGTAGGGGATGCAGAAGGCCATACTTTCAATAATAATAGCAAACATTACAATTTTAGGACCTGAAAGAGCATTGAAATTACATACCCATTCACCAGGGCAAAGAGAGCGGTAAAACTTTGCAAATTTGTCACACTCGGGAGCACCTTCCCCCTTTGCAGCTATGCACCTTAAAATAATTGGACCAGGGAAACCTTTGTCAAAACCTCAGCACCAAGCTAGAATGTACGTGATAAATGGTGTTCAAATAACAGGAAGGAGTGGTGTGCATGTGTGTATGGGGGTGGGGGGCACTCATTGTATACATACCGATGATACTCTATATATCGGGTAAAGCAATGCCTTGTCTGGTTAGTAGTTGGGAAACGGAAATCTGCTGGTGCTGTCTCAATCTGGACATGAAAATAGAATGTCAGTGAACGGATCAAACATATAAAGATAAAAGATAAAAGATAAGATGAGGTATGCACTACGGTAGGGAAACAAAAGAAAATTACTGATAACTTTATAGGTGATTAACCTTAATTTCAGGTGTCTCTTCAACTACTTCTTGGTCACCTGAGTTGTCAGTACTATCAC
This sequence comes from Malus fusca, assembly GCA_035220775.1. Lineage (NCBI taxonomy): Eukaryota > Viridiplantae > Streptophyta > Magnoliopsida > Rosales > Rosaceae > Malus > Malus fusca. The sequence continues at coordinate 42,959,300 of CM069073.1, read as the reverse complement.
TGCTTTCTTCAGCAGCAGCTTCAGAGGTAGGATTGGTTTCAGTGCCTTCTTCACTAGCAGAAGGACTGGCTTCACTGCTTTCTTCAACAGCTGGTGTAACTTCAGAGCTTTCTTCTTCTGCAGCAGCAGGTGTTTCCTCAGGTTTCTCAGAAACAACTTCTTTTACTTCAACAGGCTTGGTACCCACATCTTTCTCCAATGCGTATTGCTGTATGTCAAAGTATGAGAGGGAAACACTTAGCCATTACTAATCATATAACAAAGCATGTTAAAGTAAAGTCAGTAAGTGGAAGGCTGGAAGATTTTTATGATTCTCCAGAAAACAGCCACTTGGCACAGATAGCAGGCCCTGCGCTAGTTCTTAGCGTAATACAACTAGACTGATGAGTGATTATAAGATTAATACAACTAGATTGGTTGCATGTCTGGGGAAGGAGACGGGGAAAGGGGATAACTTTCAGCACTAGTTTGGTTTGGAACAAGCACATAAATGATCCAACTGCACCACAACAGCTCATGCCTACTTTGTGGAAGAATGTTTAGTACAAACGAAGTGGACACTACCATCCACTATGATTTCGCAAGCATTTGAGTCCTAGATGATCCCAATACATCTCGCAATCACAGTGGCAAATTTTCTTAGTGCTAATATAGTACCAGAAATATTACCCTACTTTGTGCTTTCCCAAACTCAGGCTTGCTTTAATGTGGCAGGACCAACTCGACATTATAACATGATGTAGTCATACTTGTTATGGTAGCAAAGACATGCTGTAATTGTTTTCTCCACACATGTCAAGTTTCGAAAGAATCTTCTACGAGCGTGTTTGTTTCAAGGTGATATTACTCCGTCCAGGATACTGAGTCCTGACACAAACTGTTTACTTGTTTTAGAGCCTAATACTGCAGTGTGGCTTATTTCTTACCTAATTGGCTGTCTGGCCTAAAAATGCTCCTCTAGAGGATCCAGGAATTGTATTGCTTACCAAAGCAATAAACTTTGCACAACTTAAAAAGAAGTCAAAACAAATTGAAAGGCATACCAAACAGAGTAAATCAAAACCTAAAACTTGTCTATAACAATATTTAGTTGCATTAAAAGCACAAATTAAGCACACATCATGCGACTGTTGATCAAAATTTGCACGTAATTCTGAAGGTTTAATATAATCTACACAAGAAATGATACCTACAAGCAACAAAATATGACATTTTTTTTCCAGCTTCAATGGAAAAAAAAAAAGCACTTAATTTAACTTTTTTCTACAGAAAATTAAGCTCTACATTTACACAACAAATTAAAGAAGCAAAATCTTATTACACCAAACCACAGATCCACAATTGGAAGAAAAATTTCAAAATTTTCACTTTGAAAAGGCAATAAGAATTAGCATCTAGATCGAAGTAAACAGAGAACATTTCCATGAACGAAATTGGAACATTTGGAGGAGAAAAAGGAAATGATTGGGATGGTACCTCGGCTAGGGTTTGGATTTTGTCGGCTTGCGTTTCCGCCATTGATGAAAATCTGATATGCTTCAGCTGCTCTCGCGTTTTAAGATGTGAGGCCGCCAAGCAGGGAGAAGAGAGGAGAGAGAAGTGAAACGAAGCGTATGGATGGTTTGTATACCGTCTGGAAGCTGGGAATTTTTAACTGAGTTACTGAGGTGGTAAAAGGTAAAAGGTAAAAATTGATAATGATAAGTTGATGATTAGATTTAGAGTGAGGGAGCGTAGAGTCAAACTGACAATCTTGGGCCTGTGAGTCCTAGAAAATGAGATGGGCCGTTGTCACTCATCTGTCATATGACAAACTTTCTGGGCACACCCCCAACCGCTATGGGCGAGAAGGATTTGCTCCCTTAATCTCTCTCACCTTTCATTTTTATTTGAACAGTTATGATTAAGTCACATCAATATCTTATACTGATTGTTTATAGAGATAAAGAGACAAAAAAACAAAGTGAGAAGATGAGAGAGAAGAAAATAAGAATAGGAGGGAAAAGAATCCGCGAGAGCATAATACGAAAGGCAGCAGGCTTATACCTAAAATAAGACATCAAAACGCAGGACAAAAAGAGAGAGAGAAATCAAAAGCCAAAACAAAAGAGAAGAAAAGGGTGGAAGCAAATACAGACTGAAGATAAGACTGACAATCAATTAAAGGTGGAATCAAATGGCAACTGCTCATAGCAAGTTTTTTTTTTATTTATTTTTTTTGTTGGTAAAAGTTGGGTATTGTATTAATCCGATAGTAGGTTACATGTCAACTCAAATGAAGGCAAAATAACTCAAAATATATTGGGGAAAACAGATAAATAAAGACCTAGCCCAATTAAATAAACTAAAACGGGAACTCAAATCCTTAATTTCCAATAGCATAAAGCAGTGTCTGCCACTGTCACTACCACGAAAGCCTTGCCAGAAGCTACCGAAGCAACAACACTAGAGAAAACGACCAAGTGATGAAAACAAACAAGACATCGCAACACAAAAGTACCAAACCTGTAACACGAAGCACACCACACCAGAATTCTTCACCAAAGACGTAGAACCAAAAGATAGTCACCATATCAAAATCTCATTCACGAATCCTAGTAAATATATACAAACATAGTAACACATGGATAGAAGGTGAGGCTAAGGGGGTATGTAAAATACCCTTACTTTGGTCTAAGTTGCAGTACACTTGGCCTCGATGGTAATCCGACAAGTCGTTTTGGAGGGGGACAGTGAGGGATGGAAATAAAGTTGGCAACCATATTTGGCCCGAAGTCTGCAGATCAGAGCAAATGATGGTGGGGATGGTTTATGGGGAAGGGAGGCAGAGGGGAAAAGTGAGGGGAGATAGAGTTTCAGGTTTGGAAAAGAACCACCAGAGGAGAGAGGGGTGGAGAGGAAGGACATGAAGTCCAAAAGTGTGACAAACTCACGAGAAAATTTGAGACATAGTTCAAGGAAACTGAGAAAAATCTCAGGGGAGGATTGAAAAAGAGAGAGGAGGATCATAAGAAAGAGGGAAATAGGAGAACAAGGAACTTGGACAAGGATAGCCACCGACACCCAAGCCAAAGGCTAGGGCCATCGGCAAAGGAGTCTGCAGGGTTGGGAAACAAGAGAGAGAGAGTCTCACTCGTTTTCTCCAGTTTACTGCTCATAGTAGTTTGAAATCTGATGCCACGTTCATCATCATGTCAAGTCGCACGATAACGTCAGTTTAAAAGTTATGTTAAATTATAAACTTTTACCAATTTGTCTTCATTTCTTGAATTTGGTTGGATTTAATTTTGAAGAAAACAAAAGGACATTTTAGAGTTTTTCGAACGCTTCACCTATTTGGATTTCTCATTTTATGTATATAATTAAGACCTAAAAATAATTTGTCGCATGAGTAGGTTGAGTATGGTTGTAGGCTTTACAGGGCACACCTTACCTGCTACAGCCTACAGGTAAGTAGCAAATAACAACTTATTTGCAGTTTCCAATAAAATAAAAATACAATTTTAACTTAAAAAATAAAGAAGAATATCGCTAAAAATGAGCTGCTAAATGATGGCGACTAATGAAATAATAAAAATTAAACATGTCAAATTGTCGAGTTCCGTAAAACGAGTTTTATTTCAAACATGCGTGGTGATGCTCTAGCTTTATTAGTACTGTAGTCTATGCCGTCTAGAATGCAAACTTGTAAGACAGTTTGGGATGTGACAATTAACTTTTTTAGCGAATAAAATTGGAATTCATTCATGAATCAACTTGGAAAGAGTATATATCGGGAGATGCCTTGTGGAAGGGGATCTAAGAAAAAACCTTATTCGAAAAAAATCACGTAAAAAAACTACTAAGCAAGAAAACAAGATCCTATACATTTTCTCGGTTTGGAGTTTGGCTTTATCTGAGGAAACGACAATGGCGGCTTGTGGTCTTTACTGCTGGAAATTAGGATTTTTTGTTGTTTGTATTTTGCAACCATTGAGTCTAAGTTTGTGTGGACCTTCTATTGTATCTTATGTTGCCGCTCTTATTTTTCTTGGACATTTTACTTTATTGTAGTTGTTTATCCGATTCTTTTTTAGACTTGTACTAGTTTTTAATGTAACAAAAGATATCCTCCTTGACCAAAAAAATAAAAAAGGAAGGGTTTGTTATGCCTGTGCCTATGCCTATGCCTATCTATCTGTTTATACCCAGGGAAATGAGAACTTTGAAGCACATTGATAAGGAATACATGAGGATGATGAGAGAGATTTTTATATAACAAAGTTTATCGTTACAGTGATGTTGATGCATGAAACAAGATGTTGCGATAATGCTGAACTCATAAGGCAAGTATACCAACAATTTTGACCAGGTAAGAGCATTTTTAAAGAAAATGTCAAAAAGTCCACATTAGCAATAATATTAAGAAATGACAACACTAGTATTTTCTAATTAAAATGCCAATTTCTATGTGGCATGACGTGAAATGGCTGGTTGCTGTCAAATTTCACAGCAGCTTCAAATAATTTTTAATTAATTTTTTTTAACAAATGATATTATCTACACTAATGAGAAGATGGGTAAGCTTAGGCTCACAATGGTCTAGCAATAATGTAGTTCAAATTTGTTTTTGGCGAGAATCGAACTTAAGACCTCTCACTTACAAGTAAATATGAATATCACTAGACCGTAGTACTAAGTGAAATTTTTTAATTAATTATTAAATGTTTTTTTATTAAAAAAAACATTGCCTTTTCGTTGCTTTTCTTTCCAAAGTAATATTTAAATATTTTTACACCTTTTAGGTCATTTTCTTTCTTTAACAATGCAAAGAAAATAAATATGAACATTTATTTTACGTTTAAAATTTGGCATATCTGGTGAAGAAGATATTTTTTTTTTGAAGAGGAAACTATAAGCATTAAGAAAACATACAATCATGAATGAAGGTGTAACAGCCCGTCCCTAAAAATGATGATTTTATAATTTTAATACATGAGTTATGAAGATGCCCTTCGAGGCAAAGTGTTGACTTGTGTTGACTACAGAGTCGTGTCATGTGCGACTCATTTTCTTGGCGTATTCTCATGTTACTTGTCACTACGGACGTGTGGGCGCAAACGGGACGTGATTTGGAGCTATAACGAAAGAGTTATTAATATTTAAAGTTAAGAATATTTTAGTAAATTAATTAATTTCAGATTTTGTTGAGGGGAAAATCTGGAGTGCCACGAGGGTGGCCCAAATGAAAGGAAATGAGGAATGGATGGTGGAGATGTAAAGGAAAGAAGATAAAATAAAAAATGAGAGGAAGTGTGTGACTAATAGGGAGAGAAGAGAGTTAGGATGGCCCAATCAGAAACAAAGGAAGGAGGAAAAAGGAGAGAAGAGGGGAGCGGGGGATCCGTCGACCCGGTTCCATTTTCCGACCCGACCCGGTCCTTTTCATCTTCTCCGGTGGTTTTTCATCGGTTTTTCCGGCGAACCACGTTATTTAACCCCCTGGAAAATGTTCCACGACATTCCCTCTACCCATTACAACCCAAAATTGTAGAAATTTAGCCATGAAGGTATGAAAACCGCACCGGTGGGTGCGGGAAACCTCTACCGTCGATTCTCCTATTATTGAAACGATTTTCACCAATTACCACCACCTATAGCATCCTCATGAGGTCTGGAATAAAGCCCAAACAAGTTTTGGGGTGTTGGAGTTCGTTCGAGGTCGAATGGAGCACACCCAAATTCAAGGGTTTCGTACGGTTCGTGGTGATTTGAGGTGTTTCTCGGCCCAATTGGCCTTAGTAGCAGGTATAAATCGATTCCTCATGTTTTGTAGATGAATTCTCATGTTTGGATCGTTTAATTTGGTGGAGAAAGGAGATAATTATAACGATTTTAAGGTTGCCCAGTTTCCGGCTACATCCCCCACTTTCGGGGCGTTTTCTGGCTAAACCATGGCGAGTTAGCCATCGTGTAAGGTACCAATCTCTTCGTCTCGTCGAGAACTATGATTTCCGTTTTTGAATCACCTGTTTTCGTTGATTATTGACAAAGTTATGGACATTGAAAGGTTGCCCAAAAATTCCGGCGAGTTACTAGTTTTCCCGCGAACAGCCGTCTTTCAGACCATTTTCCGACCACCTCCGGCCACCATTTGAACTCCAAGCTGGTATAATTTTGTTCTACATTTCTCTAGCTTCGATTTGGTATATTATGGGTTGAATTTGGTTGAAAAACAAGTGAGATATGGAGTTCCAAATATCGCCCAGGAAATCTGCAAAATCTGCAGAATTCGGCAAAGTTCCACTAAGGTCCACCACTTGATTAGGATAGTAATCGACTATCCGACCGTTGGATCGTCATCAAACTTTAATAGATTATAGTACATAATATTTGAGAACCATAGAAACTTACGGATCGGGAATCCGACATACGGATCTTCCTGAATTGGATTTGTAAGTTTATAAAATAAATGTTAACTGCCAATTGGTTTTGGGCAATTAGCGGAGATCCGACCGTTGGATGGTAATGAAATTTTAGTATGTTATTCTAGAAGCATAATGTGGATCTTTGGAAGTTGCAGATTGGAAATTTGATGTGCGGATCTTCCGGATCGAGTTATACAGGGTTGTAGACCCAATCGTCGATCTTCGATCGACGGTTGACTCTTGGTCAATGGGTCTCAAATTATTCTTGAAGGTCCTTGAGGATATGTTTTATGTAAATTATGTATTCTATCGGTAAGAACTCTGAGACGTGATTTGATACTTGGCCACATGCGACGATAGTTCGTGATGTCTCGATATTCGTGCTAGGGAGCCGTAGCGCGGACCTAAGGTGAGTAGGTCTTTTCTCTTCTATAGTATATGTATATGTATATATATATATAAAAGATTGACATCTCCTCAAACGTTTATAAATTGAATAGTTCATATAATTACTGTTAATGCTTTGAAGTACTAATGTGAACTACGAATGACTTGATCCCTGTTTAGGGTACGTAGGTAGTCTAACGAGACGTTAGATGCATCCACACAATAAGTGAGATTAAATAATTGAGACAAAAGCTTTGTTTGGGAAAATGAGCAATGTGAAGGAATCTGATGAAAAACGTGAGATTTAACCCTATGTTTTGGGTGAATAAATGTTGGTTATAAATCAACGTACGAGGAAACAAGAAATTGTGGTTTTATGTTTTATAAATGCCATGCCATAATTAGTCTACATTTTAGTATGTGATTTAGTACAACCTTGCACATTGTTGCACACCAATGCGAAGGCTAAGGTAAGTTCAGGTGAGTATATAATGTGGCATGATTGATGAGATATGAATATGTCGTACAAGTCACTAAAGGTGACTCCGACTTATATGCTAGCCATAATTGATGAGATATGTGATGAGATATAAATATGTCGTACATGTCACTAAAGGTGACTCCGACTTATATGCTAGCCATGATTGATGAGATATATGATGAGATATGTGATGAAATGCTAGCATATATTTATGATGAGATATGTGATGAAATGCTAGCATATATGTGGTGATATATGATGAGATGCTAGCATATATTTATGATGAGATATGTGATGAAATGCTAGCATAAATGTGGTGATATATGATGACATGCTAGCATATATTTATGATGAGATATGTGATGAAATGCTAGCATAAATGTGGTGATATATGATGAGATGCTAGCATATATTAATGATGAGATATGTGATGAAATGCTAGCATATATTTATGATGAGATATGTGATGAAATGCTAGCATAAATGTGGTGATATATGATGAGATGCTAGCATATATTTATGATGAGATATGTGATGAAATGCTAGCATAAATGTGGTGATATATGATGAGATGCTAGTATATATTTATGATGAGATATGTGATGAGATGCTAGCATATATGGGATGAAATATTGATTCAACCGTACATGATGGGTGGATCCGGCTAACATGCCATTTCGTATTGGTTTAATTCACCTGGGTTACTCATTCATGTTAAGATAATTGACATAGCATAACCGTAAGACTATCATTTTGGTTATGGTCTTGATTTATAGTCACGTATGTTATTTTCTGGGAAATTAAGCAGGTATTGCGGCGATGGGCTACTATCTTTGGTAGTTGGAATTGGTTTGAAGAGTTTTGTTTCACTCACTCACATTTTCTGTTTTTATACCCCTCCAGGTTCTAGCAGCAGAGTTCCGTATCGACGAGGATTCGTGGCACCTCCCAGTGTAGGTGGCTTCTTATGATGGTATAATCATTATCTTACCTTACTATACTTTACTTATGCTCTGTATCATGCTTGAAATTGGTCCAGACCCGCTTACCGCGCACTGGTGTACTTAGGCACTTTTAGATTTTAATTTATTAACATTTTATACATTATCACACTTTATGGCTTCGTCACCTTCAAGGTGTCGGCCAGCATAGCTCGATTCGGGGTCCTAGTGGACATTTCGGGTCGGGGTGTGTCAGAAGGCATCCTGAAGAAAATTCGGAAACTCCTCAAACTAGTAAAATTGGAAGTTAAAACCAACTTGGTCATCCTATGCACCACAGAATTGACGGATCTACAAACATGACTAACTATAGGAGAGTCAAATCCCCTCAGGCTAGTTTTGATATCCTCGATCAGTAATCCGGTGGAAATGGTTTAAGAAAAATTAAATTTTATAAGTGCCACATATGCTGTCAAATATAAATTTTATATTCATAATTTAGCATCTCATTTGAAAATGGTTTAAGAAAAAATTCTAATTCTAAAAAAGACAATATTTATTTATTTGGTAGGTTGGAAAATACCCAACACCATTAAAGACATAGCATATCAGTATACAACAAATGCTTAATCCCCTACCAAACAAATCAGCAGGTGTTATTATTACCTCCTTTATTCAACAAAGACGGTCAAAAAAATCTGAAAATGAATTATTTTGTAGGAAGAAAATTATATAATGCCATTAAAAATCTTTCTATCTGGAATCATGTTTTGTTTTGATGGTGAAAAACTTTGATAATGTGATGTGAACCTCATAAAGCAATTTACACGGTATAAATTAAAAACTAAAAACTGTATCCAAAAAGAAGACAGGATATGCCTATTTTCTTGTATGATTAAAATTAGGATAAATATTATAAGTCGGTTATCTAACAACTTGTTAATTTTGTAGCACGACTAAAATAACGTTTTTTAATTACCAAAAGGTGAGAAATAGATGCTTGGCTTGCATTACGGGTCATGTCTCTTCTCTTCCTTTAAGTGAAAAATACCAAAAGATACAAGACACTGCTTTTTCTGGCTTCTTTTCTTTTATTTTCTTTTTCTTTTTCTTTTTCTTAATTCCCTTTTTCCTTTATTTTTTATTTCCGTTTTTCCTAAAATAAAAACAATTATTTAAAATTCCATATAAATAAATGGTCCAGTCCGCACTTGTCCCTACTCGCCGACTGTATTATCCTCATTTTTCATCGCCCACCACTCTGAGACCAACAACCCCCTTCTTTCTTTCCCGTCAGATATTTTCAGATCTACTCACTCAGACACTGAGAGGAGGGAGAGAGAGAGAGGGCTTTTTTGTTATGGATAAAAGCTGTCCCTCTTCAACTACTGCTTCAGCTGCTCTCACTACTGCCGCTTCCAGTGGCGGCGGCGGCGGCGGCGGCGGCAGCTCCACCACCACAACCAGAGACAACTACCTCAAACACCTCAACAAGCTTTCCCACAAGATCTCAAAACCCACCACCACCACCAACACCCACAACACCTTCCTTAAAAAACCCAACTTTGAAAACTCACCACCGCCTCCTCCTCCGCTTCCTCTTCCTCCCCAACACCAGCAGCAGCAGCAGCATCAGCACCAGCCGCCGGTTTACAACATCAACAAAAACGACTTCCGCGACGTCGTTCAGAAGCTCACCGGCTCTCCCGCCCACGACCGCTTCTCCAATCCCCCGCCGCCGGTTCACCCACCCAAGCCACAAATCAGTTCCCGCCTCCAGCGCATCCGCCCTCCCCCTCTCGCGCAGCTTAACAACCGACCCCCTCCCTCGTTAGAATGCGCCGCTCCACCCCCAAACACCAACAATCCAATCATCCCACCCATGGGATCCGCCGCCGTTCACTTCAACTCCATCGGACGGTCCACAACCCCTCTCTCTCCTCTCCCTCCTTTCCCAACCGTACACGCGGCGGCTGAATCCCCCGTCTCAGCCTACATGCGGTTCCTCAACAACTCAATCTCAGCCGTCGATTCTAACAATCAGAAGTTCTCGGGATTCTCGCCTCTGGCCCCACTTGTCTCGCCGCGCTGGACCAATCTGACGCCGCCTGCGCAGCAGGGGATAGGTACATCAGCGAATCAACAACAGCAGACAACGACGGCGATAGCGTCACAGCCGCAGTTCGCGATGCCTCCATCGCCGCTTCCTTTCGGGTGCTTGAATTCGCCGCGATCGCCGTACCCATCGCTTTCCCCAAATCAATTAGGGTTTCCTCAGCTCCCGCTGTCGCCGACAGTTCCTGTATCAAGCCCTAGATGGAGAAGTTTCTGAAGTTTCTTCAGGTAAGTCAAGCTTCAAAACGCAGTCGTTTTAGGGTTTAGAGTTTTTAATTTTCAATTTTATAAAAAGACAATAACTTTGTACATTCTGGGTGAGGGGTTTATTCAATCACCGGCGGGTGGACGGAAAATGGTCCACCGCCGGTTAAAGTTAGGGTATTATCTTTGCTCTGTAAATGGGACATATGAGAATGAGAGATATGTAGGTTTGTTCTTTGTTATCTGGAGATTTGGGGTTTAATCACAGGTTAGAAATGTTATATCATACAGAATTTGTGTTGCTAAACTATGCTTTTGTTGTTAAATATCTTAGTTTTGTGAACTTTCTACATATCGATTTGCTAATCGGATGAGTTTGCATAGATGTTTGCCAATTCTAAACAGAAGTTGCTATTGGCACTCCAAAAAAGTCTCAAGTGTGACGACTACCTTGTGTTTTTATAACGGAGGAGTGCAGATAGCTTTCTGGAGTCTATTTTGGCACGATTTGTGCAATGCATGCTAAGATGTTCTATTTCGATGCTAGGTTGATGCAGTCTATTTTGGCACCTAATTTCACTACATGGTATATGTGATCATGCTCCACATCGTCGTTTGTTTTTCATGTTCAAACAAAACCTGTTGTCTTATGTTGAAAAGGCCGCCATTCCTTTCCTTTGACCAGTTGTGTGGATGCTAAGTTGATAGAATGTATTAGCTGGAAACACGGGACCACAAAATGTTGTTGTCAAGCCTTTACTATGCTAGGAGTTCATTCTGAAAGCCTCTGGTTTACCACTCGAACTTACCATGCTTTTGGGATTTTCCTTTTGGCTTTTGCATTATAGTATTATTAACTGACTGCATATAAAAACGGGTATGTTGTTCTAAGTCGTGAAAGACCGATAAGCGCTAAGCTAATAAGTTAAGGTTTGAAGTGAATTTAACTATATTATGTTGTTTAAGATTGGAGAGAGATTAGTGCAGACAATAGGGTTTGGATTCTAGTGGGATTTTGCAGATGGAGTGTGCTAGGAGATCTTGTACATATCATGCTGATTAGGTATAACCAACCAATGGGAAATAATTAAATCAAATGAAATCTGTTTGTGAACTCCATTATTATTATTATTCGAAGTTATGGGAACCCACATGATATAAGCAAATCTGGATACTAGTAAATAACGATGTGCTCTCTCACATTATTAGTTTGTTGTGAGGTTTTTATTTAAACATAAGGTGGTAAGCATATCCAAGCCACCTCACATTTGTTTGGTTTTAGGTAGTAAACTTGTAAGGTTGTCCTTTGTTTTCAGACGCTTGGTCGAACTTCTTTTCTTTTCCTTAATGTCATTTCATATATGTAAGAGAAATGAATATCTAAGAAAACAAGAGAAGAACTTAATAACTTAAAGCTTCCTTGGATGCTTAGGCCTTCTTTGTGTGCGGATTGCCCTACTTCATTTGTCCTAATAGCCGTAGGCGCTTGCCTAGCTAACCTAGCCTAAAGTTCTCAAACAAGATTTCCATCTTTTGACTTGTATTGTAGTAGGCAAATCCCTTTACTAATAGTTCTGGTTGACCCACTTGCCCGAGCCCACTTCAACTTGGTCTAGATTGAAGATCACATTCACAACGGGACATATTGTACCCCTGATATTTCATGTTGTTTTTGTGCCATGTTTTCACATTGCCTGTAGTTTTTCGTCTTGTCTACCCCGTATTTGTCTTTTGTTCTTTGGCCTTGACTTTCCCCTCAACCCTTCTTTCTTAGAATTCTATATCTATGAAATGTTCTGTATTTTGTTTGCATGCATCTCATACATTTGGAGCTTTAGAATTCTGACATGGTTTGAAATGATCCTTGTGGGGACTAATTTGATATCCTGTATTCGGAACCAGCAAACATATGCTTTGCCTCTTATGGAGGAGAATTCCAAAGCATATATATAACTTGTCATCATATAACTGTTAATTTTTTTGCAGAAAATCTTACCAGATCTAGGAATTTGTTATTATTTGGTAAGAACAACCTTTATATGTTGTATTTGGAGCAAATGCTAGGGTTTGATGAGAACAACTTCATTCTTGGATGGTGCAACTAGGTTCAATGAACAATTGTTTTTGGGTAGACGCCGCTGCCGGTGTTCATTTCCCTCTCCATGGAGTGCATTGTTTTTACAATTTTTTGGGATGCAAAACCTTCATTTTGTATGTTTTGGATGCATCGAATGAGTCTGTCATTCCTTGGTATATTTTAAAAAGTTGGAAAAGGGATCACAAACCCGTTTTCAGAGTAACCAAATGCTAAACAAAACAACCTAAAGTTGGTGATTGATTGGTCATCTCAGAATGCCTCGTTCAAGACTTGAGTTCCTAGTTTCTAATGTCTTTATTTTTACGTCCAAACTTGTTGAGATTTTTTTTTTGTTATTTGTTTTTCACTTTGCATGTTGGATACGTTTCGTTGAGAAAATTGACAATGGAGTCGTGGTAGATATTTTAGATGTCCGACATGGGCAGACTCATTACTTGAAGTCCACGGGTGAAAGCGCTTGACAATTTGAGTTACAAGCTTCTTCAAGGTATCGTTTGGTATGCAGACGGGATAGGACGGAACGGAATGGAATGGGACGGGACAGGACGGGACGGAACGAAGAGGGATCAAAGATGCCCTCGGATGGAAACAAAGAGGAAGAAGGAGACAGAGAGGTTATAATTTTGTGTTCCACAGATGTGGAACGAGTCGTTCCAGGGGGTGAGACGGAACGAAAGTTCATCCAAAATTTATCCTGTAGAACAACGCGTTCCACCCGTTTTAGGCACACCAAACGTGGGACGGAACGCCTCGTCCCATTCCGTTCCGTCCCGTCCCACGTACCAAACGGTACCCAAGTGAATGCACGGCATAGGTTATGGGACGCACTTTCTTTTTCTTTTTCTTTTTTTAATTTTAGTACAACGATATATTTTACACTAAAAGGAGAGAGAGTTTGGAAGCCACACTATAAGCAATTTAATTTGATATCGAATTCGTCATCACGAGATTCGAACATAAGATTTCTCACTTACAAGTTCAGAGGAATATTATTAGACTATAGTAATGAATGATCACATTCTCTTTTTTTTTTTTTTTTTTTTGTTAAACGATAGATTTGGCTAGATTAGCTGCAAACGGAGTTCAAATTTGCACGGCTATACCCAACTTCTTTTTACCATTATGGTAAAGGGCTACTTGCATGGAACACACATCCTCAATGAGCATGTCCCATCCTCAATGAGTTTAGTTTTGTGTGTAATGTGAATCTTTAGTGTTAATCTAAGTCAGAAATTTGATTATCAATAAACTAAGTAAAAAAAGGTAATTTGCACTTTATTACCATCAACTATCGTGAAATTCGTAATTGCCATCCTTAGGTTTTTTTGTCTCATAATCAATAAAGTTTGATTTTTTTACACTTTAATACTTTTGTTAAATTTTCCGTCAAGTTTCTCGTTAAATGATAGTGTGACATAACTTTGGTCTACCATATTTGTCATCATATTGCTAAGAATTAGCACTAGACATGATGGCTATCTGCAAGAAATCTCTCATTCATGTAACAAATATGTTGTGCCAAAAATTATGCCACAACATCACTTAATGGGTAATTTGACGGAAAGCTTAAAGAAATTATTAAAGAAATTATTAAAGGAAAACTAATGAAAAGGGCTTGAAAACTTTGAGTTTTAACGATAAGGACAAAATAAAGGGTAAAGTGAATAGTACCAGGATTGACTTTTTAGTGTAAAAATGTGGTTTTTCGTTAAAGTGAACAGTACCGGGAGCTTTTCGTTAAAGTTCCCAATTATTAAAGTGTCAAAAAAATCGAAGTTTTGGTATGAAAAAAAAATTAAGGGTAGAAGGGTACAAATTTCACGATACTTCAGGGTAAATTGGGAAAAGGATCATCGTCGGATCTTTTTCCTAGTGATCCTAGGGATCCCACAATAGTGTTGGTTCATCGTACATCGTGCGATAAAAAATTATTTAAAATTTAAAATTCAAATATAAATAGTACTTAACGAAAACTGATCACACGATGTACGATGAACGATCACACTTGCAGGATTTCTAGAATCTCTAAGAAAAGGATCCTGCCCATAAAGTAATTCGACAAGAAAAAAAAGGTAGTAAAGTGATGGTGCAGCAACTGCGAATTCCACTTTTGTTGATGTCAGTCAACAATATGCAACATAGGACAAATTAGAAAATAATTTTTTATATGTTAATCTGAGAAGGAAAAAGATGTAAAATATAATTCTTTTTTTAACTATAGTGGGCCACCCTCGATTGAGAATGATTTGGTGAAATATTAAATAAACTAGCATATGAGCACACACAAAGTGTGTGGGAAAATTTTTATTTTTGTTTTTGAAATAGAAGGAGAGTGATAGAGAATGTGGGAGTGGAAAGTTTTTTTTATTTTTTATTTTTTATTAGAGATATGTTAGGATTACATGTAGGTGATGTTTTGAAGAAAAAAATAAAATAAAATTTAGTTGTGTGAAATTACAGTTTGGCCATGTGGCACAAGTTGGCATTCACGTTAGCACAAATATGAACCATTTTCACTGTGCATTACTTAATAGTTAATTTAACAATTTTTTTTTTTAAGAATTGCATGAAATTGAAATGAAATATCAACTGAATATGTCAAATTGAAATGTTTAAAAATATTGCATGAAATTACATTTGCATCCAAACCTAAAAAAATAAAATGTAACTCACGCTTTATATTTTGATGGATACACTTTTGAATTTTGATGACGCACGTGCATATGTTTATAGAATGCTCCACAATCATTTTAAAATCTATTAACTAGAATATTTTTTTTGGTTTGGAGAAATTGGCATGTATAAACAAATTCCTCTACTGTATCTCCAAATCATGAATCATGATGAACTTAAGATGGGATTAAGTCATGGATTAGTGATGTGGCAACAAACTTTCTTGTTTATTTTCAATTTCTAATGTCACGATTCATGATTGGATTAACATTAAGTTAGGCATCAATTATGATTCACGAGACAAATAAATTCTCAGCAAAAATTCAGCCGCAATAAAGAAATATGAGAATGAAAGGAGTCATTTGGGAATCATAAGAAATTGTGTTTGTCTCATGAAAAATGGGCCAGCGCACAATGTTGTACGGATCCTTGATTTCCTCGTACATACATACGTGTCATATTGTGACAAGTTTTTTGGTGTGTTTCTAACGAGTTATTATATATGTTTATACCATATTTAGGGCCTCCGTATTTAGATCTCGTATAAATACTCGGGGGACTCAAATGTAATTATATAATAAAGGAAGAGGCAAATATGTAATAAGTGAGGAGCCCTTATTCTGTAAAAGGACCCATCACCCTCACAATTAGAAAAAGCCTATCATCCCCTAAAGAGGCCTTACTATCACCCTCAGAGGCCAATTCTTAGGCCATACCTTCACCCTTTCAGAGCTCTCATCCTCACAGAGAAGCTCTCTCTCCCTCTTCAACATTTCAGAGAAATATAATATCAGTGTGGACGTAGCCCAAACCTTGGGGTGAACCACAATACATCTTGTGTTATTTACTTTCTTGCAGATTCACGGTCGGATTTACGTTGTCCCAAGACCCCTCCGGTTTTGTGCATCAACATTTGGCGCCGTCTGTGGGAAGTGGTGCCTCTTCGATTTTTGAACCAACGGCCATGTTGCCCTTTCTTTGCTATTCCTTTACCCTTCTTGGTCATATCAATGTAGTGGGAGCTGCAAGCTTCACGTGTCTAAACTTTGTCAGATATCTTTGGCAAAATTATCTGTGGTACCAGAGGAGCTGATGTTGTGTGTGGAAAGTGGTGCCTCTTCGAAATCCGGAGAGTGGTGCCTCTTCGATTTTTGAACCAACGACCATGTTGCCCTTTCTTTTATAAGGGCACCAATTGTGTGCAAGAAGAACATTCAGAGAGTTATTGCTTGTAGGAATTTTCCCCTTATTTTTGTACTTCAGAGATTTATTAGACCTCATTTCTCCTTCATCATTTCTGAAAATGTCTGGCCCATCCGACCGTCGTTTTGACTTGAACTTTGGTGAAGAGGCAGTTATGTCTCCTCAAGACAACATATGGCGCCCATCCTTCTTATCCCCTACTGGTCCTCTTACCGTTGGAGACTTTGTGATGAAGAATGATATGACCGCTGCGGTGGTGGCCAGGAACCTTCTCACTCCCAAAGATAACATACTACTTTCCAAACGGTCTGATGAGTTGGCTGTTAAGGATTCCCTGGCTTTCAGTGTTCAGTGTGCAGGTTCTGTGTCTAATATGGCCCAACGCCTATTTGCTCGAACCCGGCAAGTTGAATCATTGGCGGCTGAAGTGATAAGTCTCAAACAGGAGATTAGAGGGCTCAAGCATGAGAATAAACAGTTGCACATGCTCGCACATGACTATGCTACAAACATGAAGAGGAAGCTTGACCAGATGCAGGAATCTGATAGTCAGATTTTACTTGATCATCAGAGGTTTGTGGGTTTGTTCCAAAGGCATTTATTGCCTTCATCTTCTAGAGATGTACCATGTAATGAAGCTCCAAATGATCAACCTTCGAACCCTCCTCCTTCTGGGGTTCTGCCTAGTACTGAGGCTCCGAATAATCACCCTCTGGTGCCTCCTCTTTCTGGGGCTCTACCGACTGCTGAGACTTCTCCTGAGCAACCTTTGTGAAGGCTCCCTCTTGTTTGTTTATTTTGATTCATGTATATGTACATATTTGTAACTTATCGGAGATATCAATAAACAAGCTTTGCTTCATTTCAACGTATTGTGTTAAATACACCAAGACCTTCTTCACTAAGTTCTTTGAATTTTTCCTTTTGTTGAAGCTTGTATGTTGAAGCTTTGTGAGTGAAGCATGCAGGTTGAGGTAGTGCTCCCTTAGTTTCCCGAGTGAGAAAAACTTCTCGGTTGGGGACTTGAAAAAATCCAAGTCATTGAGTGGTCGTGAGACTTCCGAGTATCAAGGTGCAGTAGCATATGGTAGGAGTCCCCTAAGTTGATCAACATTTGGCGCCGTCTGTGGGAATCGATACGAAAAGTTGTGTCGGTTCTCTTTAATTTTTTTCACCTCCGCCGTGAATCTGCAAAATCACAAAAATCCCAGAAACAGAAAAGATCCAATCCTTTCTCCCATTTTTGTTCCATCAACACTTTGTATGATTAACAAAACACAGTCTCTGAATCCCAAACCCTGTTTTCGAGCTCTCCGTTTTCCGCCATGGCCACTAGCATTGGCTCCCTAGACTAGTCAAAACCTGCCAACAACTGCATCGGCTGCCCTCCCCAAAACAGTGCTACCACCATCCACGACTCCTCTCACCCTCCATCTGCCATCGCCTCGGCTGGCTCCACTCTGGGTCGCCACTTAGCGCGCCACCTGGTGGAGATTGGGGTGGGGGACGTGTTCTCTGTCCCCGGGGATTTTAACCTAACCCTACTAGACCATCTCATTGCTGAACCGGGGCTCACCAACATAGGCTGCTACAATGAGCTCAATGCCGGGTACGCCGCTGATGGGTACGCCCAGGCCTGCAATGAGCTCAATGCCGGGTACGCCGCTGATGGGTACGCCCGGGCCCGTGGCGTGGAGGCGTGCGTTGTGACGTTTACCGTGGGTGGGCTTAGTGTTCTCAATGCCATTGCTGGAGCTTACAGTGAGAACCTTCCTGTTATTTGTGTTGTTGGAGGGCCTAACACAAATGATTATGGCACCAACAGAATTCTTCACCACACCATTGGCTTGCCGGATTTCAGCCAAGAACTCAGATGCTTCCAGACTGCCACTTGACAGAGATCAGGCACCTGCAACGGGACCCGAGAGATCAACGCCACAAATATTTCAAATCCGTCAAACGTTTTCAACAGAAGAAAAAGAAACCGGCGATAGGAAAAACGTCTGGAGCGAAGCAAGCGGCGGTGGTGTTCGGAGCCCTAGCCGTCAGATGGCTGGCCGTAGAGCTCGCCTTCAAGCCCTTCCTCAACAAAGCCCACTCCGCCATGAACAAGTCCAACCCGGCCCGCGATCCTGACAAAGACGATGTCGTCAAGGCTGCCGAGGCCACCGTTAAAGCTACCGAGATCCCCGTTGACGAAGCCTCTGTACCTTTGTAAGGTAGCAGACAGCAGAAAAAGAGAAAGTGCAGACAACAGAAAAAGAGAGAGTCCAAGAAAGTGAAAGTGGGTCCAGGGATTGGGCAAATGAGCTGGAGTCGCATGGAGTTTGAGATCCACCAAACTCCAAAAGTCTGCACCACTAGTTGATCGACAAAGAACGAAGAAGCACACGAAATTCATTAAAAATTATTCATTTTCTTTGTTTTCGTTAAAGAGAACTAGTGGTGGGACAACTCAGCGGGCAGACTTTTGGAGTTCGGGCAGACTGTGAGGGAGGAAAAGAAAACACGTTTGGGACTTTTGGGCTGCCCGAGTGCCCAATATGAGTGTTGATTTACAGATCTCATGGTGGAGGTCGGATGGCATTTGCGCGGCTCACCCATGCTGTAAACCTGCAGTGCAGTGGAAAAGAGAAAGAAGAGAAAGCAAAAGCAGAAAGCAAAAGCAAAAAGAGAAAAGTAAAAGTAGACAGCAAAAGTAAGGAATAAACACCCCACCAGAATGATGTGATTTACTTTTCTTGTTTTTTGAATGATGTAATTTATTTTTCAGATCTTTCGGAGACATCTGTATAAACCCCATCAGAGGGTAATTAATAAAAAAAAAAACGACGAGCCCAAAATAATGGGCTGGAATATTATGTGGAGGGCGAAGACCCATATGCCCAGAAGAGCCAGGCCCTCTATTATCACCAACCAGGTGATCAAAAGTACACCCAGTACTCCAAAATTATTCGGCAACCTGCCGCTATTACCACCAACCAGGTGATCAAAAGTACGCCCAGTACTCCAAAATTATTCGGTAATCTGCCGATATTACCACCAACCAGGTGAAGAAATGTACAACCCGTACTCTCCTTCATGCCACCAACCAGGTGATGAAATGTACAACCCGTACTCTCCTTCATGCCACCAACCAGGTGATCAAAAGTACGCCCAGCACTCCAAATTATACATAAGCATTACTCATGTCATTCATACATAAACATTCATGAGCATCACTCATGACAATCATACATAAACATTCATGACCATCATTCATGTCAACATTCATGAACATCACTCATGTTAACATTCATGAGCATCACTCATGTCAACATCCATGAGCATCACTCATGTCAATCAACATAAACATTCATGTCAATCAGCTTCAAAAGCTTCATTTACAGAGCTCTAGCTTCAAAAGCTTCATTTACAAAAGCTCCAGCTTCGAAAGCTTCATTTACAAAAGCTCCAGCTTCGAAAGCTTCATTTACAGAGCTCTAGCTTCAAAGCTTCACTTGCAAAGCTTCACCTACAAAGCTTCAGTGCAGGGTATACAAATACCGCCTCCGAACAACCGCCACTTCGGCCCATACATGGATTCAATTTGAAGTCTCTAGCCAACAGACTCTATTGACCGAAGACTTGGGGGACTACACTATGTACCATATATTGGGCCTCAACTGGGCCTCATGAAAAATACTTGGGGGACTCTAGCCCATTATGTATTGAGGAGCGAGCCCTTATTCTATAAAAGGGACTCCCTCACTTTCATTAGAGAACACCCATTATTCATGTACTGAGGAGCGAGCCCTTATTTTATAAAAGGGACTCATTCACCTTCATTAGAGAGCATCGCCGCCAACTGAGCAACCGCCTCACTGCGAGCATCACTCCTAATCCATTATTCATGTACTGAGGAGCGAGCCCTTATTTTATAAAAGGGACTCCTTCACCTTCATTAGAGAGCATCGCCGCCAACTGAGTAACCGCCTCACCGTGAGCATCACTCATAATCCATTATTCATGTACTGAGGAGCGATCCCTTATTTTATAAAAGGGACTCCCTTACCTTCATTAGAGAGCATCGCCGCCAGCTGGGCAACCGCCTCGCCGCGAGCATCAACTCTAGCCCACCATTTATGTATTGAGGAGCGAGCCCTTATTCTATAAAAGGGACTTCCTCACCTTCAACGCCACAAGCATAGCCAACCAAGGCAACATAAGCCACAAGACGAGCAGCCTCGCAACATGTGCTACTTATAGTTGAGCATCATTTCACTTTGAGCACCGCCTCATATCAAGTATCAGTTCAAGATGACATCTAGTTACTTTGGCCCACACATGGACTGAATTTCAAGTCTCCAGCCAAAAGACTCTCTTGATTGAAGACTTGGGGGACTACTATTTATACCATACTTAGGGCCTCCGTATTTAGATCTCGTATAAATACTCGGGGGACTCAAATGTAATTATGTAATAAAGGAAAGGGAAAATATGTAATAAGTGAGGAGCCCTTATTCTATAAAAGGACCCTTCACCCTCACAATTAGAAAAAGCCTCTCATCCCCTAAAGAGGCCTCACTATCACCCTCAGAGGCCAATTCTTAGGCCATACCCTCACCCTCTCAGAGCTCTCATCCTCACAGAGAAGCTCTCTCTCTCCCTCTTCAACATCTCAGAGAAATACAATATCAGTGTGGACGTAGCCCAAACCTTGGGGTGAACCACGATACATCTTGTGTTATTTACTTTCTTGCAGATTCACGATCGGATTTACGTTGTCCCAAGACCCCTCTGGTTTTGTGCATCAACAATATATACATGTCATATTGTGATTTTGAAGCACTGATGAACCAACAATATCAAAGTGTGTATACTTGAGCCACTATTAATTTCAACAAACAATATTACCTATACTAAACGAATGAGAGAGTAAGCTAAGCCTCACAGTGGACTAGCAATAATGTGGTTCAATTTCGCTTTTGGTGAGAATCGAACCTAAGACCTCTTACTTACAAATGAAAAGAAATACCACTAGACCGTAGTACTAAGTGGCACTATTAATTAACTAGTAGGAACACATTGTATACCCTTTCTTGGTTGACTGGAAAATCTTGCGACACCGCACAATACCGTATGTATCACTTATTCCCTCGGACATACATACATCACGTAAGATCTACTCCAACTCTTGGAGTAAAACTCAAATTTTAGGTTCTAAATTTACTCCAACTTGCTCCAACCCTTAGGGCAAATATGAGTTTTAACCCAAAACTCATTTATAGGACAAATTTAGTCTAGGATTCCCCTTGGGTTAGTGAGGTTGGCCCACCATTTATGTGTATTTTTTTTTTTGTTTTATATTTATAAATTCATTAAATTGAATGGCTAAGATCTAATATGATCAAATCCAACAGTAAAAAAAAGATATACCTGTTCAGATTTAAATCCAACTTAAACTAATTAAAAACAATTATTTTATGTGTTTCATATTCTTTTATAGTGTTCTATGAGTTTCATGGTGTCGGTTTAGGATAGTCAACATAATTTCTTTTTAAAGTGACTTTAAGAAAAAAATTGTTCTAAATTCATTCTTTAATAATATCGGGCTAAAATTTAACCTATAAGGATTGGAGAAGAAAAATTGTTTCTGGATTAAAATCTAAATTTTCTAGGTTAAAATTTTTAGATTTTAACCCTAAGGTTGAAGATGGTCTAAGAGAAACAAGCCAACTTGAAGCACAATGGTTGGCAGCAACTCGTTTTTCCCTTTTGCAAGTTGAGCTTGATAGGGTCTATAGAGTGACGAATGACTAGAGATTAAATAAGTTGTCATACTCTCAGCTTTAGATCGTAAGACCATCTCCAACCGAAGGGTCAAAAAGGCCGAAAATAAACCGAAAATCATCTACAACCGAGAGCTAGGCCAGAGGGCTCGTGGGCCCCACGGAATCTGAAATGGCCAAAGGGCTGGCCACAAGCAATCAGCTAGCCAGCCTGGTTTGGCTAGAGGGCTAAGTATTCATGTCGGTTATAACCGACAGGAATGCTTAAACAAAAATTTGAATCCCCGGCTAGCTAACTAGCCGTTGGATTCAATTTTTTTTATAGGTTTTTTGGGCCATTTTTTTTTTAATTCTTAAAAATTCAATTTTTTTCCCTATAAATACCTACACCATTCATTAAATTTAAGTTCTAATTTTTTTGGTTTTTTGGGCCAGTTACCGTAGTATTTTTAAATATAAGTTGTAGTTTTTAAATTTAAGTTGTTGTAGTTTTTAAATTTAAATAATAAATTATGTTTGGCCCTATGACCTTTTGTTTCTAGGTTGGAGACGGTTTTTTGTGACAGGGCTAAAACAAGCCCTATGGCCCTTTGACCCTCGATTGGAGACGAAGGCAAATATGGCCATGTATTGTTCATTAAAATATTAATATCTTGGAGGGCCAGATGGCTAAAACGAGCCCTCTGACCAGACCTCGGTTGGAGATGGCCTAAGATACGTATCAATTACGATAAGATTAATAAACATATCCACGATCTTATATGATTAATTCAATAGATTGTATGTTTTTTTTTTTAATAAACAATATTATTTACATAAAAATTATCACCAACACATAAGATTGTCTACAGTGAGTCTACCCTTCCACCAATCCCCGCCCCTTCCTTCACCCACAAAATAAATAAATAAATGAAAAAGTAACCACACAACTACAAGTTTAGTTTGTTAAAAAAAAAAAAATATTACGAGTTTAGTTCGAAACTGTTATTGACATTTTAAAAAATGGTGAATTGCCAATTTAGTCCCTGAATTATCACCTTAGTGAAAATTATGTCCCTAAACTATTTTTTCAGACAAATTAGTCCTTAAATTATAAAAATTTACCAATTACATCCCTAATATTATATTCAAAGCTACTATATTCAATTTTCTGTCAATTTAAGTCACGTTACTTGCATGTGATACACATTAGAGGGTAGATTAGTAGTTTTCCATAAAGAAATAGTGTATGGAGTTAACTTTGGAAGGTAAATTGGTAGTTTTTCATAAGAAATAGTGTAAGTTAACTTTGGAGGGTAAATTAGATGTTAGATTCGCAACCTATATGAAATGTGAAGGGCTTATAAGCGAGAAAATGACGGTATTACACTTTAAAGTGTGTCAAGTGACTTAAGTTGAAGAAAAATTGGACAAAATAGCTTTGAATACAATAGTAGGGATGAAATTAGCAATTTTTAATGAATTTAGGGACTTAATTTACCGAAAAAATAATTCAGAGACCTAATTTTCACTAAGGTAATAGTTCAGCGACTAAATCGGCACTTCACCCTTTAAAAAAATCATCCTTCAACTTGCACATTTTTTAAAGCACCGATGACAAATCTCTTCATTTATAGTAATTTAGGTGTCATTTCACTTCCGGTCCGTTTGCCATTAACTACTGTAATTTTGAAACGCAAATTCATATTATATCCTTCAAACAAGAGAATGTTTGGGTCGTGTGTCACTTAACCACTCATGCCTTAAATCACTCTTTGTAGTAAAAGTAAACTACACGAGTTAAATCGTGAAAATTAAAACTATGTGGACTAAAATGCAGCTTGACCCAAACCACAGGGATCAAAATCGTTAATTGGCCTAACTTTATAGGAACCTTAAAATTTGTGGATAGTACCGAAAGGTATCAATGAAAGTGTTGTACTCACATGCACCTTTTATAAAAGTTGATCAAGACCGGTCTCCATGAAGAACTAACATCAAATCATAACCCAGAAAATGGCGATAAAAAGTATAATTATGTGGGATATTAATCAAACAAGACGGATATTCAAGCCAGATATTTCAAATTCCAATTCGAAAACACAGAATCCAGAAAAAACAAACTAATTAAAAAGAAGAAAATAAATAAAGAAAAAGAAAAGACCGGGTTTGTCAACCATAGAAATCGAAAGACAAGAATGCCTAGAATCAAGGACTCGAACTAGCCAGGATTTACCTTCTCCTATCAAAAACATATAGAGGAGAAGCTCAACCCTAATTTCTAGCCATGGATGTTGTCACTGCTTTGGTTCCTCGGTGGGCTTGGGCGCTGCTTCTTTAATCTCATCAGCCCCATCGTCCTGAAACAAAAGCATGTACAATTCAAAATGAGTATTTGTAATATCGAACAAGAACAGGTAGATAGAAGGGAGAGGATCAACATGATCCATATGAATACCTGCATGTCAGAGGTCCACAGGGTGAGGTTATCACGGAGAAGTTGCATTATCAAAGTGCTGTCCTTGTATGACTCCTCTCCGAGAGTGTCCAACTCTGCGATCGCCTCATCAAAAGCCTGGTGGAAGTCGCAGAATCAAATGCAAAGTTAAAAACAATGTATAAGTTTCTAAATCTTTATGCGTATTCAACATGGTTGTATAATCAAAAGCCAATTCACCTGTTTGGCGAGACTGCAAGCGCGGTCAGGAGAGTTCAGAATCTCATAGTAAAACACAGAGAAGTTGAGAGCCAACCCCAGGCGGATTGGATGTGTTGGCGCCAGTTCGGCATTGGCAATGTCCTAAAAACACAAAGCATCCAATTTACAATCAAAGCAATAACCAATACATCACTTATAATCGAAGGTACAAGCATTCAATCCATATTTGTATGCACTCAATTCGATCTATTTGTTCATCGTAACTAACCAGAATGTCTACCAATCCAATCCATTAAAGATGTTGCATACAAAATGATCAGGTGAGATTAATACACAAATTGGTATTTACAAAAACAATTAGATAAATCTGCACGAAATTCGATCCATTCGTTCCATCTGAACCAACCATAAGTTTAATTTTATGACAAGATTATGCATAAGATTGACAGAGCGTGAAATTAATTATATTCGAAAATGAAACCCTAACTCAAAAAAATTGGGAAAAGCTGAGCCAATTTGATACCTGAGCGGCCTTGTAGGCGGAGAGGGTGCTTTCGGCGGCCTCCTTGCGCTCAGCGCCGGTCTTGAACTCGGCAAGATAACGGTGGTAATCGCCCTTCATCTTGAGATAAAAGACCTTGGAGTCGCCGGCGCAGGCGGAGGGGATGAGCCTGGAGTCGAGGAGCTTGAGAATGCCGTCGCAGATGTTGGAGAGCTCGGTCTCGATCTTGGATCGGTAGTCGCGGATCAAGGCGACGTGGTCGTCGTTGCCGCGGCTCTCCTCCTTCTGCTCGATGGAGGAGATGATGCGCCAGGAGGCACGGCGGGCGCCGATGACGTTCTTGTAGGCGACGGAGAGGAGGTTGCGCTCCTCGACGGTGAGCTCCTCTTTGTCGGCGGAGGCGGAGACCTTCTCGACGAACTCGACCATCTCCTCGTAGCGCTCGGCTTGCTCGGCGAGCTTGGCCATGTAGACGTTCTCTTCGCGGGGGGAGGGGGTGGTTGCCGCCATTGTTGGTTCGAGCTTCGGAGGTCGGCGAAGGATTGGATCTGGAGATCTGAGAGGGACTCTGATTTTTGGTTTGGGGAAGGAGAGGAGAGATTTGAGGTTTGAGGAGAAAGCGTGGGGTGTTATTTTTGGGGTAGTGGAGCGATAATTGCGTTGGGAGAAGGAGACATGTGGGCCGTTCGATTTTTTTTGTCGAAGTGGGCCGTTGGATTGGCACTGGCCTTGTTTGGCAATTGGCTGGCAACGCACGGGTTTTTTCTTTTTAATAAATATTTTTGTTAAATAATAACACGGGATTTTGATTTTTGAACTGGAAAAGAGTGCGCTTTTTAATTTTGAATGGCAGTGGGCAGAAGCTGGCTTTTGATTTCAAATATTTCCCCGAATTCTATTTGGATTCTCTAATAAGGGAAGTCGATAATTTCTTTGGTAGGCCCTGGTCTTGATGTTTTTGGGTCCGGCCCAACAATAAAGTCTGAAATTGAAAATGGTATTACATTTTGCCCTCTTAAGTTTGGAATCAATTACAACCCCATACAACATCTTTAAAACATTTTAATCACGTACATTTGCTTATGTTTCATTTCAATTTCACACATCCATCATCATTTTTGTTAGTTTCTCTGTTATCTGCCTATATGGACGTCATTACTCACACAATATATGTGTCACGTGGATAAAAAATATAAAACTCATTTTAAAAAAGGGAACTTTAACGAAAAGCACCCGGTACTGTTCACTTTAACGAAAAACCACATTTTTACACTAAAAAGTCAATACTGGTACTATTCACTTTACTCTTTATTTTGTCCTTATCATTAAAACTCAAAGTTTTCAAACCCTTTTCATTAGTTTTCCTTTTAAAAAAAGTGTGGTAATATTATTTTAAAACTTTAAAACAAAAATAAAATCTAAAACCCCAGACCGCAACCCCCACCCATTCCTTCCTTCCCGTCGACATCGCACTGCCTCAACCAGGCTCAGTGGTCCCTCGAGTACCAGGTGCGATGTCAACGGGGAAGGAAGGGATGGGTCCGTGCTGCGATCTGGGCTAATTGTGTTTTAGGATTTTTTTCTTTTAAAAACAAACTAATTTTATTTTAACCACTCTTTTTCTTTAAAACGAGATTTTTTATTTTTTATTCATCCATGTGTCACATATGTTGTGAGACTCTGATGTCCACATAGGCAGATAACAGAAAAACTAATAGAAATTGTGACAGATGTACGAAATTGAAATGAAACATAAGCAAAGGTATGTGATTGAAATGTTTTAAAGATGTTGCATGAGATTGCAATTGACGCCAAACCTGAGGAGGTAAAATGTAATTTACCCAATTGAAAAACTTGAAATTTGGATGAGGAAAATAAATTTGGAATTTTAACAAAAGCCAGAATTTTTAATTTGACATGTACCAATTTTCTTGTTTAGATTCATAATCATAGAAATTTAGAATTTTTGTGTGGAAAAAAAAACTTGGAATTTGGGACCTCCAATTCCCAAGTTGAAATTCCATGTAAATATGTGTCATTTTCAATTTTCTATGAATGAGAGTGTAGAAATAACAAATTCCGTATTTAAATTTCATTGTTCTTTTAGGTTAACCAAATAGAGTATTAATTTTTCTTTTTAGTCAATTTTAATCTTAATAAGACGTACTCCAACCCTTGGAGTAAAACTAAAATTTTAGGTTTTAAACCTATCGTAACTTGCTCCAAACCTTAGGTCAAATATGAGTTTTAACCAATAACTCATTTTTGGGCAAATTTAGCTCAGAATTTCCCCCGGATTAGTGGGTTGACCCACCATACATATGTATTTTTTTAGTTTTATATTTATAAATTCATTGAATCCAATGGTTAAGATCTAATATGATCAAATCCAACAGTTATAGAAAAATCTAACAGTCCAAATTTAAATCTAACAGCTAAAATAATTATAAAAAAAAAAAAAAAATCTTTCATGTTTTTCGTATTCTTTTATTGTGTTCCACAAGTTTCATGGTGTAGGTATAGTTATTTTTCAATTTTTATCGAAATCTAAATATTTTTGGGTCAAAATGTTCCTAAATTCATTCTTAATAATCTCGGGCTAAAAATTTAACCCGAAAGGGTTGTAGCAAAAAAAACTGTTTATGGGTTAAAACCTAAATTTTTGAGGTTAAAAATTTTAGGTTTTAACCAAGGGTTGGAAATGGTCTAAGTTGTCTATTCTTTTCTTTTTGAGAAGTAAAAATTTCTTCAACCTTGAAATATTTTAGCAATAATCAGTAGAGTAGCTGTTTCAAGTTCGATTGACTTAGATGAAGAGTTTGATATACAGCTACTATGGGTGGCCCAGTGGCTTAATTGTATTAAGTTCTCTCATATTTTTAGAAAGACTGATGATTTTCTTGCTAAATCATTATGTTGCATCGAATTGTATTTGGCTTAATTTTATCCCTCCTTGTACGAGAAATGCATTACACCTTGATGGCGTACAGTCTAAAGAGAACGAGACTGTTAAAACCAATTGACGATAGTACTATTAAAAAAATAAAAAAAAAACCAAAAAAAAAAAAACCAAAACCAATTGACGCTTAATTTTATCCCTCCTTGTAAGTTCATTACCAAGACAACAAAATTACAAGAGAGAGGCCCAGTTACAATATCCACACAACACAAAAGTGGACCTCTAAAGTAAAACAAAAAACCCAAAACAAAGTTCTAGGCCCAACACCAAAAAAAATGAAACAAACCTTAGAGCATGTTTGGTATTCTACTTGAATACAACTTTTTAAACTCAAAAACAATTTTCAAGTTTTAGGCTTTAAAAACTTGTTTGGTAGGACTATTTTCAAAAATTGAACTTAAGACTAACTTAAAAATATAGTCTATTATCTAAAAACACAAAAAGTGAGTTTTTAGAGTTTTTAAACTTAAACTCACTCATTTCTTTTCTCTCCCTCCTCCCCTTTCACTCAAAATCTATCTCTCTTTTCTTCTTTCTCTCTCCCCCTTCTCTTTTTTTTTTAACCTTTTTCGTCTCTCCTTCAATCCGCTCTCTTCATTCTCTCGATTATTTCTCTCATTCATCTTCCTCTCTATCTCCTCCGATCTTCTCACTTCTTTCTCTTTCCTCCAATCATCTCTTACTTTCTTTCCTCCTCTCTCCTCTTTCTCTCTCGACCCCTTTTTTATGGATCTTTTTGTCCAATTTTAGTTGTAAGATTTAAAAACTTTAAATCACATACCAAACAAGTTTTTGAGTCTTAAAGAAAATTGTTTTCAAGAAAAATTCTTAAGATGAAGAAACACTTACATCCTCCAAAGAGCACCATCAAAATATCCACCATAAATTGAAAGAAACACGCAAGAAGAACCAACCCGTAAGTGCATGTGCCAACGAAGGCAAAGAGAAGGAAAGAGGTGGTGTGAACACCCGAGCCGAAGCTCTACACACCTTCTAGGGAGATTGTGAAAAATTGTGTTGAATATTTGTGTGTGCAGATCCGGACGATATCGATGAAGGATTGATTGTATGAAGAAGGGTATGAAGCATATTGATCATAGAGGTAGAGGGAATGAGAGATTTGGCTCAAATGACAGTGAAATAAGAGGAAAGCATGGGTGATGGATGAGACCTATCCAGCCAATTAGAGGAAAAAAACAAGTTGATGGAGAAAGAAAAAGAAGAAAAAAGAAGAAAAAAGAAACGAATGACTGCCACCGATCCTAGACAGAGCTAGGATCGGCGGCTTCAAAATTAAGGATGAACGGAAAAATAGTCACCAACCAGTAAGAAACACTCGCATGAAGAGAGAAAGGCTCTCATAAAACGGGAGATACCCACTTAATCCAAATGCTTTTAGGTTGTTAAACACTGGTTGATAAATGAAATTGTTATACCTTGTTAACATTTGTACTGGTTGATCTATGAACTTTTTATCTAACATTTTTTTTCACTTTTTAAAAAGGGGTTTTATCATAATGGTCCCTAAAATTGACATTCACCATTAAGCTGGTTCCTGAAATTGAAAATCAGTCAATGTAGTCCCTGAAAATAGTTGTGGCAAATCAATGTTGTCATTCCATCACAATTTTGTTAAAAATTATGTTAAGTACTGATGTGACACGTAAATTGGCCCCATAAGTCCCTTTTTCTCACAAATGGTCCTTGAAATGGACCCACGACATCAAAATGGTCCTTGAAATTGACCCGCAACATCAAAATTGTCCCTGAAATTGAAAATTGGTCAATGTTGTCCACCAAGTAAGTGTCTCAAATCAATGTAGCTATTCCATCACAATTCTGTCAAAAATTATATTATGTCCTGATATGACACATAATGGGTCACAAAGTTTAATTAAATTAAAAAAAATCACAATTAGGCTTAATAATTTAATAGTTAATAAAAAAATTGTCAACCCATAAACCCAGTCGTACAATCACCTCCGATTCTAGTCCACATTTCTCTACCTCATTTGCTCTCTATTCTCTAAAAAAAATCTCAATACACCTATCTTTACACACTTCGACACCCTTTACCGAATTGAATATGGATCGAGATCACATTTGGTGACGACTTGGCCCATTAACAACGACTACTAGGATATCACCGTTAACATTTAGGCAATCAACATCCTCACAACCTTAATATTGGAGAGCTTGTTCGGCGCTTCCCTGGTGGTCTGGTGATACAAAGAACGACGAGGTCTGCCTTAAGATAATGAGGTTATAACCGAGGTGCATCCATTGTTGGTTGAAAACTATTTCCACCCCCTCTTAGGCCTTATTTAAGCCTTGTGCCTTTGAGAATTTATGGAAGGGATCTCTCTTCGGAGTAGGTTCTACTATAAGAACAAAAAAATTTCATTGTGCAAAAAGGTATTTAGACAACTTTTTTTAATTAATTATTAAACTCACATTAGCACATAACAATTTTTTTATATAGAATTGTGGCAAAAAGATCATATTGATTTGCGATACCTATTTTCAAGGGCTACATTGATTGTTTTTCAATTTCAGGGACTATATTGATGGTGTGGATCAATTTCAGGGACCATCTTGATGGCGTGTGTCAATTTCAATTTGTGATCCAAACCCGTAAATCTTGTGGGGCCTATTTTTGTGCCACATTAGCACTTAACGGAATTTTTAACAGAATTGTGACGGAAGGACCACATTGATTTGCGACACCTATTTTCAGGGACTACATTGATTGATTTTTAATTTCAGGGACAATCTTGATGGTGAAGGTCAATTTCAGGGACTATTTGTGATAAAAATCTTTTTTTTTTTAAACCAACATTGTTGTATATGTACACTCAAATTTAAAAAGACGTTTTGATATAGGTGTCTTGTTTTTAATTACTTAAACTAAACATCTATTTCTTTTAAAATTTTGATTAAACATTCTCCTATAAATTTAGGGATTATTAATTTCATTTCACATTACTTCCTTTTTGGAAAATTATTTCGTTTTCTTTTCATTATTATTGTGCATTTACAATTTTAAAAATTGTCATTAGTTTTATAAATTTATGAAAATCTGAAATCTTCCAATACTCATCTACAACACTGGTGTTTTATCTTGACTCATAAAATGTACCTAAAAGACAACTTGCAATTTAGAAAAAAAGAAAAAGACAACTTGCAATTTAGAAAAAAAGAAAAAGACAACTTGCAATTTAGAAAAAAGAAAAAGACAACTTGCAAAAGTTTTTTCTGTAAACAATTGGCAAATACATGATACACATATATAAAATGTAGATACAAACAATCAAATAGAAAGTTACTAAAACATACATATTGGTACATTTAAAATAAACGTACCTAAAATCCATTGGTACGCTTCGATTTAACATGGGTACATTTTAATTCAGCATGGGTACATTTTAATTCCGCTTTTTTGTAAAAGTAGCTTTTAAAAGTAACATTCAAGTTGATTTTAAAAGCTGGTGACTAAAAGTCATTGTTTTTAAGATAAGCAAGATATTTTATTTTTACCTAATACTTTTTTGTGCTTATCTTCAAAATAAGGCAGTTTTTTGTTATAAAAAAAAACACCAAACGGGACCTCAACACGATGGAGAACGAAGATATAAATACGTTTAAGACCAATAGTCTTGTTCTCCTAGACCCCGTGGATAAAGAAAAATGTGGTTGCTCACCGTTTGATCTTAATTTAATAGCAGATGCATTTAACTTTTGTTGTTGTATTTTCTACTCCAACATTAAATTAAGATCGAACCTTGAGTGACCACAATTTTCTTAGGCCGTGGAGTCTAATAGAATGAGACTCTAAAACCAATTGAAGATCGTACTTAAAAAAAAAAAGGCGTATAAAGATCGCGATAGTGTAAATTTTTTACAGATTAAATGAAAATTATATCAATTTGTTTGATTATGCAAAGGTGAGTGACTTTTAATGTATGCCATAATTGTTCATGGATGACTTTCAATGCATATGGTCTAATATCTTAGTTGATCGAATGTTGGGTTTCCACCAACGCATCATGAGTTTGAAATTTCTCCTCCTTTAATGTAATAGTTTCGAATCCTTCATATACGACCTTATATAATACTTGCATTCCCTGTTAAGAAGATGAGCTAATAATAAAATAATAATAATATGAAAGTGTTGTGTTTGGAGTTTTGATTTTTGGATATGAACAACTTAGGCGGTGGCGATTTTAGAACCGACTCAAAAAACAAAAGAAAAAAGTTCCAACCATGGAACATCAAGTTCAAGCTAGGTATGAATGTGCATATAGTCGTATAAACGTGCTTCAAGTGTCACTGCCAACCGACCTAACTGGCCAAACTAGATAGTTACACCATATTTAACGTATTTCCTAGTTTTGCTAAAAGCCAGAAGAGAAGTTTGCCCTAAATATCAGCCCATATTTAAATGTATACATAGGGCAAATGTTGTGTGCACAATTTCTTTAATCCAAGGGCTTCTCGTAGCCCATTGAAAAAAGTGAAAAGTCTAAATATGCCCCCTGGTTTAATGACGCAAGTTTGTGCTCAAAAGTCCTCTCTTTTTATCTCTTTATTTATCAAAGGTGTCAGACATTCTACGACGAATGAATACGAACAGCAATGGACTGCATAATATTGGAGAAAAGCAAAATACAAATGCTGTATGAAGCCTGCAATGTCGTCTTTTCGGATCCGAAAGCACTCCCAACTTTCCGACAAATCCAATGGCTGAAAAATCTCCTTGGTATGATTCTTCGCTTGTTAGGATCACTTTGTTTTTATATGAAAAACTAGAGCTTAAAATTGTATCAAATGCAGGCACATTTGAAGCCATAGATTTCGGAATCGATGAATTTGGTTCGGGTAGATCTCCATCTTCGAGTCCAAGGAGCGGCAAGGGATTGGTTTCTGGGCAAGGCATCTCCCAAATCACTTACATTCATGTTCATGAATGTGACCATTTCTCTGTAAGCGAATAATTTACATACTCTTGTCCGACTATTTGATATATTATGTATTTTGACAGTCTTATAACATAACATAAAATTCTGACAAGTAAGAAGAACGTTACGAGCAGATAGGCGTGTTTTGCTTCCCGGCTGGCGCTACGCTTCCCCTTCATGATCACCCTGGAATGACAGTCTTTACCAAACTCCTCTACGGTTCTATTTATGTTAAATCTTACGATTGGATCAAAGTGGAAACTTCTTCTAGCTTCAGAACATGTAAGATCCAATAATATTCATAAATTCAATATTTTTCATTTCATTATTTTTTGTTGGGATTTTATTGAAAAAACAAAGTGGAAATTGTGGTTAAAATTGATTAATCTGTGGGTGCATGCAGTTGGATTGGCAGGCAAGGTTTTTGATGGAGTTATAAGCTCACCATGTGAGACTCGTGTATTATTTCCAAGAAGTGGCGGGAACATCCATTCTTTTACTGCAGTAACTCCCTGTGCTATCTTGGATGTATTGACGCCACCTTACTCCGACGACCATGGCAGGCCTTCTACTTACTTCTTCGACTTCCCTATTCCATCTCTTCCTGGTAATTTGTAATTACCATTTACCACCACTGATTTATTCAGTTCTAAATTTCATACAGGGATTTTTTTACACTGATCTAGAGTATCGGGTATTTTGAATATTTTAATTATTAGGTCTTTGATTAAAATCTAACGATTAAAAACCAAAGTATTATATATTCCAGAGTATCACAGAATTTTTATTTCATATAAATAGTCATGGCTAATCTGTTACTCTGTCCAATTTATGGAGCAGCAGGCTATGCAGTGCTTGAGGAAAGGGACATGCCCGAAGATCTGTTTGTTGCTGGAGCGCCATATCTTGGCCCTCCTATTCAAGCGTGTGATGACCGTTGTTGACTTCCTGACTTTTGACTTTGTATTTGGGAGTGCATCTAGTTTTTGAACTATGTATAGTTGCATACGTGAGTGAACAGTTGATCAAAGTAGTGTGTTCACTTTATAAGACTTAAATTGCTAATCTGCTTTTCTATATGTTAGTGCATCTAGTTTTTGAAATATGTATAGTTGCATACATGAGTGAACAGTTGAATGTAGTTTGTTCACTTTATGGGACTTAAATTGCTAATCTTCTTTTCTATATGTTAGTGCATCTAGTTTTTGAAATATGTATAGTTGCATACATGAGAGAACAGTTGATCAATGTAGTTTGTTCACTTTATGGGACGTAAATTGCTAATCTTCTTTTCTATATGTTTGTGCATCTAGTTTTTGAAATATGTATAGTTGCATTCGTGAGTGAACAGTTGATCAAAGTGTTCACTTTACAGAACTCAAATTGCAAAATCTTCTTTTCTATATGTTAGAATAGTTTAAAATTTCGTTGTTTCCGAATAGAAGTACATGTATAAGCTGAATACTAATGAAGAATTTTCTTAATTTGCATGAACATGAACAATTAGTGAGCATTCGCATTGTCATTAACAACTAAAAATAGTCTTGAATTAAGATTGAAGTATGTGCATTAGAGGAGAAAACAGAAAAATTTAAACCCACCCCTTTTAGGCCAAGTATAAGAATTTAGAGCATCTTCGATGCACTGGAAAGTTTAGACGTACAATTTTATATGAAATATATATGTGTATGTTGATGCACAAAATTGAGTGGACCTTGAGTCAACGTAAAGTGTGGTGAAGTGACCTACGTGATGGTGCTTATGTCATTATGTAGAGATAATATGTAAAGAGATAAGGGTAAATTAGACACAAATGTACATGGTTCGCCTTAAGTGGGGTACATCCACATGGTTAGAGGAGTTTTCATTAATAATGTAGTGTGTACATAATACAATGGTACGTATAAGCATACGTGAAGGACTAAGCCTGGATTATGGGTCCATTGATCCAAGTGAGCTTAATTGTGGGAGAGGAGTCTCCATTTATAGGTGAGGAGAGTCTCTCATCTTTGTTTGTGATCGATGTGAGACTCTAGGAACGTTGTTGTATTGTTGCCATGCGTCCTTGAGCAAGTGGGCTCCAAGTTGGAGGAATGGAGAGCTCATTTGTTTGAGGTTGGCTCGTGTGCTTCGGCATTGTGCCTCAACAGGGACCCTTTGAAGGGGTCACGAGGCTTCTTAGTTGATTGGTACTTGGTGATTTCAGGATCGATATTATATGGTACAAACAACATCCAAACTGCTGAGAGGTGGAGCTAATGCCAACAGAGAAAAATATTATTTATCCAAGAAAGATATTTGAGTTGTTAGTCTAATAATCTTAAATGCACTTATTAAAGCTGTCAAAACTCGAGAGTGTCTTTTATCTCTAATATTTTCTCCCCATGCAAGACTCAATTTTTAAAATTAAATATAAAAATATATGTATAAGATATTGTTAACAAAAACTCAAATCTACTACATTTTTTAGACTTAAAAAACAAATGCTTGTTTAAAGATGCTTCTTAGAAAGCAATTATTCTAAAAACGCAACTATTACAAGCACTACGAAACATGATCATAAGAAATTTTTGTAATCAGAAAACACTAAATTTAAGTATTGTTCAAAATAAGCCCTTTAAGTATAGCTTTAAATTTGAGTATTTGCATATATGTAGCGCCGGTTCTGAGATTTTGAAGGTCCTATGTGAGACTTAAATGGAATCTCTTATATGGTCTAAATTTTGGTTGTTATATTTTCTTTTTTTTTTGTTTCTTTTGTATAAACTGATATAAATGCAAAAGAAAATAAATAAAAATGAAGCATGTGTGGTGGCTATGTACCTATTTGCATTTTCTATGTTTTTGGGTTCGAAACTCTTTACTTTTATAAAAAGCAAGGTGTGTGGCGATGTACCTATCATATCACCGTACAAATATCATAATCAGAACCATTCATACTCTTTATTATCAACTAGTTAAACAAATCATTGGCTATGACATTTGTACCATCTTATAATGAACTGTTAGTTTTCATTGCATTTTTTCTCATGCCCTAAAGTGAGGATGATTCTAACCCCCACCCGGTTGATTACCGTGAGATCAGTTAAAAATTCAAAATTCGAGTCTTAAATCAATTAAACCAAATAAATCTAGCAGTAATCAATGGGGGTGATGTCACAGCCCGTCCCGAAGGTACTTTTAGCGGGGATGTGAATTGACGGGATTACCCTTGACGATTACTAAGGTATGTGTGTGTGACATATTATTAGTCTAAATACATACATTCCTAAACTTTTGGAAAATAATTTAAGTTGGATTAAAAATTGGTTTGTAAATTGTGTGGTTAGGGAATGAAGTTGGACTTGTTTTGGATGGACCACACACTCACACACGGGACAACCCTCTCCTTCCCCGTGCTCTCTCTCTCTCCTCTCCGTTTCAGTCTCTCTCTCTCTCTCCCTCTCGAAAACGTACGGACAAAGCACCAAACCTTCAAAACGTCGCGGATCGACGCCAAAAAGGTAAGGTTCTTCATCCTTTCGACCTCTTGAGTTGAATGGTACCATTTTTAGAACTTAGAACCCTCGAAATCACGTTGAAAACTCGAGGTCCGATTTGAGTACTGTTCATGCATACGTGATGTGTTGATTTTCAGGGAATTCTAAGCTTACAGTGAGCTTAGTGAGGTCCTAAGGAAGCTCGGAGTGCTTAGTTTGAAGGTTTTGGATGTCGGGATCGTTGAGTTCGAAGTTGGCCGGTTTTCTTGGAATTTCTCCTGTGAGATTTCGTAGTTTTTAGAGCCTTAAAGTAGTGTAACGTGATTCTACATGCTTAGGGCTTCATTTTGATATAAAATGCGTGAAAAATGATTGAGAAATGACGGAGAACAAGGAGATTGAAAAATCTCCAGTTTTCCGACGACCGGCGAACCAGTTCGGCGACTGGAGGTAGGGGATGATGCGCGTGGGGGCGCGTGCGGCCTCAGAAAATTTTTCTGAAAATACGTCGATGTCCGTGACGTCGAGTAGGTCACTGTGGTATATTCATATACCCAAATTGAGCATCGTATGAGAAGTTATTAAGAATTGTTGGTTATGTGCTTTAAATAACGTTTTTATAGTTATTTCGCATCCAAGGGCGTCATGGGGGTTACGACCCTTCGACTTATCAGTGAGTGGGCAGTATTTTCTGCATTTACCTATATACTATTGATTTTTCCCAGAAATTGAATTTAAATGAAAGTATGTTTTTAAAATGCCATGCATACATATATATGAAATATATGAATTAGTAATTGATGCATATATATGTTAAATGGTGCTGTGGACGCACATGTGAGTATCAGGTGAGTTTTATGTTGTTCATGTGATTTATTGATGGTATGAATTATGTTGAAAGCTCAAACCTGCACCCCTGGTGTTAGTGCTTATATTATTCACCTCGCACCACACGCTCACCTTGGATCCAAGTAGGTGCATGTCGTACAAACCATGAGAGGGTTCCGACATGTCGTATAGACCATGAGAGGGTTCCGACTGATAGGTGACTTTAGATTATGTGCACAGATAATTGATGAGAGAAGCACTAGAGCGTATTATTACACCATTCTTATCGTACAGACTACTTCAGGTAGTTCCGATTTATGTGCAGAGTAGTGCCGTACAGGTCACCGTGGTGACTCCGGTTTGGTTGGGATATTGAGCTATAGAATTAACCGTACAGGACCAACTGCAGGGTCTCCGGTTGATTCCTTATTTCACCTGTTATACTGATGCATCATTATTCTGTTTTTGACATTTATAGCATGGTATACTTTCTGGTTTTGATAAAGATTGATGATTTGAGTTATATGAAAAGTTATATGCTATTATGCTATTTTCTGGGAAAGTATACAGGTTTTACAGCGAGGGGTTAGAAATGTTTTAAATGAAAGGTTTTCGAAAAGTTTTGTTTTACTGACCCACTCAACTTTGTTTTGCGCCCCTTCAGGTTCTAGTTAGCAGTTGGTGGTTGACGAGGACTTGCACGGCGTTCTGACAGACTCCCCTAATGTAGGACTCACATGCGGGTGTTGTAATTTAGTTATAGTCTTACTTGACTGCACCTAGTGCTTAAGCTCTGTTTATGTGTGTGCTCACACTTTAACTCACTCTAGCATGCTAGTTGGTTATTATTGCTAGTAGTTGGTTTTTTATTCCTTCGTAATTCCCTTATCTTTTGCTTCCGCACCGCACTTATGGTTACGTCACGCTCACGTGATGGCCAGCACGCCTTGATTCTAGGATCGGGGTGTGTCAGGTGAGCATCACTTGCAGACCTCCACTTTAGTGGTGTGAGAAAATTTGTACTATAATTTTCTTTTTGATGATATATGGATGACTAAATGATCTTCAAATGAAATGAAAATTGGATGACCATTAAACGGTAACCAAAATAATAAATGAATGATATGTATTCGATTAAATGATCATATAAGGAAAGGTTTTTTTTTAAGATTATATCTTCTGTTGTAAAATCGACGGTGGGTGCAGTGGAATAAATGAAACAAAACACAAAATTTACGAGGTTCCTCTACAGTCAGTGTGACTGGAGTACGTCCTCGGGGCAGCAGTGGTGCTTTCATTATAATCTGAAATAATAAGAGTACAAAGATAACTCTCTCTATTATCTCCTCTCCTGTTCCTCTATTTTCTCTCTTCCTCTTCCTTCCTTTCTTTTCTTTCTTTCTTTTCCTTCATTTCTCTCCCGTGAACCTCTCTCTACTTATCTCCTTGTAATGCTCTATTTGTAGAGCAAACATTATGAAAGCAAACAAAAAGTTCACTATTTAACTTGTGAACCTTTACTATATACATGTGGGCAAACATACCCATTGTTTTACAACACTCCCCCTTGGATGCCCACATAAGTCTTCAATTAACTTGTTAAAATCTTGATCTGTTTTGGATGCTCCCCCTGATGAGTATCTCCCCCTGATCTTAAAATCATTTAGGCTGATCGTTGATCATTCTGCTTCAGTCTCTTAGTAAGAAGAGTTACCGAAAGAGATGTTTTACTTGTTGTTAACTTTCCGCAGGCTTTTTCTTGAACTGGGTTGTAGGACTTTCTGCTAGACTTGCATCGAAGATCTGAATTTACTCATTTTATCTGGAGCGGAATTTGATTCAAGGGTGGTGGACATTTGATCTTGAATCGGACTTGTGATTTCTTCAAGGACCTTCGAAGCTTGATCTTGAATGAAATTGGACCATGAGGAGTTTCACGTGACAAGTGATCTTCGGCTTAGTTGGGGATGAATCAACACGTGTTCATTGCACTTGTCTCCACATGCTTCAATGTATCATTTTCACTTTCCTTACTAGCTCCCCTGGCTTAAGTAGTATTTTCCCTGGTTTTCCCCCATGCATGTGTGGCATCTTCTCTTGTAGGATTTGTCCCCTGATGCAGGAGTGGAATGCAAACCCTTGCATTTGAATGGTTCATCACTTCTTGGTGACTGGGGACCCAGCTCCAACAACAGTTGAAGATGACTACTCGAGAGCAATACTAGGTAAGCAATCAGGAAAGGTTCCAGGCAGTCGGTTCCTTACCGGGAGTTTGAGTGGAGGTTTCGACATATTGCTTTCTTTATCCTTGTCTTTGCAGACAAGAACAAGGATAAAGGAAAGGACAGGGAAATTGCATGATATGAGATAATCTTGCTCTGGTCCCTGAAGATATGAGATAATCTTGCTCTAGTGTGACTTATTTGAAGAGGTATTCTCGGAGAGGAAGAAAACTGAGTATTTCGAGATGCTATGTTGAAGATGCATTCTCGGAAATGAGGAATAGTTAGGTATTCTTGCAGAGTTGCGGGTCTGCCTTGTTATGAAGAACAGAGGTCGACATATATAGAGATTTTCCAATAGCAAGTGGTGGTGCTGTGCTTTTACTCTTGTCAGCAACTGTGGTGTAAATAGAACAGTAAGATTTACGCGTTTTCAACTTTGTCAGAGATCTTTGACAAAGTTGCACGCGATATCCGAAAAAGCTGAGATTGCGTCTGAAAAATGACAACGAACTTTATTCAGGAAAATCTGGCTTTTGAAATTCGGAGAGCCGTGCACCTTCGATCTTTGAACAAGTGGCTCTGTTGCCTCTTCTTTTATAGAGACATCAATTGTGTTCAAGAGTATGCTCAGAAAGTTGCTGCCTGAGAAATTTCCCCCTTCTTGCTCTTCTGAAATTTTATTTGATCTCATTTTTCCTTCATCATTTCTGAAAAATGACTTGCCCATCTAACATTTGCTTAGATTTGAGTCTTAGGAGTGATACAGACGAGCAGCATCAAGATAATATATGGCGCCCGTCCTTCTTATCTTCTAATGGTCCTCTTACGGTTGGGGACTCTGTGATGAAAAATAACATAACCGCTACTGTGGTAGCTAGGAATCTTCTCACTTCAAAGGATAACAGGATCCTTTCAAAACGTTCTGATGAGTTGGCCGTTCAAAACTCATTGGCTCTCAGTGTTCAGTGTGCTGGCTCTGTTTCCAATATGGGTCAACGCCTACTTGCTCAAACTCGCCAAGTTGAATCATTGATGGCGGAGGTGGCAAGTCTTAAACAAGAGATCAGAGGGCTCAAGCACGAGAATAGAGTGTTACACGTGCTTGCAAATAATTACTGGACGAGCATGAAAAGAAAGCTCGACCAACTGCAGGAATCTGAAAGTCAGATTCAAAGTGATCACCAGAGGTTCGTTGCTAGATTCCGAAAGCAACTGATGTCTTCCTCTTCTGGTGTTTTGCCAAGTACTGGGGTGCCACATGATCAATCTCCAGTGCCTCCCCCTTCTGGGGTACTTCCGAGTACTGAGGCTTCACATGAGCAACCTTTGTGAAGGCTCTATCCTGTTTGTTTGTTTTAACTCATGTGTATGTACATATCTGTAATTTCTTAGAGATATTAATAGATAAGCTTTATTTCATTCAATGTATTGTGTCAAATACAATAAAGCATATACTTCACTAAGATATGGTACTTCTAGACCAAATATTAATTTATCTTTACCCTCACGAAGATAAATGATTATTCTTAGTGTCTTCATCATTTGAGTATTCAACTCATAATCTTCAATCCATATGGTTCTTTTAATATCATAACATCATGGATAATATTCGTGTTGGTAGATTGTTCGATCTGCAGCTCGAGACAATAATTCTCTCAACACTTTATAATCTTTCTTGACTTTTCAGGAGTCTCAATTTAATATCATCAACTCTTCAGGAGTTCTAATTTAATGTCATTGACTCTTGCAAGAGATTTTAGTATGTTGCAACAATATCATAATGATAGTACTCACTAAGGCAATTTATACCATCCATTGGTATTGAGTACATATTTTATGCTTGAACCAGGAGCCTCTCCTGAGCACTTCCCTAGGGATCCTAGGGATCCCGCAATCTTGTCCGTTCATCGTATATCGTGCGGTCAGAAATTATTTAAAATTAAAATTTTAAAATTCAAATATGAATAGTACCTAACGAAAACTGACCGCACGATATAAAATGAACGGACAAGATTGCGGGATCCCTAGGATCCCTAGGGAAGTGCTCAGGAGAGGCTCCTGGTTCTTTATGATTTACCCTTCGGGGGCTTACTTCAAGCAATTTGAATCCTTCAGGGATTTTCTACACTTCATGACACATTTTCCTTTGGAATTTATACAGAGCTATTTGCTCCCATGTATACTTGAGGGATTTACTTATGGAGATATGATGTGGGCGACTCATAACCCTTTATATATAATTCTTCATTCATATAAACTCGTTTACAAGAGTATAATTAGTAACCTTGTGTCATATTATGTAAGTGTATTTCACTATATTACAAATGCCCAATGTAGCCTCCTTGATTCAACATCTTTTGGCTATTTGTATTGTATTCAAATATATAGGTCCATTTTTCCACGTTCTTACAAAATTGTAATGGAATTATCTTTCTCCATTTTGGCCAATAATTTTCCTTTTGTCGATGAACAAAAGAACGTGACTCAATATTAACACAGCTCATTGATGAATTTAGTAGCTACTTGTAAAAACCAAAATTACCATTGGTTATCATCAATTTGTGATCTCATATTCTCATGTGCATGCGCATGCATAAAAGTTTTCATTTCTTTGGATATCCATTGCCTCTTCAAGGGCATTACACTATCTCTTCCAGGATAGTCATAGTTTAGAGAATGCAGATCATAACCTCTTCTTGAGCGTTATAGAGCTTGAATTTTAATCTCCACTTCCAAGAGTTGAGTCATTTAGAACCTATACGTCAATCATGCTTCATGCATGAGACATCATCATTCCCATGTCTGCGGATTGTCCTTTCTGGGACGTGTATCCATGCGGCGACTGTCATGCTTCTGGTATGCAACAGTTATGCTTCAGGAATGTAATAGTCAGTAGTGCCATATTCTTCTTCTTTCGAATAACTTAACCCTTTGAGTCTAAAAGTCTGCCACGCTTCAGGCGTGCAACAGATAAATCATTTACTGTCTCATTATTTGTCCAACAGGGACATCAATTCTTGTAGGCACTTTCATTGCATCATTCAATTATTCCTATTTCATTTTCTCATTGATTGCTTCGTGAATCAAAATAAAACAAATTCTCTTCGTTCTTCTGGAACAGTCTTTTCTTATCATTCTTCTGGAATGATATTTTCTCATCGTTCTTCTGGAACAATGTTATTTTCTCCCCTAATGACGGGAAAACTGTCTTGTCAAAATGACAGTCCGCAAACCACGCGGTAAACATATCCCCAGTCAAGGATTCCAAATATTGAATGATAGATGGTGTTCAACATCAATGCCTAATCCACGATGATGCCTCATTTCAGTACGTTGTGGCAGTGCAAATAGGCATATAAATAACACAACCAAAAACTCGTAAATGTATAATGTTTGGCTGGTTCCCAAACCCGAGTTGTACTGAGAAGTATTGATGGTTGGTAACATGTCTCAACCGAATTAATAATGCATCATGTAAAGTTTACATGTCCCCATGTAGAAAACTGGCAATTTCGTTTTCATGAGCAGAGCATTGGTAATCAATTTCACCCACTTAATAAATGCTTTTGCTAAACCATTTTGAGTATGGACATGAGGAACTTCTGGTCCTTATTTAATAGTATGTGAACTAAGACTCTTATGTCTTTTATTACAATTAAGTTGAGGCACTGTGGCACTTAAAACTTACGATACTCATCAAGGAATTTCATGTCCTGATCTTCAAGATCAAGGGACTTCATGCCTGATCCTTTTGCATGATGGAACTTCAGGTCCAATCATTTTTATATGATGATGATCAAGAAACTGCAGATTCTGATCTGATCAAGGAACTTCAGGTCCTATATATACTCATTGTAACAAAAGATAAGTTCAATACATAGATTAAAGCAATAGACGGTAATTCCAACCATAATGAATAAATTGCATTTAAGTAAATAAAGCTTGTGACAAGGGCTTTAATTTAGAATCATCAAAACTTAAAGCAATAGGCGGTAAAACCGTCCATGGTAAATAAATT
The DNA here is from genome assembly GCA_035220775.1 of Malus fusca. Lineage (NCBI taxonomy): Eukaryota > Viridiplantae > Streptophyta > Magnoliopsida > Rosales > Rosaceae > Malus > Malus fusca. The sequence goes on along the minus strand of CM069073.1, from coordinate 42,915,413 downwards.
GCTTTAAAGTAAATAAAGGTTGTGACAAGGGCTTTGATTCAGCACCATTCACATAAATATCAAAGCTTTAAAGCAAAGGGTAATAATTCTACCCACTGTAAATAAATTGCTTTAAATAAATAGAACTTGTGACATGAGATTTAAACCAACACCATGCACATAAATATCAAAGCTTTAAAGTAAAGGGTAATAATTCTACCCACTGTAAATAAATTGCTTTAAATAAATAGAACCTGTGACATGGGCTTCAAACCAACATCATGCACATAAATATGCCAAAACAGAAAATGCAATGATTAAGTCTTCATCTTTTGCTTTTTCTTTTTCTTGGTCTGCCACTTCTTTTGTTTGATTCCTTTTATTTTTATTTTTATTTCACAGTTCTGAAGTCATTTTGGTTACTCAGTAAATAATAGTAACAATAAGTTCCAATTGGTGTTCCTCCTCCGGTGAGTTTCGAAAAAGTCGAAACAGTTCCCATAAGTTTTTGAGTCAAGAGTGTCTGCAACTTATGAGAAGATCAAACCGTTAGATTTAGTTCAAATTTTAGTATGATATGGATAAGAGGATACCAAACAACTTTCGTCAAGAAACAATTTCGATTTGAGCTACAAAAATGGAGTTGTAGTACTCATAAGGTGGCTGTCCAGTTTTATGCGGAAATTGGAAACTGGTTTGGTATTTCAAACATCTGAGACGATCGCACCGTTAAAGTTTTCTGAAATTTTGATATGTTGTAGATATTGAGCGGACGAACAACTTTTAAGAAGAAAGCATTTCAATCCGAGGTCCGCAAGTTGGAGTTTCGAGGCTGTTTATATGGCTGTCAAATTCTCTACGAATTTTGAGTCTGTACTCTTTTGCTTCTGCAAAAGATGATATACAATCATACAACAATATATATAGTTGCTTCAAGAAAATCAATTGTACTGAGATTTGAAGATGAAATGAAAAGATTTTCTTATCTGTGAGATTCCAGGAGACAAAGGTGAACAAGATTTGTGACGTTGTGCTTTCCACTGACACGAGAGCTTTCTCGTGCTGATAACGTGTTGTAAAATCGACGGTGGGTGCAGTGGAATAAATGAAACAAAACACAAAATTTACGAGGTTCCTCTACAGTCAGTGTGACTGGAGTACGTCCCCGGGCAGCAGTGGTGCTTTCATTATAATCTGAAATAATAAGAGTACAAAGATAACTCTCTCTATTATCTCCTCTCTTGTTCCTCTCTTTTCTCTGTTCCTCTTCCTTCCTTTCTTTTCTTTCTTTCTTTTCCTTCATTTCTCTCCCGTGAACCTCTCTCTACTTATCTCCTTGTAATGCTCTATTTGTAGAGCAAACATTATGAAAGCAAACAAAAAGTTCACTATTTAACTTGTGAACCTTTACTATATACATGTGAGCAAACATACCCATTGTTTTACAACATCTTCATATTTTTAAGAATTTTAATTTATTATGATATTCCTAATTATAGATTTATTAGCAAAAGTTATCCTTGATAATGAAAGAAATTATATATATATATATATATATATATATTAAAAAAGAAAAAAATAATGCAGCTCAAATAGACCCAGAATGGCTACGCCTCACATGCCCAATAGGGAGTCAAACCCGTGCATAATTAAATGGAAGTACCAGTACTTAACAACTTCGCTAAGACAACATTATGAATTATGTTCACAATTTTTTCTATATGTAGTATCTTATAAAGGTTACAAAAATTTAGGGCCCTTAAAAATTTGGGACCATGTCCGGTCGCACGCCCCTCACTCCTTAGGGCTGACCCACAAAAATAGATGAATAATAAACACATAAATACAAATGAGATGTGAAAAGTTAAGAAGTGTGAAAATAAATACACTAAAAATATGAGTTTTGCATGGGAGATGGCACATGTCGGCATGCTGGATATCTAAAAGAGGGGCAACCGGGACATTTCATGTCCAAGTTAGCCAAGGTTGATTAAACCAGTCCAAAATATTCAGGGGGGAGGGGCTTTGCCGCTTTGGGTTGGGGACAGGTAACTGGAAGAGTTTCCAGCACCTTCTCAAGCATGGGGCAGAGAGAGAGCAGGAGATAATTGATCGAAAAGTCCAAAACATCTTTACTTAATTCCCACTCGATTGCCGGCATAAACTGTGTGGCCACTAATCCCTTGTCTTCTCCCTTAAAATACTTTTTTAATGATTATACTCACTCTCCCACCAACCATCTTTCCAACTTGTTTTCTCTCCCAAACCCTCTTAAAATAATTAAACAAAAAATTAATTGGCAATTTCCGTTTTGTATGACATGGAGAGGTATGAGATTTTGAAGGATATTGGGTCTGGAAATTTTGGGGTGGCCAGGCTGGTCAGAGACAGGATCACCGGAGAACTCTATGCTGTTAAGTTCATTGAGAGAGGCAACAAGGTCTATCCTTTTTCTTTTAAATCATTATTTTTTTCTTTTTTTTTTCCTTCTGATTTATGGAATTTTTTGGAATTTTTCTGGGTACTGGGTTTTGAGTTTTAATCCATTTCATTGGCTTGGAGATGAAGATAGGTGAACATGTGCAGAGGGAAATTATGAACCACAGAGCACTGAAGCATCCCAATATTGTTCTCTTCAAAGAGGTCTGTCATCATAAGTTTATGTAAATATACATAAATATCCAATTTTCTTTTTTTAATAAATAGAATACATTCTTTTGGTGGGTGTATGGTTTTTACTTTGATTTTGTTTTGTTTTCATTTGAGAATGAATTTGCTGTGTAAACATATAGCATGTCTTTCTACTTAAATATGCTCATGTGGTGCATTTCTAACCCCTCATCAAACTTTATGTGACCCATCTATTCATCACTATGCCTAAATCATTTGGATTTTGGAAAGTTCCTCACTCAAACATACCCTTAGTGTTCTTCGATTGATAGGATTTGAAGGTTGTTGAAAGTTGAAGGTAATGCCAAAACTAACCATGCAGAAAGGAATCCAATTGAAAGTTGAAGGTAAAGCCAAAACTAACCAGACAATGGTAAGTTTAACCACTGGATTGAAAGTCTCATCAAAGTCCAAACCTTCTTCTGTAAGTACCTTTTGCAACTGAGCGTGCCTTGTGCCTTGTGATGAACTCTGCCCGAAAAGCCTTGCGGTTACTCATCCCATTGCTCAGGACCGAGAGAGATCTTGCAGTTTATCATTTTCTAGCTCTGATCAACTTGCACAGAACAGGACAGAGGGCTTGCATTCTCCTCAATTTCTTTATCTTAGAAACAATAACATGAGAGTCCTTTAACAATCAGTTTTAGTTATTTAGTTAATGACAGCTCATTAACGGAGGTGTATATATTGTGTCTGAAACATATTGGACGATCACAACTCATTCTGTTTTCTCAATAAGAAAGTACATTCACTTGCAATTCTCTCAATTCTTGAAGCTTCAGTAATGGCCTACCTAAGAGTTTTAGGGCCTTTTTCTTGCAGGTCCTGCTGACGCCATCTCATTTAGCCATAGTAATGGAGTATGCTGCCGGGGGAGAACTTTATGCGAGAATATGCAAGGCTGGAAAATTTAGTGAGGACGAGGTAAAGTAATTAACTAATTACTGAGTGGGTGACAATTTCATGCAAAATATTTGTAGTTTGGAACTTGGGATCTTCAGAATGTCCCCTGAAAATGCAAAACATCTAGATTTTCTTTTACTTAAAAGTGGGAAAATGAGGTCCGTTATCTTTTTTTTTTTTAAATTTCCTGAAGCATTTACTTAAACGATCAGTTATAATCGAAATAAAATTTACATCTTATTCAATTTTTTTGTTGTTGTTTTGCATCAGGCGAGGTATTTCTACCAACAATTGATATCAGGAGTTAGTTACTGTCATTCAATGGTATCTAAATCGGAATTCTTCTGTTAATATGTTATACTGCTGTTTCTTTCTCGTACAATATTTGCTAGTGTTCATGTTCTTTGGTAGTGTTTGATTGTAGTAAGGAAATAATTCATTTCTGGCAGCAAATCTGTCATAGAGACCTTAAGCTTGAAAATACACTCTTAGATGGCAGCACAGCACCCCGAGTAAAAATATGTGATTTTGGACACTCAAAGGTATTCCACAAACCCTAGAGTACGGATCCACAGGAGGGATTCGGTTTAGTGAGACTTAGTGTAATTTATTCTTTCACCATGTTTTATAGTCAGCATTGCATTCTCGGCCAAAATCTGCTGTAGGAACCCCAGCTTATATCGCACCTGAGGTCCTTTCGACAAAACAATATGATGGAAAGGTAAGTCCATTTCAAGTGCCATTTCATTGACACTGGAGCTTGTAATTACGTTAAGTAAGTTTTTTATCTAATCTTATAGAAATTATAGATTGCAGATGTTTGGTCTTCTGGAGTTGCCTTATATGTGATGTTAGTTGGAGCATACCCCTTCGAAGATCCTAAAGACCCTATAAACATCAAAAAAATTATTGGGGTTAGTCGCACTACGACCTTTTTCACCATGGAAATGTAACTGAAATTAAACATTGCATATATCACAACTGGCTAATTCTTTTCTGAGTTGTAGTTAATATACTACATGTATGTCTTATGGCAGCGAATCCTTACTGTACGCTACTCAATTCCAGATACTGTCCGAGTTTCCAAGGAATGTAAAGATCTCTTATCTAAAATATTCGTGGCAAACCCCGAAAAGGTAATTTAGCTCTTACTTCGGTGCTGAAACTACTAGATAACGATTTGGTTATAGTTGAAATTTTAAGTTCACTTTAGCATTCTCATCGTGGTCACTACTTATCATTTTGCAGCGAATAACAGTTCCGGAAATTAAAAGCCACCCGTGGTTCTTAAAGAACTTAGCTGTGGAAATGATGGAAGAAGGAAGCTGGCAGTGCTACGATGTAAATACTCCAGCCCAGAGCATAGACGAAGTTCTAACAATAATACAAGAGGCAAAAAAAACGTTAGAGGTCCCGAATACTGCTGATAGGCCTCGTCCTCGAAGCAGTGGCAGCAGCAGGAGCAGGAGCATGAATCTTTGACGATTTGTTTGCTGGTGTTAAAGATATTGAAACTTGGAAGTGGTGTTTTTGCATTCACAAATCTTACTTGTGAATTTGGGCCCTTAATGTATGTCGCATTTTGGGTTACTGTTAGTTTGTGCCCAGAGAATGATACTTCCAACCCAAGGTTTGGGGTAGACATATTTCTGACGGATTAGATTGGAACCAGAACAACACAAATTCCAATTTATTTCTAAATTATCTTCCACTTTATTCCTAAGTTAACATAAATTCCTTTTTTCGGAAAAGTTGAAAATTTTCCGATGGAATCAGCTGGAGTTGGAATTTTCCATCCAACTCACGCCTATAGTTTACGTTTAGCATGACTGCTTACATAGAACAGGTTTCATCGTGTGACGTTCTGTTTTAATAATACAATTAAAGTTTTTTGTTTTAATAACACAATTAAAGTCTTTCTCCGTATAATATTATATTTTATTAGGTTAGGACGTCACATTCATTCCACGCAAATCGTTTTCGTCACCAGTGAGTCCTGACTGTAATTTTATCTTTTGCTTCTTCTTAAAATCTTTAATCAAGAAACAAATAAAAAGAGTCATATTTTCAAACCGGGCCCATAATTCAATATCCAATCTTTCATTAATGCACTTCTCATAAATGTATTTTTCTTTCGAATTATAAAACGTTTGTGTCAAATGAGATTTTTGAAATGCTAATAACAATTTTTTTTTTCTTTTTTTATCGTTTGATTCTTTGTTGAATTATTTAATTTAACTTTTAACAAAACGAAAAAAGCAAAGGTAAGGAAAATGGGACACGGAAACTAATCTTACACTTGAAAAACCATCATTTTATATACTTTTTATCCTTCAATAAAGAAATATCCAAAATCACTTTTTTTAGTACATTAATATTTTTACACTAAGGAGAGGGGGAGTTCGACTAAGCCATACAATGAGCAACCTAATTTGGTATTGAATTCGCCATTCACGAAATTCGGACCTAAAATGACACACCCCGACCGAGATCAAGGCATGCTGGCCGTCACGTGAGAGTAACGTAGCCATGTGCACAGTACGGAAACGAAAAAGATAAGAAATATACGAATAATCAAAAAACCAAATTACTAGAGTGCACTACTAAACATGGAGTGATAGGAGTTAGTTACAACAGTAAACACTCTTATTCAGAGCATAAAAGTCTAGGTGCAGTCCAGTATGACAAGTACTAGTTATACAGTACCAGGAATGTCCTACTATTATTTAGATAAGTCAGAACTGCCGACGTCCTCAAGCCACCAACAACAAACTTACTTAAAACATGGAGGGGCGCAAAACAAAAAACGTGAGTGGGCAAAAACAAATGTTTTACAAAATTATTTCATTTATCAACATATCTAACCCCTCGTTGTAAAACATGTATAATTTTTCCCAGAACCAAGATATAAGCATATATATATATATATGAAATCATATCAATTCAATTCATGCTTCACATAATCATATTCAAATGTATGCCATGCCAATATATAACAGAGTAAGCAATTCAGGTAAGAATAAATTCATAGAAATATGACATGCTAGTCGGAACCCCTAAGGTAATCTGTACGGCTGATTTCATAGCTCAAAGTTACTCTAGCCGGAGTCAAATTAATGACATATACGGCAACATACTGCACATAAGTCGGAACCACTAAAAAGGGGTATGTACGACAAGATTGGGTGTAATATAATTATGCTCAATTTTACTCTCTCATAATAGCCGGGCGATAAATTGCTAGTCACCTACGAGTCGGAAACATAAATAAGATATGTACGACAAGACTGTGCACTTAAGTTGGATCCAATATGAGCATATAGTGCGGGAGGTGACATAAATAAACAGGTATGTACTTCATATCTCTGGCTAAATCACAATCACCCTAGGTGCAGTTTTATGAGCTCAACATTATTCAATCACATATCACATCATCGATGATTCACATAACCAAACATAACTTACTTGAACTTACCTGTGCGTCCACAACACCACATTTATATATATATGCAACCATGAAATGCATATTCAGAATATAAAAACAATTGGCATATTATTTCAAAGCATACTTTCCTTAAAAATGCATTTCTAGGAAATATATCAAGTATATAAATATATACTGAAAACAAAAGCCCACTCACTGGTATGTCGACGGGTCGTAACCCCCGAGTCGCTCGTCCTCAGGATAAGTCTCACCTATATGTGAATTAACTATAAAAACGTTATTTTAAAGCACATAGACAAAACTAGCTAATAACTTCTCATACAAAGCTCAATTTTGGTATTTGAATATACCAACGCGACCTACACAACCTCACGAACATCGTGATATTTTTAGATAAATTTTTCTATGGCTCACACGCCCCAACGCGCCGGGGAGGGCATGGCCTCACGCGCATCATCTTCAACCTCCAGACGCCGGAACAGTGTCACCGTCGCCGGATTCTGGGCAGACCTGCAACTGCCTATTTCTCGCTCGTTTTTGCACCATTTTTCACGCAATTTATACCAAAATGAAGCTCTTAACTTGTAGAACACAATCATACTAATTTAAAGTTCTAAAAGTCACGGGATCTCACCGGAGAATTCCAAGAAAAACCGGCCAAACTTCGTCCACACGATCCCGACATCCAAAACCTTCAAACGAAGCACTCCGAGCTTCCTTAGGACCTCACTAAGCTTCCTACAAGCTTCAAATTCCAAAAAACATCCATAATTACGTGTGTATGAACAATGCACAAATCGGGGGTTATGAAAAACTAGGGTTTTCGAAGGTATCCTTACCTGAAATGGGTACCAATCGACTCGTTTGAGCTTCACGGACACAATGGTGCCAACTTTGACCACGATCCGTGAAGTTTCAATGGTTTTGGGTGTTTTTCCGTACGAGTTCGAAGGAGAGAGAGAGATTGAAACCGAGAGAGAGTATAGGAGTGAGAGAGAGGGGTGATGTGGATGTGTGTGTGTGGTCTCATCTGTCCACCCACCAATCAAACCAATTATTATCCTTACATGCAATTGGGTCCAACATACTAGGGACTCATCAAATTGGTCCTTAAACCAAAATTTTGTCACACAACGCCACCAACGTTCAAGGGCAATTATGTCTTTTCACATCGCCCAAAATTAAATATTTGGGACGGGCTGTGACATAAAACCTCTCACTTCCAAGTGAAAGTGGCCTTTGCTAATTTATTTTATTTTATTTATGACGCATCTCTTGATTTATAAATACAATCTAAAATATGATCTATCGGCTAGGGATCTGCTGTCCCTAACTTTGTGTCTCCTACTATGTCTCTTTCTAATTATGTATTTAATTTAACTTCCAATTTAACACTGTAAAATGTTTAATAAGATTAAATAAATAAAAATTAAAAGTTAAAAAATTAAAACCAACAGCCACTCAATTTCTTCTTCTTTTTGTTGAAGATTAATTCATTATATTTTTTTATTGAAATTCATTCTAATAATTCTGAAACTTCATCTTCTTCGCCTGCAACCTCCATTCTTCAAAATTTTAATCATCAATTGAAACTAGCCACTCGCTTCATGACTTTTACAGTCTGATTTGAACCTCCTTCCTCACCATCAAACCCCAATCTCATCGGTGGTGCACTCTCAAAACCCCCCAACAGCACCATCGTCAGAGCCTCCATAGCCAAATCAACAACGAGATCTTCTCGTCCAGCCTAAAACAGACGGCACAACATCGTCTCGCCCTTCGCAGCCTCCATCTTGCTCGCCGGCTCTCGGTCGAGTTGTCCATGCGCAGCACCAAGAAGGAATTGAACCTGGCAAGGAAAAAGGGTTTAGCCTGTTTAGGAACCAAGGAAGAAGATGAATTGCTTGATTGATAATTAATGGGGTTCAACTTTTTGTTTCTTTATCCAACGTTCAAGTGCAGATATCAATAATAATTAATAGACTTTCAGACTATTGAAAAAAAAAAAAAAAAAAAAAAAAAGACTTTCAGACTTCTTGTTTTGGTTTTCAATTTTCTTTAATGAATCAATTTTTGTTTTTAAATAAATATGAAGAATAGTTGACGCTGTTAAATTGAGAGTTATTAAATGACATAATTAGAATGAGGGCCCTCTCAATCCCAAACAGTGTGTGGTGGCCTCTCAATCCCGATAAATTTTTAGGTATTTCCGTCATCCCACGTCACCATCACACTTGGTGTACCCATCAAATCAGGGGATGCCACATTTTCCATTAAAGTGCTTGTTTAATTGGTTTTCTTAAAAAATAAATCAGAAAGATTCTTTAATTAGAAACGTGGCATCCCCTGATTGGATGTGTACATCAAGTGTCCATGGTGATGTGCGGTGACGGGAACGCCTAAAAATTTCTCCTCAATCCCATGGCTTGTCAAGACATAATAATGATAAGTCTCACACCAACCCATTTTTCCAGTTGTCCCCCTAAACCCTCTAAAATCTTTGTCAGTGCCCGACCCCCCTCCAACCTCTTTTCAATTTAGTCCAAGTTGATGTCTCATGGTCTGGTTTGTCAAGTCTGTCAAATTACAACAACAAGAAGAGTGCAAATTTAGGGTTTAGGAATTCATTGGTGTAATAGTATGGAGAGGTATGAGATTGTTAAAGATATTGGGTCTGGGAATTTTGGGGTGGCAAGGCTGGTCAGAGACAAGCTCACCAGAGAACTCTATGCTGTCAAGTTCATTGAGAGAGGACACAAGGTTCTCTTCTTCAACTCCTATATTTTCCCTTTTTCTGCCTTCTCTTTTTTTTCTTCTCATCCTTTTAATTTTATATTGCCTTTTTAAAACTATTTAATTTCTTTGGTGATGCAGATAGATGAACACGTTCAAAGGGAAATCTTGAACCACAGATCACTCAAGCATCCGAATATCGTTCGATTCAAAGAGGTCGGTGGTAAAAAATTACATTCATTTTTAATTTTAAGAGAGTGAATTTGGCAAGTTCTGTTTCAATTTTGTACAAGTATCTGCTGGGGTTGGGTGGCTGAACACTGAACATGCTAAATTTGGTCTTTAATGTGCTTAACCTTGTATGGATGATCAGATGTGATGTTTTTATTTATTAAAACGTGGTATTTATACTCTGAAATGCACCAAGGGGATGGGGGATTGTTACAACTTTGAACCAGGGATCTTTCTTGCAGGTCCTTCTGACACCAACTCATCTAGCCATAGTTATGGAGTACGCGGCTGGGGGAGAACTCTTCGGGAGAATATGCAATGCTGGCAGATTTAGTGAGGATGAGGTAAAGTAGTATTGAAGGCTGGGAAAATTTCATTGGAAATGTATTTAACGTAGATTCTGAAATATGGGATCTCTGAGTGTCCCCTGAAATGGAATCCATCTCGATTTTTGTTGAGTTTCAGATAGGGAAAGTTAGGTCTGGAACATTTTTACATAAACAGTTCATAATATAACTAAACTTACAAAAAATTTCGATTTTCTTATTGATTTGTATCAGGCAAGGTTTTTCTTCCAGCAGTTGATATCAGGAGTTAGTTACTGTCATTCAATGGTATGTAATGCGGCACTTGTCTGTTAATGTGTCGTATACTGTTATTTCTTTCTCTTTTGATATTGGAAGTGTTGGTTTGTAGTAAGGAAATAATTCGTTTGTCACAGCAAATCTGTCATAGAGACCTTAAGCTTGAAAACACACTCTTAGACGGCAGTACAGCACCCCGTGTAAAAATATGTGATTTCGGATACTCAAAGGTAATCCACAAACCTTAGTATATGGATCTACATTAGGGATTTAAGTTAATTAGACTTTGATTAATTTGTTCACTTTGTTTTGTAGTCATTATTGCATTCTCAGCCTAAATCTACTGTAGGAACACCGGCTTATATAGCACCTGAAGTCCTATCTAAAAAACAATATGATGGAAAGGTAAGTCCACTTCTTGCGCCCTTGTGATCGACATTATAACTTGTTATAGCATCTTTCGATCTAATCTTAGATATTACAGATTGCAGATGTTTGGTCTTGTGGAGTCACCTTATATGTGATGATAGTTGGAGCATATCCCTTTGAAGATCCCAAAGACCCTAGAAACTTTACAAAAACAATTGGGGTAAGTGTTTTTCGCCAATAAAATGGAACAGAAGTTAAACATCGTATATATCAAAACTTGCTAATTCGTTCTTGAGTTGTCATTAACACAATATGTGTCGTTTGGCAGCGGATTCTTAGTGTGCAGTACTCAGTTCCAGATAATGTCCTTGTTTCAATTGAATGTAGACATCTCTTATCTCATATCTTTGTAGCAAACCCTGAAGAGGTAACGTAATTTTTAATTTGGTGCTGAAAGTACTACATGACTATTGATACTCTTATACTGTTAGCGAGCATGAAGAGTTTCCTTGAATTTTGTTTTTCCTTCATATTATTGCAAATATCTGGTTCTTGTTGCACATTTCTGTTTGAAATTGATCTGTTCGGCTCAGCCTTCTCACCGCGGTCTCTGCTTGATATCTCTCTGCAGAGAATAACTATCCCAGAAATCAAAAGCCACCCTTGGTTTCTAAAGAACTTACCTATGGAAATGATGGAAGGAGGAAGTTGGCAGTGCAACGATGTAAATAATCCGTGGCAAAGCGTTGAAGAAGTTCTGTCCATAATACAAGAGGCAAGGAAACCATTAAACGTCCCGAATGCCAGTAGGCATCTCATCGGAAGCAGCAGCATGGATGTTGATGATTTTGAAGCCTATGTTGAAGATTTTGAAACAAGTGGTGATTTTGTGTTGCCAAATATGAGTAATTAGAGTGTACATGCATTATCATACTTGTGAATTTGTGAGTATTGGGATCTTGTTAGACTTTTTGGACCTTCTTGTGATATGGTCTGATACATGGCCCTTGATTTATGTATCATTTTGGGTTTACTGTTGTTGTCAGGTTCTCTCTCTTCTTTTTCTTTTCTTTTTCTTTTAAAAAGCATCATAACTTTTCATGCATGACATGTTCACTTATATGTAGCCATAATTGGGGAGGAGTCAAAATCCGAATTTTTATTGCAGTTGTTTACTAACTATCTAGAACTAGAGTAAGAATGGTATTGATTCCAAATAAGTTGTTTACTAGTTTAATTATTTTATATGCTAATTGGTTAATGTTTGTTGAATTATAGCTAATGGACAAACTTGATATGATGTGAGGACACAATGGTTGAAAGTAACACAACTTTGCAATTTTTCTTTCAGATTACAAACCACGAGTCATTTTGAAAATTAGCAGTTAGGTCTTGCATATAGGGATCAAATGGATCTTTCCACAGTTGTATGCTCCATAAAACTTGTATTACTAAGTGAGATGTAATCATTGTAGCCGAACTTGAAACTTTGATGAGTTTTTATTCTCCCAAAATCAGAATACTACTAGAACTAGTTTTATGTGAGGATTTTTTTGTAGGAGTTTTCTCCTAGTGTATAATCCTTGGAGATTAAAAGAAACTAATATCTCCTGGTTCTAACTACAATAAAGTATGCCACTTAGTAGTACGGTATAATGATATTTCTCTTCATTTTAAGTGAGAAGTCTTAGGTTCGATTATCGCAAAAGAAGAATTTGAACTATATTATTGCTAGTCCATTGTGAGACTTAGTCCATTCCTCCATTCCAACAAAAACTAGTAGATAATATCATTTGTTCAAAAAAAAAAAAAAAAAAAAAAAAACAAGTACAATAAAGTCTAAATGGGAATGTATCTTATGAAGAGGAAAGCTTGGCTCCTTAAAATTGAAGAGGAGTTCCTCCTCAAAATACTTTGTGACCAGTTCACAAACTTTACTTTGTGACCAGTTCACAAACTTTGTGCTCATGATCGTAACCATTCATATTATAAATTACTATGCAAAGATCATCTCTACAAAAAATAAATTTAAAAGTAAGGTCATTTAGTCAAGCAATTATAGAAAATAGATAGACGATTCATAACTATTTTTATTGTATTTGACCATTTGTTTTTATACTATTCGATAATTAAAAGATATTTTATTTTATTAATTTTTGTAGAAATAAATTTTACAAAGTGATTTATAATAAAAACAATTTCGATTATAAATACGAAATTTTGTAAATTGGGAATAAATCATCTTGAAGACAAGGAACTCCACCTCACCATTGAGGTGCCAAGTTAAAGAAAAAGGAACGTATCTTACTAATTACAATAGTTTACAATTAATCCAATTGCTCCAAAATCGAAAGATGAAGTTCCTCATTTAGTCCAAACAAACACATAAATTAGGAGTGAGCACGGGCCGGGCCGGGCTAGGTAATGAAATTTTTTATTATGGAACCAGACCTAACCCGGCCCGTTTGAAACAGGCCGGGTCCACTTACTTTTTTTCTTCTTTAAGAACTGATTGTTGGGTCTATTTTCATTTTTTTATTAGAACAAAGTACATACTCTACTACCTGCATCATACATTTTTTGTTTCCATCTTCGAAATTCCTAGATCCAAAATTCCAAATAACACAAAAAATCCAAATTTCCAAGATCCAAAATTAGAACCGAGTACAGAGCCTACTGATTCTAAGATCCAAATTTTCGAAAGTTCAAGGTCCGAACATCAAAATAACATATAAGCTCCGTAATAACATCCAAAACAACAAAAAATAGCATCTGAGACATCCAAAGTCCAAAGATCAAACTAACATCCAAAATAACATAAAATGAAATCTGTAATAACATCCAAATTAACATCCGAAATGACTTCCAATATTCTAGTGATTTATGGTAGAAGGACGACACCCTTCCTTGTGACCTCTCTCTAACTACAATGGAGGAAGAAACATATGAGATCATTAGAAATGAGAGATTAGAAGCATATTACATAATCAATAACTGCATGAAATATATTACATGATAAGTATAACAAATTTCATAAACATAAAGAAAGCCAACAAACTTTTCATTATTGGCTTTACTCAATAATCTAGTCAGTTCCGATTCGGGGTTGAAAATCGAAACCAATAATGGATATCAAATAATCTTCACTATTGCTTTGACTTACAAGCATCAAGATTGCAGCTTCAATTACCAATTTTAGTCAAAAATCAATATCTTCAAAAAATTGTAACAAATTTAAATACGAAACAACTTAAAATCTACAATCTATAAGCAGATCCATAAAATTCAAAACCAATTGAAAAGTTTCAGCAAGTAATCAAATCACAGCATGCCATATAATGAATCAAAAAGCTTATGCAATCACAACCCCAAAAAACCTAAATTCCCAAATAAGAAACCCACATAATTCATAAATAAATTGAAAAACTTATGCAAAAACCCTAAGTTCCTAAATCAGAAACCTTAATTCATAAATTACCTAGGGATTTGCAGGATAATGGTGGTGTTCTCAATGGCGAGGATGGTGTGGTGGTGGCCAAAACTCGCGATTAGAAGGACCGGATGAGAGTCAAGAGACGATGCCACAATGGTGATGGTGGCTAGCTGTTATGATGTCGACACAACCGAGGTCGAGTCAGTCACTATGAGTCTTAGTGAGTTGAGTCGAGTAGGGGTGTGAAGGAGAACGAGAAAGTGGGGAGAGTCGATGGATGGAGATGGGCGCCTTATCGAGGTCTGAGATGATAGATGTGAGGAGATTCAGGGAGTGGGAAAGTATGAGTGCGATTGAGGTCTGAGGGACAGACTCTGCTATATGTTTTAATACAGAGATTTGATCAATGGACCAGGTTAAATCTCATATTTTTGAACGGTGGAAGCGGTCCGGGTTGGGGACCCGTTTCCTCAGCAGTTAGGACTCGCCCCGCCCTGCAATTAACGTGGACCCGTCCTGTTTCAAATTTAGAAAAACATCAGACCTAGCCCATACCCACCCCAAACCGCTTGGACCCGCCCTTACCTGCGGGTCCATGCCCTGTTTGCCTACCCCTAACATAAATAGTTCATAATCGGAATTTTTCTCAATTCGGATTTTTAAGATGATTTCCTGTCAAATTTAAAACAATCTGAAAATACGAGGAAATATTAACGTGTGCGACGGTTACAAATTAACCCAAATAATAACCGTGTTGGATTAAAAACTCAGCGGTGCTCATCCCCCCTTTCGTACTCAGAAAGTTTTCCAGCACCCAAATCTCGTGCCCCTCCCTCCCTATTTAAAATACACTCTCAAACACTCTGTCTAAGAGTAATCACTGTTTCCTTCGGCGGGTACGAAAGCTTAGTTTGGTAGACGAAGAGTTCATGATTTGCGCTTGCACTCGTAGATGCTCATAACAAGAAGTAATCTTCAATCTTTTCGTGATTTTACTAGGTATATTCTAAACTCGATTGTGTGTATGCAAATTTCTGTCATCTTCTCCTTTGACGAAAATGAACCTACAAAATAATAACACCTAAGATTAAGGCCAAAAGCCTCACGCGCCCACGATAAATGGAGGGGACTTTGGCCGAAGAATCTTCGATGCTAAAGTTAGAATTCTGAAAAGAATGTATTTTAGAGTTTGTGGGTAGCAAAAATGGCTTAACTTTTTAGTGGGAGAATATGACTATTTATAGGGGTGTGGCCGGCCATATTTGGAAATAGAGGCCGACCATATATGGTGAATTTGTGTGAATAATTGTAAGATGCTATGTGAAATAATATCTTACAATTAACATGGTAATTAATCCTAATTTAAATGGGTGCATTTTTGCTCACCCACACTAACTATAGGGTATGCTCACCACCCATTCCAATGTTTGCCATGTGTAATCCACACTAACTCTAGTTAAGCCTTTTATTTATTTATTTTTGCTTTAATTAATAGAAAAGAGAATCCTACTTTTATTTAATTCCATATATATCATTTCTTTTTAAGTATGTTATTAAAACTTAAAACTTACCTTTTTGAATACAGACAGTGGGTTCGGCTTTGGCCTTTCAGCCGACCCGCCAAACATTCGTCAAGTGATGAACTGACAGAACCGGAGCTTCTAAAGTTTAAAGCTTTATCTCCCTTGTGATTTCTCCCTATCACTCCTTACAAACAAACTCAACTAATTCCTTTTTTTTTTTTTGGAAACTCTACTAATTCCAATTTAAAAAACATAAACATAAACTTAAAACCCCAATGTCGATTACGCCTTCATAGTCGCTGTTTTCTGTAAACTTCCATGACTTGGATCTTTACTATTGTATGATCATGTAAAGAGTTTTTATCATAAATAGGATCTGTAACTAGTTGGAGATTATGGTAATCAAAATATGTAATCAAATTTTTATGGTAATTAAAATATGCGAGCTTGATCTTCCATTTGCATATGATTCTAACTTTATATGGATATACGAATTATATCAATTCACTTCGTCGTCAATATCCAACAAAATACAATTATTTGAGATGAAACTCATCAAAATAAAATTGTACAAAGCTAGTAGGATGAATATTCTCCACTTTAGAGGATGTCGTTCCAAAACAAAAAAAATCTCTAAATTCTATTACAACATGATCTAAGATGTTGATGGATTTGAAAAATTCAATTCAAGAGTGGTTCCCAGAGGTATTGGTTGAATGTTTTCCTGCAAATAAAAAAAAAGAAAAAAAAAAATTACTTATGAAACTAGAGAACAAAAATATAGTACACTATATATAGTACATTCAATGAAGGTACAAACCCGAGGACACATAAATGAGTAATTGGACATCATGGGACTTATAGCTTGAAATCCAAGTTGGTGATTTTGAATCTCTTGAACTGGCGGATTTTGAATCCCTTGAACACAAGGAACAATTGGAAATCCATAAGGAAAATGTGTGACTTGACTTACGGGTGCCATATTGAATTGGTTTTGACTTGACATTCCAATATGTCCCTAAATACCAATTCCAATTGATCCATCAGAAATAGATTAAAACAATGCTAATGAACAAAAATATAAATAAATAAATAAATAAATAAAACATTCATGACAAAAAATTGCTAAACTTTAAACCTGAGTTTGTGCATATCTTGTTGATGGTCCATTCATCTCATATGCATTTGAATTGGATTCTTTAAAAGCTATTAAACAAATAAAATAATAATTACATTGACAAATGCAAATTGTGAATCAAATAGTAAATAAAAAGCCAAATATGTGCTAACCTTTTCTCTTGTATGGACCTTTCTTTTTAGGTTGATTAGATTCCAAAGCACTCTTCATTCTACCTTTGCCCCGACCTTTGGACTTCTGAACTGTTGGATCTTGGATCTTAAGATTTTTCTCAGCTTCAGTCACATGCTTAACATAATTTACATCATTTATTCCATCATCTAACATAATTTACATCATTTATTCCATCATCTTGTTCTCCAAAATTGGCATGCTTATCCAATTTTTTCTCCAACTTTAACAACTCGGATTTCAAAAAACTACATTTTGGCTATTTTTGCACCTTTTACTATTATTCTTTGTGCTATATTAGATAGCTCGCTATACTGAACCAAGGAAGATGAGTCTAAATTACTCACAGTCGGTTCACCATAAGAATCAAATCCAATACCACATTTAGCATCCTTGCTCCATCTTTTCAAATAATAATTGGATGGTATACTTGACAAGTCTAAATCATTGTATAACTTTAGAGCATGTGCACAAAGAATCCCCTCAAACTCAAACTTTTTGCAACTGCACAATACTATTTGATTTGCAAGGTCATACATAAGTGTTCTATTAATTCCTCGTTTTCCTGAGTTCATTACTGTGTATGTACGTGTTTGCCCATCATCACTTTCTAATTTTAGTAGCCTCAAATTTAAAACTTTCTTAACCTCCTTGGAAACAATAAAAAATCTTACTTGTATACTGCTTTGTTGCTTCAATCTCCACATTCCAATCAGAATACAAACTACACCATTTCTGTTTAGTTGCATTTTCTGCTTGTCTTTCCTTTTCTTTTCGATCCGCTACTGCTTTATCATATTGGACGACGAACTCTTGCAGAAGGAGGTTTCGAGCAAAATACTTTTTCAAAAACTTGTTCATGCTTTCAATTCTTTGTGTTGTTGTCATACCTAAGAAAAAAAATGGAAAATGATCACAATATAGTGGAAAAAGAAACTTGTGTATAATATGTATAAAATAATATAATAGGAATTGGTCAAGAGTAATACCTGCACAAAAGTGGTCTCGACCATAAACTTGTGCCCATTTCTCACGTAATAGATATATCCCTTCTAGCCAATCATTTTCTCTCAATTCATAATCATCAAGTAACTTATTCCAACTTGATTCAAATTCTTCAACAGTCTCTGGATCATATATGCATCTTTTGAAATCATGTGTAAATGATTTAAACTCACTAAAAACATGATTCAAGTTCCTCGCAGCATTCTTATATATGTGCCACAAACAAAGTCGGTGGTGGCAATTAGGAAATACTTTACTAATCGTAGCAGCAATTAATTGGGCTTGATTTGTAAATATGGTTCCTGGTGCTTTTCCATCCATGGCTTGTAAAAAGGCCTTGAACAGCCACTCACATGCATATGTTGTCTCTCCATCTAGCAAACCACATTTGAAAAGTATGGTTTGACCATGATTATTGATACCAACTACTGGGGCACACACCATATTATATCTATTCATTTTGAATGTTGTATCAAAACACACAACATCACCAAATATAGTACAATCGCGCCTCAAATTTCCATCATAGAAAAAACAACCACATATTTCATTCTCCTTGTTTGTTCGAAGAGAATAGAAAAATGACTTGTGTTCAGTTTTCTTTTTCTTAAAATATTCAAGCAAACATTCTGAGTTACCCTTTTTAAGAACCCCGATGCGCTTTCTCATTATCAAATGGTTACAATCAGACTGAATAAAGTTTAGTTTTTTAGACCCTCCTGCTTAAAGGTTTTTTTTTTTACTCTTTCAGTACTTGCACAGTGCATCGTCGAAATGTGGCCTGGTCAGACTTAATTTCTCTGATTCCTTATCCTGGGATACATAATCAGATTTTTTGATACTTGACTGAGGTTACGGCGTCTAGCTTTATCAGCCAAGGTCGCCCTAGAATCCCATTATAAGAAGACAGGTCGCTTACTATCGTGAACATCTGTTTTGAGACAATTGACGGTGTTCTCATGTCAAGTGTAATTTTGCCGATGATAGTCGAGGTGTGTTTGTTGAATCTGGTGAGTACCTCCGCTCGGCGTATGATTGTGTTTTCCAAGCCTATATTTTGAATTACTGAGAGCTGAAGTAGGTTGACCGCACTTCAATTGTCAATCATCATTTTGTTGACTATAGCGTGGGCTAGTTAGACAGATACCACTAGTGCGTTGTCGTGTGGTCAGTCGAAATCTTCGGCATCTTGCTCGGTGAAGCCAACGATGGGTCCAGGTTGGGCATTGACTGCCTGGACCTGTGAGATTAGTAGAGCATGCTGGATCTTCCTCTTCTTGGGGTTGTTGGTGGTCCCCAAGTGCTCAGATTCAGCGAAGATGTCATTGATCTGGATTGTCTTAATCGACGGCTCTTCGTCGGATTCTGCGTTTCTTATAGGATGTGCAGTTGGTTTGTCCAAGTATCTGTCGACCTTGCCTTATTTCACCAACTTCTCTAGGTAGTTTTTCCAGGTGTAGCAATTGTCAGTTGTGTGACTGGGACCTCAATGGAATACGCAGTATTTGTTGTGGTCCAACTTGGAGGTATCTCCATTTGATTACTTCAGCAGCTTGAACCATAGTTCACTCTTGATGTCGCAGAGGATTTGGTGGATCGGGATCGAGAACTTAGAATAGTTCTTTGGCGTCGAGCCTCCTTTAGTTGGGGATCGGTCTCTGTGCTTGGTCTCCTGCCTGTTTTTGTTGTTGTACTGCTTCCTGTCCTCTTTTTTTGAGCTACTGCTGATTCTTTTTTAGGTTGCTCGGGTGCTTTGTCTGCTCGTCGAGCTTCGTCCCAAAGTGCATGCTTCTCTGCTAGAGCGAAATAGTCTACCAGAGTTAGATCTTCTTTCAAGATCAATTCTCCTGCTAAGAGTCATTTTTGGAAGACTGCACTAGCTATCGAGTTGTTGCATTCGACTATCTTTGCCTTCTTTGCTTTGAACATCTTCACATAGTCGTTGTACGACTCTTTTGGGTTTTTCTTGACGTTGAACAAGTGATCAGACTTCTTCGATAATGCTTTAGGTGTTTTTCCGGGTCTCCATCCCCTTTGAATGATGTGAAATACGGCATGATGAACTTGCGTGGAGGCTATACCTACTTGATCTCTTCCGTGAAGGGTGACCTGTTTATGTTGGTTATGTCCCGTCATAATGCCTCGTCGGTGACCTCGTTGCTTTGGAAATCGCGCAATCGATCAATCAGGAGCCTCTCAACTTCCTCCTGAATTTACCTTTGTTGGGGTAGCGGAGCTATCGACTACCCCCGGTCGTGACCTACTGGTCTAGGCTACTCTTTTATGTGTTTGGCTCGTCTATGCCGCGGCTGCGATGCATGTGGTATGTTCCTAGCTGGTGAGCGAGTTTCTCGCAGGCTGCCGGTTGAACTTAAGTCAGATTGAGTGACTGCTTATCTCAATCCATCGTGCTACCTACTTCGATGCGAGGTGGATGATGCTCATTGCAAGCCTTGTCGCGCATGAACACTTCACTTGGAAGGTTGCTTATGTTGATTATCGGAGTGTGGCCCCAACCGTGAATATTGTTCGTGGGCCTAACTTAGAGTGCACGCTCATCAGCTCGCTAAGACCAGAGTATACGTTATCTCGAGGGCCCAGTCGAGAGTGTACACTAGTAGAATGCTCGGTTTGTAACTGGTCGAGTGGCTGCTTACCAGGACGCTGCTGGAGAGGTTCGTCGTCTGCCCTTATCCTACTTCAGGACATTTCGTCTGGGGCACGCTGCATCTCGGTACGCTGCAAAAGTTGATTCACCAAGGTCGTATGTTGCGCAAGGACGCTTGTCAACTCTATGACTTGTCAAATATATGGAGAAATAAGGTGAAAATACCCTCGGTTCAATCATCGATCCAAAAATCTGAAGCCAAGACAATTGAACCAGTCTTGGATCGGTTTAGGCTACTAGAAGGCCACATGAGTGGGCCGGACTTCAGGTTGGACCGTGGAAGCAGGTCGGACTGTGGGGGCGGGCTAGGCCGCTAGAGAGAGTGGGCGTTGGGCTCCCCTCGGTGCGACTTGGGCCTGCGCGACGTCTTAGACCTATGGTTCTTGGGCCGCTGCTTTAGCAGCTGTGGCTGTAGCTTGGGCCTGCTTGCGCTCGGCCGTGCTAGGCTTCTTTGTGGCGCGGGCCTGGGCTCGTTGCTATAAGGTAGCATGGGTCTGGGCTTGCGGCTGCAAGGTGATGCTTTCTTGGGTCTTACTGTGAGGGCTGTCGTTGGCATAGCCATAGTGGTGCCCTGTGGGGGTGGTGCCTCTCCATTCATCGTCGTGTTGAGCCTCGTGGATCGTCGTGGTGGGGCTATGCCTTGATCTCCATCATTTGGTCCAAATCCTTGAACATATGAAGTTTCGTTCGTTGTGGTTTTTGTAATTCTAGTCATTGTACTTTGCTTTTACGTTTATTCAAATAACTTTATAAAAAAATTCTAGGAATAAGAACGTACGAAAAATCTACAAATGAACGAGAAACAAGAAACTTTGAATGCGAGAGTTTTCTTCGAGCGTGTGAATCAAACTCTCAATGAAAGTACCAATTTGTGGATGCAAATTTCTGCCATCTTCTCCTTTGATGAAAATGCACTTGCAAAATAATAACATACAAGATTAAGGCCAAAAGCCTCACGTGCCCACGATGAATGGGGGGTTTTGGCCGAAGAATCTCCGATGCCAAAGTTAGAATTCTGAAAAGAATGTGTTTTGGAGTTTGTGGGTATAAAAAATGGCTTAGCTTTTTAGTGGGAGAATATGACTATATATAGGGGTGTGACTGACCCTATTTGGAGAATAGAGGCCGGCCATATATGGTGAATTTGTGTGAATAATTGCAAGATGTTATGTGAAATAATATCTTGTAATTAACATGACAATTATTCCTAATTTAAATAGGAAAATTGGGAGCTACCTTTTGAATAAGGATTTGATGAGGAGTGATGAGAGAGATATGAATAAATACCATTTTGATCACCCTTGACTCTTCCTTAATTGAGCCGTTATTGTCCGTTGCATGCGCGTGGGAATCTCGATATGCCTCGAAAGTAATTTTGTTCTTTTTACCCAAAAGTTCACGTGTCACCTCGATAATTTATTTGATTATTTTTTACTCCACATATTGCATGGAGTTTATTTATATTAGTAATGTAGTGTTTCTATCTATTTATTTTGTTCAAAGAATATGGAAGGAGATTCGAACTAACTTTGACATTTGAGGATAAATGTTTACTATCACCGATGTCATAAGCATATATGCATGTGGATTTAGTTTTAACCAATGACCAAAATTAGGGACTTGACTTGACTGTCGTATATGTATTTACTCAATACATTTATTATTTAAAAATAATATTTGCAAAAATATAAAAGAGTATATAATTTCTGATCGTATCTGATATTAAATGATAAATATATTAACGTGATGTATTTATCATAATCTATCTCCAAAATTTTGTCTGACGGCAAATTGAGGGTAACCAAAAGGTGTCATGGGTCCTTCAAAAAAAAAATTATATTTTTTTGGGGTAAATGAATTAGGAGATTTATCGTGCGTCTTCAATTACTAAGAGACCCCCCCCCCACGTAGCATTGTCAACAAGTTGAAGCTTTCTTGACCCAAAAAAAGAAGGTTGAAACTGACAAGGTCTTTTTATACAACTAATCCAATTATTGATGTGGCCCTTCCTCCACAAACGCCAATTGCATGCCTAAAAAAAAGTAACAACCTTTTATATAGAACAATCTTAATGAATAGGAACAAATTTGAACCAGCAACATAATTCAATTCATACGAAGCGGTGAGAAAACTGGTTTTATCTGCTTTTATTTTTTAATTCAATTCAATTTGAATTTGAATTTGAGTTTCTTGTCTTTTTAGAAAAATTTGAACTATTTGTTTACCTTTCTCTTTAAGACATATATGACATATTTTAGTCAAAAACCTTCTCCCGACCGGAATATATAGATAAGGATTGTGATATCCACACACCTCATTTTACTTCTCACACATTCTTTTAATTTTCGACCGTCGGATCAGATGAATTGAAGAAAATCAACGAATATAAATTAACAAGAATATGTAAGAAGTAATTTGAGGTGTGTGGATAGCACACCTTTTATAGATTACCGCTGTCCCAATAGATTTTCAAAAATGTGTATGCTCACTGATATGGTTCAAGTTAATCGATTGTACGCGCATGCGTGTAACGAATTGAAACCATGATTAGGCTGAAGGCTAAACTACTACACCACGTGTTTTCCAAAAAAAAAAAAAAAAAACTAGTACACCGCGTATGATGAATTTTATAAGTAATTTGCATTGAATGCTACCTAAAAGTTGGTTACGTGTACTCATGACTATGTTTCCAAGACTGCATGACCTGTGTATTAAAGTTGCTATATGTTGACCTCGCCTTCCCTTTCCTTCTCAGATTAAATTTCTTCCTTTATTTGGTGGATCACCTCTTTATATTATCTCAATATTTTCCAATTTAATCCCACAATTCATAAACTTGGTCTCAAAATTTCATCGATTCTAGTTGCAGAAACAAAACCAATGGCCTCTGTGACCGTACCGCCGGTGCTAACCACCCCCAGGGACGACGCAATCAGCCTCCACCGCGCCTTCAAAGGGTTGGGCTGTGACACATCCGCCGTCATCAACATCCTCGCCCACCGCGACGCCACCCAGCGAGCCTACCTCAAACAGGAGTACAAAACCATGTACCACGAGGACCTCGCCAAGCGCCTCTCCTCCGAGCTCAGCGGCAACACCAAGAAGTCCGTCCTCCTCTGGATGCACGACCCCCCAACCCGCGACGCCACCATCATCCGCCAGGCTATGGCCGGAGGCGGCATCGTGGACCTCAGAGCCGCCACCGAAGTCATCTGCTCCAGAACCCCATCTCAGATCCTCCACTTCAAGAACATCTACTTCTCCGCCTTCGGGGTTTACCTCGAGCAAGACATCGAGCTTCACACCTCCGGGGACCACAAAAAGCTCCTCCTCGCTTACGTGGCGACGCCGCGGTACGAGGGTTTGGAGGTCGACAGGGCGGCGGCGGAGCATGACTCTAAGGCTCTCTTCCGCGCCGGGGAGAGGAGGCTGGGAACTGATGAGAAGGTGTTTGTGCAGATATTCAGCGGGCGGAGCAGCGCCCACTTGGCCGCCGTGAGCGCCGCCTACCACAACATGTACGGTAGCTCGCTGAAGAAGGCGGTGAAGAAGGAGACATCTGGGTACTTTGAGCACGCACTTCTGACTATCTTGCAGTGCGCGGAGCATCCCGGGAGGTACTTTGCGAAGGTTTTGCACCGGGCGATGAAGGGTCTGGGGACAGACGACAGTACTCTCCTGAGGGTGATCGTTTCGAGGGCCGAAATCGATATGCAGTTTATAAAGGCGGAGTATTTGAAGAAGTACGGGAAGACGTTGAATGATGCGGTTCATTCGGAGACTTCTGGGCATTACAGGGCGTTTCTGCTGGCGCTTTTAGGCCCCAATCATTAGGCAAAACAATAAGATTTGGTGTGTAGGTTTTTTTATTTTTTATTTTCATTTTCTGGGTAGGATGTTAAGGTTTGACGAACTCTGTGGTTGTTAATTGCTTATCTTTTAGGTATTTTTCAGAAGCTAGAATTTGGTTAGCATGATCTAGAAGTTCTATTGCATAAGCACTTAAGAAAAAAGTTATTCCTTTGTTTGAAATGCTTACTGCTTCTTGGCTGAAGATTGTATGTTGCTTTTGAATAGGTTTGATTTGTGAATTGATATGTACAAAAGTATTATGTGCAAAATTGACACCAATCCCCCGTCTGTTACTCTGTTTCTTACCTAGCAGCAGTAGCTACTTATGAGTTTTTGAAGGCAAAACCCAGCTGTATGATATATTGTACTTGTTGCAGATGACCTGCTATTATATTTTGTCACGATTTCTTTGAACATGAAAACGAGTTTGATTGTTATCGGGTCATCTTACACGATTAATTAAACAAGTTTGATGAGAACAGAACTTGCTAACACAAATTACTACCCTAAATTGGAAAATTATTGTATAGTCTATTTGAAATAGATGAGTTTAACGAGAATCCTTGAGAAACCTAGCGACTGAATGCCCCTTCGGTTCTAGGGTTCCCCCATATGAACCCCTTGGATGAGCAAGGAAGCTCGATTGATCTTCGAGCGATTCTGCTTTCAGTTCACATCTCCTCGTCCTTCTTGGTCGGTTCTAGTGAGGTGGAACATATTTTTTGCTCATTGTTTTGTGCAATGTGCTCGTTGGAACATATTTTTTGCTCATTGCTCTCTGCAATGTGTTCGTTGGAACATTTTCTTTCTGTTCTTGCAGAGCCTTAACCTTCACATGATCAATTGTGTAATGAAATAGTTGTTTTTTGAAGGAGAAAAATATATGAATGTGCAAAAATATCATTAGCAAATATTGAGAGACCAACCAGTTCATGGTAGCGGCACATCGTTTTCTCCTCGGCCATATCATATTTTATTGATACATTTTGATTCTCGTTTAATTTATTTAATTCAACATCGTGAAATACATATATGATTTGGAGAAGACAAAAAGGTAGAGAAATTGGCTTTTAGTAACTATCTTACAAAGACACCAACAAAAAATAGCGGTGCTCCCAAACACTAATGTGCACTAGAAGTGTGTCACTTATTATTATAGTTTAATGATATTTTTTTTTACTTGTAAGAGAAAGGTTTTTGGTTCGATGCTCAAATGTGAAGTGAAGTTGAACCGCATTATTATTAGTTCATTGTGAGGCCAAGTTAAATCCTCATTATATGGAGCTGAAAATAAATTGATACAATATATAGACGATAAGTTGAGGATAACCATCAAAAGAGGGGTTGTGATTAGGCCTGGCATTTTGGACCCAACCCGTTAACCCGACCCGACCCAACCCGTTAATATTTGTATTTGGGTGGATGCTTAACGGGTCGGGTCGCTAACGGGTGAACCCGTTAACAACCCGTTAAATAACGGGTCACTTTGGGTCAACCCGTTAGACCCGTTATGACCCGTTAACACCCGTTAGCACCCGTTAGTTGAGGATATTTTAGTAATTTTAGTAAAGTCTTAATAACAAAAAATAAACTTTATGCAAAAATAATAATAATAATAATAATTGTTAACGGGTGATAACGGGTGAAACGGGTGACCCGTTAGCTTAACGGGTCGGGTTCGGGTGACCCGTTAGCTTAACGGGTCGGGTTCGGGTGATCCGTTAACTTAACGGGTTGGGTTGAACCCGACTCAAACCCAATAAACCCGACCCGTTAGGTCTAGTTGTGATGGTGATGTGGTTTTTGGGGGCTTATCAGATGGGTCAATCCCAACACCACATGATTAATAAACGGAACGAATTACTGTTACGTTGTTTGATATAATTAGGCCGACTTATCATATTTTTTTTATATAGAAAGAGCAATAAAATTAAAGAGAATGTCCACGAGTACAACCCGATTCTATGCAATAAAAAAGAAAGAGCTCTATGAGCAAACTTCAGTACCATAATGCAAATGTACAAGACATACACGTTCTTTTAAAAAAATGTCTGGTTGTAGGGCAAAATTAAAGAGAAAAAACAAGCAGGGTTATTTATGTACTTTCAACCTTTTGCACGACTTTTTAAATTTTCAGTCATTGGGTTCAATGAATTAAAAAAATTTAAAAAAAGATGTGTGGCTAACAAAAAAAAAAAAAAAGATGTGAGAAGCAAAATTAAAGAGAAAAAACAAGCAGTGTTATTTATGTACCTCTTTCCACCTTATGCACGACTTTTTAAATTTTTAGTCATTTGCTCACCATCATTTAGTGTGGTGTATGTTTACCATTTTATTTATCACATTTAGATAAGTTTTAATTTTGAGATTTGTTCCTATCTACTACACGAATCTCGAAATTGAAACTCATTCAACAGTGATAAATAGGATGGTAAACATACATCACACTAAATGGTAATGAGTAAAAATGCTCCCAAAAAATAAAAGACGTGAGAAAGAGAAAAGGGTTCTTTTCTTTCGTGTAATGCCTTATGTTTATATTTTCAATTGGTGAATTTATAAAAATGCATAAGCCTAACTTCTTGTGTGCTCCATCTAAAAGTTTACGGGTCCTTCACTAATTACAATAAGCGCATAAGCGATAAGCCTAATCAAGGACGGAGCTAAAAAAAATTTCTAGTGGGAACGACTTGCAAAACAACTAAGAAAATCTTATTATAGTATGACTTATACCCAATATGATAATATGGATGATTTCAAATGATGATGTATCACAATTCCAATGTTACAAAAAATTTAGTTAGTAGCGGAAAGTGACAAAGTGATGAGAAAAATATTAATACATGATAGGCAGAAGATGAGTTTTTTGGTTTTAATGACGGAACAAGAGCACTTTTGCTCATATAATATTTGATATGAAGTATAAGTTGTATAGATGTATGATGGATATTAGATACATATATTTTTTTCAAAGATAACTCGTGTGTATTATATAATTGTAGTATGCAACTTAACAAACGAATTACTTGAGTGGGGGCATCTGCTTCCAGTGAGCCTTCATTGGCTCCGTCCATGAGCCTAATCCAACAGAGCGTACTAAATTTCTATCTCTAGTTTACACATGAATATTTAAACACTAATAATGTTTTTTTTGTTGACAACAAGAGATAAACCCGAAATGGGAGGAAAGACTACATAAGAATATCACAAGTCCACGAGACCAAACGATATCTGCAACTATCACTCAATAACACAAAAGAGGAATCTGCTCAAAAGACACTAGTAATTTTGGGTAAAAAAAAAAAAACCTTAAAAAATTGTTGTGAAACAAAAAACCCTAAAATTATAGAATATCGCTTATTGGGCTTGTAATGCAAATGAGCTGAGTCCAATTTCCAATAGCCGGTACATAAGTTGGGGCCTTCATCCCAAAAATTGCGACAGCGTCCGCATTAAACCACACAAAACTCCAGAGTATAAAATGCCCATCACTCGCCACTCAAAACCCTAGAGCTAGCGAGAGAGCGCAATATAGTTTCCGCCGATCTTCCTTCTCTCTCAGTTGCGCGGCCGCCTCTGCAATCTGAGACCCAAACATGAAGGTTTCTCTCTCCACCTAATTCCCATCTTTTCCTCTCTCTCCTTCTTCCTTCTCCGTTTTCGCTGACTCCTAATCCCTGTTTACTGTGCAGTTCAACATCGCCAACCCCACCACTGGGTGCCAGAAGAAGCTCGAAATCGACGATGACCACAAACTGTAACGCCTTTTTTCTTCTGGGTTTTCTTGAAATGATGTGATTTTTTTATGCAATTTTATCCATGATTTTAATTTTTTGTACCGCTGTTTTCGACGATTTGAGTATGTTTGGTGTCTAGCTTGAACGCTTTGAATATTTGCTTTGCATTTCTGATATTTGTTGCATATGTTAAATTGGATTATTGGGTTGCTTTTTGTTTAGATTTGGTCTTGAATATTTGCCTTGTATTTCGGATTTGTTGTGAAATTTGTTTTTTTTTTTTTGTGAACGCTAGGGTTTGAAATTTTTAACTTTGATTTGAATGTTAGCATTTTATTTCCGATTCTTTCCCAGAAACAGTTTGCTTAGATTTTGGCTTGTATATTTTAAATTAGCAGTTTAGTTATTTCATTGGGCAAAGTTTTTGATTTTATTTGCTTCCGCTATTGTGTAGGCGGGCCTTTTTTGACAAGAGAATCTCCCAGGAGGTCAGCGGAGATGCTCTTGGAGAGGTATACAACTTGCACTTTTTTCTGTCTTTTTCGTGTTTCTTCATTTGGTTTTCAAGTTTTTTGAATGGCTATTATTTGTGAAACAGGAATTTAGGGGCTATGTTTTCAAGATCATGGGAGGCTGTGACAAGCAAGGTTTCCCCATGAAGCAGGGAGTGTTGACCCCCGGACGTGTTCGCCTCTTGCTCCACAGAGGTTGTTAGAAACTCGTGCTTAATATCAGTATTTGTTCAATTCATGAATAAATTTCCCAGAAGCTTGTCTTCATTTTTCCTAACCTGTAAATTTATTTGGTCAGGAACTCCTTGCTTCCGTGGTTATGGAAGGAGAAATGGTGAGAGGAGAAGGAAGTCTGTGCGTGGATGCATTGTCAGCCCCGACCTCTCTGTTTTGAACTTGGTCATTGTGAAGAAGGGTGACAATGACCTTCCTGGTTTGACCGACACTGAGAAGCCTAGGATGAGAGGTCCCAAGAGGGCATCTAAGATCCGCAAGCTCTTTAACCTCTCAAAAGAAGATGATGTTCGCAAGTATGTCAACACATACCGTAGAACATTCACAAACAAAAAAGGTAAGCTTTCTTAGTTGCCATTCTGTTTGCTCATGTTTGGGCGATTTGGCTTCTTAAACTGTACACTTTGATGCATCGTCATACTGTATCTCATGTGTTTGACAAACTGCCAGTATTCTTATCTTAGGAAACTATTCTCTAAAGAATGCCTTTGAATCCTTAGCTAGAAAATTATTGTTTGTTGACTTACATATTATAAGAATCTACAAATGGCATAGATGTAGTTAAAGTTTTTTCCTGTCATCTGGTGGTGCTTAAATTTTGTACCTTTAAGACTGTTGGATTCATAAGCAATCTTGGTATTGTAATTTGTTACATTTTAAGTTGTTTGGTTTGATTCAATTCGGTTATCCCATCTGGTTCCGCAGGTAAGGAGGTCAGCAAGGCCCCCAAGATCCAGAGACTGGTCACTCCATTGACCCTGCAAAGGAAGAGAGCTAGAATTGCAGACAAGAAGAAGAGGGTTGCAAAGGCCAAGTCTGAGGCTGCTGAGTACCAGAAGCTCCTTGCATCAAGATTGAAGGAGCAGAGGGATCGCCGAAGTGAGAGCCTGGCCAAGAAGAGGTCCAGGCTCTCTGCTGCTTCAAAGCCATCTATTGCGGCATAGATTCGTGCTCGAGTCATCTAAGTTTTGTTAAAGTTGAAAGATGGATGTTAGTGTGTTGTTTTCCAGTTTTTGTGCTACTTGATGACTGCTTAAAGTTTTTGTTCTATTGCTGTTGAGGTAATTGGAATTTTCACTAGAACTTCCGTTTTATTAATATATTGGAGCTTTTTATAAGTCATTAATAATTGTGGCTGCATTTTCCCTTTATCTTATTTTTCTGTTCAAGGTAAAATCTAATGCTTATACCCTGATTGGGATCTTACACTCTTGTTAATTTCTGTCATTTGATATTTTTTCAATTCATTCGATCTGACAGCGGTGTGAGAAGTAAAAAGGGGTGTGCCCCAAACATTTATTGAGTTAGGTAGATGTACTCGTCTGCCGGTGTAATCCATACTCAACTAGATTTCTATCGTGCACAGATTATCCTTGTCGCTTCACTTTATATAAATTAGGGACAATTTTGGGATGATAATTGTTAAAGTTTGTTAGTTTTTAGGTGGAGTGAAGTATGCTCGTGATTGTAGATCAACTTTACATGTTGAAACATTACAGTATTTGGTTTAAATTTTTTGTCCAAAAGGGAAAAAAATCTCAGAAGATGCGCATAAGACCTTAATTTATTAGTTGATTGGACCGGCCCTACCCGCTTCAGGCAACCCGCACCTGCAACCCCTGCCCGTGCGCTCTTCCGCGCTCTAGTAAGCAGCACATGCCCAATTGGGTCCGGTTTCCTTCCCAAGTTGGGTAAAGCCAACAGCAGCTCCTGGTGCACCCTGTGGCACACATCCGTGTTGCCCGGCTCGAGAGGTAGACCAGAGGGCAGCCCCCTGCTGAGCCGTAATGCATGATGTAATCGAGGAAGGAAGAAGAAAGGGGGGAAAATTTCATACTGAGATTTTCTCTGAATTCTTCTCCTCACAAAGCCTGAATTTTTAAAGTACGGAATTTTGTGAGAATTCAAGTAAGGTAAGGTTTATCTCCTCAATACTAAATCCTTGTGGGAAAATTAAAAAGAACACATTTTACTACCAAGACATGAAAACTTAGTTTGTATTGGAAGAAAATTCCTATGCAAGTAGAACGTACATCTCCTTTTTTTTCCTACTTATATGCAAGCATATGTGAGGGCATTTATGGATACACATATTAACCACATCCAATAAGAGGACACATGGATTATATGCTCGCTATGATGGTTTTACCCTTGACATCATGAACAGACCACGAATCACTCTAGGGAACGTGGCATCTGTCTGCCCTTTATGAGGGACCGTGACACCTGTATGTCTTGTGAGAATTAATCATTTGGGCCTTCAACGTTCAAAGGTGCTTCAGGCCCATGATATGTCCTGCCATCGGGCCATATCCAACCCAATGGTGGCAGGAAGCCGACTCTTTAAAGTCTCCCTTAAGGTGTCCAGCACGCCTGCGCTCTTACCAACAGGGATCTTTAGGACTACTGGTTAGTAAGATTGTGGAGACCGGTTTGCACCGTCACTAGCAGAACGTTATGATCTGCCTAGTATGGCCTGCAACCTCCCCTCCCAGCTGCTTACTAGGGTTTATGTCTATAAATAGCCAAGTCAAATAGGAAACTAACTATTCAAAGCTCTTTCTAGTTCTATTTTTTCTCAAATGACTTTTCTGACTTGAGCATCGAAGATTCTTTGGCACATGCTCTCCTGTTTTTCTGTGTTCGTCAATTACGCTAATAGTATTTGTTTTTTTGTAGTCTAAATTTCATCAATTCAATTACGTACGAAATTTGCATCCACGAATAGGCCTATAACTAAGATTCCTTGAGCATGTTAAATATAACACCAACTAACCTTCGGTTTAGCGGGAGTTAAACATGAAACTTGGTTGATCACATATAAAAATGGGGGTACATTGGCCTCTGCTTACATGGTATCATGATTGTACGCATTATTTGGACCTTATGAAGTGATAAAACAATAAACTAGCAACAGTCAATGCTAAGTGGAAGATAAACCAGGGAAACCTTTGTAATTATTCAACTCTCCCCACGCCACTTGCTCAACTTCTTCCCATGTCTTTGCCGTCTTGAGTTCGCTCCAGATGCTAAAAATAGCTCCCAACACATTCTCTTCATGCAGAATACAGTAGCACCTACACAAATGAAACCATCCAAAATAAATTCAACCACCGTCATTGTTTGGGCAACATTTTGTACCAAAGCGGATAAAACATAAACATCAATGCAAGCTTGACAGAACAATGAGCAATTGACGATACTGATACGAAACATGAACAGAGATTAGATGTAAGAACTTAAAATATAACATTGGATTGGCAATTTTGACTGCTAATGTTCAGAATGTAATTTTCCTTTTTAAACCAAAGGGTATATCTGTTCAGAATGTAATTTTCCTTAGCTTTACATCCAAGGCACTGCATACCTTTTGCGTAACTTTTCTCATAGTTTGAATAGCACATGGATGATGTATACAGTATACCACAGAAAATGCCTAAAACATTATATGATGTATTTCCAACTAAATTGATAAAACAGCATAAGCAAGCATATACGAGGGTATTACTTACATCGCATGGTAGGATAGCCGCCCAAACTTGTCTCCACCCTTAACAGACTTATTCTGTGATTCTCCACTCACTAAAGGAAGTTTATAGCTTTCTAAAAGCCGCTTAAGGAGACGCGTATCACCTCTAAATATATCCAAGTATATGGGTATTATATCAAAAATCGGGTCACCTGCAAGGGGAAATAAAAGAATCAATTTGAAAACAGTTACATACAAGCCGAAACATCATATCAGCAAAGCCAATTGAAGATGTGTACTAAGTGTATGATACTTTACAAATATATATAATTTGAAGATTATAAACAAGGATAACTACGTGCATAGTAAAAATAACCGGCATCTCCGCATAGTAAATAATAAAGTGGAAAACTAAAATAAACACATACAAATTCCAAAACTGTAACTCATAAAAAGAGATTAACCATGGAAAAGTTAATAAAAGAAATCAACATATAATTTAAGTACTAATGCAATGACACAAGCATAAAGCAACACATGGAAAATTAATTCAATAAATAAATACCAACCTATAGAAAGATCACTGAAATCAAGAATGTGGCTAGGACGCCATGACTCAGTCCCTGCACTGTTGCCATTTCCATTCACTGAACCATTGGTTACCAGACCATTGTCTTTGGTGTTCTCAATCAAGCAAGAATTAGCACCACACGGTTCCATGTGAATGTTATCATCCATGATATCTGAGTGTATCCAGGAACAAAGTTTACCCACTTTGTTTAAGCCATTTTCATCCTGAAACCGTAAATGGTCAAATCAGACCAAGCATATGTATGGTCTTGAAAGATTGTGATCTACGTTAAATTATTATAAAATTGAAATTGATCTTGACATTTTTATTAAATGGTGGGACAGGGTAGAAACCTCAAATATGTGAAGCAACTTGGCCAAATCATCTGGTAAGTATTCATCGACTTTCTCTATTAGTGTGGCAGGAATTGGATCTCCCCTGCATATTGAAACTCAGATACTTAACAGCTGTCCCCGTAAGATAATCTCATACCATGTTTAAAACATACTGGAGCTCAGATTACACTAAATAAATACATTTGACCACCACTACATGTACTCAAGAACAATAGATTCGAAAAAAAATCTCAGTAAGTAAAACCCAGTTCTGCAACATTTCAAGACATCAAACATATACACAGGAGCACTAATGCCCAAAAATACACACAATGAAACAAAGCACAAACATGAAACAAGAACACGTGTGGCATGTGTAAGAAATATAACTCTGGATGTACGATGCATAAAAATGCAATGTGCTTTAGCACATTACTTTCAACTGCAAGTGAAAGACTTTATTGAAACACCACACACTTACTCTGGCTATTGATAATCACACCAAGAGTCAATACCTTCACCTTGAATATCTAATAAAAATCCCAATCTTTTGAGAAAATCCAGCCACTCAACCTTTTCTGGACTATCTATCAAGGTAAACCAACTATATCTACTACAATGACGTATGGTATGACAGTCACAACCTATCACAACTGATTAACTAAAGCTATGAAATGAGAATACTAAAGCTATGAAATGAGAATCTTCTATTTAAAGTATGACATAATTGCCAAGACCTAGCATCTACAACAATCTGACACCTGTTAGGACACCTCTACAAAAAATAAATTTCTCTCTCTCTGTTTTTCGGGGTAAACAAGAATGGTCTGGTTCTCTGAGACGCATTTTGAGTTCACCACATGATACCTTCCATGGAAGGTCAAAAGTTAATATTCGTTTTTTCGTTTACTATGATGTACTATGTTGCAAGAGATCTTTGGTTTTATATATTAGTATAGATGCTACTGTCGGAAACAAACTCTATCATAAACACAGCATTCATGTATGGAGCAGTATATCAAAACAGGTACGTAAATAAGGTACAGAGTTGTATATTATCAAGAGGTACTAGATAATATACCATTTAACCAAGCGGCTTGAGACATCCTTCTTCTTCCTCATTAGAGTCCTGATGAAAATATTCCATTCAGCTGGAATTTTTGATTTATCAGGAACAGCCTCCATACAACCATTAGATAAGGGCATATCTATTTCTGGTTCAATATCTGAGAAAGTTGAGACACTAAGAGGTGGCCGGGGCAAGAGATGGAGGTTACGGAGCTGCTCTCCCAGAAAGGATGCTAAGTTCAGTGCGTCTTCCAATGATATGGTATCTCTTCTGCAAAGTTAGAAATAAAACAAGGCCAATTAAAGAGCTGTGCTGTGTATCCTCTAAATAGAAGAAGTTGAACTACAAGAAGGAACTTATACACTAAATTCACTTACAACTCTGCATATATTTTTCCTTTGCATCGTTTTGTTATAAGATATGGCCATATTCTTGAGCATTCAGGTGAGCTGACAGTTTCATGTATTGGCATCCCAGCCCTTCTGTAATTAAATTGTTTTTTACTCCATACACCAAAAGGACAACCATCTACATCGAACTTCTCAGGAATAAGATTGCATCTGGCAATCACATCAGGAACCGTGTTGCCATCCCATGGTACAATTCTGTAAACTCCATTCTCAAGATAAATGATCCCACTTTCCAAAACATCAGGCATGTGATTTTTCAGAGGGGAATTGACTTTGCATAGGAGATTGTAAAACTCTAGCTGCAATGGGGCACTAAAATGTTAGATGTATGTCAAAAATGCTGCAAGAAAATAATTAAAAGAAACATAGTACCTCTGTGCCCAGACCATAGAGTGACGTTTCCAGCCCTTCTTCAACAAAAATTTTGACTACACAGTCGCTCAAGAGATAAACCTGTTGGAAACAATTAAGAGAAATAAGGAGAGAATCTTCATGGAATACTGCTCTCAGGCTAGACACAATCATCTATTTAGCAAATCTCATCACATACTTTTTTTTTTCATACCCTAGAAGGCTAGAACTATATGAACTCAAAAACTAACTGTGACTCTAATGAATCCAGAAAATTAAACATAGAAAGTTTGGTCCTCCCTTAATATGATTTCTCATCTATCATAATCTCTGATCCCTTCAGCTGCCCACCCAGGCTGGACAGAATCATCTATTTCCCTAATACTCATCACATGCATTGTCATGTAATACCCTAGAACTATATGAACTCAAAAACTAACAACTCTAATGAATCGAGAAAATTAATAATAGTAAGTTTGGTCCTTCCTCAATACGATTTCTCATCTATCATAATCTATGATCTCCTCAGCTAGCCACCCTAGTGGTAACTTTCGTGAAATTATTCGTATTAATGCTTATAGGAAATAGATCTCCAGTAATGTGGTTGGTTTCCCATGGCTACTCTAATATGCTCTGAGGCCTACTGCTAACTGCTTTCTTCTGTCAGGACATGACTAGCCATTGGTTGTATTATCTCATATGACAGGTACAAAATTACTGACTGCTTGAAGGGGTTAAGTGTCTTCAAACTTGAGAATGCTCAAAATAGAACTCAATTGGTCAGAGCTTGGTTTAGATCTAGTGATCCAATCCTGAACCTTCCTTTAAATTATATGCTACCTCCTCCCACAGCTTGGTTGACTAGCAGATCCAATAGTATTCATGACCTTATCATTATTCTTCATTAGTGTGAATTTTTTTTAGCTATTGGAAAATGAAGTTTAAATTTAGTGGTACAGATTGTGTTTGCTTAAGTCTTTTTGTCAGATCGTATGTTATTCTAGCTCCATGTAATTCAATTATGGATTCCTCATCCGCGCATTGGACAAAGATTTCACACTTTTAACATTGTTTCTCTTTATAAAAAAAAAAAAAAAAAAAAAATATATATATATATATATATATATATATATATATATATATAGAGAGAGAGAGAGAGAGAGAGAGAGAGAGAGAGAGAGAGAGAGAGAGAGTTAAATTATGAGTCCAAGATACTATCAACAATATAGGAACAATATATTCACTTCATAAATGAAGACATTAGCAGACATATATATATGCAAAAATTTGCCACTTTGATAAATTTAACTTACAGGATTGCTACCAGTGCCAACAGGAAGCCTCTCATCTTCTGCTGGAGAAGGCAAATTATGGAATGCACAAATTTCTGCCAGGCATTCGGACCATCTCCCTGCATTTAATGCAAGACAAGCTCCCTGAAATTCACAGCAAGAAATAATCACAATTCTAATAAAAAGTAAAAGAAAAGAAATTGGAGTGCACCTTTCAAGAAATTAACTGAAACAAGAAGCTCACAAGAGACAAAATAGTGAACAGCTTTTTTTAAGCACAAAGTGGTTTACTATAGTTGAAAAAGTGCAAGTAAGATAGCTACGGACTGTGGAGGGGAATAGATGTCACTGGCAAAGGATCCACCACTTTAGAAATTAAAACCCATGTAGAAAATCCTGTTATCTGTCTTCTAGACTCTTAAATATAGATTACCAGCAACCACTTCACTAATTTACATAAAATTCAATTAGGAAAGCATGAAGAATAGGCTAATAAGTAGAAGTACCTTCCAGATTAAGTCTCTCATTCCTGGTTTTCCACACCAAAGCTTAAATAACCATTCTCTCATTTCTCTTTGTCCTATGCAATTGCCCGAGCTCCAAGGAGAGTTGTAGTGATCTCTCTCTTTGTCCAGATACATGGCTAAGAAATTGATGTCATAAGAAAAACCCTGGTAACTTCCTTGTGGTACATTACGGTCATTAGAGGCAGCATCAGCATTCCTTTCTCCAGGTTCGAGAGTTCTCACTCTCTTCTTTTTCCTAATCGGATCAGAGATAATAGAATCATTCTCCGAAATTCCTTCTTCATGTGCAAGTAATCCAGCACGGCAAACTCCCTTATGACGATAACCAGGTGCCATATCTAAACACACAAATTCAAAGTTTTTGGGATTTACAAAGTTCTGGGTAACAGCAATACTTGGTTCCAGATTTAAGACACAATGCCACCATCCACTTGGAACAAAAATAGTTTCCCCTGGAACTTGGGTACACTCTATTGGCTTGTCTTCATCAGCAAGAAGTGGATAAAAATCTAGCCACCACTGGAACACATAAAAAGGAACCAATAAC
Organism: Malus fusca; assembly: GCA_035220775.1. Lineage (NCBI taxonomy): Eukaryota > Viridiplantae > Streptophyta > Magnoliopsida > Rosales > Rosaceae > Malus > Malus fusca. Next base: position 42,877,655 of record CM069073.1, on the reverse strand, counting down.
AGCAACTTAAAAACCACAACAGAAAATATGAAAAATCATAGAGGATTAGAATAGCTGAATAAAATACCTGCAGTGAAGATGGAGTTTCAATATTGACATCACCATCTTCTTCGTTTACATGTACCGTAACACCTAGCGGTACTCTTCCTGGAGGATACAGGGCCCACCTTCACAAAACGCAATCTTGACCTCAATAATTTAATTCCAAACAGGCAAAAAAAAAAAAAAAAAAAAAAAAAAAAGAAAAAGAAAAAACAGAAGAGAAAAAATACATTATTCAGATGATTTGGGAATGATGTATGGTGGAATAATCATGATGACAGAAAGTATGTAGTTTATGGATGCATTAGCAAAATACGTTGACGATATTCTCAACTTTTTCCAGGTTAGCATTAGCCTCATGTTTTAGGTATACGATAATGACCTATCCTATCCATTAACTGTAAGAGTGAGGAGAACTTGGGAGGAGTGGGGAGAATTAAATCAAATTCAACCTGGACAACAGGCAAGCAAAAAGGAGACTAGGTAATTGATATAAATTTAGAAACAGCATTGGACTAGTGGAGGAGCTCGAATGACGAAGAAGTAGAACAAATCAGTAATTACACAAAATGCAAAAGTTATACTAAATCCATGTCCCCAACAAACACAAGCATAAGTAACGATATATTCTTAAATACATGAGCTTTTGAGAAAAAAGTTGAATTTTACCTCTTACGGCCTACTAACAGTGTGTTCCAAGCACTGGTCAGAGCTGGATCAACATGCCAAGAGGCACCAGACCTCTGTGGCCCAATAATGAGCCACCTAAAAGGAGGTCGTTTATCTCCATCTAAAACATCAAAAAAGTCCTCTTGAAATAGACAAGGTACACTGTAATCTTTCAACAAAGCAGGTGCAACCTCTCCAAACTGCTTAACAAAGAAGTTACATTAGATAAAAAAAACAAAATAATCCAAAAGTATACTCAAACATAAACACAGAACCATTGAGCACCTTGTGATCAAATATATATAGGGGATCCTCATCATGTTGAATTTTCAAGTATGAAACATAATCCTTGAATTTCATTGAGACTTTGCGAGCACTCTTTTGAGAAATTATGAAAGCTGTATCTCCATATTTCTGCAATAACTGGTCAAATGTCCATGTATGCCTTGCAGGCCAAGCATCAGCTAATCCCGTGAGCAAAACCTGGTAATATTTGGCAGTGACCTATGTGAATAACTTAAAACCAGTCTGTATGTACAGAATAAACAGCATGCTAATCTTGACTACCAATTTGCAACTTAAAATTCTCTATAGTACAAGACCATCAAGCATAGGAAAAAGGTCAAATTTGGACAACCCCAGGTTTTCATCTCCGGTTTCCCTTTTATTCTCCCAGAATAAAATAAATACCATAGAGAACACAAACAAAATAATGACCACACTCAAAATATGAAACTTTTGGCACCATGTGTACAAACTTGTGAATCAAATGAGCGTGGTGGGAAACTTTAGGTTGTTGGGGGAGAGTGGATATTTTTAAGCTGTGAAAACAGAAGCATGGAAAAATCAGGCATAGAGGTGCTGGTGATTAAAGGTTGTAAAGAGGTTTATTGGTTCCTTTTCCACTTGATGTGGCAGGTTGATAGTGAAATCAACTGTAGTGGTTGTATTATGGTAATGACAATGGTGGCATGGTAAGTTATAGAAAGGTGTTAGTGTTGTACAATATGCTGGTGATGCTGAGGGAATGGTAATGGAAGGGTGTGGATATGGTAGAATGAGCAGTAGGGGGAGTATGGTGTGGCAAAGTGTTAATGGTCGGTGGTGGCAATACGAATAGGATATTATTATTTTTAAGTAGAAAATAAAATATTTCTCCATTTATTCATTTATTTGATATGGCATCCTTCTTTCTCAAATCTAAAACTATGATTTAAGTTTTAAAAGAAGAATATGTCCACATATAATCAATGGGAAGAAAATATAACTATTTCTTCCAGCGTGTTATAATTCAATCTAAATTATGAATTAAACAATGAATCAACATCATTCATCACTGTACCGGTTTCTTCCCATCATAGTCATGAGAGAAGTCTTCCATAGCGAGGTTCTTCGTCCTTGCCACATTCCCATCGTCAAAAGAAAAACCATCCAATGTGGTATGGCACCTGTATAATCTTCTGTACAAGAACAAGGAGTTGAATCCTGCAGAAAGTAAATAGGAAAAGACTAAAACCATCAGCGGGAAATTATAAAAGACATCATCTTGAGAAGATTTTCAATAGAAGAGAATAAAAGAGGACTTGTATTCGAAAGACACGACATCCATTACCATCAAAATAAAGTGGTTTTCTGCCAGCCTCGTCGCATTCATATGGTACATTCTCTCTGCATCCAAAAACACAACAACTCGGACTCAAATTCTGAAAAAGCTAATATACAGTTAATCGAAAAGCACAGCATAAACTCCAATTCATACAAATGCAGTGCCGTCTTTTTCCACGAGCCTTTATACTGAAGCGGACCATTTACTTTACCGAGGCATAAACTCATCCAAAGAGGCTCTTCATTGCACAGTATGTACATCACACTGCATGTACCAAATTTCCCAGAAGATATAATCAATTCCAAAAAGTAATCAATACAAACCACCAAGGTACAAAAATCCAATAAAATTCGACTAAACAAAAATCAAATACCAAAACGATAACTTCAATTCATAACAGAAACATTTCTTATGCAATTGCAAATCAAAGTCTCAAAATTCAAAATTCAAACGGGAACCTGCTGACGCAAGCGAGGCGAGCGACGTCGCGAGGAGAGAGGTATTCCAGGATGTCGCAGATGAGGTCGTCAGGGAGGACTCGGAAGTTTCCGAGAGCGGCCGGCCGGCGATCTGTGAGCCCCAACGCGTGGGCCTCAGAATTCTCCATTGGAGATTGGAGATTGCGGAGATCAACAAAACAAAAGAAAGCAGGTGAATTGGAATTCGGAGGAAGAGAAGCTGTGGATTTGGTGAAATTGCAAGTAGGCGAGCATGCAAATGAAACAGGAGAGAGGGGGAGGAGCGGGGCTTTGGGGTTTTGCTGGGAGATTTGCAGTCGGATTTTGCCGCGTCGACGTTAGCGCGTGTTTTTTCTTGTGTGGGCGGAATTTTGACGCCATTTCGAATTTTCCTATCTTCCCTTCGTTTTTGCCATTTTGGGTGGAGTCGGTGGACCGAAGATTCGCGCTGTATTCTGCGCGCGGGCGAATATATGCCACTTTATTTTCTTTCCGACTAATTTCAGGGATATTACTTTTTCGAATCATATTTGTATATCATTTAGTAAAATTATTGTTTTGTACATTATTTATTTCATCAATATTCGATAGTACGTTACGTAATTGTTGACCTTAAAAACTACAAAGCCTACGTGGCGCGCAGGCCGAGTAATTAATAAGCTAACTACGTCCTTCGGTTGTGTGCGGGGCGTGCCAACTCGTCGGCCGAGCTCGGCCGAGGAGTAAATTTTGTTGATGTTTGCGTTGGGTGCGCGGCTGACTTCTGCGTCTTGCGATTGCGGCCGAGAAAGGAACACGTCTCGGCCTCTTGGGCTATCGAACCTGAAGACAAGGTTGCTATTCTTACAAAGTTCGCGAATCGAATTCGGCTTTCAATGTGCCGAATGTAATAACTGTAACACCTCACTTCGCCGAGAAGGCTAATGAGATGACCTCGACCAATAAGGATTCAGAAATCCTTCTCGACCGAGACTTGGATAGGTAACCAACCGTTCTCGCCGCAGTGCTGTTGATGCCAACGGAAGATACTGCGAGATCGGCTGATTCTACGGTGACAGAGCTATCTATGCCGACTTAAGATATCACCGGTTGCTTCCACAGTGCTGTTGATGCCAACGGAAGATGTGTCAGCGAAAAGAGAAAATAAAAAAAGTCTCAAGTTGTTGAGAGGGTTTGCGCAGGGCAGTTGTGTGTTGAATTGGAGGTCCTCTTACTGACGCACAGCTTCCCCTATTTATAGCACTAGACCTTGAGTTAAAATCCTACTTGAACTAGGTTTTCTTCTCCGGATCAACATCACATCGACCAGTCCTATCTTGACTAGGATTGTGAACCTAGTCCCTTATTGAGTCGGATCCCTTCCGGGTTATCAAACTTGCCGAGACTCCTTGTTGTACTAGGACTCAACTCGCAAATGCAGCATGACCTAACCGACCTCGGTTTGGAAGCCCACGAGCTGAACGATCCATGGTCTTCTTGTCGCAAGGCCTCCCGGGCCGAGAATGATTCTACACTCGGCCCAAATTGTCATTTTGGGCCCAAACATTGCCCCCCAGTTTCCTTGAACTTCGGCTCGTAAGCCGAATGATTAAGGAAATTAAGTATCTCCAGCCTAATCAGATGTACTTTTGACCGTCATCCCTTGCTGCTGTTTACTCACGGCTCATTTCGACCAAAGAACAACTCATGGCCGAAGATAAACAGTTATGAACCAGGGTCGAGAAGAATTGGAATTGGGGTCGAGGATAAATTTGGCCGAGGTCGAGAAGATTCTTTTCTTGGCAGCTCGGCCTGCCTACATATATATGCATATCAAACCCATTGTCAGCAATCATGACTATATACATATGTATATATATATATAACCTCAAAATAGCAACCATGACTTATTCGGCCAAACTTTGACCCTAGCATCTTCCTGATTAAATGATTTTGAAACTTGTCCCCACACTTTGACCATAGGCATGGTACTATTGATAGCAGCGAAAATAACTCTTCTCAGGTCGGCTTGTTTGTCGAGCTCGGCTAAAAAACAAAATGACCAAAATTTTGCCTAGCACACCACTTGTTGCCTCTCTTATTTTCTTAAGTATCGGTCAAGGGGCCGAATGGTTAAGAAAATAATTTATTATATATAGTTATTTTTTAGCAACCGAAAAGAAAAGTGGCCGAAACATAGTCAGGAGGAGGCCACCGATGCTTTATTCCAAGCCGAGATCTTTTTACCTCAAAATTTTCACTTTGACATTTTCCAAAACCGAATAAAAGATCATCTCCAAATATTTCTGACTTGGTGAAATATTTTTCATTTTCGGCCGCCAAATGGGTGGAACAATTATTATGCCCCCCAGGCATAATTTCAGCTTTTAATTCAAATAACTTAGCCGAACAGGATTTCTCCATATCAGCTTTATCGCCAATAATCATATCAATCGGAGTAGTCTCGGCGTCTAAGACCATGTCTCCAATTACCATATCAATTGATGTGGTTTTATGGTCTGAAGCCGTGTATTGGTCTTGTTCGTCATTGGAGCAATCCTCTGACGAATCATTTTCTGACTCAATTTGTGGCTCAGAAATTTGAACTTTTTCTTCTAGGCCTACCACACTTTCAGTGTCGACCGAAAAAATAGGTGGCCTTTGTTCTTCTTCGGCCGTCTCGACAATTTTCTTAGGCCGAATGTTGATTGTGGCCGGAGTGGAAATTTGCCCCCCGGCCTCTTGCTTTTTAGGAATTCTTCTCAATCTTTCAAGGAGTTGTTTTTGCTTCTTTAATAGGCGATAACACTCATCCCGTGAAGCCTGATCGAGATAGATCATGTGAACTTCGTAGTTTTAGCACTGTGTCCCACCGGGCGTGCCAAAATGTTGACCCTAAAAACTACAAAGCATACGTGGCGCGTAAGCCGAGTAATTAATAAGCTAACTACGTCATTCGGTTGTGTGCGGGGCGTGCCAACTCGTCGGCCGAGCTCGGCCGAGGAGTAAATTTTGTTGATGTTTGCGTTGGGTGCGCGGCTGACTTCTGCGTCTTGCGATTGCGGCCGAGAAAGGAACACGTCTCCGCCTCTTGGGCTCTCGAACCTGAAGACAAGGTTGCTATTCTTACAAAGTTCGCGAATCGAATTCGACTTTCAATGTGCCGAATGTAATAACTGTAACACCTCACTTCGCCGAGAAGGCTAATGAGATGACCTCGACCAATAAGGATTCAGAAATCCTTCTCGACCGAGACTTGGATAGGTAACCAACCGTTCTCGCCGCAGTGCTGTTGATGCCAACGGAAGATACTGCGAGATCGGCTGATTCTACGGTGACAGAGCTATCTATGCCGACTTAAGATATCACTGGTTGCTTCCACAGTGATGTTGATGCCAACGGAAGATGTGTCAGCGAAAAGAGAAAATAAAAAAAGTCTCAAGTTGTTGAGAGGGTTTGCGCAGGGCAGTTGTGTGTTGAATTGGAGGTCCCCTTACTGACGCACAGCTTCCCCTATTTATAGCACTAGACCTTGAGTTAAAATCCTACTCGAACTAGGTTTTCTTCTCCGGATCAACATCACCTCGACCAGTCCTATCTTGACTAGGATTGTGAACCTAGTCCCTTATTGAGTCGGATCCCTTCCGGGTTATCAAACTTGCCGAGACTCCTTGTTGCACTAGGACTCAACTCGCAAATGCAGCATGACCTAACTGACCTCGGTTTGGAAGCCCACGAGCTGAACGATCCATGGTCTTCTTGTCGCAAGGCCTCCCGGGCCGAGAATGATTCTACACTCGGCCCAAATTGTCATTTTGGGCCCAAACAGTAATTCAAATATTTAGTCTTCGTAGCATTTTTCTCTATTTGCTTGTACTCCACCCAGATTTTTTCTCAACACTCCTGACTCCTGTAAAGTGTAAGATTTTTTTCTTTCTCGTACTCTCATTTGTTCTTTTAAGCATCTAAAACTTAGAAAAGGGAAGAAAAAAAAAACACACTTGGAAAATAAGAAACGTATGAAATTTGGAGAATTTGTCACAATGTTTATATGTATCTAATATAATCATCAACTCAACAATCAAATGATGATTATATTAAATATAAGAGGGATTTCGGATCTGAACCGAAAATGGATTCCTGAAATCCAATCCCAAAATAGTCAGATAGATTTTTTTGGCCCGACTTCGAACAAAAAATTTTGGGATCCCAAAAATCAAGAATACCGAAACTTATTTTAGTTTTGAGTCGGTTCATTAAAGTGTGGTGGTTGAAATTCAATGGTGGCAATGGCTGAAACGAAGTGGTAGTGGTTGATTTGTGGCGATGGTGGTGAGAAGGGGGATGGAGGAGGAACTTTGGCGATGGTGATAGTCGTCATGGTGGAGAGAGGGAGAAGAGAGAGAGAGAGAGAGTGTGTTGTGAGATTGTGAAGTCGTCGATCTACAACTGAAGTGAAGTGAAGTCGTCACTCTAACACCATTAAGTTTTCATCCAAAATAAGTCATGTGTCTTGCACATGACTTGTCTACATGATTAGTTCGGACTTTTGACCTCCTTTCTACAAGTTGTTTACTGTAGTTTAGTACAAACCCTTTAATTTTGACTAATTAAAAAACATGTCGTGTTCATTTGAAAAGCTCATTGCAAATTTTGAGGATTCAACATGGCCAATCACGTCCATAAACAAAATGTGATTAATAATGACCATATCTTTCATTTCGTTGCTACCATGTCAAATGTATTAGTCCATTGCCTAATCATGTTAAAAATCAAAGGCACCAAATAATGAGAAAATATTACTTAATGTTCGCAACATCTTCAACTGATTTCCTTCAAAGTCTAAGGTTTATAGGGAGAATTAACAAAGTTTGAGTGAGGACAAATTAATCACGAACTTAACGGAGTAATGAGGTGTTGAAATGCCCAAAATAACCCTAAACATAAGTCATGAATTATTTTGGATTGAAAACTTAATGTAGTTAGGATGAGATAACAAATTAATGATTTCAAAAAGTTAATATGACAAATCGCTTAAAATCTCGGTTCATACAACAAATTAAAAAAAGTGTATAAATTCATTTGACATTTCAAAACAACTTCATAAATATATAAATAGAGGTATTCATCAATTTCCCCCCTGAACTTGTAACCATTGGCCAATTTCCCCCCTTAACTTTAATTTTGGCCAATTTCCCCCCTCAACTCTCATAATTAGTCAATTTCCCCCCTCAACTTTAATTTGGCCAATTTCCCCCCTCAACTCTCATAATTAGTCAATTTGCACCCTACTGTTAATTTTTTTTAATTTTCCATCTATTCTTTTTTTTTTTCTTTCAATCTTTCTAATAACTTCCAACAAAGTACTAAAATTAACATAAACTCACCTGCATAATATAGGGTAAAATGTACAAAAACATAATACAATTTGTAGAAGAAGAAATAATATGTGATATGGGTTGATTATAAGAAAAAGTTATGAATTGGGTTTAAAGCATGTAGAAGAAGAAATAATAATCCTAAACTCATGGATCAGACCTATTTCAATAAAATAGGTTATTCTTAATAAGGAGTCGAAAATTATGAATTGACTAGCCATTTTTGCACTAAAGCTCTATTCTCCGCAATTTACTTGAACTTAGCTTTCACACACTGATTTATTATGACTAATAATACTATCTATGATAAATTGTAAAATTCTAAATTTTAATCTATTTGTAAGAGGATAAAGACATAGGAAAATGATTAACATACATCTTATTTAGTTTCTTACACACACTTGTTTAATTATGATCAAATTAAAAAATTAACAGTAGGGTGCAAATTGACTAATTATGAGAGTTGAGGGGGGAAATTGGCCAAATTAAAGTTGAGGGGGGAAATTGACTAATTATGAGAGTTGAGGGGGGAAATTGGCCAAAATTAAAGTTGAGGGGGAAAATTGGCCAATAGTCACAAGTTCAGGGGAGAAATTGATGAATACCTCTATATAAATATTGGTTTGGTTCGGCATGAACCGAAAGATTAAGACTTTCTATACTGAATTTGAAACCGAATCGGTCAGTTTGGGATAAAAATCGAAAAGTCGGGTCGTTTTGAATTGGGTTGGGTTGGTTTTGAATTTTTTGGGTAAAAGTTTAAGCCCTAATTATTGTAGGCAAATCTGAAATGTGAGTCTTGTACAATTGTAAGTTGATATTAGGATTAAGAACCTCCGCCTCGTAACCAATTGATGGTTACCTTTGTTATTTGAGAATTGCAAGTAATCAACCTACGGGCTCTGCTCCCCTGCACAATAAAGGACCCAGAAAAATTATTGAGATTTAACTAAATCTTCACTTGTGAATAAAAATGTTCATGAGGGAATTTTTGATCAACCCTCTACTTAGGGCTACAACCAGAGGCAACGTTGAGGGGGAGCGACATGTGCAATTACACAGGGCCCCTAAAAAGTTTTGGTATCTTATATTTATATGTAATTAGACTCTTTATGCAAAGAGATCCCCATTTTTTGAAAAAAAATAGGGATTAGGTGTGGGGTCCACTCCACATTGAATTTCAACTATCCGAACGTCGATTTTGTTAGTCTTGATTCATAGATCATTCTTGCAAAAATTCAATTAAATCCGAAATCACTTGCCTATTTAATTATCAAGATCAAATTTCATTGTTTCTTATATAACAAAGTATTCGTTCATTTTTTTGAACCTAATTAGAAGTCTTAAATATTTCCGATTTGGCTAATATTTTGCAAGGATGATCTATGAGGTACAACTTGAAAAATAGATGGTTCAGATCGTTAAAGTTAGTTGTAGTGTGGACCCCACAACTAATCCCCATTTTTATAAAAAAATGGGGATTCCTTCTCTAAAAGGCTTCTTATATGTAATAATGTTATATATATTAAAAAAAAAACTTTAATTAACACTTTAAAATCTTATAGTGCATTGTCACTCAGTACTACGGTCTAGTGATATTCCTCTTTACTTATAAGTGAGAGGTCTTAGGTTCGATTCTCGTCAAAAGTGAATTTGAACCACATTATTGCTAACTCATTGTGAGACTAAGCCCACCCCTCCTCCTTAAAGTAGATAATATCATTTGTTAAAAAAAAAAAGTCTTATAGTTCACTTGCCACTTAGTACTACGGTCTAGTGGTATTCCTCTTCACTAGTAAGTGAGAGGTCTTAGGTTCGATTCTCGCCAAAGACGAATTTAAACCACATTATTGCTAGCCCATTGTGAGGCTTAGCTAGCTCTCCCACTCCCTTAGTGTAGATAATATCGTTGATATGTTCGCAGTTAACGATATACCAATAAACACAATTGATATGACATTAATTATATGTCAGTCTCATTTACATGGAAAACCATATGGAAATGGTTTACAATAAACACCGGTATCATCCGAACGGATTCATTGATTTAACGTTAAATCCAACATTGCATTGTTATGTGTATGCTTTAAAAACACGACATTGTATTGTATTGTTGGACACTTTTGACTAAGACGCTACTCCAACGGTAAACCATTTCCGTATAAATACTTCACTTGAAGACGACCCTTCTTTGAGAGTAGCGTCGTATCACTTATATGTTAATTTAACAGATTATATGCCGAGCGTATGACTTTGCAACTAAATCATAAGCTGGTGAATTACGTTGCAATATTTTAAAGATAATGCATGCGTTTGTAATTGCATCCAAATTTGAGTAGGCAAAATGTAATTTACCGTAATTTATTTTTCCTTCCCTTCAAAGTCTCAAAGCATCACTTCCAGTATACACATACAACACACAACATGAATTAACTCTAAACAGCAGTGATGTAGTAACACAGTACAGTTTTGGTAAAAAAGACAAAAAGAATCAACTTCCGCGGTTCTTCACCCTTGAAACCATTCTACAGACCTAAAGCCGCAACTGAATGCTGTGACTTGATCCTTCTTTTCCTGAGGCGCTCGGCGATGATGAAGGCCAGCTCAAGAGATTGCGAGGCATTGAGCCTTGGGTCGCAGTGAGTGTGGTAGCGCGAGCTAAGGTCGTCAAATGTCACAGTGCGTGAACCTCCGATGCATTCTGTCACATTCTGGCCTGTCATCTCTAGATGAACACCACCTGGATGGCTTCCTTCTTGCTCGTGCACATCAAAGAACGCTCTCACCTCAGCCTGAACAAATAGCAAATAATAAAGTTCAGGTACAGGTAAACCATTCTTGTTATCAGAGATCTAATTCACAAAATTAAATACACATACTCGTATACGATGTCTCACCAGCCAACAAAAAAATGATTTACGTAAAGCAATATCCAATCTCTCAAAGCGAAAAAAAGAATAAAAAGGGATCGTGGAAAGCATTGTACAAAAAGGAAGACTTCTTTTGCTTCTTGCTAAGAAAATGAGTTCTTTGTGACGCAAAACGGGCTCCAAGTCGCTTTTGAAAACAATCGCTTACCTACCTAAACGGTCATTTTAAAATTTTCGCCGATATTTTCGCCCATTTTCTCTTCTTCCCCAACCCCGTAAACAAAAATAAAAAGAATAAAAACCTGAAGCTCGAATATGCTTTTCTAGTGCTTCCATTTTGACTGTTACACCTAACTACTACACCTACACATTGCGCCATCAGAGTCAATTGCTAGGACATGATCATTAAGATGTCTATCTTTAAAGCTACAGAATTGCCTCCAAGTGAGACACTTAAGCTGGCTGCCCCCACCCCAACAAACTTATAGAATTTTTCAACAATATGGACCATAGGACAATGAATTGAGTGCAAGTGTTGGTGGATGACAATCATCCACCAAGTAAAGAAGCCAATAGCAAATTGTGACGATTATCGTCACACAGCGGGTTGTCATGATTCATGAAAGCTTAGTTGAAAAGCCTGTTTAAAATATGGAAGTAACATGACTATAAGCACCTAATTAGACAAAACCAACAAACGCGTGTGAACAATGTGCAAGCTCAATCAAATTTATTTTTGTTCCCATGGCTGCTAAGCTTTCCACAAAAACATTTATTTATGTATTTACTAATTAGGTGCACTGAACCAACGTGTTTATCAATTACCACGACTAACCTACAACATGTGATCAATAAACCTAATAGTTGAATATAGCAAAAAAGGAAAAAACAAGAATCATACCCTTATGGCGTCGAAAGGACGTGTTTTAAGACCACAAGGAGCCTTAATGGTGTTTCCATGCATTGGGTCACTAACCCATGTGACAATCTGCCCTGCCCTGCGGACTGCCCTAATAAGATGAGGAAGTTTCACCCTCATGTTCTCAGCTCCCATTCTTGTGATGATTGTTATCCTCCCAGCTTTATTCTGAGGATTCAAAATTTCAATGAGCTTAACAAGCTCATTTGGATCCATCTTATCGCTGACCTGCATCACAAGAAGTGATCCTATATTAGTCTCCTCTGCAGTAATTAAATTCCATTAGAATGTCATATACAGTAACGTGCAAAATGTGTCAAAACCATATAGTAGTCAAAGTGAATTTCGACTAAACATATGATCCATTTCAACTTAGCGTATTCTCACAAAGTTTAATCCAAATAAGACCCATTGTTCCATTTAAACATAGCAATATCTCTTTTCCTTAATCTGAGCAAGAAAGAGAAAGATCTCAAGAAAAATTTCCAATAATCTGCATATGGCATCAGGTTTTAAAAAAATATGATGTTGCATTCATTTGTCCACTTAATAGGTAATTTGATTGAAATGGGACATATGCATCGTACGGGATATGAGTTACCTTGATTCCAAGGGGATTGGCAACACCTCTAAGGAACTCAACATGAGCACCATCCAGTTGCCTGGTACGCTCGCCAGCCCAAAGCATATGGGCAGAGCAATCATAGTAAAGGCCGGAAGTTGAATCCAACCTAGTAAGAGACTGCTCGTAAGGCAAGAGCAAGCACTCATGAGACGTCCAGAACTCAGTGGTTGTCATGATAGGGTGTTCAACTGTGAGCCCAGCAGCAGTCATGAATCCAAGGGCCTCATCCACCCGGGCAGCTAGCTCCCGATATCTGCCATGCCAAACATGTTATCAGGTGAAATTACTATAAAAGGTAACCGAAATAAAATATAAAGTTTGGTACACTTGAATTCATATCAATATGACATTTCAATATACTATTATTGGATTATTTGGAGGAACATATCAAACACCACCAGATCACGTGATATTAAGCATCGTTCACTGTCCACTCACGCACTAAATATTACTCATGTGGTCCCAAAATTGATTGGCGAAAAGAGCATTAGATTCTGCATTTGCATGTGCATAGCTTTGAGGAACAGATGATAGCACAAAAGATACTAAAGGTTAAAGAGTCTTTTAACACATCTAAACGACGAATATACTGGAGTATATGAAAGAAACAAACAAATAGGCAAGGCAATGATAATGATTGAGGGCATATATGGCATAAACTTACTAACTCGTGAACACCGACACAAAAACATCAAAATCTAACTAAATTAATTTACGTTAAGTAATTAAAGTCTTTTGCTTGTTCATGCCGCATGATTCTAATTAAATTTATCACTAATCTAAATTCTAAAATGGTAAAAGTGAGGAAATATACCTATCACCCTGCTCGCTGTGCTCTGTGAAATCCAAGTTCCACTGTGTGACCCTCTGCATAGCTGCGTAACCTCCTGTGGCGAACGCCCTCAGAAGGTTTAGAGTAGCAGCAGATTGGCAATAGGCTCTGATCAGTCTCTGAGGGTCTGGAGTCCTCGACTGTAAATCAAAGGCGTCTCCATTCACATTGTCTCCTCTGTAACTAGGCAGCTTCACACCATTCTTCTCCTCGAAAGAATCCGATCTGGGTTTCGCAAATTGACCCGCCATTCTTCCCACCTAAACAAACAACCACAACCCAGCTTCACAATCCATTCAACTCCCAAAATTACACACAAATTACTAAAATTTCAAGCAACAACAACGAACCCAGATTGAAAATTCACTTCAATTCGAAACATGCTCACAAATAACTGAACTTTCATTGAAACAACAAGGAACCAGAGAAATTTCGTATAATGTAGAGGGAAAAACTCTTACCTTGACGACGGGCATTTGGCCTCCGAACATCAAAACGACACCCATTTGGAGGAGAATTCTGAAGGTGTCACGAATGTTATTGGCATTGAACTCCTTGAAACTCTCAGCGCAGTCCCCACCTTGAAGAAGAAACGCATTTCCCATAGCAGCCTCTCCGATACGCTCCTCCAGGCTCCTCGCCTCACCGGCGAACACAATAGGCGGGAACGAATCGAGGGTCCGGAGCACCGACTGGAGATCTTCCTGATTCGGGTACTCCGGCAATTGCAACGCCTTCTTAGATTTCCATGTCTCCACGCTCCATTTCGCCGGAACCGCATTGTGGGTCGTCGCCGAAGAAGAAGGAGCCGCCGTCTGAGCAGCCTGCTGCTTCGGCGGCTTATCGGAGACAACTGGGTTCTTGGCTGGCTCTGCGGCATGGACGGCGACGATTGGCCGAACGGACTTGATGGGCAGAGAGGGTTGGTGAGTTCTGGAAGAGGGTAAGAGAGACTGGCCTTGAAGGAAGGCAGATTTGGTGGGAATCAGAGAGCTGCTGCTTGTGAGCGCCATTTTTGTTAAGACTTTCCCAAGATCTTTTTCTTTTTTGTTGGGGTATGAAGGCACAACGAGATTGCAGGGAGAAATCTCAGAGGGTACCTGAGGAAGGGAAGGAGAGAGAATGGGAGGGTTTTATAAGAAAACAGGGTGTCTTTGCAGAGAGAGGGCGGGTTGTTGCGGCGTTTTGAGGGTTGTTGAAGGTTATTTTTGGAATTATATGTTTCAACAATTTTGGGAAGAAGTCAATTGCTTGATATTTTTGCCCAACTATTTTTATTAATTTAATGGGGTGCGTAGGTGGTCCTTTTTTTCATACATTTTAAATTTTTATGGTCCGGCACAAAAAGAAAAGTGGGCAACAACTACCATGCATGCTTTGGCTTGTGGAAGCCGAGCCGAATTAGATCTGTATACACTCATTTATGTGTATCATTATTAGTTTATGTGTGTGGAAAATGTGCACCGACAAGAACCACATGGTGGCTTCAATGAGATTCTTAATGCAGCCTCTACAATCGTATAATCTCAAATATAGAAATAAAAGGCTTTCAATGTGTCGGAATTGAATTCCTCAAAATATCTCAATATATATGAACCCGCCAAATACTTAAAATAAATCATCAAATATGACTGTATATAGGGACTCAAAGAGTGTCCTATGTTGATTTTGAATGAGAAAGAAACCCACTACCAATGTGGAAAGAATGCTACACATCAGCTCCTCTTTTTGTTTGTTTTTTCTGGTTTTTTGAACTCAACCACATGGGGGTTCTCAAATGAGTTCGTTGGTGGGTAGAGTCCTTAAATAGTGACTCATATTAGAGATGCTTTTAATAATTACAAAAGTTAGCATGAAACAAAGCTCTCTTAATCAATATGTTCTTAGATTTGAATGTATGGGTGGAATAGTTACTCACCTCAACCTGTAACCACACAAAATTTGAGGAGTAATAGTCAAATCGTGGTGGATTTAGAAATTTTGTGTGTGTATGCGTTCAAAGAAAGGGATGCTTATATAAGAGGCTGTTTACACTAAGGAGCGGTAGGAAAATAAAATTGTATTGAACACGCTATTCACGAGATTCGAATTTCTAGGCCTCTCACTTATAGTGAAGATGAATATCACTAGCCGATTTGCCTCTTTAGCATTGTAGTTGTTGATGAGGATGTTTCTATCCGTATTTGAGCATTAATAAATCAGCTTATTATTTAGAAAAAATAAATATAAAAAGTTACTGCTTCAATCTATCTGAGGCATGTCATCGAACACTTTATCTCTATTTGAACTTTGAAGACGAAACTGATAATTAATTAGAACCATGATTTATGGCTAATTAAGATATTGTTCAATGGCTAATTAGGGAGTGCAAATTGTATGATTTACTTTGTATTACGTTATTAAGAAATGTGTTTGATATGTATATTTTACAAACCAAGGGTGGTCCTTAATCCTTATGGTCGATCTTGAGTATAAATAATATTTTATACCTTAGGGAGAGCTTATTAAAAGAATAAGCCGAGCCAAGCCATGGAAAAGCCAATATATGGCTTTGCAGAAGTTTATATTTATTTAGGAAAATATTTAAAAATAAAATAAAAGATTATTTCTTTTGTTTTTGGGTTGGAACGAAATAAAGGTGTTTGAAAAATAGAATGAGCAAATGTCCAAGTCACCCACCTACCCTCCTTCACTTCCATGCTACCATCCTCTCAGTCTCGGTTCAACCCCTCCTACCCCCATTACACACCACCGAGATTAAATTTTCTACGCTCAAAATGAATGTGACTACTCAGTTTTACGGTCTAGTAGTACTTATTTTTATTTATAAGTGAGAAGTCTGAAATTCAAATCTCATA
Source organism: Malus fusca (assembly GCA_035220775.1). Lineage (NCBI taxonomy): Eukaryota > Viridiplantae > Streptophyta > Magnoliopsida > Rosales > Rosaceae > Malus > Malus fusca. Next base: position 42,861,419 of record CM069073.1, on the reverse strand, counting down.
AATAGCAAATTTGATACCAAATTAGGTTATTCATTATGTGCCTTTAGCCGGACTTATTCATTCCCTTAAGCATTAAATATGTTATTGTACTAAAAAAATTTAATAACTGACACGTATTTATAAACTTAACTTCTCTCAACTCTATGGTCATAAATTTAATAAGATAACAATTGAGGTCACAAAGATGCAATAGGTGCAAAAGATTTGATCTGGGACACACCTCCCTCTACATTTAACACGTGCCCATAACATGACTATGACTTGGCATATTCCGATGGCTTGCACAATTGTGCATGAATTCTTGAGATTTGGGTTTGGCAGATAGCTTGATGGCAGAGCGCCAGGGGCGGTAGTTGGTGATCGCACGAGGTCCATCTTACCTGGCTTGCGTTTCTAATTGGCCTACATTTTGTACTGAACTGGCACTTGGTATGTACCCAAATCATTAGAAAGAGAATGTGACATTTATACCCTTTAGAGCAACTCCACCCATGGAGCATTTCCCCCTGACAATCCACTATTTAATCCATCATTTTGAACAGTAACTGCCTTTAATGAATAGTAACTGCCATTAATGAACAGTAATTACCATTTGCATCTCCACCCTTGGAGCCCTCCCCCTGGCAATAGGCAATAAAATATTAGTTTTTTTTGTTTGTTTAAATAATACAAAATAAAATTATTTGTAATTTCGGATAAGATTTTTTAAATCGTTCTCGTTGCGCCACGTGTCATTTTATAAAAAAAACAATTATTTAGCGATGGATTTCGATAAGATTTTTATCCAATGTCATCGTGCCACGTGTCCTTATCTTTTGAGAATCTTTGACGATAGATTTTGATCAGATTTTAACTCGTTCAAGTGGTTGAGAAAATATGAAATTGTGGTGTAAGGTAGATGGAGAAGAAGTGGTATTTATAGAAAAGTAAAAACAATTTTTTACAAATTTTTTTTCAGATTTTTTACAATTTTTTCGGATTTTTTTTAATTTTTTTTTCCAATAATTAATTTTTGCCGTTGGATTTTAAAAAAATTTGAATTCCAACACTCTAGATTTTGCCACGTGTCACAACGGTAACTTTTCTTAATTTTAAAACTATTTTTTCTTTATTTATAAAGCATATTAATATCGACCGTTGATCTCAGATCGAAAGGTTGATATTAAATCAGATTTTTTTTATTTTTTTTACTGTTGAGATCCAACGGTCCAAATGAAGGAGCCGTTGAGATCGAACGGACCGTGGGAAGCCACGTGGCTTCCCAACGGTAACTGTGAAAGGCTGAAAAGTTGACTGTTTTTTCTGAAAAGCTGTCGGGCGACGCGCCCCCACTCGCGAGTGGGGTGCACGCGCCTGACAGAAAAAAAAAAAAAATTGGCTTGGAGCTCGGGCTCCGGGGCTGTCACAAATTGACAGGCCCCCTGCTCGGGCCTTCTCCACGAGCTCGGGCTCCTCATGGCTGGAGCAACTTGACAGGCCCTCAGGCCTTTTCTTCTCCCCTGTCCCCCGGCTTATTGACATGGCTGGAACTGCTCTTAAACAGATTATTCAAGCAGCTAATTACACCATGTTATACATGCAAAATGTGTGTGGGAACGATGGATAAAAGTTATAATATGATATAGGAAGGGGTAGAATAATTTTTCTATTATTAGTGTGCATATTTGAAATGCCGTATGAACTTACACATTTTTAATTTGTTATATGAATAAAATTTTGAGCGATTAGTTATATCAATTTTTTGAAATTATTAGTTTGTTATTTCATTCTAACTCGGTTATGTGGAGCCAAAAATAATCACAAGGCGACACGTGGATTTTTGGGTAAAAATGACAAAATTACCTTTGAGGCACATCAGATTTTCTACGTGTTAGCAGTTGACAATTATCCCTCAATCAAGTCAAAAGTGCCCAAAAAAGGTAACAAATTCAAAATTATTTCATCCATCCTCATCTTATATTCCCTACAATGTAATTATTCCATAACCTTCAAAACATTCCATATAAATTGAGTTAATTGGCCAATTAATGGATTAATTACCTAATGGGTGATTTATTTGGCAAATTAATGGATTAATTACCTAATTAATCCATTAATTGCCAAATAAATCACCCATTACACTAAAAAATTACCCAAAAGGCCGGCCACTCTCTCCCAAGAGGGCTGGCCATGCTCTATATATTGAACCCCATTTTCTCTAAAAACCTAGTTCTAACACTCTTGCAAAACTCCCAAAAACTCTCTAAACACTTTTCTCTCTAAATTCTAACTTTGGCATTGGAGGTTCTTCGGCCAAAGCCCCCCCTCCCCATTCATCGTGGGCGCGTGAGGCTTTTGGCCTTAACTAAAGGTGTTAGTTGTTTTGTAGGTGCAATTTTGTCCAAGATCAAGGAAGAAGAAATTTGCATCCACAAATTGGTGCTTTCATTGAGATAAGAGTCACACACTCGTAGAAGACTCCCGCATCAAAAGGTTTTTCTATTTTCTTGTCCATTTGTAGATTTTTCGTACTTTCTTATTATTAGAATTTTTTTATTTGCAAAGATTCTTTAATAAAACGTCAAAGAGAAATACAATGGCTAGAAATTTAGAAAATTCCACAAGTGAAAATTCCAATATTCAAGAAATGGGACCACGGCGATCCACGAGGCTAAATGTGCTCATAAGAGTGGCATCATCGCTACAGGGCTCCACCATGGCAACCACTGCAGTGGCCACTACCCGCGGCGAGGTCCATGGCACCGCTACCACGGCCCGAGCCGTGCCATCCAAGGCTCACGGCACCAAGGCCACGACCCAAGCCATGTCGCTCCAAGCCCAACGCGAACTCAATGCGTTGCCAAGCCGAGCCCAAGCCTCGCACCCATGTGCATCACACTCCGAGCAGCCTGCTCCCGCCGAACAACCCACTCTCGTGGCCCAGCCTGCTCCCGCCTAGCAGTTCACTCTCGTGGCCCAGCCTGCTCAAGCTGAGCAGCCCACTCTCGTGGCCCAACCTGCATTCGTCGAGCAGTCTACTCTCGTGACATAGCCTGCTCCCGTGGCCCAGCCTGCTCCAGCCGAGCAGCCCACTCTTATGGCCCAACCTGCTTCCGCGGCCCAGTCTGCTTTCGTGGCCTTCCAAGTAGCCCAAATCGATCCAAGATTCCAGACTAACGATCGAACCAGGAGCATTTTCACCACATTTTTCCTGCGGATTTGGCATTTCCCAACTCAAATCTCGCGCCCGGAGTCTACCACACTTCCATTGCTCAAGAAGACACATTCATTCCAAGCTATTCCAACCCAAATGGAGAACAACACTTGTCTCGACAAGTCATAGAATTGACGAGCGCCCTTGCACAGCAGACGAGCTTAGTGAACCAGCTCTTGCAGCGCACCGAGATGCAACGTGCCCCAAACGAGGTGTCCCGAAGTAGGACAAGGGCAGACAAAGAACCTCTCCAACAGCGTCCCGACAATCAGCCACTCGACCAGCCACAAACCGAGTGTTCAGGTAGTGTACACTCCCGATTGGGCCCCCGAGATAGCGTATACTCCAGTCTTAGAGTGCGGATGAGCGTGCACTCTCGACTAGGCCCACAGACAAGCATACATTCACAGTTGGGGTCACACTCTGATAGTCAACATGAGCAACATTCCATGCGAAGTGTTCATTCATGGCTAATCCCGCAAGGAGCATCCTCCACCTCACATCGGAGTAGGCATCACGATGGACGGAGAGAAGTAGTCACTCAATTCGGCTCAAGTTCAATCGGCAGCTTGTGAAGAACTCGCTCGCCTGCTAGGAACGTGCTACATGCACCGCATCCGCGACATAAACGAGCCAAACACATGGAAGAGCAGCCTAGACCAGCAAGTCACGGTTGGGGGCATCCGAGAGCTCCACTACTTCAACAAATGCAAATTCAAGAAGAAGTAGAGAGACTATTGACCAAGTGATTGCGCAATTTCCAACGCAACGAGGTTACCGACGCATTACGACGGAACATGACCAACATAAGCAGGTCACCCTTCACGGACGAGATCGAGCAGGCAGAGCCTCCACGCGAGTTCAACATGCCACATTTCACATCTTTCAAAATGGATGAAGACGCGGAGATACACTTAAAGCACTACCGAAGCGCAATGATCCTCTATCGAAACAACAATGATCTTATGTACAAGATATTCCCCACCACTCTACAAGGCGATGCGTAAGATTGGTTCTACACCCTGCCGCCACAATCCATCTGGAATTTCGACGAACTTTCTTTGGTTTTCACCAAAGAATATTCATCATATCGCTCGGTCAAAAAGAAGTCCGACCATTTGTTCGACGTCAAGAAGAACCCAAATGAGTCGCTTCGTGACTATGTGAAAAGGTTCAAAGCAGAGAAAGCAAAGATAGTCGGATGCAACGACTCGATAGCTAGAGTAGCCTTCCAAAAAGAACTTCCAGCAGACCACCCACTATTCAGAAAATTGATCATGAAATAAGATCTAACTCTGGCAGACTCTTTCGCTCTGGCAGAGAAACATGCACTTTGGGACGAGGCTCGCCAATGCACATTCAAGGACTTGAAGAAGTACTTGACATCATCTCCCTACTATCCAAACCAGAAGCAGCGGATGACTTATTCGCATGTTTGACGGTATTTAAAGCAGCAATAAGCTCTACCATCATGCGAGAAGAGCTGGGGGCCCGACTACCTGTATTCTACAGTTCAAAAGCTCTCCTCGATGCTATTAAAAATTCAAAAGCTAACTTTGACGATAGTTGTTGTAACCCAGAAGCTCAAGTTTTACCTTCAAACGCATGCAGTCATCCTCATGACACACTATTTCGTCCAATCCAGACATGCGATGATAAAGGCGTAAGACCCTGGCGAATGCAAAGTTTTATGATGAACGCAACAACTCGGCCTAAAAAACGGCCAAGGGCAGACAATGACACACTCAAAAGCAAGTTTTGTCCTTGTCGCCCCAAAAGATTCTACATAGAGCAACATATACCGGCAGTTCAGCACCACTTCCTACTACGTGTCACACGGTCCCAGCCGACCTTTGCTCCATAATTCAACTCTAGAGTGGTCCAATACCAGCACTTGAGTATCTTCTGCTACGTGTAACATGGCCCCAGCTCCACAGCTTCCTACCACGCATTTATGACGCAACATAGCGGCACAACGACGCCGCGGAGGTAGCAGAGTGCGCCCTAACCGCGCCTGCTCCACCGATGGAGACTTCTGGCATTTGCATGTCCAGGGCCCATCCAACTACAAAGGTTCAAGAGCAGGCATAGTTCTTGTCATCCAGATGGTTCGATGCCTAGGTTTCAAAGTATCCAACAACGAAGCAGAATACGAGACCCCACTAGCAGGCTTCTGAATGGCAAAAGACTTGGCAATGAAAAAGCTTGCAATTCATTCTGATTCCCAGCTAATCACTATCAAGACTGCTTGAGGCATTTCAGACTTACACATTCACTCAAGTTCCATAGGCTGACAACGCTCACATGGACGCACTAGACGGCCTAGGCTCATCATTTGACCACCAATTCAAACGCTCTATTCCGGTGGGGTATCTAGACGAACCGAGCATAGAGGCAAATCCAACAGCTGAGGTCACAGGTTAGTACAACTCCAAACTGACAAGATTCCATCGTAGACTACCTGGTCAATGACACATTCCCCACGAAAAGATTGGAGTCTAGAAAGCTCAAAATCAAGGCAACACGCTACTACATGTGGAACGACATTCTCATCCGAAAATCCTACACCAGACCACATTTCCGCTGCGTCTCCCGATGACTTGAAGGTTCTAAGATCAATCCACGAATGCGTTTGTGGAAATCACTCCGAAGGTCGATCCTTAGCACAAAAGGCTCTTAACGCAGGTTACTACTGGCCTACCATGCACCAAAACGCTAAGGAGTTAGTACAAAAGTACGACCGTTGCCAACACTACAAGTCGATAACAGCACTGCCTGCCAGCGAGCTACACCCGCAGACGAGTCCTTAGTCGTTCATGTAGTGGGCAATCAACCTGGTAGAACCTATGCCGCCTGCTACTGGGGGGCAGAGACATGATGATCGTGGCAACCAACTACTTTACTAAATGGGTAGAAACAGAGCCCAAGACGATCACGACTCAGACAAACATAGAGCGCTTTATATGAAGGAACATCATTTGCCGATTTGGCATCCCTCAGTCCACCGTCACCGACAACGGCCCGCAATTCGTGGGCCAAGATGTGGCAAAGTTCTTCCAAAAGTATAGCATCAAGCAGCACATGTCCATGCCAAGATATCCTCAAGGCAGTGACGGGCTGAAGCATCCAACAAGATGATCCTCGACTGTCTCAAGAAATCCATCACCAACAAGAAGGGAAAATGGCCAAACGAACTCCCCGGATGTCTATAGGCATATCGCACCACCAAAAGAATAGCAACCGGCGAGACTCATTTCTCTTTGGCATTTGGCTCGGAAGCAATCATTCATCCCAATGTCATTAAGCCAAGTATCAACGCACTACTACTAAGCATTGAGCAGAACAATAAAGAGATAACCACAAGCTTAGATCTGGTAGAGGACAAGCGCGAGCAGACCATCACCTGCATCGCAGCCTACCAACAATAACTCATTTCCAACTACAACAAAAGGGCCAAGATCTGGCAATTCCAGCCCGAAGATCTAGTCCTAAGAAAAGCCTTCATCATTGCCCGCATAGAAGGCTCCAAAAAGATGGATCCCATCTGGGAAGGTTCGTACAAGATCAGCAGAGTAGGCGGCAAGAGTAATTACACCCTCGCCACCATGAAACGATAAAAAGATCCAAAAATAGTGGAGCGCCTACAATCTGAAAAAGTACCATGTGTGACCCTGCTACATCAAAGCCCGAAGACTCAAGAAGCTTGACGGGCACCACCTCACAAGCTGAGAACTATCCAGTTGTTATGCAGTTCCTACCTTACAACTAAGTTCTAGTTCATTTCACTCGTTTTTCAATGAGGAATTCAGAAGTAATCACAACTTGGCTCGGCTGCATGCTTATAACAACTGATCACTACTGCACTTCAAAAGAAGACTGCGCCCTTCTTAGGGACTCATTGCAGGAATTGCGCCCCCCGATGGACCAACCATGCTCTCAAATGCGAGAGGGTAAACTAATTGCTCTCCAGTGCGAGAAGGTAAACCAATTCCCTGACACCCACATGGGTCAGCTCTCCAAGACGGGAGGATAAACTTTACACTCCGAATATCCAGACGTGGATGAGCCTAGCTGCCCTAGTATAACTAGATGCATGATGGCTTGCACCGAGATTCCTAGAAGTAGCCACAATCCGTAGGGAACCGGGCCCTAGAGACGGAGGGGGCACATTACGCCCTACAGATGGCTGCCCTGGAACCCTAAAGCTGTTATCGAGTGCACTAAGGTAGCCTACGATTTTCGGAAGACTGCCTACGGCTTGCCTTTCGAGCAGTAAAACCACGCTAGACTTATTCAACCGCACATTCTTGTGAAAGGTTAAACAAGCTAGCGTGCATATACAAAGCTTTATCCACTGCTCACATACTACCTAGTCGATAAGCTTCACCTTTGCCAAGCGCATAACAACCTACACCAAGTCCTAAAATGTTGTGATACTTGCTACGCAGCCCATGAAATTGGAGAAAACCAAGGTTAACAACCTAGTGGTTACAGGGACTTGTCTACTTCTGTAAGTAAGGCATCCGGCTGCCAACCTTATAACTAACTTTGCAAAGTTTTACACCAACACCTACGACTGCATAGGCTACGCGGGCCTGTCTGCTTATAGAAAAGTAGCACGTCTGCCACTGGTCTATAAAGTCTAAAGGTTAAGGCATGAACAAAAGAAGTGAAGATGAAGAAAAGCGAAGGAAACATGTTTATAAATAACTAGTAAAGGCCGAAGGAGTTCAAGCAAAACAAGAGCTACAAGGAAAAACAAAGAAAATCCTAAAGGCTACCTAGAAGACTACACTTCAGCAGCTTGGACATCCCACGACTACTCGGTCGCCACACCTTCAGCAGCCACGACGCTTTTAGTAGTGGCATAATTCAGCGCTTCACCTCTGGCTGCCCCAGCCTGGGCACCAACTTCTCTAACTACTTCACCAATGGAAGCCTCAAAAGTAAAAGCAAGCAAGTCTTCCAGAGAAATAGAGAAGGTCTCGAAACCTTGAGCCCATCATTCTCACCCTTCAGCTGCTCATCTTCCTCGAGCAGACCAACATGGACGCGCTGCAACTCATCTACTTCCTTCTTCAGACTTTCGTTGATCTTCAGTACACCTTAAAGTTCCAGCACTTGGGCTTCAAGCCTATCGATGATTTTCTTGAAGTTGATCACTTGATTATAAGAAGCAATCAACTCTTCATCCTTTGCATAAACAACGAAACGAAGCTCAGAAATTGTAAATAAACTGCAAATTCAAGATCTTGAATCTGAGGTATGTAACATCCAATCTCATTCTCTGCACTTTCATACTTAACTTGGATCGCATCAAGCTTAGTTTTCAAGTCAACAATATCTTGGCGAACGGTCTCAAGCTGTAGAGAAGTGGGGGCAGAAATATTAGACCCCTTCAAAGCAACGAGCTCAGAATCTAGCCTCTTGATCTCCTCAGTCGAGGAATAAGCTTCAGCTGCCATAGTCTTCGCCACCTCATTGGCAACCTTGCTATATCTACATCATAGCAAGCAAAACAGTCACTCTATATTGGGTCGTATGCTTCGCAAAGGAATTTGAGCAAACAAACCTTTCTAAACGCCATCAACAAACTTGGCACAAACGTCCATGTCTTCAAGCAGATCTAGTTTCAAGAGCACACAGATCTCAGCAGCCTCCCTAGAAGCAGGCTTAGTGGATTTCTCACAGCTGCCCACTCAAGCAGTCTCATCTTCCCTAGCAGGCGAATCGGTCTCAACAGCAGAGAGAGTGGGCCTTAACGCCACTTTAGCAGTAGAGTCCACCTTATCGCTCTTCATAATAACAAGCTTTTCCGAAAGAGAACCGGACTTTGCTCCCAATGGACGTCTTGGCACATACTTCGGCATTGGGGGCTTGACAAGACCTATACACTGAGCAATACTATCAACAATCGTACATGCCATTCTCGACATGGCAGGTGCCACATGCTCAAATCTAGTAGCCTCATTTTTCTTCCCATTAGAAGAAGTCATATCAATCACAGGACTTTCGGCAACAGGCGGACCCTCACAAGCAGCGGATGAAGTTTTCAGTTTTCTCAACCGGCATCTTTGGAGCAGGTGGGGAAGATCTCTTCTTTCCACCTTCATTCATAATAGGCTCTACGACAACGTTCAGACGAGCCAATGCATCCGCCTCGATCTTCTTTACCTTCTATCTCGGGAGCAGCCCACCATTTTCCCGGCAAAGAGAACTAAGCAGTCAACGTCATTCACGGTACTCAACATGGGAGCTTAACCCATACTGGCTTTTCCCTCATTTTTTCTCTCAGACCAGCAGACATGAGGCTTGCATGTCCAGCATTCTAGTAGCCTATGAGGCCTGCGACCTTTTCATTTCTCTCAATCGTCGGCCTAGCCCGCGTCAAGACCAAGAGCCTAAAGGACAAGAACCATGCGACTCGCCTAGCACTGCGCCCCATCACCTTAATCCGCGACCCCAGCCGCGCAAGCTGCCATTAGCACTAGCCAAGCCAAGCCAAGCGGCCCAAGCAGTGGTCCCTGCCACAACACCTCATTGGCCTATGCCGAGCCGACTTCTGGCCCCTGCCAGCCGACGTGCCGCACCACCCCGATGGCTGCCCTGTGACAACACTATCCAAGAAGAAGACAAGGAAAATTAAATTTTTCTTATTTCGGTGCGGCGTGGAGAAGACAAAGAAAGCAACGAAACATAGTCTTTTGCACTGGCAAGGTGCAGAAGATTGTTAGAGAAAGGGGAACAAATATCCTCTAAGCTCTCTCTCTTATAGGGTAGAATAAATTGCTCTCCAAAGTTGATTTAATAACCCACTTAAGGTGGACTTAAATAGGCTTTGAGAGAAATTTATTTCCCATTCCTAGAAGGATCTAATTTCCAATTAAAGAGAGAATTTACATCAAAATAAGAAGCAATCCTATGTTTCCTAAAGCAAGAAGATCTCTACACTTGCTGCCCTTTCCCGCGAGCAGCCCAACAGGTGTGGGAGCATTTGTGGAGCGAAAAATAATCATAAGGCGACACGTGGATTTTTGGGTAAAAATGACAAAATTACCCTTGAGGCACATCGGATTTCATACGTGCGAGCAGTGGACAATCATCCCTCAATCAAGTCAAAAGTGCCCAAAAAAGGTAACAAATTCAAAATTATTTCATCCATCCTCATCTTATATTCCCTACAAGGTAATTATTCCTTAACCTTCAAAACATTCCATATAAATTGAGTTAATTGGCCAATTAATGGATTAATTACCTAATTAATCCATTAATTGCCAAATAAATCACCCATTACACTCAAAAATTACCCAAAAGGCCGGCCACTCTCTCTTCCAAGAGGGCTGACCATGCTCTATATATTAAACCCCATTTTCTCTAAAAACCTAGTTCCAACACTCTTGCAAAACTCCCAAAAAATTTCTGAACACTTTTCTCTCTAAATTCTAACTTTGGCATCAGAGGTTCTTCAGCCAAAGCCCCCTCCATTCATCGAGGCGCGTGAGGCTTTTGGCCTTAACCAAATGTGTTAGTTGTTTTGTATGTGCAATTTTGTCCAAGATCAAGGAGAAAGAAATTTGCATCTACAGGTTTAGTTTTCTATCAAAAATAAGATTGTGCTCATGGTTATTTCAGACTTTTGACTTTCTTTCACATTTTTTTATTTTTATTTTTATACAAAATATATATGTACAGTAGGAGTGGGAAAACAAATTGGTTTTGAGCTTGACCTTCTTTTCACAAGTTCTCTACTTCTCTTTGGTACAAACCAAGAAATTTTGGCTAGTAAAAAGAACTTGCCACATTTGTTTCAAAAACTTATAGTAAAGTACTAAAAAGTATATTTGGCTCACTAACAAGTTTTGAGAATTCAACTTGGTCAATCATGTCCATTAAAAAAAGGGAATTAAGTGGGGAGTTGAAAATGTCCAAAATAATTTTGAAAGGAATCCAATGCGGAGTTGTAATGTTTGAATAACCTTGAAAACAAGTCATGTCAAGACTAACACATCCTGACCTGGAATGTCCACATGGACTCCGAATCGAGCAATGTTGGTCGACACCTGGAGGGTGACGAAGCCATAAAGTTTAGTGATGTGGAAAAATATGAATAAATTTAAACCTAAAAGTGCCTAAATATAAGAGTGCGCTTGTAAGCGGGAATGAATCCATTTCACACATGATGTCAGATGATAAGTAAAGTATAGTAAGGTAGGATTAGAATTATACCATCGAAGGTAATCTCCAATACCAAGATTTGCCAAGAATCCTCGTCGACATGAAAGCTTAGCACTAAAACCTGGAAAGGCGAAAAACAAGGGTGAGTGGGCCTGAAAATAAAACTTTGTAAAAACCTTTTCGAAAACATAATAACCCCTCGCCGTAAAACAAGTATAGTTTCCAAAACATACATACTACGTATTGTAAGAAAATACTTACAGTAGCCTGCAAAATCTTAAGAATTCAATACGACACAATATTTCGTAAGTAAACACGTGACGTCCGTAATCACATAATCTCGCATAAGCAAGCATATCATATCAAGTGCTCATCGACACATGCTGACACACGAGTTCATGCAGAGATATTCTGACATGAACAAGACTGGGTGTAACAATGATATACGCTATAGTACTACAATCATGTGAAGACTGGCGCTATGCGTAGCACATACGAGTCCTAATTGCCTATAGCAATCTAGGACAGGACTGGAACCTACAATGGATCAAACGTGAGCGTACAATGCGATGTGCACATACACGTGAAAGATTGGCCCTGGCCTGGCCAAGTACTAACACTGGTGCAGTAAACGATGAACAGATAGCATAAACATAGTCATGCCACAGTGATTCGATAATTCTAGTCAACATAATATTATTCACGTCCATAAATATAATTAAGGCATCAATAATAATACACATACCTGTGCATCCCGTAGGATGTAGCATAACATCATAATTTCTATTTGCGCTAAACCTTAATAACGTCACCCTAATCTAGGCGTATTGTGGAAAACTCTTTATGAAATGTATAAATGGAAACTAAAAATTATATATATACTATATAAAAGAAAAGACCCACTCACAGTTACTTGCGATGTCACATCCGTTCGAACTAGGAAGCCGGAGTCTCCGATAGTAATTGCACCTAAGCATAATATTGGGACCCATTAGTAAAACTCAATTAAAACGCTTGTATTTGGAGAAACGGACGACGGATTTGAAATCAACGCATTGAAATACGCTAAGGAGGGTCCCGGGCAATTTTCGTAAAAAGTCAACGGTCAACCCTAAAAAGTTAACCGAGACGCCCCGTTGGTCAACTATGTTAAAACTTTGGAATTTCACTAAACGGATGTAAAAAATGAACTCGGGGTGTTGAAATTAGCCTAAGAGGGTTTCTGAGAAAGTTTCAAAAAAGTCAACACGTGAAATATTCCCAGAATATTCCTTGAATATTGCCCATTTTGGAACTAGGCTAGGTTGAAACATTAGCCTAAAGGTTTGGGCCAGTTGGGCAAAAGATTTGGGCCAAAGACTTTGGATCGAGTTTTGGGCCTAAGGCCTTTTTTTTTTCTCCTTTCGTTTTCTTCGACTGGTTGCCGCTGCAACCGTTGGAATAAACCCAACTTCAACCAATCCAAAGCTTCACTAAACCTAGCCTTCTAACTGGGAAGTTCTTCCCAGCAACGGTTCTGTACCAAAACCCATATCAAGACCCTTAAGAAAGATAGAAATATGTACTAAAACATGATCCAAGGCGTTTTGGGTGGTTTTTGGAACTTACCATCGTTGGAATCAAGAAATCTCGTAGGAAAGTATGGCGATGGTGCCATTGCTACATCTGTGCATCAAGCACAGTATCAAGTCTGAGAGAATGTTTGGGAGGAGCAAGAAATATGGAGGTGGTTTGTTGGGTGCGTCGTCGGAGCTTGATGTTTGTCGTTGCACCATCTTGGTGCAACCTAAAGGGACGGGAGAGGTAGGGAGTTTGAGGGAAGAAGAGATAACTTGAGTGAGAGAGAGAAACAGGGAGAGTTAGAGATAGTTGGGATGAGTGACACATGGCAAAAGAAGAGTGGAGAGTTTGTGATCTGTGGACCCCACGGGCCGGAAAAATTATAAAATATTAAAAATATCCTTTGACAATATTAAAATAATAAAATATCCCAAAATTCAAATTTCATAAAACACCCTCAAGTTTCGTAGTTCTGTAAAAACTTCATCGTAGGTCCAAATTCGATTCCGCTTGCGCCTACGCATTCGTATCATTGAGTACTTCGAGGGTATGGTAAATTAATAGCTCAAACATTTCATGTCATGACGGTCAACAAAATTCAACACTCTAGCCACTAGGGGCATTTTTGTCAAATCACTCTTTCAAAATTTATAAAATCGTAAAATTAGGGACGGGTTGTCACATTCTACCCACCTTAGAAAAAATTTCGTCCCCAAAATTTGAAATCACTTGCTATACATAATATACTCCAAAAGATAGGACGAAATTATATATAAGGAAGAAATCAAGCTAGAGCAGTTGCATAAAAGAGAATGTAGTTCCGTTGTGATCGGATTGCAATGATTCCTCTTTCATGCCTCCAAACTCATACTTTCATTCTCCTTCAATACAATACTATAATATAATACTTCTTACAAAAACAATAAGTTAAAAGTATTTATATATGTATAATAACCTCCTGTCAAAATACATATATATAATAACGTAAAGTTAAAATAATTGTGCTAAAATTAAAACTAAATATTGAATATTTTTCACCCACGCACTTGTTGCGTCACGTACTCCGAAGGTAAGTGTGTAATATCCTTGGGTTAAGCCCAAACAATAAATAAATAATTAAAAATGCTAACGTAAAAGAACCTACTTGTCCTTAACGATTCCAACGAATAAGTTATTGGTATTACGGTCTGCAGCCCGCGATATCGACATCTCATTGTTGTCTTAATAAGCAAGCAACAAATTCTTGAGGGTGCAATATTACCATCTTGCCGCTCATTGGGAAATACATATAAATAGTCTGACTAGTGCCTCGAAGGCGACAACACAAATAACACAAAATTTCCTAAATTGTAACCTCGATCATTTGAATACCTATTCGTAATACTTATCTGTCAATCATGTATTGTGCGTAGAATCTCTACACCACGGCCCAAACAGTACCATAGCCATACCAGCATAATAACTATCGTCGTACACAACGTAAGCATAGATTGGTGTCTAATATAACCGGCTAAAACTGTAAAACATACAACAGTAATATGTTCTTTAAGGTCTAGATAGTTCATTCAGACCGACTGTTAGTCTGAGGGTGAAATGTGGTAGGTGACAAAATATAATACACATGACCTTCAAGAAGGCTTCCTACGACTTGGAAGCGAAACATGCATGACAATGAGATACAGTAGTGTCATGCACACTATGCAACCGAACATTGTAATTCACGTATGCCTCAACAAGTAGATTCGTTATGAATTTCTCTCGAATTTAGTGACAAACTGTGCCGAGAAGGCTAAAAGAACAATCAAGAATTTGAGAGTCAAAACAAGTCCATCAATCTAGAATACAAAGTAACTAGATTAAATGTATAACATCTTGCTACAATGGTAGCTTCTAGAATATTCAATCACCAACGGTAAAGATTCGTTTAGCAGAGTATTTGTTGGGTGATTGAAGCGTTAACGGTCCAAACTAATAATTAGATATCCGAGCAATTTTCCCTAATGGTTTGTCTGCTTCAAAACAAAACAAAGTTCAGTAGGGTAGACATGTATTCAAGGTTGACTGGAATGCCTTCCAGCACCAAGAGGTGAATATGGAATCACAGTTAGAGTAGATGCATATCAAAACACCAGAAAATCCAATAAATTCAAGAATGAGCAATTTTACTAAGTGGTCTAAAATGTGGTCACTCAGGACCAACGGAAAGTGAGTTGACTTGTCACATCGGTCAAAAATCACTAAAACATTATCATAATCTCCACATGTACAAGATGCCTTGTATCGGGAGTTTATGACGATATTTCCCAACTCCATTTATACACAAGTAGTGATTATAACCACTCGAACGATTTCTTGATAATTTAGAAATAACGTCAAATCGATACTTGTGAACACTAGTTGGAAAAGGGATAGGAAAGGTTAGAAATGTTTAAGGGTTGATATATCTTTTGCTGTGGTAAATAGTAATTACATTTGCACACCGGGGTGATACATGATAGTGCAATCGTAGACGTTGATTTGGTATCTTCATCGTCGTTGTCAGAAATTTAGCTCTTTTCAAGAGAAGATGTATTTGGGAGGTCTAAGGTTGATAAAGATTTTGGACACACTTCTCCACAAAGAAGTATCATCCGGTTTTCAAGTAAAGATGGTAACTGTTGACTCTAAGTCATGAGTAAAGCTTTTCATTTCATGCGGTTTCAACTATTGGGAAAACATAAGCAATACTTTGTCATGCTGCATCTAAATAGCCAAAATATCTAGAGAAAATATCATCATGGATTTCGAAATAATTGGTGTCATTGAAAAGTGTACAAACAATGGTCGAATCAAGACAACGCCTCAGTTGTCACGACTTTATTCATGTTCCACTTCTCAACTAAAATAAATTTCCTCGGTTAACGAATGAGGAAAAACGCTATAGCTGAAAAATCGCTAACAAATTGTCGTTAAAATTGACAAGACCAAGAATATCTCGCATTTCACAACACCTTGTGAAAATTCCAATTTTCTTCCGCTACAACCTTTTTGGGAAAAAGAGAATAATATCTTCCACTGAGAGCACATTTGCCAAGAAATGTACCTGCTCTAAACAAGTTAAACACTTGAAGAATTTGGTATAAAGATGACTGTTGGTGTTTAGAGAATTTGGTCTCACTGTAGTGGTAGATGAGAAAGTCGTCAATAAGACCACTATGAATTTGTCAAGCTATGGAAAAAAACTTGGATTACAAAGGTTGGTTGGCTAGACCAACAATTTGAAATATGGATATTAACGGTTTTAATCATTACTCGATTGAGTTGTTAAAATCTAGGTATGATCCTAAGGTTCAGTCATTCGCCTTCGCGGATAGGTTTGAGGTTCCCTAGATAAGGTGTTTGGTTGAATAAATTCCTAATCGGTAAGCTTTCGTAACTAAGTTCTTTCAATGATGTATGAGTTGTTCGTAAAGACACAAGGAAAATTGGTGTAGTACGAGAAAGTGGATCGATATTGTATTTCACTTTACCATTTGGTGATATCCCAGGTAAAATTTGAGAAATGACGCCAGGGATATACGTCCTCAAAATCACCATACTACTTCCTTTCACTACGCCACATGCTAATAGGTCTTCACAGCTTTCTTGATACTCAATTCACTTTAACAGTGAGAAATTAACTCGTACTTCGATTCTACTGTCTACTTGTGGAAGTGATCGAAAATGTGGCTAGTCGAAGAGGCTTTGTTTACCTAGATAGGTGGTAAGGTAAAAACAATTATGAGTTTACTGTTGTAATGCAAAGCTTGTTCCTAAGTTTCCATGATTTAGTTTCTTCGGCTCATGTAGTCACTGTAAATCAGTCATATTGCTAATTAACGCATTTATGATACTTTTGATATTTTTGATATTGTTCGTTATCCTGAAACGGTGAACCGGTGTTCTGGCATAAGGGTATCACTCCTAGATACTAGCATGTGTCCGATATCATAAATCATACCGCTTGAATACTGGTTGACAGTTCCTTGATATCGTATAACATCGTCAATTAGTAGCGCCATCGTAGGGTGATTACAGGTTAGAGTTCGCTCGGGTGAATGGTTCTGGACGATTGGTAAGGAACTGGTCCGATGAGGTGGTTTCATTAATTCTAGGGAAATACTTACGACTTTGGGAATTTCTACTTACCGTAGGTATAATAACTCGTACACTTGTGCCTATGCTCATAGTATTGACGGGTACAACATCGAAATGAATTTTGGAATCTAGTGTTGTTTGAAATGTCCTAAGGCCGAAAAAGGAATTTGCTAATAATCTACTTCAGAACGGACTTAAACGGAAGTCGATCTTCATCTTGAAGATCCGAAATGATCATTAGTGTGTTTGAACATATTAGCGTTATCGGGGACCAAAAGTGGCTGTCCCCTAGATGTTCTTCCATCGAGTGCTACCACTTTAGCACCAGGTTGTCGCTAAAGACATTTCTGAAATCTCAACGAAAGTAAACTTTGTAAGAATTCTGCTAAATGGTATTCTAACGGGTACTGCCAAAGAATCAAAACTATTTCTGGTTTCCTATCTCAAAAAGGTTGGTAGCAATGACTAAATGGTAGTGGGATTGATTGGTAAATCTCGGGTGGCACACAATTATCGATACATTAGCCCTGCTTCAGGGCCATCAACTTGGCTCAATTCGTGATTTTTCCTTGGCAGGAAAGCTCTTTGTTTAAAATCTAGAGGTGTCTGTCAAAATGATGTTCTAGAATGTCGATAAGTCGTCTAAGTCACTCCAAACTTAAAAGAAAAGTTAACACATTTTTTGTGCTCGACGAGGTGGCAAGATTCGAAAATTTGGTTCAAGAACCAAAAATGCTTACATCACTCGTGTGATGAACACAATACTGCCCAAACTTATGCTCTGATACCAAACTGACACACCTCGACCCAGAATGTCCACCTGGACTCCGAATCGAGCTGTGCTGGCCGACACTCGGAGGGTGACGAAGCCATAAAGTGTAGTGATGTGGAAAAATGTGAATAAATTTAAACCTAAAAGTGCCTAAATATAAGAATGCGCTTGTGAGCAAGAATGAACCCATTTCACACGTGATGTCAGAGCATAAGTAAAGTACAGTAAGGTAGGATGAGAATTATACCATCGAAGGTAATCTCCAATACCAAGATTTGCCAAAAATCCTCATCGACATGAAAGCTCAGCACTAAAACCTGGAAAGGCGAAAAACAAGGGTAAGTGGGCCTGAAAATAAAACTTTGTAAAATCCTTTTCAAAAACATAATAACCCCTCGCCGTAAAATAAGTATAGTTTTCAAAACATACATACTACGTATAGTAAGAAAATACTTACCATAGCCTACAAAATCTTACGAATTCAATATGGCACAATATTTCGTAAGTAAACACATGACGTCCGTAATCACATAATCTCGCATAAGCAAACATATCATATCGAGGGCTCATCAACACATGCTAACACACAAGTTCATGCAGAGATATTCTGACATGAATAAGACTGGGTATAACAATCATGTGAAAACTGAAGCTATGCATAACACATACGAGTCCTAATTGCCTATAACAATCTAAGACATGACTGGCACCTACAATGGATCCAAAGTGAGCATACGGTGCGATGTGCACATACACGTGAAAGACTGACTCTGGCCCGGGCGAGTATTAAGACCGGTGCAGCAAACAATGAGCAGATAACATAAACATAGTCATGCCACAATGATTCGATAATTCTAGTCAACATAATATATTATTCAAGTCCATAAATATAATTAAGGCATCAATAATAATATGCATACCTGTGCATCCCTTAGGATGTAGCATAACGTCATAATTTCTATCAATGCGCTAAACCTTAATAGCGTCACACTAATCTAGGCGTATTGTGGAAAACTCTTTATGAAATGTACAAATGGAAACTAACAATTATATATATACTATATAAAACAAAAGACCCACTCACAATTACTTGCGATGTCACATCCATTCGAGCTAGGAAGCCATAGTATCCGATAGTAATCGCACTTAAGCATAATATTGGGACCCATTAATAAAACTCAATTAAAACGCTTGTATTTGGAGAAATGGACGTCGGATTCGGAATAGTGCATTGAAATACGCTAAGGAGGGTCCTGAACAATTTTTGTAAAAAGTCAATAGTCAACCCTAAAAAGTCAACCAAGATGCCCCGATGGTCAACTACGTTAAAACTTTGGAATTTCACTAGCCTAGGAGGGTTTCCCAGAAAATTCCGAAAAAGTCAACACGTGGAATATTCCAGAGAATATTCCCAAAATATTCTGAGCCCATTTTGGAATTGGGCTGGGCTGAAACATCAGCCTAAAGGTTTGGGCCAATTGGGCTAAAGATTTGGGCCAAAGACTTTGGATCGGGTTTTGGGCATAAGGCTCTTTTTTTTTCCTTTCTTCTTCTCCGGCCGGTTGCCGCTACAACCGCCAGAATAAACCCAGCTCCGACCAATCCAAAGCTTCACTAAACCTAGTCTTCTAATATATCAAATTGAAACTCAGAGGACAAGGAATCAGAATATACTTTGGTTTCCTCGGCCATGGTCGGAGTTGGCCGGAAAACGGCTCGAAAGCCGTCGAAAAATCTGGGAAATTCTTCCCCGCAACGGTTCTATACCAAAACCCACATCAAGACCCTTAAGAAAGTTAGAAATATATACTAAAACATGACCCAAGACGTTTTGGGTGGTTTTTGGAACTTACCATCGTTGGAAATGAAGAAATCTCGTCGGAAAGTATGGTGATGGTGCCATTGCTGCATTTGTGCATCAAGCACAATATTAAGTTTGAGAGAATGTTTGGGAGGAGCAAGAAATATGGAGGTGGTTTGGTGGGTGCGTCGTCGGGGGAGGTAAGGAGTTTGAGGGAAGGAGAGATAGCTTGAGTGAGAGAGAAGAGAGGCCGAGTAAGAGAGAGAAACGGGGAGAGTTAAAGAGAGTTGGGATGAGTGACACATGGCAAAAGAAAAGTGGAGTGTTTGTGATATGTGGGCCCCACGAGCCAGGAAAATTATAAAATATTTAAAATATCCTGAGATAATATTAAAATAATAAAATACCCCAAAATTCAAATTTCATAAAACACCCTCAAGTTTCGTAGTTCTGTAAAAACTTCATCGTAGGTCCAAATTTGATTTCGCTTGCGCTTATGCGTTCGTATCGTTGAGTACTTTGAGGGTATGGTAAATTAATAGCTCAAACACGTCACGTAATGACGGTCAACACTCTCGCCACTAGGCGCATTTTCGTCAAATCACTCTTTCAGAATTTATAAAATCGTAAAAATTGGGATGGGTTGTCACAAAGATACATGACTTATTTTAGGTGTAAAAATAAATGAAGTAAAGGTGAAATAACAAATTAATGATTTTAAAAAATTGATGATAATTTGTTTAAAATTTTAATTTATATGACAAATTAAAAAAAACGTATGAATTCATATGACATCTGAAGAAAAAAAAGAATATAATAAATAAAAAAAAACCCAGCAAATATCATTGCCAGACCCAACAAAAACACAAAAACAGCCACACACAACTAATCAAGCCCACAAGATGGGTGTGGTTTCAGATTGGGCTCCAGGGTAGGAACCAACTTTTCAAAATTGTCCTCATGTTCATGCATAGGCCCAAGCAAAGCAACAAGATACCCCACCAAGCCATATAAAATGTAAACCTTGCAGAATTTCTAGGGTAGCAAGTTTTTATGAGGGGAAATAAACTTTTCTCTTAATCTTGTCTATAAATAAAAAATCATGCTTGATATGGAGTTAGTGGGCATGGTGGTGAGACTAGTACTTAACAGATCGATCGGATCGAAAATACACGCTTCCAACTTACATAAAGCAGCCACTTAGTACTACGGTTGGTGATATTCTTTTTTACTTGTAAGTGAGAGGTCTTAGGTTCATTATGACGTTCAGCCACTGTCATTCCCCCTTAATGTAGATATTATCATTCGTTAAAAAAAAAAAACTCAAATAAAACAAAAGGTACAATCAATTTGCCCAAACTACATAACTAAAATCATTATTGGGCCAAATTTTAATGTGCACACTTAATTTCTAAAGAAAGTTTTGATGTTAGTATTTAGCCCTCATTGATTTTTGGACACTTTTTAGATTAATCATGTTTAGTGCATTCAACCTTGAGAAATCCTACGGAGACTATTTTAAAGTGAGACTATCTATCACTTCAGAGTTTAGATAATTTTCGTGCCAACATTATAAAACATTGTGATAAAAACATGAGGAAGTAAAGAGTCTATGAAGAGTACCATTTTTTGAAAGAGTCTTCTCAGCATTTCTCTTCAATCTTTATCAAACATCTACACACTTACCTTACTCTTCTTTCCTTAACCACTTGAGACTAGTTATTCTTTCAATGAGCAAATATAATGATTACTTTTTAGGGCATATTTCCTCCTTCATTTTTAGATAAAAAACAGCCTCTTCAACTCTTTACCATAATTGGGTACTTGCTCCATTGGTTCGCAAAAGTGTCAGTAACAATAACAAGTAACAACCATCCACTTGACAAGTTTAAATCTCTTAAATTATAAGTTCGCAACCAATTTGTCTCTCTATCTCTTAGTGTAAATATATCGTTTATCATTAAAATAAAAAGATAAATACCTTTTTGATCTATCATTGTATTTCAATTTAGTCCCTCTATGTTTTCGATTTTCCTTTTGTGTCCCCGTATTTTAATATGTGAACAATGTTGGTGATTTATAAAGGACAGGTTCATTATCGTCGAAACATTTTGGTACAATAATGTAATGCCAAGGGAAAAAAATTACACAGAAAATTATTAGATGGAGACAATATGGTGACAATGAAACTGCTCCATACAAACCCTTCTCCTTTAAATGAAACTCTAATGTATTTTTTGCCAGGGACCACCTCATCAAATTATTAAAACCTCAACCTCCAAAGTCCCTATCTGATAGAGTATTTCTCATGTGATGGACACCCTTTGTCCCATTCGAAGAAAATGGAAAAAGGCAAAGAGACCTTCCCCTTCTGAGCTTCTCAATAATAATTCGTATACATTGTTTCTAACTTCGTAATGCATATGCATCAATCAGTAAGGTAATTGAATTTTGCATGCCAAATATGAGAGAGAGAGAGAGAGAGAGAGAGAGAGAGAGAGAGAGAGAGAGAAGAAAGTAGTTGAGTGCGATTGGGACCAGACTGATCGGCCGTGTGGACCACTGCATCTATCTATCACATGTCAAAGCTAAGCTTTGCTCTCTATTCCCAATCCCTCGTGGTTTATAATCTTATTCCTAGGACACGTAAAAGTGAAACATTTTTTGGTGTGTGGTGCCCTTGTCATTGTGTTGGTACCAATTTTTCAATACCCATCCCAAACAGTTATTTGAGGCTCCAGAGTGACTACAGTTGTAAGATTCCGTATTTTTAGAATTTATTGTGGATATTATTTTTCTAACTAGGATGAATTACTAAAGTGGACGAATTATGCATGTAGTTATGCATATTGACACTCTCTTATTTTTATGATTAAGGTTTGAGTTAAGAGGATTAAAGGTGGGAGGTGGCAGTTTGTGGTGGAAGATATTTTATTAGTTAATTAGGAAGATAAGTTGAGTTGGGGTATTCTAGAATAAGAATACGTGGGTTGTAGAGACATGATTAGGAAAACAAATAGTGGGAGGTGGCTTAAATGTTTCATGCAGATTAGTAGGTGTGTAATTCCAGCAAACTTGGAGATCCACCATTGGACGTGTCATGATTTGGTTCTTAGCTATCTGAATTAAGGTTCTTGTGAACACCTTCGTATTTGAGATGGCAGGTGCAGGTTAAATCTTTTGAGTTGCTATTGACACTTGTTGCATCAACTAAGGCCATCTCCAACCGATCCGGTCAGAGGGTCATAGGGTCATAGGGTCATAGGGCTAAAAATAGCGCAAAATGACACAAAAATTGTCTCCAACTGAGGGTTAGGCCAAAAGGCTCGTGGGCCCCACCTAGCCAAAATTGTACAATCAGGCCAACCGGCTGGCCCAAACGAGCTAGCCAGCTAGCCCTAGGTCGGTCCATAATTCAAGCCCAACGGCTACTTGGTGTCAGCTAGCAACGGTTAGCTGACGCCAGGTAGCTGTTGGATTTGAATTTTTTTTTTACAAATATTTTTTTTATAAAAAAAATAAAAAATTCTAATTTTGTTTCCCTCTAACTACCTAAGCCATTAAACAACATTAAATAATATTAAACAATATTAAACAACATTAAATAATATTAAACTTAAACAACATTAAAGAACACAATCTCCACCCTAGTACTAGTTCGGGAATTTATTCAAACTTAAACAATATTAAAAAAAAACATTTAACAACATAAAACTTAAATGTCTACTCCATGCTTCTTTTGGCCCAAAGATATGCAACACGATCCTGATGTAGGTACTTGTTTGTGGCACGTGAACATATCATCTTATGGCACCTCATGTACTCATTTAACGAGATATTACCAGTTCTTGGATCCAAAGGCCAATTAGGCCCATCATATATTTTTGCACGAGCCCTCATTGACTTATTTGGATCATCTTGTTCGTCATCAGATTCTCCATCAATATAGCCATCGCACTCATCCTCCACAATCATGACACATCCCGACCCGAAATGTCCACTTGGACTCCAAATCGAGCTGTGTTGGCCGACACCTGGAACGTGATGAAGCCATAAAGTGTAGTGATGTGGAAAATGTGTATTAATTTAAACCTAAAAGTGCCTAAATAAAAGAGTGCGCTTATGAGTGGGAATGAACCAATTTCACACATGATGTCAGAGCATAAGTAAAGTATAGTAAGGTAGGATGAGAATCATACCAACGAAGGTAACCACTTATACCAAGAATCCTCGTCGATACAAAAGCTCAGCTGCTAAAACATGGAGGGGCGAAAAACAAGGGTGAGTGGGCTTGAAAAATAAAGTTTTATAAAAACCTTTTTGAAAATATTATAACCCCTCGCCTTAAAAAAACGTATAGTTTCCAAAATATACATACTACTTATAGTATGAAAATACTTACCGTAGCCTGTAATATCTCAAGAATTCCATACGACACAATATTTTGTAAGTACGCATGACGTCCGTAATCACATAATCTTGTATAAGTAAACATATCATAACGAGTACTCATCGACACATGCTGACACATGAGTTCATGCAGAGGTATTCTAACATGAACATGACTGGTGTAACAATGATATACACTTTACAATCACGTGAAGACTGGCGCTATGCGCAACACATACGACTCCTAATTGCCTATAGCAATCTAGGAGAGGACTGACACCTACAATGGATTGTACGGTACGATGTGCACATACACGTGAAAGACTGGCCTTGCCCCGGGTAAGCACTAACACCGATGCTGCATACAATGAGCAAATAACATAACTAAAGTCATACAATGGTAAATCAATAATTTATGTCGACATAATGATATTCCATAATGATATCCCCTTATAGTAAGCTTACCTATGCATCCCGTAGGATTATCTCATAATTTCCCAGCAATTAGACATTTCGTATAAACGTTAATGTAATTATGGCAATCACTTAAAAAATTTATTAATAAGTATATATGTGGAAACTAGCCAATATATATACTATATAAAAGAAAAGACCCACTCACAGATCATATCGTCGAGTCGAACCCGTTCGAACTAGAATAGCTGAAGTCACCGATAATGATCGCACCTAAGCATAATATTAGGACCCATTAGTAAAACTCCACTAAAAAAATTAAATTTGGGAAAACGGAGTGCAAATTTGGAATCAGGATATCGAAATACGCTAAGGAGGGTCCCCGACAAATTTTGTAAAAAGTCAACGAGTAAGTCACCGGTCAACCCTAAAAAGTCAACCGAGATGCCGAGCCGGTCAATTACGTTAAGAATTTGGAATTTCATTAAATGGATGTCAAAAATGGACTCGGGACGTCAAAATTAGCCTATGAGGGTTTCCGAGAAAATTCCGAAAAAGTCACACAAGGAATATTCCATAATCTATTTGGAATTGGGCTGGGCTAGAACCAAGCCAGGTTGGAGGGTCGTGGGTTGGGCCGGTTCTAAGTCTAAGTTTTGGGACTTTTTTTTTTTTTCTTCTTCTTCTCCGGCTGGTTGCCACTGCAACTGCTGGGATAGTCCCAGGTCCGACTACCAAAAACCTTCACTAAACCTAGCCTTCCAATATATCAAATCAAAGTTAAGAGGACAAGGAATCAGAATATACTTTTGGTTTCCTCGGCCGTGGCCGAAGTTGGTCATAAAACAGCTCAAAAGCCGTCGGATCTCTGCCAAAAAACTGGGTTTAATATTCTCGGGGTATTTCTATGTCCAAACAACATTAAAACATCCCAATCCTAGTCCTAGGCACCATCTACAAAGATTTGGAGTAGTTTCAAGCCTTACCTTCATCGGAGACGGCGAGAACTCGCCGGACTCGATTTTTGCACAGTGACTGTATTGTGCAGCGAGGAAGAAAAAGAACGAGGGTCTCGACCTAGGTTAAGTTCGTGATGTGGATACTCCTTGGGTGGTGTTCGCTAGAAATGGCGAGTGATGGTGGTTTGTTTGTAGAGAAGGAGAGGAAGAGATGGCTGAGAGAGATTAGAGAGAGAGAGAGAGCTGAGAGAGTGAGAATGAGAGAGAGAAATCTCAGGGAGGAAGCCACGCGGCAAGAGAGAAGTGGAGACTAGTGAGGTGTAGGCCTCACGGTCAAAATAAATTAATAAAATAATTAAAAAAAATATCCTTTAGAAGAATATTAAAATAAAGATACAATAATATAAAATTTTGAATATATATAAAAAATATAAAAATAGTAATTTTTACAAAAGTATGTTTCGGATTCGTAACTCCGTAAAATCTTCGTCATAATTCCAAATTCGATTCTGCTTACGCATACTTGTTCGTATCGTTGAGTACTTCGAGAATACAGTAAAATAGTAGCTTATACACGTCACAAAAAGACTGTCAACTATCTCGTCTCTAGGGCATTTTTGTCAATTCACTCATTTAAAATTAATAAAATCGTAAGGTTAGGGACGAGTTGTCACAATCTACACACCTTACAAAATTTCGTCCTTGAAATTTAAAATAACTTGCTATACATAAAATACTCAAAATAGAAAGAAAATATATACCGAAGAAATCAAGCTAGAGTGGTTGCATAAAAGAGTATGCCATTTCGTCGCAATCGGATTGCAATGATTCCTCTTTCTTGCCTCCAAACTCATACTTTCTTTCTCCTTTAGTACAATATTATAGTATAATACTTCTTATAAAACAATAAGTCGAAAGTATTTATATATGTATAATAACCTCCCGTCAAAATACATATATATAATAACGTAAAGTTAAAATAATTGTACTGAGATTAAAACTGAACATAGAATATTTTTCACCTACGCACCTGTTGCGTCACGTACTTTGAAGATAAGTGTGTAATATCTTTGGGTCAAGCCCAAACAATAAATAAATAACTAAACACAAATAAATAAAAGTACCAACGTAGACTGCCTACTTGCTAAACGAATCCAACAATTAAGTTATCGATATTATGGTCTGCAGCCCGTGATATTGACAGCTCATTGTTGTCTCGATAAGCAAGCAACAAATTCCCAAGGGTGCAATATTACCATCATCCCCCCATTGGGAAGTACACATACATCGTCTGATCAAAGCCTCGACCGTGCTCACACACTACCTTCTTAGGCAACATTGTCAATATTACATAATTTCCTACATCGTAATCTCGATCATTCAAATACCTATTCGTAATACTCACCTGTCAATCTTGTACTGCGTGTAAAATCTCTATACGACGTCTCAAACAATGCCATAACCAAAATTGAAAAATTGTAACCGTAGTTACACGCAACTCTAACAGGGATAAGTGTCAATCATAACCATGCTAAAACTATAGAACGGATAAACGTAACATGTCCACGAAGGTTCGGATAGTTCATTTGGACTGGCAATTAATCTGAGAGTGAAATGTGGTAGTAAATAATAACTTTGTACCCATGGCTTTCAAGACGACTCCCAAAAACTTGGAAGTGATACGCGTATCATGATGAGGTACAACAGTGACATGCCCACTAGGTATCCAAACATTGTAATTTACAAATGCCTCAACAAGTAGATTCATTATGAATTTCCACTCAGGTTTAGCGAAAAATTACATCGAAAAGACTAAATGAACACTCAAGAATTTGAGAGTCAAAACAAGTCCATCCAATCTAGAATACAAGGTAAATGGAATTAATGCATGACATTTCGCTACAACAGTAGCTTCTGGAATATTCAATCACCAATGGTAATGATTCGTTCAGCGGAGTATTTGTTGGGTGATTGAATAATTAATGGTCACAACTAAAAATTAGATGTCCAAGCAATTTTCCTAAACGATTATTTGCTTTAGAACAATACGAAGTTCAGTAGGGTAGACATGTATTCAAGGTTGACCAGAAGTGCTTTCCGGCACAAAAAGGTGATTATGGAATCATAGTCAAAATATACGCTAATTGAAACGTCAAAAAATCCGATAAATTCAAGAATTAGTAAATTTTACTAAGTGGTCTAAAACGTAGTCCCTCTGGACCAACAAAAGAGTGAGCTGACTTGTCAAGTTGGTTGATAATCAACGAAACATCATCATAACTCCACATGACACACCCCGATCCTAGAATCAAGGCGTGCACGCCTTGATTCTAGGATCGGGGTGTGTCACCACATGTACACGATAGTTCATATAGGGAGCTTATGCCGATATTTCCCTATCTCCATTTAGATACAGAAAGTGATTATAACCACTCAAATGATTTCTTGATAATTCAAAATAACATCAAATCGATACTTGTGAACTCTAGCTGGAAAAGGGATAGGAAATGCTGGAAATGTTCAAGGGTATATATGTCTTTTGCTGTGGTAAACAGTAATTACGTTTGCACAACCGGGGTGATACACAATTGTGCAATCGTAGACGTTGATTTGATTCTTCCAGCGCTGCTGTCAGAAATTGATCTCATTACAAATGGAGATGTATTTGAGCGATCTAAGGTTGATAAAGATTTTTGACACGTTTCTCCACATAGAAGTGTCATCCGGTTTTCAAATGAAGGTGACAACCTGTTGACTCTAGGTCTTGAATAAGATGGTTCATTTCGAACGGTCCTATACGTTGGGAAATATAAGCGATACTTCGCCATGTTGCCTCTACACAGCTGAAACATCCAAGGAAAACATCACCGTGGATTTCGAAATGATCAATGTCATTGAAAGGTGTAAAACAGAGGTAAGGGGAGACAACACTTCAGTTCTCAGAAATTTATTCATAATCAACATCACAACCAAACTAACTTTCCTCGATTGATATGTGAAGAAAAACACTATAGCCGAAAAATCGCTAACAAATTGTCGATAAAATCGAAAAAACCAAGAATATCTCGCATTTCACAACACTTTGTGAGAATTCCAACTTTCTTTCTCTACAACCTTTTTGGGAAAAAAATGAATATTATCGACTGAGAGCACGTCTCCCAAGAAACGTACCTGCTCTAAACAAGTTTAACATTTGAAGAATTTGGTACAAAGCTGACTATTGGTGTTTAGAAAATTTGCACTCGTTGCTAGGGTAGGTGAGAAGGTCATCGGTAAGACCACTACAAATTCGCCAAGCTACGGGAGAAAACTCTAAGTTCCAAAAATTTGTCGAAGTAACCATCAACTTGAAGTAGGGGTTAACGGTTTTTAATCGTCACCCGACAGAGTTGCTAAAATCTAGGTACGATCCTAAGGTTCAGTCTTTCACCTTTGCAGATAGATTTGAGGTTCTCTGAATAAAGTGTTTTGTTGGTTAAATTCCTAATAGGTAAGCTTTAATAACTAAGTTCTCTCAATGATGTAGGACTTGTTCAAAAAGATGCAAGGAAAACTAGTGTAGCATGAGGAAGTGGAGCGATGGTGTATTTCACTTCACCATTTGGTGGTATCCCACGTCAAATTTTGAGAAAAGATGCCAAAAGTATACATCCTCGAAATGTACCATACTACTTCCTTTCTATACGCCACATGCCAATAAGTCTTCACAGCTTTGTCAATACTCAATTTTGCTCTTACAGCGGGAATTCAACTTGTGCTTCAATTCTAAGGTTTGTTTGTGGAAGTGATCGGAAAAGTCACTGGTTGAAGAGGTTTTGGTTACCTAAGTGGAAAATATGGTTAAAACAACTACAAGTTTACTGTTCTCCAACATGACTTGCTCTTAAGTTTTCACGATTTAGTTTCTTTGGCTCAAGTAGTCCCTGTTAATCAATCTATCAGTCGCGCTGCTAATTAACGCATATATGATACTTTTGATATTTTTGATATCTTTCGTTACCCTGAAACTGTGAACCGAGGTTCCGGCATAAGGGTATCACTCCTAGATACTAGTAGGTGTCCGGTATCAAAAATCATACCGCCTAAATACTGGTTGATAACTTCTGGTTATCGGACAATATCGTCAATTACTAGCACCACCGTAGGCTGATAACAGGTTAGAACCCGCTCGGGTGGATGGTTTTGGACAATTGGTAAGGAACTAGTCATGTGAGGCGGTTCCTTAATTCTAGGAAAAATACTTACTACTTCGTGGACTTCTATCGACTATAGGTATAAAAGCTCGTACACCTGTGCCTATGCTCATCGAATGATGAGTACGACACCAAAAGGAATTCTAGAAACTAGTATTGGTTAGAATGTCCTAAAGCCGGAAAAGGAATTTGCTAATAATCTACTTTAGAATGGACTTAGGCGGAAGTCGATTTTCCTCCTGAAGATCCGGAACTATCACTTATGCGTTTGAAAAGATTATTGCTATCGAGGATCAAAAGTGGTTGTCACCCAGATGTTCTTCTGTTGAGTGCTACCACTGTAGCACCACATTGTCGCTCAAGACATTTATGGAATTTCATGAAAGTAAACTTCGTAGGAATTCTGCTAGATGGTATACTAACGGATACTGTCAAGAATTCCAAACTACTTTTGGTTTCTTATCTCAAAAGGGTTGGTAATGATGTCAAGATAGTAGTAGTGGAATTGAAGAGTAAGGTCTTCAGTGGTACATAATTACCGACACAATAACCCTGCTTCAGGGTCACAACTAGTCTCAAAATCGGGATTTTCCTTGGTAGAAAGGTTCTTTGTTTAACTCCAGAGGCAATCGCCAAAATGTTCTTTTAGAAGGTCGATAAGTTGACTAAGTCACTCAAAACTTAGAAAAAGTTAACACATTTTTTCGTGCTTGACAAGGTGGCAAGATTAAAAAATTAGGGTTAAGAACCAAGAATGCTTACATCATGCGTGTGATGAGTGCAATACTGCCCAAACTTATGCTCTAATACCAAACTAACACACCCGACCCGAAATGTCCACTTGGACTCAGAATCGAGCTGTACTAGCCGACACTTGGAAAGTGACGAAGCTATAAAGTGTAGTGATGTGGAAAATGTGTATTAATTTAAACCTAAAAGTGCCTAAATATAAGAGTGCGCTTGTGAGCGGGAATGAACACATTTCATACGTGATGTCAGAGTATAAGTAAAGTACAGTAGAGTAGGATGAGAATTGTACCAATGAAGGTAACCACTTATACCAAGTTTTGCCAAGAATCCTCATCGATACGAAAGCTCAGCTGCTAAAACCTGGAGGGGCGAAAAACAAGGGTGAGTGGGCTTGAAAAATAAAGTTTTATAAAAACCTTTTTGAAAACATTATAACCTATCGCCATAAAACAAGTATAGTTTCTAAAATATACAAACTATGTATAGTATGAAAGTACTTTTCGTAGCTTGCAAAATCTCGAGAATTTCATACGGCACAATATTTCGTAAGCACGCATGACGTCCATAATCACATAATCTCGCATAATTAAACATATCATAATGAGTGCTCATGGACACATGCTAACACACGAGTTCATGCAGAGATATTCTAACATGAACAAGACTGGGTGTAACAATGATATACACTCTAGTACTACAATTACGTGAAGACTGGCGTTATGCGCAACACATACGAGTCCTAATTGCCTATAGCAATCTAGGACAGGACTGACACCTACAATAGATCCAAAGTGAGCGTACGGTGTGATGTGTACATACATGTGAAAGATTGGCCCTGCCCTGTGCGAGTACTAACACCAGTGCAGCATACGATGAGCAGATAACGTAACTAAAGTCATACGGTGGTTAATCAATAATTTACGTCAACATAATACTATTCCATAAACATTAATCGTGGCCATAAATATAATTAATGCATCCCCTTATAGATTGAATTAGAAAGAATGTCTAAATTAAAAAAAGGAAAACTAATGAAAAATGCTTGAAAACTTTGAGTTTTAATGATAAGGACAAAATAAAGGGTAAAGTGAATAGTATCAGGATTGACTTTTTAGTGTAAAAATGTGGTTTTTCGTTAAAATGAACAGTACCGGGTGCTTTTCGTTAAAGTTCCCATTAAAAACTCGATCCGACAGAACTGATCCAACCAGCGACCCCCTCCGAAGCCGCACCCTGTATCAGTGTTATCCAACTTCATCCACGTGTCCTGGCGCACCGCATCAAACATCATCAGGCCAAATTGGGTCATGTTTTCATTCCATCCAGTTGGAATTGCGGCAGCAGCTTTAGTTGTACACCTAGCAACCCAATAGCCCAGCTACACTTTACTTGCATCCCTGGTCGAGGTACTAGGTGGCAACCACGCTACCCCAATATGTGCGAATAGGAGGATGAAGGAAGAAGGGAAATTTTCATACTTGGGAACTTTTCCCTATGAATTCTCTACGGAAAGCTTGAATTTTAAGTAAGGAATTTGTGAGAATTTAAGCAAGAGTTATCTCCTATTTATACTAAATCCTTGTGGGGAAAGAAAACTAAACCTTTTATTCCATGACTTGAAAACCTACATTGTCTTCGAAGAAAAGTCTTATTCAATTAGGAAATATTATTCAAATGGGAAGTGCATCACCTTTTGTTTCCTACTTAAACACAATTAGATGTGGAGGCACTTGTCGAGACGTAAATTAACCACATCCAATAGAAGAAGGGCGCATAGACAATATGCTCAATATGTATGTTTTACCCTTGGCGTCGTGAGTATCCTAATGGAATAAGACGTAGTTTTCCCTAAGGTAAAAGAATTGTATGCCACTAACAGACCATGGGCTCCTGATATTAAGCCATACCCGGTCCAATGGTGGCATAACACCGAATCTCCAGAGCCTCCCTTTGGGTGGTGCATCTACGCTTTTACCAACAAGGACCTTTAGAACTGGTAACTGACAGGACTAAGGAGACTGGCTTGCATCATCAAGGACTACCTAGCATACATGCTTTTCAGCCTCTTCCAATTGCCTACTAGGTTTTTCTCTATAAATGGCCAGGTCAAACAAGGGAAACGATAATTGCCACTTACTACTCAAAATTCTTTCAAGTTCTCTTTTTTCTCTACAAAAATTTTCTAACTTAGGCATCGGAGGCTCTTTAGCTGACCCCAATTTTCAGGGTGCTCGTCAATTAAGCCAATGATGTTTGTTCTCTTGTAGGTGAAATTTCGTCAAATCAACAGTGTAAGAAATTTGCATCCACGCTTAGTGTAAATACTCAAGGTCTTCAAGAAAGATTTAAAAAGAATCAATTTTATACAATTATACGTTTATCTTATTACGTAACACAATACGTTGCATAGGGAAGAGACCATAATCTGCATCGGATTTAAATGGTGAGGGGTCCAAGAGACAACCAAAGTGATAAATTCACCTCAATTATATAATGAAAAATTATTGAGTGAGTGTGACTTTGTGTTTGAGTGGGTTGCGTCCTTTGGCTGGTTGGTTACCCGCAAGCCACTAAGGGACATCAACACAATATCTCTCTATCCTCTCTAATGAGTAATCTTACGACCATGAAGCCAACTTCCAAAAGTCCAAAACAACATTTTTTTTTAAGTTCAAAACTTTGGTGGGGCTATGAGCTATGTTGCTTTCCAAGTAGTTGGTATTGGATGTCTACATTGGTTTGGTACTTGGTACGAAATTGATTCATGTATAATTTAGCGCAAATATTTACAAGAGTATGTTATAAATTATAATCACTTTTTCAAGTGAGACTGCAATGCTACGTACATTCAGTGTTACGGTTTGTTAGATTTAATTTTTAGAATGCTTCAATTTTCAATTCGAATCATTCATTTTCCGTACTATTTATTATTATATTAAAGGAAACATGCACTTTTTCAAATTTATTTGTTTTACAAATTAAATCTAGTTGAAGGATCGATATATGAAGCACCCTCATTCGGTCTCTATCACTTCATTTTCTTTTGGGGTAAAGTTACACAAAATAATCTACCTTAAGTTTGGTTGAGAAACTCTTTACCATGTATAGAGTTTCTTAAACTTTCATAGTAATAGTAGGTAAGAGTGAGATCTAATATCACCTTAAATGTGTATATATACAGATCATTTAACAAGAGGGATCCCCACTTTTCAAAAAAAAAAAAAAAAAGGGGATACCCTCTTTACCATTAGATTTGACTTTAATGAAATTATGTGGTTGGGTGTGTGGCCTGTGATTTAATCTCAACCACGCAGTTTCATTAAAACCAATCCAACTGTCAAGTGAGTGTCCCCATTTTTTTTGAAAAATAAGGATCCCTCTTGTTAAAGGCTTTGTGTGTGTGTGTGTACACACACACACACACATTTGTGGTTAGCCCTATTTCGATCACGCATTTTTGTTGTGGGTATTTTGCGTATTGTACAATTATCTTTTTGAATATCATATACTTTCTTAAAATATAACAACGTATCTTGTGTCAGTGTCAAGGTTGATGGGATTTTTAGTAACACTGCATAATAAGGGTTAAATCACAAAAAATATTTTCAAGAGAACATGATTATAATAGTATAAACGGCTCAATCAAAGTAGATCTCCAAAGGGACTGATATATATAATTTGCACTTAAATATAATTCTTAGCCAGTTATTGAATACAAGATTTAGAAAGATAGGAATCTTGAATTAAAATAACAAATGCAAAGAAGTAAAAATATTAAAATCAACAATAATGAAAGTAAAGAAGGCAATCTTGATTTTTTACACTAAGGAGGTGGGAGAGTGGGCTAAGCCTTACAATAGGTTTGCCATAATAATATGGTTCAACTTCATATTTGGCAAGAATCGAACCTAAGGCCTTTCACTTACAAGTGATGAGGAATACCACTAGATCGTAGTACTAAGTGGTAAGGCAATCGGATTTTAGAGAAATTCAAGTTTAATAAGTACCAGGGTTAGCTTTCACTGTTAACAATCCTATGTAGCACTACCAATTACGTATGAGTTAACAAATACAAACTTTGAAGGTTAGGTTTTCTTTATGCATATTCTACTCATGATATTCAAACTAGAACATATATCTCACACACAATATGTCAGTGATATTCAAATCAAATATAAATATGCAAGACTAATTAAGTTTTGTGAAAACCCTTTGAAAAACCATGCAACTCTTAAGAGCGTGATATTCACCTTAAGTGATCTTACAATCTGCAACCACAAGAAGGAATAACCAATTTCAGGATGATATTCCAACAGAAATTGCATCCAATTACTTATCTAACATCCTAATGGTAGTTAAGCATTGAGACACATATATAGTTTAAAAACATAGTGATTGAAAATTCAAAGCAAACAACGACATAAGTAAATTAAAAAGAAGCTACATGTTCATGCTAAGGCTTGTGGTCTTGCCAAAATAGAATTAGTTTAGGATAATCATAGGTGAATATCAAAATATTATTACGAATAAAAGTTATAAAAAAAAACATGGGAGAACAAAGAACAAATCGCCAAAAACTCTCTAAGTTGAGTCCCTAAGCCAAATTAAAATAGTACCTAAAATAGGACTCTCAGAATCTGGAAATACAAAAATAATATAATATAAATGAAAGATGTTGTAAACTTCCTATTAAAGTGTGATTGTGTAAATCCTAGATTTGATTTGATTCTAGTTATCCTTTCCTATTATGACTTGTATTCCTTGGGGATGAAGGATTTCTTCTCTCCCTTATTACTATAAATAAAGGCACTATGTATGAGAGATAACAACACACGTTCCCCTACAATTCTACAAACACACATCTCTCTCTCAATCTCTCCTTGCCGCCGGCCCCATTCCCTTGGTCAGATAAAACAGGCTACAACACGTTATCAGCACGCTCCTACCATTGCGCTTAGGAATCTTACATGAATGTTTTCTACATTAAACCAGTTCATCCATATCATCACGCAATCAAGTTCTTCCAAAACAACAGTTTTTATCTCGATATTTTTGCAGCTCTGATAGCATGAACATTCACCATAATGCATGACCCAACTTTACGTTTTTCGAATTTTAGATTCTACATAAATTGTTAATGCATTATATTCACAATTGTTGAATTATGTGAATTTGATATTGCCATGAATTGCATCAAATAACTGCTCATACAGTAAATTATATATTATGCATTGAATTGAATTGAAAAAAAGAAAAAAAAACGCAAACGAAATCGGAAAAGGCAAACCTCAAGCCATTCGACCAAGCCAGCAGCTTGGGTGGCCGAGCCGTGCTAAGCTGTGAGTCCCCAAGCCGGAGCCAAGGGCTCCAGGTTTGAAACCTAGAAACCCGACGCCTTCCACGGTGTCTCCACCGTTGCAGGTTGGCCTATAACCAATCCTCACCCACGAATAATCGTGTTTTGATGACTTGCAGTTCGTCCCTAACACCGATTGACCGAGATTCCCTTGAATGTCGTCAGAATTTTTCTAATTTTTTTATTCGTATTTCTAGGGATTTGGTAAAATGTTGAGATTTCTTCATCACCGTTCATATTTATGGTCTCCATTGAACTTGCCCCGAGCATCGTTGTCCCAAAGCACAGTCGCCTGAAGCGGTGGTGCCGGTTTTCTTCCCCGGCGAACACACCCAGCTACGGCTAGGGTGTCTTTGGACCCAACCCGAGCCCTATTGGGCTTTGTCTTTCGGCCTGCTTCTTTTTTCTTCTTTAAGCTCACATACAGCATCCCAAAACTATTAGTTTGGCCCGCGAAAAAAACAACTAAGTCTTGTCTGTAGCGACCCGCTACCTTCGCTCAGCCCAACTCCCGACACTAGCCCATGTGGCTTTTGTATCCCTATGTCCCCACCACACCAGATCCCAGACCATAGCTGGTGAGCTGGTACCCTGGCCTGTGATACACTCGATCGACCCCCCGGGAACATATATGATGCAAAGCAGCAGATCCGTGCCTATCTGTTTTGGGCTTGCAGCCTAGCCGAGCACAACCCAACCCAATTTTTCGGCATGGGCTACACATTCCAGATTACTCAGCCCACATGTGGGCTTTAGTCCAAATTTTTGGGCCCTGAGTTTAATTGCCTAATTATTTTAGGCCCATTGGGTTTTATATTTTTTTCACCCACACTTTAAATTTGGTCCGAAGTCCAAATAATTAATTCAATTATAATTATAGACCTGAAGTTCTATTTACATATTTTCTTGTTGCATATTTCTGTATATATATTTATGTTTGCCTGCAGGAACATATGAACCTGAAGTTCATAATTATTTCGAAACCTGAAGTTTTTAAAAACATGCCTTGTTTGAAAACCTGAAGTTTTTCCTTAAAAACATCACCCATGAAAACCAGAAGTTTTTCATGCAAATTTAAACCAATACATGTCTATTAGAACCTGAATGTTCTACTCCTATGTGAATGGATTGATTTTGTTGTCCACTACACTAACCACATCTTGTCCATCTATTTTATGATAGGAACATGTCGAATTTGAACAAACTCGACTTCACCGCTTTGGAGGTCTCTAGAAGGAACTACCTCAAGTGGGTCCAAGATGTGAAACTCCACCTCACTGCAAAGAACTTGCGTCCCGCCATTGAAGATGAGACGAACAACCTGGTTGGCGAAGCTGAGAAAGCCATTGCTATGATCTTCATCCAAAGACATATTCATGACACCCTGCAAACCGAGAACCTTGTTAAGGACGATCCACTAGCACTATGGGTCATTTTGGCCGATCGTTTTGATCACCAAAAGGACATCTTCATGCCTGAAGCAAGACATGACTGGCAGCATTTGCACTTCCAAGAATTTAAGTATGTGAATGAATATAATCATGAAGTTTATCGAATCCAATCACTTCTCAAGTTTTGTAATAAAACTTTGAACGAAGAGGATCTCCTGGAGAAGAACTATTCGAACTTCTCTGCTACTAATATTGTCCTGCATCAACAATATAGAGCTCAGAAGTTCACTAAGTTTTCAGATTTGATCTCTATTTTACTTCTCGCTGAAAAACAGAATCAGCTGTTGATGAAAAATCATCAAGCTCGACCTACTGGAGCGACTATTATGCCTGAAACACACTATAGCACGAACTAATGCCCAAAATGCCAAAAGAGGCATGGTATGGGTGGTCAGAAGCCACCCCATCAAGGTCAACAGAGTCAAGGCCCATCTAAGGACCCTAACCTCACTCCCAAGGCCCCAAACTTCAAGAATAAGGGCAAAGCACCTGAAACCATGTACGTGGATATGTGATGTCGCTGTGGTTCAAATGACCATTGGTCGCGTGTTTGCTAAACTCCCCAGGAGGTTGTAGTTGAATATCATTCTCGTCGTAAGAAGTTTGAATCAAACTTCATGCAAGTGGACGAACCGGAAAATACAAAGATGGAGGTTTCTGACTTTCAAGAAGCCGTTTCCCCTATAGAAGATTAGAATCTTAGACATAAACTATTTTTTTAAGTTGAAATTGGACATTGGGGCTGAATTCCTCCTAGTGGTTGAACCCTCCCTTGTTTTTGGTTAAATTTTGAACAATTTTCCTTTATGTTTGGATTATTTGTTTGTGATTTGGTTTTGGATATTGAGTTTTTAATTAATTACCATCCTTGAATACTTAAATTATTTGAATGGATATTTTTTTTTTAGAACTTTTATGCATGTGAGCGATTCAAATTAATTTTTCATTCTAGGTATGATTAGTGGGGAAATTAGTTATCTGGCAGATAGTGCAACCACGCACATCGTTTTGCGTGAACGCATCTATTTCACTAACTTCATACCTAAGAATGCACATCTGACAACCCTCTAAGGCCTATCCAACCTGATTGAAGGATAAAGTAAGGCACGCATAATGTTGTTCAATAGTACAATCTTGACCCTTGATGAGGCACTCTATTCTCCACGTTCCAGAAGAACGTTGTTGAGTTTCAAGGACATTAGAGATAATAATTACCACGCTGAACCCCACGTAGAAAACAGAGTTGAATTTTTGTGCATCACTTCCTACGAATATGGCTAAAAGCGTATTAAGGAAAAGATGGAGCGTATCCCGAGTGGTTTATATACTACGACCATACGCCTCATAGAATGCCACTATGTGGCCTACCCTATATCTAGGACCACGCACAAAATTACACTTTGGCAGAATCGTTTTGGACATCCTGGATGAATAGCGATGCTCCGTATCCTCAAATCATCACATGGGCATCCACTAACCCGAAGTTTAGGTTCGATTCAAGGAATCCCATGTCAAACCTTTTTAATGGGAAAGCTTATCATTAAGCCTTCTTATGACAAGATTCATTTGAATCCTCCCATTTTTTCTACAAATGATTCAGGGGGACATTTGAAGACCGATTCACCCTCCGTGCTGACCATTTAGATATTTAATGGTTTTGGTTGAGGCTCACACACGTTGGTCACACGTATGCTTGTTGTCCACAAGGAACGTTGCATTCTCCAAACTGTTGGCTCAGGTTATCAAGCTCAGGGCTCACCATCTTGATTAGTCGATTAAATCTATTCGATTGGATAATGCTGGAGAATTCACATCTAAAACTTTTGATGACTATTACATATCGGTTGGGGTTGAAATTGAACATCTTGTACCCCATATTCACACCTAAAATGGCCTGGCAGAAGCATTCATTAAGCGCTTACAAATGATTGCTCGATCGTTGGTCATACGTACCAAGCTCCCGATCGATGCTTGAGGACATGCAATATTGCACGCAGGCATGTTGGTCCGCCTGAGGCCTGTTACGACCAAACCATATAACGTCTTTCAGTTGATTACTGTATATGTGCCGATTTCACATCTGCGCATTTTTGGTTGTGCGGTCTTATGCCGATTTCGTCGCCCTTACATACAAAAATAGGGCCTCAGTGAAGGATGGGAATCTATGTCAGATATGATTCTCATTTGATTATTCATTACTTAGAACCTTTTGACAGGTGATTTTTTTACCACTCGTTTCGTGGATTGTCACTTTTATGAGACAGTCTTCCCGTCGTTAGGGGGAGATAAGAACATCAACGTTCTTGAAGAACGATGCGAATTATCGTGGATGACTCCCACTTTGTCTTATTTAGATCATCGCATCACTCAGTCTGAAACTGAAGTGTAGTGCATATTAAATCTCCAAAGCATAGGTCAGAGCATGCTAGATGCTTTCACAAATCTAGCGTGAGTGACAAGATCACGTATTCCAGCTATGAATACTCCTACAAAGATGGATGTACCAAATGTACGACGGACTTCCCTCTGTAGGCTTGGGATGCCACTTTGGCCGATCCACGTACATTAACGACTAGCCAATCATCTGCCCCTACACATAAGCTTGGCATACCTCTTGGTTCAAAAGATTCATACCCCCAGAAGAGGAAACGCAAGGCACAGGCTCCTGAAGAGCCTACCGTGAATCTGACTATCGCTTACTTATTCTATCCAACTCATAAAGAAATTCTAGATTACAGAAGAGTCCTTGAAAAGACGAATCATCCTTCTGAGAATCGTGAGATTTCGGTTTATTATGCTAGCTTTAATGATGTATGGTGTAGAAATGAGATGATCGTCGACAATGCATTAGCATATGCAGTAGCTACTGAGATCATGTTGAGCGATGATATTGAACCCCGTTCCGTTGATGAATTTCAACGTAGAATCGATTAGTCAAACGTAAGGTGTTTGGACTTGTAGCTCATACTCCTTCATATGTGAAGCTCGTTGGCTACAAGTGGGTTTTTGTTTGGAAGCGTAGTGAGAAGAACGAAATTATGAGTTACAAAGCTTGTCTTGTTGCGCAAGGCTTCTCACAACGCCCTGAGATTGACTATGATAAAACTTATTCACTTGTTATGGATGTGATTACTTTTTGCTACCTTATCAGTTTGGTAGTTTCTGAAAAACTGAGTATGCAGCTGATGGACTTAGTAACTGCATATCTCTAAGGGGATCTTGATACGAAAATTTATATGAAAGTTCTCAAAGGACTTATATTAACTGGATCAAATATTTCCAAACCTCGGAACATGCTCTCAATTCGGCTGAAGCGTTCACTCTACGGTTTGAAGCAATCCAGAAGAATGTGGTATAACCGTCTGAGTAAGTATTTGACTAGTCAGGGATATGTGAACAACGAACTATGCCCTTGTGTGTTCACTAAGAAGTCACATTCCGGTTTTGCGATAGTTGCAGTATATGTCAATAACATGAATCTCATCGGAACTTTTGAAAAGCTCGCAAGAATTGGACGTACCTGAAGTCGAAATTTGAGATGAAAGATCTAGGAAAGACTCGATACTGTCGCAGTCTCGAGATAGAGCATCGTTCAGATGTAATCTTAGTTCATCAATCGAACTACACCTAGAAGGTGTTGCACCGTTTTAATGAGAAGTGAAGCCTTCGAGTACTCCTATGGTTGTTCGATCGCTAGCTGCAAAATGAGATCCCTTCCGTCCAAAGGAAGATGATGAAGAGATTTTGGAGCCGGAAGTTCCTTATCTAAGTGCGATAGGCACTTTATTATAGTTAGCTCAATGCAGTAGACCCACATTTCCCTTGTTATTAATCTTTTGGCAAAGACATATTCCGTTACCTTAAGGGTACTACGGATTTAGGCTTGTTCTATCCTTACGGATCCTCGAGTAATGTCGTACCTCCCACTTCTCGAGTTGATTCTCGCTTTGTTGGTTATGCTAATGCATGATACTTATCTAATCCTCATAAGACGCGTTCTCAAACAGGTTATGTCTTTACCGTTGGAGGCACCGCAATCTCTTAGAGGTCAACTAAATAGACTTTAGTTGCCACTTCGTATAACCAAGCTGAAATTCTCGCCTTACATGAAGCAACTTGGGAATGTTTTTGGTTTAGAGCAGTTGTGGGCCATATTCGAAGCTCCTCTAATCTTTACCCCGTCGTTGATGTCCCCATGACGATCTATGAAGACAGCGCAACATGCATCAAATAGCTCAAAAAGGGTTATATCAAAGGAGACAACACCAAGCACATTGCGCCGAAGTTCTTTTTCTCATATCAACAACAAGAGCATCAGAAGATTGAAGTCACGCAAATCCGTTCACAAGACAATCTGACCGACCTCTTCATCAAATCACTGCCGAAGATGACGTTTCAGAAGCTTGTTCAAGGAATAGGTATGCGTAAACTTTCTGAGTTGTAACATTGCTAGTTCTCTTTGGAATTGTGCCAAACTTAGGGGGAGTATCCTGAAGTATACTTGTTTGATCTTAATGTACTCTTTTTCCCTACGATTAGGAGCATTTTTCCCACTGGGTTTTTGCTACCTAACTAGGTTTAACGAGGCACCCACCTTGGGTTGATCATATTCCTGATGACGTCCCGTAGACGTTTCATTTGACTTTTCATTACTCACGCATTTTTCCTTAGACTATGGATTTTGTCCCTACTCGGGTTTTTTCCATAGCCTTAGGGTTTTTTGTGAGACTTACTTCCTTATGTAAGTTCCTACCTTATTGAGAATAACGTGTTCCTTAGAATCAGTGGCAACGAGTCGACTTCCTCAACTTCTACATGATGCTGATGTAGACATGTAAATTTCGTTGCATATAAAACGATGCATCACAAAGCTCCACGTGGCATATGACTCATCACAAATAAAAAAGTCATCAATGACATGTGGCACAAATCAAGCAAGGGAAGTATAAAACATTCCCTAAATTCGGCAATAAGGGGGAATCCAAATTGATCCTAAAACTGGAAAGAAAGCTAAAGCATCTTCATAAAACAAGTAAGAATTGAAGATTGCTCTCAAAATAGGCAATAAGATCCTTAAGTTCGGCCAAAGGAGTAAAGTGGCTGAAATGAAGACATAAAACATGCCGAAAATCATCCCAAAGGCCAGCATTGAGAAGCCTATAAATACAAGGTCCTCCCACAAGCATAAGGGTCGAAAAATCTCTACACAGAAGAACCTCTGCCAAACCTTTGAAGACTCATACGCTGCAAAAGCTCTCTTTGAAGAACATTCAACCAAAGCCAAAGCTTTCTCTCGACCAAAGCCGAAGCACTTCCTTGAATAATCAACAAGCACTCGTCCCGATTCCTTCAAGACTTTGTTGCAAGCTTATAAACTTGTAGCAACGTTCGTTTCAAGATCAAGTCGCCAAGAACCTTGAAGCAACGAAATCCCGCATCCACACTATCTTGGCCACACCTTGAGGTGAAGACCATCCCCACGTTTGTTTCAAGTTCAAAACTTGAAGCAATCATTCAACTGTTCGTCCGAGATCACGTTATCACGACCCTTAGATCAACAATCAACCATCTACATCAAATTTGAAGACTGAATCAGAGGAAAAGTTGTAAACAGAGATTGTAACCTACAAATTTAAATCAATACACATCTACTTTGTACAGGTCTTCTCGTTTCATTTGATACATAATTTTCGTGTTTACATATGAATCTACCTTGAGTATTTACACACTCAAGGGGGAGTTTTGTAAACTTCCTATTAAAGTGTGATTGTGTAAATCCTAGATTAGATTTGATTCTAGTTATCCTTTCCTATTATGACTTGTATTCCTTGGAGATGAAGGATTTCTTCTCTCCCTTATTACTATAAATAAAGGCACTACGTAGGAAGGTAACAACACACATTCCCCTACAATTCTGCAAACACGCATCTCTCTCTCAATCTCTCCTTGCCGCTGGCCCCCTTCCACTTGTCATATAAAATAGGCTACAACAAAAGATACAATCTTATTCTATTTGGTAAACAAGGCAATCAGAATGTCAATCTGTTTCTTGGCCAAATCCTCATAGAATCAGGCATGCAAGGTGGCGTTAGAAAGCTTATAATCTTTCCTTCAACTTTGCAGAAGGAAAGTTTCCCCAAAAACATCATTTTCATAACTTCAGTGCCCACGCAAGCCCGAAAGGTCAATCCACCCAGCACTGTTCATGTGCACTGTTTTAATCGCCACGACCAAGTGGCCTGGAATTAAGGGCTAAGATTTTGATACAATCACCTTCACTTTCTAGGGAATCAGCTTGATTTGGAAATCACTCCAAAATTTTATTGTTTCATCACTTTCAAGCAAAACATATTTAGCTTGTCCTGCAATCAAAACATAAAAGGAAAGTATAAAAAATTTCCAAAAATAGGTATATACATGCAACTAAGAATAGAGTAAAATATAGTATATTATTGACTCATCAAAGGCCACGTATAAGATGCTATAATTTTGGAGTTTTAGTGGTGCATAAAAAAATGCTACGATCAGATGCACACAACTAACAAAATCATACCATTATAACTTCATAATCATTATCCGCTATAAACTGGATGATATTACTAACTTTCAAAAGATTAAATCATGTAAAAAGCAAAGAGAGAAATGTCCTACCAATACAACTTTCATTATCATATTGTTTAAGTATCATTATTCATTACAAATATATCCTATCCTTCTTGGATATTTGAAATGGTAGCGTGGATTGAGTCCACGTATCATGCTTGCCATACATTTATTTCTGTCCCATGATGTATTATAATAAATTTAAAAACAATAAGCCATAAAAAAAAAAATTTGAAAAAAAAAAAAAGGCGTATGAAAATCACGAGAATATAAAAATATAGAGAGGAGCATACAACACGAGAACGGATTACCTTTGCTTCAATAGCCCCATCAAGTACTTTAGCCTCACAATGAGGGAGTGAGGAAGATATATTTTCTTTGAAATTCATAAGGTGGCAACTTTTATCATCCAAATAGATTTGAACTTTATGCAGACATCTATCTCAGTCAGTAAAGTAATTCTAACTTGGACAATGCTGGCCAGGCAGTAAATGTACCCTTTTGTTTAGGTGAACCAGAAAAATCTACTTTTCCTACTCTTTCTTTTCAACTGAACCAGTCCATATTGCTTGCCATTTTATGCAATTATTGGTAACACAAACACTCAAAAGTCAACTAATAAGGCGATGGGCAAAAAATTGGGGCTAAACAAACCATGCTTTTCATTTCCCATTGAAAGATATACATATCCATAAAAAGATATAATAAGTTCCAAACAGAAGCATCAAGGAAGTGCTTGAAAAAAGAGAAGCAAACAGTTTGACAA
The DNA here is from genome assembly GCA_035220775.1 of Malus fusca. Classification (NCBI taxonomy): domain Eukaryota; kingdom Viridiplantae; phylum Streptophyta; class Magnoliopsida; order Rosales; family Rosaceae; genus Malus; species Malus fusca. The sequence continues at coordinate 42,816,921 of CM069073.1, read as the reverse complement.
ATGAAGAAAAAAACACAAACTTTAATTTTACTAAGGTGATGGAGGCCAACCAACTCCTGCATCCTCATGGTGACCAAGTCCTTCATAGAACCTCAGCTCAAGCTGGTCCAGCCTCTCCTCACCATCCCACATCTCGGCATAACTCTCATCGTCGTCGTCATCATAGTAATCATCCAATTCACCGGCAACGAATTCCCATGCCAAATACTCAGAAGCATCGGAGAAGTCTGAGCAATCTTCCCACTCATTCCTCTCATAGTAGTCCAAAACAAGAGGCCCCAAAACCTTCAATTTTGGGTACTTTTCTTTCAGGAACTTGTCCTCAAGTTTAACATCCCAGCACCCTCTCAAATCCAGAAACTCAAGCTCGTGGCAGCTTGAAAGTATTTGGAGAGCACTTCCTGTGCTGATAAGATGGTATGCCATCTCAAGGTGCTTGAGCCTAGGCATTGTGGTGGCAATGGCACAAGCCTCGTCATCCAGCAAAGGCTTGCCTGCTGTATCCAATGGGTGCATATTCCGACACAATGCTACGAGCATTTTACAGTTCTTTCCAATGGTCTCTAAAGCACGAAAACTAATTTTGCCACAGTAGCTAAGATCCAGGAAAGTGATATTAGAGAGCCTTCCAGCAGTCTTTTCTACTATAGAATCACTAATTTCACTTCTTGGCAGTCTCAAGGTCTGAAGGGAACCAGCACTTGCAAAACCAACGAGATTAATTATCAATTATCATAAACCACTCTTCCTTCACTTGCAAAAAAACCCTTAATTAACATAAGACATTGAATATATAGCCTTAATTAATAGTGATTTGAAAGTATATAAGAAGATAATCATGACTAAAGGTTCCCATTGTACTTAAAGCAGTCTAATGGGATTGCACGAAATGTTCAATTATCGGAAACAAAATGACGGAGCATTCGCATATACAGTAATGTGTGTGATCACAAAATTCTTATGAATTAAAATTTGTAGTGATAAAAATTTGCTAGTATGCTTACTGATCAGCGATGTGGGAGAAGATCCTGTCATTTTGGAGGCTGGAGACTGAGAGCTTTCGGAGCGATCCACAGCTTCTTGCAATCAGCGTTTCGAGCATACGATCGAGGTGGTGAGGTTCGCATCTGTTACTCCATTCCTCAATGTCAATCTCTTGCCAGCAGTAAGGCCCCAACACTGCCTTGTTCCAGGATTGGCAAACCCTCGGGATCACTGTCAGTATCTCCTGGAGAGTGAGGTTGCTGAAAATCAGACCCAATGCATCAGGTATCAATTCGTCCCAATGCCGAAAATCACTTCCCACTTCCATCTAGTCTGCCTTCAGAAAAATGATAAAAAAAACAAATCAATAAATTTTAACAGCTAATCCATACCATTAAAGTTGAAAAACAAAATACGATATTTCTACATAAATCTCATGTAAAAGTAATAAATTTCTTGGATTTCATGAGAAAATCAAGATTAAAAGAAAAAAGCGTGAGCAGACGTAAATCCATGATATTTTTCCACTAATAAATACTGCTGGAAAACAAAATGTTCATCTGTGCCGATAAAAACAAGAATTACAAAAACAAAAAAAAATAAGACAGAAAAAGAACAAACATCAAAGATTAACCGACCACATGTACAGTAGTTGTATGAGAACATAAACAGACAAACAGCAGCGATAATGATAGATTAATTCATCAAAATTAAGACCAAAATCTTGTGTAGATACGGCAACATTACATGTGAACAAAAAGAGTTTTCTGTCCAAGTGGGAGCTAAAAGCAGTATCCAGCCAACGAAAGAGTCGAAATCCAGGAGGTTAGAACTTAGAAGACAGAACATGAACAGATCCAGAGGAGAGCCAAAACCCCACTTGCGAATTGAAGAAAGTGAGTTAAAAATTAGAAATTTAAGCTCTGAATTTTGCATTTTTTTAATGATTTGGGAACCCAAAAGCACAGAAAGAACAACTGCTGCATCTCAAAGTTGCAGTCTTTGAGATGCCCCTCCTTTTGCAACAAGTTCGACACTGAACAAGATTAAAGCTTTTACCTTTTACTGGATTTTGTTCTTGTTTTTGTCGAAGAAAATTGGACAGAAATTATATGGTAAAACATAAAAACAACATTAGACTGATTAAACGGCCTGAAGAGGTGGGATTTGTAAACTTTTTAAGGATTTGGATTATGTGAACAACTCACCTGTTTATCCGCAAAGACTCAGTAAGGAAGAGAGAGAGAAAGAGAGAGCTACAAAATGCAATCCATCTACCACCAACAAGCAGAATCCAAAACAAGAAGGGTAAATAAAAAACAAAGAGTGAAAAAGCAAACAAATACGTATGAGATGAGGTAAATTACCTATTGATTGATATCCGCACTCCAACTCTCTCTCTCTCCCCACTTGGAAAGCAGAAATTAAAAATGGATACTGGAAATTGTCACAATTAAATAAATACGACCAGTTTCTAATGGGCAGATATCCACACACGTATATGAAATTAAAATTTCCTAAATTTATTGGAATTTTCTGAAAGATAGGATGTGTGAGATGACTAAATGAGCAGGTGCAGTAAATAACACTGTGGAGAGATGGAGACTCGAGAGAAAGTTACATTTTCCAACTGGGTTGTGTGGGAAAGGGAGGCACCGACACGAGTCGGTGGCTTAAAGGAGTGAGAGAGAGGTGCTGCAATTGCAAATGCCCATCTGAAAAAACTCGAAAACTCATTATTGTTTATGATTTTTTCTGATTTTTTTCAACGCTGTTGAAGAAAATGTTGCATTTTCCAACTTGAAAAATATTGACCACAGTTAAAAGAGTGATTCAATTTTCAACCTGCAGGTTCCAATGCTATCTTTTTTTTTTCTTACTCTGCAAAATAATTTGACTGGTTTATTTTGCTTCGGTCAATATCCTTCTATCTTTTTGTATTTATTTTTTCCAGGAACAAGTTAAATCTGTTTTGGGTTTGCAGTAAATGGAGGTAGAACAAGTGGGGAAACTCAGATGAAGAGTTGAATCTGTTTTGTGTTCTATCTTTTCGGAAGGCCAAGTTTGTTGACAATTCTTCTGTAAATAGCTGCTACTACTACTAGAAAATTTCTCTTATTGTGACATTTTTATTTGCAAAAATCATTCACTAATTTTGTGTAACACTACTAGATTAAATTGTAATAGGACCCACTACCATAGGCTAACATGGATTAAATTGGAAAAAGATCCGGCGAGAATCATTTTCCGATTAAATTAAGATGAGATGTTGTAGACCTAGTAAATAGGAATTTCATAGGTATAACATTATGAGTATTTATTATAGCCTTTACGTATTGCCTGTATCGGAATATCACATATATTAATAGCTGATAGTCGTTCATATATATACGGAGCATAAGTAAAGAGTAGTTAGCCATCATGTGTCAAGTGTCCAAACTTAAGTATTTTTCAATTTGACCACACACCAATTATCATGGATTGCCTACTACATAGATTTTACGAATTACTCATGGAATATAAATTTAACTTATGGGTTAAATTCATATATGCCTCCTAAACTTTTGAGGTCTTTCACTTAGGTCATCAATTTTTTTCTTGCCAAGGTAATCTTCAATTTTTTAATATGCTTAAATAATAATAGAAGTGACTTTCATTAGAAAATTTGACATAATGATATATGAATATTTTTATTGGTATTTCGGGGACCCATTTACGTTGATCAAAATGTCCTCAAACTAATGGCACGTGACCATTTATTTCTAAGTGTGGTTATTTATGCTCAAATATAGATAAAAAAAATCATCCAAGAAAGCTTTTTGAATCGGAAGAGGATCGTAAGGATCTCCACATTCTAACCGTTTATCGTATATTGTGCTGTCAGTTTTCGTCGGGTACTATTTATGTTTAATATTAAATAAAAAAAATTCAAATGATTTATGACCGCACAATACACGATGAATGACTAAGATGTGAGGATCCCTAGGATCCTACAATTTGGATCCGGATGGGATCCAAATCCTTTTGAATCCATACTAGTCAATTTAATGCTAAAATGACCACTTAAGTATTATGGTCTAGTGGTATTTCTCTTCACTTGTAACTGAGAAGTCTTAGGTTTGATTTTCGTCAAAGGTGAATTTGAATCACATTATTGCTAGCCCATTGTAAAATTTAGTCTACTCCCTCCCCTTTAGTGTAGATAATATCGGTTTTTCAAAAAATAATAATCATCCAAACAAATCGATCAATCCGAGAAGAAGTTGTGTTTAATCAGTACAGACCAAGAAAACTAATTTTCAAATTCGATGGTGACGCACTTGATCTAATAATATTTAAATAATTTTTACTTGTGTGTGTGTATTTTTTTTTAATAAACGATATTATGTACGCTAAGGGGTGAGCGAGTAGGCTAAGACTCACAATGAACTATCAATAATGTAGTTTAATTTCGCTTTTGGTGAGAATTGAACATAAAACCTCTCATTTATAAAGAGGAATACAACTAAACCGTAATACTTAAGTGGTCATTTTATTGTTACATTGACTAGTGTGGATTCAAAAAGCTTTCTTGGTGACATTGTCAACACTGTGTAATGGCTTAATTAAATTGCGTCCATTACTAATCAAGCCAAATTTGTTAACTAACATGTTGTGTTAACTTTTTAAAACTAATAAAATTTATCAAATAACGATCAAGAACGTAAATAAAACATGCATGCAGAACGTAACTAAAATGTCACACATACCAAAAGAAGCATTATAATTTCATTAGGAATAAAATACAATTCCTCGACTATAGAGGACCCACATCTATCCAATATGAAAGATAACACTCACGATACTAAACCTTACAAGTTGTAAAACCACCATAATGACATCACGGGAAAGACCACACCCCCTCTAACGATCAACAACAACTCCCAATCGTTGATTCGTAAACCGTAAGCATTACAAAGGCTCTTCTCAACAGAACGAAAGAGTGATCATAACCACGAAGACTTTTTTTTTTCAAAGGAAAAGAGAAACCATAGTCAAAGTGTCACATCCCGGCTCGGGGCGGATCACTTCCCGGGCCATCTTCACCACCGTAGCACGATATTGTCCGCTTTAGGCTTACCATTCCCTCACGGTTTTGTTTTTGGGAACTCACGAGCAACTTCCCAATGGGTCACCCATCCTGTGAGTGCTCTGGCCTTCTTCTCGCTTAACTTCGGAGTTCTGACGGAACCCGAAGCCAGTGAGCTCCCAAAAGGTCTCGTGCTAGGTAGGGATGAGAATATACATTTAAGGATCACTCCCCTGGGCGATGTGGGATGTTACAATCCACCCCCCTTAGGGGCCCGACGTCCTCGTCGGCACACTTCCGGCCAGGGATTGGTTCTGATACCATTTGTCACATCCCGGCCCGGGGCGGATCACTTCCCGGGCCATCTTCACCACCGTAGCACGATATTGTCCGCTTTGGGCTTACCATCCCCTCACGGTTTTGTTTTTGGGAACTCACGAGCAACTTTCCAGTGGGTCACCCATCCTAGGAGTGCTCTGGCCTTCTTCTCGCGTAACTTCGGAGTTCCGACGGAACCCGAAGCCAGTGAGCTCCCAAAAGGCCTTGTGCTAAGTAGGGATGAGAATATACATTTAAGGATCACTCCCCTGGACGATATGGGATGTTACACAAATGATGAATATAATTTGAAGATAAGAGAATTAAGGAAAGGAAGAGAGAGAAAAGATTAAGAGGGATTGTCGCTAACTCTAAAAGTTAACTGACAAAATCGGCTTGATTTCCATCATTTTTAGGCTTTATTTTCGGCGAGGGGAGGGGAGGCCGCCCCTCTCGGTCCTTCTATAGCTTTGCCTGTGATTATATGGAAAAAAATAAAAACAAAAGAAAAAGTCACACTTTATGAAGATTTTGAATTAAGAAAACGTCTTTAGTAATAAAGAAAGTGTCCGTAATAATAAGAAAATGTGCTCTTAATGTTAAATAAAGTTGTCTGAGAATATTTTTATTAATTTTTTATTTTTTTTTTTCATGTCTTCAATCCTCATGTCCAACTAGGGTACTAAAAGTCTAATGAACAAATGAAAGTCACCAGACTCACCACTAAATTGAATTGAGGCTCCTCTACAAGCGAAAGGGAATAATAATAATAACATTTTATTAGGGCATATTTTCTTCGGACAAATGAAACCACCACTAAAGTTGGGAGCATTTATGCTCATCACTCTAAACCTTATGTGATGTTCACCATACACGTAATCATTTATCATGTGTCACTTAATCTTGGTTAATTTTTTTTTCAAAACTGAAAAGTAACATTTAATGCAAAATTTAACTAGAATTAATTGAAATTACACATGACAAATGATTAGATGTATGGTGAGCATACACTATAGTTATGATGGTGGGTCTAAAAATGCTCATGCTAAAGTTTTAGACCGTGGCATGAATCCTTTGGACTCTTTATGGAAGCATTTTTGCTCACCATTATAAAATATAGTGTATGCTTACCATATATTAATTATCTGCCATGTGTCCCTTCACTTAACCTTGGTTATTTTTTTTCAAAATTGAAAAACTAACATTTAATGTGAAATTTAACTAGAATTAGGTGAAATGATTAGGTGTACAGTGTGCATACACCATAGTTGTAGTGGTGAGCAAAATTGCTCCCACTCTCTTTTAATTATTAAACTACTAACCTTCATGCGCGTGAGTGCGTGCATGAAGGCATTTTTTGAATCACGGCGTGCTACGCGCGACTTACACGTTTTAAATGTATTTATATGCGTGAATTGACAAAAGGAAAGTCAAATATTTGAAGTAAATGAATAATCTTAGATCATGCTAAAAAAAAACTGAATTCACATAATAAAATCAATCTTTCAATTTTCATCTACACTCTATTGAATTTACATTAAGAATAGAGAAAATAATATTTAATAAACAACTGATTGAATCACATTATTGCTAAACCATTGTGAGGCTAAGTCCACCCCTTTTGTGTAGATGATATCGTTTGTTAAAAAAAAAATCATTTGACAACTAATTTAATCACATTATTATGCACGTGCAAATGACTTTTTTTATAACCGACACTACACACATCTTAAGATGTTTTGAACGTGTTTGAAAATAGAGAAAATAATATTTAATGAACTACTAATTGAAGCACATTATTGCTAGCCTATTGTGAGGTACTAACTAAAAAAAAAATTGTACAAAAAGAATTAATTATTAAAAAAACACTGTTAAAATAGCGAAAATACCCCTGCATTATTTGGTGCATTATTTTGGGTTGCTTTTGAATTTTTTTTGTTTTGGGGGCATTTTTGTCCAAATTTTTTTGGTGAAACTTGTGACTCCAAAATGAGTTGTTGGCTTTATATATAAAGATATAGTCAGAACAATGCAAATAAATGTATATGCTTGTATGTTCATTACTTTGACACCATATTATATTTATTTCTTTTTTTGTTTTGAATAATGTAATAAACTTTACCAATAGGGTCCCCTACAAATCTTTTTACATTTTTTTTTCGAAAAACGATAGTATTTACAATAAGGGGAAGGGGTGAGCTAAGCCTCACAATGAGCTAGCAATAATGTGGTTCAAATTCGCCTTTATGCGAAAATCGAACCTAAGACCTCTCACTTATAAGTGAAGAGGAATATCACTAGACCGTAGTACTAAATGGCTACAAATCATTTTACTTAACATGTCAAAAAGAAGTAAATATGGAAAGTTACTAAACATAATAATGGGTTGAGAATAACAAGTAAAAAGAAATACCATTAAATCGTTATACTAAGTGACTAAAAATCTGTTTGCTTAACATGTGAAAAAGAAGTAAATATGGAAAGTTACTAAACATAATAATGGGTTGAGGATAACAACCGTCCTAAATTGGCAAAAACACATGTTTTAAATCTTGTTTGTTCCCTTTTTTTTTTTTTTTTTTTTTTAACAAACGATATTTTATTTATTTATTTTTGAAGTGAGCTAGATATTTTTTTTTCTTCAATACATACGATATTATTTAGACTAAAGGGTGAGAGTGTGGACTATGTCTCACAATGGACTAGTAGTAATAATTTAATTTAATGCGATATAAAAAATAATCGAACCTAAGACTTCTCGATTACAAATGAAGCAAAATCAGCGAAAAATCTCCTTCGTTCATAACATACTAAATCTCTTTCGGACTATGCAGTGTTAAAATGAAATTATAATCTTCCTTTTGACTTTGCATTTGTAAACTAACTAATTTATATACCCTTTAAGCTTTAATTCACTAAGTCACTGCGGAAGAACATGAACCCACGGAAACTAAGGATATATAAATAAATAAATACAATTGGATATTGATGCTGTGGAAAATGCAAATGTGTGAAAAGGTCGTGTGCAGTGGGCAAGTCAAGTGGGTCATTGTACTCTTATTCCCTCTCTTATTTTTGGCGCAACTTGCGCGTGGGAGAAACAGAACCCCCCAATGCAATTTCAAGACAATTATTCATACCTCAAATATTTTTATTAAATTTTAAATATTCTTTGTAATAATTTTTACCAAAAGTTGCCATTGGATTAGGGAAGATCAAAACCATAAAAGTTTGATGTAACAAGCCAACGTTGTCTTTTGGCATATGGGAATGAATGGGATGATTTCAGAAGTATTCTTATTTTTTATCCGAAAAACGAAAAACTATTTTGCAAAATTTTTTGGGTAAATTACATTTCACACTCTTGAGTTTAGATGCAATTATAACCTCATACAACATTTTTAAAAGGGTAAAAGACTGTTTACTACCCTCATGTTTCGTGGTTTTCAACATTTAGTACATCAAGTTTTTTTCGTCTCAGAGTCATACCTAAAGTGTAAATTTTGGGACAGTCTCATACATCCGTTAGTCAAACTGTTAAGTCTTCCGTTAACTGTGATGTGGCGCCCATGTGGACACTAACTGGGCGCCACGTGTCATCCACGTTTTTTTTTTCTTTTTTCTTCTTCTTCTTCTTCTTCTTCTTCTTACTACAACTTTTCTTTTCCTTCCTCCTTCTTCTTCTTCTCCTTCTTCTCCTTCTTCTTCCTTATTCCTTCTCCTTCTCCTTCTTCTTCCTTCTTCCTTCTTCCTTCTCCTTCTTCTTCTTCTTCTTCCTCCGAATCTGGGGAAGATTTTTTTTTTTGAGGTATTCATCAATTTCCCCTTGAACTTGTGACTATTGGCCAATTTCCCCCCTTAACTTTAATTTTGGCCAATTTCCCCCCTCAACTCTCATAATTAGTCAATTTCCCCCCTCAACTTTAATTTGGCCAATTTTCCCCCTCAACTCTCATAATTAGTCAATTTGCACCCTACTGTTAATTTTTTTTTTAATTTTCCATCTATTCTTTTTTTTTTTTCAATCTTTCTAATAACTTCCAACAAAGTACTAAAATTAACATAAACTCACTTGCATAATATAGGGTAAAATGTACAAAAACATAATACAATTAGTATGTGATATGGGTTGATTATAAGAAAAAGTTATGAATCGGGTTTAAAGCATGTAGAAGAAGAAATAATAACAAAAAGACATAATAATCCTAAACTCATGGATCAGACCTATTTCAATAAAATAGGTTATTTTTAATAAGGAGCCTAAAATTATGAATTGACTAGCCATTTTTGCATTAAAGCTCGATTCTCTGCAATTTACTTGAACTTAGCTTTCACTTTTATAAAGAGAATTGTATTCACATACAAAAATGTACGCATCAATCCTTTTCGTTATCAATTTTGTATGGTAAAAAATCAAATAAAATTACTCCATATTGATTTATTATGACTAATAATTCTTCTTCTTCTTCTTCTTCTTCTTCTTCTTCTTACTGCAACTTTTTTTTTTTTTCTTCTTCTTCTTCTTCTTCTTCTTCTTCTTCTTCTTCTTCTTCTTCTTCTTCTTCTTCTTACTGCAACTTTTTTTTTTCTTCTTCTTTCTTCTTCCTCCTTCTTTTTCCTTCTTCTTCCTTCTTCTTCTTCTTCTTACTGCAACTTTTTTTTTTTTTTTCTTCTTCTTCTTCTTCTTCTTCTTCTTCTTACTGCAACTTTTTTTTTTCTTCTTCTTTCTTCTTCCTCCTTCTTCTTCCTTCTTCTTCCTTCTTCTTCTTCTTCTTACTGCAACTTTTTTTTTTTTTTCTTCTTCTTCTTCTTCTTCTTCTTCTTCTTCTTCTTACTGCAACTTTTTTTTTTCTTCTTCTTTCTTCTTCCTCCTTCTTCTTCCTTCTTCTTCTTCCTTCCTTCTTCTTCTTCTTCTTCTTCTTCTTCTTCTTCTTCTTCTTCTTCTTCTTCTTCTTCTTCTTACTGCAACTTTTTTTTTTTTTTCTTCTTTCTTCTTCCTCCTCCTTCCTCCTTCTTCTTCCTTCTTCTTCTTCTTCTTCCTCCGACTGCAACTTTTTTTTTTCTTCCTCCTTCTTCTCCTTCTTCCTTCCTCATTCTTCCTTCCCCTTCTTCTCCTTCTTCCTTCTTCTTCCTTCTCCTTCTTCTTCGTCTTCTTCTTCCTCCGAATCTGGGGAAGATTTTTTTTTTTTTTCTTCTTCCTCCTTCTTCATTCCTCTTCCTCCGACTGCAACTTTTTTTTTGCTTTCCGCTTCTTCTTCCTTCTCCTTCTTCTTCTTCTTCTTCTTCCTCCGAATATGGGGAAATTTTTTTTTTCTTCTTCCTCCTTCCTCCTTCTTCCTTCTTCTTCCTCCTTCTTCTTCTTCCTCCGACTGCAACTTTTTTTTTTTCTTCCTCCTTGTCCTTCTTCCTTCCTCCTTCTTCCTTCCCCTTCTTCTCCTTCTTCCTTCTTCTTCCTTCTCCTTCTTCTTCTTCTTCTTCTTCTTCTTCTTCTTCCTCCGAATCTGGGGAAGATGAAGTTTTTTTTTTTTAATATATATATATAATTTTATTTATTTATTTTATAAATAATTTATTTTTAATTTCCACGTGGATGACACGTGGTGCCCAGTCAGTGTCCACATGGGCGCCACGTCACAGTTAACGGGAAACTTAACAGTTTGACTAACGGATGTATGAGACTGTCCCAAAATTTACACTTTAGGTATGACTCTGAGACGAAAAAAACTTGATGTACTAAATGTTGAAAACCACGAAACATGAGGGTAGTAAACAGTCTTTTACCCTTTTTAAAATATTTCACTCTCATACACAAACTTATATTTTGTTGCAATTTCATATATCCGTTAGTTAAACTGTTAATTTGACCGTAAATTAATGATGTGGCAAATGCATGACCCCACCTATTTGATGACGTGGCATATAAAACATAAGTAATTATAAAAAACAATTTAATAAAAATTTAAATTAAAACAAAACAAAAATGGGGCCCACCCCTCTTCTCCTACCCGAGCAAAGCCTCCATCTTCATCTCTTCCTTTTCTGCAACACAACTAGCCATCCTTTTCTTTTTGCATCCCCACCACCCATCCTATACAACCAGCCATATCTTCTTTCTGCATCACCATCATCAAAGTTGAAATTTACACAACCAATAATTTGAAAACAAATATGATTCCCAAATCTTGGCACACAGCATGGTGTGGATTGACGTCTTCGACATCGGCGGCTAACCATCCTTGCCACCCAGCCCTGCAACAGCGATTCCAAATCTGAATATCCTTCGTTCACTAGCATGCGTTAATGAGGACGATTCCTTCCTGCGAGGTTCGTCTTTCCGGGTTTTCTCCATCTAGGTCTTCCGATCGAGTGTCGCAGCAGAGGCGGTTGCACCTAAGATTAAGGGCATGAGCATAGAGAGCTCTCGATGTCGACCCCTTCTTATGAGCCAATCGAAAAAGGAAGCTATTTCAGACGCAAACCAACTTCGGTTTCAGGAAAATTTATGGGTTTTTTTTCTTCGGATTGACAACGAAAACTGAGAAAAAAATTTAGGACATCTGGGGAAAACGAAGAATCGGAAGAAATTTAGAAGATTTGGGAATGGATTTTAGGGATTGGGAGGGGAATGATTGACATGGAGGTTGTATGGGATGGGTGGTGGCGGTGGAGAATGAAGGAGATGGAGGTTCTTTGCTCGGGTGGGAGAAGAGGGGTGGGCCCATTTTTATTTTCTTTTAATTTAATTATTTGTTTAAATTATTTTTGATAATCAATTATTTTAGGGAAAAAGACTGTTTACTACCCTCATGTTTCGTGGTTTTCAACATTTAGTACATCAATTTTTTTTTGTCCCAAAGTCATACGTAAAGTGTAAATTTTGGGACAGTCTCATACATCCGTTAGTCAAATTGTTAAGTGTTTAGTTAACTGTGACGTGGTGCCCATGTGGACAATGACTGGGCGCCACGTGGAAATTTAAAAAAAAAAAAAGGGGTTTTCACTTTTTTTAGGGGTTCAAAAAAAAATTCCAGCCAAAAAATTTGAAATTTTTTTTTTCCTTCTTTTTCTTTTCTTCTTCTGGGCATAATCGATTTTTTTTTCTTCTTCTTCTTCCTCATCTTCCTTCTTCTTCTTCTTCTTCCTCCTTCTTCTTCTTCTTCTTCTGGGCAGATTCTTTTTTTTTTTCCTTCTTCTTCCTCCTCCTCATTCTTCTTCCTTCTTCTTCTTCCTCCTCCTTCTCGTCCTTCTTCTTCTTCCTCCTAGGCAGATTCGTTTTTTTTTTCTTCTCCTTCCTCATCCTCTTCCTTCTTCTTCTTCTTCTTCTTCTTCTTCTTCTTCTTAGGCAAATTCGTGTTTTTTTTCTTCTTTTTCCTCCTCTTCCTCATTCTTCTTCTGAGCAGATCCTTTTTTTTTTTCTTCTTCCTCCTCCTCCTCCTCCTTCTTCTTCTTCTTCTTCCTCTGGGCAGATTTGTTTTTTTTTTTCTTCTTCTTCTTCTGGGCAGATTCTTTTTTTTTTCTTCTTCTTCTTCCTCCTCCTCCTCCTTCTTCTGGGCAAATTCGTTTTTTTTTTCCTCTTCTTCTTCTTCTGGGTTTTTTTTTTTGTTTTTCCTTCTTCTTCTTCCTGAGCGTGGAGTCGAAGATGGTGATGGGAGGGTGGGCACGGGTGGGATTGAAGATGAAGGTTTTGTTTGTTTTTTTAATTTTTATAATAAATAAATAAATTTTTTATTTTTTTTATTTTTTTTAATTTTCACGTGGATGACACGTGGCGCCAAGTCATTGTCCACATGGGCGCCACGTCACAGTTAACGGGAGACTTAACAGTTTGACTAACGGATGTATGAGACTGTCCCAAAATTTACACTTTAGGTATGACTCTGGGACGAAAAAAACTTGATGTACTAAATGTTGAAAACAACGAAACATGAGGGTAGTAAACAGTCTTTTGCCCTTATTTTTATATGCCACGACATCAAATATGTGAGTCATCCATTTGCCACGTCATCACTTAATGGTCAAATTAACGGTTTAACTAATAGATGTATGAAATTGCAACAAAATATAAGTTTGTGTATGAGATTGAAATATTTTAAAGATGTTGTATGAGGTTGTAATTGCACCAAAACTCAAGGGGGTAAAATGTAATTTACCCAAACTTTTACAAAGAGACCTTAAATGTGTCAAGTTATATTTTACTAGTAAAAATAGTGTTGGGGCCTAAAAATGTCACACACCAATCCAACCAAGCCTCAAGGCCCAATTGTCATGCCTACATTCAAGCCAAACACATGCCAAGGCGCGGGATCAATGAGAAATATATTCACAAACATGTCATGTCACGGTGATTAAGTCAGATGTCCACGCTATGCTTCCTCATGCTAGTCACTATTCATGCTAAGCCCAAGTCGCACATCGGGGCGAAAGATCCAAGCCCATACCCTTTGCATTTCACGCAGGCAACATTGAGGGAGAACTAGCATAGTTTACCCATTTCCCTAGCAAGTCAACCCCCTTAGTTAGGAATAAACTAGATTCATGCATTAAATGCATGTTAAGTCTATCACGTCAGGCATTTAATGATGACTTTCCCTTCCCAGCTTGCACAGACAACCAACGCGCAAAAGCCATGAGGCGTGCTACCAGAAGTAGCACCTGCGGAAAGCCGTGCCTCGAGAAGAAGCAAATTGCAAGTTTCAACAGTGTAGCTACCTTACACCAAAAAGGGAATAATATGAGGGCTAAGGAGAAAGGAATGGAAGACCAAGCCACAAATGGAGATTCCTTTGAAGCCTAGAGAATAACCTTTCACTTACATAAGAAGGGAGAAACCATTAGAGGGTGGTAACACAGATGAAGGGAGAGAACACACAGAAGTAACACATAGGGAGATAGAAGAAACGCAAAGAGAGAAAACCACCAAGACAAGTCTAGAGAATTCCATTTAGTCCAGAAGCATACTTCAAGCCTCAAGCATCACTATTCATGCAACCTTAGTAATTTCCACAGCCTTCCATTAAACATCTCAGCCATTAGAAGCCTTGCTATCACTCTAGGAAAGCCCAAATTACCTAGCCCACAATGCCATGCAACCATGCAAACCCTTTCTCTCTCATGTTAAATTGATAATTTTCTAACTTCCACACTACGCTTCACTTGAGCAAGTCATTATCTTGATCAATCATGTCATCTTCGAGTTGTTCATGTTACCGGGGTATTTCCTAAGACAAGCTAATTCTTTCAAGATATTCCGGGACTTGTTACGAATCTGCACCAAGAGAGACAAGAGGACGTTCTCAAAGCCCAAGTCCACCTCGACCTAAAAGTCCTCCAACAAATAGAAACGACACTTCAAAGATGAAAAGTGAGGTAGTAGATAAGTTGCAGAAACAAATAAATACAATATAGAATATTATTTACAATGCTACATGATACGATTGATTAGTTGATGTTTCAAAATTTGATGTTGGTTCATTGGAACCATATAAACCAATACCTAAAACTCCCAAATAAAAAACAGAACTTCTTGCAGTGTACAAAATAAATTTTGTAGCTAGATACAAACGTCTCTTCACCCCACGGATAAAAGTAGATAAATTGGAATTAACTCTAACTTCAGGCCCTCATTATTGATTTTATCATTTATTTGATACTTACTAACCCTAGTCTTAATATATTTATTAATGTTAGTGCCAGTATCAATATTGATCAAGGCCCCAATATCGACCTTCGTTGTAAGACAAAAATTGAGAATTCTCCAATCAAAATATTTTCTATCCGTGTTTTTATCCATATCTCGAATATCATCTTCTACCATATTATATTATTTTTGTTTATATGAGTTGTAATTATAAAAAATATCTTGGTTAGTTTTTACTTGAAACGATGACTGTAAATGTCGGAGATATACCCCTTCTATATATAAAGTATACAAAAGAATCCTATTTTGTTTCCTCTTGTTTTTTTATTTGTCCATACTGTGTCTCCTCTTGTTCAAAAAGAATGTTAATACTTTATACATATTTGAAAGGCTAAATTAGTTAGTTAATTGGTTTTAAATATAAATTGTTTATAATAATCCTTGTGGAGAACGACCTTGTATGAACATTTATACTACAAGTAACTTATTTCTCTTCCAAGTATTTTATGTGTTTTTAACCCTTCTGCGTGTGTGGTAAAAACCCCATCAAGAAATTTGCGTCGCTTTTGGGGAATTTTTTTTATAGATAATTTGTGTTTATCATATTCTTGGTTCATTATTTCTGTAAATAGTTTTTTTAATTAATTTTTTAATCTCGTTTTTGCAGCAAGTATAATCTGTGCATGGCTACTACCAGATTACAAACTGCACAGCTTGCACAGTTAGACCCAGAACTTGAAGGGTGCGTTTGTTGCACCGGACTGTCTCGGACTGGACTAGTTGCAGGGACTAAGCTGGACTAGCTTAGACTAGACGAAGCTGGACTAACTTAGTGAAGCGTTTGGTGCAGTGTCGGACTAAAAAGCAGGATAATGAAAAAAAAGAAAAAAAAATTACCGCTGATATATAACAAAATATTAATGTTATTTGCTTCAATCCAACAAAAAGTAGCAAATCCGCAATAAAAAAATCGAGGAACAAAGTCTTTCCAAAAAAATAAAAAATAAATGGAGGAACAAAGCTAAACATAAGCAATTCTTGGAAACGAAATTGAGTAAACAAAGAAACAATTCCAGAAAGTATAACAGTTGACTCTGAGCCACTTATCCTTTACATTCCCAATTCTTGTAATTAGATTTCAACTTCTCATTACAGACTAAAACTAAGATGAAAGCTTTATATTGGAACAACAAAACCAAACCAGTTCTACTTATCCAAACTTGTTCTTTCTTGTTCTAGTTCTTCTCCAAGGTTGTTCTTTACCTAAAGTCATTCTCCCAACGACCAACAACCACTGCCAACGGCTGTTAATGTCAGTGGAGCAACAACTGTGGTAAGAAAAAAAGAAATTAGCAAGAAATCCCCAAGAGACATTCCATGTTAAATAGGAAAATCCCCATGAATTATATGATCACACATAATAGCATTACTTGGTTAGAGGTGGGGTGGAGCTTCCAGATTTTCTGTGTGGGTTTCAGACATGGGACTCTGATAATCAAGAGACAATTCTATGAAAGCCGATCCATTTCCTTAGCGACCTCTTTTGCATATAGTATATCTCATTATGAAGGTTCAAACTCATTGCTAGATACCTCAACAGCCTGAATAAACATGACCGCATTGCTTAAACACCTAAAACTCATCTTAATTGCAAAGGCTATGAAGAAAACATAGTAGAATAACAAATACAAAATATAAAATGTTACCTGGCTAATAAAGTACTCTGCAAAGGACAAGGGTGGCTTTATTGAGCAATATCATGCTTTGCACCATCCAAAGTGTTCTTGAGCAACATTGCCACTAGACCTGGCATTCGTGTCGTGTTTTCCGTGTTCGTGTCGTTTTCGTGTCATACCCAATATCTTAACGGGTCGTGTCGTGTAACACCCGTTAAAATAAACGGGTAAAATGACCCGACCCGAAATCGACCCGATAATATTAACAGGTAATATGACCCGACCCGTTACCCGTTAAGGAAAATATATTTTAAACCAATAAATAATCAAATGAAAAACATAATACTAAATAAGTATATACATTCCATATTATCACATCCAAAACATAAAAACGCAATTTTGTTTTAAGTATATTTTCGCTTACCTAAAGTCTTTAATAGTTTTTTAATTAATGTAGAAGTGTAAAAAAATATAGAAAACAAATATATAAACACTCGTAATGACAAGCTTTATAACTTTCATGCAGAGCTTAACTTCGAAATTCGCCACTATAATCATATAAATCATAGATCAAAATTTAACCGTTGATTGTTGTTTACATTTATGCTTCATTGTTCTCATCAAATTTCGTTTTTTTAGATTTTCTTTTTTGAAAACATGATCTATTAGAGGGTGTAGGTAGATGAACGGTTTGGATCATTGATATTATATTTAGAGTTTTACGGTTAGTGAAAATATTGCTTGATGTTTATAAAGTTTCTACAAATTATATGACATTGACTCATATTTCAGTTAACCGTAAATATCGAAACGTGATATCATCTTCTTACATCCGCCAGATGATCATGTTTTCAAAAAATAAAATTTTCAAAATGAAATTCAGTAAGAAGAATAAAGCGTAAATGACAATCGACGGTTAAATAAATTTAAGGTTTTACTACTACAAAATTATCTATTGCTGGCGGTCCAAAAACTTTTTCCAACGATCCAACCGTCAAACTTATTTGTACACATTCCAAGATTGCATACGTCAAAAATCGTAAAAAACAAACATTCAGAGATTACGTAACAGAACAAAAGTTTTTGACGGTTATAAACGAAAAATCACAATTTAACGGTTATTTTAGCTCCGATTTTGATGATTTTTTACAGATACACTCCTCGACCCTATAAAAATGTAATGAAGAAATTTGATCTTTAATTTAAAGTATTTACACTTGTGGATACTTAATAGAAGTATAATATTAACTCTTAAGTGTTTGTTTAATCTACTGTTTTGACGCAATATGCATTCTACAAAACTTTTTTCAACGATCCAACCGTCAAACTTATTTGTACACATTCCGAGATCGCATACATAAAAAATCATAAAAAACAGACATTCAGAGATTACGTAACAGAACAAAAGTTTTCGACAGTTATAAACGAAAAATCACAATTTAACGGTTATTTGAGCTCCGATTTTGATGATTTTTTACAAATACACTCATCGACCCTATAAGAATGTAATGAATAAATTTGATCTTTAATTTAAAGTATTTACACTAGTGGATACCACAAAAACTTATTTTATACTTAATAGAAGTATAATATTAACTCTAAGTGTTTGTTTAATCTACCGTTTTGACGCAATATGCATTCTACGAAACTTTTTTCAACGATCCAACCGTCAAACTTATTTGTACACATTCAGAGATTACGTAATGGAACAAAAGTTTTCGACGGTTATAAACGAAAAATCACAATTTAACGGTTATTTTATCTCCGATTTTGATGATTTTTTACAGATACACTCCTCGGCCTATAAGAATGTAATGAATAAATTTGATCTTTAATTTAAAGTATTTACACTAGTGGATACCACAAAAACTTATTTTATACTTAATAGAAGTATAATATTAACTCTAAGTGTTTGTTTAATCTACTGTTTTGACGCAATATGCATTCTACAAAACTTTTTCAACGATCCAACTGTCAAACTTATTTGTACACATTCCGAGATCGCATACATAAAAAATCATAAAAAACAAACATTCAGAGATTACGTAACAGAACAAAAGTTTTCGACGGTTATAAACGAAAAATCACAATTTAACGGTTATTTGAGCTCCGATTTTGATGATTTTTTACAAATACACTCCTCGACCCTATAAGAATGTAATGAATAAATTTGATCTTTAATTTAAAGTATTTACACTAGTGGATACCACAAAAACTTATTTTATACTTAATAGAAGTATAATATTAACTCCAAGTGTTTGTTTAATCTACCGTTTTGATGCAATTTGCATTCTACGAAACTTTTTTCAACGATCCAACCGTCAAACTTATTTTTACACATTCCGAGATCGCATACGTAAAAAATCGTAAAAAACAAACATTCAGAGATTACGTAATGGAACAAAAGTTTTCGACGGTTATAAACGAAAAATAACAATTTAACGGTTATTTTATCTCCGATTTTGATGATTTTTTACAGATACACTCCTCGACCTATAAGAATGTAATGAATAAATTTGATCTTTAATTTAAATTATTTACACTTGAACTTATTTTATACTTAATAGAAGTATAATATTAACTCTAAGTGTTTGTTTAATCTACTGTTTTGATGCAATATGCATTCTACAAAACTTTTTTCAATGATCCAACCATCAAACTTATTTGTACACATTCCGAGATCGCATACGTAAAAAATCATAAAAAACAAACATTCAGAGATTACGTAACAGAACAAAAGTTTTCAACGGTTATAAACGAAAAATCACAATTTAACGGTTATTTGAGTTCCGATTTTGATGATTTTTTACAGACACAATCCTCGACCCTATAAGAATGTAATGAATAAATTTGATCTTTAATTTAAAGTATTTACACTTGTGGATACCACAAAAACTTTTTTTTATACTTAATTGAAGTATAATATTAACTTTAAGTGTTTGTTTAATCTACTATTTTGACGCAATATGCATTCTACGAAACTTTTTTTAACAATCCAACCATCAAACTTATTTGTACACATTTAGAGATTGCATACGTAAAAAATCGTAAAAAATAAACATTCAGAGATTACGTAACGGAACAAAAGTTTTCGACGGTTATAAACGAAAAATCACAATTTAACGGTTGTTTTAACTCCGATTTTGATTATTTTTTTACACATATACTCCTCGACCATATAAGAATGTAATGAATAAATTTGATCTTTAATTTAAAGTATTTACACTAGTGGATACCACAACAACTTATTTTATACTTAATAAAAGTATAATATTAACTCCAAGTGTTTATTTAATCTATCGTTTTGACGCAATATGCATTCTACAAAACTTTTTTCAACGATCCAACTGTCAAACTTATTTGTACACAGTCCAAGATCGCATACGTAAAAAATTGTAAAAAACAAACATTCAGATATTACGTAATGGAACAAAAGTTTTCGACGATTATAAACGAAAAATCACAATTTAACGGTTATTTTAGCTCCGATTTTGATGATTTTTTTACAGATACACTCCTCGGCCCTATAAGAATGTAATGAATAAATTTGATCTTTAATTTAAAATATTTACACTAGTGGATACCACAAAAACTTATTTTATACTTAATAGAAGTATAATATTAACTCTAAGTGTTTGTTTAATATACCGTTTTGACGCAATATGCATTCTACGAAACGTTTTTCAACAATCCAACCGTCAAACTTATTTGTACACATTCCGAGATTGCAAACTTAAAAAATCGTAAAAAACAAACATTCAGAGATTACGTAACGGAACAAAAGTTTTTGACGGTTATAAACGAAAAATCACAATTTAACGGTTATTTTAGCTTCGATTTTGATGATTTTGTACATATACACTCATCGACTCTATAAGAATGTAATGAATAAATTTGATCTTTAATTTAAAGCATTTACATTTTTTTATATATGAGTGATTGTATATATATATTTTTACATTTTTTACACTTCTACAATAATTATTATTAATTTTGCCCTCAAATAAAAAACATTATTCATGAGGGTTTGAAGGATTTTAAAAATATAAACGATAATATAAGTGTAACAATTATCTATTTGTAAAGGAATAATGATAAATCCCGAGTGTTTATATATTCTTTCACATTTTTCATACTTGTATGTATGTCTTCTTAGTTCTTTCATATACAAATACTATACTAGTATATTTTAATTTTGGACAAGAATATGTTATGTAAAATTTATCCTAGTAATGATAATAAGGAACTCTCATAATAAAAATAAATAATGACTAAAACTTTTTTTTTTTATAATTTATATAGAGCAATAATACAAAACTATATATTTAATATAGAATATATTGTATATATTAATATGACTATTGTATTTTATAATAAATCTTTTAGTAATTAAACTTTAAAATTATTAAAATAATTTTTTTCTTAACGGGTCGAAACGGGTTACCCAAGTGTTACCCGCGTGTATACCTGTTAAGAACCCGTTATTAACGGGTCACCCGATAGTGACCCGATAAGTTATTGTGTTGACCCGAAACCCGTTATTTTCGTGTCATTTTCGTGTCGTGTCAAAAACTGCCAGGTCTAATTGCCACCGTCATTGGTCTGACGCCACCAGGAACAGGAGCTACCCATCCGGCTACCTTACATGCTTCCTAGAAATCTACATCTCCAACCAATCTATAGCCCGACTTTCTACTCGGGTCGTCTATAGCATTTGTGCCGACAACAATGACAGCAGCACCTGATTTTACACAACTACCCTTGATCTGAAATTCAGCAAGGAAATATAATAACAAAAATGATAGTAAACAGATTTCATTGAGTTAAAACATAAATAATAATCGCCACGAGACGAAGACAAGAAAGTATAGAACTGACGCAATGCTATCTGCACCAGCAGATGTCGGTTATTCCATTTAAGCAACGATAGAGCCTAGTGAAAGCTCATAAATTTCTAATGCATTGTCTTACAACTCCAAAGTGAACGATGGAATGTCCTTTTTCCTTCACTTGGGATGAATGGAACCAAATAACTAGTCCTATTCTTCTAACTAGAACGAAACTAAGTACTAGATTTTTTCATGGAAAGCCAAAAAATATGAGATAAGATAACACTTGCATGTCATAAGACGATGTTACGACATACCAAGGAACTATAATCTATGAATTGCCTACCATCATTGCTTGTCCTGCTGCAGCAATAATAATGTCCGCTTCACGAATGAAACTCTCTGGATCAGGTGTGCGAGAATGGACTACGGTAACAGTAGCATCTGCTTTCAAAAGCAGCAATGAAACTGGTAATCCAACAATGTTACTTCTGCCAACAATCACTGCCTTATTTCCCTTTATGCTTATCCCACTCCGCGACATAAGTTCAAGACAGCCCTGCAGAAAAAAACCATTAAAACAAAACTATAACCTGTACATGAATGGCTTTTGCGATTTTATGTAAATATTGCTTGGACAATAAGTGCTTTCCACCATTTAATTTCCATAACTTTCTGTGCAACTAAACACAAAATAAACATGACAGAAAAAACATACAGATTAAGCAGCAAACTTACTCGAATTGATAGGCATAACCGACGAGATCGATGTTGGGAATAACAACAGGGCCTCTCGAAGGACATGCACGGAACGATTTTCTCAGAAGAAGACGATTGTTCTCTGCAGGATCAAATATTCTCCTAAAACAATATGATTGATTTGTGGATCAAATTAATACCCAGAAATCAATCAAAACCTAGAAATCCCATAAATAAATCAGAATGCAGAAATCCCACAAGTAAATCAAAGCCCATAATCGATTAAACCCAGAAATCGTTCAAAACCCACTAACAATTTCACGAATCTTCATAACAAAATCGAAGAAAACGAAGAAGAGGAAGTGGAAGAGGAAGCCCTGAGAGACTTATGAGGACACGACGTTGGTCGTGGAATGGTCCGGCAAGGTTATGGACCAGAGCGGGACGACGAGAGAGATGACGGTCTTACTAGTCCACTGGTATTCAGGGGGTCTCACTAAGACAATCTAGCGAGCCCCTTAGTCGAGGCGAGTGAAGGGTTATCCCACTAAAGCTAGTCCGGTTGTGGAACAAACAAAGGACTACATTCTAGTCCAGTCCAGTCCCTCCTAATCCGGTCAAACAAACGGGCCCGAAGTACGCTACGACGAACGCTACGGGAAAGGAATTTGACGTGGGACCCTCCATTCAGAGGACTTTTCTGCATTACCTGTTTGCTGATTATGCGGACAACAAGGAACCAATGGCCTTGGCAATACCACCAACATGTCGGCTACACAGACAATCACAAGAGGCTCGTGCCAATGATGTCCCGAGCTGTATTGTGTACTCAGAACAGGAAGAAGGCAATGTTTTTTAGATCAAGCACCACATGCTTGAAATTTTATTGCCTTTTCATGGGCTGCTAAATGAGGATGCCAATATGCACGTTACAAATTTTTTTATGAGATGCAAGAATATTTTGATCAAAGGATTTCGGCTGAAGCTATCAAGCTTCGTCTTTACCCATTCATTGTGAAGGAGAATGCGTAAACATGGCTATTCACCCTCCTAGCTAATAGTATCACTAATTGGGAACAATTGTATACAAAGTTTTTGAACAAATACTATCCTGCTTCCAAGACATTGAATTACAAGAGAGAGATTATGACATTCTCATAGAGGCCAAACGAGGAGTTTCACGAGGCATTAGAGAAATACACAGAGATGTACATGAAATGTCCACATGCCGACATTGACACAGATACACAGACAAATAGATTTTTCAATGGGCTTAATACTACGTCTAAAAAGGTCATGTCAATGCATCGGCTGGAGGATCTTTGTCATCTGAATCAACTAGGGGCGTTTGAATTATTTGATATGATGGCTACGAGATCTGAACAATGGGCAGCCGAGAATTCACAGAAAAGGTTTTGAGATGTTAGTAGGATCTTCCAGCATGTTAGCACAAATGAAAAAGATGAAAAACAAATTCGACAAATTTTACGCCAAGTTTGACATACTTTTGAGAGCAGATGGTCGTATCTGCACATCAATTGTCACCTCCCGACGGTTCATTATGTTCTTTCGTAGCATGCCCACTCATGATATTCTAAGTTTTCCTCACAAAAATTGTTATCCTGAGCTTGCGGAGGAACATATCAACATGACGAATAACTTTCAGAGGCGTAGGAATAACTCTTATGCAAATTATTACAATTCAGGGTGGAAGGACCATCCTAATTTCAAGTAGGTTGACAACCAACAGACCTTACCATTCCAGCAATTATATAATAAGAGTAAATTCATGTCAAAATTTTAAGTCTATAAGGGTAAAATGATGAGTTTGGCAATTAAATTAAATTTTTAATTATTATAGTCATATGAATATATAGTGATTTTCTATACTTTCGTTTTCTGTGTATACATTTTTTTCTCTTGTTTTTTTATTGTATTTCTTTATTCTCTTTTAATTTGTTTTTATTATCTCTACTAATTAATAAAACACTCATTGTCAAACAAAACTCTATGAAATTACCAGTTTAACCTTCTAATTAAAACATAACATGAATAAGAAATATGGGGGCAGAAATGTAATTTCACACAACCAAATTTTGCTTTTTTTTTAAAGCCTCACCTACATGTAATCCTAATATATCTCTAATTAAAAAAAAAAAAAAAAACTTCCCACTCCCACATTCTCTATCACTTTATTCCTCTCTCCTTCTATTTCAAACATAAAAATAAAAAAATTTCTCACACACTTTGTGTGTGCCCATATGCTAGTGTAGTTAAAAGAAAGAGCAAAAAAGAGAAAATAGTTTGGAAATCACTTTTTCTGGTGGTTTCAAGTTTCATTCAAACATGCAACAAAAGTTAAAAAATTCAGTCTTTGTTGAAAATACTGGTGGCTTAATGAATGCCCACAGTGATATTGAAAACATTGGTAGATTTTTCAATGCCTACACAAAGTGATATTGACTTGAGAAATGAAGAAGGATCATATTGTCAAAATGTGTGTTGTAAATTTCAATGTATAGTTAATACGTTTGTTTGGAGTTGCTCTATAAATAGAGCGCTTCGTATGCTTTCAAGAGACACAGAGAAAAAGGAAAGATAAATAACATCATTATCTATCCCTCCATCTTTTATTTGTCATCCCCTTGTGTTATAATTACATTGTGATATTTTACACCTGCTTCGCTCCTATCACTAGTAAAGGTTATTGTAGACATCAAAATTCCGTGTTCACAGTTATCTCTCTAACTTTTACCTATTTATAATAGTCTTGATGTTTTTTGTGGAATATGATTATGTCCCCTCCTGTTTTCATATCCTTCTCTCTCCTCTTCTCACACTTGTTTTTTGTCTTACTGCCTTTATAAAAAATCAATTATAAAATATTGACGTGACTTAATTGTAACTGTTCAAATAAGAGGAGAGGAAACGAAAGAGAAATTAAAAGGGGAGATAATCCTCCTCATTTTTCTTCCACGCCTAGAAATTGTGTTTCTTCCACGCCTAGAAATTGTGGGAATGAATAAGGTTAAACATGGACTAGCCCACCGCCGCAGAATTACGGAGCCCATCTACCAACATAATTATTCAGCATTGAACTCTGAAAAAGTTTAAGGTGTTCTTGTGCTAGTTTTGCATCAAATGTGCCCCAACTTCCCGAAATGGATGTTTTGTTTTCTAAATTGGAAATGCTAAGGGGTGGACATTTTAGTGAATTTACCGAAGGTTTAGAGATCTAATTACTTGAAATTTATGTTTGAGTAAAAGTATGATCACCCATTTTATAGGGGGTTGGGTTGAAGTATTAATTCAATTGAAATCGACTCACTTGAGTGACATCAATTTTAAAAATACATATATATATATTAGGTAGATATAAACACACACGTGCACAAACATATATACACACAATTTTTGACACATTTTTTGGCACGCTTAATTTTTTGCAAATATGATCTATGAATTATGAATTAAAATCTAGACAATTCAGATCATTGAAAAAAAATTATGAAATTAGAATCACAAGAAAATATTTCAAAATAGGTGTCAAAATTGTCGTCCCCTTATCCTAATCTAGTATCTTAATACAACGTTAACCATTCATTTGAGTCCATTTCACAATGTAATCTATGATCCGAACAATTAAAGTTTTTGATATCACTATTAGATCATCCTTGGAAAAGTTCATCCAAATTGAAATCATTTAATTCTTTAATTATTTTTGTGAATATTTCATTGTTTATCGACAACTCTGTCTTGGCCCATTTGTCATGTAACAATTACATAACCAACAACTTATTATTTCAATAAATTTTTGTATGAATGATCTTTTAATGATAAACTAAAATTGAGGTGATTCAGGTTTTGAAAAATATTAACTGGTTAGCGCTTTACCGCTATTGTATATACATAATACTATATACAGTTTAGTAACTATTCAATGCACTTGTTTATTAATACCTAATTTGAATAGTGGAATTTGCATATCATGTATTTGATTCCACAACCATTAATTATTTGTCACCCATACTGACATTAGGAATAAAAAACATACTGCGTCCAATGCACTTGAAAATTTGAACCTGACGACTTCCATGTTCTCTTGTTCTCTGTTGATCTCTCTTGGTGGTTCGACCGTAGTGGTTGTGGGACCATGATTTGCGATTTGGTTCCAACAGTGATCTGTGTCGACTTCTCTCGGAATCAAATTAAAGTGAAGAAAAAATGAACTCTTATAGTTGCAGTTGCAGTGGATCATGTTACTAGGTCTTCGACATTCTGGGTTAGCAATTCGGGTTTCTTTGACCCGATTGTAATTAAATTAGTCTTATTTTATCCGCCCATTTTAATCTAATGACTCTTGTTTAAGATGTTTATCTAGTGATGTCATTAAAGAAAAATTGATTGGGATGTTATGGTGAGGGAGGGTGCGGATCAAGTTTTGGATCTTTATTATTGTAACTGTTTGTAAGCTCAATTGCAATTGGATTTTACTCTTAACCCCAAATCGAATTATATTTTGTTGTTAAGCCCAATTCCAATCGGATGATCGTCTTCTTTTGCTTCTTGTTAAGTGACTTGAAGGCCAAGCAATTTTCAGGCCGGTTCTAGGTCATTGAGGCCCAATACTTGTCTGGTCCGAAATCATTCGTACTACGAAGGTGGTTGGTCTTTAGATTAGATGGGTTCATATTTCGGATTTAAAGTTCATTTTTGTTTGGTTAATTTTAAGGGGTGTGATATCCACACATCCCTTTTTACTTCTCCCACACCTTTTTGGTTTTGGGCCGTCGGATCGGATGGGTTGAAGAAGATCAACAGACATAAATTAACAAGGGTGTGTGAGAAGTAAAAAATGGTGTGTCCAATTTTAATTTTGAAACTGTTAACTTGCTTGTTCGAAAATGCTTTTGGAATGGTGATAGAGGTTAAAAGAAAATACTTGTTAGTGTGTTATGGAAAATAACTTACCAATGCTTTAATGTTTATTAGAGAAGGACTTACGATTACAAGTGCTTAGCGATTCTAATAAAAATACTAATGAGATATTTCTCACTTACTTTTACTTCAATTTGTCCGAGTGAACAAAATTATTTAATATTTATCAAACAACCTCTAAAATATGCTTAGTGTACAAAGTTACAAATAATTTCCTTTTCCAACAATATATTCTTTAGCGTAATTGTCACAATTTCATGTAGTATTCTAGCGACATGCACATGTAGGCACCATTTCTCAAATGAGTGTTCTACAAGTGGAGGTCCATGGGTCCCACATAGTTGGGAGCAAATATTTGCATCCATGTACCTCAAACGCATTGTAGCTAGCTTATGTCATTTTGTCCAAAACAACTTCTTGAGGGTAACTCGGGTAAGCCCTTTTGCCAAATATACTCGTGCACTCGCTCACTGCCTCCAAAGGCACTTCTTTTGTTCCCTGAAAATTCCCGTCGTCAAATGAGTCCATCACGACCCCTGCCAAACCTGTAGCCAAACTAATCACCATTCCATTGATCCCCACCTCGTTGTTTGGAGGAACTAACGGAGCTGTCAGCAGCCTGTAAATTGGCTAGTGAAATGACCACGTGATGGAAAATTTGTGAAAAACTAAGTTTATTAAGCAACATATTGCATGCATTTAAAAATTAAATGGCAGAAGTATGTTTGTAAGTACTTTAAAACAAAACTTAAATCATGAACTTCAAAGCCTACTAGTGGTGGTGAACCAAGACTCAATTCTAATCACAAAAGAGTTAAGAAACTTTATACCATCGGAGTTCTTCTTTGCATGAGCAAAGGCTAATCATCTATGAGAGAGCCTTCACTCCTCTCCTTGAGTCCATGGCCTTCATCTTCATCTTTTAATCTCCTTGGATTCTTGGATTTGGATGCTTGAATGATTCTCCAAAATTCCCCAAAGTTGGAGACCTCTAAGTTCCGACACCAAGGATGGTGAAGGAAGAAGATGAGTGACCACGGAAGCAAAGAATGCTAGCTAATTCTCCCATGGTGGCCGGCCTTCTAGAGGAAGGAGAGAGTTTTGTGTGTTTCTCTCTTTGCTTCTTAGAAAAACCCTAATGAAGGATGGAGCTATAAAGTTGCTTTTATAGTACTTCCAAATGAGTGGTGAACTTGTAATAAGTCCACGATCTCCTCCCCTCTATATATGGACGGTTTCGCTTAGTGTGTTTGTGTTAATTTCTATTTTACTTTAATTGTCGTACAACTTAAACTCAATGCAAAACTCATTTTGGGCCCTGAAACCTGAAATTAACTTAAGGCTTAAACAAACCTTTCTTCTTTGATTAATTAACTTTAAATTAATCCTTACCATATACAATTAAAGTATTTAGTTATCCCTACTCATCTTTGTTTTTTCCTTCAATAATTACCTTACATGGTGTACGACCCATTGGGTTCCTTTTAACGAGGTAGTAGGTGATTAGAACTCTTTCCAATCGACTGTGAATTAAAACTTACTTTCAATTTTCCCTTTAGTGATTATACATCTTCAGGGGTTCCACAAGTCATGAGTGACACCAAACAATATGTCATGGCTACCCAAGCTAATATGAAAAGGTTGGAAAACCTATTCAGTTTTGGATTACAAATGAATACGGTATTTCTCTAATACATTACTCTTGATCACATTGTTTGGTTTGATAGTTTATTCATGTCTACTATCTAATGTGATTCTCTTACTTATATGATTATCATGAATCTGATTTAGAACAACTTCTTAAATCTCATTCATACACTAGTAAGAGATTTTTAATCATATCATAGAGTATTCTCCCTCAATGGTTTGAAGGTTAGAGATCCCTTGTTGCGCATTCACCTGCCTTTTTGGTTAAGTAGCTTAACCCCAACTACACCATGGACACCCTTTGCTGAGTGCCTTTAACATAGTCAAAGATCAATGACCTAACCACAAGACAACTATAATGCCCTTAGGTCTAAGGACTACTTTGCATTATCTCAACTAAAAGTTCTCATGTGACATGAGTATGAGAACTCCTTGTTGATCGCCTTCACTGGACTCATTCTCTATTGAGCACCTACATACTTGTCTTGGTGTTAATCACACCAATGACTCGAGACTAGACACTCGCCCGAAGAGAAGACAAGAATGTACTGATCTTAACGGATCGTCACTGCCTAATTGACAATCTTATGATCAGGAACGTTTAGGATATGTGTACAAAAGAGAATTATCTCATGAATCTAACTTCTTTAGATCACATTCTCCTAATTAATTATTCATTAGACTTATCGTTTAAGCGTATAATAGATAATGAGAAATAATAATCTTTGCCCTTACATTAAACTAGTTTAGTTTAACATGTGAAATGTAAATAAAATATCATCATATGATTGGGTTTAGGGCACATTTCCAACACCACGCACACTGACCTGGACACTGGCTCGCCGTGTTACTCGCCTAAGCATAAGTCATCTTGCCCATCTTTCTCCCTTAGTTGCCTGATGCGTTGGAGCCGCAACAACTCCTACAGAATCGTTAACTGCCATGTCAGCGTCACTCAAAATGACATTAATCTGCGTTCTAGCCTTTTGATGCTTTAGCTGCTAGAGCCATACGTTTTTTATCTATGAATGTTTTTATGAGAAAGTAAGTTTTTTCGAGGATTTAGTTCCCTACAACGGGGGTCCATCGACCTCCTCTGTATCTTCTAATAGTCTTCCACCACGATGAGACGAATGGCTGTGAGATGTGGTGGCCGGAGCTCAAAGATTGAAAAAAAGTCGACTAATATAAGTGGAGGGAAGTTTTATTTTTAAAATTGTTAATTTTTTAACACAAGTATCTCACCACTTGTATTATGACACGTGGTGTACCACACTGTGACACATTGAAAAATGTCTCACCAAATAGGAAGTAGAAGCCATTGGCGACTGGAGTTTTAGCTTGTGTTAAGTGACTTGGTGAGTTATATGACTGTAGGTGTTTATGAGAAGAGAAATGCTAAGGAGACTCTCTCAAAAGTGAGACTCTCCATTGATTTTCCGCCACCTTATGTTTTTGGCATAATTCACATGCCAACATTATAAAATAAGAAAAACTAATGAAAAGGGCTTTAAAACTTTGAATTTTAACCAAAAGCCATCTAATAACTTTATTTAATGATAAGGTCAAGAGAAGGAAAAAAAAACTTATCAAAAGCGTGTGCAGTCTCCTTTACCCTTGCAACTTCTGGTTGCTTCTTTTTCCGATACTCATCAACTGGGGTCCAAAAATTGCTTTGCCTGAAGCAACTCCAATCATGGCTTTTCCAATATCTATTTTACAACACGCACCTCTATATATTTGTACAATATATATATATATATATATATATATATATATATATATATATATATATTGTACCATTGAGATGAAGGAGATGTTCCCAACAATTTCCATCCATGAAACAGCCAGTGCCGTGAAATGCTTTAGAAATTGTAAGGTAACCAAAATTCAGGGGTTTTAAGTCAACACAGATATTGAAATGATTGAAGACTTGAGATGTTTCTGAAATTGAAGGACATGAAGTGGGGATACGATCTGAGCTCATATATGTGGGTGTATTTGATTTTATTGGTTTCATTTGCGCTATTTTTATTTATTTATTATTTTGCAAAGGGAGAACGTGAAATTGTAGGTGGAGGAGAAGAGGAAGCCGCATATGGGTGAACAATAGAAGAAAATTCAGTAATTGGTGTAGAAAGTTAAGAAATTGAAGAGATACAAAGAATATTTGATGAGTATTGAAGAAAATTAGAAGAAGAAAATATGTTTAGAAGGTGAGAATGTGACAAGAAAATTCAAGAAGAGGGGAGAGAAGAATGTAGTACCGTTAAGTTTTATAAACAGTGTAGCATTGTTAAGTTTCATAAACAGTGTGTTAAGTTTCATAAACAGTGTGGTACCATTAAGTTTCATAAACAGTGTAGTAAGTTTCATAAAGAGTAGTAAGTTTCATAAACAGTGTAGTACTGTTAAGTTTCATGAACAATGTAGAAAGTTTCATAAAAAGTATAGTAAGTTTCATAAACAATGTAGTAAGTTTCTGTTGCCCCTAAAAACTACCAAGCCTACGTGGCGTGTAGGCCGAGTAACTAATGAGCTAACTACATCATTCGGTTGTGTGCGGGGCGTGCCAACTCGACGGCCGAGCTCGGCCGAGGAGTAAAATATGTTGATGTTGCGTTGAGCACGTTGCTAACTTCTTGATCTTGCAACTGCGGCCGAGGAAGGAACACGTCTCAGCCTTTTGGGTTATAGAGCTTGAAGACAAAGCTATTAGTCTTGCGAAGTTCACAAATCGTCCACGCTGGATTCGGTCACAGTGATTATATTCGTAAAAGAATAAGCACGCCGAATCGACACCAAACTATATGGCGAAGTACTTAAAGCAAATGTGCGTCTTAATCGTAAACGTAGTTCGGCCGTCAGAATGCTGAACTCTAAATCCCACTTATGAGTATCCAATCATAAAACAACTCGGCGTTCAATGCGCTGAGCCCAGTAATCCATAACACTTTACTTCGCCGAGAAGGCTAATAAGATGACCTCTGCCAATAAGGATTTGCAAATCCTTCTCGACCGAGACTTGAATAGATAATCAGTCGGCCTTGACGTAGTACTGTTTATCCAAACTCAAGGTGCTCTGCGGTCAGCTGATTCTACAGCAACAATGTTGTTTATCCAAACTGAAGGTGTTTGCCGGTTACCTTTACAGTGCTGTTTATCCAAACTGAAGATGTATTGGTGAAAAAGCAAATAAAAATCTCAAGGTCGTTGAGAGGTTTAGCGTAGAGCGAGAGTTTGCGCAATGCAGTTTGTATGTTGAGTTGGAGGGCTTAGAATGATACATCTTCTTCTTATTTAATCTCATCATGGCCGAACCAGGACTATAGTCGGATTAAGATTCTTTATCCTAATCTAACTAAGTCTCGGCCAATCCTACCTCCACTAGGACCCTGAACCAAGCTTTTTATCCGACCACATTGTCTTCTCAAATCCCGGCATCTTCATTCCAATTCGGCCTGTAGCGGATTACTCTTGAATGGAAGTTGTCGGGACTGATCAACATGCCCACCTTCGAAAACTCTACTGACCAGTAGTTCGAGCAATCTGGTATGTGTATCACCATTATTTTGTATCACCTCGAGCAAACTGTTCATTTTTTGGCTAACTATCTGTTCAACCTGCCGAGATTGCTCGTTAAGTCGTCTTCGAAGAAACGACCTAGTTGGGGGATCAGAGCCTTCACCACCATCTTCATCGCAGTCATCCACTATCCATTCAATGAAGACACATACGGTTTTGTTGGGAATTTCTGTGTTACGAGGCTGGGTACAGAGGCGAAGCTACGTAGGAGCGAAGGGGGGCGTTCGCCCCTCCGCTCGCCGAAAAACAAAGGCAGGAGCGACGCTTGAACCCCCCTGGTTCGGCCGGAAACTGGGGAGCACCGGGTTCTGAAACCAGAAACAGAGTAGCTCTCGGGGAAGATGACGGGAGGGATTTTTTTTTAATTTTAAAATCTAGGCCAAAACGACGTCGTTTTGGGCCTGGTAAAAAAAATTTAAAATTTTTTGGTAAACGGCGTCGTTTTGGTTGAATGAAAAGAAAAAAAAATATAAACGGGGGACCACTGGTCCCCATCCCCATCTGAATCCCTATTCCATTTCAAATTAAAAACCTTCACCCTTTTCCCCATATCCCATCCCGTCAGACGTCAGTCCCTCCCACCCCACCTTTTCCCCCCTTTTCCCTCCCCCACACGACAAAACCTTCACTTTCCATTGGTTGTTGGCCTCCTCCAAGACCAAACATATCAGTCTGCAACTGCAAGCACACTGCACAGCCACTCCAAATTCCAATTAAGGTAAAATTTTTAATTTATTTCAAACCCTAATTGATTATTGAATATAAAATTTTGTTTAATTGATGTAGGATTATAGGGTTATACATTATATGGTTATTGATTATAGATGATTCATATGAATACTATGATTATTGATTTTTTTTTTGAAGTACATAAAAGAGGATTGATACATTATATATACATTAACATAATGAACCCCAATTCAACTAACTAAAACCCTCATTCAAATGCATTGTTGGTACTTATTAATTACATTCGTAGTCTACATACTCTACTATAGAATAAAAATTGATTATTCATATGATATGATTGTTGGTACTGATTAATTAAATTCGTAGTCTACTCTAGGACTAAGAGTCTAAGATATATTTGTTTTTCTTTCGTTATACAGTTACGTAATGGAACGATATTATAAGAAACAATGCTTAAATCCTTCTCCAAATATTCCGGATAGTCCTCCTCTTCCTTCAAATATTCCGGGTAGTCCTCCTCCTCCTTCTAGTATTCCGAGTAGTGCACAACAAAGTGAGATTACTGAGTTGGATGAAATATTAGCTAATCTTCCGGCAGACCTTGGACTGAGACGTCGAATGCTTGATTATCCACTCAATTGTCGTGAAGCAATTCGTAGATACTACCTTCAAAAGGAACCTTGTCAACCGAAGTCTCACATCATGCCAAGGAAAGCTAGCGACAATCGATGTTTTATTACATGTTGGTTTGATAATTTTAAGTGGTTGGAGTATAGTATAGTAAAAGATGCTGCATTTTGCAGTTATTGCTATCTTTTTAAATGTGATTTTGATAAAGCGGGTGGTAGTGGAAGTGATGTCTTCACTACAAAAGGGTTTACAAATTGGAGGAAAGGACCCGAAAATTATCGAGTCCACGAGGGAGGTGTTGGAAGTCTTCATAATAAAGCTATGCAACAAGCTAAAGACTTGATGACACAAAAACAACACATTGAAACATTTGTGATCAAGCAAACTGATGAAGCTCGCGTTAATTATCACACTTTACTGAGTGGAGCACTTGATTGCACAAGATGGTTGTTGCGACAAGGTTTGGCTTTTCGTGGGCACGATGAATCTTTGAAATCGAGCAATAGGGGTAATTACATAGAGCTTATGCAATTTCTTGCCGATCATAATGAGAAAGTTAGAAAGGTTGTGTTTGAGAATGCTCCCAAGAATCTCAAGTATACTTCTTCCGATATTCAAAAGGATCTTGTTCGTGCTTGTGCTATTGAAACTATTAATGCAATCACTAAAGATATGGAAGGTATATTTTTTTCTCTTTTGATTGATGGATCACGTGATGCTTCCAATAAAGAGCAAATGGCGGTGGTATTGCGTTATGTGAACAAAAAAGGAGAAGCAATTGAAAAGTTTTTGGGTGTTCAACATGTCTCCTCTACAACTAGTAGCTCACTTGAAGAGGCTATTGAGAGATTGTTTGCTACAACAAATTTGAGTATGTCCAAGTTACGAGGACAAGGCTATGATGGAGCTAGTAATATGAGAGGTGAGTTAAATGGTCTTAAAGCAAAGATTTTGAACAAATATCCTCAAGCATTTTATATTCATTGTTTTGCACACCAACTCCAACTAGCTCTTGTATTTGTGGCAAAGGAAAATGAGGATGTTGCCAATTTCTTCATCAATGCTAATAGATTGGTGAATCTTATTGGATCTTCGTGCAAGCGTCGTGATGCATTGAGAGAGAAATAACAAGAACAAATTCAAAAATCTCTTCATCTTGGTAATCTTGAAACGGGTAAAGGGTTAAATCAAGAAAGTAGCCTCATGCATCCATGTGATACACGGTGGAACTCGCATTATGGTACTATAGTTAGTATTATTGTTATGTTTGAAGCCGTGGTGGAGGTGGTTGAATGGATTAAAAGTGATCGCAACCAAGATAATCTCGGTGAAGCTACTAGGTTATTCAAAGACATACAAACTTTTGATTTTGTGTTTCACCTTTTCTTGATGAGACTTATATTGGGAATTACAAATGAGTTATCACAAGCATTGCAAAAGAAAGATCAAGATATTGTGAATGCGATGACGTTAGTGGAAGTATGCAAGCAAAGACTACAATCCTTGAGAGATGATGACTTTGGGGACTTGTTGCATGATGTAGAAAAGTTTTGTGAGGAGCATGATATTGTCATTCCTAACATGGAGGATTTTCATTTCGTACCTGGAAAATCAAGGCGTAAAGCTCCAAAAATCACAAACTTCCATTACTATCGTGTAGACCTCTATTTTCAAGTCCTTGATATGCAACTAAAGGAATTGAATGATCGCTTCAATGAGGTAAACACCGAGTTGCTTCTTTGTATGGCATGTTTGAGTCCAGTGAATAATTTTGCATCTTTTGACAAAGAAAAAATTGTTCGTTTAGCCCAACTTTATCCTCAAGATTTTGATCGTATGGACCTCATGAATCTTCCAATTCAACTTGACAATTACATTCAAGATATGAAGATGCATAGTGAGTTTTCATCATTGAGAGGAATCAGTGATCTTGCAAAAGAGTTAGTGAAGACTGGGATGTGTGAAAGTTATATGTTAGTGTATAAGCTTCTTACATTGGCTTTGGTGTTACCGGTTGCAACCGCTTCGGTGGAGAGAGATTTTTCTGCTATGAAGATTGTGAAAACACCATTGCGTAATAAAATGGGAGATCAATGGTTGAGTGATAGCATGGTTGTTTACATTGAGAGAGATGTATTTGCTTTTATTGATAATGAGCCTATTATGCGACGTTTTCATGACATGAAACCTCGTCGACAACAATTGTAATTTATTTTTATTGATTAATTATGGAAGACATTATTATATACAAAGATTTAGTTGTTGCTTTTTTTTTTAACCTTGCACTGTTTTAAATTCGCCCCTACCCCCGAGAAATCCTGGCTTCGCCACTGGCTGGGTACCGAGACAAACTTCCTTTTGGTGTGTTACACTTGCAGCCTCCGGTGTCACAGCAACCAGAGGATTTTGTGCATGTGACAAAATTTGTCCGAGGCTCTGAATTGGTAGGTCGGGCGTTGACTTTCCCATGATTGTTTTCTTTTTAACCGATCGTGTTTCGATGGGCATGAACTTCGTAGCTTTAGCACTTGGTCCAACTAGGCGTGCCAAAATGTTGACCCTAAAAACTACCAAGCCTACATGGCATGCATGTTGAGTAACTAATGAGCTAACTACGTCATTCGGTTGTACGAGGGGCGTGCCAACTCGACGGCCGAGCTTAGCCGGGGAGTAAAATTTGTTGATGTTGCATTGAGCGCGCTGCTGACTTCTTGATCTTGCGACTGCGGCCGAGGAAGGAACATGTCTCGGCCTTTTGGGTTCTAGAGCCTGAAGACAAGGCTGCTAGTCTTGCGAAGTTCACAAATCGTCGGCGCCGAATTCGGTCACAGTGATTATATTCGTAAAAGTATAAGCACGCCGAATCGACACCAAACTATATGGGCACAAGTATTTAAAGCAAATGTGCATCTTAATTGTAAACGTAGTTTGGCCGTCAGAATACCGAACTCTGAATCTCACTTGTGAGTATCTAATCATAAAACAACTCAACGTTCGATGCGCCGAGCCCAGTAATCCGTAACACCTCACTTCGCCTAGAAGGCTAATGAGATGACCTCTGCCAATAAGGATTCACAAATCCTTCTCGACACAGACTTGGATAGGTAATTAGTCAGCCTTGATGCAGTGATGTTTATCCAAATTGAAGGTGCTCCACGGTCGGTTGATTATATGGCAACAGTGTTGTTTATCCAAACTAAAGGTGTTCGCCGGTTGCCTTCACAGTGCTGTTTATCCAAACTGAAGATGTGTTGGCGAAAAAGAAAATAAAAATCTCAAGGTCGTTGAGAGGTTTCGCATAGAGCGAGAGTTTGCGCAGGGCAGTTTGTATGTTGAGTTGGAGGGCTTAGAATGATGCACCCCCTTCTTATTTATAGTAGTCAATCTCATCATGGCCGAACCAGGACTATACTCGGATTAGGATTCTTTATCCTAATCTAACCAAGTCTCGGTCAATCCTACCTTTACTAGGACCCTGAACCAAGCTCTTTATCCGGCCACATTCACTTCTCAAATCACGGCATCCTCATTCCAATAAGACTCCTTATCATACTATGACTCGGCCCATTCACTCTTATCCAGATCAATCCTTCTTGCAATAGGACTCGGCCGACCTGACTAGGCGGCCCATAGTATTCTTGGAAAAGCTTTGGACCGAACATAAACCTTCGCTCGGCCCAATAATATTATTTTGGGCCCAAACAGTTTCATAAATAGTGTAGTACTGTTAAGATTCATAAACAGTGTAGAAAGTTTAATAAACAGTTTGTGTGAGGATGCGCGGGTCCGCGTGACAGTTTTTTTATTTTTAATTTTTTAATATTAAAATTATATCTTTTTTTATTAAAATTTAAGTTCTTTTGTCATTTTTATTAAAATTTATTAGTTTTTCATTAAAATTTAAGTCTTTTTTTATTAAATAAAGTTATAGCATGGTTTTTTTATTAAAATAAATTTAACCCAAACTCTTTTCATGAATTTCTTATAAAATATTATGCTAAAAACATAAAGTGGATGAGAGTCCATGAAAATTTCCACAAGACTCCTTTAACATTTCTCTTGTGAAAATGCCCGAGAGAGATGTGTATTCATACAAGGGAAGGAGGGGACGTGCACAAGCTAAAACTCAGGGACAGGTGGGTAGAGAGAGTGAGTGATTGGTATGTTTTTAAATGCAGCCGCTTGGGGATTAAGCTTACTTTATTGATTGGGATAAATTAAAAGGCAGCACAGCACCTAGGGTTTCAATTTTCGATGAGCATTATACAGATCATATAGTTTGGTTTTGGTTTTGGTTTTGGTTTTGACTTTTGAGACTGACTACACTTCTTGCCCTCATCTTCCTCTTCGTGTTTATCCTCAACATTTGACGAAATTCTAACACTTGTCACGTATGTTTAAATATTGGTAAGATACTATAGATAATCTAGCATTCAATAGTACTTTATATTATGCACGTCCCACTTCTGATTATCAACAAATTAGTTAAATGACAAGCATTACTAAGATTTAAGCTTTCCTGTGGGTTGGTCGGCGTGGAACATAGGAATGGTATATAAATTAATCACACAATTAATTAAGGATGTGGTGGTTCTATATATATGGCAACTAGCTTAGCGATCATGGTGGAGGTGGGTATAGTGGTGATCTTAGATTCCTTCGCATGCTAGTTATTAATCACGCAATTAGGGTTTCCTTCTAATTATCTATCTTTAATCTACAACGGGGTAAGCTGCTTGTTTTCAGTAAAACTATCCAACTTTAGTACAAGGTCATTTGCCCCTAAACTAATATTTAGTGTGTCTGCTCTTGATGTTGATGTGTTGAGAAAATCTCATTTCTACGCAAATTTCTTCAATTTTAATCTCACTTATTGTCAAGGACGATTACTTAGGGTTAAAATAAAACCTTGCGGTCCGTCAGTTAAATGGAATCAAACTTCAAGAAAATTGAACAGAAGTGAGATTTTCTCAACACAACATGTCTTTAAGAAAGACTAAATGTCCTACATAGAGATGGACTTGATATATTTTACACATAATGAATTGATCGTACTAGTACTTAAAAGTCTCTTATGTATGTGTTGACCCTAAAAACTACAAAGCCTACGTGGCGCGCAGGCCGAGTAATCTAAAAGCTAACTACGTCCTTCGGTGAATGCGGGCGTGCCAACTCGTCGGCCGAGCTCGGCCGAGGAGTAAATTTGTTGATGTTGCGTTGGGTGTGCGGCTAACTTCTGCGTCTTGCGATTGCGGCCGAGAAAGGAACACGTCTCGGCCTCTTGGGCTCTCGAACCTGAAGACAAGGTTACTATTCTTACGAAGTTCAATATCAAATTCGGCTTTCAATGTGCCGAATGTAATAACTGTAACACCTCACTTTGCCGAGAAGGCTGATGAGATGACCTCGACCAATAAGGATCTAGAAACCCTTCTCGACCGAGTCTTGGATAGGTAATCAACCGTCCTCGCCGTAGTGCTGTTGATGCCAACGGAAGATGCTGCGAGACCGGCTGATTCTACGGTGACAGAGCTATCTATGCCGACTTAAGATATCACCGGTTGCTTTCACAGTGCTGTTGATGCCAACGGAAGATGTGTCAGCGAAAAGAGAAAATAAAAAAAATCTCAAAGTTGTTGAGAGGGTTTGCGCAGGGCAGTTTTGTGTGTTGAATTGGAGCTCTTTCTGTCGCAGAGCATCCTGTATTTATAGCATTTTGTACTTGCTTGGCACGGCTGGATAACTGTGTAAAGTCCAACTGCAACTCTGACTCTGTAAAATTGATCCGTGTGAAATGCCAAAGCCTATCCTCCAGCCTTTGTGACTTTTCAAACCCCATAAAAGTCTATCCAAATAAAAGTCTTCTTATCATCATTGCCTAGCCCACCTAGACTTGTCATCATTATCCAAGACCATCATTTCCCAAAAAATGTGGCATGCATCCTGACCACATGAGTATTAATTTAATTTTTTAATTGTGTTCTACTCAAACTCATCCGGATGCATTCCGTATCTTGGTATCCCATCCATGCACCTTGAATCTGATAGCAGGAATCCCAAGTTCACTCGAACTGTCCGTGTTTGAAGATATAATGATCGGATAATCAAAAGATAATTAATATGATAAAAACCATAATATTATCCTTTAACAAAAAATATCTTCCTTTTTCCATCCGACGGTTGAGAACTATGCTTACTCAACGGCCTTAATTACACGGGCCGATGGTGTAAATTTGAGTCCAAACAGTATGTTTACAACATATGCAAATATCAAAAAAACACTTAAGTTTGATGTTTGTTAATTTGTTGATCTTTTTAACCTTATCTCATTGTCTGAAGTTCCCCTTTATATCGTAAATAGTAGATTGCCATGATGAATATGTCATTTCTTTTCAACTCATTACTTTCTGAGTTCAATCTTTATTCCCTCCCCATAGTTTAGATGAATTTAATATATAGATGCCATCGTTAAAAAAAGTTTCCCTTCTGAAATGATTTCTGCATCCATCTTTGCTTGAGTTCTTTGTTGCTTGATACATAACCAGATTATATGTCCGATGTTATTCACCTATCAATCTTAGTATACAGTATGAGTCTGAATTTCATTTGTTTCTAATGTACTAATAAGTGTATCGAGAAATGATCGGAAAGTAAAGTTTGAAATTATAATTTCAATTTCATAGCAAAACTTAGTAAATTTTGGAATTATAAAGCGTAGAAGATGACTAAGCTGTTAAACTAGTAGTAGTGTAGAGGTGAAGAACCATGGAAACTAAAATGGAGTACGTATACAGCTTTTTGACGAACAATATTATATATCATGGGTCCGAAAGACGGAAAGTTCTACACACCCAGCGACAGTGGTGTGGAGAATGGTCGGTGCTAAATTGTGACAATCTGAGCATTGTAAGGCGCTAAACCAGTCTAGTAGTACTAGTTAATTCTTCACGTGTAGATTAGAAGAACAATATACATAGAATGCGAACATCATCACTTAATATTTTTTTGTCAATGAAATAAAAATATGCAGATATAAAAACTTACATATGTTTTTCTATTATTAACACAAGACGTAATCATAACAGTGAATTCATACCATATAATTCATTATCGTGGATCGGAGACGGAGAGGGTGCGTGCATTATGCATATATATGCTGTCTAAGGTATTTATGTACGTATGGCTCTGGGCCCTTTAGTTTTGAGGAGTGTCTGTCGATAGTGGATGGTCGGCTAGCTCACTGCCAAATATGCGCGGCTGCAGCATGTGAAGGTCATCAGGTTTATGGAATTGGAGTGCAAATGTTTCAGTTTGCATGGTGCTCAAAGGCATAGCGGTCGCAAGGACCTAAACCTACCAGCACACTGCAATTGATAATAAGTTTGACAAAGAATAAAAGTGAGGGTAAAGGACAAGCACGCATTGTTTAATAGGAATCGGAAATTTTTGTTTAACACAATGAACTTTTTTCTGTTGACGTGAGTCAATTATTGTATTTATCATAATATTGGGTAATATTGTGATTTTCTTTTTATTAGGAATATTTTTGTACATTTATAGAGAGGAGGGGCAAAATTTAAAAGAGAAAAAGGTCCAAAAAAAATTTTAGACAACCGAATCCTTTTAGATAGTAGACAATATTAATGTCGTTCATAATCTATTAATACAAACAAGTTAAAATTGTTGTGCGAAATTTCATGTCATGAAAACGTCGCATAATAGACTTATTATCAATAAAAGCAATAACATCGATTGTCCTTCCCTATAATTTTTCTTGGTGTTTTATGGGTTAGATTGACAATGACCCTTTTGTTTATAGTGTCTATGAATTGCTTCGTGATAATTAGGCTTACAATCAATCATTTGAGGGGGATTGGGCCGAATGTAGCTATGGGCTTATAATCAATCGTTCGAGGGAGATTTGGCCGATTGTCCTTCCCCATAACCTATTTGGACCCAAAATATTAGGCTTGGGTTGAATATAGCTATGGGCTCGACACAAAGTAAAGATCTTCTGCTTAGGTCGTGTTTCTAAGATGGAGTCCATCCCAAGGTGGGATGGCCGAATCCTAATAAGTGTAGGACTTTTGGGGAGTCAGGTTAGATTCGACTGAGTCCTAGTATGAGTGAAATTGGTTAAGGATCATGATGATGGTTGATAAGATTTGTAATATTCCAAGAATCAAGGTTCATGGCTGATCGAGATCAAGAGTGAATGAAATACAAAGAAAAGACTGGGTTCAGAGTCCTAAGTTCAGTAGGAGTGGCCGAACGATAAAGATTGAATCGAGGAATGTTGAAGAAGAGGTTCTGCAACATTTAAGGAACCTTCAACATATTATACAAATCTGCCATGCGCACTTTCTCACTTTATGCAAAACCTTTTCATTTTTGAGAAAAACACTGACCTTCCTAACTTCGTCAAGCACATCTTCAGTTTGGATTAACAAC
Source organism: Malus fusca (assembly GCA_035220775.1). Lineage (NCBI taxonomy): Eukaryota > Viridiplantae > Streptophyta > Magnoliopsida > Rosales > Rosaceae > Malus > Malus fusca. Next base: position 42,774,768 of record CM069073.1, on the reverse strand, counting down.
ATTGTGGTTAACAACTGGCGACATCTTTAGTTTGGATTAACAGCACTGGAGCCATAGAGTCAGGCGATCAAGGAGTACCTTTAGTTTGGATTAACAGCATTGCTTTGAGTTTAGTTGACTATTTATCCAACTCTCTGTCAACAAGGAGTCTTCAAGTCCTTGTTAGAAAAGGTCATCTCATTAGCCTCTCGATGAGTTGAGGTGTACCAAGTTACGTTGTTTGGCACATCGAAAGCCGAACCCATTTTATGATTGGATATTCTCAAGTGCATTTTAGAGTTCGGCATTTCGACGGCCGAACCACATTTACAGTCAAGACACTTATCTCCTTTGAGTATTTGTGTCCTCACACTCTAATACAGATTTAGCGCACTTATATTCTCACAAATATAATTGAAGCAGCCAAGCCCAGAGCCGACGATTCATGAACTTCATAGTGACTAGCAGCCTTGTCTTCAGGCTATAGAACCTAGAGGCCGAGATGAGTTCCTTCCTCGTATGTGATATCTTGAATAACATAAGTCAGCAACGCATTGGACACCACTACCACATTCATTCACTCACCGACCGAGCTCGGTTTACGAGTTGGCACACCCTACTTTCAACTAAAGGGCATAGTTAGCTCATTAGCTATTCGACATACGAGCCACGTAGGCTTGATAGTTTTTAGGGTCAACACAACCAATTGAATACTTTGAACACTCAACAACATTTATTATATATTGCATCATATTTATTAAAAAATTATTAAATAAGTTTGATAGCTGCTGTCAAATTTAACAACATTGACTTTGCTTTCAATTGACTCAGCGCCATGTAAGAAACAGAAGACTCAATTTAAGAGAGTTTGCTATCATTTTTTATTGTTGTAGGTCTATGTAGCAGTTTTGACATCTCATTTGGAAATACTCTAAGACAATGAAGCATAACAAAATAATAGGAGCGATTAATAGAATGACAAAATAATGTAGTTATATTAATTTTCAATGTGGTACAAAAGAATAAAAAATATTTAGTTATCAAAGTACATCTCCCTAAATCTCTCTAGTAATGTATATGTACTTCAATATTAATTCGTATATCCTGTTAAAAAGTCTCAAAGCACTCTCCCTCAAACCAAAGTAGAACAAGTTGAAGTCGAAGGGTCTAACAAAGCAGGAAGCAAGTACTTCTTCCCATTCGATCCATGAGCATTGTAGCTGGCTCCGGTTGTGGGGTCAACCAGAAGGTCCCCAGCATAACCAGGATAGGCCCCTTTACCGTAGACCCCAGGGCAAGCAGAAGCAGCTTCCAAAGGAGCCTCCTTCGGACCCTGGAAGTAGCCGTTTCCGAAGGGGTTGGTCGCGGTCCCCGCCAAAAGGCTAGCCAGGTTGATCACCATGCCGTCCAGGCCCACGTCGTTGTTGGGGGCCACAAGGGGTGGGCTCTGGGGTCCATAGATGGGCTGGTGGAATGGCCACGCGCACTGCCCTGGGCACTGGGTCTCTGAGTTTCCGACCCAAATGTAAGTGAACTTGTTGGATTTTGATCCTCTGATTTGACTAGCGCCGTTGAATGAGCCGTGGGTGCCGCAACTGTTCATGCAGAACCCGTCGACAAGAACATCGGACGATGTCAAAACGACATTGATTGCGGAGTTTTGTGCACCCTTTGAGGCCAGCTGTTGGATTTGGCGGGAAGTGAGAGATTTTCCTAGAGAGTAATTTTCATCAAGAATTTGGGTTCCCAGAGAGAGGGAGAGAGATGAAGAGGGTGTGTTCAAATGCGCGAGGTGGTAGTATTTCTCTATGGACTTCCACCACGTGGCGACGGATGGTTGGTCGGAGGTGGGTTTGGATAGGGAGGTGAAGAAATCGGAAACGATTGCACGCTGGGAGGGGGTGAAGCGGCCGTACCAGATCAAGTTGACGGAGAATTTTCCGGTGAGGAGAGGGCCGTTGTGGTACTGGAATTGCATTTGGTTTTTATCAGAAGTTTCAGCAAGGTTCCTGGCTGCTGAGCTGAAATGAAATAAAGAAATAACAAGGACTAGTTTCAAAATCGCAAAAGCTGCCATGGTTTATTCTAAAGAAAGTGATCAAATTTGGGAGTTGGGATTTTAATGGAGCTGAAGTTTTTGTGGAGTGGGATGGAAATGGAGGGAGGAGGTGGGAGAAATATATAGGGCTGAAAAGTTGGGAGGAAGAAAGTGCATGGAAGGAGGTGGGAAGGGTGGGACTTTTGAGCAATTAAAGTGGAGGGAGTATTGACCAAAAACAAAAAGAAAGTAAACGGGGGGAGAGTGAGAGGCCAGCAGGACAACGCGTTGCGTATTTTTAAATTTAGGGCTTTTGGAAGGAGAGGATCTGAAGACTTATGATTAGATGACAGAACTGAGGCAGCTATTGGATTAGAGTAATGGTAGGGAGGAGGAGGACGAAAACGAGTTCGTTTTATTTACTTTTTTGTATTATTTCAAAGGTGTGGTGGACTTTATGTGGCGGAGGGTGTGACTAATAAATTGTTGATGAAATTTTGTCATGTAACTAAATAAAAAAGTTGGACAAAAATAGATTCAAATCATGTTGGCCCCTACCATTTAAAAAAAAATGGACGGACAAAGAGACCGAATAAAGGAATATATATATATATATATATATATAGAGATAATTGTTATTAGCACTTCTAATTCTTTATTCTACTTCAAATTTTCTATATTTAAAAAAAAAAATACATTTGTGAGGAGTGTACAATAAGATTTTTAGAGTGCTAATAACATTTTTCTCTCTCTCTCTCTCTCTCTCTCTCTCTCTCTCTCTCTCTCTCTCTCTCTCTCTCTCTATATATATATATATATATGCACTATGTATCGGAGAAAATATGAATTTAGGAATATTCTTACTACCATACTTTCATCCATGTTAATTGTGGTTTCAAACATTAAGTAGGGTCAAGAGGTGGCATCTCTAGGGAATGAAAATTTTACTTCACAATTTATACATCTTAGTATTTATACCTCTTTTCATGTCAGAACGGATTCATTATGAAACCATGACAGTCTCGGATCCTTCGGAGGCTGGAAAAAAAAAACGCTTAAGAAGGTCTTCCGAGGATCATAGAGTGGCCACCAAGTGTTCAATGATAGTATGTTGATAGGCTCACTCAAAAGTTGTCAACATATTGCAACAAGCTCGATAGTAAGTTGTTGTCATATGTGTGAAATGTGCGCAAAATGACTCGACATATGACTATAGGCCTAACAAGTGTATGATGAAAAATGTATAACTTAAAAAATTAATTGTATAGAATTTGCGCACTTGATGTGTTGTTCCTGTCTGAAAAAAGCTTGGATTTGTTATACAAAGACTGCTAAAATTAGAATTCTACATCCGCCACTGCATCATATGACATAATTGCGTTACAGTTGCACATTGGAGATGCAAAATTTGAAACCAAAGCCCACTATATAGGAGCTCCAATGAGCAACTGAGAATGAAGTTCTAAACAAGAGTTCTAGTCTAAAAAATTAGGTCATCTCCAATGGAGAGGATTAAAGGTCCAAAAGGCAAAGAATGACCTGATTTGCCTACAAACTCATCTCTAACCGATGACTGGGCTATAACTTTATGGAGCCCACAAGACCATTTTTTGGCCAAACGGGCATCAGACTGGCCAAATATAGCCCCTCTCTTAGAGCATCCGCAATGGAGGCTTTATCCTCCTTGAGGCTACCACATTTGTAGCTCTAATGAAAAATTTCATCCCAATTGGCCGAAAAATGGGGCTACATCCACCACATGGGCTAGCAACTTCAATCCTTGGGTAGCAAAAATTTAGGCTATATCTAGCCCCAAAAAGTAGGAAACCCACACCAAATTGAGAGCCCAATCTTGGTTTTGTTTTTGTTTTTAGTTTAGAAATGGGTGAGCTCCGTTTTTAATTCTAAAACATGATTTTAAGGGTTTATTTTTCAACCGTTTATTTGATTAAGAAAACATACACAAACAATAACTATTTTTTTTTGTGATTGATTAGAAAAAAATGTTGTGCTTTGTGTTTAATTTTCTAGATTGAAAAATTCATAAAAAAAAAAGTGATGAAATTTAACATTGACAGTTTAGAGACCTAAACCGAAAATATAAACAAATAACATAACTAAATTGTGATAAGATGATCCAATCCAATGGTTGTTATGAAATGAAAATCTTGTTTGATTTCGGAGAATGTGTCAATCAGAGAAATAAACCACCAGATGAGATTGAGATAAGATAATCAAATCCAATGGTTGTTATGAAATGAAATCTTATCATGTCTAATTCATAAACAAACAAACAGATGAGATTGAGATAAGAGAGTCTACAATAGTGCATAAGTGATGAAATCTAACTTTGTCAGAATTTGAATTTTTTTAGGTTAAAAAGTTCATAAATTAAAATTTAAGATAACACGTAAAAAACTCAAGTTTAGAAAAGTTATAACAAAAATAAATTTACCCCGTAATCAAATTACTACATAAATAAAATATATAGCCCCTTATTGGGAGGGGTTCTTTTTTAGAACCCCAAAGATTCATTGGAGCTCTAAATTGGGCTATATACATCACTTTTCTGGCCACATATAAAGCCCATCATTGAGAATGCTCTTAGCCCTATTTTTAGGTCCACCTCCTCAGTTGCAGTAATTGATTCAAATTCAACGACTAGATTTGAAAACATCTAACGGTTGTTTAAATAAACTAACTGATAAATTTAAAGTATAACTTAAAACGAATAAATTATTGATGGGGCTATATTTAGTTTTTTAGATTGTAAATGATATGTGAACATGGGCTGATACTATTCATTTAAAAATATTTTTTTGTAGACTATTTTTAAGACATGACTATGTTTAGACTTTTCGGTTAAAAATAACTTTAGCAACTTGAACTTTTAGGGGGAGTCCTATGCGAAAAAAGACAACTTGACATGTCAGCTTTAGTATTGTTATAGTGATTTTATACCTTTTTTCATGATTTTTAAATTTGAATTTTTAAAATCGGATTGAGTGATTTTACAGTTTCTCTATTGTTCGTTCTTAAAGAAGGCAGAGCACCACCACTCCCCCACCCACACTCACCTAATTTCAAGTTCTGAACCTCCTCCGTCCCTCTATATAAACACCCTCCCCACCTCCCTCTCATTCCACACTAAAATCTCAATACCTCTCTCACCTTTTAACACACAAAAACCCTCTCCAATATCCCATATTTTTCCACAACAAAAAATGGAGTTTAATTCTAGTCAATGGCTTTTGAAGCTGTTTGTTGTGGCCACTTTGTTCCAAGTTTCATTTGGTTCGAGCAAATTGTTCCAAGCCTCATTGGCAACAAGGGAGCTAAGTGAATCAGTCCAAGACCAAACCCAGCTCCTCAAATACCACAACGACCCTCTCTTCTCCGGCAAAATTGCCATCAATTCAATTCCTCCCAGAAAACCATCGTTTCCAATTTCATTTCCTCCTTCTTGTCCCCCTTCATGACCACCCAACCCTCCGTTGCCACGTGGTGGAAGACCACCGAGAAATACTACCACTTCACCTCTAGCAAAAAGTCCTCTAACTCATTCTCCCTTTCTCTGAGAAAACAGATTTTCAACCAAACATACTCCCTCGGCAAATCCCTCACTACCAAACAAATTATGGCATTGGATGCGAAGGGCGACCAAAAAAATGCCATCAACATTGTCCTGACATCCACTGACGTCGCCGTGGATGAGTTCTATATGAACCGGTGTAGGACCCACGGGTTAGCCTCCGACTCTACCAAAACTGGACACGTCAAAGGCAACAAGAACTACAAGTTTGCATACAACGCGAGGACCCAATGCCCAGGGCAGTGCACGTGGCCATTCCACTAGCCTATCTATGGACCGCAGAGCCACCCCTTGTGGCTCCCAACAATGACGTAGGCCTCGACGACATGGTCATCAACCTCTCTAGCCTTCTTGCCAGGACAGCCACCAACCCATTCGGGAATGGATACTTTCAGGGCCCAGTCGAGGCGTCATTGGAGACGGCCTCGGCCTGTCCTGGAGTTTACAAGAAATGGGCTTATCTTGGTTATGTCGGGGACTTGCTACAGGACGCCACCACGGGTGCCAACTACAATGCCAATGGTGCTAATGGAAAGAAGTACTTGCTTCTTGCACTATATAATCCTGCAACTTCATCTTGTTCCACTTTGGTTTAGTGGCTAGATTACTTGTCACTAATTAATGTATACGCACCTATGTAGGAGTTAGATAAATTCATTCATTCATTTGATCAATTTTTTTGGTTAATGTAGATTTAAATATTAAAGAATAGGCAAATTGTTTCGATTTGCATTTATAATTTCAATAAACATTTTCAAACTTTGGGTAATATTATGTGCCTCTCTCTCTTGTTGCAAACTTCAAAGCTCCAATGAGATGTTTACTGGTAAAGCTGGATTAAATATTGAATTGTACTAGAAGGTGTGCCTACTAACCGACCATTTGGGTTTTTAGGATGATGCTATCCACACACATATTTTTTTATTTCTCACACATCATTTTAATTTTCAGTCATTAGCTTAAATGGATTAAAGAAGATCAAATGATAAAGATTAATAAGAGGTGTGTGAGAGGTAAAAATGAGTATGTAGATAAAACTATCCATAGTTTATATAAGGCGATCTCCAACCGATCCGGCCAGAGGGCTATAGGGCTGAAAATAGCCCAAAATAACACGAAAACAGTCTCCAACCAAAGGCTAGGCCAAAGGGCTCGTGGGCCCCACATGCCACAATTGCATAATTTGGCCAACCCGCTGGCCTAAACCAGCCAACCAGCCAGCCTGGGCCGGTCTAGAAATTTGAAACCCAACGGTTACTTGCTGACGTCAACTAGTTGTTAAATTTGATATATATATATATATATATATTACCAATTTTTAAAAAAAAAATTGAAAATTCTAATTTTTTTCTTATAACTACCTAAGTCATTAAACAACATTAAATAACATTAAGTAACATTAAACAAAATTAAATAATATTAAACAACATTAAAGTTAAACAACATTAAAAAAAACATTTAACAACATAAAACTTAAATGCCTACTCCATTTACATCTCGATACATGGCACTTGAAATCCAAGACATAAAATGATTGAGATTCCTTATCGACAAGAAATCTGCAAAATTACTTACATATCGACGCTTGACACTCGAAATTTGAGACGTAAAATTATTGAAATTCCATATCGACAAGAAATTTGCAAAGTTACTCACTTATCGACACATGTCACTCGAAATCCTATCTGAAAAATTATTGAGATAGTTTAATTTAAGAAACCATATTAATTCAATTAAAATAATAAATTATGTTTGGCATATGGCCCTTTGGTCTCTCGGTTGGAGATGGTTTTTTGTCACATGGCTATGTTTGGCCTATGGCCCTTTGGCCCCTCGATTTGAGATGGTAAGAAATATGGTCTGGCACTGTTCATTAAAATACTAATTTCTTGGAGGGCTCTAGGGCTAAAACGAGCCCTTTGTCCCTTAGTCGGTTGGAGATGGCTTAATGGAAAATTATTTCGCACTCTATTTTAACTTCTAACCCACATGTTTTTTGGTAAATAAGATTTACATTGGAATAAAGGCGATTACACACAACCCAAATTAAAGTAGCCCAACCACAAACTAACACAACAAGAGAGATTCTCTTGTGAGGGTCAATTATGTGGACCATCATCGAGCGGTAGGGACAAGCAGAATACATTGGTAAAACCTGTTATATCATCTACTCAAATGATGTTTTGAGATTCTCTTGCCTCCTCAAATCTCTCTGTAATCTCCTAGATTAAGCTAAATATAGTAAATTGTATAGGACAAGTCTTGGTGTGCTCTTCAAGCAATTCAATTGTAATTACCTTATCACATGTATAGTAAATTGTATAGTTAATTATCGAGTCAGCTCCAAGATGCTTCACAGTGTTCGAAGAAATAAGAGTGAAAGGTCTATAAATACAAGCGAATGATTTAGAGCAATAGACACTTAAATCATTCGACAACACATACTACAAGTTTTCAAACCAAGGGCTCTTTTGCTGTACTTGTTTCATTCCTTTTGCCTTACCAAAAGATCACTTGAAACCAAGACCTAAGAACTTTAGGAAGCCTCATTTAGGCTCTAAGACCAATTAGAATTTGCTTTACTACAATTTCTTTTGCGTAGTATTGATTTACTGACCTTAAGACAGTTAGTCTCTTTGGTTGTAACTCTTTATAAGGAAGCATCTTTAACATAATCCGATGGCTCATATCCAATCTGATAACGTTATCTCCAACCGAATGAGGTCCAGAGGGCTCTCTTTAGCCCTATAGCCCTCCAAGAAATTAATATTTTAATGAACAGTGTCATGCCATATTTCTTACCATCTCCAACCGAGGGGGCCAAAAGGACATAGGCCAAACATAATTTATTATTTTAATTGATTTAATATGGTTACTTAAATTAAACTACCTCAATAATTTTTTGGATAGGATTTCGAGTGACACGTGTTGCTAAAGTGAGTAACTTTGCAGATTTCTTGTCGATATGGAATCTCAATAATTTTTCTTCTCGGATTTCGAGTGTCACGTGTCGATATGTGAGTAACTTTGCAGATTTCTTGTCGATATGGAATCTCAATAATTTTACGTCTCGGATTTCGAGTGTCACGTGTCAATATGTGAGTAACTCTTCAGATGGAAGATCAAGAAAGCCAACTATTGTGTTAGAGTCGATTGCCTCGTTTGACACATGGATCTAGCATGCTTTCTTTGGAGTATCTGATGACTATATTGATGGAGAATTTGATGACGAACAAGATGATCCAAATAAGTCAATGAGAGCTCGTGCAAAAATATATGATGGGCCTAATTTGCCTTTGGATCCAAGAACTGGTAATATCTCGTTAAATGAGTACATGAGGCGTCATAGGATGATACGTTCGCGTGCCACAAACAAGTACCTACAATAGGATCTTGTTGCACATCTTTGGGCCAAAAGAAGCATGGAGTAGGCGTTGTTGTTAAATATATTTCTTTTAGGGTAAATTATATTTTACCCCTTGGGTTTGGGGTTGATTGCAACCTCATACAACATCTTTAAAACATTTGAATTTAATACGTTTACTTATCATTTTATTTCAATTTCATACATTCGTTTGAAAATCCGTTAAGTAAACCGTTAAACATGGCAAATATGTGATCCACATGTGTGCTGACGTGGTTAACAAACGCGTGCCATGTGGCATAAACAATTAATAAAAAATAAAAATCTAATTTGAATATTAACATATTAAAATAATTAATTAAAAAATAAAAAAAATACAAATTCTTTATCTTCCTCACCCCTTCTCCCACCACCGCCCCCTTGCCCACCCGAGCCACCCCTTCTCCCATCATCAACCCCTCCCCCATCACCACGCCCTTCCCCATCACTTATGCACCAAGCTCATCTCGCTGCAACATCTCCTCCATCGTCAGAACCCAGAACCCTAAACCCCAAAAAAACCAATCCCAAGCATCTCCTCTCCTCCGTTTGTAAAATCTCATTCTCCTCTTGTCTGCAACACCTCATCTCGTCGCAGCAGGCCATTGAAGAAGCCCCAAGACGCTGACTCATTCGCTGATATCTCAAATACGTCTCCCACCTCCGTTGTGTCTCTTCCTCCTCTTCTGGTTCCCTCGAGACCTGCGACCTCGTAGCCTGCAACATTGGGTAGGGTTGGGGCTAAAATTGGGGGATATAAATTTTTGGGGATTAGGGTTGGGTGCAAGTTGATCTGGGGAGAGAGAAGGGATGAGAGGTGAAGAGAGTGGAGGAGAGGGAAAAGGTGGGTCGGGGATGTGAAGATGGATGATTGGGTCTCTAGGGAGAGAGAATGGATAGGAGGTGAAGATCGTGGAGGAGAGGGAGAAGCTGAGTTGGGGAGGTGAAGAGGGATGAGTGGTTTCAGGACTGCAATGGTGATGGGGAAGGGGGTGGTTGCGGCTCTACTGCTGCTGCTCGTGTGGGTTGGGTGGGGAAGACAAAGGGGGTTTTGGGTTTTTTGTTTTTTAACTTTTCTTTAATTAATTATTTTAATATTTTATTAATTGTTTATGCCACGTGGCACATGTTTGTCAGCCACGTCAGCATAAATGTGGATCTCATATTTGCCACGTCATCAGTTAACGGTTTACTTAACAAATTTTCTAATGGATATATGAAATTGAAATAAAATGATAAGTAAATGTATGAAATTGAAATGTTTTAAAGATGTTGTATGATGTTGCAATCGACTCCAAACCTGAGGGGGTAAAATGTAATTTACCCTTTTTTTTTAATGATGTTTAAGTTTCAATAAATTCCCCAACTAGTACTAGGGTGGAGATTGTGTTCTTTAATGTTGTTTAAGTTTAATGTTATTTAATGTTGTTTAATATTGTTTAATATTGTTTAATGTTATTTAATGTTGTTTAATGTTGTTTAATGGCTTAGGTAATAGGAAAAAAAATTATTTTTATTTTTATTTAAAAAAAAAAATCAAATCCAATGGCTACCTGGCGTCAGCATGACACCAGGTAGCCGTTGGGCTTGAATTGTGGACCAGCCTAGGGGTAGCTAGTTGGCTCTTTTGGGCCAGCCGGTTGGCCTGATTGTACAATTTTGGCATGGTGGGGCCCACAAGTTCTTTACCCTAGCCCTCGGTTGGAGACAGTTTGTGTGTCATTTCGGATTATTTTTAGCCCTATGGCCCTCTGGCCGAATCGGTTGGAGATGACCTAAGAATTTTATCGATTCTTCTAAGTTCATACATGTATGTACTTTGTTTGTTTTGATATTCAACAATATTAATATCAATTTTAGTTACTTAGTTATTGTTTTTATTGCTTACTGTCTTTACTTTCTGTTGTGAATGATTGAAGTGATATGCTTGAAAATAATCATTTTATTTTTAACCTTATCTTAATAGTTTCTGGTCCAATATTGAGAAAAAAATTAATGTCTTTAACATGCAACACATTAAAAAGAACCAAGCTTGAGCCAAACATTGGCACAATCCTTTGTAAAAGAAGTCTTATTACTTATGGTGCAAGTATTCATACATACAATTTATTCTAAATACAATACATCTTTCTGTTGGCAGAAGTCAACGGTGGCATACTTGAAAATCAACAAACCAAAATATTCACTAAGGACCAGTTTGGGATTGTTGTGCTTTTTCAAACAAATTGTTTCAGCCAACAGAAATATATATTGTATTTAGAATAATCAGCTGTAACATAAAGCAGTTGAGCGTTTGATAACATGTACTTTTAAAAGTGTTGTGAGTGTAAACGCGTTTGGTAAAATTTAATGTAAAAATGATAAAATTGTATATAATAAGAAAAAACAGACATAGTAGTGGGGGTGGTGGCAACGACAATGGTGTCGAGGATAATGGCAATGATAGTAGCCCCAATGGTGGAGGTGTGGTAGTGGTGCCAATGATATAGTGTGGGGGCTGGGTTGTAGAGGTAGCAATGGTGGCGATTGCAGCGTTCTTAGCAGTGCAATGATGGTGGTGGTGATGGCAGCAGTGGTATAATGTCTGTAGTTGCAATTGTAGGTGATGGCGACGATAATGGTAGCGATTGCAATGGCAATAGTAGTGGCGGCGGTGGGGGATGGCGATGACGATGGTGGTGGTAGCAATAATTGTAATTGTACATGTGGTGGTTGTGCCGATAGTGAGGTGTGGTGATTGTGGTGATTGTGGTGCCACTGGTGGCCGTCATGCTTATGGTGGTGGTGGTGATAATTATGGCAAAAGTAACGACAACGATGGTGGTGATAATGATCATTGTGGTTGTGGTGCTAGTGGCGGTAGTTGTGCTTGTGGTGGTGGTGGTAGTAGTGGTGGCAGTAACGGTGGTTGTGGTGGAGAAGATTATGGTGGCAACGATGGTGGTGATAATGGTGCGTTGGTGGTAGTAGTAGTAGCGGTAGTTGTGCTTTTAATAAAAGTAGCTTTTAAAGGCAACATATATGCTACTTTTAAAAGCTACTATCTGAAGACCGTTGCTTTAAAAATAAGCAGGATATTATTTTTACCAATACTTTTTTATTGCTTAACTTTAAGTGAAGTAAAAAAAAAAAGTACTAAACGGGCCTAAGCCTCTCTAAAAGCTAAAGTGTGAAACCGAACAACTGAGAAACAAAATTACTTTGCGAGCCAAATTGTTACATGCTTAATCACGACATGCAAAAGTTAACTTATCCTACTTTATATATGACATAGAAGGCAATATGCAAAGTACCCTCAACTAATGCTAGCTGCCGACCCTCGATGCCTAGAGAAGGGACGCACTTCCAAGTGATTGGAGAAGGGCATAATATGGCATGCAAGTTTCTATCCAACCAAATAAAATATATAAATGTAGCCAGTACATATTATTATAAATAAGGACTGTCGAGAGGTGCTTTATCCCCAATCTATAAAGAAAAAGAAATTCTGCTTCAACATTTAACTTTTGTTCTTGTGCAGAGATCCCTCGTTTAATATGCGCAGACTGCTAATGTAAATAAAAATATGCAGATAAAGAAAGGATAGTGTTGTTCAAACACTCTTTTTTCTCTCTAATATATTTTTGTTAATTTTTATTAACATTGATTTTTTTTTTTATTTATCCGAGTCAATGATAAAAAATTAAAAAAACTATATGAGAAGTAAAAATGGTTTAGATAGCACTATTCTAAAGAAAATTGTGTGTTAAAATTGGCTCAGTACGTGGATGATGTTGTATAGTATATTGTGAATAATTTGTGGATGGCCCACATGAATAGTTTGTTACTATTTATGCACAGTATTTTCACTATTCATTTGTGGAAAATTTGTAAAGTGAATAGTGCTTTCATTTGTTTATATAAAGGAAGAAGATGAGATGAAGTGTAGAGGTTCACGGACGGAAGAGAGAAGAGAGAGAAAGAGAGAGAGAGAGGAGAAAAATATCTAATAGTAATAATATACATTACTTCCTCTGCAACAGTTTTGTGTTGGTATAATACTCTGCAACTACTTCATTCTTATTCCGAGTAAAGGTTATCTCTCTAAATTTTGCCTATTTATAACACGTTATCAGCACGATTCTCTAATCATTTTTCCTCATTTCCCTTCACCGAAAGAAAAAAAATGTTTCCTCTAAGATTTTTACTGTTCTTCTTCTTCCTCTGCCTCAATTACTGGAGATACCCTCATGAAGAACTGTTTGCACCATGTTTACTTCTAGTTCTCCAACTAACAGTTACTTATATCTTTGATTTTTTGTTTGGTGTAAATCTTGACTACTAACTTAGTGTTTATTTATGCAATCCAAGATGGTGCGGTATCATCGCCTATCTTGGACTACATATCTAATTTTGCTGCAAATTTAAGTGGAGCGGTATACTCGCCCACCCTATTCTGCATATTTAATTTTATCGCAATTTTAGGTGGTGTGGAATAATCACCCATTCTGCTCTGCATATTTAATTTTATCGCAATTTTAGGTGGTGTGGAATAATCACCCATTCTGCTCTGCATATTTAATTTTATCGCAATTTTAGGTGGTGTGGAATAATCACCCACTCTGCTCTGCATATTTAATTTTATCGCAATTTTAGGTGGTGCGGTATAATCGTCCATCTTACTCTACATATTTAAATTTTCTTGTTGTTTAAAGTGGTGCGAAATAATCGCCCATCCTATACTTGTTTCGATAAGAATGGTGCGGTACAATCGCCCTTCTCATTAATCATGTAAATCTCGAGCCTGAAGTTTCGAGTACTTATCATTTTGGCCTGAAGATCAATAATTTGTAAGAACCAGAAGTTCTAACAATATACTCCTCCAGAACACATATTATTGCAAGTTCTTACACACCTCATTTTTTCTTTCAGAAAAGAAAATGGCAAATTTGGCAAAGCTTGATTTTGCTGCCTTGGACATTACTGGAAAGAATTACCTTACATGGGTACTAGATGCCAAGATCCATCTGGAAGCAGCAAATCTTGGTGATACCATCAGGGATGAGAGCAACTCATCCTCTCAAGATCGGGCGAAGGCCATGATTTTTATTCGTCGCCATCTTGATGAGGCACTAAAGAGCGAGTACTTAACGGTTGAAGATCCGTTAGCCCTCTGGAATGCCTTGAGAAGCAGATACAATCACCAAACAACGGTGATTCTTCCAAGAGCTCGCTATGACTGGACTCACCTAAGGATCCAGGATTTCAAGTCAGTGGCTGAGTACAATTCGGCGTTGTTCAGAATTACCTCTCAGATGAAGCTCTGTGGGGATACTATCACTGAGGAGATGTTATTGGAAAAGACTTTCAGCACATTCCACGCATCTAACATGGTACTGCAGCAGCAGTATAGAGCGCGAGGATTCACTGAATACAACCAGCTGATATCTGTGCTCCTGGTAGCTGAACAGAATAATGAGCTCCTGATGAAAAACCATAATTCCCGACCTACTGGATCAGCACCATTCCCAGAAGTGAATGCTGCTTCCCTTGAAAGGAATTCCATATCCTCTCGTGGCAATAATTACAAACGAGGGCGTGGCCACAAGCGAGGTAGGTGGAACGGGAAAGGCAAGAACCATGGTGTCCAGTTTCACAACCAGGTTCCAAGGTATAATCCAGGCCCGAGCTTTAAAAATGCAAATCGCCAGAAAGGAAAAGCTCATACGAACCCTCCTAGAAATCCTGAAGGAGGTTGTCATAGATGTGGTGGCAATGGACACTGGGCTCGTACTTGTCGCACCCCAAAGCATCTGGTGGATCTGTATCAAGCCTCCTTCAAGGAGAAGGGTGTCGAGATCAATTTCCTTGACAAGGCTCAACCAATGGAAACATCTGATCCGGTGACAAATTTATCGGGACAGTTAAACACAACCCACCTGGATGTTACAGACTTTGTTAATGAGAGAGGGAATGAAGTTTATGGGTCTGATTGAATTATCTATGTTTAATGTACTCCTGTTATTTGTACTTGTGGTTTAATGCTCGCATTTTTAATTCAATAAAAGTAGTATTCCAGTATGAATAAACTGCTTTTTCTTTACTCAGAGATCATGGATAAACATTATGGTTATTATCAAAACAAGAGCAATGGCGGAGACTTTTGTCTTGCAGACAGCGCAACCACGCATTCAATACTTTGCGATCGAAAGTATTTCTCGAATTTGGTACTTGCAAAAGTAAAGGTAACAACAATATCAGGACCATCAGATGTAATTGAAGGCTCAGGAAAAGCCCAAATTATGTTACCAAATGGAACAATATTGTCTATAAAGAATGCATTGTATGGTACTCGATCCAGTCGAAATTTGTTGAGTTTTAAAGACATACGTCTAAATGGATACCACATTGAAACGAAAAGTGTAGAAAATGTGGAATATTTATGCATTACCTCTAATGATACCCAGAAGCGTATATTGGAGAAGTTGCATGGTTTATCGAGTGGATTGTATTATACATACATAAAGACAGTTGAGGCATATACTGTCATGAACCAGAAGTTCATTGATTCAAAGGTTTACATGCTTTGGCATGACTGTCTAGGTCATCCAGGATCTACCATGATGCGAAGAATCATTACCAACTCTAATGGACATCCATTATTGAGCAAACACATTGATGTCTCAAATGATAACCCTTGCAAGGCTTGTTCCCAAGGGAAGTTGGTAATTAGACCATCACATCTAAAGGTTGATGAGGAATCCCCATCATTTTTGCAAAGAATTCAAGGGGATATTTGTGGACCTATTCAACCACCTAGTGGACCATTTCGATATTTTATGGTTTTGGTTGATGCATCTACCCGATGGTCACATGTTTGTCTATTGTCTACTCGAAATGTAGCTTTTGCGAGACTTCTTGCTCAGATAATTAAGTTGCGAGCACAGTTTCCAGATCATCCCATTAAGTCCATTCGACTTGATAACGCTGGTGAATTTACGTCTCAAACCTTTGATGATTACTGCATGGCACTGGGCATTGATGTTGAACATCCTGTTCCTCATGTCCATACCCAAAATGGTTTAGCGGAGGCATTTATCAAGCGGCTTCAATTAATAGCCCGCACTCTGCTCATGAAAACGAAATTGCCAGTCTCTATATGGGGACATGCCATCTTACATGCAGCATCATTGGTTCGACTGAGACCCATAGCCAACCACCAATACTCATCAATACAACTCGTGTTTGGACATCAGCCAAATATTTCACATTTACGAGTTTTTGGTTGTGCTGTTTATGTGCCTATTGCACCACCACAACGAACTAAAATGGGACCTCAGCGCAGACTGGGAATTTATGTGGGTTTTGATTCACCATCTATCCTTAGATATTTGGAACCTTTGACCGGTGATATGTTTACAGCTCGTTTTGGTGATTGTCATTTTGATGAGACAGTTTTCCCGTCGTTAGGGGGAGAAAAGACCGTTCCAGAAGAACGGCAAGAGCTAACATGGGTTGTTCCCACCTTATCTCATTTTGATCCACGAAGCACTCAATGTGAAAATGAAGTGAAAAGGATCGTTCATCTTCAAGGTATTGCTAATCAAATGCCAGATGCATTTAATGATGCTTCGAAAGTGACACGGTCATATATACCAGCTGCAAACGCACCTGCAAGAATTGATGTCCCTGTTGGAAAAAATAAAGTGGCAGCGAATGATTCATCCAATGCACGCCTGAAGCGTGGTAGACCCCCAGGTTCAAAAGATTCAGCTCCTCGAAAGAGAAAGATGAGGGCACAGTTGAACCCAAATGATATCATTCAAGAAAAGGAATTGAATGATAAATCCACAATTCTTGATTCTGTACTTCCAGAAAAAGAAAATGTCCTTGATGAGACACATGTCCCTGAAGAGACAGAAGTACATGAAAGCAAAGAAATATCCATAAATTATGCATGTACTAATGAATTGTGGGATCGAAATGAAATAATCATCGACGACATGTTTGCATTTGCAATAGCCACTGAAATTATATTAAGTAATGATATTGAGCCCCGCTCTGTTGATGAATGCAGACAGAGACAAGATTGGCCTAAGTGGAAAGATGCAATCCAGGCAGAATTAAATTCCTTGGAAAGACGAAGTGTTTTTGGACCAGTAGTCCAAACCCCGCCTGGTGTGAACCCTGTAGGTTATAAATGGGTATTCACAAGGAAACGCAACGAGAAAAACGAGATTGCAAGATATAAAGCACGACTCGTTGCACAAGGTTTTTCACAAAGACCTGGAGTTGATTATGAAGAGACATACTCTCCTGTAATGGACGCAATTACGTTTCGTTACTTAATAAGTTTGGTGATTTCAGAAAAACTTGACATGCGTCTTATGGATGTCATCACCGCGTATCTATATGGAGAATTAGATACTGACATATATATGAAAGTCCCAGAAGGACTTAAGTTGCCTGAAGCAAATAACAAACCACGGGGTATGTTCTCAATCAAATTAAGGCGATCACTATATGGGCTGAAACAATCGGGGCGAATGTGGTATAATCGTCTTAGCGAGTATTTGATTAAAGAAGGATATGCCAACAATGTCATCTGCCCTTGTGTGTTCATTAAGAAATCAAATACTGGATTTGCTATAGTGGCAGTATATGTCGATGATATGAACCTAGTTGGAACCCCTGAAGAGCTCAACAAAACTGCTGAATATCTGAAAAGCGAATTTGAAATGAAAGACCTTGGGAAAACCAAATATTGTCTCGGCTTGCAGATCGAGCATTGTGTTAATGGAATTTTGGTCCATCAATCAGCTTACATTGAAAAATTACTAGAGCGATTTGGCATGGACAAGGCTTATCCACTTAGCACCCCAATGGTCGTTCGTTCTTTGGACATTAAGAAAGATCCATTCCGTCCAAAAGAAGATGATGAATTGGTCCTTGGTCCAGAAATACCATATTTGAGCGCAATAGGTGCTTTATTGTATTTAGCACAATGTACTAGACCAGATATAGCCTTTTCAGTTAACTTGTTAGCCAGGTACAGCTCTGCTCCAACAATTCGTCATTGGAAAGGAGTCAAAGATGTTCTACGATACCTTCATGGGACAACAGATATGGGTCTCTTCTACTCAGACAAGCCCACAAATGAACATATCCTTGTTGGATACGCAGATGCTGGTTTTCTCTCCGATCCGCATAAAGCCCGCTCACAAAATGGATATGTGTTCACTAATGGAGATACTGCAATTTCATGGCGATCAACGAAGCAAACGCTTGTTGCTACATCTTCCAATCACTCGGAAATAATTGCTTTACATGAAGCAAGTCGTGAATGTTCTTGGTTAAGATCAATGATCCATCACATCCGGAATTCATGTGGTCTACCTTCAAAGACAGACACTCCAACTGTCATCCATGAAGATAATGCAGCCTGTGTCACTCAGATGAAGGAAGGATTTATCAAAGGTGACAAGACTAAACACATATCTCCAAGATTTTTCAGCGCGCATGAGCTTCAGAAAGCTAAAGTTATTGAAGTCAGACAAATCCGTTCCAATGAAAATTTAGCAGACTTGTTCACCAAATCTCTGCCAAAGTGCACATTTCAGAAGTTGGTGCAGGGGATCGGATTACGTCGGCTTACAAATTTGAAGAATACAGAATCAGGGGGAGATACAATTCAGGGGGAGCATCCATGATACATGTATATTGTACTCTTTTTCCTTCGCTTAGGATTTTTCCCACTGGGTTTTTCCTATCAAGGTTTTAACGAGGCAACATAAGCATGCTCAACACCATCCGGGTAAAGTTGTACTCTTTTTCCTTCGCTATGGTTTTTTCCCACAGGGTTTTTCCAAGCAAGGTTTTAATGAGGCAACTGATGTTGATCTGTGGGCATCCAAGGGGGAGTGTTGTATAGTATATTGTGAATAATTTGTGGATGGCCCACATGAATAGTTTGTTACTATTTATGCACAGTATTTTCACTATTCATTTGTGGAAAATTTGTAAAGTGAATAGTGCTTTCATTTGTTTATATAAAGGAAGAAGATGAGATGAAGTGTAGAGGTTCACGGACGGAAGAGAGAAGAGAGAGAAAGAGAGAGAGAGGAGAAAAATATCTAATAGTAATAATATACATTACTTCCTCTGCAACAGTTTTGTGTTGGTATAATACTCTGCAACTACTTCATTCTTATTCCGAGTAAAGGTTATCTCTCTAAATTTTGCCTATTTATAACAGATGATTGAATGCCCCCCTTTTTCTTTACATTTTTCCTTTCGTTACAACCATAGAAGTATCTTTATTTTGCTTTTTGGCTTTGCTGTGTATGGTATGTTTAAATATTTAGTATAACGAGTTTGATATTAATTTTTTAATATATCTTAGAGTAAATATATCTTTATATTAAAAATAAATATCTGCATTTTAAGGCGTAGGATTAAAGAGTTAATATATAATATAACATGATAAATTATTTTTGTTCATCATTACATGTCCTTGAAAATTAAAATAACCTCTTTGCTTCATTTTTCACACGTCACACAATGTGTCGGATGGAAGAGAACAATATTAACACTAAATAAATTATTGATAACGTAACTATATGAGAAACTCAAATGCGTAGAGAACAACACCATGTAAAGTATCGATAACGTAACTATACGAGAAACTCAAAGCAATCTGACTTAGCATATTTATTTAATTCTTAACTGTTCAAGTAGAATAATTATGATGTAGAACTTGCACATTATTTTATCCCATGTGTTATTTAACACAAAAATAACACGAACTTATAACAATTTTGCGTTTCACTATTCATGTTTTATCAACATGTAAAGGGAAGTTGAAACCTTTGTTATGAAAAGAGGTATGGCAAAAGCTGGTGAAACATAAGTTGCCTCTAGCTATACAATTATCAGACAACTGGTAAAGCTCGTTCGAGGCTTCCAGCTTTTTCTCCTTTTCATCAGAAATTATAATACATTCTTGTTAAATTATTTTCTTTTAATAAATAATTTATTCAATTTAATTGCTAAAATATTAAAAAAAATATTTGCTAAAATACTCAAAAATTGCTTGAAAATTAGCTAGAAGAACTCAAGGCACAACAATTTCTGATGCAAATCGAATCAATTTGCATTTTTTTAATCATTATACTCCGCTTAACCAAATGAAAATTTGAACAAATCAATGAATATATCTAACACCTAATTAGGCTTATACATTAGTCCCTCTCATGTTTCAAACCAAAGTGGAACAAGATGAAGTTGCAGGATTATATAGCGCAGGAAGCAAGTACTTCCTTCCATTAGCACCATTGGCATTGTAGCTGGCACCTGTGGTGGCGTCCTGCAGCAAGTCGCCGGCATAACCAGGATAAGCCCCTTTCCCGTAAACTCCAGGACAGGCCGAGGCCGCCTCCAACGGCGCCTCGGCTGGGCCCTGAAAGTATCCATTCCCGAATGGGTTGGTGGCTGTCCCGGCAAGAAGGCTAGCGAGGTTGATGACCATGCCGTCGAGGCCCACGTCGTTGTTGGGAGCCACAAGGGGTGGGCTCTGCGGTCCATAGATAGGCTGGTGGAATGGCCACGCGCACTGCCCGGGGCATTGGGTCTCCGAGTTTCCGACCCAGATGTATGCGAACTTATAGTTCTTGCTGCCTTTGACGTGTCCGGTTTTGGTAGCGCCGGAGGCAGACCCGTGGGTCCCGCACCGGTTCATACAGAACCCATCGACGGCGACGTCGGCGGATGTCAGGACAACATTGATGGCGTTTTTCTGGTCGCCCTTTGCGGCCAATGCCACAATCTGTTTGGTGGTGAGGGATTTGCCGAGGGAGTACTTTTGGTCGAGAATCTGTCTTCCCAGAGAGAGGGAGAGAGACTTGGACTTTTTGTTGGAGGTGAGGTGGTAGTATTTCTCGGTGGTCTTCCACCAGGCGGCGACGGAGGGTTGGGTGGTTTTGGAGGGCGAGGACAAGGAGGAAATGAAATCGGAAACGATGGCTTTCTGGGAGGGCTTGAAGTTACCGTACCAGATGAGGTTGATGGTAATTTTGCCGGACAGGAGAGGTCCGTTGTGGTATTTGAGGAGCTGGGTTTGGTCTTGGACCAGCTCACTCAGCTTCCTTGTTGCCAAAGAGACTTGGAACAATCTGCTGGAGCCGAATGAAACTTGGAACAAGGTGGCCACAACAAACAGCTTCAAAAGCCATTGACCAGAATTAAAACCCATTTTTTCTTTTCCTTTTTTTTTTTGTTGGACAATAAGATTTTGGGGGTTAAAAGCTGAAAGAGGGAGTGAGAATTTAGTGTGGAGTGAGAGAGGTGGGGAGGGTGTTTTATATAGAGGGACGGAGGAGGTTCAAATTTTTGGATTCAAAAATTGGAAAAAGCAGGTGGTGGTGGGGTTAATTGAATGTGGGAGGTGTTGAGAAAGAGAGGGAGAGAGGAGAGAGATGGCTTCCCATTCACGACTTGCGGGGGTTTAGGCAGTAAGAAAGGTGACCGAACGCTACTCCCAACTCCCAAGCGCGTTTCTTTATTTATTATCTCGTACCTGCTCACCACGCATTTGTTTCCACACTCCAACCAAGAATCAAAACTTATTTTGTTCCGAAAACCCTCTTGTTTTCTTATCTTTTTCCTTAATCTAGCAAAAATACAAGTATATAACGGAATAAACAACTTTACTTTTTCAGCATTTTTATGTGTTTAATCTAGCAAAAAATACAGAATAAGCTAAATAGTAAATTGATACTGAATTTTCAATATTTTGAGAAATTTGCGATAATAAAATGCACAATAATCTAATAATAATAAATTGATACTAAACTTTTGATTTATCAGAATTGAACTTAAACTTCACACTTACGTACAAAATAAAATATTATTAAACTATTAAACTATAATAATATTACAACTATTTTGAAAACGGATTTGCAGCCCGTGTAGAAGGGGCAGGGCTAAAAAGAAAACGTGTGTTTACAGCCATTGCCGACACCTAAACGGGAAGAAATGCTATTACGTAGGGCCCATACTTTATGGAAGTAAGTGAAATCCTCTTTCTCGCTACAAGACAAAAAGCATTACAGCTTAGTTACAGATTGCACGACCCCCTAATTGACCATAACACCCTCGGTTAAACGGACAGACCCCCGAATATTAGGTGAGCAGAATTGTAAAATCGCTGTCAAGATAAACGTTGGGATTCCAGGCTGGACGGAAAAAATGAATGTCTATTGGGAAGCGTGGACTCTGACCCGACTGGCAGTCAGCTGGAAGCCTGGAATCCGATGTGGGGCGAGAACGTGATGACACGCGCCCTCCCAGTCTCACACGAAGCTCGTGAGGTGAGCTGGGCGAAGGCGAATCTTGGTAATAAGGTAATTAAAGATGGGGTGCGAATTTAAATCGGTCCCTCGGGTTCCAGCTGGATAAAGCTAATCACACGTAGTAGCTAATCATTATGACCGCCTATAAGCGTACTCAAAAATTCATCAAATATTACTGAAAATATCTACAAGCGGTTTCTGTGTGGACTTGGATTGTCTGCCTTCCCATTTCAGTGCCCTCCTCGTGTCCTTCTGTTTGTGTGGTCACGGTTAAGCTATGTCAATATTTTATATTACTATTTCTTTTTGTTTTATTATTTTTATAAAAAAATAATATAAAATATTGACGTGGCTTAACCATGACCACACAAAACAAGAGGACACCGAAATGGGAGGGCAGACAATCCAAATCCTGTGTGTGTTGCCTTGGTTAAGCGCATTAGTCTTGCACCTAAGGTCTAGTGTCCGATTCCTTCCCTTTGCAATTTATATAAATTTAATATAAATTATTCTACTGTTGGTAAAAAAAAATACTGAAATATCTATCAACAAACTTATAAAATGAGCTTGTTTTAAAAAAACTTATATGTCGTACTGTCAAAGTTTCATGTTACAAAGTACAAACGACACAGAATATAACAGCGGAAATGTCTAGAAAAATAAAATAACAGAGGGAATATATTTCATACAATGTAATTCAAAGTTCAAGTATATCTATAAAGTACAAACAATAAGGAATATAATAGAGGAAATGTATCATCATACAAGGTAATTCAAAATCTTAATACTGTAGCATTGTATTTTAAGTCAACTTTTTGCAAATTGCAAGAAAATTTTCATTAAAAGTAAATTATATAAAGCATCCTTTTTTCTTTTTTTCTTTTTTTCTTTTTTTTTTTTTGGTCAAGCAAGAGAACTTTCATTACATTAAAAACTAGTACAAGGCCCAAAAAAAAAAGGTAAACAACAACAGATAAAATAAAATGCCCAAGCAAAATGAGAGTTACAACCCAAGATACAACAGAAGACTCACGCAACCTTAGGTCCGAAGGCTGCAAAAAGAAACAACAAAAACCCTAATCTCAAGCATCATAAACCAGACCGCCAATGTCGTCACATCCTCAAAGGAAGGCAGCCGAGAGAGTAGACACTAGATCCAAGTCCCTTTCATGAACCCCTGCAATTAAATACAAACAAAGTATCTTATGGGAAGAGAGTGAGGCTAATTGGGGTATGTAAAATACCTAACACTTGGCCTTGATAGGGATCCGGCATGCCAGTTGGAAGGCGAAGTGAGGGAGGGAAGTGGATCTGATATCAAATTTCTGATCGGAGCCCGCTAATTCAAGGACTGGTGAGATGGGGATGAAGTATCACAGCTAAGGAGGAGAGATGAAGGAAAATTAAAAGACAGAAAGCAGTAAAAGCAGGCGAAAAAACGCTGAATAAGGGTCATGAAGCCCAAATACGAAACAAGCTCAGGGGATAGTTGAGACCCGACTTGGGGAAAATTATGATAAAACTCATAGGAGAATCGAGAATCAAAACGAAGGAAATAGACTCGGAAGGGGGAAGGAATAATAGGTGGATGCAAGGAGCGGGAAGGGGCAAAGAAGATAAGAGGGGAGGAAAAGAGGAAAATCGCAAATGAGAAGGGAGGGAAGGAGGAGGAAAATAAGGAGTAGCGCGCTGCTGCCTACCCCAAGCAAGAGTAAGGGGTGGCGGTTGAAACTTGAAACTGGAGGTTGGGGTGCTTCTGGATCTGGGATTTGGAGTTTATAGAGAGAGAGAGAGAGAGATTAATAGGGTACCTAACCCACAAAAAAGCCAATGGCAGTAGAAGTTTAGAGCATCTTCAATACTTTTATTTTTAGTCAAAATTTTAGAAAAAAAGAAGAGAGTAGAAAGTTAGCTTAGAGCATCTCTAAATGAGATGTCAAATACCCCAAATAGGACTAAATAACATTAAGGTGTTCTCCAATGGCTCTAATGGAGATATCATATTTGATGTGGCAGCTGAGTCATTTGACTCCTTACTTTCTACCTGTCTATTTTAATAGCAACAAAAGATGGAATCAAATATATTTAATTTAATTTTTTAATGCATGGGTCCTATTGACAACTAATATAATGAAAACTAAAATAAATTTTAATTATTTTTTATTGTAAATGTAAGTATATGGGCCAATATATTAATAAAATAAATATTTGACAAATCTATTGGAACCGAAGAAGATTTGGCATTTAGATTTTTTTTTTTAACAAACAATATTTTCAACACTAAGGGGAGGGGGTGGGCTCAATCTCACAATGAGCTAGCAATTATGTGGTGGCGAAATTGAACATAAGACCTCTCACTTACAAGTAAAGAGGAATACTACTAGACCATAGTACTAAGCGGTAAACAATTAAGCACAATTGCACAAACTGCTCCTTGGAGATGCTCTTAGGAGCTTGCTAAAAAAATTTCCTCCAATATAGAAAGAGAGTTTACAACAGAGGAATGAAAATTCGAATTCTCTTATGTCTCATCTCATGGGTTCCCAATCCAAATTAGACAAGAGCAGTAGATAAGCGGGTGAAAGAACTAGAAAACTACTTCGTTGGATCGTCTTGATGAAATATAGGACTTGTTTCCCCAATCGATGCAGAAAAGTAGTCACTACAAGCTGGATCGAGACACATGCTTCGACAAGTCTTTCTACTAGATACTACTGGGAAAGGTCCAACTTGCTTGTTTGCCACGAATATTATAAATATTATCAAAATATTAGTAATTAAAGTTAGGAGCTCATTTTTCACTCCCTAAATTTAGGAGCTCCTAGCAAGTGTGATTGTAGATTAATTTAGCACCTCTCTCAATCCGTGTATCCAAATTATCCCAACATATATGCAAATTAATTGGCCACAACATGTATATAGATTCATGAAGAAATTTCATGAAGAGTGGTATTTACAAAGAAGGGTCGATGCGCTCAAATGAAAGTACAGTTTCAAATATATATATATATGAGAACTGTTATTAACGTTCTAAAAATCTCATTCTACACTCCTCATAAATGTATTTTTCTTTCTAATTATAGAAAGTTTGGAGTGCCAAATGAGATTTTTGGAGTGCTAATAACAATTATATATATATATATATATAGTTATAGTTATAGTAACTCCGCCTGTGTAAGTTTATCTTACATTGCCGGTCCCAAGCCCGAATAAAGGAGGAGGGGGAGGGCGTCAGGTAGTCGATAGCCGGCACTCCGATGTTACGTCGAATCCTTATGAAAATGAATCCAGAACGAAATCGCGCTAAAGCTAGGGCGTCACCCGTAAGTGGCGCGCTGTGTGGCCTGAGCACAGTGATAAGTGAGCAAGGGTCGCTGTATCTCCATCGGCACCCGGATGCAGTGTTAAATGAACGAGGGGGCCATATAAACTTCTTTTCGAACGACTCCACTCAAAGTTGTTTGGGAGCATATGCTCCTATCAACTTTACACAGGACACACAAAAGAAGTACTTTGATCCTATTAGACGGGGGAGGGTGAAGAAGCTAGGACAGAAGGGTAGAGTTCAAGATAGTAGAATGCGTTTAGGTACATGGAATATAGGAACCTTAACGGGAAAATCTATGGAAGTAGTGGAAGTTATGGTGAGGAGAAGGATAAATATTATGTGCCTACAAGAAACTAAGTGGGTTGGTCTTAAGGCAAAAGATCTAGAAAACTCAGGGTTTAAACTTTGGTATTCGGGCACAAATAGAACGAGAAACGGTGTTGGCATCATCGTGGACAAGACCTTGACACAAGATGTTGTAGATGTCAAGAGGGTATGAGATAGAATCATGGCAATCAAGATTGTAATAGGACAAGAACTCATCAATGTGATTAGTGCGTACGCACCTCAAGTAGGGTTGGATATGAGTTCGAAGGAGAAATTTTGGGAAGACCTTGGAGACTTGGTGCAAGGAATTGCTCAGACGGAGAAGTTATTTATAGGAGGAGATTTAAATGGACACGTGGGCAAGGAGACAGGCAACTATGGAGGTTTTCATGGTGGCCATGGTTTTGGGGAGATAAACGAGGATGGGGAAGCTATCTTGGATTTTGCAATGGCATATGATCTCTTCTTAGCCAACACCTTATTTAAAAAGAGAGAAGAACATGTGATCACCTACAAGAGTGGGTCGTCAAAAACACAAATAGATTTTCTTCTAATGAGGAAAGGGGATCGTATAACTTGTAAGGATTGCAAAGTTATACCGGGAGAGAGCTTGGCTAATCAACATCGCTTGTTGGTGATGGATGTACATATCAAAAGAGTGAGAAAAAATAACAAGACTTGGAAGTGCCCAATGACTAGATGGTGGAATCTAAAAGGAGAAAAACAAGTCATTTTCAAAGAGAAAGTAATCACCCAGTGTGTGTGGGATAGAGAGGAGGAAGCTAGCCAAAGGTGGGATTCCATGGCTAGTTGCATCCGAAAAGTAGCAAAAGAGGTATTAGGAGAGTCCAAGGGCTTTGCTCCACACTAAAAGGAATCTTGGTGGTGGAATAAGGAGGTACAAACAAAGGTGAAGGCTAAGAAGGAATGTTGTAAAGCCTTATACAAGGATATGACCGATGAAAATGGTGAAAGGTATAGAAGAGCGAAGCAAGAGGCGAAGAAAGCTGTGATAGAAGCTAAGTTAGCGGCTTATGACGATATGTATAAGCGACTAGATACCAAAGAAGGGGAGTTGGATATCTATAAACTAGCTAGAGCAAGGGAAAAGAAGACAAGGGACCTAAACCAAGTGAGGTGCATCAAGGATGAGGATGGAAAGGTTCTTGCTACAGAGAACGCGGTCAAAGATAGATGGAGAGGTTATTTTCATAATCTCTTCAATGAAGGACATGAAATGAGTACTTCTTTAGGGGAGTTGAGTAACTCAGAAGAGTGTAGAAACTACTCATTTTATCGTCGAATCAGGAAGGAAGAAGTGGTTGTAGCTTTGAAGAAGATGAAGCATAGAAAAGCAGTGGGCCCAGATGATATACCGATCGAAGTGTGGAAAGTCTTGGGAGAGACAGGTATAGCATGGCTCACTGACCTTTTCAATAAGATTTTGAAAACGAAGAAGATGCCAAATGAGTGGCGAAATAGCACTTTGGTGCCTATCTACAAGAATAAGGGCGACGTACAAAATTGCTTGAACTATATGGGTATTAAGCTAATGAGTCATACAATGAAGCTCTGGGAGAGAGTCATTGAGCATAGATTGAGGCAAGAGACACGAGTTTCGGAAAACCAATTCGGGTTCATGCCAGGGCGCTCAACCATGGAGGCAATCTATCTCTTACGAAGATTGATGGAAAGATATAGAGATGAGAAAAAGGATTTACACATGGTCTTTATAGATTTGGAAAAAACGTATGATAGGGTCCCAAGAGACATTCTTTGGAGGATTTTAGAGAATAAAGGAGTACGAGTAGCATATATCCAAGCTATAAAGGATATGTATGAAGGAGCAAAGATTGTCGTAAGAACTCATGAAGGACAAACCGAAAGCTTCCCCATAACTGTAGGATTACATCAAGGCTCATCCTTAAGTCCTTACCTTTTTGCGTTGGTAATGGATGAGTTAACAGGACATATTCAAGATGATATTCCTTGGTGTATGCTTTTCGCAGACGATATAGTGTTGATAGATGAAACTCAGGAAGAAGCCAATGTAAAGCTTAACCTTTGAAGAGAAGTGTTGGAATCTAAAGGTCTTCGCCTAAGCCGATCAAAGACAGAATATATGGAGTGCAAGTTCAGTGCAAATAGAGGCCAAAATGAGTTAGGGGTGAGGATCGGAGATCAGGAAATACCAAAGAGCGACTGCTTTCGCTACCTACGATCTATCTTGCAAAAGAACGGAGAATTAGATGGAGATCTCAACCATAGAATACAAGCTGGATGGATGAAGTGGAAGAGTGCATCCGGCGTGTTGTGTGACCGCCGTATGCCACTGAAGCTCAAGGGAAAATTTTATAGGACGACAATAAGGCCGTCGATGCTGTATGACACAGAATGTTGGGTGGTGAAACATCAACACATACATAAAATGGGTGTAACGGAGATGAGGATGCTTCGTTGGGTGTGTGGGCACACGAGAAAGGATAAGATTAGGAATGAGGATATCCGAGGTAAAGTAGGAGTAGCCGAAATTGTAGGAAAGTTGAGAGAAAATCGGTTACGGTGGTTTGGACATGTGCAAAGAAGGCCTACTGACGCTCTGGTTAGAAGATGCGACTACAGGACAGAGGTTCAGGGCCGAAGGGGTAGAGGAAGACCTAGGAAAACTTTGGAAGCGACTCTAAGAAAAGACTTAGAGTACTTGGATCTAACGGAGGACATGACACAGGACCGAGCACAATGGCGTTCTAGGATTCATATAGCCGACCTTACTCAGTGACTTGGATTTTTCAAGTTTCCAACCGAGAAGTTTTCCTCACTCAGGAAATTAAGGGAACCCTACCTCAACCTACATGCTTCACTCACAAAACTTCAACATACAAGCTTCAACAAAAGAAAAAATTCTAAGAACTTAATGCATAAGGCATTGGTGTATTTAACACAATACGTTGAAATGAAGCAAAGCTTATTTATTGATATCTCTGATAAGTTACAACTATGTACATATACATGAGTCAAAATAAACAAACAAGAAGGAGCCTTCACAAAGGTTGCTTAGGAGAAGTCTCAGCAGTCGGTAGAGCCCCAAAAAGAGAAGGCACCGGAGGGTGATCATTCGGAGCCTCAGTACTAGACAGAACCTTAGAAGGAGGAAGCATCAGAGGTTGATCATTTGGAGCTTCATTACACGGTGCAGCCCCAGAAGACGAAGGCAAATGCCTTTGGAACAAACCCACAAACCTTTGATGATCAAGTAAAATCTGACCATCAGATTCCTGCATCTGGTCAATCTTCCTCTTCATGTTTGTAGCATAGTCATGTGCGAGCCTGTGCAACTGTTTATTCTCATGCTTGAGCCCTCTAATCTCCTGTTTGAGACTCATCACTTCAGCCGCCAATGATTCAACTTGATGGGTTCGAGCAAATAGGCGTTGGGCCATATTAGACACAGAACCTGCACACTGCACACTGAGAGCCAGAGAATCCTTAACAGCCAACTCATCAGACCGTTTAGAAAGTAGTCTGTTATCTTTGGGAGTGGCAAGGTTCCTGACCACCATTACAGCGGTCATATCATTCTTCATCACCGAATCCCCAACTGTAAGAGGACCAGTAAGGGATATGAAGGATGGGCGCCATACGTTGTCTTGAG
Source organism: Malus fusca (assembly GCA_035220775.1). Classification (NCBI taxonomy): domain Eukaryota; kingdom Viridiplantae; phylum Streptophyta; class Magnoliopsida; order Rosales; family Rosaceae; genus Malus; species Malus fusca. Next base: position 42,745,121 of record CM069073.1, on the reverse strand, counting down.
GAGGCATGTCCGCCTCTTCACCAAAGTTCAAGTCAAAACGACCGTCGGAGGGGCCAGACATTTTCCTGAGGTGTTGAAGAAGAGGTCAGACAAATCAAGATTTCAGAAGTGTAAGAAGGGAATTTCTACAGGTGGCAATGCAAGTGTGTTTTGAAACGTAATGCATACCTCTATAAAAAGCAGCACGCGACAGAGCTTCAGAAATCGAAGAGGCGCCTGCTTTATCAGAAGAGGCGCCTGCTTTATCAGAAGAGGAGCCTGCTCAGAAATCGAAGAATGCACACTTAGCTTTGCAGAAATCACGGGCAATTTGTCCAGGAGCTGATCTCAGAAATAGAAGCGGTGCTTGCTTTCTCAAAAGCTGGGCCTGCTCAGAAACCACGAGGGCCGATCTCAGAAATCGAAGAGGCACCTATTTTTTCAGCCTTGTCAGTACCTGTCACATGCACACTCAGCTTTGCGGAAATTACGGGCAATCTGTCGAAGATTTCTGGTGAAGTAGAAAGCACGTGACACGCAACATGGACGTTGGTTCAAAAATCGAAGAGGCACCACACGCAACATCAGCTCATGGGTACCACAGATAACTTTGCCAAAGATCTCTGACAAAGTTTAGACACGTGAAGCTTGCAGCTCCCACTACATTGTTATGACCAAGAAGGGTAAAAGAATAGCAAAGAAAGAGCAACATGGCCGTTGGTTCAAAAATTGAAGAGGCACCACTTTCCACACGCAACATCAGCCACATGCACACTTAGCTTTGCAGAAATCACGGGCAATTTGTCGAGGAGCTGATCTCAGAAATCGAAGCGGCGCTTGCTTTCTCAAAAGCTGGGCCTGCTCAGAAACCACTAGGGCCGATCTCAGAAATCGAAGAGGCACCTACTTTTTCAGCCTTGTCAGTACCTGTCACATGCACACTCAGCTTTGCGGAAATTACGGGCAATCTGTCAAAGATTTCTGGTGAAGTAGAAAGCACGTGAAGCTTGCAGCTCCCACTACATGGCTATGGCAAAAAAGAGTAAAGGAATATCATTACTACTTGTTCTTAGGGAGACTCCTATATATGTCGACCTCCATCCCCAATGGACAGGAAGACCTGCAAAAATGCTCAACCCTTCTTCATATCTGAGAGGGCACTCCCAACGAAGCTTCTCGAAATACTCAGCCTTCTCTCCCCCCGATAATACCTCTGCAAACAAGCTACACCAGAGCAAGAATATCTCATATCATCAGGGTTAAAAGCAAGAGTATCCCATATCATGTTTTTTCCCTGTCTTTTCCTTTGGCTTTGTTCCTACCTGCAAGACAAAGAGAAAGAGAGCAATCAGTCAGCACTTGGAATCAAGCTTCCAGTCAGGAACTGACTGCCTAGAACCCTTTACCTGATTACTTACCTGACATTGCTCTCGAGTACTCATCTTCAACATCTTATGCTTCCAGAGAAGATACCACATCTGCCTGAGGAACAGATAGGGCAAGTGAGAAGGATACAAGGAAGCATGTGGAGACAAGCGTAACAGAACACGTGCCGATACATCCATTACTTTGTCAACAGCAAAAGTATCCCATATCATCAGGGTCGAACGTACTCTAGATTTGATGGACTTGTTTTGACCCTCAAATTCTTCAGTCGGCCTTATACTCTGGAGGAAACCAGAAAACCCTCCAACCCAGTTCAAGAATAAGCCTGTGGAAAGTTACTTCTTCAAAAGCAAAAGTACCTCATATCATCTCTCCTCATTTTTCTTCTCTTTATCCTTCATGCTGCCTGCAAGATAGGGAGAATGAGAACAATAAGCCGGAACTCGAAATCAAACTTCTGATCTGGGACTGATTGCTTACCTTGTCTGCCACCTCTTTCAGCAGATCTCCTAGCTCGGCGACTTGGGGGACTCCTACTACATGGTTTGTATCGCGCTTGACCAAGCCTGAAACTACAAGTAAGCTTCAGGTGAAATTGATACATTACCTTGTGCATCTCCACCGGTTAAAGATACCACCCCTGGATGGAGGAAGAGTACTTCCAGAGAAGATCATATGTACTAAATCATTCACTTGTTCTCACTAAAGGAGAGCTTGAACCTATGTGTAAACCCTTCACAATTAATGAGAACTCTTCTACCCCGTGGACGTAGCCAATCTGGGTGAACCACATACATCTTGTGTTTTGCTTTCATGTCTCTATCTTTTTACATACTTATCCACACTAATGACCAGAGCAATCTAGCGAAGGTCACAAACTTAAATACTTTATGTTGTACCAAAGTCTTCACTGATTTTGTGCATCAATAATCCTTAAGTCCTTACCTTTTTGCATTGGTAATGGATGAGTTAACAGGACATATTCAAGATGATATTCCTTGGTGTATGCCTTCGCAGACGATATAGTGTTAATAGATGAAACTTAGGATGGGGTAAATGCGAAGCTTAACCCTTGGAGAGAAGTGTTGGAATCTACAGGTCTTCGCCTAATGAGGATATCCGAGGTAAAGTAGGAGTAGTCGAAATTGAAGGAAAGATGAGAGAAAATCGCTTACGGTGGTTTGAACATGGGCAAAGAAGGTCTACTGACGCTCCGGTTCGAAGATGTGACTACGGGACAGAGGTTCAGGGCCGAATGGGCAGAGGAAGACCTATGAAAACTTTGGAAGAGACCCTAAGAAAAGACCTAGAGTACTTGGATCTAACGGAGGACATGACACAAAACCGAGCGCAATGGCGTTCTATGATTCATATAGCCGACCCCACTTAGTGGGAAAAGGCTTTGTTGTTGTTGTATATATAGTTATAGTTATTTCTTTTGAAGCAACAATCTGGTTTGCAAATATAGATGTATAAGATGAGAACACACTAATCTAGCTATAGTTTCAATGTTTACTTACTTGAAATGTGAGTAATCACGAATTAATAAGAATAATTTGAATATTTATTTCAGGTAAGCAAGCATATTATATATGGTAAAAGACTGTTTACTACCCTCATGTTTCGTGGTTTTCAACATTTAGTACATCAAATTTTTTTCGTCTCAGAGTCATACCTAAAGTGTAAATTTTAGGACAGTCTCATACATCCGTTAGTCAAACTGTTAAGTTTTTCGTTAACTGTGACGTGGCGCACTGACTGGGCGCCACGTGTCATCCAGGTTTTTTTTTTGCTTCTTCCTTCTCCTTCTTCCTTCCTTCCTCCTTTCTTCCCTTTTTTCCCCTTCTTCCTTCTTTTTCCTTCTCATTATCCTTCTTCTTCCTCCGAAATCTGGGGAAGTTTGTTTTTTTTTTTCTTTCTTCTTCTTCCTCCTTCTTCATTCCTCTTCTTCCTTCTTCTTCCTTCTCCTTCTTCTTCTTCTTCCTCCGAAATCTGAGGAAGTTTGTTTTTTTTTTTTTTTTTCTTTCTTTCTTCTTCTTCCTCCTTCTTCCTTCTTCTTCTTCTTCTTCCTCCGACTGCAATTTTTTCTTCCTCCTTCTCCTTCTTCCTTCCCCTTCTTCCTCCTTCTTCTTCTTCTTCTTCCTAAAAAAAAAAAAAAAAAAAAAACTTTCATCTTCCCCCAAATTCGGAGGAAGAAGAAGAAGGAGAAGAAGGAGGAAGAAAAAAAAAACTGAATCTGGGCAGATTCGGAGGAAGATGAAGAAGAAGAAGAAGAAGAAGAAGAAGAATAAGAAAGAAGAAAAAAAAAAGAAAAAAAAAGAAAAAAAAGAAATAAAAATGAAAAAACTGAATCTGGGTAGATTCGGAGGAAGAAGAAGAAAAAAAAATAAAAATAAAAAGCTTCCCCAGATTCGGAAAGAAGAAGGAGAATGAGAAGGAAGAAGAAGGAAGAAGGGGAAGAAAGGGAAGGAAGGAGGAAGGAAGGAAGAATGAAGAAAGAAGGAGAAGAAGGAAGAAAAAAAAAAAAGAAAGTTGCAGTCGGAGGAAGAATAAGAAGAAGAATGAAGAAGAAAAGAAAAAAAAAAAAAAAAAACGTAGATGACACGTGGCGCCCAGTCAGTGCGCCACGTCACAGTTAACGGAAAACTTAACAGTTTGACTAACAGATGTATGAAACTGTCCCAAAATTTACACTTTAGGTATGACTCTGAGACGAAAAAAACTTGATGTACTAAATGTTGAAAACCACGAAACATGAGGGTAGTAAACAATCTTTTACCCTATTATATAAGTTTCTAAGGTGCTAATTCTCATTACCGGAGATGCATGAACGTGCCAAAATTGAAATTTCCACATGTCTATTACAGATCATTTAACAAAGTAATTAACAAACCTAGTTCTAATAAACTTGTTTTATTATTAGAAAAAGCTGGCGTAAAAAAATGGTTTTATAAGCTAGCATATTAAACAAATGGTCACGTTAAACTAGAATAAGTGGCTGGGTATCATCATCCTCCATAAGCTACAACCTAAATTCACGAGCTGCGAGTAATATGCATGTATATACCATAAGAAAACATTACTTATCCAAACCCTAATTGGTTTCCCCTGTAAGCATGATGAAATATACTCAAATCACAATGTTTTGAGTTTGACAGTGCGTCCACTTACAATGCACTCACATCCCGATTGACTAAAGAAATCCGTGTCTGATGGGAAGGGATCTTCAGCACTAGATATAGCCGCTTTGTTTCTCCCCTGCAACATACATAATATACATATTTATATTTAAGCCATTAATTAATCACTTTTATTAATTTATCAATAAGGTTTGTGTAGTTACACAAAGAAAGGGATCACACGATCGGCTGTTGGATCTTTTATAATGAGATCGTGCGGCTGTCAGTTGGCTATGCTTGATTCATATTTTTAGTTTTTTTTTATTTTTTTATTTTTAACTTTTCGTCTTTTACTTCTTCAGTTCTTTCCCTTTCGTTGAATCTCTTTAAGGGCTGGTTTGGTATTGCTGTGCTTTGAAAAAAAACTGCTTCTGCTGTGTTGTGAGAATAAGCGGCTGTGAAATAAAGCTGTAGAGTGTTTGGTAAACTTTTTTGTAAAAATGCTTTTGAAACAAAAAAAGCAGTATTATAGTGTTTGGTAAACTTTTATGTAAAACATATGTGAAAAAAAGCCGGTTTTTCAAAGCTGGGTCTTGCAGCTTCTTGTTTTTAGCTTTTTTTTCACCCAAAACTATGAAAAAAAGATGAAGCTGAATGTTTACCAAACACAAAAAAACTCCAAGCTTTTTTTCATACCAACTTTTTTTTTAATCACCTCAATCCCAAACTGCACCTAAATATGGTTAACTGGCAGCCGCTCGATCTTATTAAAAAAGACTGAACAATTAAGGGTTTGTTTGGAAACTTTTCAAATAATTGAAATGTTTTTAAAGCTAATATTTTTAGGTTTCGAAAACACTTGAAGTCTTTTTTTTTTAAATTCACTTATATTTTTATTAAAGATTAATTTTAAAAATATTTTCATTAAAAACACTTTCAATTATTTTAAAAGATATTTTTAAATAAGTCTTAAACATGAGAGGATTCTATTGCTTAATATATATATATATATATATATATTTATATAATATGTCTGTCACTACATATCTTAATTTTTCCTGGATTCTTTTTGTGTGTCATGATTCATGAAGATCATGAAAGCAGACAACTTTTGTCATTATGCTGGGTTTTATTTTAAGTTTGAATGTTTAAACAGATCATATATATGAGGTATTCTTGGCTATAGGCTCCGGATCATCTTTGAGAGAATTCAAAGAATCAATTAATCGTGTTCGTTAGAAATTATTTTAAATTTTTATTTAAAATTGAAAATAAATAGTACTTAATGAAAACTGATCACACGATTTACAATAAACAGCCACAATTGATTGATTCTCAAAAAAAGGATCTGAAGAGGATTCTGATCCGTATTCTTGGTCACATTAATTGTTATTGCGGATTAAAAAATGGTTTCCACATCTATTCATTCTCACGATGATCAAGGTCTTTCAAGTTAATTTTTACAGATTACGTATATACTTAAAATGTCGATCAAAACTATTTGTACTACAATTATTATAATTAATCAGGGGATCCTATAGGTAAATACACTAGATCTGTTTGTTCATGTAGCATCCGCGTCTAAAGAAAAAGGGTTTGAAATAATGTTGTATAAAGCTTGCATTTGGATGCTGAAGTTTTAAAGAAATGATTTGGTTTTGACTAGTAATATTGTACTTGAATTTAATTTGTAATAAAGTTTAATGCAGAACGACTATAACCTTAACCTTATATAATATACTCCCCGTGACCAATGTTGTGAGGTGTATAATTTTTATATATCATTTTTTAGCTTATCACATATTTCTTTAAATTTAGCCAGCATAGTGAATAAATCAAACTATAACAACGAGAATAATTAAACAGAGATATATAGTAAGCTAAATAGGCGTTAAAAGTCCGGCCCCAATACGCCTAAAGGGGTGGACTTTTTTTTATTTTTATTTTTATTTATCACTTTCTCTAGTAAAAGGTGAGCAACCTAACCCTTGAGTCATATGCTATATAGCTCCGGGAGGCGAAAGAGCCAACATCAAGGATTCCAAGCCATGAGCTCTTAGGGAAGATCTTTCTTCGATATCTTCGATATGCTCCTAAAAAAATCAAAATTCGCGTGGATTCTTCTTCCAATTAAGAAGATATCTTAGCGGGATTCGACACCACCACCATATCTTATCGGATTTTACTTAATATCCGACATAAATTGATTTTTCTTGTCGTTTTTAAGAACGCAACAAATAGGTGGTTACGTAATAATGTGAATTGCTGCATATGAAATTGATCGCAAATAATCAACTTGTTTGTATAAAAGAAATTGAAAACATGCCCTAATTTCATTTGACTTAATCAACATGATTACTTTTGAATAAACTTTTATTCGTTTCATTACCACTTGTAGAATAAGCAACTGATCAAGCGGTTGGAACTGGAGTCATATATATTAAAATGTTGTAGATTCGATTAGCAAGTTGCTTAGTCTCCTTGGATGCCACCAGCAGAGCATCGATCCAGCTAGCCTGTCTAATGGCTGATCACTTCACGTTTGTACCTATACTTGCAAACATGGTTACCACTATGTCATATATAAATATAAACTTGGTCACCCTAATACATGAAAATTTTATAACACTTTGCACGAGTGGTGCTCTGGAAATCCAATTAAAATCATATATCCATTACATTAATAATAATCCAGAATTGTTAATTAGCATGTGCTTGATGATATTATTGTACATATATAGACATAATGGTCAAATTTCAATGGTTGCATCATGTAGTTTATAGAGAAAAATACTTTGCGTCCCACTCTAGCTTGTGTCACCCCCTCATTCCATCCTATTTATTTAAATAATTTTTCCTATACATATAAATTATACAATCATTTCTTAAATCACCATTTCAATATCATCTCTTTAAAACCAAACCAAATTAAAAATCGGTTAGCCGTTCATAAGTATAAGCTAAACCGCAGATTTCACCATGATGATCTTAATTGTTACCAAAATCGTCTATTAGTTTGATACTTATGGATGACTAAACTGCCACCAATTTATTTGAATTACAGAGATGATCTTGAAATGATGATTTAGGAGATAAACAGTTTCACTTATGACATATATATGTATAAGGGAATCCTTTAAGAAGAGGGATCCCTATTTTTCTAAAAAAAATAAAGACACCATTTTGACCGTTGTATTTGATTTTAATGAAATTGTGTGATTGAGATTGTGTGACTTGTGATTTAATCTCAATCACACAATTTCATTAAAGTCAATCCAACGGTCAAGAGGATGTTCCAATTAAAAAAAAAAAAAACCCCTCTTGTTAAAGAGAAGGTGGAACAAGTTGCGTCCATCGAGAGTGAGACGCAAGTATTGTTCAGTACTGACATTGTGTGAGAAGCAAGAGTACGTAACTGGCCATTGATCGAAAATATTGGTGTGTATTGACTTCCATTAAAGAGATCCGGATTCCGCAGTGGGTAGATCTAGCAATCCGTAGTTATCCATTTTTAAAGTCCTTAATAACATTTATACCTGCATGCAGTGATCACTTCAGGTCAGGTCAGGTCAGGTCAGGTCAGGTCAGGTCAGGTCAGGAACTTGTGGTACCGAGCATGGCATGCATGTGAACCCCCAAGCGGTGGCAAAGTCAGGATTTGCCGAAGGGAGGGGTGAAATTTAAAAGAGTGCAATGTTCAATCGAAGCGGATACTTTCACATTGGAAAATGCAAAGTTTTGAATCAATATTTATAACAGAAAATAGTCCCTTCACCAAAGCGGTTGTAAGCGGTAATATCAAAGTCATGTAAAAAGCTTAAATTAGTTAAGATTAAATTCTAAAAAACGTTTAGGCGCTAGTCAGACAGCGAACTGTGGCCTAGCAGTTAGGCGCCTAGAGGAGGTTTAGGCAGGAGCCTAGATGGATTTAAATAAATTTCTTTTATCGTAGAATAAGCATTAAACAATATTTACATTATTTTTTAAAAATTAATACAATATTTATAGATAATGTGAGAATTTAATATAAATACGCTGTGGTCTTAAAAAGAGGGGAAAAAATACATACAAGAAAAAAAAAAAAGAAATGGGTTAGCAAACCACAAAAAAGGTGGGGCCAGAAGAGAAAAAAAAAAGGACAATACTTGAAGTTAGTACTCAATTTACTCACTATCAAAGAAGAAAATATCGGTAATATCGGAAATATTGGTAGTCCGAAAACACGGAAATATCGATGGAAATATCGGGATAATATTGATATCGATAAAAATTACATGGAAACCACGGAAATTGTAAGAAAAACTTGGAAATTTTTATTGAAACTTTGCAGGATGTTTATTTAGTCAATTATCTATTAGTTTATCACAAAAAATTGGAAGGAAATGCATTGCATGATGGATTTAACATTATCAAGTTGATTATATAGCGAGCTGACAAACATTGTGAGTGTAGAAAACATGTAGTAATTAATGAAAGAAGTCTAAACACACTATAATCATTTATATATAATGAATTAGTACAATATTTTACACTTTATACATTGCATGCTAAGATACATGAGTGACTTAGTACCACATAGAGTTCCTATGAGGTTCAAAATTTTCACTATCTTCATCATCTCTATGTGTAGAGTGAGTGTATTGTGAAGAGTAGTTATCAAATGATAAATCCCCAAAATAGTTTTGCATGTAATTGTTAACATGCCACCCATATGGATCCGAGATTGGTTGACGTTGTCCATAAGCAAAATCATTTGAAGATTGAGTCTCGGATTGTTTCCATGAGTCGCTCGATTCCATCCCAACAAGAATGGGATATGAAGGGTAGGGAAATGGTTGGTTATGAGTATTACCATAGTTACTACTTCCCACTCCAACAGAGTCCGAAGTTCTAGATAACGAGTCATCTTCTTGACTTGACAAAATCCCCTTGCCTCTTTCTCTGCGAGTATAGTCATTCCCTATGGCACCAATTCCTGGTCCTGCCCGCCTACTGCCATGATCATCATCCTGTGTTGCATGCGTGAAGTTTGCCTCACCAGTGTAGGGGCTCATAAATCCGGGAGGTGGTCCATAATAGTTTCCATATCCACCACCACTACCTCCAACTCCACTACCTCCAGCTCTACTATGTCCTTCATCATTCCCACATCCGGTGGTAGGTGAGTCTCCTGATCTTGTACTAGAGCTATCATTAGTATCAGCACGATGTTGTGGTTGTGTAGGATTGGAAGAAGGTGGAATTCCAGTGTTTCTTGGTCTTGGGCGCAAAAGTTCTTCCAAAGAGTCAGCACTATGAGCCAACTTATTTCTTTGCTTTGTGTGTATGAGTGCAAATGTGCTCCAATTTCTTTCACAAGCAGATGAGGAAGCTGTTTGTGATAATACTTTGATTGCTAACTTTCTCACAGTTGGTGCATCGGTCCCATACATGATCCACCATTCAGCTACAATGAAAAACAATGTTGATAAGCCTAATAACTCCAACAAATTCTATTATAAACTTATAGTGAAATATGTTTATACTCACTAGGAGACATATTTGTTCGAGCAGCAACTGATGTTGGTTCTCCAAAAGTTCTTCTTGCATCTTTAAACCATGTTAGCTGAATTCAATAAATCGTGTTAGTTTAATCCAACAAAGTAATTATTATAATTTAAGTAATTGTGTACCTCATTTCCAAATTGGCCAACTGCTGGTGATGCAGGGTCTAATTTAGAGTATACATTATGTACAGCACGTATAAGGTTACCATCATCTCCAACACCAGGTCTGTATTGGTATCGGGGATTCAAATAATATGTTGTTCAAAGAAACACATACTCTAATAAGAGAAATAATACTTATGCAACTAAAGAAATGAATTGCAAATTATGACATAATTTATACCTGCTGCATGCAAATCGTGGTATAATGTTTTATACCATCGGTCTTCAATTATCTTTATGACCCACCTTGCACCATGTTTTCTTTCCAATTCATCCTTCATTACACACATCAACTCATATACTGCTCCCATAGTAGGATACACTTCTGTGTCAACGATCCGTAAAACTTTGTAAAGAGGTTCAAACACTTGGCACACATGTTCTAATTGAGTCCAAAAAGCATGATCAAGCACTATACTTTCCACCATACGACCTGCATTTGAGCGGCTCAAATTGTGGTTGGCCCAATCGTCACTAGTGAATAGTTGCTTCAACCCTGCTTTCTTCTTAAGTAGGTTGTCTAATGCAATATAGTTGGTGGCGAATCGAGTGGTAGCTGGACGAATAATTTCTCCTTTGCAAAATTCACGCATCTTTGCCAACAACCAACCGTGATTGTAAATATAATTTGTGATCGTTCTAGCTCTTTTGACCACCGTAGCAACATTCTCTCTCTTCCCCATTGCCTCAAACATGAGATCAATACAATGTGCTGCACATGATGTCCAAAACACATTATGATGCTTCATTAACTTTTTTCCAGCTTTGAAAAATGCAGAACCGTTGTCGGTCACGACTTGGACAACATTATGCTCTCCTACCTCCATGATTACATCCCTCAATAATTTGTAAATATACTTGTAGTTCTTTATATGGTCTGAAGCATCAACAGACTTCAAAAAAATTGTCTTTCCCTTGGAGTATACCATGAAGTTTATGATAGACAATTTGGTCGGGCCGGTCCATCCGTCACACATGATTGTGCAACCATTAGTTTCCCACTTTGACCTCAACTTGTTAACATACTCGCCAATGTCTTTATACTCCATATCCAAATATTTGTTTCTTATCTCATAGGGAGTGGGAGGTTGTACTCCAACACCGACCTGTTGACATCCCACTACCATATTTTTGAAATGATGTGATGATGCCTTCGCAGTAGGGACATTTTCATAGATAAAGAACTTGCTAATTAGACGCCACATTCCCTCCTTCACATTACCTCCAGTGAAATAACTGCAAACACTCTTTTGACGTGCTTTGGATGACTTATATAAACTTGGGGCTATTGGTGGTGTTGGTTGTGATTCTCTAAGACTGCCTCCCCGTCTTATTTGTGCACCACCACTTGTCCCGGAACCTTGTGCTATATTAGGAATTTTATGAAGGTGTTCTCTTTCCCATGCTAACTGTTTGGAGGCACATAATGCTTGTTTCAAACTGCGTCGTTCTTCAGGTCCCATGTCATCATCACATTCGTCCTCATCGTCATCATCATCACTGTCAATCGCTTGGCCATAGACTTCTCCCCGTAGCCCAGCTCGAATATTTTCCATTCCCTGTGTTATCTTTTCCTTCTGCTGTTTTTTATTTTTTAATAATGTGCTGATGAATGCCTTCACTTCTGAGGGGACATTATCGCATCGTTAGACATTTTTTGCTGGATCTAATCCACTAAGATGGTACTTAAGTCGTGTCACTCCGTCACTCTTCATTACCCGACCACAATATTTGCAAATTGTGCCATGTTTGTTTCCGTCTATTGGGTCTCCATGTTCCCAAGCTGGATCACGTTTAGTAGCTCCACTGGACATCGTAAACGTACCTACATTTATTTTTCATGAAAATTAGACAATTATTTTTTAGCCAAAAAATATAGTAGTGATGACGGTTATATAAGATAACCTAAATAATAAAGTTATTCTACAGAAGAATTAAATACGAAGTAAAGAAAATGATTGTAAAAATTTAAGTAATTAAAAAAATAATATGGAATAATAAAACCTAATATTAATGAATAATAATCCAATTTGATAAAAAAATAATCCTAATATAAAACATAGTGATGAATAATAATTCAATTTGATAATAATCCAATTTAATAATAATCCAATTTAATAATAATCCAATTTAATGAATAGTCCAATTTGATAATAAGCCAATTTAATGAATAATAATCCAATTTGATAATAATCTAATTTGTACAAGTTATAATCCAATTTGATATTAAAAAAACCTAATATTAATGAATAATAATCCAATTTGATAATAAAACCTAATATTAATAAAATAATAAATAACATGAAACATATTAAAATTATCCTAGGGAATAATTATACAACATTACTTAATTACTTAAAAAAATTAACATGTAATTGTTAACATTACTTAATTACTTACAAAAATTAACATGCAAGTATTAATTACATAAAAAATTAACATATGAGTCCACACAAATTTATTTGTTGTTGTATAAATTACAATAATATAAATATAAGTTTGTAAACTTACCTTAAATATGGAATCCTTTGTGTTCAAGCTTTGGAATGGATCTGGAATGGCTTTGAAAATGGTAAGGGAAATAAAATAATAAATAACATTAAACATATTAAAATTATCCTAGGGAATAATTATACAACATTACTTAATTACTTAAAAAAATTAACATGTAATTGTTAACATTACTTAATTACTTACAAAAACTAACATGCAAGTATTAATTACTTAAAAAAATTAACATACGAGTCCACACAAATTTTTTTGTTGTTGTATAAATTACAATAATATAAATATAAGTTTGTAAACTTACTTTAAATATGGAACCCTTTGTGTTCAAGCTCTGGAATGGATCTGGAATGACTTTGAAAGGGGTAAGGGAAGAAAAAGAAACGAAAATGCTCTGAATGGCTCTGATACTCCACCTCTTGAAAGAATATCACAGTGGCAGCTTTGAAAGGGGTAAGGGAAGAAGAAGAAACGAAAATGCTCTGAATGGCTCTGATACTCCACCTTTTGAAAGAATATCGGCACACGGTTTTGAATGAAACCACCATCCATGATCTGAAATTGTACAAGTTATAATTGTAAAAGTGGTCTGAAATTGTCAAAATAATTGTAAAAGTTGTCGGGAATCTTGAGTGAGTCATGTGTCCTCCTGACAGGAGGAACCCCACACACACACACAACGCACGCAACCACACACGCACACAACGCACGCACACAAACATCACACACGCAGACACGACCTCTGTCTATCTCTCTCTCTCGATCCTTATCGATCTCTCTTCTCCCTTCTCCCACACACACACTCTCTCGATCTCTCGATCTCTCTTCTCCCTTCTCCCACACACACACCACGCCCTTCTGCTCATCCCTCTCATTTCTCTCTGCACCGAGACCCATACACACACCACGGCCTTCTGCTCCTCCCTCTCCTTTCTCTCTGCACCAAGACCCACATACACCTCTCATTTCTCTCTGCATCGAGACCCACATGCACACCATCGCACTTGCTCCGGCGAGTTCCTTCAATTTCTCCGGTTAGGTAAGCTTCAGGTTTTTCTTTTTATGTTCTAGATCGAAGCTTAGATGTGAAATTGAAGTTCTATCTTGTCTTTTTGCAAGGTTTTTGGGATGAAATCGACTCGGGAATAGGCACACCCATCTCCGGCGAGGCCGTGGGTGTCGACGAACTTTCCGAACACCTCCGGCCGTTTCACGGCAAACGGACGTTATAAAAACGTTCATCTCGTCTTCTATTTCATGTTCATACCTAGATCGGAGTCTAGGGGGTTGTTTTACAGTCGGCCGGAGCTGTAGAAGCTCCGGCGTTCGTCTCCGACTTGCACAGTTCCGAAATTTCGCGATAATATCGCGAAATTTTGACGAAAACCCCTTGAATGCCACTTAAAATATCGGTTTGGGAACAAACCGATAATATCGGCGATATATCGCCGATATTATCGATATTTTCTTCCATGCTCACTATAACATGTGGTCTAATAACCTTATAACACCTATCTATTTAATATTTTCCCAAGGCTAGGGATCTGCTATCTCCAAATTTGTTTTTCTTTTATGTCTCATTTCTAATATTTACGACATGTGTCTTTATTTTAACTCTCAGTTTAATAGTATCAATGTTTAATAATATTAAATAAGTAAATAATTAAAAGTTCAAAAATAAAATCAATCATCACTCCCACTGCCCATCAACGATTCAACATCAACACCAATCCTTCACCTGAGAACTCTTCATCTTCGCGAAACCTCATTTTCTCTCTCCTTGACTTTTTGTCTGTTCAATTACCCAGCCTATCAAACAACAAATTTCATGTAAATTTTGGTTTGAGGAAGCAAGGAAGGGGGGTAGCGCTGCTGCACTTTGTTCTCTGGTTGGAGGGTTGAATAAAAAAAGGATATAGAGAGAGATTGAAGGGAACGGGGGATAGAGACTGAAGTCTAAAGGGAAGTTAGTGAATGGCCCCTATATTTTTTTCTACCCAACATATACGAAACGACGTCGTTTCGCTTTATTTTTTTTTTTAATTTTTTTTACTAGGACCAAAACGATGTTGTTTTGGCTTGGAGGTTTAAAAGAAAAAATTGAATCAGCTCTGCTATGCAGGACACCGGACATCAGTAGCAGTGGCGAACCAGTTAGGTTTTCCGGTGAGGGGAGGGGCTGAATCAGATCTCCAGACCTGTTTTCCGGCGAGGGGAGGGGCGGCCCCCACTCCTTGCCCTCATGTGGCTTCGCCACTGCCCCCAAGGGCACATGAGTCTGCATATGCATGGGTTAGCATTTGAAGTTCTGGGAGTACCATGATGTTGAAGCTTATCAAGCATGGACCAACTGCACCATTTGGTCATACAAATTCTAGTGAACAAGTCTTTATAGCTGCTTTACAATAGTACAAAATTCAATACATCACCCCCAATAAACTTTGAGTTTGAATATAATTTGGCTCGATAAAAATTTCCTTATGTATATTCATCAATATATACAGTTGACAAGAACTGAAGAAAGAGTCTATGGTAGAATTAAACTCTAGTAAAACAAACTGGTAACACAAGGGATAATTACATAAAACTAAATTTACAAAATTCAAAAGTGAAAACCGTAAGGCCGCACATAATCTATGAATGAGTAAGGCATTGGGGAAGCATCCAATTTCAACTGTTTGGAAGATGCAATATTTGAAAACTGAATTGGTGGGCTTTGCTTATCGACAAACCCTTGGTTAGTAAATCTGCAATTTGGTCAAGTGTAGCAACAAAACCAACAGTGAGTTTCTTTCGAGTAACCTTTTCTTGGATGTAGTGATAGTCAACCTCAACATAATGAGTGTGAGTATAAATATGGGGTTAGATGCAAAGGATATTACTGAAATATTATCGCACCAAATCTTGGGAGATGACAATGGTAGGCGAAGATCAAGAAAAAATTCACGAAGCCAAGAAATCGTGGCAGTAAGTTATGCAAGTTGGTGATATTCAGCTTCAATGCTCAAGTGATAAACACCATGTTGCTTTCTAAACTCCAGGAGATGATATTATTGCCTAGAAAAACACAATATCCCTAGTCGACTTACGATCATTAGGATCACCAGCGTAGCCAATATCAGTATAGGTAATGAGAGACAAGGAACTGGACTTATACACCAACCATAATCATGAGTGGTTTTGAGATAACTTAAAATCCATTTGACTGCAATCCAATGAGTAGAGGCACGACGATGCATATACTAGCGGACTTGATTCATAGCAAATGTTATATTAGGCCTCATGAAGGTTGAAGAACACCAATCACATTACGAAATTCAGTCATATCAGATAAAGGTTCATCATAGAGACTAATTAAGATGACGACCACTAATGGCATGAGTGGAAACATGTTTATAATCTAGCATATTTGTTTGTTTGAGCAAATCCTAAATATACTTGGCTTCAGATAAGTGCATACCACTAGCAAAACGTTGTACTTCCATACCCAAAAAATATCTTAGAGGACCCAGGTTGTGGGACCATGATTTTCCAGGGCCGGAATCAGGCTGATCCAAATACTGATACCTCAGAAGTCCGATCATGAACTTGACAGCTCCGAACAAAGTTGGTTCAGACAAAGTAGCGTGCCACCATCACCGTGTTCTGATAGGCAAAGTCCGAGCGATCTGATCCGGATATGGACACAATCAGATCCTCGTAAGTCTTAGAGTTCCCAAAATCTAGGAAGTGGCATGCGCCGCAAGTAATCACAACTCCTAAGAGGGTACAATATCTACTTTTAGATATCCTGTTGGATTCTCTCACCTCTGAACGATGATACTATCTTAAAAAAGGTTTATCTCCCTACCATATAAATACACCCATCTAGGTTCGTCTCTGGTAACGCAATCTCCATTGTCCACTTTTATCCTGAACCAGCATACTAAGCCATGTATGTTTTACAACATCGTATGTTACCAAGCTTGAAGAGGGCATCCAAATAGGCAATCCGTAAGAGGAATTTTATTCCAACAGAGCTTTGATACACGACAATGCTTTAGTTAAGCCAACCAAGGAAACGCTTTGGTCTGACACATAGGGTCTGACGAAAGAATTCAAAAGGTGTTTCCAACCCACATGTTGACAACCATGTTTCCAACGAACTTTCTTTTAAGATTCACTAGAAACGGATAAGCAATTCCGGCTAGGAAAGTGCACCTCATCTAGCACCACGTTGCAAGCATTCGAGCCCTTGATCCAAGAACATGGGCCAATCACGAAGCAATCAACATTTGTTTATAGGACGTCTTCAGGTATGATTTGAAGCTCTTTAATCCGATAAATGCGTTTTAGTAAGTGCAAAAGAAAAAGTTTCTCATCGTTTAATGTCTAATTCCTTGTACTAGAGTAAGGTGGTATTCTAGATATCGCGATGAGAATACTTTATGAATACTAAGTTTAGGAGGCAATGTTTTCCCAAATCAATGTTGCCAAGGGGGCTTTTTGAGCTTTGTCTTGGGCCCACAAGCTTATTGTATTCTGCTCTGCCACTTATTTCTCATATAAAGTTCGTTTACTTTAGAGAAGTTTATCAGATTAAGATTCCCTTATGAAGCAAAGGAAGACCAAAGAGAAGTCCACATTGTAACACAAAGAGTTTGAAGTCACAGAAGGGGCATGCTCATTTTTGCCAGAAAGGCCTCAAAGATAATTTTCTTTCGCAGTTTCTTTCCCTTTAGACGTTGTAGAAGACTTTTTGTGAGCGCCAATGGCCAGAACATTCTTGGGGATGAAATTTTCTCGCTCTGCCTCTAAGTCTGATATCCCGTCTGGTAGATGTTGCGAATGAGGGAAATATGTACATGCTATCTCTTTATAGAACTAGTGAATGTCCAAGCCCTTAACATGATCTCGCCTGGCGTAACTAGTGAGGTATCCAAGATCGTATCCTTCATCGTCAAGCACATTCTCATGCTCATCCCAAAGCGTCGGCATTTTTTAGGTATGATTTTTAGTAAGTTACGGGAGGTCCACTATACGCTCGTTCTCTTTACGATCGACTACTTGGCGATGCTCAATCTCCCGTTGAAAAACCACTAGCTCTGCTGCCAAAACACGACGCTCCGAAGCCAACACACACTATTATTCCTCTTTCAAGACTGTCAAAGCCAGGTCTGTTCAGCTATAGCCTGACGTTCCAGTCTTAACTCCGCTCTCGCCTGTATAAGGTCTTTTTGATATTCCTTAGCCTTTAACTCATCAGACGTTGCTGCATCAATATATTGACGTATCTCCGCTTCGTGGGCGTCTTTCAAGTCTGCTACTCAGACTGTAGCTTCTTGAGCTCCTCAAGTTGAGACAATTCCCGCTGCTCTGCTATCAGTCCCACCTCAATTTCCAAATCACATGTTCGTTCAAGTTCCTAGATTCGTCGCGTTGCCAAAACATGGCCATCTCCGTTCACATGTTAGCCTAATAAGTATAAAGTACATAAGAAGACAATGTCAACAACACCTGTAAGTGAAGAATCAAACATAAAAAAGGAAATTCACCGCATAACGGCTACCATAACACCGCATCAGGAAATCTTCATGAGACATACAAACTTCTTTGTAATTGGCAAGGGCAATTGTAGCTTCAGGGAGAGCACGAGCGAAATCAGTACTCCGGAATCCGCTAGCGTTAATAGGAATGGCAACATGGTCAACTGAATCCCGGATCACAAGAGGATGACAGACTGTTCCTTCGGACCACGTTGGAACAATTGGTGGAGGATCATCATTTTGAGGAGATGAAGCCGCGTGCATCTACTATGGAATAATTGAAGCAGAAATTGATTTGAAAAAACTTAAGCTCGAGTGACGAAATATTGTTGGTCTTAAGGGTAAAGAAGATGAAGCAGACAATTTATTCACCAATGATAATGGGGTAGACACCCAAAAAGATGGTGCAGCAGGAGGAGCGGTGTGACTCTTTCTATGAATAGGGGCCTCATACTTCTCCCAATACCTTCGAACGTGGCATCTTTGATTAGCAATTGAGGTTGTAGAGGAATGACCAATTGTTATGAGGAAGAACTACAAGGATGCTTTCGCTTTTCCGAATCAGGAGGCGAAGTAACTTTGTAACCTGGATGAGCAAATATTTTTGTGCATAATTCGGGCCTCAACTTATTATGGTTCCTGTATGGGAAACCTCAAGGAGTGATATGCGGCCCAATCTTTTCCGTGGTTGGTGAAACGTTTGTGCAAGATGAGCTACTTCTAGTTACGATGTGTGAATGGATCTGCATTGCACGATGAATCAATTCCAGAAGGCATAATTCGATATTAAACAATTCATCTTTGAACTCTAGGTTACGAGATGGGAAAAATCTGACTCAAAGCCCATCAATATCTCCCTCTTAATCTCTGTCGACAACTAGGATGTCATTATACCAATCCCTGCCATGGCAAGGAACATCCTGAATATACGACCCTCAGGCAATGCTAGGTCTAGCCGTAAAGTAGAAATGGCCATCAAAACCCATCCTGATGATGTGCAACATTCTGAACTCAGGGATATCCAACTCAGCCCCATACCACTAATTTAGCAACTTGAAGCGAGTAGTAAGCCTGAAAGCAACAGGGGAGAAATTTTAGATAACTATGTCGTAACATAGTAAAATGTTCTTTATGAAGTCCGAAAGATGAAAACGAAGGCCAAGGTCTAGAAACCACGGGCCGAGGATATATGGGCATCGAAAGACAGTAATGTAGCCGTTGAATTCAAATCGACTTGTTTAAGGATCTCTTAATCTGGCGTTTAAACTTAATGATGTATATTGAAAAAAATTTCTCGTTTCTCGTGCACACGCCACAAAGTGCAGGATCTCATCATTGCAAATTTTCTGCAATAATACCTAAGATTGCATATCTGGATCCAAAACGTCTCCACCTCAATACCAAGGATTACATCATTGACAAGAATTTGAAGACTAAACAGTACGTATTCTAGCTTACTTCGAATGACATGGTCCTTGGATAACAATTTATCCTTAAAGGGAACGAGTTGCCTCTCATACAGATAGTTAGGGGCAATTGTGGGACCATGACTTTTTACCTCAGAAGTCCGGTCATTGACTCACCAGCTCGAGACGGAGCTGTATCAGACCACCATCATTCTACTTTGGGGCACTAGACGGAGTTCTAGCGACTCCGTTGGATGACCATGCTTGTTCCGCAAGACACGTGATCTTCTTTGGATATGGACAAAATCAGATCCTATCAGTTTTCAAGTTCCTACAATCTAGGAATTGACGTGCGCCGCAAGTAATCATAACTTCTAAGAGGATGCAATATCTACTCTTATGGGTCCTCTAGGATTCTCCTGGCTTAGAATGATGATTCTATCCTAAAAAGTCTCTCTCCCCACAGTATATATACACCCTCTAGGGTTCATCTATGGTAATGCAATCTAAGCACTTGAATTCTCTTGTCCACTTCTTGAGTCTAAAAGCATTCACTAACTTGATTGTCGGAAAGCCTTTCACAGGCACACCTCATCCGATCTTATGATTGCTCATGGTTGTTTACTGTTTTGCAGGTTGCTCGAGTTTGTACTCAACCACCACACCTGGTGGTGCGTGAATTTGGTTCCAACAAGAATGAAGGTTTCAGATGTGGTTTGCTAGGATTTCCTGCTAGACATTACACATAAAAAGCCATAATTTGGCTCTAAATTTAAATAAGTGAAATTGTGCGAATTTTAGGAACAAAAAACAAAAATTTAGTTAAAGGTGTAAAACTAGGGTAAAGTTTGGGAAAAACTGATCTTTATGGTAGAGATGGCGTAATTGGAAGTAGGGTTGGGGGTTATGCGGAGAAGAGGGGAATGGTAAATTTTGGGGATGGGTTTGATGTTTGAGGCCTTCCAAGGCACATCATTTGGCACTGAAAAAGCACTTCCTTCCAAGGCACATCCTTTGGCATTGAAAAAGCACTTCCTCCTCATTTAAGGGACATGCCCTTCTTGACTGACTAGAGAGAGAGAGAGAGATATATATATATAGAGAGAGAGAGAGAGAGAGAGGGAGAGAGAGAAAAGTGGTCACCAGTATTGATAGATCGATCACCTGTATTGATAGGAGGGTGGGGATGGTGTTTATCGATAGTTTCTGTGAGGGAGGAGCTGGGAAGGGAAATGGGAAGGTTAGGGGTAGGATTGAAAGGGTGAGGTTCAATTTTTTTATTTATAAATTATTTGTTAATCTATGTGGACAAATTTGACTGGCACATCAGCAAAAATACAGGCTCTACATTTACAACGTCATCACTTAACGGTCAAATTAATTGTTTAACTTACTTTTATATAAAATTGCAGTCAAATTTAAGTAAACATATGTGATTGAAATGTTTTAAAGATATTGTATGAGGTTACAATTGTAACCAAACCTGAGGGAGTAAAATGCAATTTACTGTTTATTTTTTATTTATATGCACAACTGATTGCCATGTTAGCAAAAATACAGGCCATGCATTTGCCACATCATCATTACTTTCAACTTAATAGATTTTCTATAGTTTGTTTGGTTGCAAATTTACTCCAAATCAATTTTTTAGTCACTGGAGCTATGTAGCCAATTGACATCCTTTATATTTATTTATGATGTTGAATGAAATATCGCTTGAAATACCACTCTATTGCTTCTTATAAAATAAATTATGGTGTAGCCTCCTCAACTAGGGATGGGCAAAATACCCATGGGTTTGGGTAACCGAGATTACCCGCCCATTTAAAATTCACGGTTATGGTTATGGGTAACCGTTTAGACAAACAAACGGTTATAGGTATAACCGTTTATCCGTGAAATTTAAATGGGCGGTTATGGGTATTACCCGCGGTTATAACAGTTATCCATTGGTTATGGGTATTACTCGCCGTTATAACGGGTATCCATTTACCCATTTAATTTACTATATGTAAAATAATAAAAAAAAATTAAAAAACCTTAAATTTTCAATCTTTCCGCCAGACTCAGAGTCTCAAACGCTTCGTCCCCTGCTCATCTCTCCCTCCATTTAATTTAATAAAGGATGAATATTTTTGTGTGTGAACACTCATGTGATTCAAATATTTTTAAATTATAGCATAAAGTTTGACCGATAACAAAATCACAGCAAGAAGATTATGTACCCATGACGTGACCACATCGTGCAAGTAGATCCCATTTTGATATCAGTATATACATGCTTCCAATGCTCCATAAAGTCACGTAAATTAAGGGACACATTACACCTAAGCACAAAGCCACATAATTAATTAACTTCTTCTGAAAGCATTAGTGTTCGAAATTGTTTAGTTTCAGAATGTTTATAAGCTTTGAATCATTTAGTTTCGTAAACTATTATTTCAATTATTGGAATTGTATGAGGACTTAAATGATTAAAATAGGAAATGCATGTTAAAATGTACCTATAACGGTGTTTAATTGTTAGAAAACAAAAATTATGACAAATTGTTCTTTTGTAATTTCTAAGTTATTAAAAAAAACATGTAGACGGGTGAAAAAGGGTAAATGGGTAAAAAAAAGATAAACGGGTTAAAAAACGGGTAAACGGGTAAATGGTTATGGTTAAATGAGTAAACGATTATGGTTAAATGGGTACACGGTTATGAGTATGGGTATAACCGTTTATGCAATTACCCAACCGGTAAATGGTTATGTGGGTATGAACATAAACAGTTATGGGTAAATAACCGCTGTTACCCGTCCACTATAACCGTTGCTCATCCCTATCCTCAACCCACGTAACACAATTTTTACATGAAACAACATACGTTGCTAATTATTGTGCTACAAAATTATAATTTCTTGGTTTATATGATTGCATTCAACTGCATTAGTAAATGCTTAGATTGATTACTCTTTGAAAATCATATTCAACCATGATAGAAGATAATCTGTTTATTAATGCAGTTGCATTAGTAAACGAATTCAACTGAGTTTGATTTTTTTTATATAAAAATACCTTGTGATTGATTCTAATGACTATTGCTATTAGGGGTAGGGACTTGGAATTGAAAATCAAAATTGAAACATGGACCAAATTGAACCGCACCGAATGATTTGGTTTTTGTGGTTTTGAAATGTTTCGGTTAGAAAGCGAACCACAATCTGAAGAAACAGGTTTGGTTTTGATTTGAATATCTGGAACTGAACCGAAACATTAGGTGTTGGGTTCTAATTGGTTATTTGGTCGAGTCCAAACATTTAGTATGGATTCAACCACATCGTAACATGCCCACACTCACATCTTTCTCTTTGACTATTTGATTCTCGGTCTCGAGTCCAGTCGACATTATTTTCACAGTGCAAATCCTTCCCCTTCTTCAGTCTTCGCTCACTGCAAGGACTCAAAGGACTCAAATAATTGAAAAAGAAACAACTCAACAAACATAAACATCAAGTAAAACACGCAAAAGCACTGAGCCTTCTCAACACTTAATTGCTAAGCTGAGTTGAGCTGGGCCAATTCATTACTACTACTATTGCGTTTTTTTTGTTGTATTGAACAAATCTACTGTTGAGTCTTTTTCTTTCTCACTTGAGCCTAATAACTAAATGTCTCTAGGAGCAAGGATTTAAGAGCATCCCTAATAAGGGCTTTATCTTCCATGAGGCTACTATATTTTAAGTCTTAGTGAGAAATTTCATTCTCAATGAGCAGAAAAATGAGGCTAGATCTACCACTGGGGCTAGCCATTTCATTTCTTGGGTAACATAAGGTTACATCTAGCTCCAAAAAGCAATAGGTCCCACAAAAAAAAAATAGCAACCATATGAACCTTGCTCCCAGAGGACACCTCCCTATTCCAATTCTATGGTATGGAAATTTCTCACCCATGAAAAGATCCAAAATTCTAAGCCCTCGACCGGTCACTCAAATGTGGAACAAAGTCCAATCCTACAAGAAAAAAGCTGGCAAAATGCCAACCCGCATTTCTTTCTTAACCCAAATTTCGGACAAGGAGTGCTCCATAGGAAAAATATTTAAAAAGAAGTCTCATATACCGGGTCAACTCGCCATCCTGCAGGTTGACCCTTATCCTCACTAACCATGATGTGGTAGTTGAAGGCTACCGTTTTAATTAGGGAGTTTTGCGGACCTTTTAATCATGCAAGTCTTTATGTGCTATGAGACACTTGATTCTCCAAGGTGATTGTTTGCTTTCGGCATTAGGCCCTGAAATACCTTGAAAGAAAATGCGTGTCTTAATAGATATTTCTGTAAATTAACAGCTCTAAATAACAATGAATAAATAAATGTAACAACAAATTATGACTTGCCTAAATGCATGATTCGAGGTGTGGAAGCTAAAAGCTCATGAGTTTGGCACACAAGACATGAACATCCATGGTTGCTGGGTTTGAGGCAAAAGATCAAGGGAAAGGAATAATTAAAGATTGAGAACTAATGTGGTTTTCCATCACCTAGGGATAGCCCGCTCTACTTGCTGCATTCTACCTTCCAAGCTCATCGATGATCTCAAGTTATAGGCGCAGGAATTCTTGAAAACCCTAGCTGAGGAATCCCTTGGTTTTCTCTCATCTTCATGTTTTGTTAAGTCTTTAATTCTATTTTCCATTGTTAAAGCTAATTCTTGGAGTAATATTTTGGAGAGGTAGTGGCCTCGTGAAGGAGAAACTTTTAGTTGTGATGGGAACACGGATGATACATCACGTGTTTTTATGCAAGTGGTGGAAAATTTTAAAATTTAAGTTATTAACCTTCTAACACATATAACCCACCATTTATATTGGAACATGTGGTGTACCACATCGTGTGACGGTCACACTGAAAAATCTATCCTCGTGAAGCTAGAGAAGCCGATTTGTCCAAAGCCCTTTCTTTCCTGCACCAAGTCTTACAACAGAAATCCATTTTTTACTACGCTCCTCTTCAATTTCTCGCTTCATTCCTGTGTTAGCTGAAAATGAAAAGATTGTTACCAGTCAAAACAAGATTCGCGGTGCTAGGTAAGGGTGGGTTCTGGCAACGCATGGCTCCAAGTAAGGTTCTTATCTGGTGAATATGGTAGATATCAAGGATTCTAGTTGGTTTGTAAGGAAGGGATATGAAATTCATCTCTCACTGCCTTCCCACACGAGATTAAAGTTGTGGGCTGGATATTGGTACTCTTAAGCAGCCCAAAATCTCCACAAGCTTGAATTTCATGTAGGTCCGATAGACTTTTGTAACCGTTCACAGCACAAATCTACTCAGCATGTCTGCTATGTGGCTTGAGTCCACTCAAGTGTGTCAGGTGAAGAATAGGGTGACATGTTAATGTATAAATATTTCAAGCTTGATTCTATATAGCCCGACATGGTGGATAAGTGTGTTATTGCATACATTTAGCAGAAGTTATGAATTATAATTTCTTTTAGCATGGCATGATTGTGAATTCATACACCCCTTGTCATGCACTTTTAGCTATCATAAATTTGAGCTTGGTTTGCCACGAATATGCGATGATTGAGCTTCCAAATGTAGTTGGGCTTTTAGTGAAACTTTTGGACCCTAACTTTGAGACAATTTCAAGCTATATGATGGAAGCTGTCTGAGGATGGTTTATAACTCTCTCAACTTAAATTTTGATGGTTATGTTTTCTTCAACCGTTATGTGGCTCAGGCTTCAGCTGGTGCTCGAAAGCTTGGATTTTCGAACTTTCTTATTGTTGACGGTCATATTCTCAGATAGTCTACGAGTTGCCTCGAGTAAAGGCATTTTCAATTTGAAAGTTGATATATGGTGACTCCAAAGTTATCATTGATGTTGTTAATGGTCGCTTCTTGATTACCTAGCAGCTTCGTACCTAGGTTTATTATTATTGGGAAGCTAATTTTGCTACAGATGCTCTTGTACGATATGTCAATTCACCTCACTACCATAAATTGTCATTTTTCTAACCAAAGTTTGTTTGACAAACCAACTTTCGTCGGCCAAAGTAACTTTGTCCGACATAACAAAGCATTTGGGCGGGCAAAATAGTCAACGTCTTGTTTTTTTTAGAGATCTTTGCCCAACGAACAAGGTTCGATAGGCAAAGTATCTTGTTAGTCGGACAAAGTATCTTTCGTCGGGCAAAGTATCTTTCATTGGGCAAAGATTTCGCGTCAAGGGAAAAAATTGGCGCCTAATATAGCACCTTGCGCGACGAACCATTCAAGTATAGAATATGTTTGTACCATACTTGACCAATTCCGAAACTACTGAGCACCGATTAACGTTATACCGTCAAGGACCCAGAAGAGTTTCCCTCCAACTAGGAGGCCAATCACAGTGTGACCCGTGTCGACATCAGAAGCCAATCATAGCGCGACACGTGTCAACATTAGAAGCCAATCACAACACGACACGTGTCAATGTCAGAACAAAGCTAGAAACTCTTCTATAAAAGGAGATCATTCTCCCACAATATTTCCTAATGTCATTTGTACTTAATCATTCACTTGTACTCACTAAAGGAGAGCTTGAACCTATGTACTTGTGTAAACCCTTCACAATTAATGAGAACTTCTCTACTTCGTGGACGTAGCCAATCTGGGTGAACCACGTACATCTTGTGTTTGCTTCCCTGTCTGTATCCATTTACATACTTATCCACACTAGTGACTGGAGCAATCTAGCGAAGGTCACAAACTTAACACTTTCTGTTGTACCAAAGTCCTCACTGATTTTGTGCATCAACATTTGGCGCCGTCTGTGGGAACGACACTTATTCCCACTCTCTTCAGCTTTGTCAAGTTGGTTTCCATCATTCGTACACTCTCTTTTGACCATGCATCCCTCTCCAATATGGGGCACGAAGGAAGCCACAACACACAGAATGACACCCCCCTCGCACCTGGTGCCAAGCAAAGAAAGAAGGAACAAAAGAAGTTTGCTCTTCAGGCTAAAGTCGATGAGCTGAAGGCTCAGAATAACAAGATAACGATGAAGAATGAGATCCTCCAAGAGCAGTATGAGAAGGTCTTCGAGATGCTCCACGAGGCTAGATATACTAAAACACACGAGCTTATCACCCATGTGGAAGTCAACCATCAACTGGGTGCCCCCCAACACGGAGGGTCATTTGCCCTCGACATGGGTATTCCTGTTGAGGAGCGAGCTACTCATCGAAATGGCGACCAACATGAGACTTCTCTCAACCCAGCTGCTTCAACCCGAAGCAGGAGGAATGGAGGAAGGCACCTCCTTACAGAAGGAGTGGAAGGATCGAAAGTCGTCTTTTGCGACTGTCGATACTTCCTAAAGCAACGTCGAGACAATCCCATACATGTAAGCTCGAAGATTAATGACCCAAGGGTCTCTGAAAGACTCGATCCCCTTCCATGTCCTAGGCCGGCTACCAATTTGGGGAAAGGGCAACAAGTCCTAGAGAAACACGAAGGTATAGAGAAATCAGAGATGTTCCAACAGACATACCTTGGAAGTCAGTACGGCGAGTCCAGGGAAAAATCACATGCTCTTGATCAAACCTTCCTACTTCCAAGAGGAGATGGAGATTTACGAAAGAAAGCTCCAGTGGTACATGACTCCACTCATGACCCTCTTGTCATACAGCTCATTAAGGAAGTAAACAAGTTGAAGGCCGAACGACTTGCTGAGATACCTGATTGGAACCAACCTAGGCTTGGCCCTCTTACAAGGAGAATCCTCGACACCCCCTCCATGCAAAGACAAAGCAGAAGTTTGGCTTGCAACTCTATACTGAAAAGGAGGACCCGATTGAACACCTTAACCTCTTTGAGTCCACCATGGCATACCAGATGCACACCGATGAAGAGTGATGTATTCTCTTCCTCTCC
The DNA here is from genome assembly GCA_035220775.1 of Malus fusca. Lineage (NCBI taxonomy): Eukaryota > Viridiplantae > Streptophyta > Magnoliopsida > Rosales > Rosaceae > Malus > Malus fusca. Next base: position 42,717,587 of record CM069073.1, on the reverse strand, counting down.
ACCCTCTCTGGCGGAGCTCTAAACTGGTATTGCCGTCTTCCACTTGAGACGGTAGACTCATTTGAGGAATTAAGGAAACTGTTTGTTTCTCAACACATTTTTCAGACCGATCGCTTGCACTCTGCGAATGACTTGTACACTATTCGCCAAAAGCCAGACGAGTCATTACGTATGTATACTGGCCGCTTCAGCCATGAGTATTCCCGTTGTGCCGAGGCAAACGACAAGACTACCCTCAAAGCCTTCACGGCAGGCCTACGTGGCTGTTTCTTTAAGTACATGATCAATGCCAACACTTGGAAGACTTACTCTGAGGTGATGGCGCACGCTTATAACCATGCCTCCGCCGAGGCAAGGACATACCAAGAGAAACCCCCAACAACCATCCTCTATCAGCAAGTGGGGAGTGGAAGCCAGACCTACCCAAATGAGAATACCCCAACCTTCCAAACAGCAACGGTGCCTCCCCCTGCCTTGCTTAATACTTTGCCAAGTCAACAGACATATCAATCTCAGGGCAAAAGGAAAGATTTATATCCTCAACAGTCTCATTTTAGTAAAAGAAGTAAGGGACACTACCGCGATAACCAAGGGTATCGCCACGATAATCCCCGACCCCAGGCAGTCAACACAGTGGGTCAAGCACTTGTCAGGACAGGCTCTACCCCGAGGTATGAGGCATACACACATTTGAAAGCCACATGCGTGGCCATTTACCCTAGCATAGCACACATGATACCGAAGCCAAAACCGAGGCACCCGGATTACAAGCCTACGAAGAAAACGGGCACATTTTGCTGCAACCACGAGCATAACGACCATGACGGCGAGAAGTGTATCACCCTTCGTGATCATATTGAAGCTTTGGCACGTGAATGAAAAATTGATCAATTCCTCATTCACCCTCCAATGGGTAACCGTAACCAACGCCAGGTGAATGTGATATATTCCATAGGTGGCGGCACACCCATATCTAAATCTTTCAACATGGCCATGAAAAATAATGAACAAGCTTTAAGGCCTGGCAACCAAGTGTTTCATGTGGAAGACATCAGGGGAGGTAAGTATCAAAAGCCTAACTGGGATCCAATATGTTTATACCCTGATGAGGAAAAAGGTATCATCTACCCTCACAACGACCCATTTATCGTGGAAGCTCACATAGCCAACTTTGAAGTACGACGAATCCTGGTAGACACAGGGGCTTTGGTCAATATCATGTTTGCTGAAGCTTTCAGGGCACTTAATGTAGCTGAACACTTGCTTGATCGCTCGATTTCTCCTCTGATAAGCTTCTCCGGTGATATCATGCAACCTTTAGGGAGTATACACTTACCTTTCACCGTTGGTACATGCCCTTACACAGCTACCATTACCACTAACTTCCTGGTGGTTGAGTGCCCAACGGCATACAATGTCTTTTTCGGACGCACATGCATCAATGATCTCAAGGCCATGGTATCCACACATATGTTGTTGATGAAATTTCCAACCCCCTATGGCAATGGTTACATCAGAGGAGATCAGCTTAGTGCACGATCATGTTACAACACTTCGGTCAAGCAACAACACCTGCATGTGCCCAAGGAAACCCTTTCTATACATGACCAAGTCATAAAGACCAGCCCAGACGAAGCCAACTTGGATTTTCACGATGGCAACAGTCAACCCAACGAGAGTGAAGCAAAACCAATTTATGGTGCCAATAAGAGCTTCATCAATGGAGGGCAACCACAATTCTCAAAAGCTTCACACACTCTTAATCAAGACAGTGTGAAGCAAAAACCAATTTATGGTGCCAACAAGAGCTTCATCAATGGAAGGCAACCACAATTCTCAAAAGCTTCACACACTCTTGATTAAGACAGTGTGAAGCAAAACCAATTTATGGTGCCAACAAAAGCTTCATCAATGGAAGGCAACTACAATTCTCAAAAGCTTCACACACTCTTGATCAAGACAGTGTGAAGCAAAACCAATTTATGGTGCCAACAAAAGCTTCATCAAATGAGTTCAACCACAATTCTCAAAAGCTTTTCACACTCTTGATCAAGACAGTGTGAAGCAAAACCAATTTATGGTGCCAACAAAAGCTTCATCAATTAAGGGCAACTACAACTCGTAGAAAGCTTCACAGACTCTTGATCAAGACTGTTCGAAGAAAATTCAATTTATATGGTTCATCCAAACCTTCGACTACTACAAGGTGTGGCTTGCATCACAATCTCCTGCTCAACAGTGTGGAAGCAAAATTTATATATGTTGTCTCTCCCACATTTTCAAATTTCTAGTTTCCCAAAAAAAAAAAAATTTGGGAAATTCAACAAATTTCCCAAAAGCTTCACACACTCTTGATTAAGACAGTGTGAAGCAAAACCAATTTATGGTGCCAACAAAAGCTTCATCAATGGAAGGCAACTACAATTCTCAAAAGCTTCACACACTCTTGATCAAGACAGTGTGAAGCAAAACCAATTTATGGTGCCAACAAGAGCTTCATCAAAGGAGTTCAACCACAATTCTCAAAAGCTTTTCACACTCTTGATCAAGACAGTGTGAAGCAAAACCAATTTATGGTGCCAACAAAAGCTTCATCAATGAAGGGCAACTACAACTCGTAGAAAGCTTCACAGACTCTTGATCAAGACTGTTCGAAGAAAATTCAATTTATATGGTTCATCCAAACCTTCGACTACTACAAGGTGTGGCTTGCATCACAATCTCCTGCTCAACAGTGTGGAAGCAAAATTTATATATGTTGTCTCTCCCACATTTTCAAATTTCTAGTTTCCCAAAAAAAAAAAAAATTTGGGAAATTCAACAAAGCTTCATCAATGGAGGACAACTACAAATTCTCAAAAGCTTCACACTATCTTGATCAAGATAGTGTGAAGCAAAATCAATTCATGGTACCCAACAAAGCTTCACCTACAAAGCTTCAACACAAAAGCTTGACCTACAAAAGCTTCACCTACAAAAGTTTGACCCACAAAAGCTTGACCCACAAAAGCTTCACCCATAAAAGCTTCACCTACAAAGCTTCAACACAAAAGCTTCACCTACAAAAGAAAGCTTGACCCACAAAAGTTTGACCCACAAAAGCTTGACCCACAAAAGCTTGACCCATAAAAGCTTCACCTACAAAGCTTCAACACAAAAGCTTCACCTACAAAAGCTTCACACACTCTTGATCAAGATAGTGTCACTCTTGATCAAGATAGTGTGAAGCAAAATCAATTCATGGTACCCAACAAAGCTTCAACCTCAAAGCTTCACCTACAAAGCTTTAACACCAAAGCTTCACCTACAAAGCTTAAAATATATATATATTCGATAATTTGAAAATTCAGAAATTCGAAAAATCGAAAAAAAAAATTTCCTAGGCCTCCTCTTCTTTGGGCCTAACAACTTTCATAACAAATATATATGAATGAGGAGTTTTAGGCTACCACTTAGAAAGGAAAATGGTGAAGTTTCGTTACTTTAGAAAATGGTGAAGTTTCGGCTACTAGCAAGACACCTCATTCGTCAACTCTCTCGACCGGAGAATTGAGGGACTCCTACCATATGCTACTACACCTTGATACTCGGAAGTCTCACGACCACTCAGTGACTTGGATTTTTCAAGTCTCCAACCGAGAAGTTTTCCTCACTCGGGAAATTAAGGGAGCACTACCTCAACGTACATGCTTCACTCACAAAGCTTCAACATACAAGCTTCAACAAAAGAAAAAATTCAAAGAACTTAGTGAAGAAGACTTTGGTGTATTTAACACAATACGTTGAAATGAAGCAAAGCTTATTTATTGATATCTCTGATAAGTTACAAATATGTACATATACATGAGTCAAAATAAACAAACAAGAGGGAGTCTTCGCAAAGGTTGCTTAGGAGAAGTCTCAGCAGTCGGCAGAGCCCCAGAAAGAGATGGCACCTGAGGGTGATCATTCGGAGCCTCAGTATTGGACAGAACCCTAGAAGGAGGAGGCATCGGAGGTTGATCATTTGGAGTTTCATTACGCGGTATAGCCCCAGAAGACGAAGGCAATAAATGCATTTGGAACAAACCCACAAACTTCTGATGATCAAGTAAAATCTGACCATCAGATTCCTGCATCTGGTCAATCTTCGTCTTCATGTTTGTAGCATAGTCATGTGCGAGCCTGTCCAACTATTTATTCTCATGCTTGAGCCCTTTAATCTCTTGTTTGAGATTTATCACTTCAGCTGCCAATGATTCAACTTGGCGGGTTCGAGCAAATAGGCGTTGGGCCATATTAGACAAAGAACCTGCACACTGAACACTGAGAGCCAGAGAATCCTTAACAACCAACTCATCAGATCGTTTGGAAAGTAGTATGTTATCTTTGGGAGTGAGAAGGTTCCTGGCCACCACCGGAGCGGTCATATCATTCTTCATCACAGAGTCCCCAACGGTAAGAGGACCAGTAGGGGATAAGAAGGATGAGCGCCATATGTTGTCTTGAGGAGGCATGGCTGCCTCTTCACCAAAGTTCAAGTCAAAACGACGTTCGGATGGGCCAGATATTTTCAGAAATGATGAAGGAGAAATGAGGTCCAATAAATCTCTGAAGTACGAAAAAATAAAGGGAAAATTCCTACAAGAAATAACTTTCTGAACGTACTTCTTGCACATAATTGGTGCCCTTATAAAAGAAAGGGCAGCATGGCCGTTTGTTCAAAAATCGAAGACGCACCACTCTCCGGATTTCGAGAAGTAGATTTTCCTGAGTAAAATATGTTGACAATCTCCACACGCAACATTAGCTCCTCGGGTACCACATATAACTTTGCCAAAGATCTCTGACAAAGTTTAGACACATAAATTTTGAAGGTCCAGCTACCCTACCATTGCCCACAAGGGTAACGGAACAACACCACTGCTTGATAACTGGAAAGTCCCTATGTGTGTCAACCTTCGTGCTCCGTGGCAAGGCAGACTGGCAAAAATGCCCAACCTTTACTCACATCGAGAAAACACTCCCAACAGGATTACTTTCTCAAAAATCCGAGAGGCACCGCTCCCCGAATCTCGAGAGCCAGACTCTCACCAGGATTGCTTTCTCAAAAATCGAAGAGGCACCGCTATCTGAATCTCGAGAGCCAGACTCCCATATGGATTACTTTCTCAAAAATCGAAGAGGCACCGCTATCCGAATCTCGAGAGCAAGACTCCTACCAGGATCGCTTTCTCAAAAATCGAAGAGGCACCGCTCTCTAAACCTCGAGAGCCAGATCCCCAATAGGATTGCTTGTTCAAAAATCGAAGAGGCAACGCTCTCCGAATCTCGAGAGCCAAATCCCCAACAGGATTGTTTGTTCGAAAACCGAAGAGGCACTGCTCTCCGAACTTCGAGAGCCAGATTTCTTTAGATAAAGTTTGTCTGCAATCTTCACACGCAACATCATCTTTCCAGATACCACATACCACTTTTTCAAAGTGCTCTGACAAAGTTAAAACACGTGAATCTTGCAGCTCCCACTACATTGCTATGACCAGGAAGGGTAAAGGAACAGCGTTACCACTCGCTGTTGGGACAATTCCTATATATGTCGACCTTCATCCTCCACAGCCAGGCAGACCTGCAAATAAAAAAAAATGCTCAACTTTTTTCACATCCGAGAGGGCACTTCCAGCAGAGTCTCTCGAAATACTCAGCTTCTTTTCCCTCCGATAATACCTCTGCAAAAAGCCACACCAGAGCAAGAGTATCTCATATCATCAGGGTTAAAAGCAAAAGTATCACATATCATGCTTTTTCCCTGTCTTTTCCTTTGGCCTTGTTCTTACCTGCAAGACAAGGAGAAAAAGAGCAATCAGTCAGCACTTGGAATCAAGCTTCCAGTCAGGAACTGACTACATGGAACTCCTTGCCTGATTACTTACCTGGCATTGCTCTCGAGTACTCATCTTCAACATCTTATGCTTCCAGAAAAGATACCACATCTGCCTGAGGAACAGATAGGGCAAGTGAGAAGGATACAAGGAAGCATGTGGAGACAAACGCAACAGAACACGTGCCGATTCATCTATTTTGTCAACAGCAAAAGTATCCCATATCATCAAGGTCGAACGCACTCTTGATTTGATGGACTTGTTTTGACCCTCAAATTCTTGAGTCGGCTTTATACTCTGGAGGAAACCAGAAAACCCTCCAGCCCAATTCAAGAATAAGCCTGTGGAAAGTTACTTCTTCAAAAGAAAAAGTATCTCATATCATCTCTTCTCATTTTTCTTCTCTTTATCCTTCCTGTTGCCTGCAAGATAGGGAGAATGAGAACAATCAGCCGGAACTCGAAATCAAACTTCTAATCTGGGACTGATTGTTGGGAGCTCTGATTGCTTACCTTGTCTGTCACCTCTTTCGGCAGATCTCCTAGCTCGGCGACTTGGGGGACTCCTACTACATGGTTTGTATCGCGCTTGACCAAGCCTGAAACTACAAGTAAGCTTCAAGTGAAATTGATACATTACCTTGTGCATCTCCACTGGTTAAAGATACCACCCCTGGATGGAGGAATAGTACTTTTAGAGAAGATGCCACATCTATCTATGAGACAGATAAGGCAAGTGAAGACGATACCACACTTTGGTACTTAGAAGTTTCGTGATTACTCAGCGGCTTAGATCTTGCAAGTCTCCAACCGAGGAGCTTCCCTCACTCGGGAACTTAGGGGAGCACTGTTTGTACCATACTTGACCAATCCCGAAACTACTGAGCACTGGTTAACATTATACCGTCAAGGACCCAGAAGAGTTTCCCTCCAACTAGGAGGCCAATCACAATGCGACACGTGTTGACATCAGAAGCCAATCATAGCGACAAGTGTCAACATCAGAAGCCAATCACAACACGACACGTGTCAATGTAAGAACAAAGCTAGAAACTCTTCTATAAAAGGAGATCATTCTCCCACAATATTTCCTAATGTCATTTGTACTAAATCATTCACTTGTACTCACTAAAGGAGAGCTTGAACCTATGTACTTGTGTAAACCCTTCACAATTAATGAGAACTCCTCTACTCCGTGGACGTAGCCAATCTGGGTAAACCACGTACATCTTGTGTTTGCTTCCTTGTCTGTATCCATTTACATACTTATCCACACTAGTGACCAGAGCAATCTAGCGAATGTCACAAACTTAACACTTTCTGTTGTACCAAAGTCCTCACTGATTTTGTGCATCAACAGAATATCTCTAACCTTGTGTGAATTCATAAACATAGAAATTTACAATTTCCGCGTGGAAACAAAAAAAAAACTTAGAATTTGGTTTCCTCAATTACCAAGTTTAAATTCCATGTAACAATTTAAAAATTAAAAAAAACTCAAACATGAGTTGCCAAGACCGCCACATGTCACCACCACCCACCACCATCATCACCACCAAGGCTACATCCACCACCACATGGCCCCTGCCGCTGCCACCACCATCACCGCCGCCTCCACCATCCACCATTATCACTGTCGTCGCCACCACCATTACTAGGACATTTCATAACTACTAATTTTCATTTATATATTAATGGCTATATACACACACATTAAATTACATACTGAAGTTCCATTGTTCTTTTAGGTTAACAAAATAAGAAAATTCACAAATTCTAGAAAATAAAATTCCGTTATTTCTTTTTTCATCATTTTTGAATTCCTAGTAATCTAAAAATTTCTCATCCAAACAAGTGTAAGTGTTTGTTGAATTTGTTTTTTGACAGGATACACAGTCTGTGGAGACAAAAATAATCAAGAAAAATATGGAGGCGACACGTGGATCTTTGGGTGAAAAAAGACAAAATTACCCTCGAGGCACATCGGAACTCCCACTCGCAAGCAGCGGGCAATAAGAGCTCAATCAAGGTCAAAGGTGATCAAAATAGGTATTTATTCAAAACTTATTTCATTCATCCTCATCAAATCCTCCCCACAAGGTAAACCCCAATTATCCTTTCAAATTAGGATTAATTACCAAAATTAATTGATTAATTTTCTAATTAATTTCCTAATTGATTGCAAGATATTATTTTGGCATAATATCTTGCAATTAGAGCCAAAAACCACCATAAGTGGCAAACCACCATAAGTGGCCGGATCCCTTTTCTCCAAAAGGGGGCCGGCCACACCCTTATAAATACCACTTCATTTCTCCAAAAACCTAAGTCCAATTCTCTTCTAAAAATTCTCCAAATTTCTCTAAACACTTTTCCCTCAAATTCTAACTTTGGCATCGGAGGTTCTTCCGCCAAAGCCTCCCCTATTCATCGTGGGCGCGTGAGGCTCTTGGCCTTAACCTAAGGTGTTAATTGTTTTGCAGATGCATTTTTCGTTCAAGAAGAAGGCGGAAATTTGCATCCACATAGTCTACGAAACTATTTTCAAAGATCTAACCATTATACTTTTTGAAAATACTACGAAATTGCATACGTCAAAACTCACCTAAAATAAACTTTTAGAAATTATGTAATGAGACAAAATCCTTCAACAGCTACAAACTTATAATCATGATTTAACAGTTATCTTAGCTTCGATTTTGATGATTTTTTACAAACCCGATCATCAATTTAAAATATTTACACTAGTGATTACCATAAAATCTTACATTCTTCTTAATGGAAGTATATAATAAATTCTAAGTGTTTGTTGAATATATTGTTTTGACGAGAGACACAATCTATGGAACTAATTTCAACGATCCAACCGTCATACCTTTTTGAAATAGTACGAGATTGTATCAATTAAAAATCACTTAAAACAAATTTTCAAGGATTAGGTAACATGACCAAATTATTCAACTGTTACAAACGTATCATCATGATTTAACGGTTATTTTAGCTTTGATTTTTATGTTTTTTTACAACTATAGTCCTTGACCCTATAAGAATACAATGAACGAGCCGGAACATAATTTAAAATACTTACACAAGTGGTTACCACATGATCTTATGTTGTACTTATTGGAATTATAGAATAAACTCTAAATTTGTTGTTTTGACAGAATACACAGCATACGAAACTAATTTCAATGATCCAACAGTCATATCTGTTTGAATATAGTACGAGATCAAATATGCCCCAAATCACCAAATGTAAAATTTTAGGGATTAGGTAACGGGGCGGACGGTTCGATGGTTTAACGGCTACATCACCTTTGATTTTGATGATTTTTTGCAAAGACGTTAATTGAATATAAACTCACACGCTGAATTGATCTAATCATCAAATTGGATGATGTTTTAACCATTTAAAATTTATTTAAAAAATAGGGAAAATTTGAATATTTGGTGTTTGCTCGACAAAATTTACCATTTTCGTCGAGCAAACTTTATAATTTCCCCCACTTTTTCTCCAAAAAAATTTAAAATCGCGAAAATGGTCCTTGAGATTTGCATAACTCCTCATTTTGGTCCATGAGATTTCAAATCAATAGAAGTGGTCCATGAGACTGTCCACAATCCATCATTTTGGTCATTCCATTAAAAACTCCGTTAAGTGTCCCAGAGCTCTTGGCCGGAAGTTTGGCAACTTTCAAAGCTTCATAACTCAATCGTTTCTTAACCAAATTCGACTCATAATGTATCAAAATGAAGATAGGAAAGTGTACAAATAAGATTATACCTATTTGGAAGCCCAATAGTTGTCGGAGATGGTCGGAAAATAGCCTCAAAGTTGACTGGTCTAAGGGAAAACTGGAAAACTCGCCGGAAACTGGGTAAACTTTAAACGTTCATAACTTCTTCAATACTCAACAAAATCAAGTGATTCAAAAACAAAAATCATACTTCTCGACGAGATGAAGAGAATGGTACCTCTTTTGATAGCTAAATCGCCATGGTTTGGCCAAAAAAGGCTCGAAAGTGGCTAACTAGAGACAAAGACAGCCACTTTCGAGCCGTTTTCCAGCTAAACCATGGCAAGTTAGATGCTGAAAAAGGTACCATTGTCTTTGTCTCATCGAGAAGTATGATTTTTGTTTTTGAATCACTTGATTTCATTGAGTATTGAAGAAGTTATGAACGTTTAAAGTTTACCCAGGTTTCGGCGAGTTTTCCAGTTTTCCCTCGGACCAGTCAACTTTGAGGCTATATTCCAGCTATCTCCGGCAACCATTAGGCTTCCAAATAGATATAATCTTATTCTACACTTTCCTATCTTCATTTTGATATATTATGGGTTAAATTTGGTTAAAAAACGATTGAGTTACAAAGCTTTGAAAATTGCCCAAACTTCCGGCCAAGAGCTCCGGGACACTTAACGGAGTTTTTAACGGAATGACGAAAATGATGGATGGTGGACAATCTCAGGGGCCAAAGTGATGTGTTATACAAGTCTCAGGGACTATTTTCGCGATTTAGCCAAAAATTAATTTCCCTTCAGATTAAAGGGTTTGCCAGACGCAATATTGTAATTTTCATCGAGCAAGGTTATTTTCCCACCATTTTTATGCCAACATTAAACAACGCGGCCATTTCTGTGCAAACTTTGCCCGACGAACTGGTTTGCTTGTTCAACTAATGTATTAGGTCAAAATACACGTGTCACGATTTAAAAACCTTTGCCCTACATACCATTTCATGGGCAAAGGTCTGATATTAGGCCGAGCGCCTTCTTATTATTCATAGCTTCGTTTCTCAGTCCCCTCTCTCTCTTCCCTCTCTGCTCTATTTCTCTATGCCTTATCTCTCTTTATCACCTCACTCTCAAGCTAGAAAGAAGGTAAATCCTCTCTCTTTTCTAGGTTTTTCTTTTTATTGATTTTGGTAATATGTAATTGCATTTATGATATGGGGTGAGATGTGTGATATATTTGGAGGGAGGGGGTAGGGTAAGGTGGGAAAGGGACATGATGTCATATTAGAAATTTGTAGGAGATATTTGTGAAATTTGTATGAAACATTAGAAATTTGTAATTTTGTAAGACATTAGAAATTTGTTGGAAATTTGTGAAACTTGTAGAAGATATTAGAAATTTGTAATTTTGTTGGAAATATAAGAAATTTATGATTTTGTACGCATATTAAGAAATAATGTCATTTAGTAATGGTTTTTTTTTGTATGAATTTTGAAATAATGTAATTTTGTACAATATTGTTAGCTTTGTTGTGAATAATTTTCCACAGATTTCATCGCAGTTCATCACTAGTGGTCATTCTTTTGCCTCCTGTCCAGGTCAGAATGACCCAACGACATAGATGGCGGATATTCCAGTAACGGGAACCAGCGGTACGAGTCGGCAATCGGGTTACTCCATCAGCTTCATCAGTTTAAGAGCCCTAATCTGCCTAGCTTTTTCACAGCAACAACTAGAAATGCCAATGGAGCAATTGACACCTTAAATGTATCCTAAAATTGTTGATGCACGGGGTTAATGAGGGAAAGGCCGAGAGTTCAGAGACCTATAAGCGGATTAGGTTCAGTTGGTTTTGTGAAATCCCTAAAACTTGACGACATAGTTTTGTCGGGTAAGTTGGCTTGTGAAATCCTACTCCTGGATTTCACAATTTATATTTCATATCTCGTAGTTACGACGTGTTTAGTTACGGCATAGATTATTTTCGAAATTGCAAAAAAGACGATAACACCCCTATTGGGCTAGACGAAATTGTACATGGACGCATTTGACCCTTACATGTTTTGTACATTTCTTGTATATTTGGATAGTGCATATCACTATGAACGTGTGGGTACAAGCGGGACACAATTTGGAGTTATAATGAAAATTCTACGAGCCTTGGAAGTTGAGGACATTTTGGTAATTTGCCATTATTTAGACATGTGATTTTATTTTCTGATATTGGCTTGTGTGCCATGTGGGATCCTTCTCCCACCTTTATGGAGCCTTCTCTCTCAATTTCCTTCATGTTTCTTTCCAATTCTCTCATATTTCTCGCCTCTCCACTTTGCCGAGAAAACATCACCATCACCTATCCAAATTTCCATTGAAATTTGACTAACAGATAGCACCATTGTGATCGTGCCAACCCCACGAATCCAATCATGGATTTTTTTTCGTGAAAAAATCGAAGAAAGGTACGAATCGAAAATTCGATGTGTGAATATTCCGGATTAAGTTAGGTGGAGTTATTGACCCTACTGTTGAGCTTTGACCGACAGTTGACATTTGGTCAACGCGTCCCGAATCCATTTATATTTTCCTAGATGACTTGTCATGCCTTGTTTCATTGAGTCGTTCTAAATTGTGTTTCCTTGGATTCTACTTGATTCCATTGAGTGGTCTGGAATCGAGTTCCGCTGTTGTTCCATTGAGTAGTTTGGTTCTCCTGCTCCGTATGGATTCCATTTAGTGGTCTCCTGCTCCGTATGGATTCCATTTAATGGTCTGGAATTGATCCCTTTGTCTTTGTTCGGATTTCGGTGAGTGGTCCAAAATCCCTCATACTCTGCTATTCTATTGAGTGGTCAAGTATCGTATTTGTTCATATTCTGTTAGTGATTCGGAATCCCTCTTTGTGTTCGATTCTGTTGAGTTGTCCAGAACTCGTTTTCCGTTGGATTTTTTTGAGTAATCTGAAATTGCATTTTTTATCTGCGTTGATTTGTTGATTTGTTGATTCTTTGGATTCAGTCTAGAATGTGAAAGTTTAGAAGATGTAGGATTTGGCCGAACTGAGTCACTCTAACCCTAACCCTAATTTCCAGTGTATCTTATGAAACGTAGATTTGAGAACCTTTGTGGTTTGATTTAGAAAGGCTAATGGATGTTTAGGTGATTCCTTCAGGGTTTTCAGTGGTTTGATTATGATTTTATAAAGAATGGATTTTTATTTGATGTTTATAAACTGTGATCGATGGATTTGTTTTATGATTATCACATACGTCAGATTATAGTTGCTCACACGAGCTTTGCAGCTTATCCGGGTTGTTGATTTGCCTAGTGCACCCCACGGTGTATGAGCAATTGTGTAGGTGACAAAGTTTAGTAGATACAAAGAGCTTTTGGGGTAGCGTACAAAGGTCAGAGAGCTTGGAGTGATTATGTTACCCTTATATCTTTCCTTGTATTTCTTATAGACTTTCTTTTGGGAGCCTACTGGTTAGCTTCGTTGTATAGTTGTATTTTGTGACAAATACCCCACCACAATGTAAATTTTGAAATTTCAGTGCAGTATTTCTTGTTTATATTTCATCGGGCCCCCTAAAGTTGAGCATCACGCGTTGATCTTGAACGTATGTCGGGATCGGGGCATGACAAGTTTTGTCGGTCTAAGTAGGTCAACGTACTTCACTCAACGTACTTCTTTCGTTAGGCAAACATTACTTGCCCAACAAAGTGCTATAATTCGTCATGCAAACGTTTCAGCTCCGACCTTTGTTTAATGAATTTTGGCCGATAGAAGTATGTCGGGCAAAACCTTTAACGACAAAAGAAGTACGTCGAGGGAAGTGCGTTGACCAACTTAACCTTATAGTTGCGATATATTTGCAATGTGAGAGTGAGGCTCACTCTGCTTGATATATTTTGCTTAGACTTATAGTTGTGACGGGATTTTCTTAGCAACTTTTGTTTAAAAATAAAATAATACTATTTTAAGCTCATGTATCACATAAGTACAAACTGTAATTAACGCACCATGCCACACTAAGGGCTCATTTACGTAGCCATAATCAAAATATGAGGAATTGGATTACGGAGGAATTGAAATGGAGAGGAATCATAATCAGATTCCTGTTGAAACTGTTTACTTAAATGTTCAGGAATCGAAATAGAAATGAAACTGAGTTCATAGAAGTTGTTTACTAATTCAGCTGAATCGGAATAAGACTTAATGTGATTACTAAAATACCCTTTTTTGTTTTATTTTATTCTATGTATTTATTTTTAAAAACGTTTTAACTATTTATTTTTACTTATTTAGTTAAATTAAAGAATTAAATATCCACAATTGTGTAAAAATCAAATAAAGAACCTAGCCGCATTCATCTTCGCTCCCCGCAAAAGAAAAAACCCAGCCGCATTCATCTTCCCTCCCCGCAGAAGAAAAATCCCAGAAACATAAGGAATTTGGCCCTAGACCTCGAGGTCGCGATCGTCAAAGCGATGTCGCAGGAGGATGAGCCGACGAGCAAGAAGCATATCTGTGAGATACTGACGTTGGCGTCATCGTCCGGAGCTACGTCCACACGTGCGTGTTGGCAGTGTCGAAGCGGCTGGACCATCGCCTCCTGAACAACGACGATCCGGTGTTCGGGGACAAGATCTCATATGCGACCCGCAGATCTCCTGAACCTATCAAATTTCCGATTCCCTCACCCTACCAGATTTCAAGCTCGTGAGATTAATTTGTTGGGTTAAATGGTAGATTGATAGGAGGGAATAATAGGAAGAACAAATGGATTCCCAATTCCCTCATCCTCCCGGAATTCAATTACCACATCGATGTAGGGAGTCAAATTCCTCCCATTCCAGGAATTGAATTCCATTTTTTGTGTGGGTCCCACACACTGTTGATTCCTCGCAATTTTAGTAAACACAGGTATGATTCGTAATCGGAATCGAACTCCTTACTTTCATTCCGATTCCGGGTTAGTAAACACACCCTAAAACAGTAAGACAAACATGAAAGAATACTTTAGACATGTATGTGAATAGAACGATTTTACTACATTGAAATCAGTAAAAAGTTACAACGATGAAGATAGATATGGTCCAAAGACATGACAATTAACAACTAGATTCAAACTCATAAGACAATTAATCAACAACAAACATCACTAATTAATCATTTCACTTTACGTTCTTGGTGACAGAAGCACCTGGTTGACCATTTTGTCAAAATTCACAAAAGACGATCCATCAGGACCACTAATGGCCTGCTTTGCCAACTTTTTCCATCCAAGGCTTTCTTTCTCATCTCTTTTCCCTCCTCCCCGTCCATTAACTTTCTCACAAGCTCCTCCACATATTTTCTTTTCACATCACCTTCAATCTCCAACCCTATGCCCCAATCTTTGCAACTGAATCTGCAATTAGTTTGTTGTTCTGCAAAGAAGGGCCAACAAATCACGGGCACTCCACAGCACACGCTTTCAAGGGTAGAGTTCCATCCGATGTGCATCAAAAACCCTCCGATAGCTGGGTGACTCAAAACTTGTTCCTGAGGACACCAACTTGCCAATAGGCTCCTATCTTTGGTCTCTTCAACAAACTCCGGAGGAACCACAGCTGAATCCTCACCAACTAGGTCAGGCCTAATAACCCACAGAAAGGTCTTCCTACAATTTGCAAGTCCCCATGCAAACTCAATTAGCTGCTCACTTTTCATAACCGTGATGCTTCCAAAGTTGACATAAACCACAGAGCTGGGTTCTTTAGTGTCAAGCCACTCAAGGCACTCTAGTTCCTCATTCCATAGGTTTGATCCGATCGATTTCAACTCGTTATCTGCCGGAATCTGACCGATTTGTAGATTTAGAGGTCCGATGGAGTAAACAGGCGGAAGCAGAGTTGAAAGTGCATCTAAAACTTCACGTTCAAAGTCATGGAATGTGTTCAAAATAATAGCTGAAGCCTTTTTTGCTCGTTCTGTCTCGACCAGAAAAAAATCCAGCATTTGGTCATCGGGGTCTGTAGTTCTTATGAAGCTTGGAATGTCCTTCAATCGGATATCTTTCATGCCTGGTATGCAATCTATAATGGTATCTAAATACCCGTTTGTCAAATAGTTGGGATCTGCAAATCCAATGACGAAAGTGTGTTAACATTTATAATTCGAGGGTATTAATGAAAAGCGCTCCTATAAACTTGTTTTAGTTATGCTACATTTATTACATTTTTTATACCACATTTTACCAACTATTTAATAAAGGTAGAGCCCACAACAAACATGAGTTACAATCCTAAAAAGCGATCTAGGTGGCCGTTTAGGCACTAGGCATCGGTGCTCTGTCGCGATTAACACCAATCGTTTATTAAATCGGTAAGTTTACTAGGTGGCGTAAGGCGGCCGCCTGAGTGGGCTAGATGGACGTGGGCGGTTTGGGCGGACGCCGGGCGGGCTAGGAAAAAAATCTATCTCAAGACCCATCCCCCAGACTCGCCGTCTCCCTCTCGATCTCCAAACAAAATCGAGCTAAACCGAAGAAGATTTTGAATGAATACGTCGGCCCCAATTTCCCAAGTAAAAGAGAGAGAGAGAGAGAGAGAGAGAGAGAGGTGTAGAAGACGGATCTTGTTTTTTTTTTTTTTTTTTTTTTCATGCTCAGCAAATTAGGATTTTGTTTTGAGTAATGCTAGGAGACTAATTTTTGTAGACTAAATTTGCAAACTAAATAACGTGTCACTAATAGGAAATGAGCATGTTTATCAACGTTTAAGTTATAATCCAATTATCAACTTCCATGTCATTTAGTTTACAAAATTTAGTCTATAAATTTAGTTTCCCTAGCATTACTCTTTTGGTTTATTCGACAAAGGCACTTACCTTTCTATCCTGATTCCTGACCAAAAAAAAGTTTTTTTGTTTTTTTTAAATTTATTAATTTTATTTAACATTCTTCAAATTTGAAAGACTCATTTAATGTACCTAAATGTTAGTACCGAAATATATTATTTTGAAGTAATATATTTAAATGTTAGTACTGAAATGTATTATATTAAATTAATGTACCTAAATATTTGTACGGAAATGTATGCTCCAAAATGTTAGTACCAAAATGTATGTTCCGGAATGTATTATATTGAATGTACCTAGATGTTTGTATCGAAATGTATGTACCGAAATGTGTGTACCTATATGTATGCATCAAAATGTATTATAATGAATTTAATGTACCTAAATGAAGAAGACAAAGTACATCAAAATTTATTGTATAACAAAAATTAGTTTATCTAAATGTTTACAGCAAAATATATTACGATAAATAAAATGAAAATAAAAATTATAAGGCTTATTATATTAACACCCCACAAATTGTTGAATAAAATGCACATACTTAATACACCCCACATTTTCTTTTTCAACGAAAAATTATCATAATACACCCCACTTACTTCCCCATAATACCCCCACACCTCACATTCTCAATATACACCTTATATTTTTTACATGCACCCCATATTTTTTATCCACCCCGCATTTCTCAAATCTTATAAAGCTTTTAATTTGGACAAAAAAATGCCGGCTGGAATTTTGACAAAAGATGCCGCCTGGGATTTAAAGCATATGTGGGTTGTTTTCAATTCCACCATTAAAACCCATGTCGTCTGCTTTTAATATTTGGTGGTAATTTTAGGTGTTTAATTCTTCATGTAATCCCTGTGATCCCTAAAAGATGAATATGAACATAGAAGCTTGAATAACGCAGCAAAAGCAAGATTAAATAATTAAAGATGTAGACAAAATTACTAAAACAATAAGAATATGAAGTCTTACCTCATGTGAAGTCGAAACATCGATTTCGTGTTTCATTCGTCAAAAATAATTTTTCTCAATCAACATGTTTATAGTTTCATTGGTTAGGGTTTTGTTCAACAATGGAGGGTCGGAGGGATTTTAATAGTTGAAGAAGACAAATAATACGTTAAAAGTGATTTGGGTGTATTTAGAATTTTTTTTTAAACCTAATAAGTTCAAAATTGCCATTGTATAGTAGCGTAAATAAATCATTTAATATTAAATTTTAATGTGGGGTGCATTGAACATTTTGTGGGGTGTTAATATAAAAAGCCAAATTATAATAAAATTAAATTAATACATTAAAATTAGGATGAAAAGAGAAATAATTAAAAACTCAAAATGTAATTAATAGATGAGGTTATTAATGTATCAAGAGACTAAAATTATATTTTGATCTTACTCATAGTTTTAGTCTAAAACTTATCTTTGCCAAAGATTAGAATGAAATTTTCTATTGACCAAAATATACCTTTAAGAGGAGTGAGACCCTTTTCGATGAGAAGGTAAAACTGCATGTAGGCCAAGAAGCCACAAGTGCTTGTTGTCCAGAAAAGCACTTCGGGAATCCCTAATTCCTGAGCTGCATCTAGAGTGAAACTCATGACACCATCGGAAACTACGCAACTCACAGGAGGCGAATCGGCCGAAGAGTTCACCTTGGACAAAAGCTCTCTAAAGTGAGGCAAGCATTTTTTCCTAGTGGAATGACACAAAGATGGTATGTCTTGGGTAACATTAGCATCAGTTGAAGGGAGTCCATCGGGGATGGTCTCGAACTGGAAGGAGGGAAGGCCATCGAGGGAGTTGGGACCTCGGGATTTAAGGAGGCGTTTGTGGTTGAACTCTGTGTAAACAAAGGTTATGTGAAAGCCTTTGAAGTGGAGGAGTTTGGCTACGTTGAGCATGGGGTTTATGTGACCTTGAGCTGGGAATGGTACGCAAACTGCATGCGGCTTTTCTGCCAAACTAGGCGAACTCATTTTTTTAAAACCAAAGCACAAAAGCAAATGGAAATGAAGAAATGGTGTGGTGGTGGTGGGAAGAGAAGGGTTTAGGATATTTTTATACAATAAAATGTCGGTGTATAAATTACCTGACTAATTTGTCATGGACGTTATGATTGCAGTCCTTGTTCAATCCGATTGCTAGGATGAAACTTTATTATTCAAATATTTCCATCGTAGTTCAATATGGAGCAAAAAATAATTTTAAAAAGGAAATTTTTATTATCTAACCTCTTTTTACATCCAATTTACTCTTTACACCCACATTATTTTTTTATTAAACTATCAATATCTCTTTAAACCCAAATTTACTACCTAAACTATTCTCACAAACTCAATTCAATATGTAAATTTATCTTAACACCCATTTGAAAAATAAAAACCCAAAATCAAAACATTCTCTCCTTCCAACAATTGCTTTCGATGGAGTCTCTATCACCCTCTATAGCGTTGCTCTCGATAAATCTTAGGTTGCTTTGCCTGACCATATCAAACAAGCCTTCCCCTCTAAACTACCCTTTTGCATTTATTGTGGCTTCTCCAACTTACTCGCTAGTGTGTGCATATATTTCAGTTAAGGGTTCACTGTGTTTGTACATAAAGGCCTCATTGAGTTTGAGTTTTATCTAGATGTTGTAACGTTCTTGGTAGGCTACAGAAACAACACTAATGAACTTAAAGATTTTTTAATATCTTTTCGATTTATTAGTCTGCATAGATTTTATATGAGTTATAAGTAGACCACGTTCAGATTCAGAAGATTGATGTATGTACAACATTAATTTGCATAATTCTTACTGGTGAAGAAAATTACGGTTTAAGAGAAACTTGAAAGATTAGCGAGAGACGAAGAAACACTATTGTGATGTCAAAGAAAGAAGTATTAAAAATGATGAAACAAGTACACAAACATAAATTGAAGAACCACATTTTCTTATAACATTATTAGTTTATGAACACTACATTAAGTTCAACAAAAAAAACTTTGATATCATGTAATTTCTAACTAGGAATTGTCCACACAAAATTTTAACCTCGTCAGTTAATTAAAAGCATGTGATTATACTGTACTTGGTTTAAAATCATTACTGAGGGTCTAATCTCAAAACTCATCCAGGGAACAGAGTGTTAATTAACTTAAAGAGGTATTAGCCAATTTATTGAGTTTTTGTCGCAATAGAATGTAACAGAAAAATTACGTGATGATTAGGGTTTGATTATTGGATGTGAGTTTATTAATAAATATAATTTTTATTAATAATATCATCATATACTTGATGGTAATTATGCAATGGGTTAATAAAGACATTTCACATTTAAATTTTAAGTTGGGTTTAGAAAGAGGTTATATGGGTTCAAATAAAATTTCCCTTTCAAAAATCTAGAAGATATCGCGTGGACTTTTTTTGAAGAAGTCAAGATTTCCCTCATTAAATAAACAGGGCACACAAATGTTCCCACGACCAGTTCAACATCCCTGGAAGCTTGAACATCTACATACGACGTCACCAAGCTTCCCTGCTCGTGGCATGGAAAAGTCAAAGGTATTAAAGATAAGATTAATCATCAAATCCTACCTTTAATACATTTCTGATTTAAGATCAACTAAAAGAAGTAAGGAATCCTCATCAAAATCAGTCATGGATACTTACCCCATTATCCCAAGATATTATCTTCTAGTTGATATCTTGGGAGTATTCTTACCTCATCCCTCCTACGGATGACTCCCCTTGGCCAATAGGAAGCCGCCACGTGTATGGCACACCTCTACCATGGTTGACCACCTCCTTATAAATACCTCATATTTGCCATTTATTGGTAAGCTTGTGCTCCGTATACAGGCCCTAAGCACTAACTTTTTTCGGAGATACTGACTTCGCATCAGAGATCCATTGGTCAAACACCTTTACCATGTGGGCACGTAAGGCTTTGTGTCACATCCTGGCCCGGGCGGATCACTTCCCGGGCCGGGATGTGACAAAATGGTATCAGAGCCAATCCCTGGCCGGAAGTGTGCCGACGAAGACGTCGGGCCCTTAAAGGGGGTGGATTGTGACATCCCACATCGCCCAGGGGAGTGATCCTTAAATGTATATTCCCATCCCTACCTAGCACGAGGCCTTTTGGGAGCTCACTGGCTTCGAGTTCCGTAGGAACTCCGAAGTTAAGCAAGAAGGGGGCCAGAGCACTCCTAGGATGGGTGACCCACTGGGAAGTTGCTCGTGAGTTCCCAGAAACAAAACCGTGAGGGCGTGGTCAGGGCCCAAAGCGGACAATATCGTGCTACGGTGGTGGAGCGGGCACGGGAAGTGATCCGCCTAGGGCCGGGATGTGACACTTTGCCCTTGATCAAAGTTGTTTATTGTTTTGTAGGTACAAACTCGTCAAGACCAAAGACGGCGGAATTTGCTACCACATCCAACATTTAAATGTTTGGATCATTTAGGTGATTTAACTCCCACATTTAATGATTTCATAGCCCACAAATTAAGAAATTTATACAAGTTCAAATTGAATTTTTGAAATCTAATAATTACTGAAATATCACTAATTGAGTAATATTGTAAGGGAAATTTTATTTGAACCTATATAACCTCTTTTTACACCCAACTTACCATCTACACCCATATTATTTTTAATTAAACTATCAATATCTCTTTAAACCCAAATTTACTACTTAAATTACCCTTGGAAACCCAATTATTCAATATATAGATCTATCTTTACACCCATTCAAAAAAAAAACTCAAAATTAATGTTCTACAACTTATTTAAGGCGTACATAAAGCAATATCTCTCACATATCTGTCTCGTGCTTAATAGAGTTCAAAGCTTTTGCACTCATAAGGATTGCGGCCCCTCTGTGACTTTTCTAATTTCTTAACACAACTTAACATTGTTAAGTCTTCTGTTATCTTCTACTTACAAAAAACAATCTTAATTGCAAGGGGAGTAACTTAATAACTTAATCAAACTCATCGTATCTTATTGCAAAAACAATTTTAATTGCAGAAAGAGTACACTGCAATTACCTCATAGCCACACCCAGAAATCACCACCTGCAAAAGAAACCCAAATAAGAATTAAAACCCAATAATCAAAGTGAACCTAAGACACATTGTTTATACAAAATTAGTTCTAACCTTAATCCCAAATTTGTTGAATCGATAATTAACCTCAAAATCAAATGCTTGAATCAAAAGGAAACATGAATTTCCTCATGTTATTCGGTCTTTCCCACCAAAATCCAATCTATGACATATTTATCACTCTGATATACAAAGTCAAGGGCCTATTGGATGCTAGATATGATGTCGTACTCGTCACTCTGATATACAATTGAGTCGAGTTTAAATAATTGTGTTGCTAATATTCGATCCTTGCTCTTGCATTTGTCAAGTTCAAGCTTAATTTTTAATTAGAGCTAGGTATAAATTGCCCAACTCCTTCGTAGAGGATTTTGTTGAGATTTTATCGATTCATCCTTTAGTTGGAGGATTCAAAACTTTAAAATCACCACCATCGGTCAAAAACAGTTTGTTTTACCGTATGAGAGTGTCTTAGTATTTTAGCTAGAATGGACGTAGGATAAAGATTGTGTGATGGTAGAGTTTGATGTGATGATAGGGTTTGATTATTAAGTGTGGGTTTATTGATAAATTTTAATTTTATTGTTAGTTTTATCTTGTACTTGATGGTAATTATGCAATAGGGTAAAAAATATAATTCACATTTAAAGTTTAAGTTTGGTGTAGAGAGAGGTTATGTGGGTTCAAATAAAATTTCCCATATTGTAACCATCACAGGGTGGCCCATTGGTTGGGATGAATTCTACGTCCGTATTTCACATGACACATCTTGGGTTCAATTTCTGCCGTTGGTGAATCATACGATGGTGGCCAGATGAAGGTTGAAATGCCTTTGTGAGTCTTCTCGGATCCCAGAAGGGTGGACTATTGTGGCGAAGCCACCATTTGGTCCCCTTTAAAAAAAAAGAAAAAAAAAGAATAAGAGGGTAATATTGTTCTTCACATAGTTCTAGCAAAAAAAAAAAAAAAGAATGTACCCACATAATTGTTAATATGTTTTAAGAAATAACTATATATTGATATATTTTAAAACTATTACTATGGATACATCATAAAAAAAAATATGGGACAAATTAAATTACAAATTATAGGTACAAATCAATTTTGAAATTATGAGTACAACTCAAAGTTTAAAAGAAATATGGGCATAAAAAAGAATTATAATCATATGGTACGAATTATAACTAAAAGAAGGAAGTTTAAGTTAATCACTGAAACTGCTTAAAGACGCTGTAACATTCCTTGGAACCTAAGGCCATCTCCAACCGAGGGCTGGCCAGAGGGCTCGTTTGAGCCCTCTAGCCCTCCAAGATTCCCCAAGATATTAATATTTTAATGAACAGTACAGGGTCATATTTGCCTCCGTCTCCAACCGAGGGCCAGAGGGCCAAAGGGCTCGTTTTAGCCCTGTCACAAAAAACCGTCTCTAGCCGAGGGCCAAAGGGACATAGGACCAAACATAATTTATTATTTAAATTTAAAAACTACAACAACTTAAATTTAAAAACAACAACTTATATTTAAACACTACAAATTAAATTCAAAAACAACATTAACTTAAATTTAAAAATTACAACGACTTAAATTTAATATCCATAATCAATATCATCTTCATCATCCGCCATTGTAGGAGTATAGTCAGAGGTAAACAATTGCCGCCGAGCCATAATTTCTTTTTTTTTCCTATCAAAATAGGCCTTACTCATTGGAGTGTAATCCGAAGTGTTCCTTTCCATATTCTTATCATCCATCTCTTCTTGTATTTGTTTGGCTCGCTCTTCATGTCTACACTTCCTTTCTTCCGCCTCACGGGCATTTTGCTCCGCCAGTAATCGAAATGAGGCCGCCACTTCATGTTGAGCGGCGTAATCAGCATTTGCCTTGCCCTTTTCCCTCAACCTTCGGGCCTTGTTTCGTCCCATAGCCCTAGGTAAAGAAATTTCGGACGGAGTCGGATTTTCTACCCTTGTTTGTTGAATGGTAAGAGATCCATCTTCATTCATATCTACAGATGGGGATGCAGCTTCCAAAGGATCCACTCTATGTTGAGGTGGATCTTCAAATAACACCCACCCTTTACAAATTTCCCAACAACCGTGAAACTGAAAGGGTTTTGAGCTGCCCTCCATATACAATTCCTCCGCTTGGCGTACCTAGAAAATATAATTAAAAAAATTTTAGGAAATTAATTCACGAAATTAATGTAATATAATTAAACATTTAAACATTTAAAATAAACTGTAAAAACACTAACTTCGTCATAGTAATTGGCGCCGCTTTCATGTCTACGTGCTGCTACTAATAGTGCTTGATGCCATTTATTCAAACTTGGATGAAGATGTTTCTTCCATCTTGAAGAACAACTTTCGTGGTTTCGGGTATTCGGTGGAATGGTGCCTTCGTAGAACTCTAAGTATTTTTTGGACACACGAGTCCAAACACCTTCACTTGTTTGAGAAATCCCCCTCACACTATCTTCTGAGATCCATCTATAAGCCTTGCAAAGAGCTTCATCTTCTTTTCGGGTCCAAGCCCTACCTTTCATTGCAGATGAGGCCATTTTTTTTTAAAAAAAATGAAGGAAATATTGAAGGAAATATTGCAAATGTTATAGAAGAAAATATTATAGATGAAGGAAATATTGGAAAATTTATTGAAGGAAATATTGAAAAATTGAAACAAATATTATAGATGAAGGAAATATTAGAAAATATATTGAAGGAAATATTGAAGGAAATATTGAGAAATATATTGAAGGAAATATTGAAAAATATTGAAGAAGGAAATATTGCAAATGAAGTGAAGAATTGAAAGAACTTCACTATATTTATAGAAGAAAAAAATGTTTAAAATAAATTAAAAAAAAAAAAAAAAAAAAACAACCAACGGCTAGCTGACTCAGCTAGCCGTTATATTAAAAAACATTTCAAACTATTAGTGTCGGTTATAACCGACACTAATAGCAGAACTATTAAAAAAAAAGGGTCTTTAATGCTGTCGGTTTTAACCGACAGCAATAGGAAATCATTAAAAAAAAAATAGCCAGCCCTCTCCGATCCCGTGGAGCCCTCCCAGATTCCAGAGCCCTCTGGCCTAGCCCTCGGTTGGAGACGGTTTTAGGGCTATTTTCGGCCCTCTGGCCCTCTGGACCCTTCGGTTGGAGATGGCCTAAGGTCAATTTTGGAGAATATCAAATGGTTCGTTTCTGCCTTCTTAGAGGTCAGATGGGCTCATGTTTTTCGAGAAACAAACTTTGTGACAGATGCGCTTGCAATGATGGGGCATCAAGTTGGGAATCTGTATATTTGAGATACTGGTATACCTAATAATGCTTTTTTATTTGATTGTATGAGAGAGATTGTACTAAAGGCTTTTCTATCTAATTAAATTTCCTTTCCCAACCAAAAAACAAAAAAAAGAATATTTGTACAAATTTACAATATGGGTACAAATTATACAAATTAAATTAAAAATTGTAGGTACATATCAAAATATAAATTATGGGTATACATTAAAGTTTTTTAAGAATAGGGGCACAAAATAAAAAAATATGGGACTTGGATTTTCTGCCCTCCCATTTCAGTGCCCTCCCCGTGCCCTCCTGTTTTGTGTGGTCACGGTTAAGCCACGTCAACATTTTATATTATTTTTTTATAAAAATAATAAAACAAAAAGAAATAGTAATATAAAATGTTGATGTGGCTTAACCGTGACCACAGAAACAGGAGGGCACGAGGAGGGCATCGAAATGGGAGGGCAGACAAGTCCAAAAATATGGGGTACCAATTAAAAAAAAAATATGTGAAAACTACCACAAGAATATATTTAGAATTTATTAAATAAGTTTTTTAATTGATTTAAAAGTCAATAAATCGCGGTTGATCACAAAATGTATTGGCATAATGAAAGTCAGAGTTGAAATCGTGAGTCGCTTCCATATTGGTCCATGCAATTTGCAATTTTTAATGTTTTTTTGAACCGATTTGGAGCACATGCGTAGTTGCATGTGTTTTCGATGATAAATTTCATCCCCAATCGGTGTCTGCATGTGTTTTCGATGATGAACCAAATCCAATGATTGGACACACCACTGACAGCTCTGTTAGCCGCCCAAATTCCCCTGGCTAGTTATCATGAGAGAGAGTTTTCTGCATCCAAAAACTCTGTAGTCTCTTTGTGCTTTTGATTTTATTGAGCATGTCTTGGAACTCGGGACTTGAAGCTTTATTTGATTAGATGTGACTGTTGACATGCTTAATAAAATCAGAGGCACAGAGAGGCCACATGAATTTTTTGGTGCAGAAGATTTGGACTCAGTTATCATCGATGGCTATGCGGCGACTTTGGTGAATGAATTATTAGTTCATTTAATACTCAACATTCAATTTTTTTAAATTTTTAATTATAAATGTATTAAATTCAACAATTTAAGTCAAGTATAATGAAATTTTACGATGAAAAAATATTTAACGATTTAAAATTTAATTTAATAACTAAAATAATTAAAAAAAATTGTACATTTCTCTCTTTCTTTTTCTTTCTTTTTCATTTCTCTCAAACTTCTTTCTTTTCAATATATACATATATATTTAAACTTTTATATTTACACACGCATAGTTATTAAATAATTAGTCACAATACCAAATCCTGACAAAAAAGAAAAAATATCACAAAAGCAGATGTACGATTAATACGTAAACCTACTTGTAGTTGGACACATGCACAGTGGTTTGTGATATGATGTTTAGACTTGGCAGTTTTTGACACGACACGGTGACACGATACGAAAACGACACGAAAATAACGGGTTTCGGGTTAACACGATAACTTATCGGGTCACTATCGGGTGACCCGTTAAGAACCCGTTAATAACGGGTTCTTAACAGGTATACACGCGGGTAACACGTGGGTAACCCGTTTCGACCCGTTAAGAAAAAAAATATTTTAATAATTTTAAAGTTTAATTACTAAAAGATTTATTATAAAATACAATAGTCATATTAATATATACAATATATTCTATATTAAATATATAGTTTTGTATTATCGTTCTATATAAATTATAAAAAAAATTAAAATAAAGTTTTAGTCATTATTTATTTTTATTATGAGAGTTCCTTATTATCATTACTAAGATAAATTTTACATAACATATTCTTGTCCAAAATTAAAATATACTAGTATAGTATTTGTATATGCAAGAACTAAGAAGACATACATACAAGTATGAAAAATGTGAAAGAATATATAAACACTTGTGATTTATCATTATTCCTCTACGAATAGATAATTGTTACACTAATATTATCGTTTAGATTTTGAAAATCCTTCAAACCCTCATGAATAATGTTTTTTATTTGAGGGCAAAATTAATAAAATTAATAATAATTATTGTAGAAGTGTAAAAAATGTAAAAATATATATATACAATCACTCATATATAAAAAAATGTAAATGCTTTAAATTAAAGATCAAATTTATTCATTACATTCTTATAGGGTCGAAGAGTCTATATGTACAAAATCATCAAAATCGACGCTAAAATAACCGTTAAATTGTAATTTTTCGTTTATAACCGTCGAAAACTTTTATTCCGTTACGTAATCTCTGAATGTTTGTTTTTTTACGATTTTTTAAGTTTGTAATCTCGGAATGTGTACAAATAAGTTTGATGATTGGATCATTGAAAAAAGTTTCGTAGAATGCATATTGCGTCAAAACGGTATATTAAACAAACACTTAGAGTTAATATTATACTTCTATTAAGTATAAAATAAGTTTTTGTGGTATCCACTAGTGTAAATACTTTAAATTAAAGATCAAATTTATTCATTACATTCTTATAGGGTCGAGGAGTGTATCTGTAAAAAATCATCAAAATCGGAGCTAAAATAACCGTTAAATTGTGATTTTTCGTTTATAATCGTCGAAAACTTTTGTTCCATTACGTAATCTCTAAATGTTTGTTTTTTATGATTTTTTACGTATGCGATCTTGGAATGTGTACAAATAAGTTTGACGGTTGGATCGTTGAAAAAAGTTTTGTAGAATGCATATTGCGTCAAAACAGTAGATTAAACAAACATTTAGAGTTAATATTATACTTCTATTAAGTATAAAATAAGTTTTTGTGGTATCCACTAGTGTAAATACTTTAAATTAAAGATCAAATTTATTCATTACATTCTTATAGGTCGAGGAGTCTATCTGTAAAAAATCATCAAAATCGGAGATAAAATAACCGTTAAATTGTGATTTTTCGTTTATATCCGTCAAAAACTTTTGTTCCATTACGTAATCTATGAATATTTTTTTTTACGATTTTTTACGTATGCGATCTCGGAATGTGTACAAATAAGTTTGACGGTTGGATCGTTGAAAAAGGTTTCGTAGAATGCATATTGCGTCAAAACGGTAGATTAAACAAACACTTAGAGTTAATATTATACTTCTATTAAGTATAAAATAAGTTTTTGTAGTATCCACTAGTGTAAATACTTTAAATTAAAGATCAAATTTATTTATTACATTCTTATAGGGTCGAGGACTGTAAAAAATCATCAAAATCGGAGATAAAATAACCGCTAAATTGTGATTTTTCGTTTATAACCGTCGAAAAGTTTTGTTCCATTACGTAATCTCTAAATGTTTGTTTTTTATGATTTTTTACGTATGCGATCTTAGAATGTGTACAAATAAGTTTGATGGTTGGATCGTTGAAATTTTTTTTGTAGAATGCATATTGCGTCAAAACAGTAGATTAAACAAACGCTTAGAGTTAATATTATACTTCTATTAAGTATAAAATAAGTTTTTATGGTATCCACTAGTGTAAATACTTTAAATTAAAGATCAAATTTATTCATTACATTCTTATAGGGTCGAGAAGTGTATCTGTAAAAAATCATCAAAATCGGAGATAAAATAACCGTTAAATTGTGATTTTTCGTTTATAACTGTCGAAAACTTTTGTTCCATTACGTAATCTCTGAATGTTTGTTTTTTTACGATTTTTTACGTATACGATCTCGGAATGTGTACAAATAAGTTTGACGGTTGGATAGTTGAAAAAAGTTTCGTAGAATGCATATTGCGTCAAAATGGTAGATTAAACAAACACTTAGAGTTAATATTATACTTCTATTAAGTATAAAATAAGTTTTTGTGGTATCCACTAGTGTAAATACTTTAAATTAAAGATCAAATTTATTCATTACATTCTTATAGGGTCGAGGAGTGTATTTGTAAAAAATCATCAAAATCGGAGCTAAAATAACCGTTAAATTGTGATTTTTCATTTATAACCGTCGAAAACTTTTGTTCTGTTACGTAATCTCTGAATGTTTGTTTTTTATGATTTTTTACATATGTGATCTCGGAATGTGTACAAATAAGTTTGACGGTTGGATCGTTGAAATTTTTTTTGTAGAATGCATATTGCGTCAAAACAGTAAATTAAACAAATACTTAGAGTTAATATTATACTTCTATTAAGTATAAAATAAGTTTTTGTGGTATCCACTAGTGTAAATACTTTAAATTAAAGATCAAATTTATTCATTACATTCTTATAGGTCGAGGAGTCTATCTGTAAAAAAGTATCAAAATCGGAGATAAAATAACCGTTAAATTGTGATTTTTCGTTTATAACCGTCGAAAACTTTTGTTCCATTACGTAATCTCTGAATGTTTTTTTTTTACAATTTTTTACGTATGCGATCTCGGAATGTGTACAAATAAGTTTGATGGTTGGATCGTCGAAAAAAATTTCGTAGAATGCATATTGTGTCAAAACGGTAGATTAAACAAACACTTAGAGTTAATATTATACTTCTATTAAGTATAAAATAAGTTTTTGTGGTATCCACTATTGTAAATACTTTAAATTAAAGATCAAATTTATTCATTACATTCTTATAGGGTCGAGGAGTGTATATGTAAAAATTCATCAAAATCGGAGCTAAAATAACCGTTAAATTGTGATTTTTCGTTTATAACCGTCGAAAACCTTTGTTCCGTTACGTAATCTCTGAATGTTTGTTTTTTACGATTTTTTACGTATGAAATCTTGGAATGTGTACAAATAAGTTTGACGGTTGGATCGTTGAAAAAAGTTTTTGGACCGCCAGCAATAGATAATTTTGTAGTAGTGAAACCTTAAATTTATTTAACCGTCGATTGTCATTTACGCTTTATTCTTCTTACTGAATTTCATTTTTAAAATTTTATTTTTTGAAAACATGATCATCTGGCGGATGTAAGAAGATGATATCACGTTTCGATATTTACGGTTAACTGAAATATGAGTCAATGTCATATAATTTGTAGAAACTTTATAAACATCAAGCAATATTTTCACTAACCGTAAAACTCTAAATATAATATCAACGATCCAAACCGTTCATCTACCTGCACCCTCTAATAGATCATGTTTTCAAAAAAGAAAATCTAAAAAAACGAAATTTGATGAGAACAATGAAGTATAAATGTAAACAACAATCAACGGTTAAATTTTGATCTATGAATTATATGATTATAGTGGCGAATTTCGAAGTTAAGCTCTTCATGAAAGTTATAAAGCTTGTCATTACGAGTGTTTATATATATTTTTCTATATTTTTTTACACTTCTACATTAATTAAAAAACTATTAAAGACTTTAGGTAAGCGAAAATATACTTAAAACAAAATTGTGTTTTTATGTTTTGGATGTGATAATATGGAATGTATATACTTATTTAGTATTATGTTTTTCATTTGATTATTTATTGGTTTAAAATATATTTTCCTTAACGGGTAACGGGTCGGGTCATATTACCTGTTAATATTATCGGGTCGATTTCGGGTCAGGTCATTTTACCCGTTTATTTTAATGGGTGTTACACGACACGATCCGTTAAGATATCAGGTATGACATGAAAACGATACGAACACGGAAAACACGACACGAATGCCAAGTCTAATGATGTTGGTCGGTATGGCCTTATCCTTTTTTTGAGAACTCTGGTCATTATTGTCTTATCTTTAGACTTTAATTCTCCCTTATAAGTTGCAATGAACTTTTATTAATCATGACATACTCATCCAATTATTAGTGGAACCATTGTATACCAATTTCGTGATTCAATTAAATAACATTAAATTTTTTAATTTAATATTTTAATTTCTCTTTCAACTTTTGGATACAAAACACGCTTCATATTTTCGAAACAACTCTCTTTTCTAGCAAAGATACGAAATGACTCTCTTTTCACAGTGGATTCAAGGGAATATATGTGGAATAATCCAACCAAAATGTGGACCATATAAATACTTATGGTTTTGGTTGATGAATCGATAAACTGGTCACATGTTTGTCCACACACGTTGTTGCTAAACCTCCTAGCCGATTTTAAAGGTTCACCACCCTACTTATCCCATAAAGTCTGGGAGACTGGATAATGCCAGAAAGTTTGTATCGACAGTTTTCGATTAAGTATTGCATGTCTTTTGGATTTATAATTGAACATCGAATTCCCATGTTCACCCCAAATAGCCTCGCCTAGTGATCATAAAGCGCAATTTAAATGATCGCCCAGACTTTGGTGAATGTACCAAATTTTTGGTTTTTGCCTAGGGCTATGCAATCTTGTACGCAATTATGTTGGTCCGCCTTGAGGCCCATTGCCACCCAACCATTTCGACGTTACAGTTGGTTACTGGGCACGAACCTGAATTTTTTGTATATACGCATTTAGGTGTGCATTCCATGTGCCAAGTTGTGCTATCCCAATGTACCAACATGGGTTCTCAAAGAAGGATGTAAATCTTTGTCGATCATGATTCTCCTTCACACTAGCTCTCTTAGAGCCCTTGTAAGTGATTTTTTACCATTCATTTGCGGAGTCACTTCAATGAGATAGTCTTTCCGCCGTTAGGTGGAGATAAGAACATCAACGTTCCTGTAGAACGTCGCGAAGTTGCGTGGACGTTGCCCACTATGTCTCATCTCAATCTCCGTACCGCACAAGTGTGGTAAGCAAGTGCGATGTATTCTAGCTTTCAGAATGTTGGTCCAAACGCATTCCTCTGATCTAACTAAAGTGACGAGATCATATACCATTTGCAAACATGCTTGTAAGGATAGACGTACTTAGCAGACGTTGAGTCAACATCCCCGAAGGGTGTGTCACCCTTATTGGACAATTTGGATGCCCTTGTTGGAAGGTTCAGTACACTGGCGGATAACCAATCAATCTGTCTTGGCCAGGAGCACGACAGATCTCTCGGTTTGTAGGATTTACTTCCCTATAAGAGGAAGACACGGCACAACAATGAATCCATACTTGATCGTTATCTCAAATCATTTTCATCTCATGAGATTAATCCGGATTACTCCTAAGACTTGAAGTTCTTGGTCCAGTATTCTAGTCTGGATGAGAAAATGGAATTGAAATGAGATTACCATCGATGATGTTTTCACTTATATGGTAGCTACTGACATAAATGAAAAGCAACGATATCGAACCGTGTTCCATTGATTAAGTGACAAAGTATAACTGATTGGACAACCGAAATTACAAACTAGGTCAAATTCCTTACCAAAGTATGTTTTGGACTTATCGTTCCGACACTGCCCAAGGTAACCCTGTTGTGTTACATATGGGAAAGGAAACATAATGGGATGAATGAAACAGTGCGATATGATGCATGCCTTACGACGCAAGGTTTCTCTTAAACGTCTTGTGATTGATATCAGCATTATGAAATGTGGTTAGTGTTTCTCCATGGCGATATAAATACGGAGATTTACATGTAAGTTCCCGAAGAATTACATGGACTGGTTCAAATAGTTCCAAACCACGGAACACCCTCTCAACTCGTTTGAGGCGTTCACTTACGGATTGAAGCAATCTGATGGATGTGGTATACTCGTCTAAGTGATTATTTGCTCAGTCAGGGATATAAATGAATGCCCCTGCATGCTAAACTATGAAGTTTTATTCCGAATTGCTAGAGTTACAATTTATGTTAATGACATGCATCTCACTAAAACTCTAGAAGAGCTTGAGAAAACTGCCTTGCACCTAAAGGTGGAATTTGAGATGAAGGATCTTGGGAAAACTCGTTTATGCCTTGACCTGAAGTTGAAGCATTGTTCTGACGATAGTTTGGTCTACCGGTCGAACTACACCCCGAAGGTGTTACTTTTGAGTATACCTGTGATCGTCCATACGTTATATGCAAATGAGACCATTGAAGAGGTTATAGAATCCGAAATTCCATATCTAATTTCCATTTTGTGCTTTGTTGTACTTAACTCATTACATTAGACAGGATATCTCATTCGCTGTTGATTTATTGGTAAAGATGCAGCACCGCGTTTACACGCAAGCACTGAATTAGTATTAAAGACGTACCCTGAAGGTACTACGAATTTGGGCAAATCCCAATACATCTCGAACGGATTCGACCCCCTGATCCTCCGAATGATGCTTACCTTATTTGTTATGCTGACACTGGTTACTTATCAAACTCGCACAAGGCAAAATCCCCGAATGGTTATGTCTTTACTGATAAGGGATATCGTAATATCTTAGAAGTCCACGATATGACCTTAGTTGCGAAATCTTCGAATCGTTCCAAGACTCACCTCACTTCACTATGCCACACGTGAGACATGGTTAGGAGTTCTTATTGAGCATATTCGAAGTACTTGTTGTTTTCATCCATTGTTGAGTCCCAACGATGACCTATGAAGACTATGCCACATGTATCAACCCGACCAAGACATGATACATCAACAAAGTCAACACCAAGACATATTGCGTCTACATCACATCAGAAAAGCATCAGGAGATTGAAGTCATGCAAGCCGATCCCAGGCAACCTTGCCGACCTCTACACGATGTCACTGCCAAAGTCAACCTTCCAGAAGCTTGTCCGATGAATTGGTATGCCTAACTATTCATATACAATGCTTGTAGTTCTCATTTGGAAGTTTTGTCAAACTTAAGGGGAGTATCCAAAAGTATACTCACTTGATCTTAATGTACTCTTTTTCCCTACGATTAGGAGTATTTTCCCACTGGGTTTTTGCTACCTAACTAGGTTTTAATGAGGCACCCATCCTGGGCTAATCATACATTTGTGAGCTCTTCTACTTGCATCCATAAGATCTATAGTTTTGATTTAATGCAACTTCTCACTTTTCTCCTTAGTCTATGGGTTTTTCTCCCACCTTGGGTTTCACCATAGCAAGGTTTTGTGAGTTTTACATTTTTATGCATTCTTCCGTTAGTTTGAGACTCGCGTTCGCTCATTGTGCCGACGACTTCATCAACTATACTTACTTCATCGCTGAAGACCTGATGCGCCATTTATTTGAGTATTTACATACTCAAAGGGGAGTGTTGCAGTCCTATTAGATTAGGAATGTGATTGTGTAAATCCTAGTGTATCTAGGGATATATGTGAATATTCCCTTTAGGCCTCAATAATTGTTCAATAAATTATGCCTACAACAATTATCAAGTTATCCATATACATACCAATTTTTTAAGTCATATTGTTATAGAAACTAAAACTTTTATTTTTTTTATATTTCATTTGGAAGTGAAACGGTCTGTTCTATATCAAAAGCACTTGTTTACAGTGTAAAAGCATCTATTTGGTTGCTTGCCAAATATCAAACCGCTTCTTTATAAAAGTATTATCAGTTAAAAGCTTTTTCTAGTGCTTGAAGTGATTTCCTTGTTTTCTCAAATTTGCGATTCCCTTGTTTTTAAAAATTTATTTGGTTTAGGGATTGGATCATACCAAGTGACATGCATTGAATTCCATCAGAACATGAAGTTAAGCGTGTTTGAGAAAGTGTAATACTAAGACTCGTGACCTCTTAAGAAATCTTCATGTAGCATCCCCCTCATTTATAGTTTGAAGGATGATGGTGCTCCACTGAGCCATGTGGTGAATGATATTAGATATTGGCTGTGTTTATTTATGACTCACGTGTTTGTCATGCTCGTCACCAATATGACAACATAGAGACTAGCTAATTTGGCTTTAGAGCAAGTCCAGCATGGTTAAACGCCAAGGGGACCGGCTGCTCTAACAACCCAAATCGCCAGCCTAAGCAACTCCAACCCATTCGGGCTATTGGGTTGAGATGGAGCCCGAGGGAGAGCTTAGGGGAAAATCCAAGGCTCGAGCGCCTGAGGAGGGAGATAATGCAAGGCTGATGTAGGCATGACGTTAGCCACGTTATTAAAAAATTTGCATCAGGCGCGTGCAACACAAGCGCGTGTGGGGGCGCGTCACTAACAGGATTTGCGGGCGATGGGGTCCGCGCTGGATAGGTTTTTTGTAGTCGTTGCTGGATGCAACGTGACACCCTCTCGATCGTTGGATTTCAACGACTATTTTTTTTGGACTATTCGATTTCCAATAGTAAAAAAAAAATTTCAAAACTCCCCCAACAGCTAAATGATGTGGCACGATCTCAGCCCTTCGAATCCAGATGAACGGTCCAAGTTTTTTGGCTTTAAAATTAAAAAAGAAAAAAAGAAAAAAAAATCTGATATGTTACTGTTATGCCACGTGTCACAATATGGAGGGTTGGATTTCAAATTTTGTGTAATCCAATGGTACAAATTAATTAAGTTAATAAAAAATTTATTTATTTTTAAAAATTATTTTATTTTTCTATAAATACCTTATCATTATCTTCCACCTTACACCACACTTTCATATTTTCTCAAATACTTTCAACCACATTCCAATTTTTCTCTCAAAGTTTCTATATACTTTTGTTTCCAAAAAAAGGGCCAATGATGCTGGTAGGAATTGGATGCTTATTGAAGATGTTGCATTGTGTTCTAACTCAGTTGAAGTTACTCATGATCCGACTACGGGGTAATGAGATGCAGATGCGAGAAATGTGGAGTAATATTCATTTTCTTTTTCTTGAGAAAATTGGTGGCAAAAGAACGGAACAATCATTCTCTAGTCGTTGGAGAATACTTAGCTAATCGTTTACTCATTAGAGAAATGCCTTGGCACAATCTAATACTAATATTCGAAGTAAGGGAAATTACGCAGATCAGGTAACAATATATTATTTATTTGTTTGTACTATACCCAAATTTACATTAGCTACCTTGATTATAATTTTTTCTTCTCCCACATTTTGTAGACACTTCAAGCACAAGCTTGGTACAATGCCAAAAACAAAAACAAATCATTCAACCGGTGCGAATGTTGGAAATTGTAGACATGTAAATTTTGTTGCATACAAATGATGCATCACAAAGCTCCACGTGGTATATGACTCATCATAAATGGACAAGTCATCAATGACATGTTGCACAAGTCAAGCAAAAGAAGTAGAAAACTTCCCCAAAATGCGGCAAAAGGGAGAAATCTCCCTTAAATTCGGCAAAAGGGTCCAAATTGATCCTAAAACAGGAAAGAAAGTTAAAGCATCTTTATAAAGCAAGCAAGAATTGAAGATTGCTCACAAAATAGGCAACAAGGGCTCTTAAATTCAGCCAAGCAAGGGAATTAAGACACAAAACATGCCTAAATTCTCCCAATGGATCAATTAGGACATAAATCAAAGCCAAATCCATCCAAAGGCAAGCTTTGAAAAGCCTATAAATACAAGGTCCTCATACAAGCATAAAGGTCGAAAAAAATCTTTACACATAAGAACCTCTGCCAAACCTTTAAAGTAAATACGCTGACGAAGCTCTCTTCGAAGAACAATCAACCAAAGCCAAAGCTTTCTTTCAACCAAAGTCGAAGCACTTCCTTGACGAATCAACAAGCATTCGTGCATATTCCTTTAAGACTTTGTTGCAAGCTTATAAACTTATTGCAACGTTCATTTCAAGATCAAGTCGCCAAGACCCTTGAAGCAACAAAATCCCGCATCAAACACTACTTTTGCCTCACCCTTGAGGTGAAGATCATCCACACGTTGGTCTCAAGCTCAAAACTTGAAGTAATCATTCAACCATTCGTCCGAGATCAAGTCATCGCGACCCTTGGATCAACAACCTACGCATCCACATCAAATTTGAAGACTGAATCAGAGGAAAATTGTAAACAAAGATTGTAACCTACAAATTCAAATTAATACAAATCTACTTTGTACACGTGTTCTCATTTTATTCGATACAAAATTTTCGTGTTTACAAATTTGGCACGCTCATTGGGACATCTCTGCCTCTCATCTCTGTCTTCAAATCCGCAAAAAACACAAATGGCATCAAGAAAGGATCAAGTTATTCCTGCTACCAACGCAAACAAGGGCATCCTTGCCGCAAGTGGTGGCACTTTAGGCATCACAACCCGAAGAAAGGCAAAAACTCTCACTGCCGTGCCTTCCGCCTCTCCATCAACTCTGCTGAAGGAGCAAGAGTATCCGATGCACGAACCTGTGATCACCCTGGCCTTGCTAAAGGCGTCGTGGAAAGAAAGTCTGAGGAAGTACTTTGAGTTTTGACTTTTGACGCCAACTTAAGCAACTCGTGTTTTGTAGCCATGCAAGTCATGACTACTGGCGCGACTTCCATCGAGGAGCAGTTGGCTCAAATGAGTGAAGCAATTGCAAGGTTGACAAGGACCATGGAAGATAAGGACCGTGAAGCAGTTGTCAACCATCTGGAGGCGCAGCACGACAACAAAGCTAACTTGAAAGTTGATCCACCAAAGGAGGAAACCGACGAAAAGGAAGAACCTCTGGTGAAGAAAGCAGAAAAGAAGCTGGACCAAGCAACAACGCTCATGAGATGATCACTAGCACCATCAAGGTGCAGTCCAAGGAAGCCCGCATGAGGATGCCAAAGGGTTATGAGCCGCCAAAGTTCAAGCAATTCGATAGAAAGGGCAATCCTAAACAACATATTGCTTATTTCATCGAAACTTGCAACAATCCTAGGACAAAGGGAAACTACCTTGTCAAGCAGTTTATGCGCTCGCTGAAAGGTAATACCTTTGACTGGTACATCGACCTCAAGCCGGAATCTATCAACAGTTAGGATCAGCTTGAAAGGGAATTCCTTAAACACTTCTGCAACACCTGCTGCACTGTAAGCATGCTGGAGTTGACGAGTACAAAGCAATGGAAGGATGAACCTATCGTCAACTACATTAACAGATGACATTCATTAAGTTTGGATTGCAAGGATCGGCTTACTGAAACCTCCGCCATTAAGATGTGCATTTAAGGCATACATTGGGGGCTACACTACATCCTCAAATGCATAAAGCCAAAGACATTTGAGGAACTGGCGACTCGTTCCAAAGACATTGAACTGAGTATCACCAACTATGGGAAAAAGGAGCCAATCCCCGACTTCAAGAAGGACAAGGTGTTCGCTCCGAAGGTAGATAAGATTGGGAAGAAGCTCGCCAAGGAAGCTTTTGTTGTCAACACAAACCTTATCAAGACCTCCCCTGCGCCCGTCAAGATCTCATCCAAGAACAAAGCGAAAGAGATAGAAAGGTGAGCCTTCTCGCACCTAAGATCGGTACAAAAACACCTTGAGGGAGCTGGAGCAAAAGACGTACCTTTTTCCGGACTCTGATGTGGTCGCAATGCTAGAAGACCTGTTAGAGAAGAAAGTGATCAAGTTGCCTGAATGCAAGCGCCTTGAAGAGATGAATCGCGTTAACGATCCTAGGTACTGCAATTACCATCATATCGTGAGCCATTTTGTTGGCAATTGCTTCGTCCTCAAAGAGCTCATAATGAAGCTGGCACAACAAGGGCAAATCAAGCTTGACCTTGAAGACACAACCGTAACATACACTACTGCAATTGTGTTTGGATCATTCGATCCCGTGTCTCTCCAAGTAACGTATGCTTGATTAAGCTACACGACACCATCTACATAGCTATCGTTGGGGGAAATTGACCAAAATGCACTTACCAACGATGAAGAAATATGGACATTGATGACCTACAAAAAGACAAGGAAGCTAAGACCCCAAGCCGCAAAGCCAATGGTAGAACAAGGGAGAAAGCATTGCCGCCGCAACAATAGGAAGCCTAAAAGAAACATAAGAGCTGTTAAGCCAACGTACGCTGGGGAACTTATGGAGCATGAGTCGCGCAATCCTGTCTCCTTGTACGAGTATTTCCCAAAGGATTTCTTCCAACAGTGCATTACCGCTGCCTGTCATATGGTTGAAGTAGAGATAGAAAAGCCATCAAAAGGCAAATTTATCGTCATCAAGGAAGAGAAAAATCCTACGCTTGAAGAAAGCCTGGAGTCATACTTTAGCATGGAGGAGGCGCTGCAATTGCCCAAAGAGATGTGATGAGCACTAATAGCAATCTTGGCGAGTCCTGACGTCCACGAAGCGCAAGAAAGTATGGATGAAAGCTTGAAGCTTCAGCCACATGAATATGTCACATGTTGTGCCGCCCATGACGCAATCAACTTCATTGACGAAGACCTGTTGTTGGTATCAAAGCCTCACAACCGCCATCTTTTCGTCTCTAGGTACATAAAGGAGCACAAAATTAACCACATGCTTGTGGATGGAGGATCAGCCATAAACATCATGCCAAAGTCAACAATGACTACAATCGGCATCAAGGTGGATGAACTATTCCAGAGCTGTCTCCTAATCCAAGGTTTTAACCAAGGAGGACAAATATGGATGGGCATGGTTCGCGTGGAGATGACCATTGGCGAACTCAAATCAAGCAAGCTATTCCACATGATTGATACGAGAACTTCCTATAGCTTGCTCTTAGGAGGGCATTGGATCCACGAGAATGGGGTTGTGCCATCCACCCTCCACCAATGCCTAAAGTTCTACCGAGAAAGAGTGAAGGTGATACAAGGCGGCACCAAGCAGTTCACCGAAGTCGAATCACACTTCGCAGATGCCAAGTTCTACATGGATGAAGAAATGGTGCCCGAAGCTCTTCCAAAAAAAATCAAATCCACATGCAAAGCCGCACCTAAGAAACAAGAGTGGTAAGCCGTGCCCAAGAAACGAGATTAGGAAGCTGTGCCATCTTCAAGCAAAGATGACGATGAGCCTGCGAAGCCCATAACAATCAAAGGGAGTGTGACACACTTAAATGGACCAAACACACTTTCTTCCAATTCATCCCAATGCGAGAAGAAAGAATGGGCAATCCCAACTGAAACAAGCAAAGCCAACACACAACTGCACAAAGACGATGTAAAACTGCTCAAGACAAGCGCAATTTTACCTCTAACACAGCTAGGCCACACTAAAATTTCAAAACCACCGCAAGGTTTCATAAAACCCCTGCCAAAGGGGGTGGAACCGATTGCTCTTCTAACCAAGAAGACCAAAGAAGGTTTTGACCCAAATGCCTGCAAACTAATGTCAAAGGCTGGGTACGATTTTGCCTCTCCTTCAAATCTTGGAGGATAGGTGTCAAACACCTTCAACGACAAAAAATGTGACCTCACTGAGACTAAGAAGAAGTTGAAGGAGCATGGTTACGGAGTTGAGAACAACAAAGCTGGACTTGGTTTCACACCAAATACGCTTGTGAAGATTTCAAGAAAAGCGAAAAACGTTAGCGTTCAACACATCAGCGTGAGCATTGAACAAAGTGAAGATGAGCCTAAACCCGCCCATCAAACATCAGTCTTCGATAGGCTGAACAGTTTAAAACCCCGAATTTTGGCACTTGATCGCATTGGTGATCAAGACCGAACCTCCGTCTTCAAAAGGTTTAACACGCCAACACCTCAAAGCTCTGTGTTCGAAAGGTTGTCAAAACCTAAGAAACAAAGCAACACAGCTAGGTCTTCTCCATGATTGTTGGCTTTGGAAAGACTTGAAGAAACCAATGAGCCTTCTAGAAAGAGGAAGACAAAGCCGAAAAAAGAAAAGCTCGACGGTCTAGCAAAAAAAGACGATGTTTGAAGCTCGATTCATTCAAGGATGAAACGGCAAGCAACCTTGGAAGTGGACACAAAAGGACCACTGAAGGTAAGGAGGCGCACCATCATCCACACTGGCCAATCTTCACGCCAACAAGCTTAAAAGGACGGCTTAAAGATCAACCCATTCTTGAAGTGCTATTACCCCTAAACTAAACACAAAGCTCCTCGCCTACAACGTGCCTTGAAATGGGGGCATTTGTAGACATGTAAATTTCATTGCATACAAATCATGCATCACAAAGCTCCACGTGGTATATAACTCATCACAAATGGACAAGTCATCGATGACATGTGGCACAAGTCAAGCAAAAGAAGTAGAAAACTTCCCCAAAATACAACAAAGGGGAGAAATCTCCCTTAAATTTGGCAAAAGGGTCCAAATTGATTCTAAAACCGAAAAGAAAGTTAAAGCATCTTCATAAAACAAGCAAGAATTGAAGATTGCTCACAAAATAGGCAACAAGGGCTCTTAAATTCGGCGAAGCAAGGGAATTAAGACACAAAACATGCCTAAATTCTCCCATGGAGAAATTAGGACATAAATCAAAGCCAAATTCATCCGAAGGCAAGCATTGAAAAGCCTATAAATACAAGGTCCTCATACAAGCATAAAGGTCGAAAAAAATCTCTACACAGAAGAACCTCTGCCAAACCTTTGAAGAATAATACGCTGCGAAAACTCTCTTCGAAGAACAATCAACCAAAGCCAAAGCTTTCTTTCGACCAAAGCCGAAGCACTTCCTTGAAGAATCAACAAGCATTCGTGCCGATTCCTTCAAGACTTTGATGCAAGCTTATAAACTTGTAGCAATGTTCGTTTCAAGATCAAGTCGCCAAGACCCTTGAAGCAATAAAATCCCGCATCAAACACTACTTTTGTCGCACCCTTGAGGTGAAGATCATCCGTGCGTTGTTTTCAAGCTCAAAACTTGAAGCAATCGTTCAACTGTTCGTCTGAGATCAAGTCATCGCGACCCTTGGATCAACAACCTACGCATCTACATCAAATTTGAAGGTTGAATCAGAGGAAAATTGTAAACAGAGATTGTAACCTACAAATTCAAATCAATACAAATCTACTTTGTACACGTGTTCTCGTTTCATTCGATGCAGAATTTTCGTGTTTATAGTTATATTGTCAAAGATTGTCCCAAATTCAGAGTTGTGCCTGTCGATCCAGAAGTTGTCATGAATAGCACCCCCTACACTTTATGCTAGATCACGACTCGCATGTTTATGAAAACGATACAAAATAAGTGCCGAAAGCGACCCCTGAACAAGTGTCAGGGTCGACCTGTTATCCACTTAGGGCACAAGGTAAAAAGGCTTCAAAGAGAAGAGGGAGTTCTTCCAAGAATGATTATGCAAAATATATGGAAGAACTTGCTCGCCAAGGTGAATTGACTTTGGCGCGGGAAATGGCTAAATTTAAGGCTGATAAGGCTAGAGATGAGGCGAACGCTACAACTGCTGAGAGATTATTTCAAGCTAATAGGAGAGAAAGAGAGCTACTTAGGCAAGAAAGGGAGATGCTTAAAGAAGAAGAAAGAAGGGCTCAACAAGATCGTGACATTATGAACACGCATGTAGATGCAATGTCTCCAAATTCTAAATATTTTTGAAATTCGGAGAAAGCGGACGTGGTGCGAATGAGGCATGCCAGAGATGAGGGAACAAGTGGAGATCGTCCTAGCACCACAAATTGGTTAGGTGATGATTTTCCATTCACAAGGGACTAGGGAATTTGTTGTATAATCAGAGCCCATAATTTTCCATTCACTTTGGGTTGTAATTTCGTATTTATTTAATTTGGTACTTTATGTAATTTCTGTATTTATTGAATTTAGTACTTTATGTAATTTCATATTTTATTTAAACAAAGAGTATCTTTATTTAATTTGGTACTTTATTTAAACTAAGATAATCTTTATTCAAACAACATATGTAGCATCCCACATCGCCCATGGGAATTGATCCTGTAAGCCTTATATCTATATTTCCATCTCTACTTAGCACGAGGCCTTTTGGGAACTCATTGGCTTCGGGTTCCATCGGAACTCCAAAGTTAAGCGAGTACGCGTGAGAGCAATCCCAGGATGGGTGACCCACTGGGAAGTTCTCGTGTGAGTTCCCAGAAACAAAACCGTGAGGGCGTGGTTGGGGCCTAAAACGGACAATATTGTGCTACGGCGGAGTCGAGCCCGATATATGGTGGGGGCCCGAACCGGGATGTGACAATTAATTGTAACATCCCACATCGCCCAGGGGAATGGATCCTGTAAGCCTTATATGTATATTTCCATCTCTACCCAGCACGAGGTTTTTTGGGAGCTCACTGGCTTCGGGTTCCATTGAAGGATGACGATGACAAAGTCACAACGACAAAAAGAAATCCGCCACAAAGCTTGAGTAGCACATCAAAGAGGGTAACTACAAGACGGTCCTTCAAAGCATGCTACAGTAGCAAAGAAAACCAAAATGCTACGCAATCGCACTATGCAACCCCACAACGATTACGTAAGTAGTTTCTTGCACTGTACGACAACACCACCATCGAGGGAAAATTGTGACCAAAAAGCACTACATAGTGTAACCTCACTGCAGTCTTTTGCACAGTACCACGTGGTAAAAAGTGACGCACTACAACAAGCACCAAGCATTAAAAGCCACGGCTCCAAGCAGCTACAAAGCCACGGCACCAAGCAGCAAGCAAACCCACGACAGCTCTAAGCAGCTACAAGGCACGGCAAACACAGAGGCAGTGCATGGCAAGGATATGTTGTGACAAAACACATACCCAATTGTCCTATAAATAGGGGTCAATTGCTTCCTAATGCTACAGGGAGAATACATACCAAATAGCAAAAGGAAAATCAAAGGATGGAAGTACATTACAACCAAAAGAAGGAAGCAAATTCCAAGCAAAAGAGGGAAGTTAATTTCATCCACAAAGAGGAAAAAAATGTTGTTTTTTGCAACAAAAAAAATCATCAAAGAAAAGAAAAGGAAACAAAAAAAATAAGGAAAAGGCTTTAAAATTTCCAAACATCAAAGGAAAGTACCTTTCCTTGCCAAAATACAAAAGGTAATCCCTCCAAAGCAAGGACAAGCCTTCAAGTTTCCCAAACCAAAGGGGAAAACACCCCCTTGGGCAAAAAAAAGAAAAGGGAAAAGAAAAATAATGCAATCCTACTTACCAAAGAACAAGCATTAAATCTTTCCAAAACCTTGAAGGAAATCACCAAAAGTTTTCCAACACTTTGAAGGAAATCACCCTCATTACCAAAATTGAAGGACGTTCCTACCTAAGGAAGGAAAAACATTTTTTTCCTACAACCACAGGGAAAAAATTCACAATCAAGGGGTCGTTTTCAAGATCAAGCCTCTACGGCCCTTGAAGAAAATTTTCATTTCATTCAAGACCAAGCCTCAACAGCCCTTGAAGAAATGTTTCATCCAAGAAATATGCCTCAATGGCCCTTGACGAAATTCATCATTTCAATTCAAGAAATACACCTCAACGGCCCTTGAAGAAATATTCCGTTCAAGAAATACGCCTCAACGGCCCTTGACGAAATTTATCACTTCAATTCAAGACCAAACCTTAACGGCCCTTGAAGAAATGTT
The DNA here is from genome assembly GCA_035220775.1 of Malus fusca. Lineage (NCBI taxonomy): Eukaryota > Viridiplantae > Streptophyta > Magnoliopsida > Rosales > Rosaceae > Malus > Malus fusca. Next base: position 42,673,502 of record CM069073.1, on the reverse strand, counting down.
TCATTCAAGAAATACGCCTCAACTGCCCTTGACGAAATTCATTATGTCAATTCAAGAAATACGCCTCTACGGCCCTTGAAGAAGCAAACTAATTCAAGATCAAGTCTCGACGACCCTTGAGTTAGAGCATTCACATTGCAGGACTTCAAAACACATTTCCTACATGTGACAAGCACATGCCTACAATGCGCCTTGAAGTGGGGGCATTTGTAGACATGTAAATTTCATTGCATACAAATGATGCATCACAAAGCTCTACGTGCCATATGACTCATCACAAATGGACAAGTCATCAATGACATGTGGCACAAATCAAGCAAAGGAAGAATAAAACTTCCCTAAAATTCAGCAAAAGGAGGGAATCTCGCCTTAAAATCGGTAAGGGATCCAAATTGCTCCTAAAACAGGAAAGAAAGCTAAAGCATTTTCACAAAACAAGCAAGAATTGAAGATTGCTCACCAAATAGGCAACAAGCCCAATAATTCGGCCAAGGTAAGGGAAAGTGGCTGAAATTAAGACACAAAACATGCCTAAATTCTCCCATGGATGAATCAAGACACAAATCAAAGACAAATCCATCCAAAGGCAAGCTTTGAGAAGTCTATAAATTCAAGGTCCCAAGAAAAGCATAAGTCGACAATTTTCTACATTCAAGGTCAACAATTTTCTACATTCAAGGTTTATAACTTCTACATTCAAGGCCGAAATTATCACATTAAGGAGAACTTTTGCCAAATCTTTGAAGACTAATACGCTGTCAAAGCTCTCTTCAAAGAACGTACAACCAAAGCCGAAGCATTCCCTTGAAGAATCAACAAGCACTTGTGCTGATTCCTTCAAGACTTTGTTACAAGCTCAAAACTTGTAACGACGTTCGATTGAAGATCAAGTCGCCAAGACCCTTAAATCAACAAAGTCCTACATAACCTCTACCTTTGCCGCAACCTTAAACCTGAGGTAAAAACTATCCACGCATTGTTTCAAGCTTAAAATTTGAAGCAATCATTCAATCGTTCATCCGAGATCAAGTCATCGTGACCCTTGGATTAACAATCAACCATCTACATTAAATTTGAAGACTAAATTAGAGAAAAATTGTAAACAGAGATTGTAACCCTACAAATTCATCAATACAAATCTACTTTGTACACGTGTTCTCGTTTCATTCGTTATAGAATTTTCTTGTTTACAAGTACCTCATTGCCGAGGATTCCATGGCTCTTTGACTCGCTATGAACCTTTTCAAATCATTCAAAGATGAATTCTTGCCTAAAGCAAAACATGATTGAAATCTTTATGCCCATGAATACGTACAATTTTGAAGTTTATATCCGATGAAATTTTGGCTGGAAGAAAGTCTTTCTCGTCAGTTTATATCTAAATTGCTCCTGAAGTAGCAAAATAGAGAGGAAAAGTTTACCGAATTCTCGAATCTGATTACTACCACACTTGTGAGATAATGGCACCCCAGCAATTCAGGTGGGAGCTACCGAATGGTATAGACCCAATTTCGGCTAGAGTCTATCGAATAATGGTGTCTTGCTTTGACAGGGATGCACCAAAGGCCATGCTCTACTTCAGCAAAGGTGCACCAAACAGTAATGCTCTGCTTTAGAAGAGGCCCACTGAACAGACCCATCTAGCTTCAGATAGAGCCTACCCAACCCAAGTTTGGGTTTGTCTCTCTCTCTCACAATCTAATTTCAAGTTTGTTTTTCAACCTATGGTAGAATATGGGCCTACGAAGAGGTGGTATCATGCCCAAAGCATGATCATTGGCACCTAAGACCTAAAAACTTCTAATCACTCTATGGTACTAATTTTGCTCCACCTAACACATTTGGCGAGCGAAATTTGACATGGAATACCATATGGCCAAACCCCCTTGTATATTTGGTTTACTTAGTGAACAATTTATTTTGTAATTGGATTTAAGATTGGTGTTTGGATGTCACTATTATTCTTAAATAAGAGTTAATTAATGAAAATTACCATATGTGACTATAATTAACTCATGCGTATGTATGTTTTGTGGGGAAGTTAGATGTCTGGTTCTATGCTAACTTCATATCTAATCACCCCCTGACAACCTTTCAGGCTTATCCTACCTAATTGTGGGGCATTGCACTACCATGTATTGTCCAATGATACTAATTTTACCATAAAGGGAAGCCTCATATCACTTTGTTCCAGAAGAATACCTTTATGAGCTTTAAGGATGATCGAGAGCATTATTGCCATATTGGAACCAATGTAGAAAATGGAGTAAAATTCCTTCGTATATTACCATATTGCACTTCCTACAAATATAGCCAAAAACGTAGTCTAGAGAAGATGAAATACTTAACGAGTGGATTACACCCATTCAGGCCCATTATGTGGCCGGCAAGAAGCCCGAGATTCCAAATGAATTTTCACCATGGATGTACGTTTGGGATATCTAGGATGATCCGTGATGCGCTGTTTGGGGCATCCTCTTACCAGAAGTAAAGATATCATACTTGGAAGCATATCATGCCTTAGCACCCTCCATCTTTTCTGTAAATGATTCAAGGGGATATTTGTGGACTAATTCAACCAACATGCGAACCATTTAGATACTTTATAGTATTGGTTGATGCTTTTACACGTTGGTCACACGTGTGGCTGTTATCCACAAGCTACCTTCTTCACACTGGTGGCTCAGATTAACAAGTTCAAGGCTCACCACCCTAATTATCTGATCAAATCTATTTGATTTGATAAGTTGGAGAATTTACATCGAAAATTTCGATGGATATTGCATGTCGTTTAGGTTTTGAAATTGAACATCCAATACCCCATGTTCATACCCAGAACGACCCAACATAAGCATTCATTAAACGTCTTCAAATGATTGCACGATCGATAGGTCATACGTACCAAGTTCCCAATCTCTGTTTGGGGCTATGCAATATTGCAAGCAGCCATGTTGGTCCACCTGAGGCCCGTCACTACCCAACCTTATAAAGCGCGTGTCAATTGGTTACCAGATACGAACCTGACATATCACATCTACATATCTTTGGTTGTGCGGTCGATGTGTCATTTGCGCTGCCCTTACATACAAAAGAAAAAAAAGGGTACTCCGAGAATGATGGAAATCTATGTCGGTTATGATTCTCCTCCTAATATTCATTACTTAAAACCTTTGATAGGTGATCTTTTTACTGCTTGTTTTGCGGATTATCACTTTTATGAGACAATTCTCTTGCCGTTAGGGGGGAGATAAGAATGTCAACGTTCCTAAAGAACGACGCGAATTATTGTGTGCGTCCCCATTATGTTTCCTCTCGATCCCAATCTAGATCATTAGAGTATAACCAGACACTTCTTCTGATTTAGCATAAGCGACAAGATCACATATACCAGCTGCAAATGTGCCTGCAAAGATGTGTACCAAATGTACAACGGACCTTCGTCCCGAAAGCAGAAATGCCACTACTGTGGCCGACCCTTGTACATTGGCAGCTAGCCAATCAATATGTCCTACACCAGAAGCATGGCAGATCACTCAGTTTGAAGGATTCGCCTCTCTAATAGTGGAGGAACGTGGCATGAACGAATCTGCCCCTCGATCACTATCTCAATCCGGATTACTCCCGATACTTGAAGTTCTTGGTCTAGTATACTAGTTTGGATGAGATATGGAATTAGAATGAGATTACCATAGACGATGTTTCATTTATATGTTTAGTACCAACATAAATGAAAAGAGGCGATAACGAACCACGTTCCGTTGATTAATGTCAACGTAGGACTGATTGGTCAACTAGAAGAATCAATCCATGATGAATGAGATGAATGAAATAGTGTGATATGATACCTTGTGGCGTAAGGTTTCTCTCATGAGCCATGTGATTGATTGCATCATTACAAACGTGGTTGTAGTATCTCTGGGATCCTGATACTTCGTGGAGTTTCCAAATGACTTACATGTATTGATTCAAATAGTTCTAGACCACAAGAACACCCTCTCGGTTCTGATGAGGCTTTCACTTTGTGGATGTAGAACTATCTGGGCGGATGCGGTATACCCGTCTAAGTGAATATTTGATCAGTTAGGGATATATGCCCCTGCGTGTACAAAATCGAAAATGGCTAGAGTTGAGAAAACTGACTCACACCTAAAGTCGAATTTTAAGATGAATGATCTTGGGAAAACTCGACATTACCTCGACCTAAACTTTCGAGCTAATTCTGATGGTATTATGGTTCACCAATCGAACTAGACCTAGAAGGTGTTACGTCCGAGTATATCCTGATTGTCTGTACGCTAGATAGAAATGAGACCTTTACGGATGATATAGAGCATAAGGTTCCATATTAGAATGTGAGGCAACCATATCTAAACACAATTGGCTTTTGTTGTACTTAGCTCAATGCACTAGATTGGACATCTTATGTGCTGATAATCTTTTGGCATAAAGCAACACTGCACCTACATGCCACCACCAAATTTGGTGTTAAAAACGTTTTTTCGTTACTACGGATTTGGGCTTATCTATCCTTTTGCATCTCAGAATATATCACACCCCCTTGATCTTCAGAATGATGCCTACCTTATGGGATTCGCTGAATCAGACTATCTATCTGACCGCACAAGGTACGTTCCCGAATAGTTATGTCTTTATCATTAAGGAACACTGCAATATCTTTGAGGTCCCTGATATAGACCTTTAGTTATGAAACCTTTGAATCGTTCCAAGACTCATTGTATCTCATCACATGAGAGATATGGTTGAGAACTCTTGTTGAGCATATTCAAACTCCCTGCGATTTTCATCCATTGTTGAGTCCCAATAACGATCCATGAAGACAACGCCGTATGTATCGACCAGATCATGATACATCCAACAAGTCAACTCCAAGCAAATTATGTCTACATCAGCATGAGCATCAGAAGATTAAAGTCAAGCAATCTAATCTCAGACAACCTTGCCGACCTCTACACGGAGTCACTGCTAAAGTCTACCCTTCATAAGTTTGTTCGAGGAATTAGTATGGGTAACTTTCTAACTTTCGATGATTATAGTTTCATTTAGAAGTTCTATCAAATTCAGGGGGAGTATCCAGAAGTATACTCACTTGAACTTAATGTACTCTTTTTCCCTACACTTATGAGCATTTTTCCCTCAGGGTTTTTGCTACTTGACTAGGTTTTGATGATGCACCTATCCTGGGTTGGTCATACCATTGTGTACGTTCTACTTGTGTCCTGAAGACGTATAGTATTGACTTAATGCAACTTCTCACTTTTCTCCTTTGACTATGGGCTTTTGTCCCACCTTGGGTTTTTGTCATAGCAAGGTTTGGTGAGTTTTACCACCCATGCATTCTTTCGTTTGTTTTGAGACTAGCATTCACCACTTGTGCAAACTAGATGAGACGACTTCATCAACTGCTTCTACATTTGCATGAAGATCTGATGCGCCATCTACTTGAGTATTTGCACACTCAAGGGGAAGTGTTATGACATATGTTCTAATACATATATTGTGATTGTGTAAACCTAAGTAGAGATAGATTAGGAATCCTTTGGGATCTAGAACATCTTTCCTAATAGACTTTGTGTTATTTGGAGAGCAAGTTTCTCTCATCCTTATTACAATAAATAAAGGCACAAGGATTGGAGAATTAACACGCAATTCCTCATGCATATTCTCCACTCTTTTTCTCTCCATGCCGCACCCCTCAGTTAAATATAGGCCACAACATAAAAAAGAACTTATCATATTCTTCTCCTTAAAGCTATTTAAATTTATTATATTTTAATTTTAAGCACTTCAATAGTATGCATTCCCAAATGTTCCAATGATTTTTTTTTACCAGTGATAGAGTTAGCGAGTTAAATTGTTAGTTGTTAAGGGGAGAGGTGTGATATCCCGTCCTGTAATTTATTATTTATTTATTTTACAGTTATGGAAAAATGATTTTAAGGGTATTTTAGTCATTTTAAAGATCACTTTTGTGTTTTGAGGTGGGTTTACAATAGATGGATAGAGCTCAATCGCAAAGTTTTTACGCGAAGACCATTCACAAATAGGAGTTGAAACAAAGAAGTTACGAGCGTTGAAAGAGAGGGGTATTTTTGTCTTTAGCCACTTATTATAAATAGTAAGGTTTCTTTTTAAAACCTGCCAAATTTGGAAAGTTTCCAAATCTGAAAAATCAACCTAGAACCCAAAGTCATCGATCCACCGACCCGTTTTCTCTTCGAATTTTTGACGCAAATTTCAGCCATCTCGAACAAAATTGGACAGTGCCACCTACCCAAAATTGAAGATAAATGTTCGTCTGGAGGAATTTCCGCTGAGGACGTTCCCTGGCCAACGAGCACACAGCTTCCCGAGAGGTTGGCGCCGGTTAATATCGTCTGTCGGGCTTCTGCTTATTGGCGGGCTGTAAGAGAATGACAGAGTTAATTCTAAAAGGTGCCTTTGTGTGGCCTTAGGTGTAGGCCTTGAAGCTCATAATCAAAATTAACCGTAGGTGTTCAGGTGTGCCACTTCTATCTTTAGCATGACAGATGTAAAACAGATGTTCAGCTTAATTGTATATGCCCGAGAAACCAAGTTAGCTATGAAAGGTGCCTTTGTAGGGCCTTAGTTGTAGGCTTTGAGGCTCGGAGTCAAAACTAACCAAGTACTAGAACATATAGTGGTTGTTTCATTGTGGCAGAAGTATTACAACCGTTATACTTTAATCACCCGAGCCCACAGAGCAGAACGAACTCAGATAGGTGCCTTTGTCGGGCCTTAGGTATAGGCATTGAGGCTTCCCATCAGAATTAATTCTATACTCAAGCGTTCTGTAGCAATCATGATATAACAGAAGTAAAACTAAGAAAATAGGCTAATTACTTGCGCCCCAAGTAACTTCAAACTTCTCGTTATCAAGGACTGTCATGGATGGCTTAAGTCCACATAAAGTTCTTTTTTATGCCTTGAGACCAATGACTTTTAATTGATCAATCTTGTATGCCCGAAAGGTTAGAACTTAGAAGTCTTTTAATCATAAACTTGCTCGAAATAACTTGGATGCAGATGGATGTATACATCATATTACTAGATTTATGAATGAAAAGACAAAACAAAGAGGGTCGGGCAAGGTTTCACCTTGTCGGGCAAGGCTGATCGTCTTGCAACTTTCTCTCTTTGTGATTTACAAATGGTTTAATTACTAGAATGGGAGATTGGGAGATGAGTTTACATGAGGGAATCGATACTACAGCAAGATTTAGACAGGGTAGCAGAGCTTTTACAAAGGCTTTTTGGTAAAGGTTGATCCCGAAAAGGATGAAGGCTTGGTGCTGACTACAGCTTCGTATGCAAATCTGGCTTGAGCAGAGTTTGTGTGTTTGTTTGTTTGATTAAGTGTCCTTATCTCTGATTTCTCTTTCCCCTTTTATAGACGATTTGGCTTGGCTGCCTGCAGCATTGATCTTGCCCGAATGCCGCTGAAGGGTAGTGACTCATCAGCTTTTTACTTGTAATGCCATTATAAAGTACTTTTGGGCTGATTAGCTGGCTGGTCTATACCACTTAACCTCTAGGTAGGTGAGCAAGTAGCTTAAGTGATCTGCACTTAGTCGGGAAAATGGCTCATTCTTTCTTCTGGGCTTCGGCTGAGCCTTGGACTTTCTCCCTTCTGGACCTTCTTTTGGGCTAACCTCTTTTTAAGCCAAAAGTTCAAGTTTTAACCCAAACAGTGCCCCCTTCAATTAATATTCAGGCTGGAATTCCAGGCGCCAATATTGATTGAATAACCGCATGCTCATGTACGCCTGCTCTTGGAACTTGTGTCTTCTGGACGAGATTAATGCAATCTCACATCTCTTGCTCTTCTCATGACCTTTGAGTTATCCTCTGATGTTCCTATAAATTCCAGCTCAAATCTTCATTTTTCGAACAAATAACTTAAGCCAAAAGCTTCTTATACCCAGCCAACAGATCATCCTCAACCTTTCCCTTTATCACCCTCGGGCGTTTCTGCCTTCTAAGTTTTCATCTAAAACTAAAGAAATGGGTTCCTCAGGATTCACGTGGAGTTTCCTAAAACTCCATTTTCGTGAGAAAAAGGATTTTCATCAAATAACTACCATCTCCAACACCTTTGGTTAAACACCTCGCTATCCCCTAACACCTTTGGTCAGGTGGTTTCTTCGTTCTGAGCTTGTTATCATTACAAGTTTGGTGGATGGATCGTCATCCTAGTAGTTGCCCTACCAAGCTTATCTTGGCCGCACAACCCGATCACTTGGTCGGGTTTTGCCTATGAAGACACCAGAAACTGATCGAGACACCACTATAACTAGAAGGAATCGAGCATAGCATATTGGAGCTGAATATGATGTAAATTTTACCAATTTGTCGAAATGAATAAAACATCATTTTAACAACTTTTATCTTTCAGTCTTCTTGAATGGTTGATGAATAAACACTGCATTCTGGCACCCCGAAGCCTTTTTATTTTTCATCTTCTTCAATATAACAATCTCTAACATCCCATAATGTAGGACAATACATTTTTAAGAATTTGACATTGATGGGATGTTTCTGCCAATTTCCTTCGATGTCCGCCAAGTAGTATCCTCCCTTGTCTAATACTTGACTAACAATGAAATGACCTTCCCATGTTGGGCTCCATTTCCCAAAGCCCCTAAGCTGAGCTCCTAGAGGGAGGACTGCCTTCCATACTAAATCTCCTTCCTTGAAAGACTTCAGTTTTACCTTCTTGTTATAAGCTCGGGCCTCAATTCGGGCTACATCTAAGTCTTCAATCCCTTGACACATGGCTTCTATGTACTCTTCACTGTGTAACCCAAATTGATTTTGAATTCTGACAGAACTTACATTGATTTCCATAGGAAGAACCGCATCTTGCCCGAAAGTCAAAGCATAAGGAGTTGTCCCCGTTCCTGTCCTCTTGGAAGTTCGGTATGCCCACAAAGTATTCCCTAACTTTTCATGCCACTTTTTCGTACTATCTGGCACCATTCTTTTGATAATGTTTATCAAAATCTTGTTGCTGGCCTCTGCCTAGCCATTTGATTGAGGGTAGTAAGGACTGGACTGGATCATCTTTATCTTGTATTTGTTTGCAAATTCTTCAACTTCTTTTGATATAAAAGATGGCCCACGATCCGTGACTATAGTTTTGGGCACCCTAAATCTGTGCAGAATCTTGGTCTCAATAAATTTCTTGACTGCAGCTGAGGTTATGGTCTTTACAGCCGAGGCTTCCACCCATTTGCTGAAGTAATCCGTCGCCACAATTATGAAAGTATGCCCCTTGCTAGAAGCTGGATAAATCTGCCCGATGAAGTCCATTGCCCATCCTCTGAAGGGCCAAGGCTTAACCACTGGATTTAAAGGCACTGAAGGCACATGTTGGAAGGGTCCATGCCTTTGACATTCTTCACAGCCTCAGGCATAGGACTTGCAATCTTTTTCTACGTCGGGCCAGAAATACCCATACCTCTTAATCAACCACCTCATTTTTGTTCCTCTTGTCCTAGGCATTTCAATAACAGCCAATCCGGAGTTTTCCTTAGCAGGTTCTCCGCCCATAAGACATACTTGCTTGCTTGCTGTCTATTCTTCTTGCTTGTGGGTGAAGAAGGATCTTTCAAATGATGAATGATAGGCGATCTCCAGTCTTTCATCTCGATGTCTAGAACCATTACATCTAGACTGAATCCCCTTTCTAGGATAGAAGGAAGATTTCGTCTTTGAATCTCAACATCTACTCCATACTTCCTTTCCTGGATTGGTACTCCTGAGGATATTTGCGCCATCTCGTTGGCCGCCAGATTGGATCCCCTGGGGACATGATTAACTGATATTTCAGAATCCCAATAGCTCAGCAATTGCGTGGCCGCCAAGTAATACTTAGCCATGGTGATATGTTTACACTTGTATTCTCCATTTAGCTGGTTTATTACTAACTCTGAATCACCAAACACCTCTACCTCCGTTGCCCCCAGCTCTATCAAGATTTCCAAGACAATTATTAAGGCTTCATATTCTGCCTGATTGTTGGTGCTTCCTTGGTAATCTAGAAGGAACGAGTAATAATGGTGAATCCCTTGGGGATTTATGATGACAATCCCAGCTCCAGAAGTCTTTTGAATGCAAGAACCATTAAACTACAACTTCCAAGGAGTAATCCAGAGGCCAATGACTCTTTTTACCTCTTGTTGGACCCACTCTTCTTTGCCCAAGATGCCCTTGCCTGGTGGGATCTAAACACTAGTCACCTCCAGGGTCCCCGGTACATTGACAATCTCATTTTGAGACTCTTGATGCTCTGTCAAGAAATCAACAATTGCTTGGCCCTTGACCGCCCTTTGGGGTACATATTGAAAACTGAACTCTGATAATGATAGAATCCATTTCCCAATCCTTCCTGTTAGCATTGGTTTTGACAACATATACTTTATCACATCTGTTTTGGCGATGATGTGCACGTGACAAGGGAACATGTAATGCCTCAACTTACTAGCAGTGAAATACAAAGCTAGGCACAATTTTTCTATTGGGGAGTATCTTGTTTCTACCTCAGTCAGAATTCTACTGAGGTAGTATACGGCCTGCTCCTTCCCGCCTTCATTGTTCTGGGCTAGTAAACTCCCGATTGATTTCTCTGAAGCAGAGATATATAGCTTTAAGGGTTTTCCCCTTTGAGGTGGTACCAACACTGGTGGAGAAGTCAAATAGGCTTTGATGTTGTCAAAAGCCTTTTGGTGTGGTGATCCCCACTCGAAGTTTTCTTTATCCTTCAGTCTTAGCAGATGAGTCAACGGCTGGATCTTGCCCGCCAGATTGGCAATGAATCTCCTTAAGAAATTAATTTTGCCTAGCAGTCTCTGAAGTTGCACCTTGTTGGTGGGCGAAGACGACTCCATTATTGCCCGAAACTTGTTCTTGTCTACTTCTACACCTCTTTGATGAACCAGGAATCCCAAGAAGTTGCCCGCTCTCACTCCAAACGCGCACTTCTTTGGATTCATCTTTAGTTTATGGATCCTCATCTTTGTCAAAGCTTATCTGAGGTCTGTCAGATGCTGCTCTTCTGTTTTGGATTTCACCACAATGTCATCGATGTACACCTTCATGTTATGGCCAATCAAATCATGAAAGATGGCATTCATCGCCCTTTGGTAGGTTGCACCAGCATTCTTGAGCCCGAATGGCATGACTAGATATTCATATGCCCCCACATGCCCGGGACACCTAAAAGCTGTTTTGTGTATATCTTCCTGGGGCATCTTTATCTGATTATACCCGGCATTTCCATCCATAAAAGATAAGACTTTATGTTTTGCCACTGCATCTATGGACAGATCAGCCATGGGCATGGGATATTCATTTTTTGGTGTAGCGCCATTAATATTTCTGTAATCAACACAACATCGTACTGCTTTTGTTATGGCTTTTAAAATTGGTACAATGTTGGCCAACCACTCTACATATTTGGCAGGTCTAATAAATCCGGCTTTTACTAGTCTTTCGATTTCTTCTTTGACCTTTTCTTCTATCTCTTTTGACATCATTCGTGGCGCTTGCTTAACAAGTTTATATCCCTCCTTGATGGGCATTCTGTGTTCCACCAAGGTTGAATCTAAACCTGGCATCTCAGTATAATGCCAAGCAAAACAATCTTTAAATTCTTGCAGAAGACAAACAATCTTTGCCCGATCATTAGTTTCTAACAAGCCACTGATTTGTATAGGTCTTGGATCTCCTTCCGTCCCCAAATCAATGATTTCCAAAGGATCCTGAACTTCTGGTGGTGGCTTGTCAGGCTCTGCGCATAAAAATTCTACTAACTCCGGGCTTTCGGGCAAGTCGTCTGGCCTATCCAAGTCATATATGCACTCGGCCATTCTTATGGCCGCATCCAATTCTTCTCCGCAAAGCTCTTCCATGCTTTTGTCCTGGCTGGTCGGAGTTTCTATCTGCCATTCCTGCTCTTCTTTTCCTAAGAGCTCTCGTTCTTGCTTTCTCTCTCTCCTATACACCAACAATCTTTTGATCAGGGACCTGACTGCCACTACCTGATCCTTTCTCTTTTGTTCTGTCATTGATGGTGTTGAGGTGTTGGGATGATACAGGGTCTATCCCATTCTTCTCTAGTGATGAACATTCCTTGTTCTAAGAGCTTTTGGGCCGTCACCTTGGTAGGGCGGCCGTTCTTATCTACTCCTGAACATTGCAGAATTCCTACATTGGGATTGTAGAAACTTGCCTCCGCAACATTGGCTGTAGGGAGAAATGGCCGTGATTCGGCCTCCACCATCTCCCAAAAGCCTGGTCCCTCTGTTCCTGCCTCATGGTAAACAGCGACTTGCTGATGTAGTGTGGAGGGTATGGCGAGACTTTGGTGGATCCAGTCCCTTCCGAGTAATGCTCCATAGGTGGAAGTGCAATCCACGACAAATAATGTTAGCATGATTTGCTTGGATCCCAAGTCCACTTCTAAAGGCAATATCCCATAAGTTTTGGTTATAGCATCTGATAAGCTCGAAACCGTGAGGTCCGTGGGAATGAGATCTTCTACACTTCTCCCCATCTTCTTCATTTGCTTGGCTGGCAACACATTAACAGCCGCTCCACCATCAATCAAAACCTTTTTGAAGGGCACCCCTTCCAGATGAGCTGCAACATATATTGGCTTAAGACGGTTGGCTAGCAACATGTTTGGGCGGCTGAACACCATTTTATCTGTATAGATCTTTAATGGACCATCCTTGGATATCTCGGATGATTCAGCTTTTCCCAACTCTTCTTCTCCAGCTACTTCAACGCTGACATGGGCCATCATTGGCTCTGTTGTCAAATAGTCACCTTCCATAGTAGTGGGCTGATCAGGCTCGGCACCAAACATGGCGGATATCACATACGTCATGTTGACACGAAAATTGCTAGGCTCTGGAAAGTCTTCTTTCTTGCTCCCGATTTGGTCCATAAACTCATCTAACCAGGCCATCGCATCTTCTGGGAGTAGTGGTTCAGGTGCCCCCTGCTGTTGATTTATGCCTGAATCTGGTATCTGCTTTGGCACTTCGCTGAAAGGATCCACCAATGATATAGAAGGGAGTTTCCTTTCGGGCGAAACGGTTCCAAAACAAATAGGTTATGTCATCCATCCGAGAGTTAGCATCATTATCATATCTTCTTGAGCTCTCCTCAAGATCCTGTACTTCCCAGGATGTAGGCTTTGTGGTACATGGTTTCCTTCGCCTTCTGTTTTGCTATTAGCCCTCTCCACCTATTTTTTACTCCTCCAGTTGATGTGACTACTTCCCCCAGATGATGTTTTTTTTTCAAACTTTTGATTCTTGGAGGCTTCAGACGTCGCGGGAGTCTTTAAAGAATTCATGTAGGCTTTGTGCTGCCTCTGGACCCTTCTAATCATGGAGGCTCCCATTTGTTTGGCAGGTTACCCATTTTTTCTGACCACGTACCATTTTCGCCCGAGACGGGCAAGATTATCCTTTTTGACAGGATTTGTTATCCTATCATTCTTTTTTACTTATCTTCATGTATGGCCATATTGAGAATGCCTTATCTCCCTCTCTTTTGGACCTTTGGCCTCCTTATCTTCAGCCTCCTCAGAAGCTTCATGATTTCGAAACACTTTTGATAAAGCTCTAGGTTGGGAGTCCCCTCCCAACCGCTGAAAAACACTTCGGGAGGTATCTCTTCCTGCTGTCCGTCTAGCGTTTTCGCGGGCTTCTTTTCTTTCTTCTTCTTCTTTCCTCCTGATTAGCTCATGATCAATAAGGACTCCTGCTGGCGGTATTTCGAGTTCACACTCGCACTGGCGTCTACTGCACAGAACCATCCCTTTGATTATGGTTGCTTTTGGATGTTCGGGCAATTTGATCATCCCTTTTATGGATTTGTCAGCCGACCTTTCTTCTACTGTCTCCCTTGCAACCTTTCATTTCCCCTTCTCGGCCCATGCTAAATTAATCATATTTACTGGGGCCTCTGAAAATGGACCTGCATGCTTGTCAACCATTTCTTCACCTGCCTGGCTGGCCTCTAGTTTTTCTCTTTCTTCTTCCCCATCATCTTTTTCCCCGAGTAGAGGTAAAGATATGGGAATAATTGGTTCCGTCACCAGGTCTGTTTTCCTTTTGAAGCCTGCGAAGGCGTTTTCCAATCTTTGCAACATTTGCAACAAGGTAGTTTGCAAGTCTTCAGGTATTTTTGACATATTTCTTTGGCAAGTAAGATTTGATCAAGAGATCCCACCGGGCGTGCCAAAACTATGTTCGTCTGGAGGAATTTCCTCTGGGGACGTTCCCTGGCCAACGAGCACACATCTCCCTGAGAGGTTGGCGCCGGTTGATATCGTATGTCGGGCTTCTGCTTATTGGCGGGCTGTAAGAGAAGGACAAAGTTAATTCTGAAAGGTGCCTTTGTGGGGCCTTAGGTGTAGGCCTTGAGGCTCACAATCAAAATTAACCGTAGGTGTTCAGGCGTGCCACTGCCATCTTTAGCATGATAGATGTAAAACAGATGTTCAGTTTAATTGTATATGCCCGAGAGACCAAGTTAGCTATGAAAGGTGCCTTTGTAAGGCCTTAGGTGTAGGCCTTGAGGCTCGCAGTCAAAACTAACCAAGTACTAAAACATTAGTGGTTGTTTCATTGTTGCAGAAGTATTACAACCATTATACTTTAATCACCCGAGCCCGCAGAGCAAAACGAACTCAGATAGGTGCCTTTGTAGGGCCTTAGGTATAGGTCTTGAGGCTTCCCATAAGAATTAATTCTATACTCAAGCGTTATGTAGCAATCATGATATAACAGAAGTAAAACTAAGAAAATAGGCTAATTACTTGAGCTCCAAGTAACTTCGGACTTCTCGTTATCAAGGATTGTCGTGGATGGCTTAAGTCCACATAAAGTCCTTTTTTATGCCTTGAGACCAAGGACTTTTAATTGATCAATCTTGTATGACCGAAAGGTTAGAACTTAGAAGTCTTTTAATCATAAACTTGCTCAAAATAACTTGGATGCAGATGGAAGTATACATCATATTACTAGATTTATGAATGAAAAGACAAAACAAATAGGGTCGGGCAAGGTTTCACCTTGTCGGGCAAGGCTGATCGTCTTGCAACTTTCTCTCTTTGTGATTTACAAAGGGTTTGAGTACTAGAAGGGGAGATTGGGAGATGAGTTTACAGGAGGGAATCGATACTACAACAAGATTTAGACAGGGTAGCAGAGCTTTTACAAAGGCTTTTTGGTAAAGGTTGATCCCGAAAAGGATGAAGGCTTGGTGCTGACTACAGCTTCGTATGCAAATCTGGCTTGAGTAGAGTTTGTGTGTTTGTTTGTTTGATTGAGTGTCCTTATCTCTGATTTCTCTTTCCCCTTTTATAGACGTTTTGGCTTGGCTGCCTGCAGCATTGATCTTGCCCGAATACCGCTGAAGGGTAGTGACTCATCAGTTTTTTACTTGTAATGCCATTATAAAGTATTTTTGGGCTGATTAGCTGGCTGGTCTATACCACTTGACCTCTAGGTAGGTGAGCAAGTAGCTTAAGTGATCTGCACTTAGTCGGGAAAATGGCTCATTCTTTCTTCTAGGCTTCGGCTGAGCCTTGGACTTTCTCCCTTCTGGACCTTCTTTTGGGCTAACCTTCTTTTGAGCCCAAAGTTCAAGTTTTAACCAAAACAATAACACCTTCTTGTACACAACCCACCCAAGAACCATCTCAATAAACCACCAAACGTGGCGGTGCGAGGCTGCAAAATCGAACGAATTTCGACGACCCTATTCTTTTTTCTGCGAATCCTATAAGTGGCGGTCGACGCCACCACCTAGAATTTGTAGCCCATCATTCTAGAAGTAAAACCCGAGCAACCCCAACGTCGTTGAACCATCATAAGCAGCGAATTGATGTCGTGAAGATTACGGCACCCACAGCCTTTACCAACGAAATTGGTCATCTTTCGTCCACTTTTAGACTTTTTAGTATGTATAAAAGATGTTCCTCATTTGAGATGTATGTGTCTGTAGAATTTGGTGAAATTTAGAGTTAGAAAATTTTGGGACATAAATTTTGGATAGAGGATATTCTCAATGCTCTAAGCCCATATCCAAAGTCCGTTGGTTGAGATTCGATGCGATAGTTTGATTATTCAGTTTTTGAGTTAATTGTACCACCGCTTGATTTTTGTAATTAACAACAATCCAACGGTTGGATCGTCGTGAAATTAGAATAAGATGTTGTTGAGGCTTGATGGAGCTTAATTGGCTTATCATTATGACGTGTTGTTACTGGTTGACACAAAACTCGAATTACGTGAAGTAGCATTGTCCCTCATTTTACGTGCCAATCTTGATAAGTTTCCTAAGTGGAGAGTTGTGGACAATATTAGGCTCCATCAGAGCATTGATGGCTCATCAGGGACATGTAACGTCTCAATGACGTGTGCATCATTTTGCATGACAATTCAATTGTGTTGATTCTGAAAGTGTGTATGACTCCATGTGAGTGACTTTAATATTATGTGATAAGTATTTTGCCTATGAAAATCCTCATGTTGATATCCTTTGTGAATATGACATAGAATTATTAATCAGTTCAATGTTAGTCATCCATCTACTATGTGAAATGTATATATATGTATGTTTGAAAGATTTGTGAATTCAGAGAGCTAGTAGAGAATCAATAGCCAGGAATACTTTTTTTTTTCCTGATTTGATGTGTGGATCTTAAATCTATATTACCTTTCTTTCTGATTCCATGAGTGCATCTTGAATCCTGCTTATACTTTATGTATGGATGCCACTGAGTGCCTCTGGATCCCTACATTCTTTTCGATTCCACTAAGTGCATCTAGAACCATTCATCATATGGATTCTATGGAGTAAGTTTGGAATCTTAGTTCCATCTTGTGTATTAGTTCTATCCGGTTCCGTGAGTGCGTTTGGAAGGCGGAACGTTGTTATTTGTGCTAGCCTGTGTGGATTCAATCAAGATTTGTGAGTAAGGATTACTTTATATATGCAGAGGATTTATGAAATGTTTTCAAAATATAATCGATTGACTTTTATTCACATATGTCGTATTATTGTCACTCACACACGCTTCATAGCTTACCCAGATTTTTGCTTTAACCTGTGCACCATTCCCACTGTGTAGGCTGTTTCTTGCAGAGTACATTTAGTGGTTACAGAAGAAGACTTCAAGGGGTATTTAGTGTGTGTAGTGCACTTGAGAGTAGGGTTTGTTACCCTGTATTATAATTTTGTTTCCACAGAATATCTAATGTATATTATGTATGAATCCCAGTTAATTCTGTGTTAATGTATTGCTACTTTCTGCTGCCACGTCTTCATCCTAGGCGTATCTCGAAATCAAGCCATAACGCAAGGGATTGATAGGGATCGAACCTGCACTAAAGTGCACAAACATAATTACTTTCCACTACTGCAGTAAAGCACCATCTACCATGCCCAATGATTTACGGTTGAAGAACTTGTATTCTAGATACAATCTAGGCATGAAACATGTGGGTGCAAACTGAAGATCATGGCTTTAACTTGGTATCTCTATTAGTGATATCGAAATAAAGATTTATAACAAAGAATAATGGTATATTTCAAATTTGAAAGGCACTAGATATAACTTCTTATGAAGATATGAAGCAGATTTGATGGGCAGCATTTTTCTTCTGAAACTTTTTGGCCATATGGCTTATTGCACGTGCAGCCCACACATTTCACACATCCTCATGCCTTGAGGCATGTCATGTGGCGTATTGCATATGCAACCCACACATATCACACATCCTCATGCCTTGAGGCATGTCATGTGGCGTATTGCATATGCAGCCCGCACATTTCACACATCCTCGTGCCTTGAAGA
Organism: Malus fusca; assembly: GCA_035220775.1. Taxonomy (NCBI): domain Eukaryota; kingdom Viridiplantae; phylum Streptophyta; class Magnoliopsida; order Rosales; family Rosaceae; genus Malus; species Malus fusca. The sequence goes on along the minus strand of CM069073.1, from coordinate 42,655,582 downwards.
TATTAAGATATTCGTTTAACATTTGCTAGCCAAAAGTCCGGTGCCACACAGTTCGTTATTTAAGAATATTTCACAATCATCATCTAATAATTGAAATGAGAGCCACTGACACTCATGGGCGCATCATAATCGTGATTTGTCCCAATTATTGTGTGCTTTACTATATCAAAAGTACTTTAAATGTCCTTCCTCGATGCTACAGGCGACATCTCTTCGTTGATACTACCGCCGGCGCCGACATTTGGGTCCTTCATAATAAAAGTACGTAATTCTAACGTCCTTTTGTATATGAGCACTATGCTACCTCATGCTTTTTGTACAATTCACATGCCAAAACTATAAAACATTATGCAAACATAAAGTTACAGAGGGTCAATGAAGAGTCTCACTTTGAGAGTCTCCTTAACATTTATCTTTATGGAATAGACACACCATCGTTTTTTATATTATATGCAAATAATATAACAACAAATAAAGAGAGACGTATATATAATGTTGTACTATTGGTTCACAAAGCTACAATAATTGTGTACCTCTACAATGACAAATCCAAGATTCTAACCTCACAACGTCCTAGTATAAAAGATTCAACATTTTTTAGGCAGAAATAGCGAGCAACATGCAAAATTCTTTTAGTTTTTCAACGAGGCATTTTGCCAAGCAATTGGTGAGCATATCGTCATTTGTCGATCCATCATGTCACATATATGTCAATAGATGTCTAGGCGTGCTGTCTATATCTGTTGACAGCTTCCAAGCGTGACACTAAGAGGAGTAGGAGTTCAGTTAAGCCACACAATAGGCAACCTAATTGTTGTCGAATTCGCCATCCACTAAATCTGTTGATAGTTGCCAAGTCGTGATGTAGAGGCTTGTCAAACTTACCAAACTGCCATTAGACCCTTGGGAACCTTCCCAACCATTTTTATAGCTTCCGTAGGGTTCTTGATCATCTTCAATGGTGTTTGAAAACATAATAGGTAAAATTGTACTATACTGGCTGACGTGGCAAGTTGCCTACTCAATTACCTTATAAAAAAAAAGGTGTCACTCCAAGGGAATAGGTAAACCAAGTAGACACAATTTTATTTTATTATTTTTTTCATCTTGAAATGTGTTTGCCAATCAGGAAAATGATAAGCGCACACCCTTTTAAATCTCATACACACTCTTATTTAATCATATTTGTTGTTTTCATTTGATTGATCCAATTCGATAACTAAAAATATAAAATGGTATGTAAAAAGCAAAAAAAAAATGTGTGAAAATTACTTCTTACCAATAATTTTGATCAGTTACGCTACTTTTTAGCTAGGGGATATGTACATTACTATATTGCTGTTGAGATACCTTTCTGGCTCGTGTTGCACTCTAAATTTTTGTTTTGTCTTTGTGTTTTGAATTTGACGTTAATAGTCCTGGCTACTTGTATTTGATTTGAAGTTTAATCTACTTCGATATGTGAATCTTTGTGGTTGACGACATATTAAATTTTTTAACACTCGAAGTCAAAATAGACGGGAACGGTAGTTAACGGATTAAAAATGAAATATAGGGATCACATTGGTAACTGGAGGAACAAATCAGGACCAAATTTTGTTTCAGTAGGGGAAGCAATCCTATGCACTATGATGTGAGTTTAATCTCCACCGATTCATTTTTTTCCTAACAACTAACTATTTAACCACTAACACTACCTTTCGTAAAAATAAAAAGGTTTTGTTTCAGTAGTACATTTCATCAATAATTTGAAGTCTAATTAGTGAGAAGCAATGTTATATATACAGCTTATTTTTTATTTAGCATCTTCTAGTTTTATTTAAGTCATGTATTTTGTAGTTTTATTTTTTGTTAGAAGTATGTAGCGAGTTTTATTTGTGAACACTTATTTTGGAAACGGAAAATAGACAAGACATGGATGATTTTTGGAAATTGTGTGGGAAATGTGAATGAGCACAAGTGGTTGATATGACTATATGCAACTATAGGGCCCGTTTGGTACACATGAATGAATTGAAATGGAGAACTCTCAAATTTCAAGGTATATTAGAAATGAAAGTGAATGGTTTTTTTGACACACCCTGACCCGGAATGTCCACTAGGACTCCGAATCGAGCTGTGCTGGCCGACACCTGGAAGGTGACGAAGCCATAAAATGTGATGATGTGGAAAAATGTGAATAAATTTAAACCTAAGAGTGCCTAAATACCAGAGTGCACTGGTGAGCGGGAGTGAACCCACTTCACACGTGACGTTAAGGCATAAACAAGTACAGAAAAGTGAATTAAGAATCGTACCCTTGAGATAATCTCCAATATTAAGAATCGCGACGAATCTTCGACGATAAGAAAGCTCAGCTAATATAACCTGGAGGGTGAAGACAAGCTAAGGGTGAGTGGCCCTGTAAATAAAATTTTAATAGAAACCGTATAAAACATTATAACCCCTCGCTACAACACCTGTATAATTTCCAGAAAAATCATAAACATACCACAACACAACATCTTGTCAGCAATATCAAATAATCATGTGATTAATAAGTCATACTAGTACGCAAGTCGGAGTCACATATGGTGACCTGTACGACTTACCCGTATTTCATCACATATACTAGTTCATCATATATTTCATCATATATGCTAACTTAACGCATATTCATCATATCTGCTAGCTCATCACGTATTCATCACATATGCTAGCTTATAAGTCAGAGTCACGTATAGTGACCCATATGACATATTCATATCTCCTCACATATCTCATCAATCATGGCTAGCATGTAAGTCGGAGTCACCTATAGTGACATGTACGACATATTCATATCTCATCACATATCTCATCAATCATGGCAAGCATGTAAGTCGGAGTCACCTATAGTGACATGTACGACATATTCATATCTCATCACATATCTCATCAATCATGCCTAGCATATAAGTCGGAGTCACCTATAGTGACCTGTACGACATATTCATATATCATCACATATCTCATCAATCATGGCTAGCATATAAGTCGAAGTCACCTCTATTGACCTCTATGACTGAAATCATAGCTCATCAATCATTGCTAGCACATAAGCCGGAGTTACCTATAGTGACCTATACGGCACTACGCCTGCACACGAGTCGGAACCACTGTAGTGGTCTGTACGACAGGACTGGGTGTAATGAATACGCTCAAGTGCTACGATCATGTGAAGAGTCACCTACGAGTCGGAACCACTTATAGTGGTCTGTACGACAGGCCTGTGCACTTACCTTGAATTCAAGTTGAGCGTATGGTGCGGGAGGTGAACATTACGTGAAGGACTATGCCCTGGCCACGGGCGGGAGCACTAACACGGGGGTGCAGGTTTATGAGCTCTAAATGCATCTAATACAACATGTACGACTCATAAACAACATGTACGACAATGTCGGAGTTGCCTACTATTGCAACTTGTACGACAGTGTCGGAGTTGCTTAAAACATAAATGTAGTCATACCATAACCCCATCAATTCAACTAATACCGTATACTTACCTGAACTTACTTGAACTTACCTGTGTGTCATGTGTTCACCTTTGCACTTCAGAGCATTCACAATAATTATGTGCGAGGAATATACATATGGATATACTAGGATGTAAGTCTGAACTTCAACCATATCATAATATTTCCAGATATATAAACATATTAACAAATGGTCTAGAATGCATAAACTGAAATGCCCCATTCCCAAAGTATTTACTTTCGAGGGTAATCATCGATGATAAGCCTAATTAGACACTAGTTAAATTAACTATCAATTAATTCCCTTTCCTTACTTCAATTTATTGATTATTCACGCAATGATTTATGATCGACATTTAACCACTAAAACATAGGGTCAAATCTTATAATCTTTCCACCAATGTCCCTCAAACTGCTCAATTTCCCAAACTAGACTATTGTCTCGATTATTCATCCTCATTTATTATATGGTTGCATCTAACATTTCGCTAGACTGCCTACGTACCCTAAACAGGGATCAAGCCATTCGTAGTTCACAATATTTATTTCAAAGCATTCACAGTAATCGTAAGCCATAATCAATTATAGACGTTTATGAAATTATCAATCACATATATATATATATAATATACGATGGAAAGGAAAGACCCACTCACCTGAGGCCCACGCTATGATTCTCTAGCACGCACATTGAGGCGTCCCGAACGATTGGTGCCTGTAACAATTATCGAATCACATCTCAGAACTCTTATTAATAGAATACGTAATTCACATAAGGAACATTCTCAAGGACATCCCAAAATACTTTGAGACTCATTGACCACAAGTCAACCGTCAATCAAATATCGACGGTAGGGTCTACAACTCTGTATAACTCGATCCGGAATATCCGCATATCAGATTCCCAATCCGCAACTTCCAAATATGCACATTATTCTTCTATAATAACATACTAAAATTTCATTACGATCCTACGGTCGGATCTCCGCGAATTGCCCAAAACCAATTGGCGGTTAACATTTATTTTATAAACTTACAAATCCAATTTGGGAAGATCCGTACATCGGATTCCCGATCTATAAGTTTCTATGGTCCTCAAATATTACGTACTATAACATATTAAGGTTTAGTGACGATCCAACGGTCGAATCGTCGATTCACATTTTTACCACGTAACGTATCGTAATGAATTTAGGTTCAAGCAATCAACCTACATTATAGGAATATCAAAACTGAATTCAAGACCTCTAATTTAGCCTAAAAGTGGCATCGACGATCCCCTGGCCACGTGCCGCCGCACGCACCACTGCGGGTGGCAGTCGGCCGCCTCGACTCGTCGAAAAATTCAACTATTTCTAAAAATTACCAAATTTTACAGAATTGTAGGTCTCAATGAGTAGAGTAAACCTTATATCTGTGACCAAGTACAATTTGGCCAGGAAAAGATCCAATTATCTCGAAACCCGTCGGAACCTTAGAAATTTGGGGGCCTCGATCCACCCCCTCCGGTGTTTCGCCGCCCTAACCAGGGCTTGGGACCTATTCATGGGTTCATGAGGAGTCGACCCATGGTGGTGGTCGACGGTGGTAGCTTCAGAAACGGCCAGTTGCCGCCGTGGTGTCCTCGGAGCCCCTCGGTGAGAATCATCAAGAATCCAAGCCTATTTCCTTCAATTCAAAAGTGGAAATGGTAGAGGGAGGGTCTTAGAGTCGTTTAAGGGTGGTGGCGACGATCAATCTATCGAGAAATCGCCAGAATCGGTGTCGGGGTGAAATCTGGAAGCGGGTCGAGTCACAGGTCGAGGGAAACTCGGTTTCCCCCCCCTCTTTTCTCCTTCTCTCCCATGCCCTCATTTCCTTTCTTTCTGATTGGCCCTCCTATCCTTTCTCTTCTCTCCATTCGCCACCATCTTCCCTCCTTTTCCTCCTAAAACTCTCTCCCTCCTTCTACGATTGAGCTATCATGCCCAGTCTTTCTTCTCCCCCCAATATATCAATACCTACAAAAATATATAAAATAATAAATGGGACTCCTTCAAAACCTACTTCCCAGATTTATAGTTCCGTAAAACTTTAACCGTAGCTCCAAATTCACTTCTTCATGCGTTTATGCATTCGTATCGTCGAGAATATTTAGTACGTCTCACAACACGTTGGTCAATGAAAGTCAAAACTTTCCGCCTCTAGGATATTTTTGTAGTTTCACATTTTAAAATTTATAAAATAGTAAAATTTGGGACGGGTTAACATTAGACCTCTAGGTGGTCATTAGACCTGACAATTTCTTACACGACCCGTTAACATAACACGTAAACGACAAGAAAATAACGGGTTTCAGGTCAACACGATAACTTATCGGGTCGTTATTGGGTCACACGATAAGCAACTATTAATAACGGATCCTTAACATGATTACATGAGGCTGACACACAAGTAACCGGTTTCGACACATTAAGAAAAAAGTTATTTTGATGATTTTGAATTTTTAAACTACTAAAAAATCTTACTATAAAATACAATAGCCATAGTGTATATGTATATATTGTATACGAAATATGTATTATTATAGTATTATTCTATATAAATTTAAAATTTTAAGTTTTATTTATTTATTTATTTTTATAGTATGAAATAGGCAAAGTGTAACATCCCACATCGCCCAGGGGAGTGATCCTTAAATGTATATTCCCATCCCTACCTAGCACGAGGCATTTTGGGAGCTCACTGGCTTTGGGTTCCGTAGGAACTTCGAAGTTAAGCGAGAAGGGGGCCAGAGCACTCCCAGGATGGGTGACCCACTGGGAAGTTGCTCGTGGTTCCCAAAAACAAAACCGTGAGGGAATGGTAAGCCTTAAGCGGACAATATCGTGCTACGGTGGTGGACATGGCTCGGAAAGTGATCCGCCCCGAGCCGGGATGTGACAAATGGTATCAAAGCCAATCCTTGGCCGGAAGTGTGCCGACAAGGACGTCGGGCCCCTAAGGGGGGTGGATTGTAACATCCCACATCGCCCAGGGGAGTGATCCTTAAATGTATATTCCCATCCCTACCTAGCACGAGGCTTTTTGGGAGCCCACTGGCTTCGGGTTCGGTAGGAACTCTGAAGTTAAGCGAGAATGAGGCCAGAGCACTCCCAGGATGGGTGACCCACTGGGAAGTTGCTCGTGAGTTCCCAAAAACAAAACCGTGACGGAATGGTAAGCCCAAAGCGGACAATATCGTGCTACGGTGGTAGAACGGGCCCGTGATGTGGTGGACCCGGGCCGGGATGTGACAAATGGTATCAGAGCCAATCCCTGGCTGGAAATGTGCCGACGAGGACGTCGGGCCCTAAGGGTGCGTTTGGTACGCAGACGGGACGGAACGGGACGGGACGGGATGAAGGTTCCATGCCCTCGGATGGAAGTGAGGAGGAAGAAGAAGGAGACAGAAAAGTTATAATTTTGTGTTCCACGGATGTGGAACGAGCTCGTTCTAGGGGGGAGGTGGAACGAAAAATCATCCAAAACTTGTCCCGTGGAACAGCGCGTTCCACTCGTTTTAGGCGTACCAAACGTGGGACGGAACGCCTCGTCCCTTTCCGTCCCGCGTACCAAACACACCCTAAGGGGGGTGGATTGTAACATCCCACATCGCCTAGGGGCGTGATCCTTAAATGTATATTTCCATCCCTACCTAGCACGAGGCCTTTTGGGAACTCACTGGCTTCGGGTTCCGTAGGAACTCCGAAGTTAAGCGAGAAGGGGGCCAGAGCATTCCCAGGATGGGTGACCCATTGGGAAGTTGCTCGTGAGTTCCTAAAAACAATACAGTGAGGGAATGGTAAGCCCAAAGCGGACAATATCGTGCTACGGTGGTGGAGATGGCTCGAGAAGTGATCCGTCCCGAGCCGGGATGTGACACAAAGAGCAAGACTGAAAAATTATAAAACTCATTAAAAATAAAATTATCAAGTAATTTCAAGGAAAAATTACACATAGAGTGTACTTTTAATATTTAATTTTATACTGAGACAACAATTTTTAAACATTTCAAGGAGAGACAAAAAATTATAAATATGAAAGATGACATCATTTGCTTTTTTTATGTGGAGTTTAACTTACAAAAATACCCTTTATTTTTTGTATCTTTCACACTTCTCTCTCTAGCATTGGAGTTGTTCGTGCTACCTAAGCGCCTTGTTTCTCGGGGTTCAAAGAGATGATGTAGTATGTGTAGATTGGGCATCTACATCTTTTGCCTGCAAGAAGGAGCTTCCCATCATTAGTTGAGGTTGACTAGTACAAAAGCTAGAACAATTATATTTACACTTGGGTAGGAGACTTTAGAAAAGGAAAATTTACACATAGTGTACTCTTAATATTTAATTTTATATTGAGACAACAATTTTTAAACATTTCAAGAAGAAACAAAATATTATAAATGTGCAAGATGACATCATTTGCTCTTTTTTTTTTCTCTGGAGTTTAACTTACGATAATACCCTTTATTTTTGGTATCTTTTCACACTTCTCTCTCCAACATTGGAGTTGTTCATGCCATATAAGTGTATTGTTTCTCGGGGTTCAAAGAGATGATATAGTATGAATTGGTTGGGCATCTACATATTTTTGCCGTAAGAAGGAGCTTCCCATCATTAGTTGAGGTTGACTAGTACAAAAGCTAAAACAATTATATTTACACTTGGGTAGGAGACTTTAGAAAGAAAAAAAATTACACGTTGAGTGTACTTTTAATATTTAATTTTATATTGAGACAACACTTTTTAAACATTTCAAGAAGTGACAAAAAATTATAAATGTGAAAAATGACATCATTTGCTTTTTTTCCTTTGGAGTTTAACTTACAAAAATACCCTTTATTTTTTATATCTTTTCACACTTCTCTCTCCAGCATTGGAGTTGTTCGTGTCACCTAAGCGCCTTGTTTTTCGGGGTTCCAAGAGATTATGTAGTACGTGCAAGTTGGGCATCTACATTTTTTTCCCTCAAGAACGAGCTTCCCGTCATTAGTTGAGGTTGACTAGTACAAAAGCTCAAACAATTATATTTTCACTTGGGTATGATACTTTTGAAAAAGGAAAAATTACACATAGAGTATTTTTAATATTTAATTTTATATTAATACAACACTTTTTAAACATTTCAAGAAGAGACAAAAAATTATAAATGTGAAATATGACATCATTTTCTTTTTTTTCTCTGGAGTTTAACTTACAAAATTACCCTTTATTTTTGGTATCTTTTAACACTTCTCACTCCAGCATTGGAGTTGTTCCTGCCACCTAAGCGCCTTGTTTCTCGGGGGTTCAAAGAGATGTTGTAGTATGTGCAGATTGGGCATCTACATCTGTTTGCAACAAGAAGGATCTTCCCATCATTAGTTGAGGTTGACTAGTACAAAAGCTGAAACAATTATATTTACACTTGGGTAGGAGACTTTTGAAAAGGAAAAATTACACATATAGTGTATTTTTAATATTTAATTTTATATTGAGACAATACTTTTTAAACATTTCAAGAAGAGACAAAAAGCAAGATTGAAAAATTATAAAACTCATTAAAAATAAAATTATCAAGTAATTTCAAGGAAAAATTACACACAGAGTGTACTTTTAATATTTAATTTTGGGTAAAGTACAAAAAACTACCTCAACTATTGGTCTCACGACACTTTCATACCTCATCTTTTTAAAATGACAATGTCATACCTCATCTTACGAATTTGTGCCAATGTCATACCTCCGTCAGTTTTTCTGTTAGTTTCTCTGTTAAGTGCTGACGTGGCCTGACTTAAATAGTGACGTGGCTTAAATAAATTAATAAAATATTAAAAAATTAATTAAATATTAAAAACTAAAAAATTAAAATCATTTAATATTTTTTTTACATGGGGACCCACCCCCTTTCCCCCTCCCATCTTCCCCAAATCCGATCCACCCCCTTTATTCCCCATCCACCCATTTCTCCCTTCTCCCATCTGCAACCCCACCCACATTTCTCTCATCTGCAACTCTCACTCACCCTCCCTTCTTTCATCTTCATTGTCGACTCCATCCACCAACGACCATCACCTTCTTCCTCATTCTAACTGACGACATCGAAGTCGCCGATCTCCAGCACACCAACCTCGCCCCTCTTCGGGTACCCACTTCTTCCATTGATCTCCTCCCTTTCCTTACCAAACTACCCATATGGGTTCGAATACTTCTGTGAATCCTTGACAGCCTTGTCGCCCCACGATTACCAAGTAATCGACTTTGTCGTCGGGTTTGCAGAAGTTGAGGACCGCCTCTGCCACCTCCCTTTGCTCCCGTAGCCCAGCACCATTTTCAAGCCCAGCAAAACGCAGCAACAATCCCTCGCCCACCACCACTGCCGAGTCTTTTATGAATACAAATTGGGGGTTTTTTTTTTCTGGGAAAAATTGAATGGTTTTGGTTTGTTTGGTTGCTCGGAAAATGTGGAAGAAAGGAAATGAAATTGGTGGGTGCTTTGTTTTTTATGCATGCTTGTAGGTTAGAAATAGAGAGAGCGGTGGAGGAAGAGAAGATAGGCACCTAGTAGGAATGGGTAGTGGTTGGTTTGGGGTGGGATCTGGGTTTGGGTTAGGGGAAGACGGCAACCTTGTCGGCCCCGACCTTGACAGCTCTCCCTCTCTCCCATTCTCCTTGACAGCTTCGGAGACGGCAACAACGGTAGATCGGTGGTGGGCAATGGAGTGGAAGAGAGAAGCGGGTCGGAGCTTGCAGGTAGATCTGAGAAAGGAGGGCGGATGAAAAAATCCAGGTGGGTTTGGAGGGTTCTAGGCACGGCGAGAGAGAGAAGTGGGGAGGAAATAGACTATGGTGGAGAGGAGAGGGAGATGAGAGAGAGAGATAGGGGAGAAAGAAGGTGGTGGAGAAAGGTTGGGGGGGACGGGTGGGAAGGGGACGGGGGAGTCGAGTGGGAAGGGGTTTTGGGGATGTAGAGAAGAGAGATAGGCGAGAGAGAAGGATGAGAGAGAGAGAGGAGAGAGAGAGATTTAATATAATTTTTTTAATTTTAATTATTAAAAAATATATTTAATTATATTTTAATCCAGTTGGATTAGTGAGTGGCCCGTATCTAGCCACGTCAGCACTTAACAGAGAAACTAACAGAAAAACTGACGGAGGTATGACATTGGCACAAATTCGTAAGATGAGGTATGACATTGTCATTTTAAAAAGATGAGGTATGAAAGTGTCGTGAGACCAATAGTTGAGGTAGTTTTTTGTACTTTACCCTTTAATTTTATACTGAGACAACAATTTTTAAACATTTCAAGGAGAGACAAAAAATTATAAATATGAAAGATGACATCATTTGCTTTTTTTCTGTGGAGTTTAACTTACAAAAATACCCTTTATTTTTTGTATCTTTTCACACTTCTCTCTCCAACATTGGAGTTGTTAGTGCTACCTAAGCGCCTTGTTTCTCGGGGTTCAAAGAGATTATGTAGTATGCGCAAATTGGGCATCTACATCTTTTGCCTGCAAGGAGCTTCCCATCATTAGTTGAGGTTGACTAGTACAAAAGCTAGAACAATTATATTTACACTTGGGTATGAGACTTTAGAAAATGAAAATTTACACATAGAGTGTACTTTTAATATTTAATTTTATATTGAGACAACAATTTTTAAACATTTCAAGAAGAAACAAAAAATTATAAATGTGAAAGATGACATCATTTGCTTTTTTTTCCTTTGGAGTTTAACTTACAAAAATACCCTTTATTTTTTATATCTTTTCACACTTCTCTCTCCAGCATTGGAGTTGTTCATGCCACCTAAGTGTCTTGTTTCTCGGGGTTCAAAGAGATGATATAGTATGTGTTGGTTGGGCATCTACATCTTTTTGCCACAAGAAGGAGCTTCCCATCATTAGTTGAGGTTGACTAGTAGAAAAGCTAAAACAACTATTTTTACACTTGGGTATGAGACTTTAGAAAAGGAAAAATTACACGTAGAGTGTACTTTTAATATTTAATTTTATATTAAGACAACACTTTTTAAACATTTCAAGAAGAGACAAAAAATTATAAATGTGAAATATGACATCATTTACTTTTGTTTCTCTGGAGTTTAACTTACAAAATTACCCTTTATTTTTGGTATCTTTTCACACTTCTCACTCCAGCATTGGAGTTGTTCCTGCCACCTAAGCACCTTGTTTCTCGGGGGTTCAAAGAGATGTTGTAGTATGTGCAGGTTGGGCATCTACATCTTTTTGCCACAAGAAGGAGCTGCCCATCATTAGTTGAGGTTGACTATTACAAAAGCTAAAACAATTATATTTACACTTGGGTAGGAGACTTTTGAAAAGGAAAAATTACACATATAGTGTATTTTTAATATTTAATTTTATATTGAGACAATACTTTTTAAACATTTCAAGAAGAGACAAAAAATTATAAATGTGAAATATGACATCATTTGTTTTTTTTTCTCTGGAGTTTAACTTACAAAAATACCCTTTATTTTTGGTATCTTTTCACACTTCTCACTCCAGCATTGGAGTTGTTCCTACCACCTAAGCGCCTTGTTTCACGAGGGTTCAAAGAGATGATGTAGTATGTGCAGGTTGGGCATCTACATCTTTTTGCCACATGAAGGAGCCTCCCATCATTAGTTGAGGTTGACTAGTATAAAAGATGGGTTGAACTGATTCTGCAAAATGATCGAAGACTAGTTGAACTGAGGACTAATTAAACTAATTATGCAAAAATGACCGAGGACGGATTGAACTGACTTTGCAAAAATGGTCAAGGATTCTGCAAATGGTCAAGAACAAATTGAACTGATTCTGCAAAAAAGATGGGTTGAACTGATTCTGCAAATGGTCAATGATGGGTTGGACTGATTCTAGAAAAATAAAAAAGACGAGTTGAACTGATTCTACATAAATAATCGAGGACGGGTTGAATTGATTCTTCAAAAGTAGTAGAAGACGGGTTGAACTGATTTTGCAAAAATTGTCGTTGATAGGTTGAATTAATGCTACAAAAATTGCCGAAGACAGGTGAATTTATTCTGCGAAAATGGTCGATGATAGGTTGAACTAATTCTACAAAAATGGTCGAAAACGTGGTTGAACTAATTTTACAAAAGTAGGTCAGGACTGATTGAACTGATTGTAGTAATAAATGATACAAACTTATTCTATATATAGTTTGAAAACTAATTCTACAGAAATAGTCGAGGATGTGTTGAGTTTATAGCACATATTAATTTTGTTGGAGTTGTGAGGGCTGGGTTTTATTAAGCGCCTAAAATCCTAGGGGTATGGTTGGTATTTTAAACATTGTTTTCATGTTTTTGAGTTGGGCTTTAATTGTTTTTATGCCTTCGTCTCTCCATGACATGTTTAAAAATTAGTGGAGTTCCTTGAAATATAGTAAAAGTTTTTGTCTATATATTTAAATGTTACAGCCCGTCCTAAATCAAGGTATATATTTTATCACCGAGCATGTAAAATGACAATAATGCCCTCGTGATTTAGTGACATGGATGGACATATATAGTTTTAAATTATTTCCTCTCTCGCGAAATTAAATGGTGCTCGACGTCATTTTTCGGGTTGGTTATTTCTTCTTTGGACCCATTTTTAGGGCCTTAACTCAATGGCCCAATTAAGGGCCTTATTACTCCATCCACCCGTGCTTTTTCCCCCTCATTCCAGAAAATTCCTTTTCTCCCTCACACTCTCCCGCACCTCTCCTCCTCTCGGTGATCTCGTCCCCGACATCACACACACGCACATACATATTTGCACCTACTGGAACTATCAAAATTTCTCCCTTTCTTCCTCACACCCCATACTCACCATTTCTCACCATTTGGAATTGTGTAGTTTTCGTATGGTAACTTCGTCGGAATCTCGAACCTTTCGACCAAGGTAAGTTTGGAATTTCCAACCTCAAATCCTTCTCATGTTGAACTCCTAGTGATGTTTTTAATCTTAAATAGAAGGTTTGTGGGTGATTTAATACAAATTTCATCTCGGGGATGAATTTCCCCAGGTTTGTGGAAAGTGAACAGTGGTCGTTTGACCATTTTCAGACCAAATTTCCAACAGACTCTGGTTCTCCGTTGGGTCTCTTAAGGGTATGATTCTCTTCTCTACATTTCTAACTTCAAAATGGCTTTTGAATCATCAAGTTTGGTTTAGTATCGAACTAGAAACTAGCTAGGAAAGTTAGGAAAAAATTCCGGTTTTCTGAAATTCTTGGACCCGTGACCATTTGGCCACTTTTAGACCACTTTTCCGGCGAACCCTGTCTATTTCACGACCCCAAATGGGTATATATCTTTTCCCTGCATTCCTAACTTTACTTAGGCCTTTGAATCATGGATTTTGGTTGAGAATCGAGCTCGAAATGAGCTCTAGAAGTCTTGCGTTCCAAACTGCAAAAGTGCAGATTTTCGCAAGGAAGAAGAAGGAAAAAAAAATAGAATCTGTTGGGCCAACCCAACCTTTAAACCATTTCAAATTGGACCTAAGCCATTTAATTGGTTTAGGCCTTATGTTCAAAATGGATTAAGTCCATTTAGTTTTAAGTTGGGTTTTACACTTAAACTAGACTAAGGCAAAAAATTATTCTAAAAATATAAGGATGCTCGTGGGGTTGAGTAAGCCACGATGGTATATTCAAACACCTCAATTGAGCGACATATGAGAAATTGATCCTAGGTTTTGTATATGTGCTATCGAATTAACGTTAAATTAGTTGTTTCACATATAGGTGAGACGTTTCTGAAGGAAGAGCGTAGCCAGGCAAGACTCGAGGACTACGACCTAGCAATATACCAGTGAGTGGGCTTTTGGTTTTTAGTGTATATATATATACATATATATATAAATTAAAAATAGGTGTAATGTTCATTATAAAATAATGAATTGAAATTAATGATGTAGATATTTAATTGAAAATAATTTTATATCAAATCGGAAACGGACTTACAGATTCGTCTACTGACGATTGATAAGAAAAATGATGGAGCTCGCAGGCATCCTTGATTGAAAATTAAAATACAAGTGTTTGATAATTTTGGTGAATGAAGAATGGAGCTGAACTATGACTTCTGTTCTTTTGAGAATTCGCAGAGAGTCTCAGCTGTTCGACGAAAGTCCTCTTCATTCCTCTATCCGCTCTTCTTTTGTAGGGAGAGAGTTGATAATTGAGATCCGGGAATCCCGTTCTGCATGTGTTGTGGACTGGAAAGATGCCAAAGGCTGATGATGTTGTCGGATCACGCGTCTTCTTTTCTGGAATGCAATGATGGCTACAGCTGATGAATAGTAAACTGTTTGGAATAATTCTTGCTGACTGCTACTGCTTTTGATGTCTTTTTCTGTTAATTATTACATGGTAAAACTGTTTATTCACATGCGTTCACATGCTGATTACAAATCAAATGGGTCCTGGGAATCCTGATAATCCGCCCATGGGGTCTTCTGGCTAGTTGGATTGTTTGGATGTTGTGATGAAGCATCTGATGAATTTGAACTTGAATCTTCATCTTCATCTTCACTATTTAATAATGCAGCTTTTGCTATAAGCTTGTCTGCCATTTTCAATAATTGTAAGGATTTCCTTTTCTTCTTCGAACTTGAAGTTTTCGATGATTTGGATTTTCCTTTGAGGGATGATGAAGGACTAATGTCTGATAGTGACTGAGTATTTTCTGGGTTTTCTGGCAATGCCTGTGTTGATGTTGTTGGTGGAGATATCTTTGGAACAGGTGTAATTGGAAATTTTGATGAGACTAAACTGATAATTTTTCCATAGTCGAATTTATCCCACCACTTGACCCATCGGGCTCTGTAAATTTCACCTGTTTCATACTCATAATTCCATTTAAAAATCCAAGGGACTTTATATTTACCCATAAACAATGAAAGAAGGGTAATTCTGTCATCGAAACGACTTCTGTCAAAATGCTTCTGGAAACCAGATGAAAGGAATTGCATGAGATCTTCTGGTAGTAAGTTGGCAGTTGGGCCGTGAGCTGACCACCAGTTTGGAAACCAAGCTGGAAAGTTCATCCTGAAACTTTTATCAAATGTAACAAACCATGAATGACTAAAGTCAGATGTTTGGTGAAGAAATATGTTGTTCCGTGCTTGGATGTAGTCAAAATAACTATATTTGTTGTTTGGGATGAGTTCATGTTTGGTGTGGAGTTGTTTGGTATGATAGAGGGGGAATCCCCAATCTTGTTCGGTAAGAAATTTGCCAATATGGAGTGAGTGGTAAAGAAGTTTAATTGGATGGGTGGTGCTGTAAATGGGTTTAATGGAAACTCCTTCGGTCTCACTTAGAATGGCTTGACAATATTGGAGGGTTTTAAAAGATTCAGTTGGGACATAATGGAAATTGGGGGGTAATATGGCTTTAACTATTTTGTCTGGCGATTGCCTTTTGTTAATGTGATTTGGAATGCCTTTAACTATTTTGTCTGGCGATTGCCTTTTGTTAATGTGATTTGGAATGCAGAAACGTTGTTCCATAGGATGTTTCTTAACATATGGGGATGGTTTAGCAAAGCTAGGTGTTTTTGGGGTTGAATGTGATGGCATTGATGAATATAGGTCGTATGGGTTGGCTAATGCCGTTTGGTAATTTGGTCAGAATTGGCCAACGATTGATCCTAAAGGAGATCCTAAGGGAACAAATCTGTTGGTAATGGCTAGGGCCTATGATGAGGAATCGGGAATAGATTCCTGTTTTACTGGTGGTGGAGGTGGAAGAGTGGCTGGAAGCCTCCTTTGGTTATTGCTGTTTTTTCCCGACATTATTCCCCTGCAAGAATTCTCTCGTTAAAAAAATCTGGAATGCAGTTATGGCTGCCTTTAATGCATTCAATATCAAAATAAAAAATGTTTAATATGGCTTGCCATCGTGCAAAAATCTGTTTGGATGCAATGTTTTGAACATCTTTTTGTAAAACATGTTTTGCAGATTTGCAATCTACACAGATTAAATTTTTTTGATTTAATAGTACAATAGATAATATCTCTTTCTTAATAGTACTATAATTAGTTTGTGCAGGATTCCAAACTCCTGAATGGAAACGAACAATTTGTTCAGGAGATTCGGAAGAAGTTTTTTGCTTGAGGATACCTCCATAACCTGCATCAGATGCATCAGTTTCAACTATTTTAAAAGAGTTGGGAGTTGGAATGCCGAGACAAGGCAATGTCTTGACATGAGTTTTAATCTGTTTGACAATGGAAGTATGAATGGTGGACCATGCTGGAGGATTATCTTTAAGACGATCAAACAATGGTTTACACTGTTGACGAAGATGAGGATAGAATTCTGATACATAATTTAATGACCCAAGGAATCTTTGAAGTTGGGTTTTGTCAGTAATCTGGTCTGGGAATTTATCTGCAAATTGGATGACTTGATCTATAGGTTGAATGGTAGAATGCTGGATATTATAACCTAAGAATCTAATATTGTTCTAAAACAGTTTAATCTTAGAGGTAGATACAACTAATCCATTGGACTTAATAATTCTAGCAAATAAATGTAAATGTTTCCAATGTTCATCTAATGACTTTGAATATATAAGCACATCATCAATGTAAACAATAAAAAAATGACTATATTGATTAAAAATCTCATTCATAATATTTTGAAATTTGCCAAAAGCCTGATTTCATATCAAATTTTGAAAAAAAATAACTGCTTGAGAAAGTCTCTTTATCAAATCTCTTTATCAAATCTCTTTTGTTGGGAATTGGATACCTAATCCATTCCAAAACTTCATTCAAAGGTTTATAGTTAATAACTAATCTATGAGTTCCTCTTTCTAATTCTGCATTTTTCTGAACATAAAATGCAGGACATGACCATGGTAACTTACTTTTCCTAATAATTCCTTTATTAAGCAGTTCTTGGATTTCTGTTTTACAGAATTCCATAACTTCTTGACTCATTTGAATTTGTCTGGCCTTAATAGGGATTTTTGATTCATTAAACTCTTTTATATAAGGAAGTTTAACAATGTGTTGTTTACGGTGCCAAAATGCATTGGGAATATCAGAACAGACTTCATTAATAAGTTTCTTTTGAAATTTATCAATTGTTTCTAACAAAGATTTATTTGTTAGTTGTTCTTCAATCCGTTTGTGATTAATTTCTTCTTTTAAGAAATTAATATGTTGTGACTTATTAGTGATAATACTAATAGTTTTTGAAATATTGTTTTTCTGTAAATGTCTTAGTTTTGTTAGGTATGTTTCTAGGCAGAACTCAAATGTAACTTTCTGTCCTAAGATTCTGGTGGTAATCCTATTGTGGTGTACCTTAAAAGGGTATATGAGTGCCAAAAAAGGGAGTCCTAATATGACTGGGTCAGAAATGTTTTTTTATTAAAACAAATGGGGTTTTGAAACAAATATCATTTTGACAAACATGTGCTTTTGGTATTTCATATTTTAAATGCATTGGTGACTGGTTCGCAGCACTAAGTATTTATGTGGACTTATGAAAATACTTAGTAGGTATTAACCCTTCTTGAATACAATTCAAGTCTGCACCCGAATCTATTAAAGCTATGGTTTCTAAGTGAAAGTCTTCAAGTATTATTTTGATTTTAGAATACCATTTCTGAATTTTTATCTTGTCTAAAAGACTTAAGACTAGATTCTCAGTAGATTGGGAACCTGAGTCTGAGCTGGATGAAGAACTGGCAAGTTCTTCTTCACAAGGGTTTACTAACAATTGTGTTTGGACCTTACTAAGTTGTGTTCGGACTTCTAGATTTTCAGACTTTAGAAGCCGTATTTCGTCTTTGATTTTATTAATTTCCTGCTGGAGATCTTTGATGGTTATTTCTTTCTTAGTCTTATTAAACCTTTCCAATGTTTTGCTAAGAGAGATTTTGGGAGCAGAATGGGTATGACTAGTGCCTGGTTCATCTGTAGAAACTAATTTCTTTAGTTTCTTGAGATAAAAAGACTTAAGTTCTGGGTCATCGACTTTACTTATTAGTTCAAGTAGAAAATCTTCTTGTTCTTCTTGTTTATTAAGGACTGAAATCTTGTTGTTGCAACAAGTATCTACACATCCTATTTTGATATCTGGAGATGAGCTATTACTCGATGAGTCATTATCAGAAGAGGATAATTCCAAATCATCTTCTGATTGACTATGGTCTGTTTCTTTTAATTCCAAAACTTGGATTAACTGAAGTTTCTCTTCCTCAGAGATCTTTAACTGATTAATAGTTTTCTTTACTCTACATTTGTTGGCATAATGACCAAATTTGCCACTTGTAACACTTGCCCTTCTGGGTTTGGTCTTTGGGAAATTGCTTGGAAGATTTCTTCTTCCATTTTGAATGTTTGGGTTTTTCATAAAATTCATTCTTTTGGAAATTCTTATTTTTATATTTGTTATATTTGGGTTGTCTTCTACTAAAGTGTTTGGTTGGATACCTGTTGTAGGTATCTGACTTTTTCTTTTTGTTAGAATGAGCAATAAGAGGTAATCCGTATTGTTCACAGAACGTTCCTAACTCATACTTAGCAATGGATTTATCTTTATTAACTTGTTTTGAAATTTTCATATCAATACACATTTTCAATCCTTCCTTCTGGATAATATTTATTATATTTCCATCAGTAAGGGTATGATATGGTATGATACCTTCTTCGTTTACTAAAACATTTCGGATTTTATGTGCAAAAAGATTTGGTAATCCATTTATAAATTTTTCTTTCCAAAATGGTTATTACTGTCTTCTCTGAGCATGACTCTAGACATGAATACATCTTTGTAACATCTAAAATCGCTTAGAGTTGGACATCTCAGATTACTAAGTTGATCATGAATCCTAGAGGTGACATTACTAGGTGTTCCTTTAAAGTGTTCTATGATTGTGAAAAGTAATGTGTTAATTGCGTCAGGGACTCCTTGTCCGATGTGTTCATCAAAAATTGGTATTCCTTCTTCATATTTTTTAACAGCATTTAAAATTTCATTTCTGGATTGTTCAGTGAGATATTTCTCCCACTAGGAATGAAGCATTCCAGTGAATCCAGTGACCAAAAGGTCAACAATTATAGGTTGGCTAAGATTATGATTGGTAATATAACTATTAGCAACCATGGACATATGTTAGAGCTTATGAAGAAGCTCTTGTTCTGACAAACCATCTATATTCCATTCATAGAGTTTATCAGAAGAGACTGAAAATTGGTTTTGAATGTTTCTTTCTTCAAATTGAATATCAGGAGGAGTTGGTCTGGGATACCAGTTTTTTTGTAAGTGATGTAGGATTGATGCGTCTATTATTAATTCTTTTAAGTTCAAGAGTTTGAAAAGCTTGTTCAACTTTTCGAATAGAATATGTACCAGTGTCTGGTTCAGATGATGGAAGAGATGATTCTGACTGAGATTCGTCAGGATGATTTATGGTTTGGACTTTTTTTCTTTCTTTAATTCTAATAATAATTGATCAATTTTTTGACTCGTGGAAGTAGAGGATGATTTCAAGGCTACTGCATTTGAAGAGGATTCTGAGAAATGTACTAAAGGTTTTTCTTTGATTTTTGAGATAGAAAGATTATCAATCTTTGTCTCAATTTTATCTAATTGTTTACCAATTGTATGAAGACTCTGATTGGTAAAATTACCAGTTGCTGGAATTTGTTTATTAGCAGTCGTGATGAGAATAGTTTCTTGTGGAGGATGACTAGAAGAGACAATAGTCTTGTCTTCTTTAAGCCAGTTTTCTTTGGTTATTACCTCAAGTTTTTTATCAGGTTCATAGTATTTCTCAACGTAATCGAAGAAAAATACTTCAAATCTATGAGTTTCCATAAATGTATTCCATTTTTTATAAATTTCTGATTTTTCCTCTTGAGTGTAATTATTTCGGAAAATATTCCTTCTTGGAATATTTTCTTCAGCTACAATATCAGCATTGAGCCTTTTATTATTCTTTTTGAATGGTTTATTTAAAACTAAAAGTTGATGGTGAACATGACTTGCTTCAAAGTCAGATTCAGTAGGAGAAGTTTGTCCTCCTCTTTCTTGAGTTTGAGGTTGATAGACTGGATGTGTTACCTGAGAGGCTGTTTCTACTGATTTTAGTTTGATATTAATCAGGTCATTCATTAATTCATGTTGAGTTATTGATGAACTAGTATCTACTAATTTTAATTTCCTATTTGCTAGGGGATTTATTAACTCTTGATCTTGACCCATCCTATCTGTTGGCATGGATCCAGAAAAAGAATTTCTGCTAGGAGCAAAAGATTTTTGTGAGTGGACTGACTCACAAGACCTTCTGGCAGGACGATCAAAATTAATTTTGACAGTCCCGTCAAAGTATTGTTCTATATTATCTAGATTAACTAGACTGTTTTGGATTGATACTGGTTTACTTTCGTTAATCAAACACCAGTCTAAAGGTAGGCTAATGTCTGACCACCTAATAGTTCTTGGTACTTTAATGTTTGCATTTTCTTGATTAGTTTGAATTAAAAGTGTATGATCTCTCGGACTTTTGCTTAAAGCCTGAAAGTTCATGTTTGTGTCAGTGACTTTGTAATAAACTCTGTAAATTAAGGCCAAGTGTTGTGTTCCTTCAAGGACTTGGTATCCTGAAGTTTTAATGTTTAATGTGAGGGCTTTCAACATGTGGGGGTCTGAAAGACTTATGGTGATATCTGGAAAGCAATCAAAATGGATAGGTCCGTTGTAAAGACTCGACTCAATCATGCCAAGTATGCTATCACTAAAATTAGTGAATCTAGCATCTTGGAGACATAACAAAATGGAGGTATTAAGACCTTTTCTGGTTAATGGTTTTACAGCTATTTGAACTAAGCCTATGTGAATATAGTTATGACCATCCTTCTTATGGGATTTGATTTGTTCTGGAGAAAACAATTGACAAGTCTCATGTTCTTTGCTAAGAGCATAAGCCTTTTCAACTATCTTGACATGATGTTCACTTCTAAATGAGGCTACTGACCATTTCTTTTTGTAAATATTTTTACTTGAAATCTTGGGGATATTCCAATCTCCAAAATCTATACTTTCATCAGTTTGAAAATCAAGTTTTTGTTCTTCATTGACAATATCAGGTATGGCGCCTAAACTGGACCTAGAGCTAGTGCTGGCCATTGAATTAGATATAAATAATCTACTCATAATTTTCACAAATCAAACAATCAAAATATAGTAAACTTATGTTGATTCACCTTCCTCTCGCGCTAGCTAAACCCCTTCCCCGCTCATGTGATCCGCTCATGTGATCCGCTCATGCTTCTCCTGGGTCTTATTGTTTGGAACACGCCTTACTGTTTGGTTGGGGAGTTAAACAAACGACTGTGAGGACCGACAAATAAGATAGACTGTGAATTGAAAGTTTGAATATGAAATTTACTTTGTAGATTATGAAGATGCTAATGCAATTACCACTCACTTGGCTCTGATACCAAATGACGGAAGCCAAATATGTATATGGAAACGAGAAGCTCAATATATTTGATAAGAATCAAATCAGGGTTTACAGGAAATTGGAAACCAAATGAATCAATTATAATTACATAAACAAATAAATATATATATATATATATACACACACAATTGGTATTTTTCTCAGAAAACTTAATTAAATGGTTTTATATTTTGAAATGCCATGTCAAATGCTCTCTATGTTCGATTATGCATTAGTATGGTTATATATATTGTTGTTTAACAATGCGGACGCTCAGGTAAGCTTCAGGTGAGTATATTGATGGTAGTGCGTATAATTATGTTGAGATGTATTTAGAGCTTATTATCCTGCACCCCGGTGTTAGTGCTTTGCCTGAGGACAGGGCCTAGCCTTCACGTGATCGTTCACCTCCTGAACGACATGCTCACCTTGGATCCAAGGCAATTGCCAGCCTGTTGTACAGACCACATTAGGTGGTTCCCACTCGTAGGTGACTTGCGATACTTCGTACAGCCTTCACGTGATCGTAGCACTTGAGCGTATTTATTTACACATAGCCTGTCGTACAGACCACATTAGGTAGTTCCAACTCGTGTGCAAGATTTGATTGATGAGCTATGGTCCCAGCCGTACAGGTCACTTTAGGTGACTCTGGCTGGCATACTATTTTATATTGGTTTATTTCACCTGGCTTACTTATTTCTTACTGAGACTTGACATGGTATATTTGTGGAATTGTTATTTCCAATATGGTTTTGAGATATAAACATGCATGCTATTTTCTGGGAAGTATACAGGTTTTACGGCGAGGGGTTATTACCTTTGATAATTGAAATGGTTTTTGAAAAGCTTTGTTTTTGCCCACTCACACTTTCTGTTTTGCGCCCCTCTAGGTTTTAATTGCTGAAAGTTCGTATCGACGAAGATTCTTGGCAAATCTCAGGATAGGTGGCTACTTCTGAGGGTATAATCCTTATCCACTCTACTGTACTTACTTATGCTCTAATGTCACGTGTGAAGTGGGTTCATTCCCACTCACCAGCGCACTCTGGTATTTAGGCACTCTTAGATTTAAATTTATTCACATTTTTTCACACCATTACACTTTATGGCTTGGTCACCTTCCAAGTGTCGGCCAGTAGAGCTCGATTCGGAGTCCTAGTGGATGTTCCGGGTCGGGGTGTGTCAGTTTGGTATCAAAGCCAATCCCTGACCCGATATGTGCCGACGAGGACGTCGAGCCCCTAAGGGGGTGGATTGTGAGATCTCACATCGCCAGGGGAGTGGATCTTGCAAGCCTTATATGTATATTCTCATCTCTACCTAGCACGAGGTGTTTTGGGAGCTCACTGGCTTCGGGTTCCATCGGAACTCCGAAGTTAAGCGAGTTTGCGCGAGAGCAATCCCATGATGGGTGCCCCACTGGGAAGTTCTCATATGAGTTCCCAGAAACAAAACTGTGAGGGCATGGTCGGGGCCCAAAGCGGACAATATCATGCTATGGTGGAGTCGAGCCGGGAATATGGTGGGGGCCTGAGCCGAAATGTGATAATTTAACACCGGAACGTCCACTAGGACTCCGAATCAAGTTGTGTTGGCCGACACCTGGAAGGTGACAAAGCCATAAAGTGTGATGGTGTGAAAAAATGTGAATAAATTTAAACCTAAGAGTGCCTAAATACCAGAGTGCGTTGGTGAGCAGGAATGAACCCAATTCATACGTGACATTAGAGCATAAGTAAGTACAGTAGAGTGGATAAAGATTATACCCTCAGAAGTAGCCACCTATCCTGAGATTTGCCTACAATCCTCGTCGATACGAACTTTCAGCAATTAAAACCTAGAGGGGCGCAAAACAGAAAGTGTGAATGGGCAAAAACAAAGCTTTTCAAAAACCATTTCAATTATCAAAGGTAATAACCCCTCGCCGTAAAACTTTTATACTTCCCAGAAAATAGCATGCATGTTTATATCTCAAAACCATATTCGAAATAACAATTCCACAAATATACCATGTCAAATCTCAGTAAGACATAAGTAAGCCAGGTGAAATAAACCAATATGAAATAGTATGCAAGCCGAAGTCACCTAAAGTGACCTATACGGCTAGAACCATAGCTCATCAATCAAATCCTGCACACAAGTCGGAACCAGCTAATGTAGTATGTACGACAGGCTAGGTATAAATAAATACGCTCAAGTGCTACGATCACGTGAAGGCTGTGCGAAGTATCGCAAGTCACCTATGAGTGGGAACCACCTAATGTGGTATGTACGACAGGCTGTCACCTGCCTTGGATCCAAGGTGAGCGTGTGGTGCGGGAGGTGAACGATCACGTGAAGGCTAGGCCCTGTCCTCGGGCAAAGCACTAACACCGGGGTGCAAGATAATAAGCACTAAATACATCTCAACACAATTATACTCACTACCATCAATACCATCAATATACTAACCTGAAGCTTACCGGAGCGTCCGCAGCGTCAAGCAACAATATATATAACCATACTAATGCATAATCGAACATAGAGAGCATTTGACATGGCATTTCAAAATATAAAACCATTTAATTAAGTTTTCAGGGAAAAATACCAATTATATATATATATACTAAAAACCAAAAGCCCACTCACTCATATATAGCTAGGTCGTAGTCCTCGAGTCTTGCCTGGCTAAACTCGTCCTCCGGAAACGTCTCACATATATGTGAAACAACTAATTTAACATTAATTCGATAGCACATATACAAAACCTAGGATCAATTTCTCATACGTCGCTCAATTGGGGTGTTTGAATATACCATCGTGGCCTACTCAACCCCACGAGCATCCTCATATTTTTAGAATAAGTTTTGGACTTAGTCTAGTTTAAGTGTAAAACCCAACTTAAAACTAAATGGACTTAATCTAGTTTGAACATAAGGCCTAAACCAATTAAATGGCTTAGGTCCAATTTGAAATGGTTTAAAGGTTGGGCTGGCCCAACATATTCGTTTTTTTTTTTCCTTCTTCCTCGCGAAAATCTGCAGTTTTGCAGTTTGGAACGCAAGACTTCTAGAGCTCATTTCGAGCTCGATTCTCAACCAAAATCCATAATTCAAAAGCCTAAGTAAAGTTAGGAAAGCAGGGAAAAGATATATACCCATTTGGGGTCGTGACATAGACAGGGTTCGCCGGAAAAGTGGTCTAAAAATGGCCAAATGGTCACGGGTCCAAGAATTCCGAAAACTAGAATTTTTTCCTAACTTTCCTAGCTAGTTTCTAGTTCGATACTAAACCAAACTTGATGATTCAAAAGCCATTTTGAATTTAGAAATGTTGAGAAGAGAATCATACCCTTAAGAGACCCAACGGAGAACCGGAGTTGGTTCGATATTTGGTCTGAAAATGGTTAAACGACCATTGTTTACTTTCCACTAATCTGAGGAAATTCTTCCCCGAGATGAAATCTGTATTATATCACCCACAAACCTTCTGTTTAAGATTAAAAACATCACTAAGAGTTCAACATGAGAAGGATTTGAGGTTGGAAATTCCAAACTTACCTTGGTCGAAAGGTTCGAGATTCCGACGAAGTTACCATACGAAAACTACACGATTCCAAAGGGTGAGTATGGGGTGTGAGGAAGAAAGGGAGAAATTTTGATAGTTGCAGTAGGTGCAAATATGTATGTGCGTGTGTGTGATGTCGGGGACGAGATCACTGAGAGGAGGAGAGGTGCGGGAGAGTGTGACGGAGAAAAGGAATTTTCTGGAATGACGGGGAAAAAGCACGTGTGGAGGGAGTAATAAGGCCCTTAATTGGGTCATTGAGTTAAGGCTCTAAAAATGGGTCCAAAGAAGAAATAACCAACCCGAAAAATAGAATTACACCCATACTCGTTATTAATTCAGGTCGACGTGCTCGTGACTTTGAGCACCATTTAATTTCGCAAGCGAGGGAATAATTTAAAACTATATATGTCCATCCACGTCACTAAATCATGAGGGCATTATTGTCATTTTACATGCTCAATGATAAAATATATACCTTGATTTAGGACGGGTTGTAACAACCTTCCCCCCTTAAGAAAATTTCGACCCTGAAATTTAAAATCAGTTACTAGACAAAAGTAGTGAAAAGATAGTAGAAAAATAAATACATGAAGGAGATATCAAGTTAGAGCGGATGCATAAAAGAGAATGTCATTCCGTCGCGGTCGGATTGCAATTATTCCTCTTTTATACCTCCAAGCTCAACTTTCTTCCTCCTTCAGTATCATGCCAAAATATAATATTTTATTAAAACATGGGTCCAAAAATAGACGTGTAAAACATAACATCAGAATATGTATGTAGTGAAGTAAAGTTAAAATAGTTGTACAGAAATAAAAAACGAACATAAAATATTTTCACAAACGCACTAGTAGCATAACATACTTCGAAAATAAGCATGTATTATCTTTGGGTCGAGCCCAAACAATAAATAACTAATTAAATAAGTAAATACAAATACTAACGTAGAATGACCTACTTGTTTGCTTGCTTAACGAACCCAACGAATAAGTTATTGATATTACGGTCTGCAGCCCGCAATACCGACAACTCACTGTTGTCTCGATAAGCAAGTAACAATTCCCGAGGGTGCAATATTACCATCATGCCCCCCATTGGGAATTATGCATACATTGTCAATAACATAAAATTTTCTACATCACAATCTCGATCATCCAAATACTTGTTCGCAATACTCTTCTATAAATCACAAACCGCGCATACAATATTTATATTATATCTCGAATGATGCCATACTCCTAAGTAGGAATGTAACCGTAGTTACCCATAACTCTAACAAAAGTAAACGTCTATCAAATATGCAATGTGCATAAAGTCTCTGTATATTAGCTCCAATGGTGTCGTAGCTAAGCCAAAATTGTAACTGTAGTCACAAGCAACTAAAATAGAGATAATGGTATGCGACAACCAAGCTAATGGTGGAACGAACAAGATACAATTCGTCTACTAAGATCTGAGTAACTTGTTTCAGGCTAATCGTTAGTCTAGGGGTAGAAATGTGATACTAACAACATCTAATACTCATAATCTTCATAAAGACTTCCAAAGGCTTGGAAGTGAAACATGTAGCACGATGAAATATAAATACACCAAGATGATAATCTTGTCAGATTTCTGTTTGCCTGAACTTGTATAGAAGTCTAGAAGTAGCCTCCTCATAATGCGATCATCCTCTGGACGCAATTAAAAAAAAATTGTGGTTGTCCAGGAAGTTTGAACTCCATATCCTAAATATCCTCTCAACGTTAATAAAAAACGGGGTGTATCTAGAATAAGGAATCTCTTCAAACACATCAAAGGGAGCCTCGATTTGATTCCTTTCCTACCTCCACATTTGATCATGTCACAACAAGAACTTCTTGATCACATCACATGGAAAAGTTAACAACGTCCCACTTCTATCTTAGTTGTCTTCCCAAGTGTTTTGTTGTTGAAATTTCAACGCCCATTTTCAGGAATGAAATCATCGTCAACACTTTAAACTTTGAGGCTGGAAGAATACGACTTTCCACTTAAATAAAGCTACCACCAATTGAACACCACATAAGCATAGCATTGGTTCAGCATCATGATTATTGATTTTCACATTCTCTACACATACAAAATACCTCGTACTGAGAGCGTATAATGATACTTCCCAACTCCATTCATATAACAAAAGGGATTATAATCATTCAAACTATTTCTTTATAGGTTAAAGGTAACACCATAACGATACTTGAATTTTCCAACTAAAATAAGATAGAATAAGCTAAAAGTGTTCAAGGGTAGATATGTCCTTTTTGTACAACCAGACTAATACACGATAATGCACTTGTAAATATTGATTTAGTTCTTCTACTACCACTGTAAAAAACTTAGCTCATTCCAAGAGTAAATGTACTTAAGAATCCTAAGGTTGATAAGCATTTTGGACACGTTCTCCACAAAGAAATGTCATTTGATTTTCAGGCAAAGATGATAAATGTTGACTCCAAGTCATAGATAAGATAAGATGACTCATTCCAAACAATTCTACACATTGGAAATATAAGTGATAATCCGTCATGCTACCTCTGCACAGCTGAACATTCAAAGATACATTGTCATGAATCTCCAAAAGATCAACGTCATCCAAGAGTGTAAAGCTATGATGAAATGAGACAATAAGTCGGTTGTCAGAAACTTTATTTATTTCCAACTTTCCAAACTAAACTAACTTTCCTCGACCAAAAAGTGAGGAAGGATACTATAGTCGGAAAAAAAAAATCTCTAACTAATCATCGATTAAATCGACAAAACCAAAGATATCTCGTAATTCCACAATACCTTGTGAAAAGTTGGACTTTCTTCCGCTACAACCTTTTTGAGAGAAGAAAAGAATCTCATCTACTGGGATCACGTCTCCCAAAAAGAGTATCAACTTAATCAAAGTTTACAGTCAAGGAATCTGGTATAAAGCTGACTAATAGAGTTTAGAGAATTTGATCTCACTGCCAAGGTAGATAAAAAGGTCATTGAATAAGCCAATATGAATTCGTCATATCACGGAGATAAACTCGAGTTACAAAGGTTGGTTGACTAGATCAACAGTTCGAAGTAGTGTATAACGGTCTTTAATCGTCACTCGATCAAGTGACCAAAGTCTAGGTACAAACCTAGGGTTGAGTCTTTCGCTTTCGTGAATAGGTTTGAAATTCCCTAGATAAAGTGTTTGATTGGGTAATTCCTTAATTGGTAAGCTTTAATAACTAAATTCTTCCAAATGGTAGGAGTTGCTCGAATGAACGCAAGGAAAACTAGTGTAATATGAAAAATTAGATCGATGATAATATCTCAGGTAAGGCTTTGGAATATGACGCCTGAATGTACATCCTCAAAACGTACCATAATATTTCCTTTCACCATGCCACATGCTAATAGGTCCTCACAGCTTTCTAATTACTCAGCTCACTCTAATAGTGAGAAATTAACTCGTACTTCGAATCTCCTATCTACCCGTGGAAGTGATCCTAATCGAAAAGATTCTATTTACCTAGATAGGTGATAAGGTAGAGACAACTATAAGTTTATTGTCCTAATACAAAGCTTGTTCCTAACTTTCTGAAATTTAGTTTCTTCGGCTTCAGCAGTCGCTGTTATTTAGTCTATTAGCCGTGCCGCTAATTGACGCATATACGAGAATTTTAATATTGTTCGCTACCCTAGTACTGTAAATCAGCGTTATGGCACAAGGGTATCACTTCCAGATACTAACATGTGTCTGGTATCAGAAATCATACCGCCTGAATACCGGTTGACAGTTCATGGATATCGAACAATATTGTCAATTAGTAGTGTCACTAAAGGCTAAACACAGACTAGAGCCCGCTCAGATAGTGGTTTTTGGACGACTGTTAAGAAGTTGATCTTATGAGATGGTTCCATAATTCTAGGGAAAAATAATACTCACTATCTCAAAGATTTTGCACCACTCATAGGTCCAACAACTCATACCTTAGTGTCCATACTCATCGAAATGACGAGTACATCACCAAAAGAAATTTGGATACTGGTATTGGTTAGAATTCCCAAGCCAGAACTTTCTACTTTAAAACGAGTTTAAACGGAAATCGATCTTTCTCCTAAAGATCCGAAATGATAACTAATGGTTAAAGAGATTAGTACTATCGGGGACCAAAAGTGATTGTTCCCCTTATGTTCTTATGTCAAGTGCTATCCTTTTAGGACCTACCGTCACACAAGACAATTTTGGAATCTTGACGAAGTAAACTTCGTAGAAATCCCAATAAATGGTATACTAATGGGTACTGCCAAGGAATCAAAATCACTTCTGGTTCCCTATCTCGAAAAGGTTGATAATGATGACTCGAGAATAATGATGAAATTGATTTATAGACCCCTGGTGTTACCCCGATATTGATACCCTAACCCTGCTTTAAGGCCTTCAACTAGTCTCGAATCTCCATCTTTCCTTGGCATAAAAGTTCTTTGCTTTAAGTCTAAAAGCGTTCACCAAAGTAATCTTCTAAAATGTCCACAAGTCGGCAAAACTGCCTAAAACTTAGGAAAAACTCACACATTTTTCGTAGTTGACGAGGTGGCAATTTCAAGAATTAGACTCAAGAACATAGAATGCTTTCATCACGCGTGTGATGGATGCAATACTGCCCAACTTATGCTCTGATACCAAACTGTCACATCCCGGCCCGGGCCCCCACCACATCCCCGGCTCGACTCTATCGTAGCACGATATTGTCCACTTTGGGCCCCGACCACGCCTTCACGGTTTTGTTTCTGGGAACTTACATAAGACCTTCCCAGTGGGTCACCCATCATGAGATTGCTCTTGCGCGAACTCACTTAACTTCGGAGTTCCGATGGAACCCGAAACCAGTGAGCTCCCAAAAGGCATCGTGCTAGGTGGAGATGAGAATATACATATAAGGCTTACAAGATTCACTCCCCTGGGTAATGTGGGATCTCACAATAAAGCTCCCTAATTTCAAAATACCAAACACATTAAAAAATTATAATAATTAACTTACAAACATGAAAAATGTGAAAAAAAATATGCAAAAGCTTGTGATAGCATCCTCTACGCTTTGAGGATATATACATCGTCGTTTGAATTTTTACAACCATACAAACAAACTCTCATGAATAGTATTTTTAAAGGAGTTCAAAAAAATTTCAATATTATTTCAACAATAATTTAAAATTAGCTCACCGTTCTCACATCTATAGGTCTAAAACTGTTTATTCAACAGCAACGGTGAGCTTTGGGAGTAATATCGGGTCCAAACAATAATAATAGGCTCCTGGACAATCTCTGAAACTTTGACAAAATTCTTACTGAAAGACTCACCTGTTTGTTTGTCCCCATCTGTTTAGTTCTTTCTGATTCCCTTGTTATTGATATTGATTAATTTTTTTGCCAACGTTCTTGATTGGATTTGGAGATGACAGTTATTATACAAATGGAACGGGCATTGAGATACAGTGATGCCCGGAAGGATATCCGTTTTGAAGGACTCGCTGACCTTCATGAGAACAAACCCAAAATGACATCATGCTCAACTTTCTGGTGGCTGAAACAGAGCGAACTAAAAAAGCTTCTGCGGTCATCTTGAACACTTTCTTTCCATGACTTGGAAGATAAAGTTGTAGATGCACTGTCGACTTTGCTACCACCAATTTACTCCATTGGACGTCTAAATCTCCAACTCAAACAAATCCCAACGGATAATATAGATTTGTCGACCAACCATTTCATCATCATTTGTCCTTTTGTAATAATTTCCATGGGAAGAGGAACCTCTTCGGATCCTCTTTATGGATATTTGGAGGATCAATCAATCATATTTGTTTATTGTATATCGTGCTATCAGTTATCGTTAAGTACTATTTATATTCAATTTTAAATTTTAAATTTTAAATTTCAAATAATTTCTAACCGTACAACATACGATGAGAATCCCTACAAAGAGGATCCGTCCATTTCCATGCAGTGGCTGGTTCTCATCTAATTTTCTTTTCCATTAATTGAAACCTTGTTACCTTTATATCCTTGATCAAGGTCTTTGACTTTTGTACATGTGATTATTTGAATATTAAATTATTTACATGACATTATATGTTAATTTTAAAAATGCATTTCCGAATATATCTTTTTATTATTTTTAACATATTTCTATTTTTAATTTGTACCCATTTTTTGAATTTGTATCAAAAAAAAATTTAGTTTTTAATTTGCCCCCATAATTTTAAATTGGGAAAACTTGATATAAGTCCAATTTTTTTTAGCCAATAGTAGGAATAGTCTAATTTATTAAAATAAGTCCAATTCCTTAAATTTAATTATTTAATTATCAATAATTATCTATTCAATGATAAGATTTATCATAAAAATCAAATTTCTTCCTAATTATCTCTTTGATTTTTTCTTTTTATTTTATTATTATTATTATTATTATTTTGATATTTCTTGTTCTTCCTCCTGCTTTAAACCTCATTTATAGATTTTATTTTTAATTTTTATAATTAACCTATATCACATGTTAATTATTTTTATGTATCTATATAACAAATTCTTTTTTATAATCAACGTGTCACATATTAATGTGTCTTGCTTGTAGGTATATTATGTTTTTTTCTTACCTTTTAATTAGGTTTCATATCTCGCTTAGAGGTATAATATACATTCATATATTTGTTACTTGAGTTAAGGTAGAATGTTTTGTAGATAATTTATGCTAGTATATTAGGTTTTTTTTTTTTTGTTATAAGATATCAATTAGATTTTTTTTAGTTGAAAAATGCATAACATTAGAATATTTTAATTAATTTTTAGTATTTAAAAAAATATAAAATGAGTATAAAAGAAATAAAAACATGTAATTAGATAATTTGACTCACTTCTAAAAACCATCTATATTTTTGGACCTAGATCTAAAAGCTCCTTTTAAATTTTATTAATGTACCCATATTTTTTAATTTAATATGTACCCATATATTTTTTGTTGAATGTACCCATGCTAATTATATTTATTTGTTTTATGTTTTAAAATATATCAATAGTTATTTCTTAAAATATGTGGGTACATTTTTTTTTTTTTGGTGGTAGAACTATATGAAGATCTATTATTGATTTGTAAGTAATTGTTATATTGTAAAATTATTATTTGAATTTGTTTAAATTACTTAATGGAATATTACATGCATAAATATAGGAGTTAAATCCCTTAAATGATGATAGGGAACTCAATCAATTTTTTGTTCAAACGATATTATCTAAACTAAAGGGAAGGGATGGCCTAAGTCTCACAATGTGCTAGCAATAATGTGATTTGTTTGTACCATACTTGACCAATCCCGAAACTACCAAGCACCGGTCAACATTATACCGTCAAGGACCCAGAAGAGTTTCCCTCCAACCAGGAGGCCAATCACAGCACAACACGTGTCAACACCAAGACGCCAATCACAGGGCAACACGTGCCAACATCAAAGGCTAATCACAGCATGACACGTGTCAATGCCAGAACAAAGCTAGAAACTCTCTTCTATAAAAGGAGATCATTCTCCCACAATAATCCTGAATGTCATTTGTACTAAATCATTCACTAGTACTCACTAAATGAGAGCTTGAACCTATGTAATTGTGTAAGCCATTCACAATTAATGAGAACTCATCTACTCCATGGACGTAGCCAATCTGGGTGAACCACGTACATCTTGTGTTTGCTTCCCTGTCTCTATCCATTTACATACTTATCCACACTAGTGACCGGAGCAATCTAGCAAAGGTAAACTTGACACTTTCTGTTGTACCAAAGTCCTCACTGATTTTGTGCATCAACATTTGGCGCCGTCTGTGGGAATCGCACTTATTCCTACTCTCTTCAGCTTTGTCAAGCTGGTTTCCACCATTCATACACTCTCTTTTGACCAGGCATCCCTTTCCAACATGGGGAGCGAGGGAAGCCACAGCACACAGAACGACACCCCCCTCGCACCTAGTGCAAAGCAACGAAAGAAGCTCGTTCTTCAAGCTAAAGTAGAGGAGCTGGAGGCTCAGAACAACAAGATGGCAATAAAGAATGAGATCATTCAGGAACAATATGAGAAGCTCTTCGAGAAGCTCCACGAAACTAAGCGTACTCAAACACGCGAACTTGTTGCCCATGTGAACATCAACCATCATCTGGGTGCCCCCCAACACGGAGGGTCACTTTCCTTCGACATGGGTATCCCTGATGAGGAACGAGCTAATCATCAAAACATTGATCAACATGAGACTTCTCTCAACCCAGCTACTTCGACCCGAAGCAGGAGAAGTGGAGGAAGACACCCCCTTCCAGAAGGGTTAGAATGATCGAAAGTCGTTTATCGTGATTGCCGAGATTTCCTAAAGCAACGTCGAGAGAATCCCCTCCACATAAGCTCGAAGATCCATGACCCAAGGGTTTCTGAAATACTCGATCCCCTCCCACGACCCAGGCCAGCTGCCAATCTAGCGAAGGAACGACAGGTCCCAGAGGAACATGAAGGTACAGGGGACTCAGAGGTATTCCGACAGACACACCCTAGAAGTCAGTACAGCGAGTCCAAGAAAAAACCACATGTTCTTGCTCAAACTTTCCTACTTCCAAGAGGCAGTGGAGACTTACAGAAGAAAATTCCAGTGGTACATGACTCCACTCAAGACCCTCTTGTCCTACAGCTCCTTGAGGAAGTAAACAAGTTGAAGGCCGAACATCAGGCCGAGCTACCTGACGGGAACCAACCCAAGCCTGGCTCTCTCACAAGGAGGATCATCGGCACCCCCTTCAAGCGAAGACAAAACAAAAGCTTGGTTTACAACTCTATACTGGAAGGGAGGACCCGATTGAACACATTTACCTCTTTGAGTCCACCATGGCATACCAGATGCACACCAACGAAGAGCGATGTCTTCTCTTCCCTTCCACTCTCTAGCAGAGCTCTAAACTGGTATTGTTGTCTTCCACCCGAGACAGTAGACTCATTTGAGGAACAAAGGAAACTGTTTTTCTCTCAACACATCTTCCAGACCGATCACTTACATTCTGCAGATGACTTGTACACTATTCGCAAGAAGCCGGACGAGTCACTACGAGAGTATGCCGGTCGCTTCAGCCATGAGTATTCTTGCTGCGCTGAGGCAGATGACAAGACCACCCTCAAAGCCTTCACAGCAGGCCTACGTGATTGTTTCTTCAAATACATGATCAATGCCAACACTTGGAAAACTTACTCTGAGGTGATGGCACATGCTTACAACCACGCCTCCGCCGAAGCAATGACATACCAAAGGAACTCCCATATGGTTGACCCCTATCAACAAGTGGGAAGTGGAAGTCAAGTTCTACCAAGTGAGGAGATCTTGGCCATTCAGACGCACATTGCATCATCTCCTGCCTTATTTAGCTACTCGCTAAATCACCAAACGTATTTGTTTCTTGGTAAGAAGAAGGATTTTTACTCTCAGCAAGCCCATTACAACAAGATGGATAAAAGTTCGTATCAAGACAATCAGGGGTGAACGTACCGTCGACTATTATGACAATGGGGCCAAGCCTCACTCTTTCAAAGTGGAGGACTAGGTATTGAAGGAAATGCTATTATAAGAAGGCATACACATTACAAATGTTTTGACCCTCAACCGCTTGAGATCTTTTGTCACACAAGCCATTCGGCAAATATTTAAAAAAGAGGGAATTCAGACAACTTCTTCTGAGTCTATTGCATTCCTAGCACTAGAACACTTGGTCTACGCTGACCTACCTCTATACTCCAACTCAGAGTTTCAACATGCGTACTTTGACACAAAGTATGTGATACTAAGTGTTACAACCAACATGGTTCACATATAGAAAGCATGGATCCCTTCATGCATAGCAAAACATTCATAAGCATCACTCATGGCAATCAACATAAACATCATACATTCCAACACATTCATACATAAACATCATACATTCCAACGCATTCACACATAAACATCATACATTCCAACACATCCATACATAAGCCAATTGTGCTTCGAAAGGGTTCAACATACTTTGTGTTATTCGACACTTGCTACAATTTGTCTCGGCACCTTGCCCTTATTCTCACCAACTAGGTGATGAAGGAACTCATCTTCATGCCACCAACCAGGTGATGAAATGTACAACCCGTACTCTCCTTCATGCCATCAACCAGGTGATGAAATGTACAACCCGTACTCTAATATTATTTGGCAACTTGCCACTATTATCACCAACTAGGTGAAGAAGGAACTTACCTTCGTGCCACCAACCAGGTGATGAAATATACAACCCGTACTCTAATATTATTTGGCAACTTGCCACTCTTATCACCAACTAGGTGAAGAATAAACTCATCTTCATGCCACCAACCAGGTGATGAAATGTACAACCCGTACTCCCCTTCATGCCACCAACCAGGTGATGAAATGTGAAGAAGGAACTTATCTTCGTGCCACCAACTAGGTGATGAAATGTGATGAAAGGTGATGAAGGAACTCACATTCGTACCACCAACCAAGTGATGAAAGCAACTCACCATTCATTCCACCAACCAGAAGACGAATGGTACAACTTGTACATGTGAACTCCTAGCATTCACAAATAATCAAAAACCCTCAAGCTTTACAACTCAACTAAGGGAGCACTTATGCCTAACAAGAGTTATAGTCACCAACAAAGTCTTATTGCAAGCCAACAATGGCTTCAGTGCATAGTATACGAAGATCAAGCTCTTCAGCCCTCTTGCATTTGCTTCAGACATTTCTCTTTTGTAATAATGCAAACACTACAACTCATAGAAAGCTTCACACACTCTTGATCAAGACTGTTCGAATCAAATTCAATTTATATGGTTTATCCAAACCTTCGACTACTACAAGGTGTGGCTTGCATCACAATCTCTTGCCCAACAATGTGAAAGCAAAATTTGTATATGTTGTCTCTCCCACATTTTCAAATTTCTAGTTTTCCCAAAAAAATAAAAAAAAATATAAAAAAAAAGAAATTGGGAAATTCAACAAAGCTTCAACCTCAAAGCTTCACCTACAAAGCTTCACCACAAAAGCTTCAACAAATGGAGGCAACTATAATTCTCAAAAGCTTCACACACTCTTGATCAAGATAGTGTGAAGCAAAATCAATTCATGGTACCCAACAAAGCTTCAACCTCAAAGTTTCACCTACAAAGCTTCACCATAAAAGCTTCACCACAAAAGCTTCACCAACAAAAGTTTCAACAAATAAAGGGCAACTACAATTCTCAAAAGCTTCACACACTCTTGATCAAGATAGTGTGAAGCAAAATCAATTCATGGTACCCAACAAAGCTTCAACCTTAAAGCTTCACCTACAAAGCTTCACCACAAAAGCTTCACCAACAAAAGTTTCAACAAATAAAGGGCAACTACAATTCTCAAAAGCTTCACACACTCTTGATCAAGATAGTGTGAAGCAAAATCAATTCATGGTACCTAACAAAGCTTCAACCTCAAAGCTTCACCTACAAAGCTTCACCACAAAAGTTTCACCAACAAAAGCTTCAACAAATGGAGGGCAACTACAATTCTCAAAAGTTTCACACACTCTTGATCAAGATAGTGTGAAGCAAAATCAATTCATGGTACCCAACAAAGCTTCAACCTCAATGCTTCACCTGCAAAGCTTCACCACAAAAGCTTCACCAACAAAAGCTTCAACAAATGGAGGGCAACTACAATTCTCAAAAGCTTCACACACTCCTGATCAAGATAATGTGAAGCAAAATCAATTCATGGTACCCAACAAAGCTTCACCAACAAAAGCTTCAACAAATGGAGGGCAACTACAATTCTCAAAAGCTTCACACACTCTTGATCAAGATAGTGTGAAGCAAAATCAATTCATTGTACCTAACAAAGCTTCAACCTCAAAGCTTCACCTACAAAGCTTCACAACAAAAGCTTCAACAAATGGAGGGCAACTACAAATGCCAAAAGCTTCACACACTCTTGATTAAGATAGTGTGAAGCAAAATCAATTCATGGTACCCAACAAAGCTTCACCTACAAAACTTCAACTCCAAAACTTCACCTACAAAAGCTTCAACACCAAAGTTTCATCTACAAAAGCTTCACCTACAAAAGTTTCACCTACAAAAGCTTCAACACCAAAGCTTCATCTACAAAAGCTTCACCTACAAAGCTTCAACTCCAAAGCTTCACCTACAAAAGCTTCAACTCCAAAGCTTCACCTACAAAGCTTCAACACAAAAGCTTCACCTACAAAGCTTCAACTACAAATGCCAAAAGCTTCACACACTCTTGATCAAGATAGTGTGAAGCAAATCAATTCATGGTACCCAACAAAGCTTCAACCTCAAAGCTTCACCTACAAAGCTTCAACACCAAAGCTTCATCTACAAAACTTCACCTATAAAGCTTAAATATATATATATATATATATATATATTTTCGAAAATTCGAAAATTCAAAAATTAGAAAATTCGGAAATTCAGAAATTCGAAAAAAAAAATCTAAAATTAAAAAAAAAAATAAAGGCCTAGGCCTCCTCTTCTTTGGGCCTAACAACTTTCATAACAAATATATATGAAGGAGAAGTTTTGAGCTACCACTTAGAAAGGAAAACGGTGAAGTTTTGTTACCTTGGAAATTTGGCTACTAGCAAGACACCTCATTCGTCAACTCCCTCGACCGGAGACTTGGGGACTCCTACCATATGCTACTACACCTCGGTACTTGGAAGGTTCACGACTACTCAGTGACTCGGATCTTTCAAGTCTTCAACCGAGAAGTTTTCCTCACTCGGGAAATTAAGGGAGCACTACCTCAGCCTACATGTTTCACTCACAAAGCTTCAACATACAAGCTTCAACAAAAGAAAAAATTCAAAGAACTTAGTGAAGAATGCCTTGGTGTATTTAACACAATACGTTGAAATGAAGCAAAGCTTATTTATTGATATCTCCGATAAGTTACAAATATGTACATATACATGAATCAAAATAAACAAACAAGATGGAGTCTTCACAAAGGTTGCTCAGGATAAGTCTCAGCAGTCAGCAGAGCCCCAGAAAGAGGAGGCACCGAAAGGTGATCATTCGGAGTCTCAATACGGGGCAGAACCCCAGAAGGATGAGGCACTGAAGGTTAATCATTTGGAGCTTCATTACGCGGTACAGCCCCAGAAGACGAAGGCAATAAATGCCTTTGGAACAAACTCACAAACCTCTGATGATCAAGTAAAATCTGACCATCAGATTCCTGCAGCTGGTCGAGCTTCCTCTTCATGTTTGTAGCATAGTCATGTGCGAGCTTGTGCAATTGTTTATTCTCATGCTTGAGCCCTCTGATCTCCTATTTGAGACTTATCACTTCAGCCGCCAATGATTTAACTTGGCGGGTTCGAGCAAATAGGCGTTGGGCCATATTAGACACAGAACCTGCACACTGAACACTGAGAGCCAGAGAATCCTTAACAGCCAACTCATCAAACTGTTTGGAAAGTAGTCTGTTATCTTTGGGAGTGAGAAGGTTCCTGGCCACCACCGCAGCGGTCATATCATTCTTCATCACAGAGTCCTCAACGGTAAGAGGACCAGTAGGGGATAAGAAAGATGGGCGCCATATGTTGTCTTGAGGAGGCATAACTGCCGCTTCACCAAAGTTTAAGTCAAAACGAGGGCCGGATGGGCCAGACATTTTCAAAAATGATGAAGGAGAAATGAGGTCCAATAAATCTCTGAAGTACAAAAATAAGGGGAAAATTCCTACAAGCAATAACTCTCTAAACGTACTTCTTGCACACAATTGGTGCCCTTATAAAAGAAATGGTAGCAGGGCCGTTTGTTCAAAAATCGAAGAGGCACCACTATCCGGATTTTGAGAAGCGGATTTTCCTGAGTAAAATCTGTCTACAATCTCCACACGCAACATCAACTCCTCGGGTACCCCAGATAACTTTGCCAAAGATCTCTGACAAAGTTTAGACACATAAAATTTAAAGGTCCAGCTACCCTACTATTACCCACAAGGGTAAAAGAACAGCACCACTGCTTGATAACTGGAAAGTCCCTATGTGTGTCAACCTTCGTGCTCCGTGGCAAGGCAGACTGGCAAAAATGCCCAACCTTTACTCACATCCGAGAAAACACTCCCAACAAGATTGCTTGCTCAAAAATCGAAGAGGCACCGCTCTTCGAATCCCGAGAGCCAGATCCCCCAATATGATTACTTGCCCAAAAATAGAAGAGGCACCGCTCTCCGAATCTCGAGAGCCAGACCCCCAACAAGATTACTTGCTCAAAAATCGAAGAGGCACCACTCTTCGAATCTCGAGAGCCAGACTCCCAACATGATTGCTTTCTCAAAAATCAAAAAAGCACCGCTCTCCGAATCTCGAAAGCCAGACTCCCAATAGGATTGCTTGTTCAAAAATCGAAGAGGCAACGCTCTCCGAATTTCGAAAGCCAGATCTTTAACATATCTTCTTTCCCGAAAACCAAATAGGCACCACTATCCGAGCTTCGAGAGCCAGATTTCCTTGGATAAAGCTTGTCTGCAATCTTCACACGCAACATCAGCTCTCCGGACACCACGGACCACTTTTTCAAAGTGCTCTGACAAAGTTAAAACACGTGAAGCTTGCAGCTCCCACTACATTGCCATGACCACGAAGGGTAAAGGAATAGCATTACTACTTGTTGGGGAAACTCCAATATATGGCGACCTCCATCGTCCACGGACAGGCAGACCTACAAAAATGCTCAACCATTCCTCATATCTAATAGGGCACTCCCAACGAAGCCTATCGAAATACTCAGCTTTCTTTCCCCCGATAATACCTCTGCAAACAAGCCACACCAGAGCAAGAGTATCTCATATCATCAGGGTTAAAAGCAAGAGTATCCCATATCATGCTTTTTCCCTGTCTTTTCCTTCGCCCTTGTTCTTACCTGCAAGACAAGGAGAAAGAGAGCAATCAGTCAGCACTTGGAATCAAGCTTCCAGTACGGAACTGACTGCCTGGAACCCCTTGCCTGATTACTTACCTGGCATTGCTCTCGAGTACTCATCTTCAACATCCTGTGCTTCCAGAGAAGATACCACATCTGCCTGAGGAACAGATAAGGCAAGTGAGAATGATACAAGGAAGCATGTGGAGACAAGTGCAATAGAACACGTGCTAATTTATCTATTGCTTTGTCAACAGCAAAAGTATCTCATATCATTAAGGTCGAACGCACTTTTGATTTGATGGACTTGTTTTGACCCTCAAATTCTTGAGTCGGCCTTATACTCTGGAGGAAACCAGAAAACCCTCCAACCCAGTTCAAGAATAAGCATGTGGAAAGTTACTTCTTCAAAAGCAAAAGTATCTCATATCATCTCTTCTCCACGTCTTTTTCTTTGTCCTTGTTGATGTCTACAGAACAAGGAGAATGAGAACAATCAGCCGGAACACGAGATCAAACTTTCGATTTGAGACTGACTGCTTAGAACTCTGATTGCTTACTTTGTCTGTCACCTCAAAGACTTGGGGGACTCCTACTATAGGGTTTGTATCGCGCTTGACCAAGCCTAAAACTACAAGTAAGCTTCAAGTGAAATTGATACATTACCTTGTGCATCTCCATCGGTTAAAGATACCACCCCTAAATGGAGGAAAAGTACTTCCAGAGAAGATGCCACATCTACCTATGAGACAGGCAAGTGAAAACGATACCACACTTCGGTACTTAGAAGTTTCGTAATTACTCAGTGGCTTGGATCTTGCAAGTCCCCAACCGATGAGCTTCCCTCACTCGGGAACTTAGGGGAGCACTGTTTGTACCATACTTGACCAATCCCGAAACTACCAAGCACCGGTCAACGTTATACCATCAAGGACCCAGAAGAGTTTCCCTCCAACCAAGAGGCCAATCACAGCGCAACACGTGTCAACACCAAGAGGCCAATCACAGGGTGACACGTGTCAAGGCCAAAACAAAACTAGAAACTCTCTTCTATAAAAGGAGATCATTCTCCCATAATAATCTCGAATGTCATTTGTACTAAATCATTCACTAGTACTCACTAAATGAGAGCTTGAACCTATGTACTTGTGTAGGCCCTTCACAATTAATGAGAACTCCTCTACTCTATGGACGTAGCCAATCTGGGTGAACCACATACATCTTGTGTTTGCTTCCCTGTCTCTATCCATTTACATACTTATCCACACTAGTGACCGGAGCAATCTAGCGAATGTCACAAACTTGACAATTTTTGTTGTACCAAAGTCCTCACTGATTTTGTGCATCAACATGATTCAAATTCGCCTTTGGCGAGAATCGAACCTAAGATCTCTCACTTACAAGTGAATAGGGATACCACTAGACCGTAGTACTAAGTGGCATCAATCAAACAATTTAAACAAACAATATTTCATTCTAACAATTAGATTGGCTAGGGATCGGAACCAAAATA
Organism: Malus fusca; assembly: GCA_035220775.1. Classification (NCBI taxonomy): domain Eukaryota; kingdom Viridiplantae; phylum Streptophyta; class Magnoliopsida; order Rosales; family Rosaceae; genus Malus; species Malus fusca. The sequence goes on along the minus strand of CM069073.1, from coordinate 42,613,551 downwards.
ACCATTATATTTTATAGTATGTTTTTTTTAGTAGTTTAAAATTATTAAATTAATATTTTTCTTATCGTGCAACGAGTTACCCACGTGTATACATGGACCACCCCGTTATCTTAACAAGTGTTTATCGGGTTATCTGATAACGACTTGATTCATTAACCTGTCGATTTGAAATCTGTAATTTTGATGTCGTTTCGTATCGAGTTAACAGATCGTATAAAAAATTATCATGCATGCATGAATACAGGAAAGATCTCCATATTTAAGTGGGACTGTGCAACCTTCTATGAAAGAAAACAAAAATGGCACATGAAGTGAATAGGGTTAAAGACAGCATGTTTCTTTTGCAGTTCGTGGTCACAGTGGCAATATTCATATGCAGCCACACATTTCACACATTTCACACGTCCCAGATCACAAAAGAGATAGGATTACGCATATCAAAGCTTCCCTTGAGGGGTATTTATTGTGCTGTGGCATGTGTGAAGGTGCATGTCTCATGGACCTCATGGGCCAGTTAAATGAGCTAATTATTTGTTTAATGCATGTCATTCACTAGTTTTCAGTCTCACTTGTATTAAACAAACCACATGTTGTTTGATATTTACCATAAAAACCGGTCACGTGCATCTTAATTAGTTGTTAGATAAAAAGGGTATAATTTAACGTGAAGTTATTATTTTATTCGAATTGTAGTATACAATGGCAAATCCATGATTCAAATATTGGAGGATCCCAAAAAAAAAAATATATATTATTAGACAAAAATTGAATTAGGACCGGCTTCTCTGCTCTCCCACTTCTCATACACTCTCATCCCCTCCTATTTTATGCAGTCATTGTTAAGTCACGTCAATATTTTATATTGATTTTTTTTATAGAGATAATAAGACAAAAAACAATAATAATATAAAATGTTGACGTGGCTTAATCGTGACCTCACAAATAAGAATGAATTGAAGTATATGGAAAGTGGGAGGACAGAGAAGTCAGGTTCATTGAATTGAGCGACGCGGGGTGAGTGGTTGAGGGTGACGGCACGGCAACAGGTTGTGGGGTTTGGGGTTAGGGTTGGGACTTGAAGTGTACAAGTTTATAATGCATGACAGCCTCTTCCCGTAAAAGTCTTTATTTACAAAGGTTGAAAGTTTTATATATTCTACATAGAGTAAAAAGAGTTCTTTCTTTTTTACCAAACAACGGAGTTCTTTTCGAATTTTTCTAGGTTATTTTAAATTTTAAATAAGTAAAGGGGTCTAAGTGGGATTAATCCTTTTAGATTTAATAAAGTAAATGATTCTACGTGGTTTAAAGAACCCCAACATCCAAAACGCTAATTTCATTTAACATTAATAAAAGTAGATACGACGAAGTATGAGAGAAAATAGAAAGGGTTTCAAACGTTTACTCCTCGCCATGACACCGTTGCATGCCTCATCCATAGATAACCAAAATTTCAACTGTGCTAAAACTACTCCGAGAAGAAACCTTTGAACTAACCGCCTACACTCAATAATTCCCAACCACTACCACAACATATGCCCAAAAATATCGTCACAAGAGTTTCTTCCGTATTCCAGAGGGTCCCAAGACCATCCGGGTCCCTATGTGGATCCACCTTTGGCAATATGTATATATATTTTTTTTGGCCCCGAATATATCCTCACAGACTTTTCTCTCGTACTCCAGAGGGTCCCAAGACCACCCGGGTCGCTATGTGAATCTATGTTCGTTAAATGTGTATTTATTTTTATTAATATGATCAAATAGTATGATATATTAATCATGTTGTCCACTCACGTGTAACACCTTAGGCCATCTCCAACCAAAAGGGGGCCAAAGAGTCATGTTTAGCCCCCATCCAGATTATAGCCATATAAGAAAATATTTTTTAATAAATAATATCAGACCATATTTATATACCATCTCCAACCGAGGGGGCCAAATGGCCATAGGCCAAAACATAGTCCGTTTGACAAAAAACTCATCTCCAACCGAAGGGGGCTATTTTTTAGCCCCTTAATAATTTATTGTTTTAATTGAATTAATATGGTTAATTAAATTAAATTACCATATTAAAATAAGGTTTTCGGAATGTGAGAAATGGTGTAGAAATGGTTATGGAATTGAATTAATATGGTTAATTGAATTAATTTTTTTAGCCACGTGTCGAGATGTAATTGGGTATGGAATGGTGAAATAGGGAAAAAGATGTGAAAATGGTGTAGAAATGGTATAGGAAACAAAATTAGAATTTTTTTTTTTTTAAATTTCGTCTAAAAAAAAATTCAAATTCCAACAGTAACCTTATGTCAGCTAGCCTTTGCTAGCTTGTGTCATGGTTACCGTTGCATGGATTTGGCTGCTACAATTAGGATGGTTGGCTGGCTTCTTTTGGCCAGCCCGCTGGCCTTGTGGTTGGAATATGGCCCAGTGGGGCCGGCAAGCCTTTTGACCTAGCCCTCGGTTGGAGACAATTTTCGTGTAAAAATGGGCTATATTTTGACCTATAGCCCTTTGGCCCAATCAGTTGGAGATAGCCTTAAATCATATATCCCATATCTTGTGTTGCGTGATTTTTCAACGTTTCTCATAGTTCGGGTTTTTATTACAAATGGTCTTTGAGATTGATCAAACTCATCATTTTGGTCACTCACTTTCAAAATCAATCAATGTCATCCCTGACATTCACTATCTCACATCAATTTGGTCTTTCCGTTAAAATTTCGTCAGCTATTCTGATAGTTTGTATGTGGGACCCACACATCCAATGAAATGATGACATGTGGATTGCACAAAATAAGGGTTTTTATCGCAAATAGTCCCTGACATTAATCCAACTCCTCATTTTGGTCCTTGAGTTTCAAAAATCAATAAATTTGGTCCTTAACTTTCACTATTGCACATAAACTTAGTTATTCCGTTAAAATCTCATCAATATTTTTCGTTTGTGTGCTGATGTGGTCCTACTAATGCAATCATATGGCTCCACGTGAATTAACTATAAGGAACTATTTTTTTAAGAGTGAACGAACGGAAGAGTATTCCGCGCTGACATTTTTCTCGCATCCCACAACTCTAACTCAAAAAAAATTCAATCTAAATTCGATAAAATCAAATCCAAATTTAATTTAAATTTGAAGAAAATAACCAACTAAAGAGAATGAAGAGTGAGTTCACGAAGCCAAGTACTTTAATGGTGTCATGGTGCCTTCCTTTTCTTTTTTAGCTTACCCTGATGAAGACGATGATGACTTTTTTTTTCTTTTAGTTTTGGTTTTTAGTTTCTTATTTTACTTTTAGTTTTAAATCTTTAAAAAAATAGTTTCTTATAGTTAATCCACGTGGCGCCTTATGATTGGATTAGTGGGACAAAAAAATATTGACGAAACTTTAATGGAAAAATTAAATTGACGTGTGGTATTGAAAGTCAGGGACCAAATTTGTCAATTTTTGAAACTCAGGGACCAAAATGAGGAGTTTGATCAATGTCAAGGATCATTTGCGATAAAAACCCTTATTTTGTGCAATCCACATGTCACCATTTTATTAGATTTGTGGGTCGCACATACAAACTAACTGAATAATTAACGGAATCTTATCGGAATGACCAAATTGATGTGTGGTAATGAATGTCAAGGAAGATATTGATTGATTTTGAAAATGAGGGATCAAAATGATGAGTTTGATCAATCTCAGAGATATAAAAACCCTAATTCACATATGGACAAATAGTCAAATCCTTATGCAGTGAGTACGGAAAGTGCCGACCCGCCACGTGCACTTAGCACTTGACTACCTTTTCACCACTATAAAAGCGCAGGCTGAAGAAAGGTCTCATTGCCAAAAGCATCCCAATTTTCATAGATTTTTGTTTGATTAGAAAAGGTTGGAGAAACAGAAAAGGAGAGAAAAAATGGGTTTAACTAAGCCACATGCAGTTTTCATACCATTTCCAGCACAAGGTCACATAAACCCGATGCAGCAATTAGCTAAACTCCTCCACTACAAAGGCTTCCACATAACATTTGTCAACACAGAGGTCACTCACAAGCGCCTCATTAATTCCCTAGGTGCCAACTCCCTCGACGGCCTTCCCACCTTCCGATTCGAGACCATACCCGACGGCCTCCCAGCAACTCATCCCCGGGACGTGCCATCACTCTGCGTTTCCACAAACAAAACCGGCTTGGGGCCATTTAGGGAGCTTTTGAAAAAGCTCAACTCTTCACCCAATTCACCACCTGTGACTTGTATAATTGCTGATGGTGTTATGACCTTCACTCTTGATGCTGCCCATGAATTGGGAATTCCTGAAGTGCTTTTCTGGACAACAAGTGCTTGTGGCTTCTTGGCCTACGCTCAATATCACCGTCTCATTGAAGAGGGTCTCACCCCTCTTAAAGGTATACTACTTAAATCGATCTGATGTTGCAATAATCACTTTATTCGAACTGAAATCAGTTACCACATAAGTTTCATGTTTTCGTTGAAAACTACAAACTAAAAACTGAAATGGTTATTAAACCTTGACAGTGTTTTTCAATTAGAATTTGAACTCACCAGTACTATTTCTTGATTTGATCTTGCAGATGAAAGTCATTTCACGAACGGATATTTAGACACCGTTGTAGATTGGTTGCCGGGCATGAAAGATATCCGTTTGAAGGACATTCCCAGTTTCATTAGAACCACAGACCCAAATGATGTCATGTTGGAGTTTATGGTGGGTGAGACAGAACGGACCAAAAAAGCTTCAGCTGTGGTTTTGAACACTTTCGAGTCTTTTGAGAAGGAAGCTTTGGATGCAATTTCTTCTTTGTTTCCACCAACTTACTCCGTCGGACCCCTAAACCTACTATTCAGTCAGATTCCGGCAGACAACGAGTTGAAGGCGATTGCGTCGAGCCTATGGACTGAAGACAAAGAGTGTCTCGACTGGCTCGACACCAAAGAACCTAACTCAGTGGTTTATGTGAATTTTGGAAGCACCACAGTCATGACAAATGAGCAGCTAGTTGAGTTCTCTTGGGGACTTGCAAATAGCAACAAGACATTTCTGTGGATCATTAGGCCTGGCCTTGTTGCTGGAGACTCAGCTGTGGTTCCTCCGGAGTTTTTGAAAGAGACCGAGGGAAGAGGTAAGTTGGCAAGTTGGTGCCCTCAGGAACAAGTTCTGACCCACCCGGCCATCGGAGGGTTTTTGACGCACAGCGGATGGAACTCTACCCTTGAGAGTTTGTGCGGCGGAGTGCCGATGATCTGCTGGCCTTTCTTTGCCGAGCAGCAGACCAACTGTAGGTACGCATGCAAACACTGGGGAATAGGCATTGAGATAGAGGATGAGGTGAAAAGAGATTACATTGAAGGTCTGGTGGGAAGATTAATGGAGGGAGAAGAGGGCAAAGAGATGAGGAAGAACGCGTTGGGATGGAAGAAGAAGATAGAGAAGGCCACTAGTCCTAAGGGGTCATCTGTTTTGGATTTGGACAACCTCATTAACCAGGTCCTAATTGCTCCGTGAAATGAGGATTGAGTAGAATATCCAAAGATCTTATCTTTGGTAAAAGTAATGCTCGTCATTTTTTTTTAACAAACAAAGAGTGCTTGATCACCAGTTTCATCACAATGTATCAATCTACCTTTTAAATAAAGGGCACTCTATATGTTATATTGCTGGAATTTTTCAGATGTCTTATCATTATTTTACTTTTTAGTACGTAATCTTTCACTTAGGTTAATCATCAACTTATCTTCTTCATAATTAATAAGTTTTCTTGCATATTACTTTTGCTTCCTTTTCAATTTTCACTTCTAGTTTGTTAGAAACATCAAATTCAAAAACCCTTTTTGTGCTTACAGTACTTACGTGTTTAATAAATTAGTACTGTAAAAAATGGTTTGAAAAGTAATTAAATTAGAAGTGAAAATTGAAAAGGAAGCAAAAGTAATATGCAAAAAGGGTTAAGAGTTAATTAATTTGAAGTTAAAATCCCAATAGCAATGGCAATATGGTCTGAAAAGTAATCTTTCACTTCTAGTTTGTTGAAAAAATCAAATTCATCTACCCTTTATAGTAGTTTGTCTTAGTGAAAAAATGGTTTGAAAAGTAATTAAATTAGGTTAAGAGTTAATTAATTTGAAGTTAAAATCCCAATAGCGTGGCAATATTCTATGAGTGTAATTTGTGTTTAAAACTAATCTTTGGGTTGCACTAAAAGGCGAAGATAATACATTGATATCAGACTTATAGACATTTTCGGCTCAAATCATCGTTATCAAGTTTAAAGGGGGAGTACATAAACTTAATTTCGTGCCTCAAACATCAATTATTAGCCATATATATATGTGTGTGTGTGTGTGTATGTATATATGTATATGTATGTATGTATGCGTATACACACACACATACACACATCATATAGCTGATCATCAAGAGGCTGCATCACTTGACATTCCTTTAAACAAGGAAGTGGTAGGACTAATGTCCTCATCAAGGTCCCTGAGTTCATCAAAAGAATTAGGTGGAATATGACTGTGACCAGAGCCAAATGCCTTAATATGGTCTTTGAGTGATCTCTTATGCTTGAAATCCGAACCGCAAACACAAAGCCAGCGCTTGCCACAATTCTTCTCATGTGTTCTCCAGTCACCTTTCACCGCCAACAACTTGCCGCACCTGCGACACATAAAGGGCTTCATTCCATGCTTCCTCTTGTAGTGCGTTTGAAGGGTCCGGAAATCTTTTAGGGGTTTTGCTCTTGGGTGGTCGATGTTGTTCTTGCATCCTTCAGCACAACAATAGCATGGGACGCCAAACATGGTTCGTGGTTGTGTTCCCTTTAGTGACTCCGGCCCTCTACGATATTGTGATCCATGCCCCCACATGTGCATCTACCATAGGAATATTCACAAATTGCTTGACATTGGAAATCAAATATTTGTAGCGACATAAGAATATTTACATATGTGCTCGTATGCGAATTTTGTGAACAAAATTGAAGTCCTTCAACATGACTCGAAGGTTGGGAAACTCAAGCTTATTTATTTGGCTAAAAGGAGTTTAGGTTTCGAAATCAAGGAATATGGCTGAATGGGGTTTTGGCTTTGAAATCAGAGAATTTGGCCAGTACAAATAATTAAGCTCGATTCCAAAACCTATTTGAGAAGTAGGGAAGGGACTTCAATTTGTTCACAAACGATTGCCATTGTGTTAGAAAATGTAACCATTTTTTAGCCAAATAAACAACTTTTGGTAGCAGATTTACAAAATCTCTGCGTATAGAAAGGAGATAATTAGGTTTTGACTGGCATGCAAAAAACCATGCGTCCGCATGAACAGATGCATATAAGAGAAAGTTTGTACCAAAGATGATTTCTAGTCAGATTGTACCAAAACTTTGGACGAGATCAATTATATATTGAAACAAAACAACAGTTGTATACCTGCAGATTATTGTAACGGTTAAATGTTTTAAAGCAGACATGGCAAGAAAAATGTGCGAAGCCAATGAGTATTTGTTCTGGAGTTGGAATCCAATATTGTGCTGTCACATTATCTTCGTCATCTTTCCGATCAGTCAAATAACTCATAGAGCCATCCGAACAATCTGGAAGACCAATGTGCAAGGCCACAGTTACTCCATCCTCCTTATGATCTTCATTGCATATTGCTTTAGGGTTATCGACTTGGGAATTAGGCACTAGATCAGGTGAACGAAGTAGGCAGCTTATCGGTGGTAGAGGCTCAAGATTAGCATTTGGGATCTCACTAGGAAAAAGATTGAGGGTCTCTAAATTATGATTTGAAGAAAATAAGGGGGAGGAGCTCGAAGAAATTTCAAAGGGCTCCATTTTATAAGAGTGATTATTAAAAGTGTAATAGAACGAACGCTGCAATGTAATTGACTAAAGATCAAGGTTTTTATAATGAGATCATAGCATGGAATGAATGCATTGTAAACCTGAGAGAGAGAGAGAGAGAGAGAGAGAGAGAGAGAGAGAGAGAGAGAGAGAGAGAGAGAGAGAGAGAGAAAGGGTAGAGGGGTGGCTGGAGAATATTGCAGTTGAATGAAAGGAACCACTGTTGAGGGGGTCATAACTATGTGCTGAATAGATTCTGTATATCATTGGGGAAAGGAAGGAAATAACCTTAAATTCTGTGGCCCATGTCATCTGAGTTTAGCAAAAATTGCACCACAGAGGGTTGAAAATCTAAGGCAATTTGTATCATCATGCAGTATGTGCAAATTACATACCCAACAGTCAACCCGCACCAGACACGAGAGAGAGAGAGTTGCAGGGTGAATCATTAATTTCTAGTTATTTAGGAGCATGTAGACATTTCATCATTTACGTTACGTGCAAGTTTTAATTAACCTAGCTTATATAGTTGAGTTGTCATCCTAGCTACCTTTGTTTTCCCTAATATTTGACATAATATCTTCAGTTTAATTAATTACCACCTCAGTACTACTAGAACATACAACAGAAATATTGTGGTAAGTTATTCTAGTTTTATTGTTGATTTCATAATTTTGAGCATAATTACTACCTCGTTTCCACTAGAGCTCGAAGACTTCAAAAATCTTGTTCGAGTTCGAAAGACCTAATTACCAAAATCATTTATTAGGCCTTTTTTCTTTTCCATAACATAACATTTGTGTGTGGGCCTAGCCTGCAATAAATGCTTGTTGAAGCTGCACGATGAGTCAATATTATATTATATATTTTACCTTATTCTTAGTATTAATTTAGTGGTTATTTTCTGAGAATTTTGATACTTTGATTTATATTCTTAATGTAAGACATTCGACTTCCTCTGGAGCAAAACATGATGAAACATATGAATGTTGGATTGCTTCCAATTAGAGGATGTTCATGTGTCTCTCAACTTGTTTGTATCAAAGTTTCATATTTTTCTATCGAGCGGTTTATTTATGGCTATGAAATAAAGAAGCAGCGCACAGTGCTGTCAAACTGATGTTTTAAGCTTCTTTGGGCTTTTTGGTGTCCAAAATAATGTCTTTTGGGTTCGAGGCCTTCTGTAATTATGTTCGGGACATCTCAAGCTTTACTTATAACCATTTTGGGCCTGTTTGGAGCCCTGAAAATCCAGAAACGTGGCTGTTTTGAGGCTGTGCAGATTTTGGGCGAATTTTACTAGTCAAATTAGGATTATGTTTCCTAATTTATTTTAATTTATTTGGTTTCCTAGTATTATTCTAAGACCTTTTCTAGGTAGGGTTTTATTTTCTAGTAGTATAAATAAGGATTTTTAACCATTAGGTTTTGGGGGAGAAAAATGAGAAGAAAGGACGCACTACTTTAGAGAGCTTTTGGATTTAAGTTTATTTTCAAGATGTTTTATGTCCTTATTTTTAATAATATTTTGTTTTATGATTGTTAGTAACTAATTCTCTTTTGCTAGGGTGAAGACACGAGCCTTAGCAAGAATATGTAGTTTCTTTTCAATTTGCTTATGATATTATGCATGCAGGTTTGAATTATTAATCATCGGTTTAAACTATCTAATTGTCTTAATGCTTAGCTACCATTAGGATCTTTAGAAAAGTAAATTGATGCAATTTTGGTCAGAGGTCGGTCCCTCAAATTGACAAAGACTTCTTGTGGTTAATATGTGGAAGTTCACTTAGGATGAATACCACGTCTTAAGGGTTGTATGGTTTTTCAAAAAGTTTCACAAAACTTAATGAGTCATGCATGTTTAAATTTGATCTGAATACCACAGACGGATTGCATGTTTGATATACGGTCTATGTTGGGGGTCCAAGTAGGCATACTTTAAAACCTAACCTTCAAAATATGCATGTGTAATTCATAAGTAATTGAAAAACTACATAGGATTGTTAAGGAGACGGCAAAACCCTAGGCTTTTACAATTTAATTTTCAAAAACCGTTTTCTTTTGGTTTATTTTATTTTGTCACTTTATTTAATTATTTTCTCTTAAATTCGTTTTTATTATTTTAAATCACAAAATCAACATTTAATCAAATTTTGTTTTAAATAATTAATTAAGATTTGATTTAACATAAATTATTCATTCAATCCCTGAGGAGAACGACCTTGCTAGAGCCATCTATAATACAATTACCTTGTACTCTTGCAAGTATTTAAAGTGTTTTTATCCCTACTTTTACAGGTAGTAAAAATCTATATCACTGCACTCATCAGGATCTGAGTTCCTTTGATGGTCGTTGGATGATCTACCACTTACTGCCTTCTCTACTAATTGATAAGATATGCATCATCTACGATTTCTTTTTCTGTTTGCCTGCAAAATGGCTACTCCCGCTTGTTTTCCCCTTGATTTGCCTAACCAAAATCAAAGTTGCGAATTAGTTTGGTCTGAGTGAGGAGTCGGTTAAGCATTATGGTCTACTGGCTAAGCGTTGAAGTCCAACCTACAACCTTCAGATGGAGGGGCATACAGTGGCCTGCTCATGTGTAGGTGCTTGAAGGCATATAGTGCATCATGGGTTAGGCCGAAGAAGGCTACAAATATAGGTCAAGGCCTATAAGAGCTAGGGTTTCTAAATCATTGGGCTCCAGCCACAGATGTAATTCAAAGGGAACCAACTGAGAGGGCTGTTGTCATTTGGTAGCATACGGCGAAACTAGCGTTAGCTGTTTTGTGGCATATGGCTAACCAGGGGTTTCCGCACCGGCAACGGTTGTTGCTGATAAGTTGATTTCATATTATTATTTTATCCAATTCTTAATATTTTTTTTGTGATTACTTTGGTGAGATTTTGATACTTTGTTTTATAATTCAAATATAGGACGTGTGACTGTATGCAAAAAGTGATGAAACAGTAGAACATTTTAGTAATTCCAATTGGACTAGATTCACAAGTCTGTCAAGTGTTGTGTCAAAGTTTCAGTAATTAGTTCCAAGGTGTTTGAACGTGCTAAATTAAATAAGGCACAATGCGCAGTGCTGGCAGATTGATGTTCCATGCTTAATTGTGAGTTTTGGGCATGAAGATGACGTCCTTTGCAGTTGGACCTTTCTATAAAGTTGAAGAGGATGGCCTAATATTTAAAACAAGACCTTTGGGCCTAATTTGGAGCTCGATTGGTCCATAAATGTGGGAATTGTCTTACTAAGTAAATTGCCTAGTTAGGTTAGGATTGTGATTTTTAAGTTATCCTTTTGTTATATTGTTTCCTAGTTTTTAGAAGATCTTATTTAGGTAGGATTATGAATAAGGTGTTGTTTCTAAGCTCCCAGCCAACCATTAGGGTTCTCTACGCACTACTATGATGAACTCGGCTTAGAGAGTTTTTGACGATTCAAGTTTACTTTTACAAGGTTTTTTTTATCCATGCTTCTAATAATATTTTGCTTTTTAGTCATGATTATATGTAACTAATTTCCTTTTGTTAAGACTAGACTACGAGCCTTAACATAAATATGTAGTCTTTTATCAATTTATTTATGAAATTTTTCATGTTTGCTTTGAATTATTAATCATCGTGTTCAAACTATGTATATATCTTAATGCTTGATCACCATTAGGATATTTAGACAAGTAATTTAATGCAAATTTTGTTAAAGCACCACCCTAAAATTGAGGAGATCTTCTTGGGATTGATAATTATAGTTTCACTTAAGGCGAACGTCACGCTTATGAGGAGATCTTCATGGTTTTGTTTTAATTTGGTGGTCAAGTACTTCAAGTTTCAAATCTTTAAACTGACCCCATTTTCGGATTCATGTCAGTTTCTTCCTTCAACTGTTTGACTGAAGAAACTGACTAATCATGTCACGCCCCGACCTGCGAATAAAGACTATTCACGAGCTAGGGTGTGAGCCATATCTTAGTTATAGAAATAAATTCTACAACCAAGATATGGTGGAAAAATTAAAATAAAATTGATTAATAACTGCAACACAATACTTCACATCACAAAATCTTACATGATAAAACTTGAGTTTACCACATATAATTTACTGAATACGCAACGGAATAACTATAGTGCACAAATTAATTCACAACAAAAGTACCAACAAAATAATAATTAAATTGTAACAATTCTTTCAAATGCATGAAATATATGCACATGAGATGGATGAATGTGCTTACTTCCTTCTAATCTCACTAACACATACCTAAGGCATCCAAGCCTGCACGTCCCATACCATGCTTATACCACTTGGCTACGAATACCTTAGAATATGAGTTAACTCCCGTTCATCCTTTAAAGCCAATTTTTGTAATTAAATTCTCAGTTTCCACTTTATTATACAGGCACTTCCCCCGACGCCCAATTGGATATTCAAGCATTTCACCCGATACCTGACATATACAAGATTTCATTATTTTATAACCAACCAATTATATACTCAAGCCCTTCCCCCGACGCCTGACGTATACAAGGTTCATTATATTATATTCAAGGCAAACTTCAGCTCGTGAATATCCTCACAACTCAAACACAACTTAACTCTTTTTCTTGCTTTACAAGAATGCTTATGTATATGTGTTGACCCTAAAAACTACCAAGCCTACGTGGCGCGCAGGCCGAGTAATCTATGAGCTAACTACGTCCTTCGGTGAATGCGGGGCGTGCCAACTCGTCGGCCGAGCTCGGCCGAGGAGTGAATTTGTTGATGTTGCGTTGGGTCGCGCTACTGACTTCTGTGTCTTGCGATTGCGGCCGAGAAAGGAACACGTCTCGGCCTCTTGGGCTCTCGAACCTGAAGACAAGGTTACTATTCTTACGAAGTTCGATATCGAATTCGGCTTTCAATGTGCCGAATGTAATAACTGTAACACCTCACTTTGCCGAGAAGGCTGATGAGATGACCTCGACCACTAAAGATTTAGAAACCCTTCACGACCGAGACTTGGATAGGTAATCAACCGTTCTCGCCGCAGTGTTGTTGATGCCAACGGAAGATACTGCGAGACCGACTAATTCTACGGTGACAGAGCTATCTATGCCGACTTAAGATATCACCGGTTGCTTCCACAGTGCTGTTGATGCCAAAGGAAGATGTGTCAGCGAAAAAGAAAATAAAAAATCTCAAAGTTGTTGAGAGGGTTTGCGCAGGGCAGTTTTGTGTGTTGAATTGGAGGTCTTTTGAATGTGCACAGCCTTCTCTATTTATAGCACCGGATCTCCTTGAATCCGAATTGAAATCCTACTCGGACTAGGTCATTCCCTCCGGATCAACACCAACTCGACCAGTCATATTTTCACTAGGATTGTGAACCTAGTCCTTAACCGAGCCGGATTCGCTTCCAGGTTATTAATCCTGCCGAGACTCCTCATTGCACTAGGACTCGACTTGTTTTGCGTTATGACCTAGCCGACCCAGGTTTGGAGGCCCACGTACTGAACGATCCACGCCGCAAGGCCGAGCATGATTCTTTACTCGGCCCAAACTTTTATTTTGGGCCCAAACAATATCTGATAATAAATCATTATTAACAGATAATTATGATAAAAATCATAACTTTAAAAATCATTATCCTTTAATAATGACCTTTATTTCTTGATCCAACAGTCAGGAGCTATGTTCACTCAACGGCCTTGATTTCACAGGCCGATGTTGTAAATTTGGGTCCAAACAATATGCCATGTAACAAGGATATCAATAATCACATGCTCTAAAACATCTGCAACACTAATCAAGTTGTTAGTAACCATAGTAATATAATCATAATATTAACAACAAAGTAATAATCAACATAAATGATAAACAATACGTTACCATTTCCTCATATTTTTTTTTTATTGTTTCAATTTCATTTCCTCCCTCTTGTTCTCTTTCTTCCTTCGCCACTTCCCCTTCCTCTTCTTTAATATAGCTGAAATTCTACATATGTAATAGGAGTTGTATTGCTGAAAAACTTCCATGAAAGTGAGCGAAAGAAACTAGAGATGTTGGCCATGCAAAGAGGCTGGCAGAGAAGGCTAGCTCAACCGAACATCAGCTGTTTGAACTGGGGTACAAGTTAGCACATAGATTGGATTGTCGTGGTTTTTGGATATGTTATAGAGGAGATAATAAGGAACAACTTTTGTGAAGGACGTATTTCGATCAGAGCTACGAACAATGGGGTTTTGGTACTTATAACATGGCTGTCCAGTTTTCTGCGGGATTAGAGACTGAGTTGGTGTTTCAAACATATTGGACGGTCGCACAGTTGGATTTTCCTGAAATTTGGATATATCATGGTAAAGAGACAGAAGAACAACTCTCATGAAGAAAGTACTATGATATAATCTATGGATGTTGGTTTTTTGGTCTGTTAAATAGGCGGGGCGAATTTCTAGTTTTTGGATATCTTTCTTTCGATAGATGAAAATGACGGTGAGTTTGGTGGAGAGATTTGTTGGGTAAGGTCTTATGTATTTTTCTGGGATTTGTCTCACACTTTTTGTACATCATTCTCAAGGGTTATAAATGGAGATTTTCGATGGTCTAGTGGAAGTGCTTCTCATGGAAATGATCTCAAAATGTAGGGTAAAATACTGTTTACTACCATCATGTTTCGTGTTTTCAACATTTAGTACATCAAGTTTTTTTCGTCTCAGATTCATACCTAAAGTGTAAATTTTGGGACAGTCTCATACATCCGTTAGTCAAACTGTTAAATCTGCCGTTAATTGTGACGTGGCGCCCATGTGGACAATGACTGGGCGCCACATGTCATGCACGTTTTTTTTTTTCCTTCTTTCTTCTTCCTTCTTCTTCTTCTTCCTCCGACTGCAACTTTTTTTTTTCTTCCTCCTTCTTCTTCCTTCCTCCTTCTTCCCTCCCCTTCTTCCCCTTCTTCCTTCTTCCTTCTTCTTCCTTCTCCTTCTCCTTCTTCTTCTTCTTCCTTCGAATCTGGGGAAGTTTTTCTTTTTTTTTTTCTTTTTTTTTTCTTTTTTTTCTTCTTCTTCCTCCTTCTTCCTCATTCTTCCTTCTCCTTCCTCCTTCTTCCTTCCTCTTCTTCTTCTTCCTTCGAATCTGCCCAGATTCAGTTTTTTCTTTTTTCTTTTTTCTTCTTTCTTCTTCGTCCTCCTTCTTCCTCTTCTTCTTCCTCCGACTGCAACTTTTTTTTTTCTTCTTCCTCCTTCTTCCCCTTCTTCTCCTTCTCCCTTCTTCTTCCTTCTCCTTCTTCTTCATCTTCCTCAAAAAAATTAAAAAAATTAAAAAAATCCTTCATCTTCCCCAGATTCGGAGGAAGAAGAAGAAGAAGAAGGAAGAAGTAGAAAGGAAGAAGAAGGAAGAAGGAGAAGGAGGAAGAAAAAAAAAAGTTGCAGTCGGAGGAAGAAGGAGGAAGAAGAAAAAAGAAAAAAAAACTGAATCTGGGCAGATTCGGAGGAAGAAGAAGAGGAGGAAGGAAGAATGAGGAAGGAGAAGGAAGAAGGAGGAAGAAGGAAGAAGAAGAAGAAGAAGGAGAAGGAGAAGGAAGAAGAAGGAAGAAGGAAGAAGAAAAAGAAGAAGAAGAAGAAGAAGAAGAAGAAGAAGAAGGAGAAGGAGAAGGAGGGGAAGGAAGGAAAAAAAAAAAAGTTGCAGTCGGAGGAAGAAGAAGAAGAAGAAAGAAAAAAAAACATGGATGACACATGGCGCCCAGTCATTGTCCACATGGGCACCACATCACAATTAACGGCAGATTTAACAGTTTAACTAACGGATGTATGAGACTGTCCCAAAATTTACACTTTAGGTATTAATCTAAGACAAAAAAAACTTGATGTACTAAATGTTGAAAACCACAAAACATGAGGGTAGTAAACAGTCTTTTACCCCAAAATGTAAGTGCATAAACAACACAAGATTTAAGTTGTTCGCCAAATCGACTACATCCAATAGAGTTTGCTTTCATTGTATTTCACTATATATGAAGGATTTACAAATACAATGAAAGATGGCTTAAAGCCTTAACAATATGTAAATGAAAGATAAGAGGCAGGGCCGGTCCATAGATTTTTGAAGCCCGGGGCGACGTCAAAAAAAAATGCCATAACTTCATGAAAGAAAATTATTTATTTTCACACATAAGACATCGAAAAAATTATACTTAAAAAACACTTCAAACTCAATAATTTAGAAACACAAAAAGACTAATTTATTTTGTATTGAGAGAGAGAAACAAAAAAAATTCGGGCTTACAAGTAGATAGATGATGAGTTTTGTTTTCCATCTGAACTTTGAATGTGTTTTTGAATAAATCGTGAGATGTTTTTTTCTTATTTACTAACCTTGTCAATATGGGACTAAAAAATAATGATGTTTTCGAATCTTTAATTGATATGTATTATTAATGAATGGGCACTAAATTAAACATTTTGATGACACGTCATATAAGTTGCAAATTTGGTCTACGTATTATTCATTGTCGAAGATTAGACTTGAATTAAAACGAATATATAAAAATAACAACCCACATAGCTACTAGATAGTAACTAAAAATAAATTAACAACCAAACAAAAATTTGTAAAAATTGAAAAAAATAAACATGCACAAAGCATTTCGAACTTATGACCTCTTGTTAATTTTAAGCAACAAAAATCATTGTTTCTAATTAAACTTCTTGATCATTTAACCAAATTTTATAAATTTATACTCTTATAAAAAGAAATTTGTAAAAAATGGAAAGTAAATAAGCACACATGGTGTTTTGAACCCAAGACCTCCTCATTATTTTCAATGACAAACCACCACTTTTAGTTAAATTTCTATGTCTTTGAACCAAATTTGATAAATTTATACTCTTATAAAAACATATATAAATATACTACCCTAATAATTTTGGTGCCCCTAATTTTTTTGGGCCCTACCTGCACTGGGCCTGGGCCGGCCCTGATAAGAGGTAATATGAAAGGGAGAATGGCTTTCTTTTTGGAGTGGTTCTTCCTTACTTTTTTCTTCTTCTTCCTCTCTCTTTTCTCCATGTCTTCCGTTGGTTCTTACTCCTTCCTTTCTAAAGATTGCATGACACCTTCATTCCCATCTAGTTTGAGGAGAAAGCTTCCAAGTGTGCCAATAGAAAGAAACCAAGTATTGTGCTAATCATTACCATGAAATGTGTTCCAATAACAAGGCAACAAGTGTTGTCCTAATCATTAAGAATGATATGTGTTCCAATGGCAAAACAAGTGTTAAGTTAATGAATATCATGCAATATGGATGCAAGCATCAAGGGCCACGTAAATATTTATCTCTAGGTAAGTTTGATGGAGTTGCATTGTAGTGAGAATATTGCCAAAATGATTAAGATTCCTATAGATTGATGAGTAAGCACTTCTAATACCTCAAAGTGTTGCCACCTACATGCAAATAGACTAACATACACATGCTATAAACTCCACCTCTTCACCCTAATTATTAGCTTCTATTAATTACAACTTCCACCTCATTCTTTGGAGAAAAATCAAGCTAACTCTACTAGAAAATTCCCACCTCTCGGAGCTTAACTCTCCAACCCTTTCACACTTCACTAATTAAAGATAAAAAAAGGCTAGCAAGGGTAACTTAGTTGCTATTGGCACGAAAAGGGTAAGTAGAAACCCCAACAAATCAAACTAATGCATATATACATATAAGATACACAGTTACTGGACAAAGTTACAAAATTATGATGAGGATGCCAAAAATAAATATAGAAACCTCTCTAGTTGGAGACATTTGAGTATGAAAGTACTAGTTAGGCACAAAAATATATTTTTGTAGTGAAAGAATCCCTACTAACTTACATGTCGAAAATACAAGTTCTTGTAGTTAATATATATAACAGGAAATTCAAAAAAATAATCATTACATTTGAAATAGATATAAGTACTTACAAACACATTTATATAACCTTTTTTTTTTTAATACGGGGTATTACAAATCATTGAATTCAGATTGCACACTATCATCATTATTATATCATGAGCATTTGTTGGTGTTGGTCTTGGTCTTGGTGCCACAAGGTGAAGAGTTCAGGAGGAGCTACCATCTTGTTAAGACTGAAGATGACATTATTTCGGTGCCATAAGGTGAAGAGCTCAAGATGAGCTACCACTTTGTAAAGACTAAAGGAATCTCATCTCGTGCAAAGTAAGGTTGCACAAAGGTAAAGCTGCTCCGTAGACTAGGTCTAGGAATTGAGCTTTGCGTGGTACTTTGTAAGAACCTTATTTGC
This sequence comes from Malus fusca, assembly GCA_035220775.1. Taxonomy (NCBI): domain Eukaryota; kingdom Viridiplantae; phylum Streptophyta; class Magnoliopsida; order Rosales; family Rosaceae; genus Malus; species Malus fusca. The sequence continues at coordinate 42,595,399 of CM069073.1, read as the reverse complement.
ATTAGTGGATTGGACTCAATGGATAGTCACCAGCTTTTCAACCCAGATGTGGTTTTTTCCAGCCAAAAATTTCTTGAGTTCTTTGGTTCTTAAACTTGTTCACGTATTTGATTTACTAGCATATGTTTCATGCATCCTATGTGCTTTTATTTGATATGTGTTTGTGACTATGTTTACACTGCATATTATGAGCAATGAACTGAATTGTTCTGACTAGGATAACTTGTAGTGAACCAAGTTTGATTAGTAGATTTGCGTTTGATTAACTGACGAATCTGTACTTAGTTGACTGGTGAGCTTGACTAGTCAATCCAGGATACTTTAAATCATAATTGCTTTGTCATTGCTAATTGCATAATGAACTGATATGCAAATGTGTTCAAGTTTAGGAATTGTTGTTGTGAAACTGATCTGGGCATACTCTAATTAGTTGAACATACTGGTTAATTAGATTTTATTCTTGCAACTGCACTTGGTATCACTGACTAACTTGTACCTAGTTGACTAGCTCAGCTGACTAGTCTATTGTGCAAAGTTTTATTTGCAAAATATTCCACCAAGTACCAAATTACAAACCTTCAAACTTGCATGTGTAATTCACAAGTAATTGGTAGATCTACATAGGATTGTTAATGGTGATGGCTAAACCCTAGTGCATTTTACATTTGATTTTCCAAAACTATTTTATGTTCTCTTTGTTGCGAAGTTTTCATTAAAATCAATTTCAATTATTTTATGTCTTTTTATTTTAATTCGCAATTTCAAATCTTGTCCAAAAACTTGTTTTAAATACAAATTATTCATATCAATCCATGTAGAGAACACTCTTACTTGAACTGTTTATACTACAATTATCTTGTTCTCTTGCTTGTATTTTTAAGTGTTTTTATCCCTATTCTTACAGGTGGTAAAAATCCTATCAATTGCTATTGTTGATGTCGTGGCATGGGGTGGTGGTGTGGCGACGATCTTAGTAGCAACGGTGATGGCGATTGGGGGCCGCGACAATGCCCCAGCAATCACGTCTCGTGGTGAAAGAGGATCCAATCCTCGAATGTAAGGAACAACGTGGGCCACGATTGATGGTGGTGCACCAGATTGAGCGATGGTTGCGAAGATGTCGCAACACATCGCGGTTTGTAAGGATTGACCGTTGTTCTTGCTCGTAGTTCTCCATGTGTTCACCATGGTTCGAAGGGTTTGAAGAACGATGAACGAAGAAGGGTGAAGAAAGGTTTTTGGATAAACTTCCTTCGCTCAGATGTCCTGATGAAAACATCAATTTGTAGATGCAAATTTTCGCCAAGGATAGATTGACAAAAATCACACTTGCAAAACAATCACTATTAGGCTAGCTAATTGACAAATGTCCACGAAAAATGATGATGGTGTCCGCCAAAGGGCCTTCGATGCTTAAGTCAGAAATAGTTTGAGAGAAACCGAACTCAATTAGAGAGTTCCAACTAATAGTTTTAGAGAAACTGAACTTGGGAGAGTTCGAACTAGTTTATGGTTTTCCTTTGTAATCTTGTAGTAGGAGGTAAAGTTTCCCTTCTTTGTTTGTTTGTTGTCACTATATTGGTAGTTTGCTTATTATTTATGCATTTTTCGTATTGTTGTTTACGTTTTGGGAGTTGATATTGGCATTCTTCAGTGAAATTTAGTACTCTTCAGATGAAATTTTATCTTATCCATTTACCCAAGAAGAATAGAGAATGACCCGATACCCATACTTTTTATACAAGAACTTTGGTGGTAGTGAGTAGTTGCCGAGCTGCCTCATACTACAACAATTTCCTCATATATGTTTATTAGAGAAATAATACACTTTAAATGAACAAAGTAAATCAAAATAGTAGTTGATAGAAAAATGTGAATGATTAGTTGATCATCTCTTTCTTGCAATATCTGTGCAGAGCACACGAAATCTTAAAGCAGTAGTCAGCTAATGTTACAGATTTCGACCCAAAAAGAATTTTATGAGTGAGTGACAGCAGAAACGTCAGAAACGTAAGGATCAATTCATGAAGAGCATAATAACTTTTAATCATAAAGTTTATACAACTGAATTTTTTTTCTCATCAGATCATGTATTTATCAACTAGTCTTTTTAGGCATCTGGAGTGCTTTCTGAAGTAACAACTCCAGCTTCTGTTTCGGTTGAGGCATATTGCGGATTCTGAGAATCTGAAACCAACATAACAATACATTCATTCCCATGAGCACATTCGACACATAAATATAACAGCAGTAGTGTATGGAGATATTTTAATTAAGTGCACGCCCTCATATTAATATATAAGAAGTATATACACATGCAAACACAATTTATCTAACCCAGTGAGTGATAGTCGATTAACAGTCTAACAATATAACCTGATCAAGCCTAAGTAAAAAGATCATGGCAATTGCTTACTGTATAACCTAAAACTAAACCCTAAATTGGGTTGGCGTTAATTAGAAAAACTGTACGATGTATGTCAGTATATATATTAGCTAGAATGGTCCATAATTTCACCACGACATGTCATGGGTGTCTTATGAAATGAGACAGCGTCCGACAGAAAATTTGTGCTTATATATGTAGGGTTTTATAGAGTGGGGTTATGACACTTACAAACTCTATGGCCACCAAGAACAATGACTTAAAAATGTTTCAACCACAATCACCACTCAACCACAAATGATCCACAGCAATTTTATATACAGGATTATTTTGAACATCGAAGAGAAAAGTCACTTAGTACTACGATGTAGTAGTATTTTTCTTAACTGATAAGTGAGAGTTCTTATGTTCGAATCTCATATGACGAGTTTGATACTAATTTAGCCCAGGGGTGGGTTTGGTATACAAATTGTTTAGTGTTTTATAAATTTAGAGTGCATATATGATTTTTTGGAGTTTCAAGTACCAGAAAAATCACTCAAAATTTTGAATATACTGTTAAAGTCTAATGTTTTTTTAGTGACCCAAACTACTGCGTGGTATGTAGGCGAAAACTAAACAATATATTGGCACAATAGTAGGTGGGGAAAAGTGTTAAAGTCTAATGTTTTTTTAGTGACCCAAACTTTTGCGTGGTATGTAGGCGAAAACTAAACAATATATTGGCACAATAGTAGGTGGGGAAAAGTTTATTTTTATACTTACAAACACTAAATGACCGACTCTTTTTCCTAACTAAGCATGCAAGTGGTTTTTTCCTTTCTTTCATTCTCTCCTTCCTTCAAATATTTCCTCACCCTAACTTTGGTTCTTGAAAGTTTTTACCTATTTTTTCCGTATATCATTTTAATTTAGTGAAACTATTATGCTTAAGCCAAAAACGGCACATACAAAGAAATCAAATCTTTATATATATATATATATATATATATATAATTGTATATACTTGTAATGATTTTTTTTTCTTTGTAAAATTAACCTAGCTTCCCCTCCTATCACCACGTCTTAATTTCCTTGACTCATGATTAATTGGCAGTATCTAACATGCCTGGGCCTCTCTAAACGACCACTTGAGTACATATCTTGAGAATAATGAACCATGATTCTGAGGCTGAAGCCACATGCAGTCACTGTTAGTTTACATGTACACTCTGCTTTGCTTCTCTGTCGTGACTTTCCAATATTTGACCCTTCAGCGTCTGGTCATCACACAAGCCATGCAGCAGCCAGCTCACTCACATGGGTTGCCCTTCCCCTCCTTGCCCCACTAGGTCCTCTCCCATATTAATGAAATCCCTAGGGAACCTATACAAAACTTCCTATATATATGTATGTAGTTTGTGGGATTAGCTAACTGGGAGCTTCAAACTGTAATTCGAAGATGCTATTGACTCAGACTTTGCATCTGCTAAATTCAATAACAGGAAAGTAGCTATCGACAACTTTTTTATAGTACAAATGATATTTTATACTAATCTATACTAAGGAAATGGGTTGGGAAAAAAAAATACTAAGGAAATGGAGAGAGTTCAAACTCAGAATGCAGTGAATTGAAAAGAAATATCCTAACTACCAAGACAATCTATCACTTATTTTATCACCAAGGTTATAATAATTATTTTCAATTATCTCTACTAATTAATAAAACCCTCTTTGTCAACCAAAAGAGGGTGAAAAGACAAATTAGTCGTCTATCATACAAAAAAAATGATGGGCAATAATGTAATTTCACAAGTCCAAATTTTACTGTTTTTTATTGAAGCCTCACCTACAGGTGATGTTAAAATACCTCCAATATTTATAAAAATAAAATAAAATAAAATAAAAACCTCCAACTCCCCCCATGTTCTCTCTCTCTCCCTCTCTCCTTCTCATTTTCTAAAAAAAAAAATGTGTTCATACACACAAAGTGTGTAGGCAAATGCTAGTATAATTTAAGATTATATCTACACTTCACATGCAATATCAAAAAATTAAAAAAATAAATAAAACGAGAGAAACTAGTTAATTACCAGGTAAAGGAGAGGTAAAATTAGGAGGATTATGCCTTGAGGTGGGGGGTGGTTGTAGGAGTGGAGGATTAGGATAGGAGCTGGAGAACGATGGTTCCATGTTGTGCGTAGGATAGTAGAGATACGAAGGGCCGGGCATACGATGCGCCTGGGGTGTAGAAAATGTTCCCCTTGGACTTGGAGACTGAAAAGAATAGCCATGATAGTAATATGGAGTGCCCATTGGTGAAGATGGTGATGATCCATACACTTGAGGGTAGTACTGAGGTTGTTGATGCACTTGTGGGTTGTACATAGCCTGCTGCAATATTATTGCAACCATTCAATAATGTGATCAAATTGTTGGATATGGAGAGAGAGAGAGAGAGAGACTCACTTGGTGGTACCCATAATCTGCAGGAGTGTAGGTTGGGTGGCTGCAAATCAACAATTTTCAATGAGATTGATGAGTTAGGATGAGCAGAAACTTGCTTAGAATGAGACTGCCAATAGGGTGCCCATATACCAGAAACCCTCCTGCTTTTTTCTACATTGAAAGTTTCACACTCTAAACTTAACTTGCTTTTGCCCATCGCCCTGCCCATATACCACAAATCCTTCCTTCTAATTGTATGCACATGTGTTCTTAAATATGATTGTTACATAATTCGAAATGACACAATCTACTAACAAGAAATAATTAGTTGAGTTCAAGCGGATCAGAAGAACTAACCTACATACAATCTCTAATTTATTTTTGCTAGTGAAGTGAATCTATATCAACAGATTTTTGGTTTGTGGTACTTCTATGTATCTTTAAAATTGGAAAAAAAATTGTCAACAATTTTGCAGTTAGCAAAATTTCTTTTGATACTAAAGATATTAGGAAAGGATATACAAACTCAAGACTTTAGATACAAAACACATACACTTAACCGCATAAGTTAACGAACTTTGTAAAATCGTTTTTTCTTTTTAATAAGAAAACTATACAAAGTTCGAAAACGCAAAAGACTTAAGAAGCATCACCAACCCTAAAGTTGACTGATCGAGACAAAGATTGACCACGTTGAACAGATCAAAATATACACCTATATATATAAGCATTAAGCAATAGCATACGTGTCATCACCCCCAAATATCTCTCCATTAATCGTTTTCGTTTCAATGCAAATTTTACTTGCTATAGAATATAAGTTCATAGGAAAAAAAATACATAACAGCAAAAAGGTTGTCTCTAAATTTGTGCACTAAAGTAAAGGACCACCATGATTACGACATTGCACAACCCTTTTCTCTTAACCTTCTTTTTCCATCTAAAAGTCAAACATAAATTGTTTGAATTACTTTGCTGAAGATTCAACAACAAAAGAATTGCACAAATAATACAATTACATTTTCAATAATAATTTCGGAATCAATATCAATAATGTACCATAAACTATATGCACGTTGATGATGCATGCATTGAAACAAAATTAAGTAGGTTATAGGGTTGAAGGGTTGCCCTCATGCACCTTTAAGTTTGTATGATTTATATATTGGCTATTTACAGGTTGATACCAACTGTAGCCAGGTAATATTTAATCTTACATTAAAAAAATAAAATAAAAAACAGACAACCACGTCTATCTAGCTTTTCACTTTTTTAATTCAATGCATGGACCATTTCTCTTTTAACCACAATCCCAAAAAAAAAAAAAATTGTAACACAAATTACCTGTACGATGGATATATTATAGGAGCCGATGGCGGTAGTGGTGGCGGTAATGGGGGCACTCCGCCGTACGACTGTGCAGCCTGGGGTGCATTTCCCTGGTATGGAGTGGCGCCTTGGTTTCTTCCTGTATGAACCACATAAAAATGTACCTCCAAATTAAGTATTTTATCAATTATCGAGCAAAAAATATTACTTGTCATTGATCACTCTGTTTTCGCAGAGCAATAATCAAGGAGACGAGAATCGAACACATGAGCTCAAATTCAGGGTCGAAATGTGCAATGTACCTCTCGGGGGAGAAGGTCGTGGTCGTCCAAATGAAGCAATGTTACAATTTGCTCTTCTTCCGTCGATGACAGGGTTTGGATTAGCGCAAGCCCTCCTTGCCGATTCAGGATCACGAAATGTCACCTAGTCATATAATATAATCATTAAAACCGAAATACAGAAACAAGAAAAAAAGAAAGAACACACAGCGATCTTCGAACACAATACATACGTATCAACATTAGACTTACAAATCCGTAGCCTTTCGATTTTCCAGTATTTTTGTCGGCAATAATAACAGCCTCAAGAATCTCCCCAAACTGCTCAAAATATCTGCGCATTTCATCAGTTGGTGTCTCCCAAGCTAGCCCTCCGACAAACACTTTTGTAAACGTTGTGTCCCCGAACTGCGATCGATAATGTGGATGCGCCATGGCATCTACAGATTCATATGATGATTTCTTAATTTGTTTTTGCAGCTGCATGAACTCATATAGTCGAAGAATTTTGATAAGAAGAGCACTCTAAATTTCTTCCACCTCAAATTTTTGTTGACCTTCTTTGCTCTTTGCTTCCTCTGCTAGCTCTATATGTGTCTCCATCTACAAATAATTATTCCATATTTCCTATTTTTTCAGGAAGAAAATCATTGGATACACATGGAAAATTAAAAGGGTTTTGGATTGGTTTAAAATGTTAGTTGTTGTTGGTTGTATTGCTGTCAAATATTTGATGGGTAGTTTGAAATGGAGAAGTTGGTTGAGAGAGAGAGAGAGAGAGAGAATCCGACAGCTGCAAACTCTGATTTGCTGGCTATGTATTAGGAGAGGGAGGGAAGGAGGGAGGGTATGGCTTTGCATTACCGAATGACAGCTCTGCGTGACAAATGCACTTTCGAGTGTGTCCTCCCTGTCTCTGCATTAATAAACCCTCCCACCCTCCAATCAAATTATAATCCCACCACTCCAATTTTTTTTCTCTCTAATTTACTTCTTCTTTGTGTTCTTCTGCACGTTGGGTTTTTTAGCTCTTGATAATCTTAATTATTTGTCACTTAGCAATGTAATTTAGGGCAGATTTACTTATCATGTATGATAATGAGAATGAATGCGTATGATTCTCAATTATGCGTTAAATAAAGAATGTTTAGGGCATGTTTACTTATGAAATGTATTTATGTGAATTCCATCAATTTTGGGTATGGGATACAGGAATAATGAAAATATCTCTTGAGCACAGCGGAGTTGTTTATCCAATACCTGATCTTTCACATCCACATTCCTTTTAGTCCCTCATTCCTTCATATTCTCATACCATGTAAGTAAACATGCCTTTAGTGATGTGTATTCTTCTTTACTTGTAAGTAATAGGTAGTCTTTAGTTCGATTCTTGTCAATAACGAGTTTGAACAAAATTATTTTGGCAGATATAGTGTGTGGCTTAGTCCAAGTCTTTCACCTTTTCTGTAAATATATCGTTTATATTAAAAAATCATAATTATTGGCCGAAAGAAATTAATTAGCCCAATGTAGGCCGAAAAAACATATATAAAGTGTTGTGATCTGTAATTAGTTTGCTTCTTTTGTTTGCATAATTCATACAAGGCGTAGGTATGAGATGCCCTCAACATCTGTACCCATTATGGGCCTGCTAGCAAGGCCATTAGACCATTCGATCATCTTCGAGTTGCCACTTTGTATCGACAAATGATTCAGTGGATGTATTTATATATTGTACTATTTGTTGTATGATTACAAGTTACAAGTAATTAAATTCGTTCACTAAATGATGTATTAGGACTGAATTAACGTGTGTCAATAGCTAATAATGGTTTATACTTTAGAGTGTAGGGTTTTTAATTTTCTAGACATATATGGAGGGTTTAAGGTTTTGACTAAATTCATTTTTTTGTAACTCAGCTAATCATGGTTATTTAGTTTAAATTACAAACATATTAGGAATTGATCAATTTTAATCTTAATAATTTATTAAGAATTGATCAATCTTAAATTTTTAAGTTTTTGCAAATTAATCTTAATCTTGTAATAATTTAATAAACAAAAATTAAAACGAATCAAATATTGTCGTGTCATTTTATGGACAAACGTTTTACACTTCATTAGTTCTTTCGATCTCTTTATTTATTTATTTTAATTTGTTTAAGCAATGGACCACAATTCTTGGTATGTGGAAAATTGACAATTCGTTTTCTCCAGAAGATCACCAATGTTATTTTACTATGCACATGTTATTCTGCTTCATGTTACATTAGCTGGTTTATGGTCAAAATAACAGCTAATTTTAGTTTTAAAAATCTTAAGATTGATCAACTGCTTCTAAATGCTAATCAAATATTCCCACATGACTCCATGTTCTTAACTGTCTAATCATAAGCTGTTTACAAAGCCGACTTCCAAACAAGAAAAAGAACTGAAAACAAACAGTAGCTAGGATTACATAACCAATGGCTTCAGATAAAAAATCATGTGCATTGCAATGGGCGGCAGCCAAGGAAAATCAAAATCTAGGTGTTTATTATTATATATGACCATCTGCATCGAATCATTCCCAATCCCTGGTCAATAATCATTAATTAAATAAAAGGTTCATGCTCTTAATTAAACTAGTATATGCAAATGGAAGACCATTATCTTGTCCACAAGCTAATGGTCATGCGAGCCATAAAGTCTCTTTTGAAGGATTCTTGGACATTCCAACTTGGGATTACATGATCCTGATTTCCACGTCGTAAAGCTTCGATTAATTAGTTCACTATGAGGTATGCAGATATGTTATCTTATGAATTAAGTTTATATTGTCACACTATAATTCTGAACCATACATTCAGATTGAAGTCAATATAACCGGTCTTGGGAAGAAAGAAATGTAATCAATCGTTTAGAACCATAATTGAAAACGTAACTTGTGACAAACAAAAAGCAACTTATGTATTAGTGAGCAGAGAGGTGCCAACTCATTTTCTTGATTTCCAAGTTGTAATAAACTTGTAAAGATTGGCATCAATTTTCATTTTTCAAACTTTAAATAGGATGCTGCCAAACTTTAAATAAGATTTTACAAAAGCTTAGGACAACGATTGTATAGTAGATAGGATAATGTTCTCTTGCCATACAATGAAATTGAACAAAACATCGATTTAAGAATTAACCTAATTAGTAGCCCAAATTCATAATTTTAAATACAAATATTTTATGTTGCGAAGCAATCTAACAATAGACAAATTGTTCTAAATATAAAGTTGTTCTTTTGCCAAATTGTTTGGCAACATAAGATGTTTTTATCGTCGTCCGAGTATGAGTTTGGACTAGCAAATATAGCAGCCATGGACTCATTGCAGATTATGAATTGGGTTGATTCTTGATGAATATGATCCAAATTTACAATCTTACAATATAAACATTAATTATAAATATGTCAAAACAATGTCCAATTTCGACAAAGAAGTACCACCACACCAAGAGTAAGTGATCAGGATAACATTATAAGTAAATGTAAGGGATTTTATACTCCAGTTGGTTAAAAATATTTATTCTCAAGGTCCCGAGTTTAAGTTTTCCCTTCTCTAATATCTCTTGTACAAAAAAACTCTATTAAGTGAATAACTATACATGTATATCACGTAAAAGACAGCATTATGTCTGCAAAAGACTTTTTGATGGAGAGGATCAAAGAGCACAGAGCAACACACGCACGCACAATAAGCGAGAGAGAGAGAGAGAGAGAGAGAGAGAGAGAGGCAGAAGGAGTCATAATCTAGTTTGTTGCCAGCGTTAGGGACTAGGAGACAGCTATGAGCAGAACCTCAAGTTTTCATGAATAGAACTCTACAAGTCCGTGAACTGGCACTATATATATATATATGCCAGTCCTCTCCACGTGGGATCCTATCATTCTTTCGTGACAAACGAGTCGTGTCTGTCGTGTTTATGTCGTTTTCATGTCGTTTTCGTGGAGAATCAAAGAGAACAGAGCAACACACGCACGCACAATAAGCGAGAGAGAGAGAGAGAGAGAGAGAGGCAGAAGGAGTCATAATCTAGTTTGTTGCCAGCTTTAGGGACTAGGAGACAGCTATGAGCAGAACCTCAAGTTTTCATGAATAGAACTCCACAAGTCCGTGAACTGGCACTATATATATATATATATATATATATGCCAGTCCTCTCCACGTGGGATCCTATCATTCTTTCTAGACGTGACAAATGGGTCGTGTCTGTCGTATTCATGTCGTTTTCGTGTAACACCTGTTATCTTAACGGATCGTGTCGTGTCACACCTGTTATCTTAACAGGTCTTTAACAGGTCGGGTCACTTTACCCAACAGGTAAAATGACCCGACCCGTTATGACCCGTTAAGGAAAAATATATTTTTTTCTTAAATTTGCACATACCACACTTTGCCACATAAATATTATTTCAAAACATTAAAACACATAATTTAATATATATATATATATATATATATATAATTATATTATATAATTATTTTAGTTTTTAGGGGTATAAAATTGTTAAATTAATATATATAATTATTATAGTTTATTCATACTTTCATTAAGTATACCATAAGATTTTGTGGTATCCACTAGTGTAATTTTTTAAATTGAAGATCGAGTTCATTCATTGTATTCATATAGGGTCAAGGAGTGTAGCTGTAAAAAATCATCAAAATCGGAGTTAAAATAACCGTTAAATCGTGATTTTTCGTTTTATAACCGTCGAAAAGTTTTGTCCCGTTACTTGATCTCTGAATATTTGTTTTTTGCAATTTTGGCGTATGCGATCTCGAAGTATATACAAACATGTTTGACGGTTGGATCGTTGAAACTAGTTTCGTAGAATGCGTATCTCATCAAAACAATAGATTCACTAACACTTAAGAGTTTATTCATATTTTCATTAAGTATAACATAAGATTTTGTGGTATCCACCAGTGTAAATATTTTAAATTGAAGATCGAATTCATTCATTATATTCATATAGGGTCAAGGAGTGTAGCTGTAAAAAAACATCAAAATCGGAGTTAAAATAACCGTTAAATCGTGATTTTTCTTTTTATAACCGTCGAAAGGTTTTGTCTCGTTACTTGATCTCTATATGTTTGTTTTTTGCAATTTTTGGCATATGTGATCTCGAAGTATATACAAACATGTTTGACGGTTGGATCTTTGAAACTAGTTTCGTAGAATGCGTATCCCATCAAAATGATAGATTCACTAACTCTTAGAGTTTATTTATACTTTCATTAAGTATCACATTAGAATTTGTGGTATCCACTAGTGTAAATATTTTAAATTGAAGATAGAATTCATTCATTGTATTCATATAGGGTCAAGGAGTGTAGCTGTAAAAAATCATCAAAATCGGAGTTAAAATAATCGTTAAATCGTGATTTTTCTATTTATAACCGTCGAAAAGTTTTGTCCCGTTACTTGATTTCTAAATGTTTTTTTTTTGATATTTTTGGCGTATGCGATGTCGAAGTATATACAAACATGTTTGACGGTTGAATCGTTGAAACTAGTTTCGTAGAATGTGTATCCCATCAAAACAATAGATTAACTAACACTTAAGAGTTTATTCATACTTTCATAACTAGTGTAAATATTTTAAATTGAAGATCGAATTCATTCATTGTATTCATATAGGGTCAAGGAGTGTAGCTGTAAAAAAATCATCAAAATCGGAGTTAAAATAACCGTTAAATCGTGATTTTTCTTTTTATAACCGTCGAAAGGTTTTGTCCCGTTACTTGATATCTATATGTTTGTTTTTTGCAATTTTTGGCGTATGCGATCTCAAAGTATATACAAACATGTTTGACGGTTGGATCGTTGAAACTAGTTTCGTAGAATGCGTATCCCATCAGAACAATAGATTTACTAACACTTAAGAGTTTATTCATACTTTCATTAAGTATAACATAAGATTTTGTGGTATCCACTAGTGTAAATATTTTAAATTGAAGATCATTCATTGTATTTATATAGGGTCAAGGAGTGTAGCTGTAAAAAATCATCAAAATCGGAGTTAAAATAACCGTTAAATCGTGATTTTTCGTTTTATAACCGTCGAAAAGTTTTGTTCCGTTACTTAATCTCTGAATTTTTGTTTTTTGCAATTTTTGGCTTATGCGATCTCGAAGTATATACAAACATATTTGACGGTTGGATCGTTGAAACTAGTTTCGTAGAATGCGTATCCCATCAAAACAATAGATTCACTAACACTTAAGAGTTTATTCATACTTTCATTAAGTATAATATAAGATTTTGTAGTATTCACTAGTGTAAATATTTTAAATTGAAGATCATTCATTGTATTTATATAGGGTCAAGGAGTGTAGCTGTAAAAAATCATCAAAATCAGAGTTAAAATAACCGTTAAATCATGATTTTTCGTTTTATAACCGTCGAAAAGTTTTGTTCGATTACTTGATATCTAAATGTTTGTTTTTTGCGATTTTTTAATGATGCGATCTCGAAGCATATACAAACAAGTTTGACGATTGGATCGTTGAAATTAGTTTCGTATAATTCGTATCCCATCAAGTTCAATGATATATATATATATTTATTAAGTAGATTTAATTCTATTTATTTTGTACATATAATTATTATAGTTTTTTGGGGTATAAAATTTAATTTAAAATTATATATATATAATTATTATAGTTAATATTTTGGGGTATAATTATTATAGTATATATAATTATTATAGTTAATTTATAATATATATATATATATAATTATAGTATTTTTTAGGGTTATAAAATTATTAAATTAATATTCTGCTTATCGTGTATCGTGTTACCCACGTGTATACCCGAACCAACCCATTATCTTAACAGGTGATTATTGGGTTACCCGATAACGACCCGATTCGTTATCGTGTCGACCCGAACACCTGTTAATTTCGTGTCGTATCGTGTTGGGCTATCGGGTCGTGTCATGAATTGTCATGCCTAATTCTTTCCCAACAATGAGCTGGATTTCCATCCTCTCTCTCTAGATCTCTCTCTCATAATATTTTTGGGTGACCGACCCTCGTCGCCTGCACGAATCAATGGCTATATAAAGCTGCACTGCACTCTCACTCACTGTGGTGGAGTACCTCAGTTTCTGATTTGCACAAACCCTAATTTGCATTTTTCAGCAGAAAGTAAAAGAGAAACAGAATTGTCCGTTTCTATGAGTACTCCTCCTCATTCCTCAGAGACTCCCACTAATGCCAGACATGCACTCATGTTTCATGTAGATTTTTCCTATGTATACCACAAAAGGAAGACCCTCTTTCTTAGTACTGATGCTTCCTTCATGTTCATGACATGATTCAAAAGCTGAATTCTTTGTGCCTTTGACTTTTTCTTTCTTTTTCCCTTTTTAACGGTCGGTCTTTTGCTAGCTCATCTTCTCATTATTTGATTGATGACCCTAAACCTAATTAGGGTTTGCAAAGTTCTTTTACCTAAAGAATAGTGGTTTTTCTTCAACACGTATCCACACAAAAAGTGCAGTGCACTTGTTTACATCATTAGAGTTGTGCATCGCTCTCTAACACGACACTACACCTTTAAGCACCGACGCTATTACTTTAAGTACTAATATTCCACTTTGCATTTAGTGCAAACACATATGGAAGAAAAATTCATAAAGATAATTTCTAGCAGATAATTTCTAGCTAGAAGGGTGGAAACTTGGGTTTCTGAAACCCGAGCAAAATGTTACACAGTTGACTAGGGGTGGATTCAGTTTTATTTGGTTCCATATTTTGTCAAAGCTGAAAAATCTAACCGAAATTAATGTTCAATTTGGTTCGATTCTCTTCATGGTGTTCTTGTTCGCTTTGTTCTCGATTCATTTTTTCAGCTCGATTCTATTTTGGTTTGGATCTTCTTCTTTTTTTAATGAAACCTGAAAATTGGAAAGAAAAAAAAACTAAAATCTGAAAATTCTAATTCATCAAGTTTCGATGCAATGAGATTCACATTTTTACATTTCAACAGATTCTACCGTTTTCAATATTTTATTTTCACTTAAAAAAACAAAATTTCAATATTTTCATTCATTCGATGGAGGAGAGAGAGATATTTTAGTAAAAGAGTGAATTGAAGAGTCTCTAGATTTAGAGAGTGAAATGAAGGTTTCAAATTTGAAGACTGAGTCTATCAACTATGTTGACCAAAAAAAATCCTCCGTGTCACTTTAAAATTATAAAAAAGTAAAAATAAAGTACTTTCCTGAAGATGCTCTAAGTTAGTATGCTTGATAATATTGTGACTCGTTGAGCCCAATTGAGGTTTGCTTTGGGTTCACCTGTCAAGGGAAAGAATCCCACAAAATAACTGCCAGAATATTGTATTTGATAAGTAGTTATTTGTTTCCTTACTCTGTACCCATCTATGTAAATCATGTATAAATCTATAATCCTAGCCGTGTGAATATACAATGAATATTATTCGTACCATATCACGTTTTTCTTGATGGCACTAGAGCATTGACCTGAGAAAATCAACGAAATACAAGCAAAACCCTAGCCTACACAGCCATGGGAGACAACACATAAGAGAAGCCTACCAAACCAGGCATGACTTCAAACCCCAAATGGGAAAATCTTAATCATACTCTAGACCTCCATCATTCGGACCAGCCTGGCGTAATCCTTGTGCCACAGTGGAAGACAATTATAGCACATGGGTTCAATTCATGAGCATGGCTCTAACGGTCAAGAACAAGATTGGTCTTGTTGATGGATCAATTAAGAAGCCACCAGAAGACAAAATCTAAGAGCTACAACAATGGAATCGCTGTAATAACCTAGTCAAAACATGGTTATTGGGATCGATGTCAAAAGAAATCGCTGGAAACGTTATCAACTACAAGGACGCGCAGCAAATGTGGCTCAATTTGCGGGAGCTTTTCTCTCATGCAAATATCATTCAACTCTTCCATGTAGAAAACGAAATTCATAATTGCGCACAAGGCATCATGACTGTGAGTTCCTACTTTACTAAACTGAAGAGTCTCTGGGATGAGCATGAAGTGCTTGTCCGATTCCTGCGTGAAGCTGTGGAACAACCAAAAGAGGTCGAATGATACATAGAGACCCAGAAAACAATGAAGTTTCTCATGCGTCTGAATGACTCGTATACTACGATCCGTAGCAACACACTTTTGTTGGATCCTTACCAACAATGAACAAGGCATATTCATTAGTTCTTCGCCATGAAAAGCAAACAGAGGTCTCGAATGGAAAAGCTTTGTCACAACCAGAAGCAATTGTCTTTGCTGTGAAGAATACAAAATGTGAATCTAATCCAGGAAAGAGCGACACCAAGTGTGAGAAATGTCACAAAACAAATCACAGCACCAAGGATTGTCGTGCACATCTCAAATGTACCTTTTGTGGTTGGAAAGGACATACATTTGAATTTTGCCGCAAGAGAGAAGCTGCTACAGAAAAAGATCAGAATCGCTCCAAAGGGAATCAGGTTTCTTCTTACGTACCTAACCGGAAAGAAATTGCTTCCAATTTTCCTTTTTCCCAAGAACAATGCAAGCAGATTCTGAGCATGTTGAGAAAGAACAAAATTTCCATGGCTAATCACGGTGGTAATACTTCCAATCATGAAGAGCTCTTAGGTAAAGCTTTTACATTCACTCAAAATGGAAAGAAAAATGTTTGGATCTTGGATAATGGTGTTACTGATCATATTGTTTGTAGCCCCGACCATCTTACCCATTCAAAGGCAGTTGAAAATCATATCGTCGAATTGCTAAATGGTTCGTTGGCTAAGGTTACTCATGTTGGAAAAATTGTTTTCTCTCCCAATTTCATCCTTGATAATGTCCTTTGTGTACCACCTTTTCGATTAAATTTGATTTCCATCAGTAAGCTAGCATATGAATATATCACTATTTGTCTCAACCAATTTTGTATGATACAAGATCTACGATCAGGGAAGATGATTGGGACGGGAACTAAGAGGGAGAGACTCTACTATCTCGACCAAGCAAAGAAATGAACATGTAATTCTGTTCGAATACTAGCTCCCAGTCTTTGGCATCAATGCCTTGGACATCCTTCCAAAAAAGTATCCATGCTATTTCCATTTTTCAAAAATAAATCTTGTAATGTAAACAAGTGTTTAATTTGCCCCTTGGCCAAACAGACCAGATTACCATTTTCACTAAGTTCCCTTTCAAGTGAGTCATGTTTTGATTTGATACATGTTGACATTTAGGGTGGTTATCAAGTACCTTCACTTTCTAGTGCAAAATTTTTTCTCACAATAGTTGATGATTACACTAGGAGCACATGAGTTTATTTGATGAAACAGAAATCAGAAACACAGGAACTTCTAGTCACATTTATCCACATGGTTGAGAATCAATTCGATACCAAAGTCAAAATTGTACGTAGTGATAATGGTCCAAAATTCAAACTTGAACATTTTTAGGCAACCAAAGGGATCTTTCATCAGTCTAGTCGCGTCAACACACCGCAACAAAATGGTGTTGTTGAACGCAAACATCGACATTTACTCAATGTTGCCCGTGCTTTGCTTTTTCAAGCCAGTCTTCCAAAACGTTTTTGGGGTGAAGCAATACTCACATCCTTCTTTCTCATTAATCGCACACCAACCCCACTTCTTCATGGTAAGACGTCATTTGAAAAACTATTCCAAAAAGAGCCAAACTATTCCCATTTAAGATTCTTCCGTTATTTGTGTTTGCATCCACACATGCCACTATACCTACCAAGTTTGATCTTCGTGCAACCCGTTGCATATTTCTTGGCTATCCTCATGGCCAAAAAGGGTATCGTGTGTTCAATCTCAAACTCCAAAAGATTTTTGTTTCATGCGATGTCCATTTCTTTGAGGATCAATTCCCCTGCCAAACCACCACTAAATCCACTGCATCTTAACATCACCACAATCCTAATCCTTCGACATTTCCTTTTGATATGGACTCATTCCCAACAACCAACTCTCACATGCCCATTTCACATAAAACCCCAGCTAATCCTCCTGAACCAACACACACACACTTATTCCACCATCCACCCGATGGCACTACTGAGCAGTACATGGCTCAATTGGTTGCGAAAGGATATAACTAAGTTGAAGGCATTGATTATCAGGAAATCTTCGCTTTGGTGGCCAAAATAACCATTGTCTGTGTGCTTCACAATGTTGCTGCGATTCAAGGATGACATTTGCATCAACTTGACGTTAACACTGCGTTCTTGAATGGTGATCTCTACGAGGAAGTTTACATGTCAATTTCTCCCGGTTTCAGACGAAAGGGGGAGAATCAGGTATGCAAGTTGCACAAATCCATTTATGGTTTAAAATAGGCTTCACGTTAATGGTTTATCAAGTTATCTAGTGCTCTCAAATCTATCGGATTTCATCAATCATGGTCTGACTACTCATTATTCGTTTGAAACCGTGTAGGTAGCTTTATAGCATTATTGGTTTATGTTGATGATGTAATATTGGTAGGAAACAACTTGCAAGATAGATACCAAGCAATTTCTTGCAAATCACTTCAAGTTAAAGGACATGGGCCAACTCATATATTTCTTGGGGATAGAAGTTGCCCAATCAAAGCAAGGAATCACGTTGTGTCAGAGAAAATATACGTTGGAAATTTGAAAAACGCAGGTTTTCTAGGTGCTAAACCCTCACGATTTCCTATTGAGCACAACTTGTCACTCACACAAACAAGTGGGGAGCTGCTTACCAACCCATCTCCTTATTGGTGACTTGTGGGTCGTTTGATTTACCTTACCATTACAAGGCCTAACCTCGTTTACGCCGTCCATGTGCTAAGGGGGTGTAGTCAACTTGGATTCAAGAGGATTTTAATAGACTTTTTTAAGTGACAGATTTTAATAGATTCTACAATCTTATATGGATTTTGACAAATTTATATGGATTTCACCTATAGATTTCTATGGATTTCACTGTTATAATCTACGCATTGTTATTATTGAAATTTTATGTTATTTTTCCGGAACTTATTTGAATTTAGATTTTAATTAAACTAGTTACGAAGTTTGAAGTTTGGAAATTAATTATTTAAAATCCGTAGACCTTTCGAGGTCACAATTTATATTTTCGAATAGATCTCGATCTCATGAACGCGTAGGCGCAAAACCGTTCGTGACATGGAACTATAACGAAGAAATTAGAGACGTTTTGGTTTTGAAAAAAAAAAGGATTGGATGCTGTCAAGTGGCAGCGGAAGAGAGAAGTAGATGAAGTTGCGGGAGAGAAAAGGAGGGGAGGATTGACCAATGGGGAGAGAGAGCAAGGAGAGGAAAGGAGGAAGGTGAGAAGGAAAGAATCGGATCCCCCTTGACCCATTTTTCTACAAAACCCGACCCGGTTCGGGTATCCCTTTCCGACGGCTTTCCGTCGGTTTTTCCGGCGTACCACACCAAGTAACCTCCTAGAAAACACTCCATGGCCTTTCCTCTACCCATTCCACCCCAAAATTGGTAAAAATTAGGCCTTGAAATGGTAAAACCCGCATAGTGGGTGCGATGGAGTTCGTGGCAGCGATCCATCAAATCCGAAAGTAACTTCATCAACCACCACTACCAAAAGACTCCCATCAACCTCAGGAACCCAAGCAGTGGTGGAGGTGTCGAAGTGGGTATGGAGGTCGAATCGAAGCACACCCAATTCTAGAGTTCCGGCAGTTCGTTGGCGATTTGAGGTGTTTCCCAGCCAAATTGGACTTGGCCACAGGTATGAAACTTGTTCCCCTCATTGAGACCTACTTGCCTGTAAAATTTGATAATTTTTGGAGTTAGTTGAATTTTCCGACGAGTCAAGGTGGTGCGTGCGGCGGTGGACCGACGATGTCCTTCTAAGTCCAATTAGATGCCCTGATTTCATATTTGATATCCAAATAATGTGATTTGATTAATTAAACCTAGTTTCATTATGATACATCACTTGATCATTATACGAATCGATGATCCGACCGTTAGATCGTCTCCAAACTTTAATACATTATAGCATATAATATTCGTGGATAGTTGGAACTGACGGATTTGGAATCCAACATATGGATCTTCCTGAATTAGATTTCTAAGTTAGTAAAATTAATTGTTAACTGCCACCTAATTCTAGCAAGTGACAGAGATCCGACCGTTGGATTGCGATGAGATTTTAGTATGTTGTTCTTTGAGCATAATGTGGACCTTAGGAAGTTTCAGATCTAGATTATGATGTGCAGATCTTCCAGATTAAATTGCTAAGGTGTGGACCCCACCGTTGATTTTTGGTCAATAGGTTTTGAACCATTTGAATTACTAAAATTAGCATTACTAGAGAATCAGTGAAGCTTTGCGGACTTGTCTCGGTGAGTGATTTTAATTTATGTGATATGGTGATTACCTGATTATTTATATTAATATCCTTTGTGGATATGACATGGTTTTATAAATGTGTTTTCTGTTAAAATGTGATTCTTTTATAATTGGTCATCGATCTATTTTTATTAAATGTGATTTGATTCATGGATTGGTAATATTTGTGGAAAAGTGATTCGAATTGCATATTGAAATGTTTTGTAAATTGGGGTCTAGTAGGGGACTATAACCCTGCTTGGTTAATCCGCATTGGTGGGGGTCATTAGTGGTCCTGCTTGGTTAATCCGCGTTGGGGGACCATACTATATATGGATCACACTAGGTTAATCTGCATTAGGCGATCCTTATGGCCATTTATACTTAGAGGTGATCATGTTTGGTTAATCCGCGTTGGGTTATCACTGCCTAACAATTCTGTAAGTGTGACTCTGCTTGGTTTATCAGCGTTGGGGGGTCACTACCTACCTGATTATCTTGACCATGCTTGGTTAATCCTCATTGGGGGTCACTAGTGGTCCTGCTTGGTTAATCCACATTAGGGGACCATACTATATATGGATCGCGCTTGGTTAATCTGCGTTGGGCGATCCTTATGGCCATGTATGCTTAATAGTGATCATGCTTGGTAAATCTGCATTGGGTGATCACTTCCTAACAGCTGTAGGAGTGACTCTGCTTGGTTAATCCGCGATGGGGGGTCACTGCCTACTTGGTTACTTTTTCAGGGGTGACTCTGCTTGGTTAATCCGCTTTGGGGGGCCACTTCCTGTTTGGTTATTTATGTAGGCTTCGGCCGAACTACGTCCATCTAGCCCTAGTTTTTAATGTATTTATGAACGATGGTTTTTGAGAATCTTGGTGGTTTGAATGGGAAAAGTCGTTGGATGTCTGGGTGACTCCTTCGGAGTTGTTAGAGATTTGGCTATATTTTCATATTTACGAACTTATATTTGAGGTTTATAAACTGTGATTGATGGTCTTTCTTTTTATTGATTATCACATACTTGTATTATTGTCACTCACCCGAGCTCCGCAGCTTATCCGAGTTCCGTTTGGCCAGTCCACCATTTTCATGATGTAGGCACTGATTTTACATATGATAGGTCTGGGTAGATTATGAGAAACCGCTTGATGTTTTGGTTCCGTTGAGTGGTTCGGAACCTGGTGTCATTGGATTCCGTTGAGTGGTCCGGAATTCTTGCTCTCGCGCATTCCCATAAGGGTGGTCTAGAACCCTAGATTCAAGTTAATGAGAATTACCCACAATAGATCTTGTGAATATAAAATAGATTTACCATGTTATTGCTCATAATCCAAGTACGAAATTATATAGAGTTCCTTGGTTAAATTCGTGAAATGATATGTTATTGCATTCATTGATTAACATAATTAAATGCTACGATCATGTATCTTTGATTCATGAATTGATTGATTGACGGGATTGTGGAATGACCTTGGTTATGGTTGTTATTATTCTGATTATTTTAGTTGATCAATGTGGCTTGAGAATAATATGTGCTTCTTTGGTTATTTGATATGTTACATGTTGTGGATGGAAGTATCGTGTTGAAAACATGGAATTTATATGATGGATGGAATGAGAATCTTGAATGGCATGTTGGTTTGTTTTGTAGCCCTGAACTTGGTAATCATGCATGTCAAGTTCTAATAATTTATTTCAGAATGCTATGTATTCCTGTTAGAACGCATTGGAATAAATGTCTAAATTAGTGAACGCCGAACTACGAATGGTTTGATCCCTATTGAGGGTATGTATGTAGTCTAACAGGAGGTTAGATGCAGCCATAAAGTGTACCAAAAAAAAATTACTACGCAATTCAAGGTATGGGATGTGCTTGGTACATATCCCGAAGACGTGTATGTTAGATATATGGTTATTTGATGACGTCACGTGTCGATCCTGGATGTATGTCGGGATCGGGGCGTGACAGGATTTGTATGGATATTTTCATGGATTTCTTAGGACTTTTATCATGCCAATCAATGCAGAGCCTACATATGAATTCATCTCCAATTTCTTCTCAACTACAAAACACTCCACCCTCGTACCCAAACTGAAATCCCCCATGTCCCCGCACGCTCAAGAACCGTCGCCAAAGCCGTTTCATTAGGCTCAAATCCATCACCCCTTATTTCCTGAAACAACCACACCGCATCTCCAACACACCCCATCTTGCAATACCCAGAAATCATGGAATTCTACGAAACCAAATCCCTCTCAATAATTTCATCAAACATTTTCCGTGCAAAAACCCACTCACCACACCTTGCATACATAGTAATCAAAGAGTGACTCACTTGTCCATCCTTATTCAATGCCATCCATGATTTGTATTGGATTCAAACAACAACAAACACTCACAAGCTTTAATCGCAACCTTACCTGCAAGGACATTGGATTGTTTATCAAATAAAGGCAAAGCATGAAATCATACCCATTTTGGCAGTGAGTGGGTGGGATTGTTCATCCAATATGGCAGTGGGTGGGTCGGGGGGGATGAGGGATGGTGAAAGCAAGTTAGAGAAATGAGGATTTGGAAACCTGTTATGTATAGATGGTGAGCTGCTCACCGGGTTCTCAAGCTGGGTCAAAAATGGGAAAGACTATTCCTCTTCTACAAATAGAATTCTTTGTTCTTGAAATGAAATCCTAGGGGTGAAGGTTGGATTGTTTATGATGTTTGTTATTTATATTTTTACTCTCAAATCCATCAAAATCCTTCACCCATTAAAATCCTAGCAAATCCTTGATATTTTTACTACACCTAGACTCTTGTGAACTTTTTAAAATCATAATCGACTACCCATGGATTTGGATGTATTCTTTAAAATCCTAATTTGACTACACCATGATTTCAAAATCTTTTAAAATCTCATTGACTACTCCCGAATTTTAAAGTCTATTAAAATACTATCAAGTCCTATCAAATCCTAATTTGACTACCCCCTAAGTCAATTCATGGACAAACCAACGCAACCACATCTCGAAGCTGCTCACAAGGTCCTTAAATATATTAAGCAAGCACCTAGGCAAGGGATTCTTCTACCCTTTACAGGTTCATTAGAGCTACGAGCGTTTTGTGATGTCGATTGGGTGCGTTGTAAAGATACAATGAGATCAATAATTGGCTTTTGCATTCTACTTGGCCAAGCACCAATTTTTTGGAAGACAAAGAAACAACGCATTGTGTCCCGATCAAGAGGAGAGGCGGAATATCGTTCTATGGCTACTACTTGTTGTGAGATTACATGGTTGAAAAATATATTGAAGGACTTGAGGGTAACTCACATGCAAGCAATTACATTGTTTTGTGACAACCAAGTGGCCATGCATATAGCTTCGAATCCTGTGTTCCATGAATGAACGAAGCACATAGAGATTGATTGTCATTTAGTACGTGAGAAGATTCAAATGGGACTAGTGCAGATAGCCTACATTCGAACTACAAATCAGCCAGCTGACTTGTTCACTAAGCCGTTAAGTTTAAAACAATTTGAAGTGTTGCTCGGCAAGTTGGCTGTCATTAACATACACTCCAACTTGAGTGTTAAAGGAAAGAATCCCACAAATAAGTGTCGAATATTGTCATTGATGAGTAGTTATTTGTTTCCTTACTCTGTATCCATCTATGCATAATTATAGGCAATAGAGTAGGATCTTGATATGTAAATCATGTATAAATCTATAATCCTAGCCGTGTGATTATACAATGAATATTATTCCTACCATATCATGTTTTTCTTGATCACTAACCCTTTTTTTCAAATTTGGGCCTCAATCAAAGCTTGATCATCGACATCAAGCGGACAAGCGTAAAACAATGAGATCCATAGCATAGGTCATAGGCTCATTGTGCGATTGATTGTCACAACACGACCAAGCCTAGATAAGCAACTATGTAAAGCATTTGTCGCACAACTTAAAGAAAACAAACGGTTGGAATCATTAAATTCTTATATAAAGTACGCCATACCAATATGTCTAAAATCGGTCAACAAAATGAGAAGGACTGGTATAGTACATGTACACGGCCACGGTAGTATCCTACGTCATATAAGTTGCTCTCCAATAGAATATCCCTAATATATTAATCATGAATGAAATAACGAAAAAAATTTCGAATGAGAAGAGTCAGAAGACCCATAAACTAACATTATGGACTCAAGACTCTCTTTTCAATATATTGGGCCGAAGCTTATAGCCTGCAATCTTAGCGAGTCCAATAACCAACCATTCCCATAGGCTGAATGGTTCTACTTACAAAATAATTGTTTTGGCTAGGTAGTTACCAATTGGGGTGGTGGCGCAGTTGGCTAGCGCGTAGGTCTCATAGCTCTCTCACCCCAATTATCCATTTTTTCTCACCCCTATATTTTAAAGTCAAAGTTATCTTAATGCACCACACACCGCACACCAAAATCAATCTCAAGTTTTCATATGGTCCAAAAAAAACATGTTCACCATGAACACAACGTATCAAATTCTGCTACTTCAAGGTTTTTGTCAAATTTAGGGGTTTTACGTTTCCAATGTGAAATTGACTTTTCTTTTTTTAACAAACAATATTATCTACACCAAAAGAGAGGGGATGAGCTTAACATCACAATGGGCTAACAATAATATGGAGAAATATGATATGTTGTATACATATTCATGATATGGTTGTATGGTTGTGCAGAAATATTCAAAAATTTGAAGTGGTTAAGTTTGAAATTGTGCTGCCTGAAATTAAACCCCACAGCCACAGGCAGTCAATTTTGGAAGTTAATTAGTAGAGTCCAATATTAGAGGTGGATCATTGATTTATTCATCTCATTAAACAAGTGGAAGTGGAAGTGGTCCTCTCCTTGCATGCCCCTTCCTTCTCTTTGCAGATTTGCATCCATAGTTTGTTGTTGGCTGTCCCACTCAACTTAGTTCATGATTATTATTCTTTTAAACTATTTATTAGACCCATCAATTTCCAACTTATCAAACAAGTTATTTTTTTGTCAAAAGGATGGGATTGGATTGTGTTAAAATAGTTCAAATTTTGATACTCTCAAAAGAGTTCTCTATACTACTTGGTATTAACAAATAAATCAGATTCGAAGTGATCTCGGTTATGAATTGTGAAGGGGGCAAACTGATGGCAAAAGGATTTTACCAAGACATAAAATGTAAGCTGTAAAGACTTTGTAGTTCAAATTTGAGAGCATTTGCCATTTCAATTTGAGGTTACACGTTTTTTTTCTCTTCTCAAATATTGCTCGTATATAAATAAAAAATTTCAGTTAAAAGCCTAAAACTAAGCATGAGAGAGCATTTGCCATTTCAATTTGAGGTTACACGTTTTTTTTCTCTTCTCAAATATTGCTCGTATATAAATAAAAAATTTCAGTTAAAAGCCTAAAACTAAGCATGAGGAGCAACCGTGCAAGTTGTTGTAGCTTAATATGACATTGCAATTTGTTGAGTTATGTACATGAAGTCAGGTATCAAGTAACATATTTGTAACAAATTGTTGATTTATTAATACATTTAAATGGCTAAACAATATTCGATTAGAATGATTTTCTTGTAAGGAGGATGCTCAAATGAATATTAAGAAAAATTGAACGATTCCGATGACAAAATTTGTACGATAAATATACGATATTTGCAAGTGAATAATGAACTCATTTCCGCATGGAAGCAATGGAAGTATTGTTCATTTAAGAGAGGAATTCCAAAATTAAAGACCATGTGTTGGACATCTTTAGATATGGCAAGCTGTGTGCATGATGGACCTGCAAGAAATTAAAAGAGTGTGGCAATCAAATGGGTAAAGTGGGGTTAAAGAAAAATGGAGTAACGAATCATATTTAACATGCATGCACGAACCCTTTAAACTTGTTTTCCTAGAATTTCTTTTGATTCCTACTTATGATTTGAAATGTTCTTGCTCCTACAGGATACTGCTACTTTTTGTTTTCAGACTGCCAGTAATGGATCTTGGGCGTAACTCATCCAATGATATTGCATTACTGCTCCGTTTGGTTGGTAGGAAGAGGACGATCCCCACACAGATACATATCTACCTGTTCAAAAGTATATTTTTACTAAATTGAATTTAACTCTAGGGAGATTCGAAATTGAGACATCAGGTACAAAAAAGAATTATCTTATTAATCAACTGAACTAAGGTCATCTCCAACCGAGACGGTCATAGGGTTATAGGCCAAAACATATCTTTTTTTTACACAAAACTCATCTCCAATGGAGGGCTGGGCCAAAAAAATTTCGTACCCACTATGACAAAATATAGCCAAATGGCCAGAGGGCTAGGCAATTATAGTCAGCCAACCAATCCTGAAAGTTGGGGCTAGCTATGCTGCTAGTTGACGTCATGTAGCCCTTTTTTTTTAAGATGAAATTTAAAAAAAAAAAAAAAAATCTAATTTTTTCCTATAAATACTTAAGTCATTTCTACATCATTTCTCACATTATTTTCACCCTTCATACTATCTTATCTCATTTTAATGTCTAAGTTGTTAACATGCAAGTAAAACTAAAATATTTAATAACATGAAACTTAAAACAACATTTAGCGACAGGTGACCCCTCAAAATATGTCCGGAAACTTTATTTTAATATGGTAGTTTAATTCAATTAACCGATAAAATTAAAAAAATAACTTAAATAATAAATTATTGAGGGGGCTAAAAATAGCCTCCTTCTGTTGGAGATTGTATATAGATATGGTATGTCACTGTTCATTAAAAAAATAATTTTTTGTATGGTTATAATCTGGACAGGGGCTAAACGTGGCCCATTCGATTGGAGATAGCCTAAGCTCATTGCAATACACGTTAGAGTAAAAACATCTCTTTGATTTGGTTCAGTTTGCTTAATTATAATCTTTTTTTTTTTTGTTGAAATGAAAATAATATTAAATACGAATCGAAATATTTACATCATTAGCCAAAGTGTTAAACAACCACTCTTGTTCTAACCCATCCCATGAATGACTACCCTTCATACGCGTGACATAAGAAGCCACAAGATGCGCAGCCTCATTACAAGCACGAGGAGCATACAGAAATTGAACAGAATAAAATTGTTTGCTTAATTATAATCACTTAGATACATTAACATTATTAGTTATATAAAATATGTTACTATCTCTAACGACGTGATTAGATATTAGATAAACAGTTGGATATATAAAAGAAGATTTTCTACTTAGCTACATTCATGACCATCTTATATGTATTACAGAACCACCGCAATGTTAATGGTTATGTACAAATACAAGAAAAATGGCAACAACAACAGAACAAGCCTAGTTGTTAGAGCAACTCCACCCATGGAGCCCTCCCCCTGGCAATCCACTATTGAATCCACCATTTTGAACAGTAACGGCCTTTAATGAATGGTAACTGTCATTAATAAACAGTAATTACCATTTGCATCTCCACCCTTGGAGCCCTCCCCCTGGCAATAGGCAATAAAATATTAGTTTTTTTGTTTGTTTAAATAATACAAAATAAAATTATTTGTAATTTCGGATAAGATTTTTTAAATCGTTCTCGTTGCGCCACGTGTCATTTTATAAAAAAAAAATTATTTAGCGATGGATTTCGATAAAATTTTTATCCAATGTCATCGTGCGACGTGTCGTTATCTTTTGAGAATCTTTGACGATAGGAAAAAAATTGGATTGAAACTTTGAGAGAAAGATAGGAATTTGATTGAAAGTAGTTGAGAAAATATGAAATTGTGGTGTAAGTGTAACATCCCACATCGCCCAGGGGAGTGATCCTTAAATGTATATTCTCATCCCTACCTAGCACGAGGCATTTTGGGAGCTCACTAGCTTCGAGTTCTGTAGGAACTCCGAAGTTAAGTGAGAAGGAGGCCAGAGCACTCCCAGGATGGGTGACCCACTGGGAAGTTGCTCGTGAGTTCCCAAAAACAAAACCGTGAGGGAATGGTAAGCCCAAAGCGGACAATATCGTGCTACGGAGGTGGAGCGGGCCCGGGAAGTGATCCGCCCCGGGCCGGGATGTGACAAATGGTATCAGAGCCAATCCCTGGCTGGAAGTGTGCCGACGAGGACGTCGGGCCCCTAAGGGGGGTGGATTGTAACATCCCACATCGCCTAGGGGAGTGATCCTTAAATGTATATTATCATCCCTACCTAGCACGAGGCATTTTGGGAGCTCACTGGCTTCGAGTTCCGTAGGAACTCCGAAGTCAAGCGAGAATGAGGCCAGAACACTCCCAGGATGGGTGACCCACTGGGAAGTTGCTCGTGAGTTCCCAAAAACAAAACCGTAAGGGAATGGTAAGCCCAAAACGGACAATATCGTGCTACGGTGGTGGAGCAGGCCCGGGAAGTGATCCGTCCCGGGCCGGGATGTGACAGTAGGTAGATGGAGAAGAAGTGGTATTTATAGAAAAGTAAAAACAATTTTTTTCAGATTTTTTGACAATTGTTTCGGATTTTTTACAATTTTTTTAAATTTTTTATTCAAATAATTAATCTCTGCCGTTGGATTTTAAAAAATTTGAATTCCAACACTCCAGATTGTGCCACGTGTCACAACGGTAACTTTTCTTAATTTTAAAACTTTTTTTTTTTAATTTATAAAGCAGATTAATATCAACCGTTGATCTCAGATCGAACGGTTGATATAAAATCAGCTTTTTTTTTATTACCGTTGCAAACGGACGGTTCTTATTAAAGAACCGTTGGGATCGAACGGACCGTGGGAAGCCAAATGGCTTCCCAACGGTAACTGGGATGTCTAAGCGCGCGGGCCCTCCCCCCTGAAATCCTGTCGGGCGACGCGCCCCCACTCCCGAATGAAGGGCACGCGCCTGACACAAAAAAATTTAAAAAAAAAGCCCGGACCCAGCGCTTGCGTCAGCGTGACGTCACAAGGCTCGAGGACCAGGCCTGTCAATTTTCCACAAGCCTGCAACTCGGGCTCCCACCCTCACTCGGGCCCTTCACCGCTGGACCTCCTCCCACCGACCCTCGGGCCCTTTCCTGGAGCCTGTCCCCCGAGCAACAAGGATGGCTGGAGTTGCTCTGGCCTAGTTATTTCTAAAGGCGTTATAAACAGTCTAAAGTATGACAACTTTTTTATTTTTTGTCATGTGTTCTGACTTTTTACACTTTTTAAGCAATAACTACCACAGCAACAACCACTCTTGCTCTGTGATTGTTGCCCTTTTTTCTTGTAACGTGTATCCTAGATTGCTCCAGCATAAAATGGAAGTGAACTTTTTGTGGCTTAGATCAAAACATCAAAACTAGATTCAAATGAATAAACTTCTTATTGTTTGGGTAATTATAAATAATGCAGTATTAGTTTCATCAGATACCATTTGAGATTTGATCCATGTTGTGAGAACAAGGAAATGGGAGCCACGAGAGATTGTTGACATTTGTGAGCTGAAATCTTGTTATGCAGTTAATGCAGAAAACCTTAGTTTGAAATGGGAGGATATTCTGATATTCTTGTTCTAGCTAGGCAGCTTCATATTTGGTTTGAAAATTTGAATTGCAATGTCAAACTTGTGGTCTAGGCAGAGAGTAAATACCATGAAAGGATTAACATGACTGATAAGTTACGTACTTGTAGTCTAGTACAGTGCCTGATCAATGAACTTGTGGCCGGTCAAGCTTTCCGGGAGCAATTTCAACAGGATAACAAATAAAAGGTTGCCTATTCTTCTTTTTTTAGGTAGTTTAATTAGTTTTTTTAAGGAAAAATGTACGATATTTACCAAATCATCTCCCGTGTAAATAGTTAAAATGCAAACCCAAATATTAATTAGGTAGAGTTGGTATAAAAGAAAAATCATCTGATATACCATATGGCATCACTTATTAGAAAATGTGTACAAGTTCATATGACATTTCAAAAAAATTCCTTAAATCTAATAAGTGATGCCATATGGTATATCAGATGAACTTGTACACATTTTTTAAGCAATATGTCATACCAACTTTCTGAAATCATCAATTTATCATCTCAACCTAACTTCATTAAGTTTTCTATCCAAAATAAGTAATGTGCAAGTCACATGACTTGTGTTCTAGGTTATTCATGTCATATAAGATCTTTTTACAAGTTCTTTACTTTTCTTTAGTAAAACTCTTAAAATTTGTGTTTGAAAGTATTTATGTGGATCGTTGACAATTCCATTTCTGGCACCAAACCTCAACTCGTTTCTTATATAATAGCACGTATTCATGTGGATCGTTGATTGAAAAATGAGTACAAGTTCATATGACATTTCAAAAAAAATCCCATTAGATTTACTAATATAATAGCACGTATACAATTACAATCTTTATACCACATATTGAATTTGGATATTTAAAAAATAGGGATTAATTGTGGGACTCGCTCCACATCGAACATCAACGATCCGAACCGTTTATTTTGTAAGTCTCGATTCATAGATCATATTTTCAAAAATTCAATTCAATTCAAAACCATTTACCTTTTTAATTGTCACAATGAAATTACAATGTTTCTTAGAACATAGTGTTCGTCAATTTCTTTCTTTGAACTCAATTAGATGCCTCAAATATTTCAACATCAAACATTAACAATCCGAACCGTTTATTTTATAAGTTTCTATACATAGATCATATTTTCAAAAATTCAATTCAATTCAAAACCATTTACATTTACTACAAGAAAAATGGCCTTTGGGCACAAAATTAGGGACACAAATAAGGTGTTTGTGTCTGTTTAAACACTAATAGGGTGGAACAATGCTCATTTCGTAATGGGCACCATGAATTGTGCCCAATGTTAAGAAAAGTGCACACAAACACATTATTGGGCACAGAACCATGACTTTGGTGCCTTTAATGTCAGCAATGAATTTTTTTTATTAATTTGCAATGACACCATAAATGTTATTGTGTCCTATAATTTAATATATTTAAAGTAAAAGTAGATTTTTTGTGCCCTTTGTTTAAAATAATGTTTTAAAGGTGGACGAATCAAATGACTCTGCGCTCTCTCTTTTAACACTCATCAGACAAACTCTCTAAAACCTCTCGGATCTTTCTGCACTCTCTCATCTCCTCATCTGCTATGTCAACAGCCTCGGACTCAACACTCTCTCTAATCCCTCAAATCGTCTATGCACTATCTGCTCTCCTTCTCCTCATTGTCCTCCTCAACCATCTTCATCCCTCTCATATACTTCCTCTTCCTCTTCACTTTCACGCAACAGCGCCGCCGTCCACCGATCACCAACGGCCGCCAAATTAAACTTCTAGAATCATTTTTCCATCCTCTTTCCAACCCCCAAATTAGTTTCTACAAATTCGTAACCGAATTTCCTCAATTTCAGATCTAAGAAACGGTGACCATGTGTTTTCCGGCCAATTTCTGGCCAAGTCTGTCGGAATTGGACCTCGACCCAAGAGATCAGTGAACAACTTCTGGGTGTCCACAGAGTGCAAGCAAGGTGAACTTCGACGGTTGGTTATGGCAGTTTTTTGGTGCGTACCGTTTCGTTCCTGCCATATGGGTAACGTCATTCCTTTCTTGATTAGAATTATTAACTTCTATTGGTATTCATGAGTGATAGCTATTCTTTGTTTGAGATGGGTAATCTTGGTTGAGAAATTTGTTCTAATCAGCCGCAAAATATGGTCGAAAGTTTGTTGTCCTTGAAGTTCATGACTTGGAATCGTCGTGGTTGTTCCCGACTAGGATATTTTGTCAAGCTTCCTTATTAGATCGAATAAATTATCTTGATGTTTTCTGTTGTATCTCGAATAAATTTATCATTTGATGTTGCATCTCATGGTCAGTGTGGGGGTTTCCTGTTATGAAGGAACTCTATTTCGGTTAATTTTAAGAATACTAAAGTTCGGATATGTTTTTGGATGAAAGGTGACCTTTCTTTTTGATATTGGAGGGGTGTTGCATAAAATTTGATACCTGCAAGGCTGCACACAAGTCAATAACATGAAATATGGAGGGTGTGTAAATCCATCAGTCTCAGAGGTTTTGAGTTTCATATGTATAGTCAATTATCGTACGTTCAAAGTTTGTTATTGACCAAAAGAATGATGGGAAGCCAAGGGTTATGGCTACTCTGAATAATAATAATAAAATCTAATCTTTGTAACCGGAAAACTTAATCTAATTATTTGTTCTGGGAATGTCATGGATAATTATATTCTAGTAACGATGTACATGACTTCTTTGTGAAAGCTCATGTGTTGTGTTCAGTTCATCATTTTGTGTTTTGGAAAAGAACAGATCAAATAATGTAGAAAGTTTCAATTTGATTGCTTAGTTCAGATTACTTTAAGAAATTTGGGTTTGAGCGAACATTTGTTTGTGGTAATTGTTATCCAGCTTTCTTGTTCAGATGCAATTGCATTCTAGTCAAGTGCAAAAGAAAAATGTACCTCACTAGCAAAATGCTTTTCGAAATTAAAATGAACATCCAGTGCTGACTTGTTCTTTGCATGTTGCTTCGTGTGCAGAGAACACGAAGTATATGGAAGAGTGGCTCTCTTCTCTGAGGAGCAGTTGACACTGGATGAAATGGATATTGGCCTAGTTTGATGTAATTACTTACTAGTAGTACGGGACTGGCTAATATAACTTTGAGTAGCATAGATGGGAGTATTATAGAGGATTCTAGTGCCACTATTGCTGGAATGTGGTTTGTTTTCCTGCTGCCTTTGCCTTGGGATCAACTTGGAAGGAGGCTGCTGCTACTGTCTGACTCGCAATTCAAAATTATGGTACTAGATCTCTTTAAGGGAATTAGATCTCTCATATCTCAAAATGGTGTATATATATATATATATATATTTAACATGTATATCTACATAGTTCATGCCTATTTTGGTTTAAAAGTAGAATTGGCTATATGATGTTCACCATATACTACTGAATATCATGCAAAACCCATTTTTGGATTGAGGTGTTGGTCGTTAGTCTTATAGTCTTTGAAATACTGTTTGCAAATTCTTTTTAAGAAAACGTACAATTGCCAAATTACTCCACATGTATAAAAGTAATTTGTTTAAAGGATGGAATTGGTCTTTTAGTATTATGTGTACTCGTGCCTTTTAGTGATGGTTTGTACTTGTGATTAGGTTAATTGCGTGGAGTATCTGGGGACTGGGGCGTGACAATAGATGTCAAATGGTATTGTATCTCATTTTGGAGTTTGGTGTTGTGAACCCTTTTGTACATACAAGTTTAAAATATATATGCATATATGTTTATATGCACATGGCATGAGGTCATTGATTTTTTGGGTGTAGTACATCTTAATTCTAAGAAGAGGGGATTTGACTCTGTAAGTGCAGGTATCGGATTGCTCTGCTCTCTCAGTGCAAGTACATCTCTGCATATCTTTATTTCCTCAATTATATTTGACTTTGTTATGTTGAGTTGCCAAATTAAAGATATTGCACTACCTTTTCAATACTATATTAAATCTGGAACGTGCGAAACATTAAATTTTGAGTGTTAATTATTGAACAGAGGCTGCATTTTAAATTTGTAAACATCCACTGTAATGGTTTGGGGCTTGATAATTGTACCAAATCTCTTTTTCTTATACCCATGTGCATGTCCATGTGTAGACCTTTTTGTAGCTTTCTAAGTTTGGGTTTTTCTTGATGTGTGCTTACGTGGTTCGGGATTACTTTCCTTTGCAGGCCTGGGTATTATATAAAGCTTTGCACTTTCAGATTAAGGTAAAGTTTGATTATATCTTATAGTTAATTCTGATGCCCATCGCAAGGTGCATAATTTTTTTCCATTACACTTATGTGTTCTATCAATTAAACTCCAGACCAACTACTAATCTCCTAAGTTCTTTAAATTCGGGTTTGTTATATGTTGTAGGAAATGGCATATTTTTTCTTTACATTTGAAAGAGTGAGAATTATATTGTTGGGACTTTGGATTCTATTTTTATGTCCTAATTTGTGTGAGGATTGCTTGCCATCCATATAAGAATGTTACTAAAGTGTCAGGCAAAAGTCTTTATGTTTCAATCACAAACAAGTGCATGTATACATAGCAGAATTACACCAATTAATCTGTGGGATGAAGGATATACAACAGCTCGTGAGATAAAGATAATCATAATTTGAAAATTTGGAAGCCACTACATACTCATTTCTTGTTGCTCTGTGTAAATTTTGAAGGGTCTGACACTGTGGCACTCAAGCAGCATTTTGGAAAGAAAATTTTGGAACTAGAAGATGAGAAAAGAATTGTGCAGGTTCACTTAAAACCTTAATATTTGATGTTCTTATGCTTGAGAGAACCGATATTCACTTAAAACCTTTATAATTTTAGTTTTATTTTAGTTGGGGATAGAACATGTAAAATTATAGTTGTTTTTACAGATAATGATTGTGAATATCCTTGTAAATTGTAATATTATAGATGCTTGTGGTTGTGGGCTGTTTTAATTTTATGAAAAAAATAATGTTTTGTTTCGCCTCAATCTCAATTTGTAGGTGATTTTGGTTTTTAATTTTTTTTAAATAGTTGACATATTGGGCACAATAACAATAAATGTGCTAACATGGGTGACAGTAGTCATCTGACAACTTTGTTAGAACTGGGCACAAAAGGACCTTTATTTGTGCTTACACTTTTCAGCACAGCATACCTTATTGTGCTATTTGATCAAAGGTGACGCCCATAGAGGGCACAGATAGAAACTTAGTTGCTGCATTGTTGCTATTGGTCAATGGGCACATATATTGGTGCTCTTTGGCCTCAAAGGGCACATATAATTTATTGTGCGCAGTGCCCATATTTGTTGTAGTGATTTTTAATTGTCACAATGAAATTTCAATATTTCTTAGAACATAGTGTTCATCAATTTATTTGAACTCAATTATATGCCTGATATATTTTCGATTTGACTAACATTTTGCAAGGATGATCTATGAGGTGCAACTTGAAAAATAAACGGTTCGGATCGTTGAAGTTCGATGTAGAGTGAGTCTCACAACTAATTCTCATTTTTTGAATAAAATGGAGATCCCTTCTCATAAAGGCTCTGTAGAATTAAATACATATACAATTATTATAACTTAGGTATACGTCATGCATCACAACAATGTCACGCAATATATGCAATAATTTCTTGGCATAAAACACAAATGGCTCATCAACATGTTTAACACGCATTGTTTGTTCAAAAAAAAAAAACCTTTGTATCATTTTCTACTCAATTATATCATTTTAAGTTAATAGTTTTTTCCTTGACATATAGTTAGTCAATGAAAATGGCATTGGCAACTTGGCATGGCATGGCATGGCTTATAATATGGTGGCAATATTTTCCGTCCAGTGAGATGCTAATTTTATTGTCCTTTTGCCCATGAATCTTGGTTTGATTTGATTGTCAATTCGATGCTATATACACATTCCGGTAGGATCAGGTGTAGTCACTAACTAAGATGAGCTTTAAGCCTT
Organism: Malus fusca; assembly: GCA_035220775.1. Lineage (NCBI taxonomy): Eukaryota > Viridiplantae > Streptophyta > Magnoliopsida > Rosales > Rosaceae > Malus > Malus fusca. The sequence continues at coordinate 42,560,067 of CM069073.1, read as the reverse complement.
TAACTCCTCTTCTTGTTACGTATGTAGTGGAATCTTCGCACACATTTTCACCTTCTTTTTAATTTTGGTTGTTAATTTGTTTAATTTAATAGTTAATACAAAAACGTGCGAAAAAGGGATACAAAAATCATTCTCCCTATGAAAACTGCATTTTAGATATGCAATTGATATCCAACGAGTCGTTGATGTATTTCTTGCGTTAAATAGAATGATATATCGATCGTATACCTTTTCTTTTTGTCACTTGGACAGTTTTCTGTCGTGAGAAATGTTTTGTATTGTACACCAAGGAAAAACACTCTTTTTTTGTTTTGTCTATTACTCAACTCTATGCTACATCTAAAGTTTGAAAGTCATCCCCCAATTCTGATATTAATCCTCCAATTTGAAAATCAAAAACCTAAATTTTGAAAGAGAGAGGGAATGAGTTGCAAAGAGATATAGAGAGGGGAGAGAGATGGACATTGACGGTCAAATCGAGATATTGTTGAAAATTGATGGAGCTCTACGTCGACGACTGAAACGAAAGGGGGTTATGGTCGAGTTGTAGGCAGATGGAAAGAGAGAGGTGGTCGACGACTATCTAATAGAGGAATGGGTGGTGGAGGGTCGAGCGGGAGGGACTGTTTGTGTGCAAGCTGTGGGTGGAAGATGAATTTAGTGGGACTGGGCGATGAATTTGACGGTGCAGTGTTGCATGTGAAGATGAATTTGGAGGTGCGGTGTGGTCTGTGTTGTGGTGTGGAGTCGTCGGAGAAGAAACAGAGGAAGAGGATCAGAGTCGTGCGAGAGCGTCAGAGTCATCGAGGAAAGTGCTTGGTCGTTTGGGAAGGTTCTAGGTGGGCAGAGATTTTTCAGTGTGACCATCACACGGAGTGGTACACCACATTCCGTCTCGTTATATAAATGATGGGATATGTGTGTTAAAAAGTTAATAAGTTAAAAAATAAAATTTCTCATCGTTTACATAAAAACACGGCAAGAAGTGATGTGGAGAAGTCACATGGTACATGAACTATGCATAACCAAATTTAAGCAGTGCATGGAGGCTATGTCTTCAGCCAAATCACCAAGATAGAAAATCAAAGTGCCGTTATTTAAAGACATCACATGCATTGCGGGGTCTTGTATGTGTGGGGTTTAACGTAATCCAGCTTATATCCCATATTGCCATGCATGGTTGGCATTTTGTGCGATTTCTATGGTTTTCAAAGTGAAACATTTGAAACTTGGGGTGTGCTATCCACAACCCCTTTTTACTTCTCTCACACCCCTTATTAATTTCTATCCTTTGATTTTTTTCAATTCATCCGATCCAACGGCCGAAAATTAAAAAGGTGTGAGAGAAGTAAAAAAAGGTATGTGGATATCACATCCCTTGAAACTTTACAGGGTTTTAGTTTGATTTATGTAAGGCAATTGAATTTAAGATTACATTTACGGTTTTTTATTTATAAGGCTGGCTATAGTACATGTATTTATTTAATACGTTCATTATCTAACAGTCGAATATATACTAAAGAATTTTCTGACCACAAAAAACGTATACATGTTTTACATCCCCATAACTTATACATCCCGACTAAAAATGCTCTAAGGAACGAATATTACTGCCAAAAACATCATAGTCGACTTGATATAATAAGGACCAATTTTCCCATAAGTTTGTATTGGGGTGGTGGGAGTGGGGTTATTAGAAGGAGGGTCATGGGAGTTTGTATCAAAATATAGAAATCGGAGTGAGGTGAGGTGTTGGGATTTGTACGAAACATGCGAAAGACAAGTTGAGGGGTCAAAAGCCATTTGGAGGTTAAATTACAGTCGTCGCGTTTTTGTTTGCACATATAAAATTAAGGCAATCGTTGATATATTATTTTATTTTATTAATAAATAAAATTAAGTAATGTTATTCATACCATATTTTTATATCATATTTCTATACCACTTTAGGTGGCATCTGATATGGACAACTACATCATTTGAAAAATTTGCAAAACCCAAGGAAATGAAAGAGAAAGACTCATCGTATACCACAATCATCATTTAATTAACTAGTTTTTCTTAATTATTAGTTTATAAAATAATGAACTAAATTTAAAATTTTGATTAATTTAAATGATGTGGATGTCCACATCAAATGCTACCTAAGGTGGTATGAAAATATGGTACAAAAATATGGTATGAATAACATTACTCAATAAAATTAGACAAAATAACAACAATACGTGTCACAAAACGCAAAATATCATCGAGCATAGGAGTTCCAACCAAACAACACAAAATTTAATAACTCATAAGAACATTTCCAAAAGAGATGTCAAATAATCTAACAAAAGTTACAACAAGCCCCAAATCAGCACTAACCTTAAAACACGAGAAATTTTTAATTATGACGGGTACACAAGTGGTACACCACGTGTTTCAATAGAAGTGGTATGGAATTTTATTTTTTAAGTTATTAACATTTTAGCACACATATCCTATTATTTGTATAATGACACGTGGTGCACCATCTCATGTACCGGTCACACTGAAAAATCTCTCCTAAAACACATACACCAAAATGTCTTTGAGAACTAGCAGCTGCCACTGCCAATGAGATAAACACCATCACAGCGGGGGATTTTTCAGTGTGACTGGTACACGGGGTAGTACACCACGTGTCACTAAACAAATGGTGGGATATGTGTGCTAAAAAGTTAATAACATAAAAAATAAAAGGGTTAATCTCTGTTTACTACCCTAAAGTTTCGTGGTTTTCAACATTTGGTACATGAAGTTTTTTTCATCCTAGAGTCATACCTCAAGTCTTAAATTTGGGACAGTTTCATACCTCCGTTAGTCAAACTATTAAGTCTACCATTAATTGATGATGTAGCATCCATGTGGACAATGAATGGGGCACCACGTGTCTTCCACGTGGAAATTAAAAATAAATTATTTATAAAATAAAATAAAATAATTAATTAATATAAAAAAAATAAAAAAACCCTTCTTCCCCAAATCTCACATGTGCCCACCCTCCCACCCACCCCTTCGTCTTCCCCAAATCCCTCCTCCCTTTGCAACAACAACAACGACCCGAGGCACCACCTCGCCTTGCCTCTCCGGTGAGCTTCACCTCCCCGTTCCCCTTGTCCCGCTCTCTCTCCTCTGTGCTCGAGGCACCACCTCGCCTCACCCTCGGACGAGCTTCACCGCCACCAACAATCATCACTGTCTACCATGCACATCCCCGTTCCCCTCGTCCTGCTCTCTCTCCTCTGTGCTCGAGGCACAGCTACAACAATGGTAGCCACCATAGCCATACTTCCCGGCGAGATTTCACGGTGCTCCGACTTGGGTAAGCCTCAAGATGCTTAAGATTCTTTCATTTTCGTCATGGTGGTTTAATTTTAACATAGAGTTTGCGATTTAAACGTCGGATTTGCACATGAACAGAGAAGGCAAGAAACTCAGTTTTCGGCGAGGGTCTGACGGCTTTTGAGCCTTTTTCCGGCCACTTTCCGGCTACAGCAGGGCCAAATATTGGTATATTTACACTCCTCTCCTCCGTAGCTTCAATTTGGTATATAATATGTCTAGGTTTTGTTAGGTTTTGGGGTTGATCGGAGCTCGGGGAGCTCCAGCGTTCTTCTTCGTGGAGTTCTTTTAACTAAATTTACAACGGACCCGTTAGTGATAGAATGTTGGGGTGTGGGTGTGAGAGAAAGAGTGTTGGGGTGGGGTAAGAGAAGGGGTGGGTGGGTGGGTGGGCACGGGTGGGATTTGAGGAAGAAGGGTTTTTTATTTTATTTTTTATTATTATTTTAATTAATTAACTATTTTATTTTATTTTATAAATAATTTATTTTTAATTTCCACGTGAATGATACGTGGCGCCCAGTCATTGTTCACATGGGCGCTACATCATCAGTTAACGACAGACTTAACAATTTGACTAACGGATGTATGAAACTATCCCAAATTTAAGACTCGAGGTATGACTCTAGGATGAAAAAAATTTCATGTACCAAATGTTGAAAACCACGAAACTTTAGGGTAGTAAACAAAGATTAACCCAAAATAAAATTTCTCACCATTCCTATTAAAACAAATGATGTATCACTTGTGTTTCCGTCACAACTAAAAATTTCTCTATCACAGCAGCCACCTGAACACAGTGGATAAATCTACACATATATACAATACAACGCTAGATTAAAAGCCCAACCAACAAAATCAAAGCTGTTCTGGCACAAAACGAAAGGAAAAGATAAAGTCTCAGAGGTAGATATGCGCTTACCTCGAGCCTCAGCCAGCGATTCGCAGCCCTTGATTGAAACGCACCGTACAGAGATTACCGGAGAGGAAAATGCGATGAGGGCTTGGAAATGCAAAAACATGGACGAAGGAAGGAGGAATGACAACCTGAGATGAGGATACGAAGTACAGTGCTCAAAGAACCTGAGATGCAAAAACAGGGACGAAGGGAGGAGAAGAAATCAATAAAAAATTAATAAAAATTGTAGAATAATTAATTAAAAAACATTTGAAGCTGGTGTCAAATTTGACAGCAACGAAAAATTTTTAGTTGTGACGGGAACACGGATGGTACACCACGTGTTTTTATGTAAGTGGTGGAAATTTTTAATTTTTAAGTTATTAATCTTTTAACACACATAACCCACCATTTATTTATATAGAGACACATGGTGTACCACATCGTGTGACAGTCATACTGAAAAATCTCTCGATAGCAAGAGGTAGAGATGTTGTTTCATGTCATGCCACATCAGATTTGGCTTCTTGGTTGGAAAACATTGCTACTGTCTTTTATTACCGTTATTGCTGATTTGAACATTTTGACATATCTTTTAAAAATGTTCTAACAAAACAAAAAATATACCGTTATATACTAAACCCTGTGGCTGTCGTGGCTGACATGCGAGTGCTATACGGATGGGTTGATAAGATCATAAGACCCAGAAGAGCCTCCCAAGTGGAGGGCCTCCATGATTAACATTATTTACCGACACAATAATTATCTTTTAACAATTGACAAACAACACTCACAAATTCCACAAACACGCGTTTTAAGCTATTTCGTTGGCCTCTTTGACATCAACGTCCGCAACAGCACCTGGCCTCACTAATTAATCATTCCTCTAAATATATAATAGAAATGCTAAGGACACTTTCTCATAAAGAAACTGATTATAGATTTTATGTCACCTCACAGTTTTACGTTAATTTTCATAATTATAAAATATTGTACAAATAACATGAGATGGTCCATGGAGAGTCTTACTATTGAGAAAATCTTCTTAGCATTACTCTATATACAAATATATAATGGAAACACATTACAAACATTATTAATTTAGGGTAAAAGACTGTTTACTACCCTCATATTTCATGGTTTTCAACATTTAGTACATCAAGTTTTTTTCGTCTCAGAGTCATACCTAAAGTGTAAATTTTGGGACAGTCTCATACATCCGTTAGTCAAACTGTTAAATTTGCCGTTAATTGTGACGTGGCGCCCATGTGGACAATGACGTGGCGCTACGTGTCAGCCATGTTTTTTTTTTTTCTTTCTTCTTCTTCTTTCTTCTTCTTCTTCTTCTTCTTCTTCTTCTTCCACCCGACTGCAAACTTTTTTTTTTCTTCAAACTTTTTTTTTTCTTCCTCCTTCTCCTTCTTCCTTCCTCCTTCTTCCTTCCCCTTCTTCTCCTTCTTCCTTCCCCTTCTTCTCCTTCTTCCTTCTTCTTCCTTCTCCTTCTCCTTTTTCTTCCTCCGAATCTGGGGATTTTTTTTTTCTCTTTCTTCTTCTTCTTTCTTCTTTCTTCTTCTTCTTCTCTTCTTCTTCCACCTGACTGCAAACTTTTTTTTTTCTTCCTCCTCCTTCTTCCTTCCTCCTTCTTCTCCTTCTTCCTTCTTCTTCCTTCTCCTTCTCCTTTTTCTTCCTCCTAATCTGGGGAATTTTTTATTTTTTTTTCCTGCTTCCTTCTCCTTCCTCCTTATTCCTTCTTCTTCTTCTTCTTCTTCTTCTTCTTCTTCTTCTTCTTCTTCTTCTTCTTCTTCTTCTTCTTCCTCCGAATCTGCCCAGATTCGTTTTTTTTTTTTGTTTCCTTCTTTCTTCTTCTTCCTCCTTCTTCCTTCTTCCTTCGTCCTTCCCCTTCTTCTCCTTCTCCTTCTTCTTCTTCCTCCGAATCTGCCCAGATTCGGCTTTTTTTCTTTTTTTTGTTTTTTTTTCTTCTTTCTTCTTCTTCTTCCTCCGACTGCAACTTTTTTTCTTTTCTTTTTTTCCTTCCTTCTTCTTCTTCTTCCTCCTTCCTCAAAAAAAAAAAAAAAAAAAAAAAAAAAAAAACTGAATCTGGGCAGATTCGGAGGAAGAAGAAGAAGAAGAAGAAGAAGAAGAAGAAGAGGAAGGAAGAAGGAGGAAGAAGAAAGAAAAAAAAAACTTCCCCAGATTCGGAGGAAGAAGAAGGAAGAAGGAGAAGAAGGGGAAGGAAGGAGAAGGAGGAAGGAAAAAAAAAATGTTGCAGTTGGGTGGAAGAAGAAGAAGAAGAAGAAGAAGAAAAGAAGAAAGAAAAAAAAAAAAACGTGGCTGACACGTGGCGCCCAGTCATTGTCCACATGGGCACCACGTCACAATTAACGACAAATTTAACAGTTTGACTAACGGATGTATGAGACTGTCCCAAAATTTACACTTTAGGTATGACTCTGAGACGAAAAAAACTTGATGTACTAAATGTTGAAAACCATGAAACATAAAGGTAGTAAACAGTCTTTTACCCATTAATTTATATACAACTAATGTAATTACGTTGATGTTCTTGTTGGGGCTGATTATTTTTTCGATTAGAGAAATACTAAGCAGATTTTTTCATAATGAGATTCTTTATAGACTCTCTACTATCTCATATTTTGTACCAAAAACATGAAATTACGGAAAGTCTATAAAAATCTCATTTTGAAAGGCCCCTTAGTATTTCCCTTTTATGCTAAGTCAAATGGTTGATGATTTGCAAAGGTGGAAACACACCGAGACTTCATGTGAACGTTTTGACCCAAACACTTCCAATTAATTATTATTATTATTCTTTCCCAGTGACATTAATTAATTAAAATCCTTAGAGTCAAACCGGGGATCAAGATCCACTATAAGTAAGATCTACTTAGGGTTGGTACTTAACCATAAACCTGTACGTAAATGCTATTATATTATGACCCACTACAAATACAAGTCGACAAGATTTACGCTTCTGGTTGTTTTTTCTTTTCATTTTTTATCGTTTTGGTAGGAAAAGATGGATCTTCATTTAAGAAGAAAAACAATGGGTAATCATTCATCTAGGAAGGGGACTTTTGTATTTCAAACGCATTTATTACTTGGCAAAATTACACACTAGTGTAATGCGTGTTTAATATTGAAAGTGGGTAAGGTAGTGTTAGTGTCCCTTTTTTGCATTACACAATCAATGTATTTGTTTTACTATGAGTAAGGTTAGAGTATTTCTCCACTTGTATAAAAACATATTTCGTATTTGTCCGTATTCTGAGCACACTGAAAATTTTTCTATGACATGTCTTCTTTTTGGGAGTTCAATTTGGCTCATTAAAGATGAGGAGGAATTCTCTCCTCGAAACACTTCATGGCTGGTTTTTTAGAACTCTGATTATGGTCAGAATCCTTAAATATTGCAGTAACTATATTAAGATTATCTTTGCAAAAATCAATAAAATATGATACTATTTAGTCATCGAACTGTATGAAAACAGTTGATCAGAATCAGTAAAAGTATTACGAACTGACTATTTATTTGCTACAATTATTTACCTAAGTGACCTTAGTTTTAATTGATTTTTTGCTAAAATGATTTATATAGAACGCTTCGTATTAGGCATGATTTTGATCACAAATATGAAGTTCTTTAATTGGTCATGAAGTGTTTTGATGAGGAATTCCTCCTCATTTTTTGAGGAGCCAAGCATTCCTCTTGTTTTAGAGGAAGAGCATGTTGATCCATAATATGAAAACTTACCACACTTTATGAGCTTGATTGAATTCAAATTGGGACTGCAAATTGAAAAGAGTAAATTGTAGCTATGGTCCCTGAACTTTACTCAAATTGGAGCAATGGTCCTTCAACTAAAAATTCATTACCATTGGTCCTTCAACTCATTAAAACGTGCAGCTATGGTCCCTCAACTAAAAATCCATTACCTTTGGTCCCTCAATTTTAATTCAACTGGAGAAATTGTCCCTTAACTTTATCCTAATTGTAGCTATGGTCCTTCAAACATAACTCGTTTTGACAAATTTTTTTACGTAGTTGACGAAAATGACCATAATTACACACTTTGATGAGTTGAGGGACCCTAATTAAGTAAATGGTTATTCCAACATAACATATTTTGACAAAATTTTGAAGAAATTAATGAAAATGACTATAGCTACACATTTTGATAAGTTGAGGGACCAATGGTAATGGATTTTTAGTTGAGGGACCAATGGTAATGGATTTTTAGTTGAGGGACCATTACTCCAATTTGAGTAAAGTTCAGGGACCATTGCTACAATTTACTCAATTGAAAAAATCCAAACATAATCTCGAATTGAGACCATGAATTTAAATAGGATTCTCAAGCACAAACTCAAATCAAATCCTCAAACCCAAATTATATGGAGAAAAAAAGGGTTATGATGTGGAGTAGTTGCATATAAATATTGATTAACGGTGAGTTGCTGCACCAATTCTAAAATTTTGGCAATATTTATCTAATTGATGTTGAAAAAGTGTCTATATTGAATTCTCCTCATTATTTATGGAGAAAAAATTAACGGAAAAACATTCATGCGCCAAAGAGAAAAAGGGAGAGCAAGTGGCTCTCTACTCTAGTGGTGAAGAGAAGTGTTGTCCTTGCACCACGAGTGAGTTCAAACTCGTTGCTTTTTTAATCTAATAAATCTATCGTTCGATAAAAAAATAAAAAGGGAGAGATCTAAAAGAAATTTATTTCCTTGTACTTTTGCTTATAACAAGAGATTCACTGTTAGTCAAAATGGTAATTATATTTCAATGTTGAAAGAGAAAATTTAATATTTCTCATGTCGAATTGTATGATATCAGAAATTTCTTTTCTTTTGGTGACAAATTTGAAGATTTGTGAATCGTGTTCGTTTATCGTACATCGTGCGTCAGTTTTTAACAAGTACTGTTTGTATTTAATTTTAAATATAAATATTTAAAATGATTTCTGATCACACGATGTACAATAAACAGACAAAATTCATGAATTTTTAGAATCCTCACAAACAATTTTCAGAAATCATTTTGTGAATCGTGTTCGTTTATTTTACATCGTGCGTCAGTTTTTACAATTCTAAAAATTCATGAATTGTATCTGTTTATTGTACATCGTCTGTTTATTTGTGAATCCGGATTCATGAAAACCTCCCAAATTTCGTTGAATATAGGCATATATCTATATCCAAAAATTAGTAGTAAGAATTCATGAGGAATTTGAGTGGCGACAGAACAACCCCACCTTGGCAGGGCGCAGCCTCGTAGGGTGAAACTGTTGAGACTTGAGATCTTGGTACGGAGGCAAAGCATGCAGATGGTGCTCTCGGTCTCAGCTCTGAAAATTTTACGTGGAACGACGACAACAAGGGTCCCAATATTTCTGCCATGCCATGACCCATAAGGAATTTAACGATTGAGGATTGAGAGAGGAAGGTGGTAAGTGGCCAGCTTATATTATCCTCCTACTTTCTCCATTTTTTCTTAATTGCGTCATAATTACCGAGTCATGACATCCGCTGTGCTAAATGTATGGAACAATGTATGTGCGGGGTAATACTATAAATTGGTATTTGGATGGTAAAGGAAACCAAAATTTTAACCTAGCTTGATCATGACCTATACTTTGTTCCGTCTATATAAAGATTTTTCCTTGTTCACTAATAAATGAATAAATTAACGAGTAATGCTACACTTATCATATTTTTGATACCACATTTGTATCATATCTCTGATAGAAGTATGACCCACAAACATACGTATGTCTCATCTCTGTTAAAAAAAAATACAAAAATCGTATGAAAAATGTGATAAGAATAATATTTTTGACACTAAGTATCCACTTGGGCCTAGGCTATCAGTCTACATGTCAATATCACACCATATAAATGAATGATACAAATTATAATGCTTGTTTTTGACACATTTGAGTGCTTTGAAACGATTTATATGTACATTGACAATGATACTATGATTGTACCACTTCGGTTGGAAGTGCTTTTAAAATAATTAAAAACATGTTAGCTAAAGTGTTTTTACAACCAATTCCCAATAAAATACAAGTGAATCTAAAAAATAAAAAAAAATAAAAAAACTTGAAGTTCTTCTCGCAAAAGTCATTTCAAGTCTTTTTGGAACCAAAATACACTTTCATCAAGTTTAGCTAGGCCCTTCCCAAAACTTGAGTAACTCTACATTCTCATCAAAGAAGCTCTCAATGTTAAAAATTAAAAAATTAAAAAATGAAAAAAAAAATTAAATGCCAATCAAAAGGCTAGGTATAATTTTGTTTCATAAGTCTTTTGCAAGAATGAGTGTAAAAAAAACTCAAAAATGTTTCACCACGTCCATTTTTTTTTATAAAAATAAAGAAAGTTTAGGTAAAATTAGCTCTTAGTTAATGGTCGTGTGTAAGATAACGACTCATTCATTGAAGGAAAAATATCCACTCATCTCCTCTTTACAAATTTTATTAATAATAAGAATGAAAAAAAATATAAATAGGAGGAGCAAGCCAAAACTCACACAATAATATACAACATTGAAATCTGTAAGTAGAACAAAAAAACAAATCTCGACTATGGGTAGAAGCTGTAAAAACTGAGATCATTGACCACCAATAATAAGCATTGCAGATCCATACAATACAAATCTAACAAATCAACAACATGTTTACCTTTCAATAATTGTGTGCAAATACTACTAATGAAGATGTCATAAGTAATAGTTTTAGTCATTCAATAAGCAAAGCATCATAAAAGAACTTTAGTAGTGTACCCATGATAGATTAGTTATTCTCCACTCGTTTCCCCAAACTACACATACTACCTTAGTAAAAACTAGAATTTCACCACGTCCATTGATATATCATATTTATTTAATTTCATTTTTTGAAAAATGAGAAACATTACAATCTAAATTCTACTACCATACAATCATATAATAACTTAAAAACTCTTAACCATGAAACTAGTTGACCGTACCGCATTTTCTTTCCATTTACTGCTTGTTGTGTATTGGCCCCCACCTCTTTTTTAACGGACTTGGATTGTCTGCCCTCCTATTTTGGTGCCCTTCCCGTGCCCTCCTGTTTTGTGTGGTCACGGTTAAGCCACGTCAACATTTTATATTATTTTTTATAAAAATAATAAAACAAAAAGAAATAGTAATATAAAATATTGACGTGGCTTAACCGTGACCACACAAACAGAAAAGCACGAGAAGGGCACCGAAATGGGAGGGCAGACAATCCAAGTCCTTTTTTAACCGCGTGGCTCGTGGGGCGTGGAGCCCAGCTAGCCACCCTATTCAATTCCTTGTGTCTAGTACACTCCACCGCCACCACTAACGGACAACTACCGTTCACACTTGTGACTCCGGGCTGCAATCATCTGCGACGCGCACCCATCTCTCCAACCCACCTCCACCCGCCACCTCACCGCTCCAGTCCCACCGACACGGATAAACGCGGCAACTGGGTCCCACTTACCCCCTGCCCTCACTGGCCCACTCCCTTTCCTAAATTGACTACAGGATATTATCTTATGAATATTTGCATGTGTCGCCCGTCAGCTCTTCAATATTTTTCAAAAGGATCCATGAATAATTATAAAAAAGTCCAGTTCTTTGGTATAATTTATTTCAGGGCTTCCAATCTAGTGTGATCAGGTGCACGACTCCAACCAATTGCAGGGTGCCACGTCGGTGCAGTGAAATCTTAGTGGTTGAGTGGAATCAGATTTTGGTAGTGGAAGGTGGATTCTTCTACAGAGGGAGGACAGGGAGCAGAAGGATTGCCCCGTTTGTGTAGGAGAGAGGATGCCCTTTTACCTGATTCTCTGACACAAATCATTCACAAGCCCCCAAAGGTGGATCATTACCCTCTCAAACAAGGACAAGGATTGTCTGCCCTCTTTGTTCTCGTGCCCTTTCGTCCTGTTTTGTGTGGTCACGGTTAAACCATGTCAACATTTTATATTGTTTTTTTATAGAGATAATAAGACAAAAATAAATAGTAATATAAAATGTTGACGTGACTTAACCGTGATTAGACAAACATGAGGACATGAGAGGGCACGGGAACAACAAGGAACTAGGATTGTTTGCCCTTCCACTTTCCATGTCCTCCCGTGCCCTTCTGTTTGTGTGGTCACAGTTAAGCCACGTCAAAATTTTATATTACTATTCATTTTTATCTTATTATCTCTATAAAAAATAATATAAAATGTTAACGTTGCTTAACCGTGACCACACAAAACAAGAGGTCACAGGAGGCTTGTCCCTCAAAAAAGCCCTCACCCATTTATTTATTTTCTCCAACTTTATTTTGTGTTTATTTATCGTAGTAAGAATTTATCTATTTTTTCGCTGTCAACAAACAGTAAGATAATTACTTTGAATTTATCTAAATTACGAAAATGAAAGTTTGAACATTAATGCATAGAATTGATCGCATTGTGTCCAACTTTGTTAAATTCATGTCTACTTATCTATTTTATTTTTAAAGAATGATAAACAAAACCGTTTTTAATGTTTCACACTTCTACGTGATTTTAAATGTTGTTTTTGTTTGACACTTAGTACTACGGTCTTCTTCACTCGTTTGCCACTTAGTACTATTATTGTTTTCTTTTATAATTTATTTAATCAGATGATTAAATATTCAAAAACAAAAATTGAAAAATTGAAAAATTGAAAAATTATCATATCCCTTTCTTTTACAGTTGTGATTATGATTCTTCATAGCTAGTAATCTATCTTAAAGCAATATATGTCTTTTAGCTTTTGGATAGGAATTTGGATCCCATTTGGATTCAAATTGTGGAGATCCTAGAGATTCTCACATCTTAGTCATTCATTGTGCATCGTGCAACAAAAAATCATTTAATTTTTTTATTTAAAATTAAACACAAATAGTACCTGACGAAAACTGGTCGCACAATGTAAGATGAACGACTATAATCTGAAGATCTCTAAAATCCTCACAAAATAAATCCGGAGATAATCCTCTTTCTTTGGATAGTACTAGACAAATTACAATTGAAAATCTGTCTTCAACTAAGCCAATTTTTTAGTCCACGACCAAAAGCATTTTGACTGCATAAACATACTACAGATAACACATGTGATGCGTTGTTCCTTTTTCCAAAAATTCAGAAATTACGCCTAGGGTAAGATACATATTTACAAAAGAAAAAATCCGTCTTATCAATGACATGTAAATATTTGTTCGAAGATACATAATTTTATAAAATCAACAATTCTTAACATATCTGCTGACTTTTAATAAGTGTTATTTTAAGTATTTCATCAGTTTTGAATTATTAAACGAGTGAGAGGTAGTGAGAAGTGATGCAAGTGTAGTGGGGAGGGTGAAATAATAAGATTGTTTTGTACACAAATACAGAATGGCAAGCCTAAGTGTCCGGCAAATCAGGCGCAGTCAAAGTTTATATTTTGGTAGATCCATAAAATTCCTAATACAAAAGGATCCATATAAACAATGTCTCCTCCTCAGATATAACTTTGCACACAGATAGATAGAGGAAGTCAGCAAGTAAATTCCCCAATTGCTTTTTTTATATGATTGGTTTAAATTTAATTCTTTGGAAGATTGAGTGGGGCTCATCCCTAAATTTTTTTAAAAAAAAAAAAAAAAAAGCAAGCACGTCTGGATGCACAAATTTTTATAATATAAGTGGTTAATTATTTTTTTTTCTTCAAGTTTTCAACTATTTGTATTATGACACTTGATGTACTTAATCGTATTACTAATACACTGAAAAATCTCTCAGGATTAGGGTTGGTGAGAATAGGGTAAAGAGTTAAGTGATAGAGAGATAGGGGATTGATTTTTTATTTTATTTTTATAGATTTAGAGTTCGATTTCTTAATATTACAAAAAAGACGAGTTTTCGTTTTAAAATAAAGTGAAATGTCTATTTAGATCCTTAATTTTACATCTTTACATTGAAGCTGTTGTAAAGTGATAGTAAAACAAATAAACATCCTTTGTGACGATAGAAAAAGACGTAAGATGTAAGAAAACAAATGATCATCTCCTAAAAAAAAAGTTCAACTGACAAACAATATAATTAGTCGAGTCGATATTACAAAATAAAAAAACTCATAAGAGGCATGGTTCATAAATAATTAACACCATTCACCATGTTCTTGAAATCTTAATACGAATGCTCTTTTTCCCAATCTCACTTGTATAAAGCCAAAAACTCTTGAAACCTCCCCCAAAATTTCAGCATACCAAATTCACCAAATACCTCTATAGTCATATATAAAGGCTTGTGAGTGTGAGCAGTTAAACCTACTCATAGATCAAAAGTTCAAAACTAGTTGGGAAAAGGTCTCTTTCATGGAAGACCATCTTGCTCCTCTGTCGACCAAAATTAATTGAATGTCAAATTGGGACGAATTTGGGGCATTTGATACTTTCACATTTGTGACATTGAAAAGGTGAGAAATAAGAATTTATAGCAGCGGTGCACTTCTTCTCCTGCATGGTAACACATAGCGTGTTCTTTCTGCAAATAAATAATACCATTTCATAAGACCCTCGTGGCATTTATTATACAAAACTTATACAAATTAATACAGAAAAATACTAACGAGATTCTCTCAATAATGGAACTCTCTGCTACCCAGTTATGGAGCTAATGAAGGGCTTAGGAGGATCACTTAACCCTTCTCACTTCCAAGTTTTTGTTATATGATTATTTGTATTTAGTTTTTCTTTGATTTTTTTTATATCCAAATAATTAAGGCATTTATGGTTTATTGAAAAGTATGATACTTTGATTTTTCTTCGGAGATATAACTCATGAATAAAATTTATCATTTTGTTTTTTTTCTTTCTCTATATTGTGTCAAAGATCGATGATTAGCTAATCAGCTAACCCTATTTATATAATTTATGTCTAATCATGTCACATTAGAAGTGTAGAAGTTAATATACATAATACATTTATATTTTGTGTTATTATTATGGGAACTTTAACGAAAAGCACCCGATACTGTTCACTTTAACGAAAAACCATATTTTTACACTAAAAAGTCAATCCTGATACTATTCACTTTATCTTTTATTTTGTCCTTATCATTAAAACTCAAAGTTTTCAAGCCATTTTCATTAGTTTTCCTTATTATATAAGCTTTTGTAAGTTTTTTTTTTCACTTTAAGCTTATGAATATTTAAGATTGACCCCAATAATAAAAATTTTGACTATGCCATTATTTTTAGCATAATGTTTTATAATTTTGATACAAAAATTAACTTTAAACTGTGAGGTGATATAGAGTCCACCTTAACAAAGTCTTTTTACCATTTCTCACATATATATATCGTTTCAACCCTCTCTGTAATGGACAATGATTCTTTCCCCTCCTCTTTCCATCATCTTCCATCTTATTCTCTCACATTCTTTATTTTGTTTTTCTCCTTCTATAAAAAATTAATATAAGATGTTGACGTGACTTAACCGTGACCATTCAAATAGAAGAGGAGGAGAGGGAAGGGAAGGGAAAAATAAAAAATAAAAAAGAGAGAATCCTAATCCCTCTCTTATGGTCTACTCTCTCTCTCTCTAGTGCATTTTCCCCTTCAAATTACATAGTATCCAGTTTTCACGGACTCTGTCACGATTGGATCGGTACAAAATCCTCTCCCTCTCTCTCTCTACTCTCTCTACTCTCTCTACTCTCTCTTTCCTCTCCTGTGAGCTAAGCATTTGAGCAATAGTGGGAGAGACCGACCCAAGTGAGAGATGAAATCGGAGCCACAGCAGCACAAGTGTTTGTGGCAATAAACAGACCGAGCTAGTCCATGGATTCATACTGATTTCCTTCCAACAATTTCTTGGCCCTTCTTTTCTGTTTCTTTCTCTTTATCCATTACCCTCTTCTCTTTCCCTAATTAAAAAGGAACTGTTTTTTTCTCTGCGACTACTTCTTCTCTCACGTTTGCTACATTTGGCTCCTTCTACACAATTGGGTAACCACTGGTTTTGCTATCTGTGGATTGATCTCAAATGGGTTTTGCTTACTTTGTACTTCTGGGTCTTTTTATTACACTCTAGGATTGAAATTTGAGTAGAAATATGCTTGCTGTTTTGCTATTAAGTTCATTTGGGTACTTGAAAGTGATTTAATTTTTTTATTGTTATTTGGTGTGGGAAGTGATCCAAATCTGTAGTTAATATGTAAATGCATCTGCTTTCTGTCTCTTAATTTCTGTAAATCTTAATTGCTCTTTGTCTTCCTTTTTCTGGGTTTATTCTTCCCAATTGATTCTCAGATAAAAGATTTTCCTTTTTCTCTTTAATATATTGAATCGTTTATGGCGTCTGTCTTGCAGCTGGGTTAATGGATCTAGTGATGAAATGATCATGCTTCTGAGGGAAAACTTTTTATTCTTTCCTTACTTTTAAGCTTATTGGGTGGAAAATACATTTGGGTTTTGTAGAATCTTAAGGTAGATCAACTTTTTGGATGAAGTTATGACCTCACCAGAAAAAGAAAACTCTTTTGAATGAGGAATTGTTGTGGTTTTGCAATTGTCTTGGGATTTAAGATAAGGACATTTGTGGGTTTCTGCCTTTTTCACCTCTCAGCTTGTTTTTCTCTTGTTTGAGCTTTCCTGGATGTCTTTTGATTGTGTATGAATTTTAATTTTATTTATTCTTTTAACAGATTCTTGTTCCGCGGTCTGCATCATTTGAAATCAAAGAATGGCCAGACCTCTGCATCGAGGTCCGTCTGGTCCGCGGATCTCTGGCAGTGGCAATGATTTTTTGGACTCCCAGATGAAAGATAAAACAGATAAAGAAGATTTGGACAGAAGAGCTTCTTCTGATAATAATAGTTTTGCTTTTAGATTGCCAATTCGAGTACTTTTTCCGGACAATTCTCCTTCCAAACATGGAAATACCGAAAATGGCTTTGCATCTGATCCCTTCATGGCTGGTACTCCCAGAAGTCGGCACAAGTTCATGCTGCTACTATTGAAGTTAAGTTTAGTTTTGATTGTTATTCTAGCTATTACTGGATCCTTTTGGTGGACACTCTCCATCTCAACAACTTCAAGAGGTCACATACACCATGGATACCGGCGACTCCAACAGCAACTTGTTTCTGACCTGTGGCATATCGGAGAGCTTTCTCTTGGTTCATCAAGGTTGAAAGACTTGGAGTTTTGTCCTCAGGAGTACGAAAATAATGCCCCATGCTTCAATGTTTCGGAGAATCTTGCCTTAGGTCTTACTGATGGCAACGAATATGACCGGCATTGTGAGAATGGGATGAGGCAAAATTGTTTAGTTCTTCCGCCTGTGAATTATAAGATTCCTCTTCGGTGGCCTACTGGTAGAGATGTCATCTGGGTGGGGAATGTGAAAATAACAGCGCAGGAGGTACTTTCTTCTGGAAGCTTGACGAAGAGGTCAGCTGGGATTTCTCTTGTTAGCAAACTTTGCTCTAATTCTATTAACCTGTCCTGGTTTTGCTTTAAATTTTGAGTTTCCATGTGCTTACAGGATGATGATGTTGGAGGAAGAGCAAATTTCATTCCGTTCAGCCTCCTTGATGTTTGATGGTGTTGAAGACTACTCGCACCAAATTGCAGAAATGATAGGACTGAGAAATGAATCTAACTTCATACAAGCTGGGGTAAGTGGATTGGAATTTGTGTGTATTAATTGTTGGAACTGACCCCACATAACAATGGAAACATTCGTTATCATGTTCCTTTCCCTTGATTGATTCCCCTCGTGTAGTTTATTTAACTTATATTTAGGTAGAATTTTAGTCACGCAAGTTCACATATTTATTTTAATGCACATAATCATATTGAACAAGAAGTGTTAGGAATATATATGTAGCATTTTAGCCAAGCAGTTGACATCTTTATTTTAATGCTCCTTATTGAACAAGAAGGGGTTCTAGCCTAACCCCCAGTCCAGAATATTCAGTTTAAGAAATGAATCAGTATCCTTTTTTTAGTGGTAGTTGACATGTGGGTTAATATGTCAAACATCGCCCTTGGCATGAAAACTGCAGCTCAGGTAATACGCATTTTGAACTGTTTCCAGCACTTTTACATTTGACATTGCTTACTCCATAAGAGACTGCAAATACTTTATAACTCCTTATGGTACCCTACCAAGCTGCTTTTTTAGCTTTGGTTCCATTTACGTATACACATGAACACCTGCATACCACCTAGAAGGGTACATATGTCATATCCATTGGTTTCTGATGCATGATTGATCATTACAGAAATTCTTATGTACGGATCAGATTATTTCAAAGACAAATAGAGCATACTGTTGTTATATTATGATCACTTGTAGTGTATTTGCTCTTTAATGCACTGCAACACGCTTTCTATGCCAGATGGACTGTGGTATGTACACACTTGTGTCTTATGTACATATTATCAAGATGTGTGGTGGTTGCACTGAATTTAAAACTCTGCTTTTATGTTTGAATTGGTTAATGAAACTGTCAAAATTAATTCTGCAGGTGAGAACCATCTTGGATATAGGATGCGGTTATGGTAGTTTCGGAGCACATCTCTTTTCCAGTCAGATCCTAACTATGTGCATTGCGAACTATGAGGCTTCAGGAAGCCAAGTTCAGCTGACTCTTGAAAGGGGTCTTCCAGCAATGATTGGTTCCTTTATTTCGAAACAGTTGCCGTATCCATCTCTCTCTTTTGATATGTTGCATTGTGCACGATGTGGGATTGATTGGGACCAACGGGGTAACGCTCTCCTCTTTAACAAGTGTTTTCTTTTTGTGCCTGCATACACCACACCTTTTAACCAATGCTACCAACCAACTACTTCTAATTGTACTCCATGAAGTGCCAATATTTTAAATGTTCAATCTGCATTATGTTCTTGTTTTCTGTAAACTTATCTTGGAACCTAGCACATTTTGATTGTAAGATCTGACAGAAATTGTGTATTAAAAATGTACAGAATCCAACGGATACAATTCTTTCTGTATTAAAGAGTTTTCAGAAAAATAATTAGACTGTTACTCTTTAGAAGAAATATTTAGACTAGTACTTTTTGGATTTACAATTTTGTTGAGAAGTGGGATTGCAGAAAATATCACATTCAGCCATTAATATACTAAAAGACTAACACTTTTTGGATTTACCGTATATTAATCATATGTTCAATTATGTTCGTACGACAGATGGGATCCTCTTGATTGAGGTTGATAGAGTTTTGAAGCCTGGTGGGTACTTTGTCTGGACATCACCTATTACCAATGCTGAAACATTTCGTCGTAACAAAGTGAATCAGAAAAGGTGGAACCTTGTACGTGATTTTGCAGAAAATCTCTGCTGGGAGATGTTATCGCAGCAAGATGAAACAGTTGTATGGAAAAAGACCAGTAAAAGGAATTGTTATAGTTCACGGTAAGGAAACTAACTTGGATTTTCTTTTGAACGTGGGATCATATGTGTTTGGTCTTTAGTGTACAAGAATAAGAGCCAAAACTGATATGTAGTACAATCTACGTATTTCTTCAGGAAACCAGGTTCAGGTCCCTCTATATGCAGCAAAGGTCATGATGTTGAATCTCCATATTATCGACCACTCCAAGCCTGCATTGGTGGAACTCAAAGCCGCAGATGGATTCCTATTGAAGGGAGGAAAACGTGGCCTTATAGGGCTAATCTGAACAAGAGTGAACTTGCCATATATGGTACTTGTTATGTTCTTGATATAGCCTATTTGGTAGAGAAAACAAACAAATGCATCGCTCAGCCTCTGATGAGTCTATTGTCTCCAATTTATTTTAGTGAAGATCATATGGTTCATGTGTGTTGAAATTTTTTTGCAGGATTACATCCAGAAGAAATCACTGAGGATGCTGAGACGTGGAAAATGGCAGTACGGAATTATTGGTCTCTTCTGTCACCATTGATATTCTCAGATCATCCAAAGAGACCTGGCGATGAAGATCCTTCACCACCCTATAATATGCTTAGAAACGTACTTGACATGAATGCTCATTTTGGTGGTTTTAATTCTGCATTATTGGAAGCTGGAAAGTCTGCATGGGTCATGAATGTGGTCCCAACAAATGGACCCAATTATCTGCCCTTGATCCTTGACAGGGGATTTGTTGGTGTTCTGCATGATTGGTAAAGCTACTTTTTCTCACATCTTTTTCCCTTGCAATTACTGTTAAGCATCATGTTTAACTTGGAACCGTTTAACCAAATTTCATTCGCTATAGATAACATCTCTGCTTAGTTATAATTTCTTGCGATCTGAAGTCTTGTAGCATTGGATTCTTTTTTTCTTCAAATGAGCTCGCCAGTATACTTTCACATGGATAGGATGTATCATTCACGAAGGAGAGAGTTAGATTACATCATCTAACCAGGGATTTTTCTGTCCTGCATGTTTAGTAGGTAGCTTAGTGATCCTTCCCTTTTGTTAATCAGTGGTGTAAAACCAAACAGGAATTTTCTTTCATAAAAAAGACTTCAAACTTCTTGTAGTGTCTTAAATTATGCTGACTTTACACAGGTTTGATGGGTAAATTCTTGATGGGGGAAATAATTCAGCGTTAATATACTTTTGTAACTTTGGAGTTATCTGAGAAAAAAAAAAGCAGTGAATACTGAGGGATGTCATTATACTATAGGTTTGTGAAACGACATTTGTAACTGTTGAATTACAGAACCCAATGGATTGAATTTGACATAAAAGTGGTATTGTCATGGTATTTGATTGGTTGAAAAGTTGATTTGCCTCCAGCATGTTTTACATCATGGTCTGGACTCTGGACTCTGGACTCATACCATCATTTGTAATTGTGGGAAATCCTGCATCGTTGTTCCTTTGTAGGGTTTTGTTTTAACAAGAATTTTTATCTGTTTCTAGGTGTGAACCCTTTCCAACATACCCAAGAACTTATGATATGGTGCATGCAGCAGGACTTCTTTCACTTGAAAGTGATCATCAGCGCAGATGTACCATTCTTGATCTATTCACAGAGATTGATCGATTGCTTCGTCCAGAGGTACCCATGTTAAATAATTCTCATCACATTATTGATTATTTTTTTATTTAAAGAATCATCCCATCTCAATTGAAAATACAAAATATAGTTTCGGGCAGAAGAACGGAGAGCTGTTAACTAAATTTTAGACTCATAGAGGAAATCCCTTTTTAGGACTGTCACACATCAGTTCTTATAGATGTATATATATATATATATATATATCATATATATATATATATGCGTGTGTATGTATGTATCTGTTTTCATGTCAGGATGTAACTGGCATACATTATTTTGTCTTGTTTTGTACAGTGTCTTATACCGTATATATATATATATATATATATATATGCGTGTGTATGTATGTATCTGTTTTCATGTCAGGATGTAACTGGCATACATTATTTTGTCTTGTTTTGTACAGTGTCTTATACCGTCAAGGCTTATGGAAATAAACAACAAAGTTAACTTCAGTTCCACCACCAAAACCCAATAGACCACTTATAGGTGCTATGTAGGATGCCTTTTTGTGTGCTTCGTTATGTTAGTATTTAGAATATCTGATGTTAGTGATTGTTTGCAGGGTTGGGTGATAATCCATGACAAAGCTTTTCTTGTCGAATCAGCAAGAGCTCTCACGACAGGGCTGAAATGGGAGGCACGCGTGGTGGAAATCGAAAGCAACAGCGACGAGAAACTACTCATATGCCAAAAGCCTTTCTTTAAGAAGCAAGCAAACTAATACAGCAGTTTCCAAAGGGAGCCTGAGATATATGGTGGTAATATCACTTGATTCATATTCATTTACTTATTTTACTCAATCATCATAAAACTCTGCCATTGAAAGGAGAGGGAACCAAAATTTTTGGACAGACGAAACCAAAGAAACAAGCGACGAAAGAAAACCAGTGTTGAGTCTTGTAAAAGCGACACAACACCCGTGGAGCCGGCCGTAAGGCCGCCATGGGACATAGGGCATGTAATTATTATGGTATTGAGGTCTGGAGCAAAGTGAGAGAGAGAGAGAGGAGTGTTGGATTATATTTTTAGTCTTCCATGTCATTTCTCATTGTAACTATACAACCACAGGATTTAAGATTGTGAAGATCATTACAGAATAAACAAATGCAGTCAGTTTGTTATAGTGTAAAAAACATGCTTGCCAATGCTTTATGTCAAGCACCCCCAACCTCAATAATTGATTTAATTACATTTCAAAGCTTACAAATCACGAATTTGACTACAATTTTTACATGTGTTTGGTATAATAACATTTCACATTTATCTTTATGAAGTGGCAAATGGCATTAGTTCTTTGTTTAGTGGCATCTCTCTTTTTCAATGTTGGAATAGGTCTCAAATTTGAATGTCAGTCGTCACACTGATCGAAACCAAAATTTGAAATCCATATATTTCTTGCTTCAACCTAGAAGTCTCGAAACTTAATGACCACGTATTATTTAGAGTGTTCTTACTTGACCACTCAAATATCGTGAAATGTGCACTTTGCTACCTTTAGTTTTTTTTTCGTTTCATTATCATACCTAAAGTTGCCATTTGCTCTCAAAATCATTCTTCTGTTAGTTTAGTTGTTAAGTTCTCTGTTAAACGATGACGTGACAGACCTTTAACCAACCAAAAAGATTAAAATCATAAAAATAAAAAAAATATTTGGGGAATAAAAAAAATCATAAATCTAAAAAAAAATTACGAAAAAATAAACTACAAAATTGAAAAATCTTTGCCTTCAACTATCATTACAATCCCGCCCTCCTCCTCCTCTGTCTCTTTTGGGAAGTGGGCACGTCATATATTTTCAGCGCTCATGTCACTAACATCTCCACCATTCAAACCTGAACACCTCACTTTATACTCGCCCCCACCATGCACCCACCGAGCCAAAGCCAATTCTCGAATTTCACCGCCAAACCAAATGCCCATTTCTAATCAATATATACCCGCCTCGGATTCATACCTAAGACTTGACTACATGATGTTCAAGCCAAACGACAACGTTTTCGACAACGCAACGGAGATAAACTACACAGACATGTTTGTAGATGGACACGATAGAGAGAGAATACCTAGTGGGATAAAGATAGAGGGGTGCGTTGGCGTAGATTTGGCGTGGGTCGGATTGATGTGGGTGGGGGAGAGTCCCATAGTGGTAGGGGTGGTGTGCAGAAGGTTGCATGGGTGGGGACGAGAGTGATAAGAGAGAATGTTATTTTACTTTTTAACTTTTCAATATTTATGTTTTATTAGTAATTGTTATACACTTTGTATTTAACTGTGGTTATGTAAATCCTAAATTATATTTGATACTAGTTATTCTTTCCTATTAGAATTTGTATTCCTTGAAGGAGAAGGATTATTCCCTCTCTTATTACTATAAATAAAGCTAGGTTCTAAAAAAAAGCTAGGCGTTAGTCGGGCGGCTAGGCGGGGTCTAGGCGGATTTAGGTAAATTTCTTATATATCTTGTAAATAAGTGCATATTGACACTTACAAAAAATTATACTTGTATGAAATCCATGGATAAGATAATAAAAAAATGATAAAATGCAAAAAAAGTATCCAACAAGTCCAAATTTTAAAAACACATTAAGCATATATGCCATATAACCATAGTGAGGAGTATTGTAGGATGACAAATGTACAACAAGTTCACAATTTTAAACCACTTAGACTTAGATAGGATTTTTTATTTTTTAATTTCATTAAAAAAAAAAACTGCCTAGCCCCGCCTAGTCGCCTAGCCTGCCTAGCTCGCCTAGGCGCTGCCTAGGCCGCCTAGAGCCCATCCGATTTTTCCAACCGATTTGCAAGAAAATGCCTCGGCTCACCACCGCCTAGCGCCTAGGCCTTTTTTTAGAACATTGAAATAAAGGCACTACGTAAGGGGAATAACACATCCTCTACACAACCTTACAAACACATATCTCTCTATTCTTTCTCTGTGTTGCCGGCCCCTTTTCCCTTGTCAGATTAAAATAAGTCACAACACGTTATCAGCACGCTCCTACCGATGCGCTTAGGAATCTGACGTGGAAGTTTTCTGCATCAAACCAGTTCATTAATATCATCACGCAATCAGGTTCTTTCAAAACAATGATTTTTATCTCGAAATTTTTGCAGCCCTGATAGCATAAACATTCACCATAATACATGACCTAACTTTACGTTTTTTGAATTTTAGATTCTACATAAATTGTGTATGCATTATATCCATAATTGTTGAATTATGTGACTTTGATATTGCCATGAATTGCATCAAATATATGTCCATGCATTGAATTAATCTAGAAATCAAAAGAAAAAATTATTAAAAATAATTTCCTAAGGTTCTTCGAACCCATGACCTGAACCACCCACGAAGCTATCAAGCTCCACCTGGAAAACCCGACGCCTATGGCGTCTAACCCAGAAACTCTAACTCGCCTACAGCGAGACCACAACCTTGTTGTGCAATTTTCTGGCAAATTTTGCCATGCTGTCGTGATTTTGAACCAAAATCATTGAAATTCCAGAAGATTTTCATCAAATTTGGGTGAAATTCAAGTTTGAATTTCTTGGGTTTCCCTTTTTCCTTCCCCCCCCGACGTCGAGGTACTCCCTCTGTTACTAGGAATTGGCTCGTCGTCGAACCCATGGCCCTGCACCGAGAACCATGTCCTAAAACCCAACCGCGTTTTGGACTTGACTCAAGCCCACTTGGGCTTTGCTTTTCTCGGCCCACATCACAGAGCCCAATTGGGCCTTTGTTGGACTCAGCCTGAGACACCAGCCCATAGCTATGGTGTCCCAGTGTCCTGCGACACACTGTATTGCGTCTCCCCTGGGTTCATCTGCCCGCGTCGCACCGGATTCCAGCCCAAAGCTGGAATATCGGTGCATTGCACCGCGAAGCACTGGAGCATACCTCTGTGTGGGCTTAAAGCCCTACCTTGCTCCCTACCGCACCTGATCAATGCCTATATGGGCCTCTGTTTTTGGACCCATTTTTTGCAACCTGTTTGTTGTTATTAGGCTCACAGCCTAAATTCTTTTTTTTTGGCCTGATCAGCCTATGCCTACTCCAGCCCAATTTTGGGCCTAGATCTCACGACATATATTTGCTCAGCCCACCGTGGGCTTTGGTCCATTATTTTGGGCCCCGAGTTTAATTGTTTATTTTTTTAAACAATTTGGGTTTTATAATTTTTCACCCACACTTTAAATTTGGCCCAAAGTCCAAATAATTAATTCAATTATAATTTTAGACCTGAAGGTATATTTGCATATTTTCTTGTTGCATATTTATGTATATATATTTGTGTTTGTCTGTAGGAACATATGAACCTGAAGTTTATACTTCTTTCGAAACCTGAAGTTTCTAGAAACATGCCTTATTTGAAAACCTGAAGTTTTCTTTAAAAACATCACCCATGAAAACTCGAAGTTTTTTCCACGTAAATTTAAACCAATACATGTCTATTAGAACCTGAATGTTCTACTCCTATATGAAAGGATTGATTTTTTCTCCATTACAGTAACCACATTCTTGTCCATTTATTTTGTGTTAGGGACATGTCAAATTTGAACAAACTAAACTTTACCGCTTTAGAGGTCCCTAGAAGAAACTACCTCAAGTGGGTCCATGATGTGAAGCTCCACCTTACCCCACAAAGAATTTGCGTCACGCCATTGAAGATGAGATGGACAACTCGGTTGGCAAAGCTGAGAAAGCCACTACCATGATCTTCATCCAAAGACACATTCATGATGCACTGCAAACCGAGTACCTTGCTGAGGAAGATCCACGAGGACTTTGGGTCACTTTGGCTGAACGCTTTGATCACCAAAAGGACATTTTCTTGCCTGAAGCAAGACATGGCTGGCAGCATCTGCGCTTCCAAGACTTTAAGTTTGTGAATGAATATAATTATGAAGTTTGTCGAATCCGATCACTTCTCAAGTTCTGTAATGAGAACTTGACAGAAGAGGATCTCTTGGAGAATACCTATTCGACCTTATATGCTACCAATATTGTCTTGTAGCAACAATTTAGGGCTCAGAAGCTCACTAAGTTTTCAGATTTGATCTCTATTTTACTTCTCGCTGAAAAGCAGAATTAGCTATTGATGAAAAATCATCAAGCTCGACCTAATGGGGTTACCGCTGTGCCTGAAACACATTATAGTACAAACCAACGCCCAAAACGCCAACATAGGCGTGGTAGGGGCGGCCAGAAGCTATCCCGTCAAGGTCAACAGAGTCAAGACCCATCTAAGGGAGGAAACCGAGCCCCAAAAATGCCATAACTTCGCTCATAAGGCCCTAAACTTCAAGAATAAGGGCAAAGCACCTAAAACCATTGATGCAGACATGTGCTATCGCTGTGGTTCAATGGACCATTGGTCCCGTGTTTCCCAGAAGGTTGTAGCTGAATATCATTCTCGTCGTAAGAAGTTTGAATCAAACTTTATGCAAGTGGATGAACCGGAGAGTACCAAGATGGAGGTTTTTGACTTTCAGGAGGCTATTACCTCTATGGAAGATTAGAATCTTAGACATAAACTATTTTTAGTTGCATTTAGAACCTTGGGGGCCGAATTCCACATAATGGCCGAACCCCCTCTTGTTTTTTGGTTTACGTTTGAACAATTTTCCTTTATGTTTGGATTATTAGTTGGTGATTTGTTTTTGGATATTAAGTTTTTAATTACAATCTTTGAATACTTAAATTATTTTGAATGGATATTTGTTTTAAGAACTTTTATGCATGTGACCGATTCAAATTAATTTTTATTTCTAGGTATGACTAGTGGGAAAGTTAGTTGTCTGGCAGATAATGCAACCACACACACCGTTTTACGTGAATGCATATATTTCACTAACTTCATACCTAAGAATGCACCTCTAACAACCCTCTCAGGCATATCCAACATGATCGAAGGATATGGTGAGGTACGTATAATGTTGTCCAATGGTACAGTCTTGACCATTGATGAGGCATTTTATTCTCCACGTTCCGGAAGAACATTATTGATTTTCAAGGACATTATAGATAATAGTTATCATGTTGAAACCTATGTAGAAAATGTAGTTGAATTTATGTGCATAACTTCCTACGATTATGGCTAAAAGTGTATTATAGAGAAGATGAAGTGTATCCCGAGTGGTCTATATACTACAACCATACACCTTATAGAAAGCCACTATGTGGATGGCCCTACCTCTAAGACTGCGCACGAAATTACACTTTGGCATGATCGTTTGGGACACCCTAGATGAACAACGATGCGCCGTATCCTCAAATCATCACACGTGCATCCACTAACCTAAAGTTTAGGTTTGATTCAAGGAATCGCATTTCAAACCTGCTCCATATGAAATGTTATTATAAGCCTTCTTATGACAAGATTCGTTCAAATCCTCCTACTTTTCTACAAAGGATTCAAGGGGACATTTGTGGACCGATTCACCCTCCTTGCGGACCATTTAGATATTTTATGGTACTAGTTGACGCTTCCACACGTTGGTCACACATGTGCTTGTTGTCCACAAAGAACGCTGCATTCTCCAAACTGTTGGCTCAAGTTATCAAGCTTAGGGCTCACCACCCTGATTATTCGATTAAATCTATTCGATTAGATAATGTTAGAGAATTCACATGTAAAACTTTTGATGACTATTGCATGTTGGTTGGGCTGAAGTTGAACATCTAGTACCCTATGTTCATACCCAGAACGGCCTGGCAGAGGCATTCATTAAGCGCTTACAAATGATTGTTCAATCGTTAGTTATACGTACCAAGCTCCCGATCGCTACTTGGGGCCATGCAATATTGCACGCAGCCATGTTGGTCCGCCTGAGCCTGTTATGACCCAACTGTATAACACCATTCAATTGGTTACCGAATACGAACCCGACATATTGCATCTGCGTGTTTTTGGTTGTGCGGTTTATATGCCGATTTCGCCACCCTTACGTACAAAAATAGGGCCTCAATGAAGGATGAGAATCTATGTTGGATATGATTCTCCTTCAATCATTCGTTACTTAGAACCTTTGACAAACGATCTGTTTACCATTCGTTTTGCGGATTGTCACTTCTATGAGCCAATCTTCTCGTCGTTAGGGGGAGATAAGAACGTCAACGTTCCTGAAGAACGACGCGAATTATCATGGACGACTCTCACTTTGTCTCATTTAGATCCCTGCACAACTCAGTCTGAAATTGAAGTGTTGCGTATATTAGATATTCAGAGCATATCTCATAACATGCCATATGCTTTCATCGATCTAGAACGAGTGACAAGATCACATATTCCAGTTGCGAATGTGCCTGTAAAGTTAGATGTACCAAATGTACGACGGACTTCCCTCATGGAGGCCCAGGACGCCACTTTGGCCGATCCACGTACATTAGCAGCCAGCCAATCCTCTGCCCCTGCACAGAAGCGTGGCAGACCACTTAGTTCAAAAGATTCACACCCCCGGAAAAGGAAACCCAAGGCACATGATCTTTCTGAGCCTACCGTGAGTTCGACTCTCGCTTACTCCTTATATCCAACTATGAGGAAATCTAGATTACGGAAGCGTCATTGAAGAGACAAATCCACCTCCCAAGAATCGAGAGATTTCGGTCCATTATGCTAGCTTAGATGATGTTTGGTGTAGAAATGAGATGATTATCGACGATGCATTAACATATGCAGTAGCTACTAAGATCATGTTGAGCGATGACATTGAACCCCATTTCGTTGATGAATGTCGACGTAGAATTAATTAGTCAAACTGAAAACAAGCAATCCAAGTCAAACTTGATTTGCTTGTGAAACATAAGGTGTTTGAACCTGTAGCTCATACTTCTCCATATGTGAAGCCCGTTGGCTACAAGTGGGTTTTCGTTCGGAAGCGTAATGAGAAGAAAGAATTGTGTGTTATGAAGCTTGTCTGGTTGTGCAAGGCTTCTCACAATGCCTAGGGATTGACTATGACGAAACTTATTCACCCGTTATGAACATAATAACTGCCTATGCAACTGATGGACGTAGTAACTGTGTATCTCTATGAGGATCTTAATACAAAAATTTATATGAAAGTTCCCAAAGGACTTACATTGACTGGATCAAATATTTCCAACCTCGGAACACGCTCTCAATTCGGCTGAGGTGTTTACTCTACGGTTTGAAGCAATTCGGAAGAATGTGGTATAACCATTTGAGTGAGTATCTGACGAGTCAAGTATATGTGAACAATGAACTATGACCTTGTGTGTTCATTAAGAAGTCACATTCCGATTTTACGATTGTTGCAGTTTATGTTAAAAACATGAACCTCATCGGAACTCCTGAAGAGCTAGAGAGAACTGTCTCGTGCACCTTAAGTCAGAATTTGAGATGAAAGATCTAGGAAAGACTCGATATTGTCTCGGTCTCGAGATAAAGCACATTTCAGATGGAATCTAAATACATTAATCGAACTATACCCAAAAGGCGTTGCCGCTTTAACGAGGATAAAGTGAAGCTTTCGAGTACTCCTATGATCGTTTGATCATTATATGAAAAACGAGATCTATTTCATCCGAAGGAGGATGATGAAGAGGTTTTAGAGCCTGAAGTTCCTTGTCTAAGTGTGATAGGCGCTTTATTGTACTTAGCTCAATGCACTAGACCCAACATCACATTCGCTGTTAATCTTTTGACAAGATACGGTAATGCACCTACACGTAGACACTGGACTAGTGTTAAAGACATCTTCTGTTACCTTAAGGGTACTACGGATCTGGGTTTGTTCTATCCCTACGAATCCTTGAGTGATATCGCACCCTTTTATCTCGAGTTGATTCTTGCCTTGTTGGTTATGCCAAAGCATGATACTTATCTGATCCCCACAAGGTCCATTCTCAAACGGGTTATGTGTTTACTGTTGGAGGCACCGCAATCTCTTGGAGGTCAACTAAACAGACCTTAGTTGCCATTTCGTCTAACCATGCTGAAATTCTCGCCTTACACGAAGCAATTCGGGAATCTTTATGGTTGGGAGCAGTTGTGAGCTATATTCGAAGCTCTTGCGATCTTTACCTCACCGTTGACGTCTCGACAATGATCTATGAAGACAACGCAGCGTGCATCGAACAGCTCAAGAAGGGTTACATCAAAGGAGACAACATGAAGCACATTGCACCGAAGTTCTTCTTCTTATATCAACAGCAAGAGCATCAGAAGATTGAAGTCACTCAAATCCGTTCACAAGACAATTTGGCCGACCTCTTCACCAAATCACTACCAAAGGCGACTTTTCAGAAGCTTGTTCAAGGAATGTGTATGAGTAAACTTTCTAAGTTGTAACAATGTTAGTTCTTTTTGGAATTATGTCGAAATCAGGGGGAATATCCTGAAGTATACTTGCTTGATCTTAATGTACTATTTTACCCAACGATTAGGAGCATTTTTTCCACTGGGTTTTTGCTACCTAACGAGGTTTTGACGAGGCACCCACCTTTGGTTGATCATATCCCTAATGACGCCGCATAGACGTTTCATTTGACTTTGCATTTCTCATGCATTTTTCCTTAGACTATGGATTTTGTCCCTACTCGGGTTTTACCATAGCTGTTGGGTTTTTTGTGAGACTTAGTTCCATATGCAAGTTCCTGCTTTACATTAAAACTAGCGTGTTCCCAAAATCAGTGCCAACGAGTCGACTTCCTTAACTCTACATGATGTCGAATCTACTTGGGAGTGCTATAAACTTTGTATTTAAGTGTGATTGTGTAAATCCTAGATTAGATTTATACTAGTTATTCTTCCATATTATGACTTGTATTCCTTAGAGGAGAATGATTCTTCCCTCCCTTATTACTATAAATAAAGGTACTGCCTAGGGAGAATAACACATCCTCTACACAACCATACAAACATATCTCTCTCTATTCTCTCTCTGTGATGCCGGTCCCCTCTCCCTTATCAGATTAAAATAAGCCACAATAGTAATTAATTAATTTTTTTTATTTTTGATTAATTTAATTTTTTTTTGTGAGGTCATAGGCTTGTCACATCACTTGAAATAGTAAAGTGAAAATTATTTATTATTTATTTTAAGGAAATTTTTTTGCAATGTTATATGAATTTGTACGCATTTTTTAATTTGTCATATAAACTTAAATTTTAAGCAATTTGTCATACCAACTTTTTGAAATCATTAATTTGTCATCTCTTCCTAACTCCATTAAGTTTTCCATCCAATATAAGTCATGTGCTTGTGTTTAGGGTTATTTCGGTCATTTTAATACCTTACTTCCCTTTTATCAAGTTGTATTCGACAAAAACTGTAGCGTTTCTCAGGCAATGGAACAATATTTTTTATATGATAGCAATGAAATGATCATGCAATGCACTATCTTCTGGTTATTCCAAATATGTAATGATACACAAGTGGGAGTTTGCATTTTAGTGTGTTATGAAGACATAATTTTATACAGACTTTATAAATGAGAAACAATTTGACATTTTGTGCCATAAATAGAGTTGTAGATGCATATGCGCTAAATAAAAAAAAATCTAAGTGTTTGTACTAAAGAAAAGTAAAAAAAGTTGTGAAAAGATGTTAAAATGACCTAAATAACCCCGAACACAAGTCATGTGTGAGGCACATGATTTATATTGAATGAAAAACTTAACGGAATTAGGGTGAGAGGACAAATTAATGATTTTGTAAAGTTGGTATGATAAATTGCTTAAAATTTTAGTTTATATGACAAATTGAAAATATAAACAAGTTTATATGACATTTAAAAAAAAATTCCTTATTTTAATTCTGGTTCCAAATTAGTGTAAGTCATAGTGTGTAGTATGCAAAAGTGCTATTATTCCAAATTGCTGTATATTTTTTTTATTATTAGGTTTTAGTATTACTTAGAGAAGTGTTATTCAACTACTTATTTTTATTTGTCATTCACCTTTTTAATTTTCAACTGTTAAAAATAAATCGAAAAAAATTAATGACTAAAAATTAATAAGACTATTTGAATAACACTAGCATATAATATAGAGGTGTAAATTATAATTTAGGAAAACAAATGGATATGCTAATTTGTTATTACCACTTAAAAACCATAACCAAGTTCCAAAGTCTCAAATTCTCGGTTGAGCTTCCAATTCCATGGCGTTTTGGCGCCTCATCCTTTCCAAAACCCAAAACCCAAAACCCTCACCTCACCTCCCAAACCTTAACCACTCGCAGCCCTCACTCCTCCTCCGCCAAACCTCGCCGTTCTCCACCTCCTTCCTCATCACCAAAACCCCCAAAAAATTCAGAAAAAAACGCAAGAAGGACGAAAGCCCTCGGACCAAGCTCGTCCAGACCCAACCCAACCTCATCCCCCACTTCGAACACATCGTCGAGAACGACGCCTACTTCCGATTCCTCACCAAATCCAAAGACTTCCTCTCCAAGCAGCCCCACCGCGTCCTCCGCCTCGACGACGCCGGCAAGCTCTACCGCGAACTCGGCTTCCCTCGCGGCCGAAAAGTCGCCCGCTCCCTCCAGCGCCACCCCCTCATCTTCCAGACCTACCGCCACGATGACAATAAAATGTGGATCGGCTTCACCGACTTCATGGAAGCTCTGCTCGAAGAGGAGCGAGTCATAATCGACTCAATGGAGTTGGACCGAGTCAACAAGGTTCGTAAATTGCTCATGATGTCCGCCAACAAGCGTATCCCTCTGAGTAAAATCTACCATTGCAGGTCGATTTTCGGAATTCCTGAAGATTTTAGGGACAGGGTTTCGAAATACCCTAATTTTTTCAGGATTGTGGTTGAGGAGGATGGGAAGAGAGTGCTTGAACTGGTGAATTGGGATCCGTTGATGGCGGTGAGCGCGTTGGAGAGGGAGTTCATGGTGGATGAGGAGAGAGTGAAGAGGGCTTTTCGGTTTCCAGTGAAGCATGGGAAGGATTTGGGTCTGGAGATAGAGGATGAGAGGAAATTGAACATGTTGAACTCACTTCCGCTGGTTTCGCCATATTCGGATGGATCAAGATTGGACCTTTGGACTCTGGAAGCCGAGAAGTACAGGGTAGGAGTGTTGCATGAGTTTTTGAGCTTGACATTGGAGAAGAGGGCTTCCATACACCATGTTGTGGAATTCAAGGAGGAGTTTAGCTTGACTAAGCATACTTATCAGATGCTTTTGAAGCAGCCCAGAACGTTTTATCTTGCTGGGACGGAGATGAATTGGGTTGTTTTTCTGAATGATGCTTATGACCGAGATGGGGTTCTGATTGAGAAGGATCCCCAGGTGGTGTTCAATGAGAAGTTGTATAAGCATGCTGATATGAAGGAAATGGGACAGGGCTGTGTTGATCAATGAAATGATAAAGAGGTTTAAGAACAACTTGAGTTCTTTTCTTGAGCTTCAAGGAAAATTGGGCTACAACGAAATCGGCAATGCATCATAGATAGCTTGGCTAGCCTTCCTTGACAGGACTGTATCTTGTGTTTTGAGGTTTTTGAGGTTTTTGAAGTCATAAGAGAAATCATGTGATGTAACCTTGGGGCACTATTTGGAAATTTGGATTATTTATCCCCATTGATAATCCATATATTGGTATCCTTGGCAGATAGTGTTTTAGCGCAGTGGCGGAAAGCAATAATGCCTATGCAATCCGGTGTGGGTTTGATCCCCAACGATCTCCCTCCCACCTAACATTTAACAATTTAACCACTCACACTATCATTTGTCAAAAAAAACAAAAAAAACAAATGTATATTGGTATTCTTGTGATGAAGCTGTGGGAAAATTACGCCTCTGAGCTTTGAGTTGCAGCAGGAATTTTTGTGTCTTGTTGATCAACTGGAGCTAGAGTTTAAGTAATTAATGTTCATGCGAAAAGCTCAATCGGGAATTATGTGAACTGGGGCATTCGGGTACTGCTGCAGAAGAAGGATTTACTTCAAGAACCGACATTTATGCCATAATTTCTTTGCTACTAGATTTCAGGTAATAAATGACTTGTTAGCATGAGCTCCAAAGTTCTGTAGTGATCTTTTGAGCTTCAACTTTGAAAGATAAGAAGTTCTCTTTTGTTTATAACTTTGTATACAAGATGCCGTATGTTCTTGAAAAATCTTTACGGTGTCCCAAACTTCTTTTAAGATCAACCATTGATTGGCAGTTGGAATCTCTTGGCCAAGACAAGCCAGAATTGATGTGCAATGTTCATGTCAACAGGTTTTTGTATCCCTTCAGAGCTCGAAGAGACACTGGAAACAACAGAGCCAACAGGGACTTGTCATGGATGCCAGTCTCAGGTAATTGGGGTATTGTTGTGTTTATGAATTATCCGAGTGTCTCCAACTGATACGTCAAATAATTACGTGTTAATGAATTGCTTCAATCGAGTAGTCAAATCCTACATGGATTTCAAATAAAGATTTGAAACGTCAGAAGATTACGCTGAGGATTTGTTTTGGTTTGCAAGCATTATGATCATGATGTTTTCCAGCAATTCTTTTCCACTTTAAATTTTGGTTAAATTATTTTTCTTTAGTGGGACATCTCCCAACTGTTAGTCTGAGCTGTCTCTCATCTATGTGCCAAGCTTTGTGAATGTTCTTCAACCATTAGTCTGAGCTGTCTCTCAATTATGGCCTTGTTTGGTTGGTCGGAATGTAAGAGCGTTCGGAACAACTGATGAATAAGAGATTAGGAATTTGACACATTTTCAATAACAAACCCCCGCTCTGTTTCTCTCTCTTTTTTCTTATTCTGTTTAGTTTTGAAAACAGAGGATAGGACACAAACCTCCCCCTAAACTTGTCGTTTGGGATTTTCCCGACTTGCTTGCATCATATAAGTTCGAAAATTCTTTTCGGTGCTGCTTGGTACATTGTCGATAATATCAAATATCAACAACGTATGAATCGACAATGTACCAGCTACCAGGTACGGGAGATTGGCATCTGCTACCGAATAATCATTTTCCAAATTTTTGTAGCTGCTTTGGATGTATCACGTAGGAGGTTTAGGTTGCTGCATCTGTGTTGGTTTCAAATATAGCCTGGGAACGTATCTGATCTCATGCTAAACGAGATTCGGAAATTGGGTCAAAAATGCAGCCTGCATATATAAACTGGTGGAAAACTGAAACATGAAAACCACGACGTCCTTTGGCCCTACAGACACTGAAGAAACACTGAAGACATCAGACAAGGGACACACACACGCCTTGAAATTTTTATCTCAAAACTTTTTTAAGTCCCCTAACTTTGAAGAATCATCTAACGGGATGAAGAGTTGCGTTCAGATAACGCTCTGACCATGCTCTTCGTCTTGCGTATGTTTCCCTATACAACACTTGCACCTCTCTTGTTGCCGTGGGTAGGAAATGATGAGCTTTTCTTCGATGGCAAGGCATGAGTTTTTTTAAACGATGCACTTCCCTGGCTAAGCTTCTTGCTGGCTTTTCTTCTAGGGTTCCACCCTTTGTTTCCAAGTGCAGCTTTGGCTACGCTGTCGGTGAGTACCTCCCTTGCTCTTTGTGGCTTGATGGACTGCTTGTTCAGGTACACTAGCTTTGGGAGGAGACTACAAACTGTCTTGCGTAGCTGCTCATCGCCGATGTTGGTCTGGATTGTATTCCCTAATAGGTTTAGAGCCTGCAGCGAGTTGTAGTTAGCCACCAGCTGGCCCAGTGCCTTTGTTGTTGTGATCTTGTTGAAGCTCAAGTCCAGAACTGTCAGCTTCAGTAGCCTATGCAGACCCTCTACATCGCTGATCTTGTTCCCGGAAAGATAGAGCTCCTTCAATACATTACAGCTTGATAATCCTGGCACCATGAAAATCCACCGAGTCAGTGACCATTCGGAATGATACACTCTACTAGGGAAAAGCTTGTGTTCTGATATCAATTAGATGGTTGAAAACTTACCACGTCCGATTCTAGATATTCGGTTGTAACTGAGATCAAGTACTCGCAATCGGGTTAAGTCTCTTAGTCCTTCAATGGCGCTGAGCTTGTTTTTGGACAAGTTGAGCGTGTGAAGACTCTTTGGCAGCGACCCGGGAGTAATGTGGGCTGCAAAAATAGGACAAATAGCCAAGCAACTTGGTTAGCTGTAAAAACTAGTGTGTGTTGAGTATTAACTCTTACAGTTTATTTCTTTTCCGCAGAAAGCATACCTATGAAGTTGTTCGACAAGTTGACAGATCGAAGACTGCAGAAGCATGAAATGTTGGGGATGGCTTTCATGCCCATACCACATATGTGAGCCACTGTTGAGGAAGAATTTAGAGACTGGATCACAGTATTAGCATGTAAGGTATCCTCTTCAAGGCCTCGACTGAAGTAAGTGGCGCTTTTCGATCTAGCAGTCGCAGGAGTCACAGGAGACTTTGGAGTCCCAGGAGTGGGGGGTGTCCGTGGGGAGACGATTCCCTCATTGTCATCTTCATTCTTTTCAACGGAGGCTTGTATTCTGAGATCTTTCACCCAGTCTTGCACTCTTGAAGATGATGAGGCTTCTGTCGAGAAAGCAACCCATTGGTTCTGAGGCCATAAGGCCGACGCACCAATGTGAAAACCATCCCAGCTCTTGTTTTCATCTACAATGTTCTTCCCCTTGTCCAACAATTCTCCAGTATATGATAGTGGTGATTCCGTCTTGCCAAACTGCATAGCTCGATTTGGTTCCAGTGTGTCTGAAGAGTATCCTCCTTGCTTGTTCACTGAAACGGGACCAAGTGTCTTTGGTTTTGCATCCCGTGTTATGTGCAGGTTCCTGTGGCTCCAAAGGAACAACTTCCACCACAATTTTCGACTTCGAGAAGGCAGAACTTGGCTTGAAGAATGCTTCTTGAGCATCACTCTATCAGCACTGTAGTGGCTTGACACACAACTAGGGCTGCCTGGATCAACATCCTTCCTCACACTATCAGCCATTTCCGGCAGTTCTTTGAGAGACAGAGACTTCGAAGCAGGCATCTTAGAGGACATCTTTTTAACCATTTTCTTATGAGTCTCCAAATTAGAGCATGATCTGGTAAGCTTTGGTGATGCCCAAAACTCGGCCTTACCAACCCCGGGATCACTAAGATGCCCGCTTTGAACCCCTTGAGAGCTCGAATCAGGTTCGGATAAATCCAACTTCCTTGATGGAGTCACGTCACCTGAATTGGCTTCGTTGGGTTGCAGATCAGAGTGATCATTAGAGAAGGTTCCCTTGGCTAAGGGGCTCTCTTTGTGCTCATATTCCCCTTCAGAAGCCGCTGCTTCTGCTGCTTCAACGCACCTGATAGGACTTTTCGGGCTCCTTGTATTGCCACTGGGAGGGGAAGAGTACTTGTTCTCAACACCATAAGGTATTTGGACTCCGAAAGTTGCCGGCTTCGATTTCCCATCAATCTCCAACGGTTGCGGAGGCTGCTGTTGAAACCTGACTTGCAGGGTTCTAATTGCCTTGTCCACTTCACCACTTCTTGTAGATTCATCATCTCCCTAAAATCGAGCACAAAAGTGATCGAAAATCAGCGGATCATCACAAGCCAGAAATCGAACACATCACGTTATGAGAAAGAAACCGAAAAGATTAGAGATTCTCACCTTAACCTTCTTCTTCCTCCTACCAATTAAAGAAAAGCAACTGAATTTTGCCATTTCCGATATGAAAAAACTCGGAATCCTCACAAATAGACCGAAACCCGAAAACGCTTGTATTTCAGTATGTGGATTATCTTCAAAATTGATCTCACATTCCAATTCCAAAGGTCTGATTGAATGCTGAGAGGCTCTACTTTCAGTGATGGTTGGATCAAGGATTAACCATAATCAAGGGGAAGCCACCAGACCGGCGACCGAGACCACCCGAAACAGGGTTGAGAACCAGAGACCTGATCACCAACGCCTGCCCCGGCTCGAGAAAACTTGCCCGATTCGACGGCCAGAGTTGTATCTGATGCAGCTTCTCTGTGGAAGCTTTGAGATTATAATGTGTTTGCTCGGAAACCTCCTCTGTCACACAAAACAACAAAAGACGAATCCAGCACATTAGACACAACTCCAAAACCGACACGAACCCACATCAGAAACAATCTCAAATCCCCAGAATACTACCCAACACATGAACTTTTTTGCAGAAAACAACAAACACCACGTGAAGATCGATCCGTCTCCTGTACGGACACGAGTATTTGAGAATTATACGTTACGTTAATGTTTTTTTTTTGTGTTTACCTGCCAGATTGATTAGCTTTGTTTCCCCCAACACCAAAGCAAAACTTTTATGCTTTTTCAAGCCTTCTCGGTTGTGAGATCACATCGCCAACATCAGAGAGATAGGGTGGCGGTGGTGGAGCAGCGCATCCACTCTCCACGCACCCCACTCAAGAGTTTGACTCTCGTTCTCTCCGCTAGAGCCTTCGAGGCCTTAACCCCTTGTTTGGAATGGGAAGAAAGAAATCGCCTCGGCTTCCTTCGAACCGCAAAAAAAGGATTTAGGTTTTAAGGAGGCCGAAGAAAGAGATGCTGGTTTGGTGTTTGTGGTTTTCAGGTTGTGAACTAGTTAAAGCCACAGGATGGATGGAGAGGAGAACAATAGAAATATGGAGAAGAAAAGGACGTACGTACGCGCATGGTACACGGTACTACCTGTAACATGTCACCCTGCCGATATAATATAGGGGCCATGAATAAAACAATTTACTATGTTACAAAGGGTAGCGACTTCACCAATCCCATTTTTTACTTTGTGTATAATTTACTTTAATTGTTTAATTTAACGGTTACAAAACTAGAAATGAGTGTACGAAGTTAAAATGATGTGTAAAAAGCACTACCCTATTATAAAATATGTTTTTATCATTACCCTTTTTTTCGCCGGTGTTGCCTGTAGGTCGTGATGTGCCTCGAGATGGCCGTCTCTTGTCCCCCCGTCGGTGGGGAATTTGCTCCATGTTGTCGCTCTGCTGCGTTTGGTCCGTCCTTTAGGCATCTTTGGGAGCTAGGGATTGTGTTATATCATCACCATAGTCTCAATTCAGTAAAAATATAATAACAAAATTAACGGTTTTTCTATAATGCATCAGTGTTTGAACGTGAGATTATCAAAATCCAACAATGCACCGATGCATCCC
Organism: Malus fusca; assembly: GCA_035220775.1. NCBI lineage: Eukaryota > Viridiplantae > Streptophyta > Magnoliopsida > Rosales > Rosaceae > Malus > Malus fusca. The sequence goes on along the minus strand of CM069073.1, from coordinate 42,520,606 downwards.
CACATTGGTGCATTATAGATTTTTAATGATGAAATTACCAATTTTCACATAATAAAAGAGTTCCTTTTTTGTTTCGCGTCTTAAATTTTGATGTGGCCTTATCAAACAAAAAGAAGAATAAACCGACTACAAATTAGGATTCTTATAAAAACCTAAATACAAAACGAATAAGAAAGTAATCCTAAATCTTAGAAGATTAGCAAAGCAAATCCTAAATCTATTATAAAGTAAGAAAGGAGTCATAATCCTTATTTAATTTCGCAATCCTAATAAAAATAATATCAAAAACATCATAACATGAAAATAAACTAAATTGCTAATTAATTAATTTTTCCAACAGTTTTATGTTTTAAAGTTAAATGCTCTAATACTAGTCAAGTGATCGTATTTGGCTCGACAAAAACACAATGAGCTGAATACCTTGACGGGATAAATGAACCTTGAGTGCATTGATCAATTCTCTGAATAATCAATTAAGTTATAAACCTACTACAAACATTAAATTTAGAAACAAAGTTTTAAAAATTAAAGGATATGGAAATTGATGATTGATTTATTACTTAAGCATTGATAAACGTGTTTATTCATATTGGTGACATATCATTTAATTTGTAATTTTAGTCTCCAAATTTAGTATTCCTAACATTACTCTATTTTATAACATATCAAAGATTTTAAACTCTCTAATTTGAGTTCTGTCACGTAAACCGTAACGTTCTTTCTCTAATTCTATTATTCTTTATTACGACACATACTCACTCACTAGTTAGTCCCCAAATTTTTAAGAACATTTTTTTTTAACAAACGATATTATATACGCTAAGGGGGAGGAGATGAGTTTAGCCTCATAATGAGCTAGCAATAATGTAGTTCAAACTCGCTTTTGATGATAATCGAATGTGAGAACATTATTGATCTTTGTTAACTACTTTAGGGGGACCCTTGATTCATATTAATCTTGAGCTGTTTGGTTGGAATTAGTCAAAGAGGTCATCGTATTAGGTTGCTGGCGGTCTTTTAAATGTAAGGCATGTCCCCTCACATTTGACGGCCAATGCTGTCCGTACACGCACCGCCGGTCCACCACCGTTCATCGCTGGAACATGCAATTGACACCTTGTTTCACTAACCTAAGTCACTCAAAGATTAGTTCGATATTTTTTTAACTATCCGAACGATTTTCGTTAAAATATCGCGATATTATCGATAATATCGCGATATTTTTTAAATAATCGATAATATCACGACATAATACTAAAAAATACTTAAATATGTTGAGAAAACTCAACATATCCTTCACTTGATCATAGCCCAAAGGCCGAACAAGCTATGCCTTTCTCAGCAGGGGAATGTGGGTTTTATAGGACAAATTGCTTGCTCACTGCCCTTGCATGGGCGATGTGGGACTCGCCCAAGGGAGAGAAAATCAGAATTTCGGCCGAAAATTTACACCCACTTTAAACGGCCATAACTTTGTCAAAACTCAACGGAATCAAGCAAGACAAAAACGAAAGTTGTAGCCCTCGAAGAGACGAAGAGAATGGTACCTCACACGACGTCTGACTCGTCGTGGTTTGGCCGGAAAATGCCTCGAAAGTCACTGTGGTCGCCGGAAACTGGGTAAGATTCAAATGAGTATAATTTTTTCAATACTCAACGAAATTGAGTGAAACAAAAAGGAAAGTTGTACTACTCGACGAGACGAAGAGATTGATACCTTGTACGCCGACCAACTCGCCGTGGTTTGACCGGACGAATTATAAAACAATTGACACACTCTTGGCTTCCAAAATTCAATTCTTTTACTTTATATAAACTTGAAAAAACATAATCGGCATCCAAATTAAAGTTTAGTCTTATTCAACCTATTGATTTTCAATCGTTAATTGATATACTATAATTTGGAACTTCAACGCCTAGACGCATGCTTATGTGTAAGAAATTTAAAGTGTCAAATTCGGCACATTATTCTTCATCATTTTATTCAATTCCTTTTTTTTTTTTAATATCCTAAATAAAACCTCCCAATATTGTACTAATTAGTTATATATAAATGATTATGGTGTGTTTAAACTTCTTTCATTAATTACTACATATTTTCTACACTCACAATGTTTGCCAGCTCGCTATATAATCAACTTAAATCAGTTAAATACATCATGCAATGCATTTCCTTTCAACTTTTTGTGATAAACTAATAGATAATTGACTAAATAAACATCCTGCAAAATTTCATTAAAAATTTCCAAGTTTTTCTTACAATTTCCGTGGTTTCCATGTAATTTTTATCGATATCGATATTATCCCGATATTTCCATCGATATTTCCGTGTTTTCGGACTACCGATATTTCCGATATTACCGATATTTTCTTCCTTGGTTCCAGCCAATTGCTCACACGTTTTTATTCTGTCAATGCGTGTAAAGTTCATGGCTCATACATTTTTACCCTGTGAATAAGTGTAAAGTTCACATTATATTAACAACCAAGAATCGCCTTATATTGGAAGAGATTCCAAATTCGAAAAATTTAACCTAATAAATGAATCAACACCAAATTGAATGGGATTTACGTTGCTATTTAAACATAGGACAAATTGGATTGTTCATCCCCGTGGTCATAGGACACTTGCATGATTACCCCGTGGTGAAAAAATTAGGAATTAAACCCATGTGGTCTAGAAGGTTAGCAAATTTAGTCCAAAAGTAAGATTTCTGAAAAATAATGCTTAATTTTTTAAATAAAAAAAAGCATCAATTCAATGTCAATTAGAACTGAAAATACAGTTTTACCCATACTTTTAACAGTTATTTAACAAAAATCTTACTTTTGGATTAAATTTGCTAACATTCTTGACCACATGGGTTTAATTCCTAGTTTTTTCACCACGGGGGTCATCATGCAAGTTTCCTATGACCACGGGGATGAATAATCCAATTTGGCCCTGGCTTCCAAATGGAAATTTTTTCTTTATATGACAAAGATGTTTGCTCAGTTTTAGCAAAGACAAAAGTTGAATGGCATTTCTCAAGTTATTGGGGGATTCCTATTTGGGCTATAGGAATAACTAATAAGCACCAATTGTTCCTCTAAATTGAAGAATTCTTCTATTTATGGTTCAGTGCATGCACCCTGCGAATTAAATCATAGCCCTGCATTTTCTGCTGCCACACAAATATATCAAGAAAATCTAATAGCCTCTTCATAATATCTTCCGAACAAATTAACTGCCTCTGTCAATAACAGATGTGACTACAATACTTTGCGTCTTAAGCGCACGAAAGTGACTAAAGTATAAATTACGCTTTGTAAATCTCACCCGTTCATTCACTTTGCATTGAATTTAGCATGTTCTTAATTTTTTACTTAAGCGTTGATTAACGTGCTTATTTTATACTGGTGACACATCTTTTGGCAAATTTAATTTAAAAATTTAGTCTCTCTAACATTAGTCTTCACGGAATTGTATATGTAACAATAGTGACTAGTGAGTCATCACAATTCATCAATTTGGTTGAGATCGTAAGGAATTTAAATTTGGTAGTGTGATCTGAGCTGCTTGACCATGACAGGCACATGCAGCATGCAGGAGTCTCATGCTACCATGCAATCATCCTTCATTTTCATGGTAGGGATTGCCAGAGCCAGAGCCATCGCATCAGGCCCAGTGACGTTAAATTAAATATGTGTACCTACCACAGACAAGCAGGTGGGCAAAAGTGGATGCCTCCAAAAGATTAGGATTAAAAGGAAGATCAATTATTTCAAAGATATATGAAAGGTGAGTCACCCTCTTTTGTCATATTTGTTTTGCTTTTTGTTTGTTTCGCATGAAATCTTCCAATTACCAACATGGAAATTGGTTACCATTAGACTTGGTTTCTTAATGAATGTTATTGCACTTTCAAATTTTTTTGTTACATAATATTGGACATATTTGAATACTGGACCTGTTATCGATTTGTAATTGAGTCAGATTGTGATTGGATCAGTTTTGATTCATTTTGGATCAATTTATAATCATATTCTATTCCAATTATAGGATATGATTTGTCAATTAAGATCCGATTAGCATTGGAATTGGATGAGATCAGATCATTATGAAGATATAAATATCATTAGGAACTTCAATTTTTAATTATATTTCTCTATTTTTAAGTAAAAGTTTCATGTTGAATAATGGGAAAATAGGGTATAAGTGCATTTTTATTGCATAAAAAACTTAAACTACCGTTACAGAAAAAATATAAATATTATGGAAAATAAATTTAGCAAAAAAGTATATTGTAAAAATCAAATAATATGTATATTAATTCAAATCGGATCAGCCTCGATCTATATCCAAATCCATTTATAATTAAATTATCAAATTCATATCTTATTTGGATAATCGGATCGGAAGTCAGATCTATATCCTATTAATTACAAAAAATCTGATCCATTGACAAGTCTGTTTTTCATCACTATTTACGCTAATCCCAAAGGATAATTGCACTTTAAATTTTATTACTGGACTTGGAAATTGTAGATGTGTACTTTTTGGTGGTTGCTTATGTTTTTACCTAAAAAGTATGGACAATGATTGTCTGCCCTCCCATTTCTCGTGCCCTCCTGTTTTGTGTGGTCACGGCTATGCCACGTCAACATTTTATATATTTTTTTATAGAGATAATAAGACAAAAATGAATAGTAATATAAAATGTTGACGTGGCTTAACCGTGACCACACAAACAGAAGGGCACGAGAAGTGGGAGGGCAGACAATCCTTGTCCAAAAAGTATTCCTTTCCACCTAGCAATTTTTAGAGTTCTCATTTTGAGTGCATTTTTGCTGAACCCCCTAAAGTGAGACTAATGCTCACCCCTATTGATTGTTGTTAGATTAGTTTAAATTTCGAGATTTCTGTCTTAAATTAGTTAAATCAAACTAATCTAATAATAGGTAATGAGCAAAGTTGCACTCTCTCATTTTGACGAATGGATATCCTTTGTTGTCGCTAGTTGATACCTCACCAATTTCCATGCCTCCCCTCTTCTGCATCTCTTTATGTGATCTGAGACCGATAAATTGAGATATAGATTTGTTGTCGATTTAGAGAGAGAGATAGAGAAATAATGATGTCATTAGTATATTACGGTCTAGTAACGTTTCATTAGTAAGTGAGATGTCTTATATTCAAATCTCGTGAATGGCAAGTTTAATAACAATTTGTTTCCTCATTCCCTTGGTGGAAATATAAAAAAAGTGAAAATGAAAACTCTTGTTTGGACCCATATTTGATACCTTCTACGTGACATGACCATCATCTAAATTGTGTCATAATTACTTAAGTCAACCATGGTATTACAAAAACACATTCTAACCATTCGACTAATTTGTTTGGGTTGATGCGATTTGACTTCCCATACCTTTCATCTCACCATATCAATCCCCAAACTTTCTTTCACACATCCATTCACTCATTATGTTCACACCCACATCACCCATCTCAACGTTCATCTAATGCAAATTCTAAAGTCCTTGCACAAAAGGGAAGGAGAACCTATGACTAAGACAGGTTCCTTTCTCGGGCCAAAATCGCATTTGAAAAGATCATTAAACGCGCAACCAAAATCTCCAAAAACTTCTCTTTACTAACTTGGTCTTAGGCCGCGAGTTGACACGCTTGCACTCAATCAAATGACCAAGAGATCCCAAAATTCTTGGCTTGTGTTCGAGACCAATTTTGAGAGTTGTTGGGCGGGTGAAGGGATATTTCCGGTACAAATAGAAGCTTTTGTTTTGATTTTTTTGTTTTGTTAGAATAAGATGTTACTGTTGCAGTCCTATTAGATTATGAATGCGATTATGTAAATTCTAGTAGATCTAGGAATATCTCTTATATTCCTATTAGGAGTTGATTACCTATTAAGAGTTGTAATTCTAAAAGGGTAAGGATTTTACTTATCCTACTACTATAAATAAAGGCACAATGAGGTGGAATAGAACACACCTCAATTACACATCTCTCTCTTTCTCTCTACTATTGCCGCACCTTTCTCTCTAAAACTTCCATAATTGTTCAGTAAATTATGCCTACAACACGTTATTAGCACGATCTTGACTCTGCGCTAAAGAGAGTTTGTTCTTCAATCAGGGGAGTATTACGTTTTAATCATTCGTTTTATGATTAATTTATTATTTTATTGAATTGATCTACATGCTATTGATTCAATTTAATTTTTCTATGTTGAACGTGATGCAACACATTGGAGATGCAATTCCAGCTTTCAGAGAATGATCTTCTACAAATTCAAAGGCTTTTGTTGTTTTCTGCCGATTACACTTAAAATAAAGTAAGATATTTGAAACAACCATGAAGCATGAAAACATTCCTCATGATGCATGAAGCCCCTACATTTATATTTACCTTCCGATATATATATTGTATATGTTTCATAAATTTGTCAATATATATATATATATATATATATATACACACACGTTTCATGCATTACGCAATTAAATTGCTATGTGGAATTGTGAGTCAAAGCATATAAATAAATTAATCTTGCCCTTAAATCAAATGGATTCATTCGTAGAATACTACCTTTATATTATAAAGCCAAACTCAAAAATAAATTAATCTTGCCCTTTATTAATTAATTAATATGGATTTATTACATAATATTCAGTATTACGAAAGGGGGAGGCTGAAATGTCTCTATGAGTCTTCTTGACTCTCAGAAGGGGTGGATAACCATGTCTTGCCACCAGTTGTCCCCCTTTAAAAAAAAATGTTACAAAATTGGCTTATAGGGCACAACTCCAACACAAACATCATAAGATGATACAGAAGGCATCCTAAAGTCTAAAACCCAAGCGAGAAAATCATGACACAAAAATGTCATTAATATAAGGTGTTGCTCGAATACTATCACGAGACATAAACAAAGATAAAACAAAAGACATTTCTAATTGTCTTCAATCCTATCCACTAATTTTAAAATCTTTCTAACATTCATAAAAACTAATTTTCCGAGACTACCACGTAGCATTCAATGACACACAATTTAGTGCCATTAGAAACATCAAGTTATAGATGGTACATCAAGAACTCAGTGGTTGCTTTTATCGTTAAAGAGCAAGGTGGTTTCTAATGTGACGACTTAGAGTCCACTTGAATTTTCAATTTATTAGCTGCTAATGTTAATATTTCTATTCGTATTCTGATCATTAATGAATTCAGTTTACTTTTTTAGAACAAACATATGAATTAATTATTTTGTTTAAAATAATATTAAAAATGGAGCATAAATTACAAAGAGCCACTAAGGCCTTCTCCAACCCTGAGCTAAAACTCAAATTTCCATTTCTATTCCACCCCAAAACCCAACCCAACCCAACCCAAGGCTAAAATGTGGCATAAAACCTAAAACTCAAATGGAAGCCAAATTTAGCCTAGGATTTAGCCCATGATTAGTAGAGCTGACCCATCATATATGTATATTTTATTTAGTTTTATATTTATAAATTTATTGAATCCAACGGTTAAGATCTAATTTGATGAAATTCAACGGTAACAAAAATTTTAACAATCCAAATTTAAATCTAACAGCTAAAGTAATTAAAAAAAAAGATAAAACAAAAGACATTTCTAATTGTCTTCAATCCTATCCACTAATTTTAAAATCTTTCTAACATTCATAAAAACTAATTTTCCGAGACTACCACGTAGCATTCAATGACACACAATTTAGTGCCATTAGAAACATCAAGTTATAGATGGTACATCAAGAACTCAGTGGTTGCTTTTATCGTTAAAGAGCAAGGTGGTTTCTAATGTGACGACTTAGAGTCCACTTGAATTTTCAATTTATTAGCTGCTAATGTTAATATTTCTATTCGTATTCTGATCATTAATGAATTCAGTTTACTTTTTTAGAACAAACATATGAATTAATTATTTTGTTTAAAATAATATTAAAAATGGAGCATAAATTACAAATAGCCACTAAGGCCTTCTCCAACCCTGAGCTAAAACTCAAATTTCCATTTCTATTCCACCCCAAAACCCAACCCAACCCAACCCAAGGCTAAAATGTGGCATAAAACCTAAAACTCAAATGGAAGCCAAATTTAGCCTAGGATTTAGCCCATGATTAGTAGAGCTGACCCATCATATATGTATATTTTATTTAGTTTTATATTTATAAATTTATTGAATCCAACGGTTAAGATCTAATTTGATGAAATTCAACGGTAAAAAAAATTTTAACAATCCAAATTTAAATCTAACAGCTAAAGTAATTAAAAAACAAGATAAAACAAAAGACATTTCTAATTGTCTTCAATCCTATCCACTAATTTTAAAATCTTCTAACATTCATAAAAACTAATTTTCCGAGACTACCACGTAGCATTCAATGACACACAATTTAGTGCCATTAGAAACATCAAGTTATAGATGGTACATCAAGAACTCAGTGGTTGCTTTTATCGTTAAAGAGCAAGGTGGTTTCTAATGTGACGACTTAGAGTCCACTTGAATTTTCAATTTATTAGCTGCTAATGTTAATATTTCTATTCGTATTCTGATCATTAATGAATTCAGTTTACTTTTTTAGAACAAACATATGAATTAATTATTTTGTTTAAAATAATATTAAAAATGGAGCATAAATTACAAAGAGCCACTAAGGCCTTCTCCAACCCTGAGCTAAAACTCAAATTTCCATTTCTATTCCACCCCAAAACCCAACCCAACCCAACCCAACCCAAGGCTAAAATGTGGCATAAAACCTAAAACTCAAATGGAAGCCAAATTTAGCCTAGGATTTAGCCCATGATTAGTAGAGCTGACCCATCATATATGTATATTTTATTTAGTTTTATATTTATAAATTTATTGAATCCAACGGTTAAGATCTAATTTGATGAAATTCAACGGTAAAAAAAATTTTAACAATCCAAATTTAAATCTAACAGCTAAAGTAATTAAAAAACAAGATAAAACAAAAGACATTTCTAATTGTCTTCAATCCTATCCACTAATTTTAAAATCTTTCTAACATTCATAAAAACTAATTTTCCGAGACTACCACGTAGCATTCAATGACACACAATTTAGTGCCATTAGAAACATCAAGTTATAGATGGTACATCAAGAACTCAGTGGTTGCTTTTATCGTTAAAGAGCAAGGTGGTTTCTAATGTGACGACTTAGAGTCCACTTGAATTTTCAATTTATTAGCTGCTAATGTTAATATTTCTATTCGTATTCTGATCATTAATGAATTCAGTTTACTTTTTTAGAACAAACATATGAATTAATTATTTTGTTTAAAATAATATTAAAAATGGAGCATAAATTACAAAGAGCCACTAAGGCCTTCTCCAACCCTGAGCTAAAACTCAAATTTCCATTTCTATTCCACCCCAAAACCCAACCCAACCCAACCCAACCCAAGGCTAAAATGTGGCATAAAACCTAAAACTCAAATGGAAGCCAAATTTAGCCTAGGATTTAGCCCATGATTAGTAGAGCTGACCCATCATATATGTATATTTTATTTAGTTTTATATTTATAAATTTATTGAATCCAACGGTTAAGATCTAATTTGATGAAATTCAACGGTAAAAAAAATTTTAACAATCCAAATTTAAATCTAACAGCTAAAGTAATTAAAAAACAAGATAAAACAAAAGACATTTCTAATTGTCTTCAATCCTATCCACTAATTTTAAAATCTTTCTAACATTCATAAAAACTAATTTTCCGAGACTACCACGTAGCATTCAATGACACACAATTTAGTGCCATTAGAAACATCAAGTTATAGATGGTACATCAAGAACTCAGTGGTTGCTTTTATCGTTAAAGAGCAAGGTGGTTTCTAATGTGACGACTTAGAGTCCACTTGAATTTTCAATTTATTAGCTGCTAATGTTAATATTTCTATTCGTATTCTGATCATTAATGAATTCAGTTTACTTTTTTAGAACAAACATATGAATTAATTATTTTGTTTAAAATAATATTAAAAATGGAGCATAAATTACAAAGAGCCACTAAGGCCTTCTCCAACCCTGAGCTAAAACTCAAATTTCCATTTCTATTCCACCCCAAAACCCAACCCAACCCAACCCAAGGCTAAAATGTGGCATAAAACCTAAAACTCAAATGGAAGCCAAATTTAGCCTAGGATTTAGCCCATGATTAGTAGAGCTGACCCATCATATATGTATATTTTATTTAGTTTTATATTTATAAATTTATTGAATCCAACGGTTAAGATCTAATTTGATGAAATTCAACGGTAAAAAAAATTTTAACAATCCAAATTTAAATCTAACAGCTAAAGTAATTAAAAAAAATCTTTTATTTGTTTCATATTTTTTCATACCGTTTAACGAGTTTCATGGTGTCGGTTAGTGATTTTTCAATATTTGTCAGAATCTAAATATTTTTAGGTTAAAATGTTCATAAAATTAAATTAGGATAGTCTACATAATTTTTTCTTTTTAAAAAGTTACTTTAAGAAAAAAAATTAGTATAAATTCATTCTTTAATAATCTAGAGCTAAAATTTTAGGCCATAAGAGTTGGGGCAAAAAAGCTGTTTCTGAATTAAAACATAAATTTTCTAGGCTAAAAATTTTAGATTTTAGGCCAAGGGTTGGAGATGGTCTAAGACCATCTCCAATCCTGACCTATAACCTAAAATTTCCCCTTTTTCCCTCCCCAAAATCCACTCCAACCCATGACCCAAAATTAACCTAAAACCTAAAACTCATTTGAGGGTCAAATACCAGCCCAGTTTTAGGCCACAAAGCAAAATGGGCCCCATCAACTGAGACTGAAACCGGGGCTGTGAAGCCCAGTTCCCTTTCCCTACTCGCCTACGTGCTTCACGCGCTAGGCATTTTCAAAAACCCAACAGTCCCGCGTGGGGGTGTTCCCCTGCCTGTCAGTCGCTGTCTGTGCAATAAGTAGCCCAACGGCTACTTTTTGTAATCTAACGGCTACGTTTAAATGGGCCGTTGGTTAATCCAACGGTCCATGTTCAATTTGTTTTTTAGTTTTATATTTATATATTTATTGAATTCAACGGCTTAGATCGAATATAATCAAATCTAACGGTAAAAATAAATAAATCTAACGGTCCAAATTTAAATCCAAAGGCTAAAATAATTAAAAAAATTATTTAACTTAAAATTCAACCAAAAACTCTATAAATACCTATGTATTTGTTCAAACATCCACACAAAACTCAATTTTGTCCTACAATTCTTCCAATTTTTCTTTCTACCATTTCTTCTCATTTCCAAAATTTTCAAGATGGCAAAAGAGCATGTTAGAGGTCGTAATTGGACCTTTGATGAAGATATTACTTTATGTTTGGCATGGATTTCTGTTAGTGAAGATGGTGTCGTCGGCACCAATCAAAATAGAAAGGATTTATGGGGTAAAATCGTTGATAAGTTCCATGAAAACTCCAACGCCGGTCGAAGGGAAGCTTGGAGAGAGCCATGGTTGACATGCCTAGTGGAAGGGGCGCCTCAGAAATTGTGAGTTTCTTTGTTTATATTTTACTTGTCATGTACATAATAGTATTTTGCAACTAATTCTTTTTATGTGTTTGTTGCATAGGGTGACAAAGCAATGACAATTTACAAGACAAGAACTACACCAAAAAATCAAGCTTTTAAGTTGCATCATGCTTGGAACATCCTTAAGGATTGTCCGAGGTGGGGAACCGATGCGAATCAACAATGTGGAATATTATTTCATAATGAAGCCCCACCCCCAAATGATGTCAATGAAGGTGTGAATTTTGCCGACAATGAAGGTATCAACCAAATGAGCCCAACTTCTTCTTTGCCAAGGCCCTCGGGTAGAGATAAGCAAAAGGAAGCAAAGAGAAAAGAGAAGTCCCAAGATCCGATACGTGCACAATTTGCTAGCGAAATGGCAAGAATGAACGAAAATCAGTGTCGTCAGCAAGAAGAATCGGCCCAAATGTTTTTGGCCATGAAGCAAGAAGGGGATAGGGAGCAAGAAAGGTACGAAACTAATTTGATAATGGAGGACCTCGACAAATACACTCCAGAGAGGAAGAGATACTTACGTGGTAAGCAAAAAGAAATTTTACGAAGGAATGCCACAAGGAGTATATTTCAAGATCATGATTCATCTCAAGACTATCACCCAAGTCCACCACCAAGTCAAGATGATGGATATCATTATTAGGTTTATGTAGTCTATGAGTTTTCGATTGTATTAAGTTTATGTGGTTTATTAATTGTCTTTCATGATTTTCATGTATTGATTTAGTGATTTTTCAAAATTTATCGGAATTTAAATATTTTTAGGTTAAAATGTTCATAAAATTAATTTAGGATAGTCTACATAATTTGTTTTTTTTTTAAAAAAGTTAATTTTAAAAAAATTAGCCTTAATTCATTTTTTGATAATCTGGGGCTAAAATTTTAGGCCAAAATGGTTGGAGTAGAAAAACTGTTTCTAGGCTAAAACCTAAATTTTCTGGGCTAAATATTTGTAGGTTTTAGGTCAGGATTGTAAGAGTTCATTTCTCCTGTCTAAATATAGGATCTCTCAGAGAAATTTCTATTTTGCCTGGCCGATAGGGTCATTTGGATTAATTTTTTTTTTTTTTGCCAAATGGTAGTAATTTTGTTAAACTCAAATGGAAATGTTTACATCATTAGCCATAGTATTAAATAACCATTAAGGAAAAAGCCTACCTTATCTAATGGTTTTGCTAAAAGCTCATTTAAGAAGTCCATTAAAGATGCTCCTAGTTCGGTTTGTGGTTTGGGTTTGAAAATCAACCATTGATTTAGGGCCAGTTTGATATTGCTATGTTTTTTTTTAAAAAAAAAAGCTGCTTCTGCTGTGCTGTGCGAGTAATCAGCTGTAAAATAAAGTTGTTAGTGTTTGATAAACTTTTTTTTTTGTTTTATAAAAGTGCTTTTAACAAAAGAAAAAAAAATAGTATTTGAGTGTTTGGTAAACTTTTATATAAATTGTTGTGAATATGTTAAATGACTAAAAATGATATATTATTTAATGTGATATAATAATGGTCAAAGAAAATAATGTAGGGGTAATGATTGAGTTTTGTAAAATATGTGGGGGTAAGTTTTTTTTTTTCTTAAAAAACACCACAATCCCAAACTAACCCTTAACAAATGTTTCAAAAACTTTGACCAAATACTCAAAGCCTTGATTTTAGTATTTAACTCTCATACGAAATTTTTTTACATGAAACGAGTAATTTAAAACGTGACATCTTGATCCAATAGTATATTGTTACGTGTAAGCTTTTTTAACATGACAATATATAATGGGGTGTGATATCTACACACCCCATTTTACTTCTCACACATTTTTTTAATTTTCGGCCGTCGGATTGGATGAATTGAAGAAGATCAACGGACATAAATTATCAAGGGTGTGTGAGAAGTAAAATGGAGTGTGTGAATAACACACATCTATATAATAGCACCAGAACGTTTTTTTTTGTAGTCGTGAACCAATTTCATGTAAATTACACACTTGTCAGCATGTAGTTGGCTAGGCTTCTCATGAAGTCAAACGACACTGCGCGCCACTCAATCAAAAGTCGGGTCCCGAAACGCCTAGTCGTTTAACATCCACCCTGGTCCGCTATTCGTTTCTTCTTTCTCCTCGCAAATCTCTCTATCTTCCTCACTGTTCAATGCCATGGCCTTCCCGCCCGTCGTCGACCACCACAACCCTAACCCTAACCCTAACCACCTCCACCTTGAATCCCTCCCTCTCATTGACCTCGGCCTCCTCTCTCAATCAGATCTCTACTCTCTCTCCCTGACCTCCTCCTCCTCATCCCAATCCCACCCCACCCGCCGCTTCGACGACAATGTATTGATCCCCAAAATCGACCGTTCCGTCTTCAACGAATCCGCCGGCAGCCGCAAGCAGACGTACTCCCGCCTCCGCCTCGCTCCTCGCAACTCCCAATTCCCAGTCCCAAACCCCAAATCGCAGAAAACGATTCCCCATTCCCAACCCCGAGACCCCGAAACCCTCCAGATTATCGCTCTCTTGAAGCAGCTATTTCCCTCCGAAAAAGCCCTAAAAGAAAACGACGACGTACTTGTCCCTGTCCCCGTCCGCCTCGCCCAATACGACGCCATGCCCGGCCCCTCTGCGGAAAACTTCTCGGCTGGACTCTCGGTTGATGTCGGTACAAAGAGGAAGAGAGGCCGTCCGCGTAAAGATCCCAATGCCACTATATCTTACCCGAGCGTAAACGCTGATGTTTCGATGGAGAAGCGTGGGGGTGACAATACGACGCCTGGGATTGTTGTTCAGAGCAGTGAGGGCAGCCGGAAGCGAGGCCGGCCGCGCAAAGATGAGAACAGAGTGGTTTCGGTGGCTAAGCTTGAGAAGAAAGTGAAGGTCAAGGAGGCGAAAGTCAAGGAAGGAAATGTGAAGGTCGAGGAGGCTGAGATCGTTATGGTGAACGGACATGGAGTTGTTGTGGACTTAGCTGCGGTGGAGAATGCGGACGGTTTGTTTGAGGAGGAGTTGAGGAGGAGGACGGAGGGGATGGATATGGAGGCGCAGTTGTTAGCGTTTCTGGGAGGGTTGGAGGGGCAGTGGTCTAGCGCTAGGAAGAAGAGGAAGATTGTGCCTGCGGATGAGCTTGGTGACGTGTTGCCGGTGCATTGGAAGATTTTGCTGGCTCTCAAGAGGAATGGAGGTCTAGTTCGACTCTTCTGTAAACGATACATAAGGTAGTTCTCTCATTGTCAATAAAAATGTTTTGAGTTTAAATTCATAAAATTTAAAATGTTATTTGGGTGCTCAATAGAAACTCATGTGATACATTGCTAATTTAGGGTGCACACAACGAAGGATATAAGTTTCAATTTTGGTAGCCCGAATAGAGAGATATATGGAAAGGTACATCGATATTGATAGAAATACTTGTTAAAAAAGAAAATGAAAAAAGAGGAGCTATTGAACATTTAAATTATATGCGAGCCTCTCCAAACTCCAAAACAAACTAATTAACATATAAAATGATGGTTACAATGATAAAGGTGCAAAAGTTACAAAGCACCCTCGTTAAAACCTTGCCATAAAATCCTCCTAAAAGAAGGAAATTTCAGCCGGTCAAGGAAAGAGTACCATAGAATTCAACTACAAAATAAACCATAATAATTAAAACTACATATGCTAGGGAAATGATGAACACACACTTTTTTAGCTTCATACACACCCATGGTTAATCCTGTCCTTTGTTTTCATGTGATATATTCAATTTGATGGCCTGAAACAAAGAGGGGTGACGAAAAAGCTAAAAAAGGTGTGTGAAAATCAGCTCCCGCCTATAAAACACTAGTACATAAAACTCTTCAAATTGCATCCCCTACATTACATATACAATGTTCTAATATTTCTAAGTGATTTAAATCTGTCCAAACAAAACAAGAAAGTGATTCAAATTTGTTTCTATTAATTTGGATGGGGTGTTGAAATTAATTAATGATTGAACAACCATTGGAAGTTGATTCCAGCCATAATGATTCAATTTTCAATTCATTTTCATTTTGATATTGGCAGTTCGTTATACATTTTAAAACAAAACACCTCTGGGTCTTCTTCATCCTCCTCTGGACTGCCCGCTCTTTGTATTGTCAAGGGCTCCATAAGTGTCCACTACTAAGGCTGCCATGCACCGATATTGTCCCCACTTAACCACCTAGGCCTAATCCCCTGGGTGGTATCAAGCCCAATGGACCTTAGGTGGGGTTTTATCTCTAAAGGCCTCGGTGCAATTAGAAGTGCAACACGTATATTTAAACCTTAGATTATTGTTGTACTTCTCCGATGTCGGACTCTCTTGACATCCATCTTGGCTTGTATCGAGCCAACCTTTTACACCAGCACTCTTCTGCAACTTGCCCCACGCTGCTGCTCTTCTTTGCCTCTGGGTGGGTAACTTTGGTTTTGAAATTCCACCAAAATTCAATTGATATTTCCATAAAAAAAAAAAACTCTGAAATTTTGGAGATATTCCACCAAATAATCGATATCTAACCGAAACCACTGAAATTTTGTGGAAAGTCAGTACAAAATTTCGGTCGATATATCGGAAATATTGGTGAAATTTCAATTCTTGAACATAACTTCATTGAGTAAACTGATTTCCGGAAGTTGGTGCTTTGATACCCATGGTTTGTCTTTTTTTTTGGGAGAAGGGTATGGGAGGTTATTCAAATTTTCTGTATTTGTTTTTCTCAGGTGGTGTATTGTATATTGTTTCATTAAATATCCCATAGCAAAAAATATCAACTATTTTGGGATAGCTACTATTAATTTTGACCTTGCATTTTTAAGTTAGATGGTTGCCTGGCTCTTATACTAGTTTCCCTAATTTGGTATTATTCAGCCCTAATGGGCAGCAGTTTGTGTCGTGCAAGGAAGTTTCTTCGTACTTGATCTCTTATTTTGGAGTTGGAAACAAGTCAATTCCTGGACATACTGATGGCAGTATTCAGCTTTCTAATAAATTGGTTTCTGGAGATGTAAGTCACTCTACGCACCCTTTTTGTTATTTTCTATCATTCTGTTATTTTCATTCATGTTATATATTCAGGGTATGCAACAGGATGCTAATACCTTTGAAGATGAGATCAAAGCTAATGAGCTTCCTAGCCGCTCTCTAATGCCTATTACTTTTGTATCACCTGGTCATGAGAAGCAAGAAAACTTATTTCATACAGAAAATTCACAGGAATTTCAAGCAGGAGAAGAAATGGATATGCCTAAGAAAGTTGACCCCGTAAAGACTGGTATTCTGCAAACATCTTTGAAGATTCATGAGTCGGGTCAAATAGACAGGGAAGTATCTTCTGATGCGGTAGCCAAATGTGAATTGAGTGCTGGTTTTCCTTGTGGTAAAGTGAATAATGATATAACAAATTGTTTTGGAACGAACAACCGTGAATTTAATTCATTGTCTTGTGAGGATCAAGCCTTGAAGAATAATAAACTTGGTAAGGATTTGGAATTTTCTGAGCAGGGTAGTGCAGTTAATTTGACAAATGATAAGTTGGTGGATAAGCCTACTGGTCCTGGTCTCAGCTCTGGTGAAACAAATACTTTGGACTGCTTTCATGATGGAATAAATGATGGTTATAAGGCTTCTGTGAGTACAGTTGATGCACCCAAAGTGGACACTGGTACTGCTTTAAATGGTATGCAAAAAGAACGGAGGTCTGAGAATTTTGATGACAACCAATTAACTAGAACAGAAGAAAATACAAAATTTGATGATGTGGATGATTGTGGGAATGGCAGGTCAATATCTGGTATTAGTGGGAGTTGCATTGGACCCGAGAATGTTTGTACTAATTTCTTGCAGCAAAGTACTGAAGCCTGCTCGCTTCTTCCTTCAACTATCATACAGTCTCTGCAGAAAAGAGGCTCTGAAAGAGGTTTATGTAGTACTACTGATGAGAAAACATGTGATGTCAGGGATGTTTACAATAGTGAGTCACTCTGCACATCTTATAGGCCCAAGTTTGATAATATTGATCTATCTGGGAATGAGGACAAGGCAATCAGTTTAAGCAGCGAGCATGGTATGCTGAATGTGGATGCGATGGAAATCAATGAGCATGTTATAAGTACTGGGAGCTCTTCAAGCGTTCCAGGTCTGGATGGACAAAGTTGTATCAATTTAAGTAATGCAAAGAATCCTAGTTACATAGAGGAGGAACTCTGGCAGGAAAAGAGTTTTCTAAGTAATGTATCTGTTCCATTTGTTAAACAGGGCAGGGGTTCTTCTGAAACTGGTATGATTTACCCCTCTGGCTATGCACAGAGTGTGAATAGCACATACTCAAGCTCAATGGAAGAATCAAAAAAGGAGGAGGCTAAAAGTTCTTGGAATAACGAGGTAATGCTTTCTTTTGGCAGCGGTAGTGCTGGACCAATTTCCAATTCTATGACAAACACTGTGCATGAAAGAAGTTCTGGAGGACCTTCCATTGTTCAATCAGAGAATAGCCAAACATTTTTCACTGGAAATAAAGTAACTGGCATTTTCAGTAGCTCAGTGTTGGATGATAAGCTGATTAGAGGTTCTGTTGATGGTTTAATACATCGAAATGGTAATGAACAAACCTCTGGGTTTGAAAATAATCTAAACAGGGTTTATAGCAGCATAATGTGGGAGCAGCCTAATACTGAGAGTGCCGAAAAGTCCAGGAACAATGAGCCCATGACGGGTTTTCTAAATCATTCCCAACCTTCTGGGGATGTCATGGCTGAATTTATGTGGAGAACTGATGAGCATAATGTTCAGCAGAGTGGATTGGCTGATACATCATCTGAAATCATGCAGTCATCTGGCTACTATCCGAACTTTGATATGTTGTCTGATAAGGTATGCTGTCTAAAGAGAATATATGTATTAGGGACTGTGATGTATGTAGAGGACATTTATTTGAGACTGCAGTATACTTTTCAGCTTTTGTTTTACCTGCATACAAAGGCGGATGCACACTGGGACCTAGGTGGTCCTAGGACCACCCCGAGTTCAGAAAATATACATGTTAAGGTCTTCTGAGGACCCTCCGAATGTTTTGTATGGGTCCTTTTGTACCTACCAAGTGTTTGATGTAATATCTGCTAGGCATATCTCGACAGGTTGCGCGGACTACACTCGATAGGTTGCGTAGACAACACTCGATATCGCTCATCAAATGTTTGACGAAATGCCTCAGTGAATAAACTGAAACTTTTTTTTGCGTGCTTTGCGCTCTGTTTCTATCTAAAAAACTTGGACCTTTAACACTGGGACCGTTCAAGATTCAAATCCTAAATCCGCCACTGCCTGCATAGTTTCACTTTTTCTCTCTTTCTTAGAGCACAGTTTTAGACTTGTTTTAAAACATAACATACAGTGAGTTTCTTTGTTAGTCTGTCCGTCTTGCTCCAGTGAATTAGTTCAATTTTTTCTTTACTACTAAACTCTGCAAAGAATCTGATATGTTGTATTTTCAATAGAAATGAATTTATAACAAATTTTGCTTCAATGAACAGGGTGCAAACGGAGCTTTAAGTGTAAATGAAAAGTTTGACAACATGTCAGGTTTGGAAGGATTGGGACCGGGTCAGTTTGATTATAATATCCCGACAGTGCAAGCAACCTCACATACAAAGGAATCAAAAGTGTTGTCATGTGATGGAGAGCTGGAACAAGGTTTCAGTTCATCTGATTGGCTTGGAAAGGAATCTTTGCCCTCAATGCCAAACATCACAAGCAGGCATGAGATTAACACCTGTGTCTGGTGCAGAAATGAGTTTCATCATGAGGTCTATGAACAAACACAACCTGGTTCTGTCGGTTTGATGTGTGCGACCTGCCAGGCCAATTTCTCAGGCGATTTTTTGTAGTTATTCATTCGTAGTGCTGCACCCAGTGATGGTTTTCTTGTTATATATTCATCCTCCTTGCAAGAAGAAGAATTCTTGGTTGAGGTAATTATCATATCTAACAACAGAACGGTTGCTTTGGCACTTTCTTTTGTTTTTTTTTGCGACATTTTGTTAAACCTTTAATATGTTTTTGCAAAAAATGGTATTAACTTTACGAACTTGATGAATGTCGGATATACACTGGTCCAGTACACTTGTGTATAGGCCATTTTTCATTCTTTTCCTTTCCTATTTTTCATACTATTTTTATCAATGGGGGAGAGAGGATACAAATTTGGTCCTATTTCCGATCTTCTGGGTTAAATTTCTTTTGTTTTTAGTTGTCTGTTTTGGCATTCAGGATTCAAGTCTATGCGTTTGCAATGCAGATTCAAGTCTTATGTGTTTGCACTGCAGATTAAGCCCCAATATGTTGTATTTTCATTGAAGAATGATTTATCTTCTGTCTACTATTATGCTTTTACTGAAGGTAATGGCGTTGTGAATAATTGTGGATTGTTCTGATGTGTTATGTTTCGCGCAGGCTTTGTTGGAACTGTTTTGAAGATCACTTTTGCTCGTTGATAGATCTATTGTTCCTATGCAAGAGGCTGATATTTCTGGTTCTGGTATGGAGCTATATGTTCATTTCTTGCCAGAGGTTACTTGCTGCAGCACATTTACTTTTTTTTTTTTTTCTTGGCTTCCCTTTAGGTCTAAATGATTGTTTCATATTTCTGATTGATTTAGGCCTTTTCTTTTTCCTTTCCAGCGGAGGACTTTTTTCATATTCTCCGCACGAGAGAGAAACGGAATGTTTAATTAGGTTTTTGGACTAACTTGTGCATAACAACTCGGATAACATTTTCTGCTCCGAATATTAGCCTCTCAAACAAAACATTTATTTTGTTAATGAAGATAATGAACATTTATTTTGTCAAAGAGGCTCGAGATCTACTTTGTTCTCATAGTAGAAAGTTGGGGGAAATGTATTAAACAAGGGAAATGATTTTCGTTCGGCCCTTTTTTTGGTTCCTTCTGCACACTTTCCTGTTTTCAGGCCTTTGGAATGAATAAAGCAAAGGAGAATCGACGGGCACAAGGAAAGAGAGGTATGTAGGAGGAGAAAAAATGCGGAAATCACTTGCATTAAATAAGTGATCATTTGCTAGTTTCCGCTATCACCATCTCTCCCTTCCCCCTCCTTTTACATTTTATCTTTTCATTGTTAAGCTCTTACTGGATTTTTACTTTTACTTTTCTATTTCCCCCATCTCATGTGATGGAGGGATATGGATTAGAGGAGTTATTATGAAAACATTCACAGCTGTGAAGTGTTCTCTTTCCTCTTAGCCAAAGGTTTACCTTTGTTAGCCATCTGCGCAGTAAGCTATGTAAAGCTGTGGCGTGTTATTGCAATTGTTTTCAAAACCGTAATCGAGTTGTTTCTCGTTTACGTTGATATTGCAAGATGATATTTTTAGAGTGTTAATAACAAGCCTCGTCTTAGCGTCCACCGTTGAAACTTTCCAACTCCTGTAACTTTTTCTGACAAGGTAAAACTGGTGTGTTGGAAATGATATGGGGTATGGGATGCCATAAAGAATATTCATATTTGTGTTTTGTTTGTCTTCCAGTTCATGGGATCTGGTGTGTTGGCTGCCATGCGTACATCCTGGTGGCTGTAAAATTCAGTGCTCCAGTGACCCCCATTCTTCTGGGTGGATGGGATGGCATGGGGGTCTTGTTATGAGATGATATTCTTCTCTAGTTGAATCTAAAGTCCGACCGGGGATATTTAAACTTGGGTGCATTGGAAAGCGGGTGGGCGCTAGTCAGTAGTCAATGCGGCCATGCCCTCGTATTCGATTATGTTATTAGGAGAAAACCGATGTTATGCGCTTTGAGTTTTTAAAATGACTGAAAGTGCTTCTGTAATCAATCTTTAGTTAAATTGCAAGTGAATCATGAATAAGTACTTGAAATGCTTCTTCTAGAATGCATTTCAAGTTCTGTAGGAATCCAAAACATTTTGACCGATAACGCTTTTATTCATTTTAAAAACGCTTCCAAACGAAGTCAATTAGAAGTTGACTTGACAATTTAAAAGCACTTGCTCATTGCTATTGTATTCACACAATTATGAACTAGTGTAATGAGCTTAGGACATCTCCAGTCATCACGCTGAAAACAGTAACAAGAACTACATTATCACCGACATTGGTATCAACGATGTTGCCGCGTGGACTGCTTTGATAGCAACCATTTTGTTTTTTTTTTTATCCTTTTGTTGGAGCAACTATTTTGTTTAAATTGCTTAGAAATTTCGTTAAAAGCCTATATATATATATATATATTATCTTTCCATAACTATCAGATAGCTTTTCTTGGTAAAAAACGCACAATATTTCTCGGCACCTATATAAGCCCTTTTACTTAATTCTCAAATAACAAGTTTAGATACTTGTGGATAGGACTGTAAATCGGCTCGAATGCTTTGAGTTCGATTCATATTTAGCTCGTTTTTATTTTGTTTTAGCTCGGTTGGTAAATAAAATTAGTTGAATTGTAACAACATATTAGGCTTGTTATTATTAACATTAACGATTTGTTATCATGTTTAATTTTGTTAATTTCTGTTGATGCACAAAATCAGTGAGGACTTTAGTACAACAGAAAGTGTTAAGTTTGTGACATTTGCTTGATTGCTCCGGTCACTAGTATGGATAAGTATGTAAATGGATAGAGATAGGGAAGCAAACACAAGATGTACGTGGTTCACCCATATTGGCTACGTCAACAGAGTAGATGAGTTCTCATTAATTGTGAAGGGTTTACATAAGTACATAGGTTCAAGCTCTCCTTTAGTGAGTACAAGTGAATGATTTAGTACAAATGACATTAGGAAATATTGTGAGAGAATGATCTCTATTTATAGAAGAGAGTTTCTAGTTTCATTTTGACATTGACACGTGTCGTGTTGTGATTGGCTTCTGATGTTAACACGTGTCGCGCTATGATTGGCTTCTGATGTCGACACGTGTCGCGCTGTGATTGGCCTCCTGGTTGGAGGAAAACTCTTATGGGTCCTTGACGGTATAACGTTGACCGGTGCTCAGTAGTTTCGGGATTGGTCAAGTATGGTACAAATAGTGCTCCCCTAAGTTCTCGAGTGAGGGAAGCTCCTCGATTGGGGACTTGCAAGATCCAAGCCATTGAGTAATCATGAAACTTCTAAGTACCGAAGTGTGGTATCATTTTCACTTGCCTTATCTGTCTCATATGTAGATGTGGCATCTTCTCTCGAAGTACTTTTCCTCCATCCAGGGGTGGTATCTTTAACCGATGAAGATGCACAAGGTAATGTATCAATTTCACTTGAAGCTAACTTGTAGTTTCGGGCTTGGTCAAGTGCGATACAAACCCTATAGTAGGAGTCCCCCAAGTCGCCGAGCTAGGAGATTTGCCGAAGGAGGTAACAGACAAGGTAAGCAATCAGACTTCCAAGCAAGCAACCTGGATCGGAGGTTCGACTTCGGCTTCCGGTTGATTGTTCTCCTTCTCTTTGTGTCGTAAATAGCACCAAGTATAAAGAGAAGGAAATGGAGAAGAGATGATATGAGATACTTTTTCTTTTGAAGAAATAACTTTCCACAAGCTTATTCTTGAACTGGGCTGGAGGGTTTTCTGGTTTCCTCCAGAGTATAAGGCCGACTCAAGAATGTGAGGGTCAAAACAAGTCCATCAAATCTAGAGTACGTTTGACCCTGATGATATGAGATACTTTTGCTGTTGACAAAGTAGTGGATGTATAGGCACATGTTCTGTTACGCTTGTCTCCAATTGTTTCCTTGTATCCTTCTCACTTGCCCTATCTGTTCCTCAAGTAGATGTGGTATCTTCTCTTGAAGCATAAGATGTTGAAGATGAGTACTCGAGAGCAATGCCAGGTAAGTAATCAGGCAAGGGGTTCCAGGCAGTCAATTCATGACTGGAAGCTTGATTCCAAGTGCTGACTGATTGCTCTATTTCTCCTTGTCTTGCAGGTAAGAACAAGGTCAAAGGAAAAGATAGGGAAAAATCATGATATGGGATACTCTTGCTTTTAACCCTGATGATATGAGATACTCTTGCTCTGGTGTGGCTTGTTTGCAGAGGTATTATCTAGAGGAAAAGAAGCTGAGTATTTCGAGAGACTCTGCTGAGAGTGCCCTCTCGGATGTGAAGAAAAGTTGAGCATTTTATTTATTTGCAGGTTTGCCTGGCAGTGGAGGATGGATGTCGACATATATAGGAGTCTCCCTAACAACAAGTAGTAGTGTTATTCCTTTACCCTTCTTGGTCATAGCAATGTAGTGGGAGCTGCAAGCTTCACATGTTTTAACTTTGTCAGAGCACTTTGAAAAAGTGGTCTGTGGTATCTGGAAAGCTGATGTTGCGTGTGAAGATTGCAGATAAGCTTTATCAAAGGAAATCTGGCTCTCGAATTTCGGAGAGCGGTGCCTCTTCGGTTTTCGAACAAGTAATCCTGTCGGGGATCTAGCTCTCTAAATTCAGAGAACTGTGCCTCTTCAATTTTTAAGAAAGCAATCTTGTTGGGAGTCTGGCTTTCGAGATTCGGAGAGCAGGGTCTCTTTGATTTTTGAGAAAGTAATCCTGTTGGGAGTCTGACTCTCGAGATTCAGAGGGCGGTGCCTCTTCGATTTTTGAGAAAGTAATCATGTTGGGAGTCTGGCTCTTAAGATTCGGAGGGCGGTGCCTTTTCGATTTTTGAGCACGTAATCCTGTTGGGAGTCTGGCTCTCGAGATTCGGAAAACGGTACCTCTTCGATTTTTTAGAAAGCAATCCTGTTGGAAGTCTGGCTCTCGAGATTCGGAGGGCGGTGCTTCTTCAATTTTTGAGCATGTAATCCTGTTGGGAGTCTGGCTCTTGAGATTCAGAAGGCGGTGCCTTTTCGATTTTTGAGCACGTAATCTTGTTGGGAGTCTGGCTCTCGAGATTCGGAAAGTGGTACCTCTTCGATTTTTTAGAAAGCAATCTTGTTGGGAGTTTGGCTCTCGAGATTCGGAGGGCGGTGCCTCTTCGATTTTTGAGCACGTAATCCTGTTGGGAGTCTGGCTCTCGAGATTCGGAAAGCGGTGCCTCTTCGATTTTTGAGAAAGCAATCCTGTTGGGAGTCTGACTCTTGAGATTCGAAGAGCAGTGTCTCTTCGATTTTTGAGAAAGTAATCCTGTTGGGAGTCTGGATCTTGAGATTCGGATGGCGGTGCCTCTTCGATTTTTGAGCACGTAATCCTGTTGGGAGTCTGGCTCTCGAGATTCGGAAAGTGGTACCTCTTCGATTTTTTAGAAAGCAATCATGTTGGGAGTCTGGCTCTTGAGATTCAGAGGGCGGTGCCTCTTCGATTTTTGAGCATGTAATCATGTTGGGAGTCTGGCTTTCGAGATTCGGAAAGCGGTGCCTCTTCGATTTTTGAGAAAGCAATCATGTTGGGAGTCTGACTCTTGAGATTCGAAGAGCAGTGTCTCTTCGATTTTTGAGAAAGTAATCCTGTTGGGAGTCTGGCTCTTGAGATTCGGAGGGCGGTGCCTCTTCGATTTTTGAGCATGTAATCCTGTTGAGAGTCTGGCTCTCGAGATTCGGAAAGCGGTGCCTCTTCGATTTTTGAGAAAACAATCATGTTGGGAGTCTGACTCTTGAGATTCGGAAAGCAGTATCTCTTCGATTTTTGAGAAAGTAATCATGTTGGGAGTCTGTCTCTCGAGAATCGGAGGGTGGTGCCTCTTCGATTTTTGAGCAAGCAATCTTGTTGGGAGTGTTTTCTCGAATGTGAGTAAATGTTGGGCATTTTTGCCAGTCTGCCTTGCCACGGAGCACAGAGGTTGACACACATTGGGACTTTCTAGTTATCAAGCAGTGGTGCTGTTCCTTTACCCTTGTGGGTAATAGTAGGGTAGCTGGACCTTCAAAATTTATGTGTCTAAACTTTGTCAGAGATCTTTGACAAAGTTATCTGTAGTACCCGAGGAGCTGATGTTGCGTGTGGAAAGTGGTGCCTCTTCGGAATCCGGAGAGTGGTGCCTCTTTGATTTTTGAACCAACGGCCATGTTGCCCTTTCTTTTATAAGGGCACCAATTGTGTGCAAGAAATACATTCAGAGAGTTATTGCTTGCATGAATTTTCCCCTTACTTCATAGATTTATTGCACCTCATTTCTCCTTCATCATTTCTGAGAATATCTGGCCCATCCGACCGTCGTTTTGACTTGAACTTTGGTGAAGAGGCAGGCATGCTTTCTCAAGACAACATATGGCGCCCATCATTCTTATCCTCTACTTGTCCTCTTACCGTTAGGGACTCGGTGATGAAGAATGATATGACCGCTGCGGTGGTGGCCAGGAACCTTCTCACTCCCAAAGATAACATACTACTTTCCAAACGGTCTGATGAGTAGGCTATTAAGGATTCTCTGGCTCTCAGTGTTCAGTGTGCAGGTTCTGTGTCTATTATGCCCAACGCCTATTTGCTCGAACCCGCCAAGTTGAATCATTGGCGGCTGAAGTGATAAGTCTCAAACAGGATATCAGAGGGCTCAAGCATGAGAATAAACAGTTGCACATGCTCGCACATGACTATGTTACAAGCATGAAGAGGAAGCTTGACCAGCTGCAGGAATCTGATGGTCAGATTTTGCTTGATCATCAGAGGTTTGTGGGTTTGTTCCAAAGGCATTTATTGTCTTCGTCTTCTGGGGATGTACCGCGTAATGAAGCTCCGAATGATCAACCTTCGGTGCCTCATTCTTCTGGGGTTCTGCCCAGTACTGAGGCTCCAAATGATCACCCTCCGGTGCCTACTCTTTTTGGGGCTCTGCCGACTGCTGAGACTTCTCATGAGCAACCTTTGTGAAGGCTCCCTCTTATTTGTTTATTTTGATTCATGTATATGTACATATTTGTAACTTATCGGAGATATCAATAAACAAGCTTTGCTTCATTTCAACGCATTGTGTTAAATACACCAAGGCCTTCTTCACTAAGTTCTTTGAATTTTTTTCTTTTGTTGAAGCTTGTATGTTGAAGCTTTGAGAGTGAAACATGTATGTTGAGGTAGTGCTCCCTTAATTTCCCGAGTGAGGAAAACTTCTCGGTTGGAGAC
Source organism: Malus fusca (assembly GCA_035220775.1). Lineage (NCBI taxonomy): Eukaryota > Viridiplantae > Streptophyta > Magnoliopsida > Rosales > Rosaceae > Malus > Malus fusca. The sequence continues at coordinate 42,493,965 of CM069073.1, read as the reverse complement.
TTGAAAAATCCAAGTCACTGAGTGGTCGTGAGACTTCTAAGTATCAAGGTGCAGTAGCATATGGTAGGTGTCCCCCAAGTCTCCGGTCGAGGGAGTTGACGAATGAGGCATTTCCTTTCTAAGAGGTAGCCCAAAACTCCTCCTTCATATATATTTGTTATGAAAGTTGTTAGGCCCAAAGAAGAGGAGGCCTAGGCAAATTTATTTATTTTTTCGAATTTTCGAATTTTCGAAATTTTTTTTTTTTGAATTTTCGAAATTTTGAATTTTTGAATCTTCGAATTTTTTGAATTTTCGAATTTCCGAAAAAAAAAAATATATATATATATATATTTTTTTTGTTTTTTAAAGCTTTGTAGGTGAAGCTTGTATGTTGAAGCTTTAAGAGTGAAACATGTATGTTGAGGTAGTGCTCCCTTAATTTCCCGAGTGAGGAAAACTTCTCGGTTGGAGACTTGAAAAATCCAAGTCACTGAGTGGTCGTGAGACTTCTAAGTATCAAGGTGCAGTAGCATATGGTAGGTGTCCCCCAAGTCTCCGGTCGAGGGAGTTGACGAATGAGGCATTTCCTTTCTAAGAGGTAGCCCAAAACTCCTCCTTCATATATATTTGTTATGAAAGTTGTTAGGCCCAAAGAAGAGGAGGCCTAGGCAAATTTATTTATTTTTTCGAATTTTCGAATTTTCGAAATTTTTTTTTTTTGAATTTTCGAAATTTTGAATTTTTGAATCTTCGAATTTTTGAATTTTCGAATTTCCGAAAAAAAAAAAAAATATATATATATATATATTTTTTTGTTTTTTAAAGCTTTGTAGGTGAAGCTTGTATGTTGAAGCTTTAAGAGTGAAACATGTATGTTGAGGTAGTGCTCCCTTAATTTCCCGAGTGAGGAAAACTTCTCGGTTGGAGACTTGAAAAATCCAAGTCACTGAGTGGTCGTGAGACTTCTGAGTATCAAGGTGCAGTAGCATATGGTAGGTGTCCCTCAAGTCTCCGGTCGAGGGAGTTGACGAATGAGGCATTTCCTTTCTAAGAGGTAGCCCAAAACTCCTCATTCATATATATTTATTATGAAAGTTGTTAGGCCAAAAGAAAAGGAGGCCTAGGCAAATAATTTAATTTTTTTTTTCGAATTTTCGAATTTTCAAAATTTTTTTATTTTTATTTTTTTGAATTTTAGAATTTTAGAATTTTCGAATTTTCGAATTTCCGAATATATATATATATTTTAAGCTTTGTATGTGAAGCTTTGGTGTTGAAGCTTTGTAGGTGAAGCTTTGAGGTTGAAGCTTTGTTGGGCACCATGAATTGATTTTGCTTCACACTATCTTGATCAAGATAGTAGGAAGCTTTTGTAGGTGAATCTTTTGTGTTGAAACTTTATAGGTGAAGCTTTTGTGGGTGAAGCTATTGTGGGTGTGGGTCAAACTTTTGTGGGTCAAGCTTTTATGGGTGAAGGTTTTGTGGGTGAAGCTTTTGTGGGTGAAGCTTTTGTAGGTGAAGGTTTTGTGGGTGAAGCTTTTGTGGGTGAAGCTTTGTGTTGAAGTTTTTGTGGGTGAAGCTTTTGTAGGTGAAGCTTTGGAGTTGAAGCTTTGTAGGTGAAGCTTTGGAGTTGAAGCTTTTGTTGGGTACCATGAATTGATTTTACTTCACAATCTCTTGCTCAACAGTGTGGAAGCAAAATTTGTATATGTTGTCTCTCCCACATTTTCAAATTTCTAGTTTCCAAAAAAACAAGAAAAAAAAAAGAAAAGGAAATTCAACAAAGCTTCATCAATGGAGGACAACTACAAAATCTCAAAAGCTTCACACTATCTTGATCAAGATAGTGTGAAGCAAAATCAATTCATGGTACCCAACAAAAGTTTCACCCATAAAAGCTTCACCTACAAAAGCTTCAACACAAAAGCTTCACCCACAAAAGCTTCAACACAAAAGTTTTACCAATAAAAGCTTCATCAATGGAGGACAACTACAAATTCTCAAAAGCTTCATACTATCTTGATCAAGATAGTGTGAAGCAAAATCAATTCATGGTACCCAATCACAACACGACACATGTCAATGTCAGAATGAAACTAGAAACTCTCTTCTATAAATAGAGATCATTCTCTCACAATATTTCCTAATGTCATTTGTACTAAATCATTCACTTGTGCAGATTCACGGTGGAGGTGAAAAAATGAAAGAGAACCGACACAACTTTTCGTATCGTTTCCCACAGACGGCGCCAAATGTTGATGCACAAAACCGGAGGTCTTGGAACAACATAAATCCGACCGTGAATCTGCAAGAAATGTAAATGACACAAGATGTATCGTGGTTCACCCCAAGGTTTGGGTTACGTCCACACTGAATATGTATTTATCTGAGCGAGAGAGAGCTCTGAGAGTGAGAGCTTTGATAGGGGGTGAGAGGGCCTAGGAATTGACCTCTCCTAATTGTGAGGGTGAGGGGTCCTTTTATAGAATAAGGACTTATCACTTATTACATATTTGCCCATTCCTTTATTACATAATTACATTTAGGGTAAATTACATAGTAGCCCCTCAGGTTTGAGCTTTATTGCAATCTCATACAACATCTTTAAAACATTTCACTTTCATACCTCAAGTATTATTTTATTTCAATTTCATACAACCGTTAGATTTTCCATCCATGGATCTGTTAAATGCTGACGTGGCTGCCACATATATGACACGTGGCTGCCAAATGTCTGCCACGTGGCAAATAAAATAATTTTTTAATTTTTTTTTAAAAAAAAAATATCTGCCACTTTTTTTTTTTTTTTCTCTTTCTTCTTCTTCTTCTCTTTCTCTTTCTTCTTCTTCTGGGTTCAGACCTTTTGTTTTTTTTGTTTTTTTTTTTTTTTCTTCTTCTTCTTCTTCTTCTTCTTCTTCCTCCTCCTCCTCTTTCTTCTTCTCTTCTTCTCTTCTTCTTCTGGGTTCGGTCCCTTTCTTTTTCTTTTTTTTTTCTTCTCTTTCTCATTTTCTTCTTCTTCTGGTTCGGACCTTCTTTTTTTTTTTTTTTTTTTTCTTCTTCTTCTTCTTCTCCCTCCTCCTCCTCCTTCTTCTTCTGGGTTCGGTCCTTTTCGTTAAAAAGAAAGAGGAGGAGGAGGAAGAAGAAGAAGAAGAAGAAGAAAAGAAAAAAAAAAAAAAAAAAGAAAAAAGAAAGGGACCGAACCCAGAAGAAGGAGGAAGAAGAAGAGAAGAAGAAAGAGGAGGAGGAGGGAGAAGAAGAAGAAGAAAAAAAAAAAAAAAAAAAAAAAAAAAAAAGGTCCGAACCAGAAGAAGAAGAAAGAGAAAGAGAAGAAGAAGAAGAAGAAGAAGAAGAAGAAGAAAGAGAAAGAGAAGAAGAAGAAAGAGAAAGAGAAGAAAAAGAAAAAAAAAAAAGAAAGGGACCGAACCCAGAAGAAGAAGGAGGAAGAAGAAGAAGAGAAGAAGAAAGAGGAGGAGGAGGGAGAAGAAGAAGAAGAAAAAAAAAAAAAAAAAAAGGAAGGTCCGAACCCAGAAGAAGAAGAAAGAGAAAGAGAAGAAGAAGAAGAAAGAGAGAGAAGAAGAAGAAAGAGAGAAGAAGAAGTGGCAGATTTTTTTTTAAAAAAAAAAAAATTAAAAAATTATTTTATTTGTCACGTGGCAGACATTTGGTATCCACGTGTCATATATGTGGCAGCCACGTCAGCATTTAACAGATCCATGGATGGAAAATCTAACGGTTGTATGAAATTGAAATAAAATAGTACTTGAGGTATGAAAGTGAAATGTTTTAAAGATGTTGTATGAGATTGCAATAGAGCTCAAACCTGAGGGGCTACTATGTAATTTACCCTTACATTTAAGTCCCCCGAGTATTTATACGAGGTCTAAATACGAGGCCCTAAATATGGTATAAACAATTTCTATTTTTTATTAAATCAAACAAACGTAACCTGAGCTTGAGCATGCGTTAATGCACTTTTTGAGATTAAGCACAAATAATATTATTTGGGGTAAATTACATAGTACCCCCTCAGGTTTGAGGTCTATTCCAACCTCATACAACATCTTTAAAACATTTCAATTTCATACATTTACTTATCATTTTATTTCAATTTCATACATCTGTTAGAAAATCCTTTAAATAAACCATTAAGTGATGACGTGACAAATATGAGGTGCTGACGTGGCTGCCAACTTTGCATCAAGTAAATAAAAAAGAATAAAAAAAATTAGTTATTTAAAAAACCATTTTTTAATAATTAAAAACTTTAAAAATGAAAAAGAGGATCTGGGGTGAAGGATTTTGGCCTTCTTCGTCCCTAATACCACCACCACAACCCGAAGGAAAAAGACGTCATCGACGCCGCACCTGTTTGCTAACTACCCTAGATCTCACAACTTGCGTCGCAGCTTGGTCGATTACTTCGATAACCTCCTCTCCCAACACTCGTACCTTGACAACCTTCAATCTCCATCCCAGAAGCCAAAAACTGAAAAAGTTTCAAAATTTCCTACACTCAACAGAACACAAAGAAATCCAAACATTTACTACCCATTTTCTCTCAATTTCCCTCCAACCAAACACACCCTATTATCTTTCAAAATAATATGCAAAGCCTACCCATTCTATTTCAAATCCTCAAAAAACCCAGCAAAACTAAAAAACCAAAAAACTAAAATATCCAAAATTTTCCCCACCTGATTACTTCTGAATGATGTCGGCTTGAATGGGGACGAATCGAACCTGATTTCCATCTCAGAACCCAGCTCGCCCGAGTCCGCGTCTCCAACGAAGCCTTCTTTGTTGATTCTGACCGAGGCCACTCGTTCCAGGCGACGGTAATGGGTTTCATTGTGGGTTTGGGTTGGGGGGGTTGCGGGGAAGGTGGAGGTGGGGGTGGGGGATAGGGTGGGGCGGAGGAAAGGGAGTGGATCGGGGGGGGGGGGGTAGGAATGGTTTCTGGGTTGCGTAGTCGACAGAGACAAGGACGACAGAGCCGGTGAGGTTGCGTTGATGGACTTGTTGGAAACGGACTACCAGATGGGGATGGAGGCGGCGACGGAAGATTCTTGTTGCATACAAGCACATAGCAGATAGGGATGAAGTATAGGAGGAGATTGGGTTATTAGGCCATCTCTAACCGAAGGGTCTAGAGGGCCAGAGGGCCGAAAATAGCCCAAAAACCGTCTCCAACCGAGGGCTAGGCCAGAGGGCTCTGGAATCTGGGAGGGCCCCACGGGATCAGAGAGGGCTAGAGGGCTGGAAGGCTGGCTGCAAGCTGCCAGCTAGCCAGCCTAGGGCTGGCCAGAAACATCATAATCCTGTCGGTTATAACCGAAATGATTTCTTATTCAAAATTTTGAATCCAACGGCTAGCTGATGTTGGTTTCAAATTTTATTTTTTATTTTTTATTTTTTTATTTTTTTATTTTTAGGTTTTTGGGGCCTTTTTTGTTTTTTTTTTTAATTCTCAAAAATTCTATTTTTTTTCCTATAAATACCTAAACCATTCATTCACCATTCCTCACAAAATTTTCACCATTCCTACATCATTTCAATTCTCATATTTTCCTTCCTCTTTCAAAAATCTATCCTTCAATTTTTTCAATAATTTTCAATGGCCTCGTCTGCAATGAAAAGTAGGGCTTGGACCCGAAAAGAAGATGAAGCTCTTTGCAAGGCTTATAGATGGGTGTCAGAAGATAGTGTGAGGGGGAATGGTCAAACAAATGACGGTGTTTGGACTTGTGTGTCCAAAAAATACTTAGAGTTCTATGAAGGCACCACTCTAGTGAATATTCGAAATCACGAGAGTTGTTCTTCAAGATGGAAGAAACATCTTCAGCCAAGTTTGAACAAATGGCATCAAGCATTGTTAGCAGCCGCAAGTAGACATGAAAATGGCGCTGATTACTACGACGAAGTAAGTGTTTTCACAATTTATTTTAAATATTTAATTATATTACATTTAATTTCATAAATTAATTTCCTTTAATTTTTTTCTAGGTACGCCAAGCAGAGGAATTGTATATGGAGAGCAGCTCGAAACCCTTTCAGTTTCACAATTGTTGGGAAATTTGTAAAGGGTGGGTGTTATTTGAAGATCCACCATAGAGAGCTCATACGCCAGTGTTCGGAACTACATCCTCAACTGTAGATATGAATGAAGATGGATCTCCAACCATTCAACAAACAAGGGTAGAAAATTTGTCTTACGGTGAAGGTTCCATACCTAAGGCTATGGGACGAAACAAGGTGCGAAGGTTGAAGGAAAAGGTCTGAAAACCGTCTCCAAACGAGGGCTAGGCCAGAGGGCTCTGGAATCTGGGAGGGCCCCACGGGATCAGAGAGGCCTAGAGGGCTGGAAGGCTGGCTGCAAGCAACCAGCCAGCCAGCCAGCCCGGGGCTGGCTAATTTTGTTTTAATGCTTTGTTATTAGTGTCGGTTTTAACCGACACTAATAGCAATGTTAGTGTAATATCAGTTTGAACAATGTCGGTTAAAACCGACACTAATTTGAATTCCAACGGCTAGCCAGTCACTAGCCGTTGTATTCAATTTTTTTTTTGTTTTTATGAATTTAAACCTTTTTTTTTTCTATAACTTCCTATAACTTTTTTTCTATAACTTATATTTCACAAAATTTGTTTCATATTTTTTTAAATTCCATTTTTTTCCTATAACTTCTATTTCACAAAATTTTTTTCATATATTTTTTTCCTATAACTTCTATTTCACAAAATTTATTTCATATTTGTTTTAAATTCCATTTTTTTCCTATAACTTCTATTTCACAACATTTGTTTCATATTTTTTTTTTAAATTCTATTTTTTTCCTATAACTTCCTAAGCCATTATACAACATTAAATTAAATTAAGTAACATGAAACAACATTAAACAATATGAAACAACAGTAAATAACATTAACCAACATAAAAATTATACAACATGAAACTTAAACAACATTTTAAAAAACATTTAAAAACATAAAACGTAAATGCCTACTCCATGCTTCTTTGGGCCCAAAGATGTGCAGCAAGATCTTGTTGTAGGTATTTGCTTGTGGCACGAGAGCGTATCATTCTATAGCGCCTCATGTACTCATCTATAGAGATACTATCAGTTCTTGGATTGAAAGGCAAATTAGGCTCATCATATATTTTTGCACGAGCCCTTCTTGACCTATTTGGATCTTCTTGGTCGTCATCGGACTCTCCATCAATATACCCATCTCGCTCATCCTCCACTATCATATTGTGTAATATGATGCAAGACATCATGATGGAGTCCAAATTTTCTCGACTCCACCCTCTTGCCGGTTCGCTGATGATCTTCCACCGTGCTTGTAGAATACCAAAAGCTCTCTCAACATCTTTGCGATATGCCTCTTGGTGTAAGGTAAACAATTTTTCCGCGTCGTTCCTAGGGTTTGGAATTGCTTGGACAAGTGTCGCCCACTTTGGGTAGATGCCATATGCCAAGTAATACCCCATATTGTATTAACGGTCGTTGATGTAGTAGTCAAGTTGAGATGCTTTACCTTCCGTCAAGTTATTGAAGAGGGGTGAACGCCCAAGTACTGTAATGTCATTTTGGGATCCAGGGACTCCAAAGAAAGCATGCCAGATCCATGTGTCATATGAGGCAATCGCCTCTAACACAACAGTTGGCTTTCTCGACCTTCCGCTAAAGCCTCATTGCCATCCGGTGGGACAGTTCTTCCAATCCCAATGCATGCAGTCTAATGACCCTTTCATGCCCGGAAACCCACGGTCTTCAGCTTTGCGAAGGAGCTGATTCAGATCTTCTTGATTTGGCTCGCAGAGGTACTCGTCTTTGTAAAGCTGAACAATTGTGTCACAAAATTCTTCAAGAGTATCAAGGCATGTAGACTTAGACATACCATGGGTTTCATCCATCGAATCAGCTGGGGAGCCATAGGCCATCATTCGGAGTGCAACAGTAACCTTCTGATGAGGTGAGAAACTAGGGCGGCCTGCTTTGTCCCGCTTCTGTCGAAAGTACGGATTGACCTGCTGGACATCACAAAGTAAACGCTCGAATACATGACGCCTCATCCGGAAACGACGTCTGAAATCCTCTTCTGTGTACACCGAGTTGGGGTCGAAGTAGTTGTTCATCAGATTGGCATGCGTCATCGCTCTGTTTCGTGATTTGTAAGAGCGACCAGCAATAGAGCCACCCCATTGAGGTTGTTCCTCAGCTGGCTGACACACCATGGCCGCAGCCATGGCTGCTGCTATGTTTTGTTTGTTGCGCCTTACTTGAACTTCTTCATCAGACTTCTCATATTCTCGTCTCATTTGCGCTCATTTTGCGTCTATTTTGGAATTGGATGAGGACCCCCAGTTGGAATTTGAAGAGGATCCAAAGTTGGAATTCATTGCAAACTTGAATTGAAAGAGATTGAATTGAAATAGATTGAATTCAAAGTTGTGTGAATTATATCCCAATATCCACCTTATTTATAGCAAAAAAAAATTCAAATCCAATGGCTAGCCGACGTCATGTTGACGTCACTTAGCCGTTGGATTTGAATTTAAGTTGTAGTTTTTAAATAATAAATTATGTTTGGCCCTCGGTTGGAGACGGAGGCAAATATGGCCCTGTACTGTTCATTAAAATATTAATATCTTGGAGAATCTTGGAGGGCCAGAGGGCTAAAACGAGCCCTCTGGCCAGCCATCGGTTGGAGATGGCCTTAGAGATGGGTGAATGCGGCTAGGGATGGGGAAGACATGGGTTTTAGGGTTTTTTGTTTTTTTTAAATACTTTTTTTTTAAATTCATAAAAAATTATTATTTTTGCCACGTGGCATAAATGTGGCAGCCACAGCTCTTAACGGAACAATGGATGGAAAATCCAATGGAGGTATTATTTTGAAATAAAATAGTACGTGATGTGTGAAAGTCAAATATTTTAAAGATGTAGTATGAGATTATAATAGACCTCGAACTTGAGGAGATACTATGTAACTTATCCTATTATTTGAGTCCAATTGAGCACCTATGGTCCTTATTACTCGGGTTAGCTCGCCTCATTTACACCCGTAAACCCAAACAACCCACCAAATAACTTTTTTTGTTTTAAATTATAAAAAGGGAGAATTAAAACACCATTTCATTATCATCACAGCAAAAAAGTAGCAATTATTATTTATTATTTATTATTCCCAAAAGCTAAATTAAATAATAAATAAATAAAGGAGATATATATATTTTTTAAGTTAAAAACTGAAAAACTAATCTAATTACGGTCTAGTGATATTCTTTTTTACTTATAAACGAAAGATCTTCGGCCAATACTGAATTATATTATTGCTAATCTATTATAAAGTTTAATCCACTTTTTTATTTATTTTTATTTTTTTAATATAAATAATATCGTTTGTTTAAAAAAAAAAAAAATTAAATTAAAAAACCACTTGTGAAAAGGGGGAAAGGAGTTGGCAAATACAGAGACGCACACGAGCGTGACTCAAAGAAAGAACTCACCGATATCTCCACGTCTCGGCTTTTGCTCTCCTCTCCAGCCCATCACCAAACTACCCAAACCATAACCAAAACCAAAACCACCCCTTTTTTTCCCTTCCTTTCCCCTCAATAATTCCAAATAAACCAACCGATTTTCTCCCAAATTTACCATTAATAATCCAATCCAATCTGCTTCCCCAACCAACAAGCCTCGACGCTAAAATGCGCCGGGCTTTCTCCCCTGCGCCCCCTCCTTCTTGCTCCTCATCCGCCGTCGCGCTGTTGCCGAGCAGCTCCCCATTTTAGTTTTTCGTTATTTTTTATTTTTTATTTCGGTTAATTTGGTGTTTGGGGAGGTTTTGATTCTTAAATGGGGATTAGGGTTTGGGAAAGTGGGATCGTGATATTGGTTTTATGGGTCCAGCTAATTTCCGCCGCCGAACCCACCTCTTGCCCCGCGGAGTCCGCTGCCGATGCGATCTTCGGCTTCCGGTATTCCAATTGCCCCGTCAACGGCGCTTCCAGATCCGTTGAATCCATGGGTGTTATCGTGGTACACAATTGTTTATCTATTTACTGTATTGCTATTAATTTTTATTTTCAGGGAAATTATGTTTTATTTAGAATTATATCATTGGTGGTGTATCTCAGTATCTGGGTTGGAGGTGCAGATTAGGGAGATGCTGTTTTTATTTGTTTATGTGTTTATTAAAAATTCGGTTTCGGTATATGCATTGACCTTGCTATTAGGGTAGTAATTTGTATTGTTCTTGTGAAAGACCTAGTTGGGCAATGCCCATTTTCCCAATGATGTTCAAAGTAGTTGCCGCCCTCTATCCGAAATGGTTTCATTCATAGAGCTTTTCCAAGAGGATCAGTTTAGGTTTTTGAGTTTCGCTACATTTGTGTTTTGAGTGCTTTGGTGACCTCTGATAGCGAACCCTTTTCCGAATTTATATGTTTGGATAAACAAGAACAATACTTGTCTCAAGCAGTCACTTGAAGACTAGAATCCTGCAACCAGTTTCTCCTTTGAATGCTGTAAATATCACATGCAGTTTAGTTTAGTGCCTAAAAATTCTTTTTAGGGGTGAGGTAATGGAAGCGTTTTTCTTCCGAAAGTAGAGGGAATAGATGGCACTGAAGATGGATCTGCAATGCACAAGTGAGATAACAATAACATTCAGCTTTTTTCACAATTCCGTGGATGTGCTGGGATGACAAAATTTTTTTTTTTTTTTACTTATGCATTGTAAGTTGAATTTCTTTTCTCTTACATATTTGTTATTCTAATTTTTTTTGTATTGCTGCTTTGAAGGGGGATGAGGTTTCTTTACAAAGGGCATTAAATATTGTTCACAAGAATACTCATGATTATGTGGCGGTGCTCTTCTATGCATCATGGTGCCCTTTCTCAAGGATGTTTAAACCAACGTTTTCCATCCTGGCTTCTTTGTATCCTTCGATCCCCCATTTTGCATTTGAAGAATCAGCCATCAGGCCAAGGTTTGTAAATATCTGCAGATATTGATCATATTCTACACGCTTTGTTATTAGAAATTGAACTTAACTGATTAACTGTTTGCAGTATACTCTCTAAATATGGAGTTCATGGATTTCCTACTCTTTTCATTTTGAATTCTACCACACGCATTCGATATCAAGGCGCCCGCACTCCTGGTTCTCTTATTGCTTTCTATAGTCATGTTACTGGTATGTCTTTTTTGTTCCTATTGTAAGCTTATATTTTGAACTTTATGTGTTATGTTTTATATTTGGTATGATGAATAAGAATCAGTCAAAAAAACCTTTTATCGAGTGATGTATACTAAAGAGAAGTGGTTTTTTATTCGAAATAACTGTTTTAGGTTATCTGTGACCCACCGATTCTATTTAGTCCTACAGGACAACTTGTTCTTTTTTCTGATATTCTGCATCACCATCCAGAATCATGTTTTTCTTAATATCAGATTTGCCATTCTTTAGTCTCTCACTGTCGTTGTATTTATCTTATAACCCTGTGGGGTAGTTATTGACCGTGGTGAATGGGTGCAGGCATCAAGACTGTATCACTGGATCAATTGTCACTGGAAAAAATTGGATACCCACTAAATCATGAGAAGCATGATAGCACTGAGCAGGAAAGCTGCCCGTTTTCGTGGGCTAGATCTCCTGAGAATTTGCTTCGGCAAGAAACATATTTAGCTCTGGCTTCTGCTTTTGTGCTTCTGAGATTGCTCTACTCCTTTTATCCTGCTCTGCTTTCGTTTGCTCAATCTGCATGGAGACGGCATATTCAAAACATGAGACTGGGAAGCTTGTTGGAGCACCCTTTGGCTTTTCTAAAGCGGGCAGTACAGTTGTTTAATTCTCTAAAAGAGCCTTGCAAGAGGAGTAATTTGCAGGAAGGAGCAATGAACGCCAGGGTATGGGCTTCCAAGTCACTTGCCACAGTTTCTATAGGGGATGCAAGCACCAGCAGGGGTTATAGCAGTGACTGAATGCTGTAGACAGTTTATCTGAACAGACTTTGATGCTCCCATGCCAAGGGGTGAGGCTGCAGAAAATGTGTTGTCCTAGAAGCGTTTGGTAATCATCTCAACACCCTTTGATGAGGGTTTTCTTGCAACGGAGGTGAATTATGTCGTTGTATCTTGTCGCTGTAGCGCATCATTCCGTTGTTGTTGTTGTTGTCTATATGCTTTACAGGTTACAATATGTTTATCATTCAGACCGATGAATTTGTAATCCAATTTTTGAATAGGTTGAATAACTAGTAACCCTTTCATGTGCCACTCGCATTCGCTTGCGTTCGATGGTTGTCCAAAAGAAGTGAGAGGGGTTCGTTGTATCGTGTAGCTTAGAAGTTTCTGATATTCCTATCGGATTGGCCTTGAATGAATGTGTTGAGATTGATGGAAGTTGGCACCAATCTCAGAGGAATCTTAATAATTTTCGACCAACTTTTGTTTTAGATTTGGAGTAAATTATAGTTATTGCACAGCATAAGTTGGTAAAGGCATCCAATGATTCAGAAAGCACATGCAATCTGTGAATCCAGGCTACATTATTAGCAAGAGCACAGTTGCAGTCATCATTTCCTTCTCCTCCGACGTTATACAGTTACTTGATGGTAAGCTTATTATGGGGACTACTTTGTTCTTTTTAGCATATTATTACGGTCTGATGATATTCTTCATTTATGAGGTCTTGTGTTAGATTTTTGTGGATGACGAGTTTGATTTGATATCATATTATTATGACGTACCTATTGGTTTAGTTAAAATATTGCTCCTTTGTTTGAAATATGGGTGCTCTTATTAGCATTTCAAAAACTTCATTGTGCATTACTAAGTGTTTTTATTTTATTTTTTAAATATAGAAAGTTTGGAGGCCATAGATTTTCTGAGTGCAAATAAAAGTACCGTAAAATATTATTGTTTAAAAACTTCCTATAAGAAACTCTCATCTTATATGAGTAATAATTAGTAACTTAATACATTAACTTGTCTATACTCTTCAAAAAGTAATCTCATGATCTGTACCATTTATTTTTTATGCTCTCATCCCAAATCATTGTAAAAATTCATTCAAATCGGAAGTTGTATTAAATGTTGCGGATTACAAGAAAGATTTTGTCCCACAAATACAGTTAGCATAATATTAACTTACTAATTGATTATCGAGGCACATAAGGTGACCAATTCAAAAGGTTATTGACGTGTGAGTTCTAGAACGATTGTTAAGAATCCATGTCATAATATATATATATATATATATATCATTTTATAATACAAAGTTCCTTTTTTGCAAGTAGTGGACTTCTATGATGGTTGATGTCACAGCCCGTCCCGAAATTTCATTTATCGTTGATGTGAATTGACAGAATTGCCCTTAAAGGTTGGTAAGGTATGTGCGACTTATTTATTTGAATAAAACATACCTTCCTAAGTTTTTGGAAAAGTTAAGTTGGATTAAAAATTATGTGCATTTTGTGTGGTTAGGGTCTTAGAAGGACCACACATCACCTAAAGTACTTCTCTCTCTTCCGTGGACTTCCTTTCTCTCTCCCCTCTCGGTTTCTTCTTCCCGTGCACTGTGCACGTACGGACAAAGGTGGAACTTGCCCATTTCTTCTCAGATCGAGACTGAAAAGGTAAGTTTTAGAATCCTTGCAAGCTTGTGAGTTTGTTGGTACCATTTTTGGAACTTAGAACCTTCGAAATCATTGTGAAACCCTAACCCCGAAAATGTGCACTGTTCATGCACACGTTATATTGAACTTTTCAGGAGGTTACAAGCTTGTAGGAAGCTTTGGGATACTCCTACGAAGCTCGAAGAAGAAGAATCGAAGGATTTAGACGTAAGGATCCCTAGTTTTTCTAATCCCCGAATTGGTCACTATTCACAAACTTTTAAACCCTTAAGTTTTTGTGAATTTTAGGACCATAGCAAGCTGTAGGAGGTTCTCACGAAGCTCGGAGTGCTTCGTTGGACATGTTTTGATGTCGGGATCACGTGGTTCGAAGGTGGCCGGTTTTGGTAGAAATTTCCAGACGAGTTTTCGAAGGATTTGGAAGTTTTAAAAGGTATAGCCTTCTTCCTCTCGTGATTTGTGACATTTTGGTGAAAATTTCGTGGAAAATTGTGCAAAATCGAGCGAGAAAAGGGCATTTACAGGTCTGCCCAGTTTCCAGCGTCGGCGAGATTTTCCGGCGTCTGGAGGTAGGGGATGACGCTCGTGGGGGCGCGTAGCACCGTGCCTCTCCCGGTGCGTGGGGGCGCGTGCGGCGTTGAAAAATTATTCTAAAAATATCTCGACGTCCGTGACGTCGAGTAGGTCACTGTGGTATATTCATATACCCAAATTGAGCATCGTATGAGAAGTTATTACGTATTGTTGGTTATGTGCTTTAAAATAATGTTTTTATAGTTGTTTCGCATATAGGTGAGACCTATCCCGAGGACGAGCGCATTCAAGGGCGTCACGGGGGTTACGACCCTTCGACTTACCAGTGAATGGGTATTTATTTTCTGTATATACCTATATACTACTGAATTTTCCCAGAAATTGAATTTAAATAATAGTATGTTTTAAAATGCCATGCATGCATATTATATGAAATATATGAACTAGTATTTGATGCATATATGTTAAATGGTGTTGTGGACGACATGTGAGTATCAGGTGAGTTTTATGTTGTTCATGTGATTTATTGTTTGATGTGATTTATGTTGAGAGCTCATAACCTGCACCCCCGGTGTTAGTGCTTATATTATTCACCCCGCACCACACGCTCACCTTGGATCCAAGTTGGTGCATGTCGTACAGACCACTAGAGGTGGTTCCGACATGTCGTACATACCATTAGAGGTGGTTCCGACTTGTAGGTGACTTTAGATTATTATAGAGCTGTTGATGAGAGAAGCACTAGAGCGTATTCTTACACCATTCTTGTCGTACATACTACTTCAGATAGTTCCAACTTGTGTGCAAAGTAGTGCCGTACAGGTCACAGTTGGTGACTCCGGCTGGATTGGGTATTGAGCCATAGAATTAGCCGTACAGGACAACTGTAGGGTCTCCGGTTGATTCCTTATTTCACCTGTTATATTGATGCATCCTTATTATGTTTTGAAGCATAGCATGGCATATTTTCCTGAAAAGTGTTAAAGACTTGTGATTTGAGTTATTTGCTGTTATATATGGTTATATATATATACTATTTTCTGGGAAAGTATACAGGTTTTACAGCGAGGGGTTAGAAGTGTTATTAAATGAAATATTTTCGAAAAGCTTTGTTTTACTGACCCACTCAATCTTGTTTTGCGCCCCTACAGGTTCTAGTTAGCAGTGTTGGTGGCTCACGAGGATTTCCACTGCATTCTGACAGACTACTTAAATGTAGGACTCACCTTCGGGTGTTGTAATTTTGTAATGGTCCTACTTGACTGCACCTAGTACTTATGCTCTGATTATGTGTGTTTCACACTTAAACTCACTCTAGCATATTAGTTGGATATTACTGCTAGTAGTTGGTTTTTATCCCTACGTATTTCTTTTACCTTTTTGCTTCCGCGTCGCACTTTTGGTTACGTCACGCCCACGTGACGGCCAGCACGCCCACGTGACGGCCAACACACCCTGATTTTAGGGTCGGGGTGTGTCAGTTGAGTTCTTCCTCTTCAATGTTTTCGATTTAAGCCCTTTCATTCCCTCTATTGTAAATTAAATTAAATATTATCACTTTTATTAAAAAAAGATTTTTTAGGGTTCATTACAAATAGGACCTTGAGACTCCTATTTTCTAAACAAATACTTACCTAATCTTAGATATTCAAATAAAATTCTAATTTCAAATAGATTGTCATGTAGATAGATATGTGACCAATTATTACAATATTTTACAACCTATGACACGAGTTGAAACCTTAATTATGTCAATAATGTTATTACTCACCCTAATTATGATGAGCAATAAGCTCCATATAGAAATTTTACATTTCAAGTATCATAAATATTAATATCATATAATAAAAAGAGGGAGGAGCTCATTAATTTGAATAACATGCATCTTTATTTTGTTTCAAAAAAAATCATAGGCATCTTCCGTATGAAAGGAAATTTCTTTGTAGGTAAATTATTT
This sequence comes from Malus fusca, assembly GCA_035220775.1. NCBI lineage: Eukaryota > Viridiplantae > Streptophyta > Magnoliopsida > Rosales > Rosaceae > Malus > Malus fusca. The sequence continues at coordinate 42,477,844 of CM069073.1, read as the reverse complement.
TGTATTTATTATTACACATATTAAACATGTTTTATTATTATTACATATACTATGTTTATAAATAAACAAATAAATGTTTAATCAGATAGTAATTCTTTGTAGATGACATTTTACGACAACCGGGGATATATTTTTATTTTTTTATTACACAACATGTACATATCATTATATAAACTCCGCAACTACCCTAAACGGTCACATATTTTTAGATTTTATCCAAATGTAGAAGTAAAGAAAAGGTTTAATATCTTCATGCAGAAAACTTCTCTTTACATGTCTTCGAAAAACATATCAAGGTAGTAGAATAAATAAAAAATATAGTCAAATTCTCCTGTTACATACCGTGCATAGATCATTATAAAATCGGAAACACAACCTTAATGTTTCAACCATCAAAGCTTCGATCATCCACATGGAAAGAAGGATTAAGAACTCTTAAACTCTCATGGCTAATAACAACACTCCCTACTACAATTTCATGCCAACCAAAGCTGAAGAAGAGAAGGCAAGGGCCAACATGAAGGTGAAGAACACTTCGTACTACAATTTTATGCCAAAAAAGGTTGAATAAGATGCGGCGAGGGTCAACAATCGCGAGCACCAAGTAACGCGCTCGTGTGGAAATCAAAGAGCCTTTGGAAACAGAGGACTACCTTGGATCGTAGATGTTTTAAGTAATTTCTTTAGAATGTGAGGGTGTTCTTTTATTATGGTTTTTTTTGCTTGTTTACCTAGTGGAGTTAGATTTGGTTTTAAAACGAGGTTCGAACTTAAAAACTTCTTTTATTATTATTTCTTTTTGCTAGGAAATAAATTTAGGACCTCTTTTATTATTATTGTGAGTTGGACTTGATTTATTTAATTTTTAATAAATTTGTGTTTGAAGACTTATTTGACTCTCTTTGTCTGCTAAACAGACATAATTATTCTTTATTCGTGTCTCCTTGATTGAGTGGAGACACCAAAAACGATGAATATTTAAGAACTTTTTGAATTGACGCAAAGAGAGGCAAACGTGTTCATCAATCCAAAAAGAGACCCTAACAACCTTTTCACTTATCTTCTCATTTAGACATTCTCGTTTCTACTCATACCACGTAATAGAGGAAGTAAAATAATGAAATTTTAATATTTTAAAATTTTAATTTTGAGTGCTAGTAGAGTACACGTGTCATAAGAAATTGAGAAGATTATTAGCATATCTCGTTAGCAAAACATGCACTTTAGCATGAGGAAATTATAACAAATAATCATGAAAATTTGTAAAACCATACGTAATTGATTTCTAAAATGATACCTCTAATATGTGTGTTTAATGAGTCAAGGATGAAGGTTTCAAGCCTTCAACTTCAAGGATGAGTGTCGTTAGTTTCATTCGTGAGGATCGACTTGGAATGTCCTGGTCTAGATTTATTATTGAGTCGATTTGTTTGGGCTCTTGCTTTTAGCCCCGTTTTTCAACCAACAAAAAAAAGGATGAGTGCCGCCTTACTCTTATAAATAAAGCGAATAGTTGGGAGTTAACATTAACCCAAATTAGGTTTTACTTTTACAGTGCAAGACCCAAAATTGGAAGACATCTATTGACATTATAAGCTTCCTTGTAAGTTTATAACTAGAGACAAAGTCATATGGCAACAAGATGGAACCATCAAACTACAACTGTGATACAGTCAGATCCAAGTTGGCAGCCCGCCAGCAGCCGCTAGTCATCGACATCCACGGAGACAATCTCTTCCTTCACAACCCACAAGAATGACAAGTACATAACATAGCATAATCAAGACGTTAGTTTTGCAAAACCCACGCAAATGAATTTCACTTGTCATAAAGTATTCGATTGAACAGGGAAAACATTGAGTCTTTTTTTTTTGGTTCTTTTTTGTTCTTTTTTACAAGAAACAATACCGATTTTCCATTACTAAACGATAACAGTTGCAAAGGTTGCCACATGGGCAGTGACTATATATTTGATCTGGAGGCACTTCGCACAAACAAGCAATAATGATAATCCTCTAATTGGCTATCACACACTAGCACAAGCACAATTGGTACAAATCTGCCACAAAGACGGCAGATGGAACCGACTTTTAACAGAACACACAAAATGTCTCCGCGACACAAGTGAGACCACATCAAACCATGCTAACAAGTGAGGCCACATCAAAACCATCTCACACGCGGGCTACATCACTTACTAGGCTGGACATCACCCGCTAGATGCGGTACAAACGTACTGAACCTACAGTAATCCGAGAAACGAAATCCTCCGGTTGGCTCTTCTTCGATGATTGGCTTATCTCCACCTGCAACTTTACCACTTCTAGTGAGATCTGCCATAACCGTGAGCCAAGCAAGGCAAGGCCGCCACAGATCTGGTCAGGGAAGGCAGTGCTGCCACGGATTAGTAAAGAGGAGCCACATAACCCTGAAAATCAAGCCATAAAGGGAAGATCCGACCCACCAACAACCAATAACCCACCCAAGCCCTCGGATCTTGCGCTAAATCAAGGGAATAGGCCTTGTCAGCCAGTAAATCTCGATTTTTGGGGCGGAGGCTGCATCAAAGCCGTGAAGAAACTGCCCACAAAATGTTGGGGAGAAGAGGGGCTGCACAGCACCAAGCAAGGAGTGGTCGGGGGAAAAGGAGGGGGATGGGAGGCGGGGAGAGGAGAGGCTAGGGAGGCGGAGAGGTTAGGAGAAGGGGGGAGGTGCTAGAAGGAGGGGGGAGAGGCTGACGACGGCCCCAAGCCAAAGCAACGACCAGTGACTAAGACTTTTACAGTGCTAGGGTTTCTGTTTGGGAAAGTTGAAAACTAATGGGATTTGTGACTTGAGGCCCCTAAACCCTAAACCCTGAGCTTTTAGACAGCTAAAAGAAAAACAAATCACATAACTGCAATGTTTTCTGCAACAAAGCAACAAAACCACCGAACAAGGCTTCTCCCGTGCTAATTTAGCAGAGCAATTTAAGTGTTGTAAATAAGTGGCAGCACCCTCGGGAAACTATTCTTTCAATGGTCTTTAATATCTTTTAGCTTTTATCGTCTTTTGTGCATTTAGTCTTTTAATACTTTCTTTCAGGACATGGATGAATTTAGAGAATGTTTCAGCTGCATATGCTTCTTTGTCTCTAGGGTTTTAGGAGTAATTATAGTATCCAACTAGTTTGATGGTGGTAGTTTCTACCATTTTCTTGCAACCTCTTATAGTTCCTTATTTTCTTGTTGTTCTGTACTCCCAAAAACAGAGTAGCATTTCCTCATTGTCCTAAATAGAATTGCTTGTATAGCTCATACCTATTCTTAGACTCTTCAGCTCACACCTATTCTTAGACTCTTTACCTCTATCCGTATTTACGCTAGTTCCATTTAATTTTTGGTTTGCTACTGTTCTTAGTAACCGGCTAGAAATTAAGCAGCTAAGCCAAAAAAATGATCATGTGCATCTTTTCTTTTACTCCTGCCTTAACCTATTTTTCCTCTTCATTTGCCTCAGTAACGGGTGCCAACGGCAGAGCCACCTAAGGACTTGGATGGTTCAGGGCCCCTCCCCCCATCCAAGTTCTCCCTTCTCCACTCCCCAATTCCCGCTCCTTCTTCCTAATTTTCCTCTCCCTTCTAAACAGCAGGGCCCCTCCTCCTCTATAACACAGGCTCAGCAACTCTTCACGCTGTCAACTCTAGCAAAGCCTATCTTTAATCTGGATAGAAAACCAATGTGTACTTCCTCTACCTTCCTTAAATGTGAGCTCAATGTGTTGTTTTCTTTGCAATCTGCATTAACTGTCTACACTGTTCATTGCGTTATTCTGTCTACAGCACTACCTCGCACAAACTTTCAGGTTCTGTTTCTCTGTGTAGAGCTACTTCCAATTAAATAGTGGAGACACGAAAAACTTGAACCTAACAACCTTATGAATTGCCAAAATAGAGGGCAAACGTGTTTACGAATTTGAAAACCATGCAAGTTGACATGAGTAATTTTCCAAACAGGACGAACTTATAGCTCTTCAAAATACTTAATCATGAATAAATTATATTATCATAACATGATTAATCTCTAAATCATACCTCTGATATGTGCTTTAGTGCTCTCACTAAATGGTGCATCTAAAGCTCTCTCCGCAAGCTCATAAAAAAAAAGTATTGCCGTCAGGTCCACTTACTTTGTCTTTCTGCAAATATCTGAAACGAAGAACAAAACTTGAGATAGATACCTACGGATGGTCAATAACATACAATCATGACGATACTGCAAATAAGCAATCCATAACAAGTCAAACCTTTGCCGGACAAGTGTGTCCAGTGCTTGCTTTATGTTTCCTAGAACTGGATGGTTTTCATTGCTTTCATCCGATCCCATTCGTGTCAAATTACGCCAAAGATCCTCTGCAGTTCCACCAGGACAGCAAGAGTTGGTTCTCTTACAACACGACACAAGGAAACAGAAAATAAATGATTACTCGCATTGGTTCTTAGCTATTTTTAAGACAATATGTGATGATGTATGATCTATACACTTTGCAACAAATCTCATTATACCAGTTGTGGAAGAGCCCATTAAGCAAGCAGATCACCAAAAGTGTATAAAATTATTCATCAATGACTTTGGCTTATATATAAGCCATTTCCCAACCAAATTGTTTTGCCAGCTATCCTGGCATCTTTCCTTTCACAAATGATTAGCTTGTAAACATAAAATTACAAATAGAACCAAAAGGCAGCCATACCTTCAGTCATTTTACCGCCGGCTATATGTACAAGACTTAGTATGACAACAGTGAAACCATTGAGAGGAACCGTATGATCATTGTAATTGAAGACATACTTCTTATACACATCAGAAGGAAGCTTACTTGTGATGCAATAGGATTTTGCCAACTCCGGCTCATATGGTTATCACATGGATCCTACCATACTCGGACTGGAACAAATCACAACAAAATTACGATTCAAACAAATTTACAACCTTGAGATTAATTAGCAACTCAATTATCGAAATTTCGAAAGTAGAATCTTACTCTGTTGCGAAAGGCGTCCCTGGTTAGCAGAAGAAGGACGAGACCTCTGAAGCTCCCGCATTTCATACCCGAAAATGGTAGAGAGCTTCTGTATAGCCTCATTAATGATGAACGTAGGAAGATTACGCTGGTGATAGTTCTTGGTGAGCAGCTGCGTGAGGTCCTCCCTCTTTATCGAACACCCCGAGCTGTGGTGCGTCTTGAACAGCACGTATCGAATTACTTCTGCAACATGCTCGCCCTTTTCCTGAGAAAAAAAAGAAACCCAAAACGAAAAATCGCTGAAATTTGCGGAATTGATGCGAAAACTGAGAGTGAGAGTGTGTGAGTGCGTTCTTACCTCTTTGGAGATGTCGAAGTGAGAGAGATCTACAACTGGTTGGGACATGATGGAGGGAATTTGGGGATTTTTGCCTTCAATATGAAACCCTAGTTCTCTTTTCTCTTGGGCGATTTTCTGGAGGGAAAATCTGTGCCCTCTCACCGATGAGCCACTGAGGTTTGGAGACTGAAAGGTTCCTTTTATTTTATAGTTTCGTACAAAATCCTTTGTCCAGTGAAAACACACACACTCTCTTGACCCGGCAGTTTCTGACACGACATAAAAATGATACGAATATGACGGGTTTCGGGTCAACACGATAACTTATCGGGTCATTATCGGGTGACCCATTAAGAACCCGTTATTAACGGGTTCTTAACGGGTATAGTAACACGTGGGTAACCCGTTAAGAAAAATTTTATTTGATCATTTTAGTTTAATTACTAAAAGATTTATTATAAAATACAATAGTCATATTAATATATACAATATATTCTATATTAAATATATAGTTTTGTATTATTATTCTATATAAGTTAAAAAAAAAGTTTTTGTCATTATTTATTTTTATTATGAGAGTTCCTTATTATCATTACTAGGATAAATTTTACTTAACATGTTGTTGTCCAAAATTAAAATAAACTAATATAGTATTTGTATAGGCAAGAACTAAGAAGACATACATACACATATGAAAAATGTGAAAGAATATATAAACACTTGTGATTCATCATTATTCCTCCACGAGTAGATAATGGTTACACTTGCATTATCGTTTAGATTTTTAAAATCCTTCAAACCTTCATGAATAATGGTTTTTATTTGAGGGAAAAATTAATAATAATTATTGTAGAAGTGTAAAAATGTAAAAAAAAAATATACAATCACTCATAGTGACAAACTTTACAACTTTCATGAAGGGGTCAGCTTCGAAATCCAACACTATAATTCATAAACCTTAAATTTATATTTAACTGTTGATTACCATTTACGCTTTATTCTTCTTACTGAATTTCATTTTTTAAATTTTCTTTTTTGAAAACATGATCATCTGGCGGATGTAAGAAGATGAACGGTTCAGATTTTTGATATCACGTTTCGATATTTACGGTTAACTGAAATATGAGTAGATGTCATATAATTTGTAAAAACTTTATAAACATCAAGCAATATTTTCACTAACCGTAAAACTCTGAATATAATATCAACGATTCAAACCGTTCATCTTCCTGCATCCTCTAATAGATCAAGTTTTCAAAAAAGAAAATCTGAAAAAACAAAATTTGATGAGAACAATGAAGCATAAATATAAACAACAATCAACGATTAAATTTTGATCTATGATTTATATGATTATAGTGGCGAATTTTGAAGTTAAGCTCTTCATGAAAGTTGTAAAGTTTGTCATTACGAGCGTTTATGTATTTTTTTCTATATTTTTTTTACACTTCTACATTAATTAAAAAACTATTAAAAACTTTAGGCAAATGAAAATATACTTAAAAGAAAAATGCGTTTTTATGTTTTGGATGTGACAATATGGTATGTATATACTTATTTAGAATTATGTTTTTCATTTGATTATTTATTGGTTTAAAATATATTTTCCTTAACGGGTAACGGGTCGGGTCATATTACATGTTAATATTATTGGGTCGATTTCGGGTCGGATCATTTTACCCGTTTATTTTAACGGGTGTTACACGACACGACCCGTTAAGATATCGGGTATGACACGAAAACGACACAAAGACGGAAAACACGACACGAATGTCAGGTCTAACTCTCTCTCTCTCTGAGACCTGGCATTTTGGACCCGACCCATTAACCCGACCTGACCCGACCCGTTAATATTAGTATTTAGGTAGATGCTTAACGGGTCGGGTCGCTAACAGGTGAACCCGTTAACAACCCGTTAAATAACGGGTCACTTTGGGTCAACCCGTTAACATCCGTTAGCACTCGTTAGTTGAAGATGTTTGAGTAATTTCACTTTTGGGGTTGCTCGCATAGGGCGTACTCGGAAATGAGAGCGGTCCAAGAGACAAGGTTTCTCCTGGGCATTCCATCAAACAGTTGGTGGGCGTAGTCCAAGTGACCAAATTTGGCATACATATTGATGGAATAATGGCCAGCTAAAGATAGATTATGTTTTTTTTTTCAAAAAACTTTGTTAAAGAATCTGACCTCCGCTCAAAGAATCGTCGGCCAAAGATAGATTATGTTTTTTTCCAGAAAACTTGTAGGTCCTCCATTATCCCCTCATTGATTCAGAGTTCATTCGACCTCCGCTCCTGCCATGGGCATTAAGACCAGAAATGGGCATTGTTCGATGAGCAAAATCTGACAAAAGCTTCCATTGATGCTCATTTGTGTGAGGAAGACTAGCACGCAAAAGCTCCACAGGCATTTCACGATGTATCGCCCCGGTGGCCTCTGAACCAATAACTTCTGCGCTTTGCTGATTCTGTGTAAATATTGATTATACTATAGTTTCATACTTACTTAGGCAATACTTGGCGAGCAAACCAAAAGATTCATCGAATGATGCCTGCCAAAGGGCGCGGTTAGAAATGTTATCGCTTATAGGAGCGTGAAGGTCGCTTAAGAGTACAGTTGCATTGGAATGCAAAAAAAAAAAATGTTAACGGGTGAAACGGGTTGGGTTCGGGTGACCCATTAGCTTAACGGGTCAGGTTCGGGTGTCCCGTTAGCTTAACGGGTCGGATTGAACTCGACCCAAACCTAATAAACCCGACCCATTTACAGGTCTACTATTAGCCTTTCTCATATCTCTGTGTGAGTTTTTCCATCTTCGCTTTTTCTCTACAGCCGCCGGCCCTAGCTTCGGCACTGGTCGGTGACAGTCATATGCTTTATTTCCTTGTTATTTCTTTTCGTTTCCTTCTGCTTCAATTTCCCACTGTCTACCTTTCCAATCCGCATTGCTCTTCCACCTTCTTTTATGCTTTCGATCTGCCCTCACCTCCGTTCTCCTTCCACTTCCATGACTTTCATCTATCCCTCTCACTCTGTTTCTCCCATTTCTTCCACTCCTACTCCGGGTTGGCTCCATCCTTCCTCGTTGCTTCCTCTTTTTCCGATCTGTAATCTCCTTTCTTCACAGCACTTAGCTGTGGTTCTTTTGGAAGATGTGTAGAGTTTTTACTCGAGTGTACACACCACCACCTTCCACTTGCTTGCCTTTATTGGCACTGTCGTTGGTGGGTTCTCCACCGGCTTCTTTTGTATTCTGGTTGCGTTCAGCACAGTGGTTGTTGCAGGATGTAGGAGTCACCATCTTTTTTTTTTCTAGGAGGTGGATGCTTGACGGCGGTCTAGGGCGTTGGTTTACACTAACGGGGATGCTCTGTGTAAGCGGGTTGAGACGTTTGCAGAAGGCTAGCGTGTTTTGTTTGTGGTGTTTTAGTTTTTGGGCTTTAACTAGTGTTTTGGGTTTTTGTTGTGTAACTTTTGGGTTCTTTTGTTTTTGATGTGTATCACTTGTTTGGACCTCCTGTGTTTAGTTGTTTATTGGTAATAAAATTCGCATTTTGATCAACAAAATAAATGAAAATCTCTCAAAATCTATGAGATTTCGAACACTTACAGATTTAAATAGATTTTTTTAAATTTTAATCTATTACTTTTGAATTTGAATGTATTCTTCAAAATTCTCTTAAATCTTAAGTTGACTGCATCATGACTTAAAAATCTTTTAAAGTCCTCTTTTAAAACCTAATTGACTACATCAAATTTTAAAGTCTATTAAGGTGCGTTTGTTGCACCAAACTAGCTCAGACTGTACTAACTTCATAGACTAAACTAAGCTGGCTTGGCTTGGATTAAGCAATATTAAAATTGTGAAGCGTTTGATGCAGTATTGGATTAGGACTAAATTTTAATTTTTTTTAAATTTAATTATAAAAATTAAATTTCACATTCTGATCTAAATAATTAAATTTAGATCTCCTCCAAATTCTTTTTTCTTTTACTATTTAAATTGATGAACTTCAAGATAATCATGGTAATTCAAATATATTACAAAAAAATAATAATAATAATTAAGTTCATCAATTTCCCTTCTTCACGCCTCTCCATCTCTCTTCATCTGCCACAGCCTTGCCAATCCCATCATCATCCCAATTATGAAAACAAATAGTTGCAGACCTGTTTTCTCCTAATGATCTACAGATCCGAAGCAAACCACGATGCCCACCCTCATTCTCCAACCACGATTTAGCAACTGCGATATGCAAATATGTTTCATCTTCTTTCAGCATTCTCTTCGTATTAACCAAATAAATTTGGATTAGTTGGAGTTTGTTGGAAAAACAGTTAGAGTTAGTTGAAAAGGTAAAATTGTAAATCTGCTCATCATTGTCTCTATATAACCATTGTTTTAGAGACTTAGAAGGATTATCATGTAAACATTCTACTACTCATTGAATAACAGAAAAGTCTTTTTTTCTCTGTCTCTCATTCTTTTTTTTTTATTTCTTCAGTTTCTTCATATCTAAGGTTTCATTGATTCTTTAGTGTTAATATTACCTCCAAGGCACAGTAAATTGTGGTCTACGATATACTCAATCTCTTGATTTTCAGATCAATGCATACTCAGATTCTGACTGGGCAGCATATATTAACACAAGGAGATCCATTACTGGCTATGTAGTTTACTTGGGTTCAAATCCGATTTCATGGCAGTCAAAGAAACAGGCAACAATGTCTTGAAGTTCCACAAAAGCCGAGTACAAAGCTTTGGCACATTGTGCTACAGATGTGTTCTGGATTTGATCTCTCCTTAAGGATGTGCATCAAGTTCTTACACAACCTCCTACCTTGCATTGTGATAATCTCTCAGCCTTGGCATTATGTTCCAATCTAGTATTCCATTCGACGATTAAACATCTAGACACGGACTATCACTTTGTTCGTGAAAAAGTTCAAAAAGGGATCTTGTTGTTTAGTACATATCAACAAATGAGCAGGTAGTCGATGTGTTCACTAAAGGGTTGCATAGCTCCGTGTTTATTCAACACTGCACAAATCTTCATATTGGAATATCTGATGTTGATCAACAATGTTAACAGAATATAGAAGTGTCAAATGCAGTAGATAAAGACCATATTAGCTTCACCTACTCATCAATTCATCACTGCAAACACAACTTGGGAGATCCCAGTTCTGTTTGAAGGGGGAGTATTAACCAAATAAATTTGGATTAGTTGGAGTTTGTTGGAAAAACAGTTAGAGTTAGTTAAATGGATAAAATTGTAAATCTGCTCATCATTGTCTCTATATAACCATTGTTTTAGAGACTTAGAAGGATTATCATGTAAACATTCTACTACTCATTGAATAACAGAAAAGTCTCTTTCTCTCTCATTCTCTCTCTTTCTTTGATTTCTTCAGTTTCTTCATCTCTAAGGTTTCATTGATTCTTTAGTTTTATTACGAAGCACCCAATTCCCCCAATTCCCATATCAAGCCAATAGAGAGAAAGGGGATACTTGTTCTGGATGAAGCTCACTCAATGATCGATGGCTTTGATGAAGAACAATACCTGGCTTATTGACATGTGGCTCGATATAAATCTTGGTCAATTACTTTGTATCAGTTATCCTTGTTTTTCTCTCCATCACAAACTTGTTTATGGCTTTACGTATTAGAAGGGAAACCATTTGTTTTGTAATAAAAGGAGCTCACGTAGAAATAATTTGTGAGATTCTCTTTGTACATATGTTATCTTAATCAATTAATAAATTTAGAGTTATTTCTTTCATTTTATTTGTTCCATTTGGTGCTCTAGCACAACAATTGGTATCAAAGCCACTAGGCTCATCCGTATCAAAGTTTGTATTTGAAACCTGCTTGACGAAGATGGGTGATCAATCGGAATCGGGAGGCACGCATCTTTTGCCGGAATCACACGCTTCGCGTTTGGCAAAAATGACAGTTCAAAATGCAAAGTTTGAAGTTGAAAAGTTCGATGGAACAAATAACTTTGGTATGTGGCAATGTGAGGTTAAAGATGTGTTGGCTCAACAAGATTTGGACCTGACGTTAGAAGACAAGCTGGAGGATATGGAAGAAGTTAAGTGGAATAAGTTAAATCGAATGGCTTGCTTTAAGATTCGCTTATGTCTTGCAAAACCTCAAAAGTATTTTGTCATGCGAGAAATATCAGCTAAGTCGCTATGGTAAAAATTGGAAGACAAGTACAAGACAAAGAGCATCGAAAATCGCCTCCATTTGAAAAAGCAGTTGTACCGAATCCAGTACAAAGAAGGTACGAAAATGATTACAGACCTCGATTCATTTAACAAATTAATCGTTGATTTGTTAAATTTAGATGAAGATGTCAAAGATGAAGATAAAACATTGATTTTCTTAAATTCATTACCTGAGGCGTATGATTATTTAGCTACTACTTTAATTTATGGTAAAGACACCATAAATTTTGAAGATGTGTCTAATGCATTGACGAACCATGAAGTTAGACATAAAGATAAGCAAGTCTAGAATACAACATCATATGTTTTGTTTGTTAGAGGCATAATGAATGAAAGACGAAGATTTAATAACAGAAGAAGATTTTAGTCTCGACCACGAGGTAAATCACAAAATAGAAAAATATTAGACAAAGATGAATCTGCATTTTGTCATATAAAGGGACATTGGATAAAGGATTTCCCTAAGTTGCAGAAGAATATAGAAACACCAATGCTAATGTTGCACTTAGTGATGATGAATCTGATTATGCTTTGGCTGTTGCTTCTGCTTGTGATTCTAATGTATGGATTTTGGATTCTGGTTATGTGTCCAAATCGAGATTGGTTTACTAATCTAGAAGTTGTAAAGGCGGGAACTATTTTATTGGGTAATGATTATGCATGTGATAAAAAATGAGTAGGAACAATTAAGTTGAAACACTATGATGTCATCGTTAGAGAGTTGTCTAATGTGTGGTAAGTTCCTGCTTTGAAGAAAAATTTAATTTCTTTGGGTGCCTTGGAAAGTAATGGGTTTAATGTAAATATGTTAGATGGTGTTCTAAAAGTTACTAAAGGTGCTTTGGTTACGATGAAGGGAATCCGAAAGTAGAATATATATTTCTTGTAGGGAAAACAATTTTAGGTGGTGCAGCTATAATTTATGAAAAACTAGATACTGACAACACCAAGTTATGGCATATGAGACTTGGACATGCTGGTGAAAAAACTCTTCAAGCCCTTGTGAAACAGGGACTGCTGAAAGGAGCCAAAACTTGCAAGCTTGACTTATGCGAGCATTGTGTCTTGGGTAAGCAAACCAGAGTTAAATTTGGTACTGCTATGTATCAAACTAAGGGAGTCCTAGATTATGTGTATTCAGATGTTTGGGGTCCTACCAAGACTGCATCATTGAGTGGTAAGCATTGGTTTGTAACTTTTGTTGATGACTTCTCTAGAAGAGCTTGGGTTTATACAATGAAGTAATGAGGTGTTAAATATTTTCTTAAACTAGAAGAAAATGGTTGAAAACCAAACTAGTAAGAAAATTAAAGTTTTGAGGTCAGATATTGGTGGTGATTACACCTATGATCCATTTTGCAGAGTTTGTAGAAATGAAGGTATAATAAGGCATTTCACTATTCATGAAACTCCCCAACAAAATGGAGTTCCTGAAAGGTTGAACAGAACGTTACTCGAAAATGTTGGCTCAATTTGGTTTAAGTAAGGCATTTTGGGCAGAGACAATTACATATGCTTGTCACATTATTAATCGTTTACCTTCATTTGCAATTGAGGGTAAAACACCTATTGAGAAGTGGACTAGAAAACGAGCTTCTGATTATGATTTTCTTCATATTTTTGGTTGTCCCATTTATTTCCATTTGACTCAAAGTAAAGCTTAATCCAAGAGCCAATAAGGCTATTTTTGTGAGCTTTAACAGCGGTGTCAAAGGTTACCGTTTGTGGTGTCCAGATTTAAAGAAACTTGTAATCAACAGAGATGTACTTTTGACAAAACTTCTATGTTACAAAGCAACTCAAAGGCAAGCGTTGATACAATTCAAGTTCCTAAGAGAAGTTTTCAAGAGGTGGAGTTTGAAAAGATTGCTACCACTACTCCACTGCCTATTTTGATTGGACAAGGAGTAAATGAAGGTCAAGAAGATGAAGATGTGTTTTCCCAGGATGAAGAAGAGACTCATACCCAACAACCTCTAGTTATAGAGTGCATTGCTACAAGCAAAAGTAAGAGAAACACAATGAGACCAGCAATATATAGTGAGTATGGTGCTTATACTCTTCCTATTATTAATGTAGAAATCCCAGCAATTTACAAGGAAGTCATGAAAAGCTCTGAAAATATAGAGTAGGGTAAGGCTATGGATGAAGAAATGAATTCTCTTATGAAGAACAACACCTGGGAGTTAGTTCAATTACCTCCCAGCAAGAGAGCTATTGGCTGCAAATGGGTGTATACTAAAAAAGAAGGTCTAGGAGAAGACAATGCGAGGTTCAAATCACGAGTGGTAGCAAAAGGATATGCACAAAAGGAATGTATTTATTATAATGAAGTATTTTATCCTGTTGTGAAGCATTCATCTATTCGTATTATGTTAGCCTTTGTTGCACAATTTGATCTTGAACTAGTGCAACTTGATGTTAAGACGACTTTCTTACATGGAGATCTTGATGACGAAATTACATGTCTCAGCCCGATGGGTATCAGGTAACTGGAAAAGAGAAATGAGTTTGTAAATTGAAGAAGTCTTTGTATGGATTGAAGCAATCTCCAAGATAGTGGCATTTGAAGTTTGATGAATTCATGAGAGGTCAACACTATTTAAGAAGTTATTAGGATCATTGCGTTTATTTCAAAAAGTTGCAAGATGGGCCTTTCATTTATTTATTATTGTATGTTGATGATATGTTAATTGCATCAAAGAATGTTAAGGAGATTGAAAAGTTGAAAGCACAGATGAAGAACAAGTTTGAGATAAAAGATCTTGGTGAAGCGAAAAAGATACTCGGTATGGAAATTACTCGTAACCGAGAAAAAGGCTTGGTGTATCTTACACAAAAGCAATATTTGTGTAAATTGCTTCAACGTTTTGGTATTAATGATGCCACCAAACCTGTAAGTACTCCAATGGCTCTTCACTTTAAGTTGAGTGCTTTGTTATCTCCAAAAAACAATGAAGAGAAGTTGCAGATGAAGAATATTTCATATTCTAATTTGGTTGGTGGCTTGATGTATACTATGGTATGTTCTCGACCAAATATTGCTCATGTCGTTGGTTTGGATAGTCACTATATGCATAATCCAGGAAAAGAACATTGGCAAGTAGCTAAGTGGATTATAAGATACCTACATGGGACTAGAGATGTTGGCTTATGTTTTCAGCGAAGTGATAGTAGTTTTGAGAATTTTGTGGTTGTATGTTGATTCTGAAGGAAAATTTTTGTCCTAGCTAAGAACATGTATGAACATTTGAATACATATGCTAACAATTAACTCTTTAAAGTAGGCATGCATCCAAAAACAATTCATGAAACCCATGACTTTCAAAGCCTAGTATATGGTGAATCAAAAGACTCTTTAACAACATTAAAGAATATGAAGAATTTAGAGATTCTTTACCCTTGAAGCTCATCCTTGATTACACAAGGGATTCACCCAAGTGGAGGGCCTTCAAGTCACCTCCTTGCTCCTTGGATCTTCCTTGTGATTTCCCTCCTTTTAGTGCTCCTTTGCTTCTTTGAGGATTTGAGGATTAGTTCTCCAAAACACCAAAAGTTTGATGTCTCTATGTCTCTTCACCAAGGATGTAATTTGTGAGAATGAAAATGGATCACTTAGGGAAGTAAATTTGCTAGATAACTATCCCCAAATAGCTTAGAAAACCCTTAATTGAATTTTGCTATAAAGTCCTTTATATAGTCCCTTCAAATAAGTGACCTAAAGGACCTAAAGCCCAATTTATCTACCATGGCCGGCCATTACATTGTTATTGGGCTTATTGCCCATTTTGTTTTAGTTGTCATACAACTTAAACATAATGGGCCTTGTGGACCAAAACACTTTTGGGCCCCGAAGCCCTAAAACCAACTTAAAAGCCCAATACGAATATTTCGTATAATTAATTAACTAATTAATTAATCTTGACCATTCTTCAATTAAACCATTTAATTGCTTATCCATTTCATTTAATTGCTTCACATACATCCTTATTTGGTGTGCGATCCATTAGGTTCCAATTAGCGAGGCAGTGGGCGATGTTACTCTTAACTATCGATTGTGAATTGAAACCACATTTCAATTCTCCCTTTTTGATGATTAGTGTTTGCTAATCAATAGGGCTTCCACAAACCATGAGTGACACCTAGCAGTATGTCATGGTTACCCAAGCTAAGTAGAATTGGTTGGAGAACCTATCCAGTTACAATTACAATGCAATACGGTCCTTCTCTAATACAATACTCTTAACCATATTGTTTAAGTGATAGTTTGTTTCATGTCTACTATCCAATGTGATACTTTCTTATATGATTCCCTTGAATATGATTTGGAACATCTTCCTTAGTCATATTCATTTGCTTTGGCCAAAGACTTTAGAATCATATTTTAGAGTATACTCCTTTCACCATGGAAGGTTAGAGATCCCTTGTTGTGCATTCATATGCCTACATGACTAGATCACATGACCCCAACAATGCTGTGGACAATCCGAGGGAATGCCTTTGTCATGATCAAAGATCAAGGACCTAACCATTAGACATCTATGATGCCTCAGGTCTAAGGACTACTTTGCATATTGTAACCTTAGAGTTCGTACATGACATGTATGTTTGAACTCTCATTAATCGCAGTTCAGTGTACTCGATTACTCTTTCGAGCACCTATGTGTTTGTCTTAGTGTCCAACACCAAATGACTTGAGACTAGTTCATACTCACGTTTGAGTCAACATAACACATACTAACCTTAGCGGATTGTCAATGCCCAATTGGCAATCCTATGGCTAGGAACGTTTTAGGAATGAGCATAAGAGAAAGGTCTCCTTAATCTAACTCATTAGATCACTTATCTCTTATGTCAAATACATCCCTTGGATTCTCTTATTGCTTAAACACATGATACAATAAATAGTGATTAATAATAAGTATTGCCCTTCCGTTAAACATATAAAAGTTTAACATATTAAGTATTCCAAAAGCTATTACATCAAATGAGTGGCTTTGTGGGCATACTTCCAACAGATTCTGACTACGTTGGAGATTTGGATAAAAGAAGATCGACTAATGTCTACTTGTTTACCATGGCCAAAGGGATAGTTAGTTGGAGGTCCACACTACAGTCCACAATCGCTTTGTCAACAACGGAGGCCGAATATATGGCTATTGCAGAAGCTGTAAAGGAGGTCATTTGGATACATGGATTGATAAAGAATCTAGGAATTTATCAAAACCAGGTGGAGCTACATTGTGATAGTCAAAGTGCTATTCACTTGTCTAAATTCCAAGTTTATCATTCGAGGACAAAGCATATCTATTTTCGATTTCATTTTATTCATGAGATTTTGTCCAAAAGAAAGATTATTCTTTAGAAAGTTCCAACTGCGAACAACCCAGTTGATATGTTAACCAAAGCGCTTGGACCTGCCAAGTTTGAGTATTGTTTGAACATAGCTCATATACTATGTGCCTGAATATGTTTGTGATTATGAATCTCGCCAAGGTGGAGATTGTTGACATGTGGCTTGATATAAATCTTGGTCAATTACTTTGTATCAGTTATCCTTGTTTTTCTCTCCATCACAAACTTGTTTATGGCTTTACGTATTAGAAGGGAAACCATTTGTTTTGTAATAAAAGGAGCTCATGTAGAAATAATTTGTGTGAGCCAATTTGTGAAATTCTCTTTGTACATTTATTATCTCAATCAGTTAATAAATTGAGAGTTATTTCTTTCATTTTATTTGTTCCATTTGTTGCTCTAACACAACAAGGCTCTCACCAGTTCATGCGAAAGAGGCGTCGAGAGAATGAGGCGTAATGAGAAAAGGCAGCATAGTGAGGTTCTTAGCAATACCTTGCTTTCGTGTGGGACTAATTTAGGCGACTTAATGAGGTCTGAAGTCCACACTAGTCTAGGCTAATCCCATTTAACTTAGTCCCTTGCTATACCAAACATAGGTTATTAGTCTTAGCTAGTCCAGTCTTAGCTAAGGAGGTAAAAAAAAAAGAGGCCTTAAAATCCTATCAAATATTAATTTGACTACACACCCTAAATAAATCATTTGTATTCCAAGATACCAAAGAAACAAAAATCATAAAAATGTATTCAAAGCAAGAAGCATTAGAAAATGGAAGATTTGGCAAAGAATGTTCGGGCACTCATGTTGAAAACGAAGATTTAATGAGGCCTCAAGTGGCTCATGTGCACCAACTATACGGAACTCAATAAGGCCTACCTTAAGGATAGCTTTTCATTGCCCCGCATCAACCAGCTTGTAGATGCCACGACGGGCCACAAACTTTTGAGGTTCCTTGACGCTTATTCGGGGCATAACCAAATCCGCATGCAACTTGCGGACTAGGACAACATAGCCTTCAACCGCGGGTTATATTGTTGAAAAGTGATATCGTTCGAGCTCAAGAACGCGAGGGCTACATACCAGCGGTTAATTAAATGTTCGCCGACCACATAGGTAGGACGGTAGAAGTCTATGTGAATGCAATGCTTATAAAGAGTAAGAAGGAAAATTAGCAAGTCGCCAAGCATACCAAGGTGTTCAAGGTCCTCGATCCTACAAGATGAATCTCGCAAGGTGTGCCTTTGCGGGCAGTGCAGGGGAAGTTCTTGGGTTTTATGGTAAGTCAAAGGGAGTAGAGGCTAATCCAGACAAAATCCAGGCGCTCATCGATATGGCACCACTTCAAACGCAGAAGGATATCCAGGGCCTCACTGGTAGGGTGGTAACACTGATTTGATTCATCTCTAGATCTACATACCACTGCCAACCTTTCTTCAAAGTACTCTGAGGAGCTGCGCATACAATCGAATAGATGGCAGAGTGCCAACAAGCATTTGAAAACCTAAAGGTCCACATTGGCCAAGTGCTGATACTCTCCAAACCCGAGCACGATGAGTTACTCAATATCTATTTATCAGTCTCACTATCTGCAATTAGCTATGTGCTTATAAGGGAAGAAGAATGGGTGCAACGACTGGTACACTATGTCAGCTGAGCACTACAGGGGGCCAAACCACGATATTGTGAATTCGAAAAGCTGGCACTCTCCATCGTAATGTTGTCTTGAAAGCTCTGATCGTAATTCTCGTCACACTCAGTTAGAAGTGTTTAAAATGAAAAAAAAAAAAATAGTGTGTGGCTATCATTAACATAAGAGAATTTGATTACTTTCATTATGCAATTGGAGCAATCCCATACTATTTACGTAATATAATATGTTCTATTTTTTATGTGATAATAATTAATTTAGGATACGGTCACAATAATATAACACATATAATTATATAAATAAGTCATTTTCTTCGTAGGGCAGCCTCACTCTCAAAGATCTCTTGATAAGTGAATTTTATATTATATATTTAACCCTATTCTTAGTATATTTTGGTTCATATTTTGGAAGAATTTTGATACTTTGAATTGTATTTCTAATATAGGAATTTAGACTTCATCTGGAGCAAAATGTGGTCAAATAGACGAATTTTGGAGTAATTCCAGTTGTAGGATGTTCGTGAGTCACTTAGCTTGATCGTATCAAAATTTGGGATTTTTCCACTAAGCGGTTATTTTCTGGCGATAAAATAAAGGAGCGATGCGCGGTGCTGGAAATTGACGTTTCTGGGCTTAAATTGCGTTTTTGGAGCCCAAGATGACCTCGGATGGTTTTGTGGCCTTCTGAAGATGTGTTCGGAACGTTCTGATCTTTAAAACAAGCTATCTTGGGCTGGATTTGGAGGAGATCTGAGGCTAAAACGTGGCTGTACAGTTGCTTGGCAGATTCTCATAGTTTAATTAGGACTTTATTTTCTAAGCTATTTTATTATTATTTAGTTTCCTAGCTGGAATAAGAGACCTATGTCTTAGGGTTTGTGCGAGGGCTTAGCAAATATATTGCTTTGCCAGTTTTTGGGGGACGCTTATTATTATTCAACTTCAGAGACAAAGAACTTGGCTAGGGTTATTGGGGATTTTCTACTTTAAGGTGCTTTCATTCCTTTTATTTTGAATAATATTTTCTATGATTTCAACTATGAATATGGGTAACTAATTCTTTTTGCTAAGGCGAAGCCTTGAGCCTTAGCATGAATATGTAATTTTTATTTAATTGCTTATGATTGATTGCGTGCATACTTTGAATTATTGATCACTGTTTTAAACTATCTAATTATCTTGATGACTGGCCACCATTAGGATGTTTAGACCAGTGATTGGATGCAATTCAATGAGAATATCACCGGAGGATTGAGTATTGCTTCTTGTGATTGATAATTGTAATTTCATCTAGGGCGAATATCACGCTCTTAGGGGTTGCATGGTTCTTCAAAAGGTTTTCATAAAACTTAATGAGTCTTGCATGTTCATATTTGATCTGAATATCACAGACGGATTGCATGTTAGATATATGTTCTTGCTTGAATATCACGAGGAGAATATATATTAGGAAAACCTAACCTTCGAAGTGGCATGTGTAAATCATGAGTAATTGGTAGGAATTCGTAGGATTGCTAGGTGATGGTGGAACCCTAGTGCTATTATAAATTGGTATTTAAAACTCTTTTCTTTTGTCATATTAGTTTTTAATTAAAATTCGTTTTTAATATTACCCAATTTCAAAATCTCTTTTCATAAGTTTTAATTCTAAGTAGTTGATTAGGAATTGTTTTTAAATAAATTATTAAAATAGTCCTTGAGGATAACGACCTTGCATGAGCATCTATACTACAACATCCTTGTATTCTTGCAAGTATTTCATGTGATTTTGCCCCTATTTGCATAGATGGTAAAAATCCTATCATCTCTCTCGGTGAAAACGAAAAGGAGTTGACATAACATGTCGCTCAAAATGGAGACCACTTGCAGTGCACCACTCACCCTTTCTAATATCAAACACCCATCAGTGGTTGTCCCGATCAATAACGCATCCAACCATATCGCTCCATGTGATCCTCGTTTCGCATCCAATTCCATCCACCCGCCCTTAGCTCACCGTCCGAGGATCCAAGGGAAGGGTTCACAAAATCCAGACCTTTCTCACTCAGACCATTGATCCTACAACCTGTCGGCTAACCATATCCAACCGTCTCTCAGTTGAACTATTGACTAGTCACGTGATAAAAAGAGATAGACGGAAGGTTGCGACAAGAGATATATAAGTACAGCATATTATATAGTTGTAGCTTTCCAAGGTTGCCAGAACCAGAGTTTCTAGAGAGAGAGAGAGGCTATATGGAGATAGAGAGAGAGAAGCATGCTTACCAGGCAAAGCTTGCTGAGCAAGCCGAAAGATACGATGGTATATATATGTTCTTCTTCTTGCATGGACGCTTCGTTTTCTTTTTTACTATTTCCTTATTTCAGACGTATTTTTGGTACTCAGTCTCATCTATTTTGTAGATGATATAATATAATTAAATTTGAGCCAGTGTATTGTGGTGATGTTATTTTTCATTTCATTTTCTTACTTTTGGGATTGGTGGTGTTATATTTTCTTGGCTTTGGAAGAATACTAAATGAGTTTACTCAACGAGCATCCAGTTAGTCTAAGTTTAAGTTAATTAGACCAAGTTAATTACTGCATGTTCATCCTAAAGTAATGATTATCTAAAGTTTTCGGCTTGATCCTTGATTGCTTAGCCTGGTTTTTCGATCTCAAAAAGATAGCAAATGGAGAAGTGATACCTATACATGAGGTATTCCTAAGCAGAGACAAAATTCCCAGTTGTTTACAAGCAAAACTGGTTATGTTAAACACTATTTAATTGTGAAACATGTCATACCCCATCCTCGATCACCTGTTCGTTCTCCGACTCAGTTGGGGACCATTTATTTGGTTTGTATGTGGCATGTAAATTTAATGGAAATTGTTTAATTTTGTTTGTTAGTTTTGATATGGTATTAGTCTTGTCATTTTTGCAACAGTGTTTCCCGAACGTTGCTGATTTGAGTTTTGAAATCATCTGTGGTGGCAGTAGTGCAAATAATTTTTGTGTTGATGGGTATTTTCTAGACTTGCATATTACATATTAATTAAATTTCATTTTTCTTGATTCAGAGATGGTTGAAGAAATGAAGAAAGTTGCCGAGTTGGATGTGGAACTGAGCGTGGAGGAGCGACATTTGGTGTCGGTTGGGTATAAGAATGTGATTGGGGCAAGACGGGCGTCATGGCGGATACTGTCTTCAATTGAACAGAAGGAGGAGGCAAAGGGAAGTGAACAATATGCGAAAAGGATAAAGGAGTACAGGAAGAGGGTTGAAGACGAGCTTGCAAAAATTTGCCATGATATACTGACAGTTGTTGATAATCACCTCCTCCCATCAGCGTCCACAGGGGAATCCACTGTTTTTTACCAGAAGATGTGAGCTACAATTTGGTTTTGAATTTCTTAATTTTGTTGACTTTTTGTGCATATTAGATTTAGATTACGAAGGATCTTCACTCCAATGCCTATTCCTTTTGACAGACTTTGTCACAATACAAGTTCATGTTTAGCTTTTCTTTGGCAAGTGAGTGTGTGTGTGTGAGAGAGAGAGAGAGAGAGATTTGAGTTGTGATCCTTGTTGTTTCGTGTGACAGGAAAGGAGATTACTATCGATATCTAGCTGAA
The DNA here is from genome assembly GCA_035220775.1 of Malus fusca. Classification (NCBI taxonomy): domain Eukaryota; kingdom Viridiplantae; phylum Streptophyta; class Magnoliopsida; order Rosales; family Rosaceae; genus Malus; species Malus fusca. The sequence goes on along the minus strand of CM069073.1, from coordinate 42,455,643 downwards.
TTCAAAGCTGGTGATGATCGTAAAGAAGCTGCTGATCAGTCGCTCAGAGCCTATGTGGTATGTTTTGATTCTTTTGTTTTTTTTTTTAATAAAGGGGATCAGCCCCCTTCGCTTATTAAACTATTAAAGAAGCAAAAAGGTAGGTACAAAGACGGGAGGGACAAAGAAACCATGCCAACAAAGTCAAGAAAAACGATAGCTAGGACACCATGGCCCCAATGAAATTAAAGAAAAGTGAACATCCAATGACGAGTCACATTCAATCCATAAATAAAATCAACCTCAAGACCAAGCGTGAGTTACCGCTTCAACCCCACCAAAGAGTTAAGCTTTGATCTGCTTTCTTGCTGGATGTCCTCTTCCCTGTCATGTTTTCACTTTCTGTTCTCCGTCTTGTTATATTCACGTACCAATAACTAGATCCTAACGAAATTTACATATATATGTGCTGCAGAATGCCATTGATACTGCTGCCTCTGAGTTTCCCCCAACACACCCAATCAGGCTTGGCCTGGCTCTAAACTTTTCTGTTTTCTACTACGAAATTCAAAACTCCCCTGAGAGGTTTCCCTAATCTTCCTTTCTCTCTTCCCCCTTGCCTGCCTCCTTCCGGTTATTTTACGTAGTGTTTATTTTTGTGTTCCATTTGCAAATTGCACCATGCAGGGCGTGTCATCTAGCTAAGAAGGCATTCGATGAGGCTATTGCCGAACTTGACAGCCTCGACGAAGAATCCTACAAAGACAGTTCCCTCATTATGCAGCTTCTCAAAGATAATCTCACATTGTGGACCTCGGATCTGCCAGAGGGAGGTAATTTTATGAGTCATTTTCTTTCTTTCTGCATTGTTTTGAATCTTTTGTCCAACTTTCTAAATTATCTTCAAGTCATGTCACTATGATTTCTACAAGTCCTGATAATCCCTCTTAATTGGAGTCGTTGGGTTACAGGGCAAGATCTTCATAAATTCATTATTCTTTCTCATTCTTTCGATAGCGTAGTGGTTAGTTATCTTTTGCTGAATGAAAATGTTTGCTTTTACGTTCTTTTTCGTTGTTTGCGTCAAGAAATACTTCCCCGTCTGATCATGTTCTCCGTCTTAATAATCTTTTGTTGTTGGTGCTTGTGTAATTAATGAAAAGTAAATCAAGTTAGTTGTTCTGAGTTTATGCACTTAATTCATAATTACTGATTTTTTTTCATTGAATTGTCAGGTGAGCAATTTAAAGTTGAAGAACCCCATCCAGAGGTAAGGCAGGTAATACTATGACAGAAATAACTGCATTTTGTTTTCGCAAAAGTTCATTTCCACCATGAGCCGTTTATTTTCGGACATAGGTTTTCTGGTTTGTTTGTTACCTTGCCTTGCTTCCTTCAATCCCTAATTAGTAATCAATGTGCAGAACTAAATGGGGATTAGAGAGACTAATTATTTGGGACTGGCTTTCGGCGACGGAGCGACATAAGGCGTGTGACTCAACAGATTACTAAGTTTGTAGTGCAGGGAAAGTGAGTGCCGCTATTGGCTTCTATCAGTGTATGTATTGTCTATTAACAGAATCATACTCTAAATTTGTGATCCTGATGGAATTTGTATGCCAAAATGTTGAACACTTTCGTATGCTCTCCCTATCAGATTTGTTTCTTTCTTCGTGAACGAGACATGCCTATTGATTTTCGGCCATTATGTTCCTAGTTGTATACGTGCATTGGAAGGAATCGAACCCTTGGCTACTTTGGCTTGTTCGATAATTATAACATGTAATCTATCTATTTGATACAAATCTGACATTGAATAAAATAGTTTACAGGGTAGGCATATCATTTGCCCCTTAGGCTATGAAAGTTACATTCACTAGGATCCGTCAAATGAATCTCCTTTTCCATCTTCGGTAGAACACAAGCTTGTGCTTGGATGAAGCACATGCCGGCAATGTGCTTGCGTCAATCAGCCACGCGTGAGTGGGCAACTCCAGGCCGCTGATGCATGAGAGAGTCAACGGTTGAGAGTCGTCCACCCGCGCGACTTTTCTCTACAATGATTAATTAGTCAGTGACTGGTTTTGATGTTTAGCAGATGAACTTATCGGAGGGGGCAGTTACTCGAGTAAGAAGGACTTGATGTGCTTGTGGTACTCCTTGGTCTTTTCTGCGTTCAATGCATGCCCTGCATCCTTGATTACTACAAGCTGAGCATTTTCTCCCAAGTGCCTATGTTTTTTCAAAGAATTCAAAATTCCGAATGAGTGAGTGAGTTTGATAATCATTTCGTTTTCAGTTTTCACCTTTCAAAAAATAACAACGAAAAACGAAAACTAAAAACTATTTTTTTTCAGTTTCCAAAATTTGATTTTCAGTTTTTTGTTGTAGTAACCAAACCAAACTGAAAACTAGAAACTAAAAACTGCCCTTAAACAAATGCATTTGGTCAATACTCGAGCATCAGAAAACTGACCTTTTTAATTTGTGAGCAAATTCAACTGGAAATACTTGATCATGTTCTCCCCAAACTATAAGGGTTGGCTGGGAAACGAAATTTGAAATGTATTATTTAATAAAGGATTCACTAAAAATAATCACGCTCATGTGCTCGGAGATTTTCAACCGTTGGCGTTGCATGCATTAACAGTTGAAAATCACCGATGCGTTTGAGGAACTGACTTGTACATTTCTTAATTAAGAAGATTGAACCTGAGGAATCTTGGGGAGGTCTGAAAGTTTTCGGTTTTTGGGGATGGCCTGGATCAACTCTTTCTTCTCTTGCACAAATTCGGAGTACATTGCCTGCTCATTTCACCAAAATTTTAGTCCTACTTAAAACTGAGAACTTTTTCTAGGGATTTTCTACAATTTTCTGGAGTATTTTAATCATTAAATCTTTGTCCCAAAATACAAAAACCAAAATTTAATTGTGAAGAAGCTCGGAGTATCTTGTACTCCAAAGTATCATGGAACTTTTGCTTTTATCTGTCGGTATATAAATACAAAAATGCTACTTATCACATTTTTCATACTACATTTGTATCATTTTTTAATAGAGAAGAGATTCATATGTATTAATGACCCCTACCTCTAAACGTGATATGAAAAATGTATATAAATGATAAATGCAGTACTACTCTTTCGTATAAACGTAATCGCAACAATTCCTTGCATGAATAATTTGTAATTGTTTTAAGGGGCATTTAGATCCAGGTCCAAAAAATTCAGCTACTTTTGGATTGAGTCCAGTTAGATGTTTTTACCAGTTTAGGTCTAATTGATCTCATCTTATTCCCGTTTTGCCCTTTATAGTAAAAATTAAATATATATTTAAATTTCCTAATTTATGCATTATTTACTCAAATTTGAATCTTCGAATTCCTTAGTCTAGCCACAATTTAAGGAAAAAATTTAAAAGTAAGTTCATGGGTAAGACTTAAGTTGAAATGAATGATATATAAAAAACCTATGAACAAAAACCTATAATATAGGTAGACTATGAATAAAAACCTGTAATATAAGCAATGAACAAAAACCTATGGTATAGGTAGATAAATATTTTTAATTTGAATTAGAATATCAAGAAATAACGTGTGTGTGCACTATTAATCCATGGTATAAGGCAAACTGAACAAGATAACCTATGATACAGGTAGATAAAACACAATTAACTTGAGATAGATTATGAATAATGTGTGATAGGTAGATAATACAATTTATCCATGACACATGTAGTATATATAAAACACAGAGGTAGATTAGAAAAAAAATGTGATATATATACCAAGAAGATCCATGGAAAATTATGAATAAAAAGATGATGCTAAGGGAGTAAAACATGAAGAGGAAAGAAAGAGTTTTAGAATAGAAAAAAAAACAAAGAACAGAGAAACATGAAAAAAAAAAAAGAATTAAAGCATACAAGATTGGCTAAATTCTACAAATCAAACCAACAATAGAAATTTGAGGTTGGACATCTTGATCATCTACGCTCGGGAGCAGGGAGGAGGGAAAAAAAGAAGATATCGTGAGGGATGAGAAGGAGACATCGTGAGGGAGAAAGAGAAGGAAGAATAGGAAACGTTTTGGAGGATGAAAGAATATTAAAGAGATTTAAATTCCTATACTTATCCGATCATTAAGCATAAGATAATCCTATGAATAAGGATTAAAAATCATCATAAATAAAAAAAATTAATAATATATTAATTACTTAATTAGTCAATTTAGGGATAAATTTGGCATGAGATTAAAAATAAGCTGATGTGTACAATGAGTCATTGGACCTCAGTCAATAATCAAGCAAAATTGGACCATACCTCATAAAGGCTCACAAAATTGGACTCATATCAAATTTTCCCTTGTTTTAATAGTGTTTTTATACCAAACCAAACCATGTTGACTGTTGATTTGTCAATTGTCATGCACATGACTAATCATTCAATAAGACAAGGGATTCTATTACGGATCAGAATCTTCTCCTGAGTTAAGGATGAGGATCCTCCTGATCAAGGAGTGTGGCCTATTAGATGAAAATTCAACGGTTATAATTATTATAAGAGTAAATTGTAGCAATGGTCCATGAACTTTAATCAAATTGGAGCAATGGTCCCTCAACTAAAAATTCATTACCATTGGTCCCTCAACTTATCAAAATGTGTAGCTATAGTCATTTTCATCAATTTCTTCAAAGTTTTGTCAAAATATGTTATGTTGGAATAACCATTTATATAATTAGGTCCCTCAACTCATCAAAGTGTGTAATTATGGTCATTTTCGTCAACTACGTAAAAAATTTTGTCAAAACGAGTTATGTTGGAAGGACCATTGCTACAATTGGGTTAAAGTTAAGGGACCATTTCTCCAGTTGAATTAAAGTTGAGGGACCAAAAGTAATGAATTTTTAGTTGAGGGACCATGGCTGCACGTTTTGATGAGTTGAATGACCAATAGTAATGAATTTTTAGTTGAAGGACCATTGCTCCAATTGAGTTAAAGTTAAGGGACCATAACTACAATTTACTCATTATTATAACTCTAAAAGGATCCCTGTTTGTAGTTGTTAGATTTTCATCCAACGGCCTAAATTCCTTGATCAGGAAGATCCTCATCCTTAGCACAGGAGAGGATCCTGATCCTTCTATTACCAATCATTCCCCTACAAGAACGTAAGATATGATTTATTTTTTAATAGACTAAATTTTGACGTGTCAACCAGCTGTTGATTAGATACTTCTAGAAAATAAGTTATGTCCTTTCTGTTGAATTAACGGTGAAAACTCTTCGTAGCATTTGGAACACCATACCATATTCTATCCAAATCCTAAAAATCTACTTGACAAAAGTGCAAAATAATCTTTTTAAAGTTTCCATTTATTTTATTTTATTTGTATTATAAATATTTTAGAAACAAGGATGGTTAACTTTGTTAGTTGTGCAGACACTTTTTTTCCTTTCGTCTGAGTTGAAATTTTCGATAATGTTTATGTCCTCCATACTTTGTACCATTTTTGTTTTTTCAATAAATATCGTAATTTTTAGAAGAAAAAAAAATACATAAAACCACCAAAGAAAAATCACAAGACAAGTGTTCCTATTACATATAATATAGTTACCTTTTTAAATACAAGCGAAATTAGTCACGGTAGTTAACTTCCTTATTTGCCCCTACATTTATCGGACAATTAATGGAGATGAAAACTAATGAAAATGGCTTGAAAACTTTGAGTTTTAATGATAAGAACAAAATAAAGGGTAAAGTGAATAGTATCAGGTTTGACTTTTTAGTGTAAAAATGTGGTTTTTCGTTAAAGTGAACAGTACCGCGGGTTTTTCGTTAAAACTCTCTTAACGGAGACTATGATTTTCATGTTGAAAGGATTAGACTGCTAATTTCTTCCTCTTAAACTATCATTTGAGGGATTTGATGGAGTAAATATTGTTTATGTTAATCCATAATTTTAATCTAATTCTCCATACCAAACGAGCTTACAACAATTAAACTGAAATCAAGATATCAGTAAGTTGAATTTACCTGAATGAAATCCATGAGCAAGCAAGACGGCAGCAACCCAACGGGAGGTGGCTTGAAAAACGTGTACCTAACCAACTCCTTCAGCTTCTCAGGCGTCTGCGGCGTCAAAATCCCGGCCGCCTCATCCAAATCCGAGATCCGAAACGCACGTTCCCAGAGGTCCTTCTCCTCCAGGCACACGGCGGCGCCGCATATCACAACCCTCTCCACCGCCTCCTTGTACATGGCAGCCAAGCTGTAGCCCACAAAGCCGCCGTAGCTCAGCCCCACCAGGCTCAGCCTCCGCACCGAGTGCGCCTCCATCGCCTGCATCACGCACTCGGCCTGGAACCACTCGGACCGGTCGGGCCGGGTCGTGTAGGAGTCGCCGAAGAAGACGAGATCCGGCACGTAGACGTTGTAGTGAGGGGTGACATGGCGGAGGAGGTCAACGAACTGCCACATTGCGTTGACGCCGAAGCCGTGGATGAGGAGGAGGTTGGGCTTGGAAGGGTTCGGAGATTGCGGGACCCAGCAGTGCATGGTGGTGGCGCCGTCTTTGAGGTCGGTGATTGCAGACCGGAGGCCGGCTCGGGCGAAGGTGAACCGGTGGCATGAATTTTTAGACTGGGTGATGCTGAAGCATGGCATTTTGGGTTAGTTTTGAGGCGGGTGAGATTGTGTGATATATTTTGGGTCGGTTTGAGGCGGGTGATGGCGATTGGTGGGTTGGATAGGGTTGCAAGAAAATCAAATTCACGAATTGAAGAATTTCCGTCACGAACTAAAGATGCTACGGAACTAACATCAAGGGGCAAAAATACGTAAAGTAGATATTTTTAAGGGACACTTTGTATCTTAGTTGATATAATTATTTGATTAAAACCTTATTGAATTTCAGTTTTTAATCAAGATCTCTAAGCTTTGTACACATCAGCATTTTATTATTCACATATTTTTCCATGTCAGCTTTTTATTTTATTTATTAAAATTTTTAATTTATAAATTATACTTCATATCACTCATTATCACGGCAAAACAATGGGAGAGCATTGTAACTGAAATTCCCAAATTTCAGTCCCCCAATTGAAGCTATTCATGAAGTCTGTCATTGAAAAGCTGATGTGAAATCTCCATATATGCTAACAGAAAAGGAGGTGGATTGTCTGCCCTCCCATTTCCATACTTTTCTCATCCCTTCCTGTTTTGTGTGGTCACGGTTAAGCCACGTCAACATTTTATATTCCTATTACTTTTTGTTTTATTATTTTTATAAAAAAAATCAATATAAAATATTGACGTGGCTTAACCGTGACCATACAAACAGGAGGGGATGAAAATAGTATGGAAATGAGAGGGTAGACAATCCACCTCCAACATAAAAATGTACCCCATGCAATAAGATTGTACCCCCATGCATATGGCCTTTTTAGGCCTATTGACTAGTATTTATGTTTACCTGATTAGCTAGTTTGTACCCCAGATTAAAAAACTGATTTTGCAGTCACCATATATGCTTAACAGAAAATGTACCCAATGCAATAAGATTGTACCCACGCCTGGCCTTTTAAGGCTCATAAAGGGAAAAAAAAAAACTTATTCAAACATTTTTACAAACACTTGTTGTGCATACCAGAAATTTGCATAAAAAAAAATACAAGCTAAAACGAAATGCTCACGTATTTACAAGTCGTTAATTGAAGATACAAAAAAACCTTGTAAAAAAAAAGGTAAAAAAAAAACCCCTTGAACTGGTTGGAGGATCTCCAAGTTACTATGCAAATGCAATGCTTCTTCCCCCCTTGAAATACCTTCGACTGTGTAGAACTATGGTACAAAGATTACCCATTTAAAAATCTTAACAAAGTCTCTCCGATGTAAGAAAAAACGGACGCAGTATTTTTAAATATTCTGCAAAAATCTGCGTTTGTTTGAATGCTTGTGGAGAACATATGAGTACGACTCAAATTTTGGCGAAATTTGAATGCAAATGTAAAAACCAAAAACGGAATAGCCTGAATTGGGCAACTGAAATCTAGGAGTTTCAATTACAATGCTCTTTAATTATTTTGAGAGTGCTAATGAATGATATGAGGGATAATTTATAAATTTTTAATAAATAGAAGAAAAAGCTAACATGGAAATATGTGAAAATGTTGATGTGTACAAAGTACATGGATCTTGATCATAAACTGAAATTCAACAAGGTTTTAATCATAGCGTATAGGTAACTAGGGACTGGATTCTAATTTCTTCTATTTTAAAACCAAATGATGTGGATGTTATTGAATTATTACTTAAGTGTTGATTAACATGTTTATTTCTTATTAGTAACACATAATTTAGTTTGCAAATTTGATTTAAAATTTTAATTTTCCTAACATTATCCATTGTTGTTTTCATTGACCTAATCCAAATTATTACAAACCATTTATTTTTCAGATAAAAAGTGGATTTAGCATAATTAAGAAAAAAAAACTTCCATTAGCTGGTCTGCATATTATCAAGGGAACTTTAACGAAAAGCACCCGGTACTGTTCACTTTAACGAAAAACCATATTTTTGCACTAAAAAGTCAATCCTGGTACTATTCACTTTACCTTTTATTTTGTCCTTATCATTAAAACTCAAAGTTTTCAAACCATTTTCATTAGTTTTCCTTATTATCAATCGAATATGGAGAATAAATGCTCCCGTGGATGGTAGATGATGGAAATTTATAGGTCGGCATTTTGTGACCATCACACCATCGCTGGACTATAGACCACATTGCACAATGAAGCTGATGAAAAGACTTTTAGGTCATAATTATGTTGTATTTGGAGGATCATGTAGACATGTTTGTAGTTTGCAGATGCAAACTGTACAAACGTCATCGGAAAAGTAATGACATATTTACTTACTTAAAATCGTAAAAGCAGTGAATTTGTATAAGAATACATGAATATTGTAGAGCCAAAAATATTCACTAGGCGACACGTAGACTTTTGGACAAAAGATGACAAAAATACCCTCGAGACATACCAGGATTCCTACGCTCGAGCAGCGGGCAATCATCTTTCAACCTCATCAAAAGTGCCCAAAATAGGTAACAATTTAAAGCCTATTTCATCAAATCCTTTCTATAAGGTAATTCCCAAAAATCTAATTTATTCTATATGCTTTATATTCCATTATTTAGCTAATAAATTAGCTAAATGGTATTTTCCTTTCATATTTCCTAAAATTGACTAATTAAGGGATTAATTACCTAATCAATCCCTTAATTATCAACTAAACCTCCAAATTATAACCAAAAACCCACTAGGGCTGGCCATGCCCTTTATTTCCTGTTTGTTGCTGCCATTTTCTCCCCCTTTTTATGACATTCAAATAGCTAGTTAATTAGGTTATTACTATTTGCTAATTAACTAGCCAATTATTTCCATAACTCCCCAAAATAACTAGCCCATGATCTCCATAACCCCCCAAAATAAATCATCCTTTCCTCTCCTATAAATTGGGTCCCATTTTCACAAAACACTAATTCCAACACTTTGGCAAAAATCCCAAAATTCTCTAAACACTATTTCTCTCTAAATTCTAACTTTGGCATCGGAGGTTCTTCGGCCAAAGCCCCCCCATTCATCGTGGGCGCGTGAGGCTTGTGGCCATAAACAAAGGTGTTATTTATTTTGTAGGTGCAATTTTGTCCAAGATCAAGGAGGAAGAAATTTGCATCCACAAATTGGTGCTTTCATTGAGAGTTGAAATCCATACTCGTAGAAGACTCTCGCACAAAAAGAGATCCGTGAGGCTAAATGCGACAATAAGGGGAGCGGCATCATCATCACGAGCTTCCACCATGGGAACCACCGTGGTGGCTACCTCGGTAGCCATCCGCGGCGAGGTCCATGGTGCCTTCACCACGGCCACCATGGGAACCACCGCGGTGGCTACTTCGGTAGCCACTCGTGGCGAGGTCCATGGAGCCTTCACCACAACCCAGAGATCCGTGAGGCAAAATGCGACAATAAGGGGAGCGGCATCATCACCACGAGCTTCCACCATGGGAACCACCGTGGTGGCTACCTCGGTAGCCACCCGCGGCGAGGTCCATGGTGCCTTCACCACGGCCACCATGGGAACCACCGCGGTGGCTACTTCGGTAGCCACTCGTGGCGAGGTCCATGGAGCCTTCACCACGGCCCGAGTCGTGCCATCCAAGGCTCACGGTACCAAGACCACGATCCAAGCCGTGCCATCCAAGTTTACGTGGACCCAAGCCCAAGCCTCGCATTCACATGCACCGCGCATTGAGCAGCCTGCTCCCGTCGAGCAACCCACTCTCACGGCCCAACCTGCTCCTGCCGAGCAGCCTGCTTTCGTGACCCAGCCTGCTCCCGACGAGCAGCCCACTCCCGTGGCCCAGCCTACTTTCGTCGAGCAGCCCACTTCCGTGGCCCAGCCTGCTCCTGCCAAGCAGCCTGCTCTCGTGACCCAGCCTGCTCCCGACGAGCAACCCACTCCCGTGGTCCAGCCTGCTTCCGTCGAGCAACCCACTCTCACGGCCCAGCCTGCTCCCGTGGCTTTCTAAGCAGCCCAAGTCGGCCCAAGATTATCTCAACCATCCGGACCTACCATCGAGCCGGGGGCATTCTCACCACATTTTTTCGCGGATTTGACATTTCCCAACTCAAATCTCGCGCCCGGAGTCTACCACCTTTCCACTGCCCAAGGAGGCGCATTCCTTTCAAGCTTTTCCAATCCAAATGGCGAACAACACTTGTCTCGACAATCCATAGAGTTGACGAGCGCCCTTGCACAACAGACAACCTTGGTGAATCAACTTTTTCAAAGCATCGGGATCCAACGTGCCCCGGACGAGGTATCCCGAAGTAGGACAAGGGCAGACGGACATTTCCAGCAGCGTCCCGGTAAGCAGCCACTCGACCAGCCACGAGCCGAACGTTTGGGCAGTGTACATTCCCGTCTTAGAGCGCGAATGAGCGTGCACTCTCTACTAGGCCCATGGAGGAGCATACATTCACGGTTGGGGTCATACTCCGATAGTCAACATGAGCAACTTTCCGGGCAAAGTGTCTATTCGCAGCTAAGCCCACAAGGAGCGTCCTCCACCTCACATCAGAGTAGGCAGCACGACGGACGGAGAGAAGCAGTCACTCAATCCAGCTCAAGTTCAACCAGCAGCCTGCGAAGAACTCGCTCGCCTACTAGGAACGCACCACATGCACTGCATCATCGGCATAGACGGGCCAAACACATGGAAGAGCAGCCTAGACCAGCAAGTCATGACTGGGGGCAGCCGAGAGCTCCGCTACCCCAACAAAGGCAAATTCAGGAAGAAGTAAAGAAACTCTTAACCAAGCGATTGCATGATTTCCAACGTAACGAGGTCACTGACGAGGCACTACGACGGAACATAACCAACATAAGCAGGTCACCCTTCACGGAGGAGATCGAGCAGGCAGAACCTCCACGCGAGTTCAGCATGCCACCTTTCACATCTTTCAAAGTGGATGAAGACCCGGAGAGACACTTAAAACGTTACCAAAGCGCAATGATCCTATATCGAAACAACGATGATCTCATGTGCAAGATATTCGCCACCACTCTACAAGGCGAGGCGCAAGATTGGTTCTACACCCTGCCGCCACAATCCATCCGAAATTTCTACGACCTTTCTTTGGTTTTCACCAAAGAATATTCATCCTATCGCTCGATCAGAAAGAAGTCTGACCATTTGTTCGACGTCAAGAAGAACCCAAGGGAGTCGCTTCGCGACTATGTGAGGAGGTTCAAAGTAGAGAAGGAAAAAATAGTCGGATGCAACGACTCGATAGCTAGAGCAGCCTTCCAAAAAGGACTTCCTGCAGACCACCCGCTATTCGGAAAATTGATCATGAAAGAAGATCTAACTCTGGCAGACTCTTTTGCTTTAGCAGAGAAGCATGCACTTTGGGATGAGGCTCGCCAATGCACATTCAAGGACTTGAAGAAGTACCCGACATCACCTCCCTAGAAGCAGCGGAGGACTTATTCGCATGTTTGACGGTATCTAAAGTAGCAATAAGCTTTACCATCATGCGAGAAGAGCTGGGGGCCCGACTACCTGTATTCTACAGTTCAAAAGCTCTCCTCGATGCTATTAAAAATTCAAAAGCTAGCTTTGGCGATAGTTGTTGCAACCCAGAAGCACAAGTTTTACTTTCAAACGCATGCAGTCATCCTCATGACGTACTATTCTGCCCAATCCAGACGCGCGACGATAAAGGCATAGACCCCGACGGATGTAAAGTTTTCTGACGAACGCAACACTGGAAGGACACACTCAGAAGCAAGTTTTGTCCTCGTCACCCTAAAAGATTCTACATAGGAGCAACATGTACCGGCAGTTGAGTACCACTTCTTGTTGCGCACCACACGGCCCTAGCCGACCCTTGCTCAATGATTCAACTCTAGAGTGGCCCAATACCGGCAGTAAAGCATCTCCCTACTGCGCCTTCACGCCGAACCTAGGTGACGCAACAGAGCGGCCCAACGATGCCTCAGAAGTAGCCGAGCACACTCTAGCCGCGCCTACTCCACCCGATGGAGACTTCTGGCATTTGCATGTTGACGGCGCAGAAAAGCCCTCATCACTGCCTGCAGAGAAGGATCCAAAAAGTCGTATCTCATCTGGGAAGGTTTGTACAAGATCAGCAGAGTAGGCGGCAAGAGTAATTACACCCTCGCCACCATGAAACGGCAAAAGATCGAAAAACAGTGGATGGCCTACAATCTGAAGAAGTACCATGTGTGACCTCCCGCTACATCAAAACCCGAAGACTCAAGAAGCTCGACGGGCACCACCTCACAAGCTGAGGATTATCCAGTTGTTATGCAGTTCTTACCTTACAGCTAAAGTTATCGTTTGTTTCACTCGTTTTTTCAATGAGGAATTTAGAAGTAATCAAAACTTGGCTTGGCTGCATGCTTACAACAACTAATCACTCATGCACTTCAAAAGAAGACTGCGCCCTTCTTAGGGACTCATCGCAGGAATTGCGCCCCCCGAGGGACCAACCATGCTCTCCAGTGCGAGAGGGTAAACCAATTCCCCGACACCCATATGAGTTAGCTCTCCAAGATGGGAGGATAAACTTTACACTCCGAATATCCAGACGTGGATGAGCCTGGCTGCCCTAGTATAACTAGATGCACGATGGCTTGCGCCGGGATTCCTAGAAGTCGTCGCAATGGTCTTTTTCAAGGCTTAGCTAACTGAAGGATTTTGGGTCTCTTGGCCTAATCCGTGGGGAACCGGGCCCTAGAGACGGAGAGGGCACATTACGCAGTACATCCGATGGACGGCTGCCCTGGAATCCTAAAGCTGCTACCGAGTGCACTAAGGTAGCCTACGGATTCCGGAAGACTGCCTACGGCTTGCCCTTCGAGCAGTAAAGCCGCGCTAGACTTATATAACCGCACATTCTTGTGAAAGGTTAAACAAGCTAGCGCGCATATACGAAGTTTTATCCACTACCGACATGCTACGTAGTCGATAAGCTTCACCTCTGCCAAGCGTGGAACAACCTACACCAAGTCCTAAAGTGTTGTGATACTTGCTACGCAACCTACGGAATTGAAGAAAGTCAAGGTTAACAGCCTAGTGGTTACGCGGACTTGTCTGCTTCTGTAAGTAAGGCATCCGGCTGCCAACCCTATGGCTAACAACTTTGCAAAGTTCTACACCAACACCTACGGCTGCATAGGCTACGCGAGCTTGTCTGCTTATAAAAAAGTAGCATGCCTGCCACTGGTCTATCAAGTCTAAAGGTTAGGGCATGAACAAAAGAAGTGAAGATGAAGAAAAACGAAGGAAAACATATTTATAAACAACTAGCAAAGGCCGAAGGAGTTCAAGCAAAACAAGAGCTACAAGGAAAAACAAAGAAAGTCCTAAAGGCTACCTAAAATACTACACTACAGCAGCTTGGACATCCCACGACTACTTGGTCGCCACACCTTCAGTAGCCGTAACGCTCTTAGCAGCGGCATCATCCGGTACTTCACCCCCGGCTGCCCCAGCCTGGGCACTAACTTCTCTAACTACTTCACCAATGGAAGCCTTAAAAGTAAAAGCAAGCAAGTCTTCCGGAGAAATAAAGAATGTCTTAAAACCTCAAGCCCATCCTTCTCACCCTTTAGCTGCTCATTCTTCTTAAGCAGACTAACACGGACGCGCTGCAGCTCATCCACTCCCTTCTTAGCATAAGCAGCGAAACGAAGCTCAGAAACTGCAAACATAAGATCTTGAATCTGAGGCGAATCAATCTCAGCAGCAAAGGGAGTAGGCTTTGGCGCCACTTTAGCAGCAGAGTCCACCTTACCACTCTTCATAATAGCAAGTCTCTACAAAGGTGAACCGGACTTGGCTCCCAACGAACGTCCTAGTACAGACTTCGGCATTGGGGGCATGATAAAACCTTTACGCTAAGCAATCTTATCAACAATTGTACTAGCCATTCTCAACATGGAAGACGCCACATGCTCAGATCTAGCAGCCTTATTTTTCTTCCCATTGGAAGAAGTCATGTCAATCACATACCTCTCGGTAGCAGGCGGACCCTCATGAGCAGCGGAAGAAGTCTTCAGTTTTTTTCTTAACTGGCATCTCATGAGCAGGCGGGGAAGATCTATTCTTTCCATCTTCATTCATAGTAAGCTCCACGACAGCGATCAGACGAGCCAATGCATCCGCCTTGATCCTCTTTACCTCTTCTTTCGGGAGCAGCCCACCTTTCTTTCAGCAAAGAGGACTAAGCAGCCAACGACATTCATGGTACTCAGCAGGGGAGCTCAACCCAGCATTCCAGCAAGCAGGAGGCCTGCATGCCCAACATTCCAGCAGCCCATGAGACCCGCAATCTCCTCATTTCTCTCAATCGCCAACCTGGCCAGAGTCAGGTCTAAAAGCCCAAATGACATGAGCCATGCGGCTCGCCTAGCATTGCGCCCCAGCGCCACAATCCGCGACCCTAGCTGCACAAGTTGCCTTTTGGCTCAAGCCAAGCCAAGCTGCCCAAGCAGTGGTCCCTGCCACGACATCTTCTCGGCCCATGCCGAGCCAACTCCTGGCCCCTGCCAGCCGACGTGCCGCACCACCCCGACGGCTGCCCTGCAATAGCACTATCCAAGAAGACGAAGAAATCAACGAAAGACGGTCTTTTGCACGGGCAAGATGTAGAAGATTGCTAGAGGAGGGGGAACAAATATCCTCTAACTTTCTCTCTCTTGTTGGGTAGAATAAATCGCTCTCCAAAGTTGATTTAATAACCCACTTAAGGTGGACTTAAATAGGCTTTGAGAGAAATTTATTTCCCTTTCCTAGAAGGATCTAATTTCCATTTAAAGAGAGAATCAACATCAAAATAGGAAGCAATTTTAAGTTTCCTAAAGCAAGAAGATCTCTACACCTGCTGCCATTTTCTGCGAGCAGCCCAACAAGTGTGGGGGAATTTGTAGAGCCAAAAATATTCACTAGGCGACACGTGGATTTTTGGACAAAAGATGACAAAAATACCCTCGAGACATACCGGGATTCCTACGCGCGAGCAGCGGGCAATCATCTTTCAACCAAATCAAAAGTGCCCAAAATAGGTAACAATTTAAAGCCTATTTCATCAAATCCTTTCTATAAGGTAATTCCCAAAAATCTAATTTATTCTATATGCTTTATATTCCATTATTTAGCTAATAAATTAGCTAAATGGTATTTTCCTTTCATATTTCCTAAAATTGACTAATTAAGGGATTAATTACCTAATCAATCCCTTAATTATCAACTAAACCTCCAAATTATAACCAAAAACCCACTAGGGCCGGCCATGCCCTTTATTTCATGTTTGTTGCTGCCATTTTCTCCCCTTTTTTATGACATTCAAATAGCTAGTTAATTAGGTTATTACTATTTGCTAATTAACTAGCCAATTATTTCCATAACTCCCCAAAATAACTAGCCCATGATCTCCATAACCCCCCAAAATAAATCATCCTTTCCTCTCCTATAAATTGGGTCCCATTTTCACAAAACACTAATTCCAACACTTTGGCAAAAATCTCAAAATTCTCTAAACACTATTTCTCTCTAAATTCTAACTTTGGCATCGGAGGTTCTTCGGCCAAAGCCCCCCCCCATTCATCGTGGGCACGTGAGGCTTGTGGCCATAACCAAAGGTGTTATTTATTTTGTAGGTGCAATTTTGTCCAAGATCAAGGAGGAAGAAATTTGCATCCACAAATATGAGACGTCAGAATTACTTCTGTTTCACGTCCTTGAGTTGTTTATTGATGTTGAAAAGGAGTGGGCTTCCTAGTTACAAGATGAGCGGATTACTTACGTTTCACGCCTTGTAATGAGGTTGTTCATTATTTAGCAAAGTGTGCTTTATCTATTGGTTGTAATATGGTTTGGAGTGAGGTCTCGGATGCCCTCCTTCAAGCCTCATTGTAATCTTTTTCTAAGTTAATGACATTATCATTTTCTTTTAAGAAAAAAAGAGAGATAAATAATCTCCTCGTTGAGAGAAAGTTTTTATTGTGACGGAAACATGGATGGTACACCACGTGTTTTTATGTAAGTAGTGTGAAATTTTATTTTTTAAGTTATTAATTTTTTAACACATATATCCCACTATTTATATAGTGACACGTGGTGTACCACCCCGTGTGACGGTTGTTGATGCACAAAATCAGTGAGGACATTGGTACAACATAAAATGTTAAGTTTTGTGACCTTCGCTAGATTGCTCCGGTCACTAGTGTGGATAAGTATGTAAATGGATAGAGACAGGGAAGCAAACACAAGATGTACGTGGTTTACCTAGATTGACTACGTCCACGGAGTAGAGGAGTTCTCATTAATTGTGAAGGGTTTACACAAGTACATAGGTTCAAGCTCTCCTTTAGTGAGTACTAGTGAATGATTTAGTACAAATGACATTAGGAAATATTGTGAGAGAATGATCTATATTTATAGAAGAAAGTTTCTAGTTTCATTCTGACATTGACACGTGTCGTGTTGTGATTGGCTTCTGATGTTGATACGTGTCGCGCTATGATTAGCTTCTGATGTCGACACGTGTCGCGCTGTGTGAGGGTGATGAGGCCCTTTTATAGACTAAGGGCTCCTCCCCTTTTACATGAATCATGGGCTCAATGTCTGGAAGCCCAAGTAACGAGGCCCAATATAATATGGTACTAACAGTAGTCCCCCAAGTCTTCAGTCAAGAAAGTCGTTTGGCTGGAGACTTGAAATTCAGTACATGTGTGGGCCGAAGTAACTAGATGTCGTCTAGAACTGATACTCGATATGAGGCGGTGCTCAATCTGAAATGATGCTCAACTAGAAGTAGCACGTGTTGCGAGGCTGCTTGGTTTGTGGCTTATGTTGCCTTGGTTGGCTCGGCTTGCGGCGTTGAAGGTGAGGGAGTCTCTTTTATAGAATAAGGGCTCGCTCATCAATACATAAATGATGAGCTAGAGTTGATGCTCGCGGCGATGCGGTTGCTCAGCAGGCGGCGATGCTATCTAATGATGGTGAGGGAGTCCCTTTTATAGAATAAGGGTTCGCTCTTCAATACATAAATGATGGGCTAGAGTTGATGCTCGTGGCAATGCGGTTGCTCAGAAGGCGGTGATGCTCTCTAATGATGGTGAAAGAGTCTCTTTTATAGAATAAGGGCTCACTCCTCAATACATAAATGATGAGCTATGAGTCTTTCTCTAATGAAGGTGAGGGAGTCCTTTTATAAAATAAGGGTTCGCTCCTCAATACATAAATGATGGGCTATGAGTCTCTCTCCAATGAATGTGAGGGAGTCCCTTTTATAAAATAAGGGTTCGCTCCTCAATACATGAATAATGGGTTAAGTCCCCCAAGTATTTTTCATGAGGTCCAGTTGCGGAAGCCCAATATATGGTACATAGTGTAGTCCCCCAAGTCTTCAGTCAATAGAGGCTGTTGGCTGGAGACTTCAAATTCAATCCGTGTATGGGCCGAAGTGGCGGTTGTTCAGAGGTGGTATTTGTATACCCTGCACTAAAACTTTGTAGGTGAAGCTTTGCAAGTGAAGTTTTGAAGCTGGAGCTTTTGTAAATGAAGCTTTTGAAGCTGGAGCGCTCGAAGCTGGAGTTCTGTAAATGAAGCTTTCGAAGCTGATTGACATGAGTGATGCTCATGAATGTTTATGTTGATTGACATGAGTGATGCTCATGGATGTTTGACATGAGTGATGGTCATGAATGTTGACATGAATGATGGTCATGAATGTTTATGTATGATTGACATGAGTGATGCTCATGAATGTTTATGTATGATTGACATAAGTGATGCTTATGTATAATTTTGGAGTACTGGACGTACTTTTGATCACCTAGTTGGTGATAATAGCGGCAGGCTGCCGAATAATTTTGGAGTACTGGACGTACTTTTGATCACCTAGTTGATGATAATAGCGGCAGGCTGCCGAATAATGTTTTGTAGTACTGGACGTACTTTTGATCACCTGGTTGGTGATAATAGAGGGCCTGGCTCTTTTGGGCATATGGGCCTTCGCCCTCCACATAACATTCCAGCCCATTATTTTGGGCTTGCCGTTTTTTTCCCCTCTCATGGGGTTATACATATGTCTCCGAAAAATAAGAAAAGTAAATTACATCATTCAAAAAAAAAAATAAATAAAGAAGTCGTTAGGGGACTACATTCCTCTTCATGATGAAAGTTTCATCTTTTTCATCATGTTGATGGGCATCTTTTGGTCCGACAGAAAGTGGAGACGGGGAACCTTGGTGGGCATCTTCTTATCTTTAATCATGTTATCCCGTGGGATAGTGGAATAGTGGAGCATATTAAATAAAAAAAATAAAGCAGTCGTGGAGGACCAGACGTGCTGTCCAGCGTGTTGTCATCTCTATGCGGACCCCTTTCCAGCAAGACCGATGCC
Organism: Malus fusca; assembly: GCA_035220775.1. Lineage (NCBI taxonomy): Eukaryota > Viridiplantae > Streptophyta > Magnoliopsida > Rosales > Rosaceae > Malus > Malus fusca. The sequence continues at coordinate 42,436,662 of CM069073.1, read as the reverse complement.
ATTGCCTAAAATTTCAGAAACCCCACATCACTCCACTGTTGGTCTCTCTGTTAGGGTTTTCTCTTTGCTCGTTTTCTCCAGCAGCCTTTTCAGCTCGCCTCTGCCTCGAGCGGTGGGGTAGGATTCCGAAGGCAGCGATGGTGGCGGCAGGGTGTATGACCTCGCCACCGAGCTCGTCTTGAGCTGCTACTCCAATCTCACCCATGTCTTTCGTGATGAACTCCTAAAAAATTTTGGCTTCTGCATAATCGACGTGTGGAGACGAGGATTTGAATGGAGTTTTCAATTTCTCACAAGATGGGTGAGATTGGCAGGTGGAACGATTGGGGAGGTTTTGGGTCGATTGTGCACAGCCGCAGAAATGCGGATCTACGCTGGTGGTATATTGCAAACCAAGAAGACCACATACTTAAAACCGAACAAGAATTGTAATCTGTCAGTATGGATGTGAGCCTGGATGGGCTTGTGCTTCTGCTGAGCAAGTTGAACTGAAAAATCGAACGTATGTGCCTGGGCTCACTCTCTGGTACCTCATCATCATCCGATTTTGTCTTGGCATATTGTATTCTCATAGGCTTGTCGTAAAAGGGGAAATCCTGCATTTGGTGAAGGGCTTTGGTGGCGAAGGAGACGACCGCAGCAACGACGACATCCACGGTGCACGTTAACTTACCGCTGGACCCACCGCCGGTGCAATTTAGCACCAAGAGCCATCGAGCCACTCGGGGTCGATGAAGTTGATGCCGCCTTTAACCGCCGGGATCCAAGACTTCTTTGCCGCAACAGCAACCATAATGAACCTCTTAGGAGTAGGAGAAGCACCACCAACCTTGCTTCTAACGGTGGCAGCAGAGAGCAACGCCTGACTTATCTTGCCCCCACATAAGAAGGTTGTCGAGTTCAACACGTTTGAGCACCGCACCGGTGGTTGCCGCCATCTCTTTCTCTCCCCCTCTTTCTCTCTCTAGAACTAAGCAAAAACAGAGACTCATAAAGTTTTTATGGTGGCAACGAATGTTTGAGAGTTGTTTGGGTGGTGGTGTTTTATCACCGTGAGTTTTAGAGAGAGAGAGAGAGAGTTTGTGGTGTGTTGTTTGAAGAGGTGAAAGAGATCAGAAGCACGAGAGAGGCAGAGAGAGTTTTGGTTGTCTCTTGGGTTTTGCAGATCCACGGTGGACAGTGGTAAGGTTGTGTAGGTTTCACGGTGGTGAGATGAAAAATTGAGATAGAACCCACAAAGCTTTTTGTGTCGATTCCCACAGACGATGCCAAATGTTGATGCACAAAATCGGAGGTCTTGGAACAACGTAAATTCGACCGTGAATCTGCAAGAAAGTAAATAACACAAGATGTATTGTGGTTCACCCCAATGTTTGGGTTACGTCCACACTGATGTTGATATTGTTTCTCTCTAACTGTATGTATGGGTTACAAGGGTGAGGAGGAGTCCCTAAGAGAAAGAGAGAGTTTGAGAGAGCTCTCTGTTTGTGAGGATGAGAGCTTTGTTTAGGGGATATGAGGCTTCTCCATTGTGAGGGTGAGGAGACCTTTTTATAGACTAAGGGCTCATCCTCTTTTACATGAATCATGGGCTCAATGTCTGGAAGCCCAAGTAACGAGGCCCAATATAATATGGTACTAACAAAGTTGTTTGCCATCCCACTACAAGGTCCTAACAGCAACCAGGCCGAAAGTAAAAGCAAAGCAGAAAAATCGAGAAAAAGCAGAAAGCAAAAGCAAGTCTGCAGGTGAGTATGTCTGGAGGTGGAGAGACAGAGAGATGTGCGGTGGAAAAGAGAAAGTAAAGCAAAAGCAAATGCTCAAATTCAGATGCTATCCCACTATCCAACCATCTGTCATACCCACCTTCTGCAGCAGCTTTTCTGAATGGTGTAATTTACTTTTTCTTTTGGAGACATCTATATAAACCCACCAGAAGGTAATCAAAAAAAAAAAAAAAAAAAAGGGCAAGCCCAAAATAATGGGCTGGATTGTTATGTGGAGGGCGAAGGCCCGTATGCCCAAAAGAGCCAGGCCCTCTACCAACGAGGTGATCAAAAGTACGTCTAGTACTACAAAAAATTATTCGACAGCCTGCCGCTATTATCACCAATCAGGTGATCAAAAGTACGTCTAGTACTCCAAAACTATTCGGCAGCCTGCCGTTATTATCACCAACCAGGTGATCAAAAGTACGCCTAGTACTCCAAAATTATTCGACAGCCTGTCGCTATTATCACCCACTAGGTGATCAAAAGTACGTCCAGTACTCTAAAATTATACATGAGCATCACTCATACATAAACATTCATGAATATCACTCATGTCAATCAAACATAGACATTCATGACCATTATGAGCATCACTCATGTCAACATTCATGAGCATCACTCATGTCAACATCCATGAGCATCACTCATGTCAATCAACATAAACATTCATGAGCATCACAGCTCCAACTTTGAGAGCTCCAGCTTCAAAAGCTTCATTTACAAAAGCTTCAGCTTCAAAGCTTCACTTGCAAAACTTCACCTACAAAGCTTCAGTGCAGGGTATACTAACACTTTCTGTTGTACCAAAGTCTCCGTCGCCAACGATGGACCCCGTGCTCCTCATTCCTCCGTCAGTTACCGCCCCTCAGCGTCTCTGCCTCGTGCGCATCGACATTCGAAAGGCCGCGAGCCCGCATTGGATCAAGCTCCTCACTCTACGACGTGCTCGGGATTCACGTCGGCGCCACGTGCTAGGAGATCAAGTCGGGATTCACACCGTCTGTGGAGCAATTCTTTAGTCTCCGCCGCTGCCGGGTTCCTTTCTTTCCTTCCCAAAGAGGTCAAAGAGATCAAAAACCTGCCTTGCGTGATCCAATTTCTTGTAACTTCCCATCTATCGGAAGATTGAAATCCATGGCGATGGAAGTTGTGGGCGGCGTTTTTCTCTCTTCCTTTCTCTCCGTCTTGTTTGATAGGCTGGCCTCTCGTCCCGTCGTCGACTTTATCCGCGGATAGAAGATCACCAGCGGACCGCACCAGTGCTATGAAATCAGAAATAATAGCACCTCCACACATTTTTCTGTTTCACAGCGGACTTGCAGCTGAAAAAGGTGTCGGAAAAAATCAGAAGTTGGTGAGCCCATGGTCCAGTTGTACTCTTTGGTCTAGAGAGATAAAGAAACAATAGACTGCAAGCAAGTCTTCGTTTCTAGAGAGAGAGATTGAAAGAGAGAGAAGATGTGCCCTCACATTTTGATGTTGTTCTAAGTTTAACTTCTCAGTTGGTGGAGGCAGACTTCTATTTTTTTTTTTGCATTTTTTGTTTGCATTTGCAGTGATAAAAAGGAAAAACAAACCTCCCCAGAAGAAAACAAAAGTCTTCCAGTTCATTTATGCTATATGCTGGATCAGATTCAAGAAATTGAAGTTCCAGCTCCGAAGTGGCTTCTCGATCCAAGCTTCCTCCCAACCATTTTTCTATGAGCTTGTGATTCGCAGATGGACCAGAACACTGAACGGTCTTCCAATGCTCAAAGGGGCTTCAGAGTTCAAGCTCCACTAGCTGCAGACGGGAAGCTCTACGCCGCAATCTGTGCTTCACCTACAGTGGCACTTGCGTCATGGGGCGTGTTGAAGGGACTGAAAGCAACTTGTTATCCACCTTTTATGGAGCAATTAGCATCTGGTTCAACAGCTGTTGAATCAAGAGTGCAGGTGGATGGCAAAGTTGTGACAAGTCGTGGACTCGTGGACCATGGAGCGCTAGGAAAAGAAAAGGGATGCTTTCCTCTGCAATAGCACATGTCATCCCACTACAAGGTCTCAGCAGCAACCAGGCCGAAACCAAAGCAGAAAAACCGAGAAAAAGCAGAAAGTAAAAGCAAGGAATAAAGAGAGGAAAAGAATAGAAAAAGGAAAAGGAAGTCTGTAGGTAAAAAAAAAAAATAAAGTACGTCTAGTACTCCAAAATTATTCGGCAGCTTGCCGCTATTATCACCAATCAGGTGATCAAAAGTATGTCCAGTACTCCAAAATTATTCGGCATCCTGCCGCTATTATCACCAACTAGGTGATCAAAAGTATGTCCAGTACTCCAAAAATTATTCGGCAACCTGCCGCTATTATCACCAACCAGGTGATCAAAAGTACGCCCAGTACTCCAAATTTATTCGGCAGCCTGTCGCTATTATCATCCACTAGGTGATCAAAAGTACGTCCAGTACTCCAAAATTATACATGAGCATCGCTCATGTCAATTATACATAAACATTCATGACCATCATTCATGTCAACATTCATGAGCATCACTCATGTCAACACCCATGAGCATCACTCATGTCAATCAACATAAACATTCATGAGCATCACTCATGTCAATCAGCTTCGAAAGCTTCATTTACATAGCTCCAGCTTCGAGAGCTCCAGCTTCAAAAGCTTCATTTACAAAAGTTCAAGCTTCAAAGCTTCACTTGCAAAGCTTCACCTACAAAGCTTCAGTGCAGGGTATACAAATACCGCCTCCGAACAACCGCCACTTCGGCCCATACATAGATTCAATTTGAAGTCTCCAACCAACACACTCTATTGACTGAAAACTTGAGGGACTACACTATGTACCATATATTGGGCTTACACAACTGGGCCTCATGAAAAATACTTGGGGGACTTAACCCATTATTTATAGTGTACCATATATAGAGCACCCATTATTCATGTATTGAGGAGCGAACCCTTATTTTATAAAAGGGACTCCCTCACCTTCATTAGAGAGAGATTCTTAGCCCATCATTTATGTATTGAGGAGCGAGCCCTTATTCTATAAATGGACTCCCTCACCATCATTAGAGAGCATCGCCGCCTGCTGAGCAACCGCCTCACCGCGAGCATCACTCTAGCCCATAACTTATGTATTGAGGAGCAAACCCTTATTCTATAAAAGGGACTCCCTCACCATCATTAGAGAGCATCGCCGCCAGCTGAGCAACCGCCTCGCCGCAAGCATCGCTCTTAGCCCATCTCTTATGTATTGAGGAGCGAGCCTTTATTCTATAAAAATGTCTCATTCACCTTCAACGCCACAAGCCGAGCCAACCAAGGCAACATAAGCCACAAATCGAGCAGCCTCGCAATATGTGCTACTTCTAGTTGAGCATCATTTCAGATTGGGCATCACCTCATATCGAGTATCAGTTCTAGACGACATCTAGTTACTTCGGCCCACACAGTCTCCAGCCAAAAGACTCTCTTGACTGAAGACTTGGGGGACTACTGTTAGTACCCTATTATATTGGGCCTCGTTACTTGGGCTTCCAAACATTGAGCCCATGATATATGTAAAAAGGGATGATCCCTTAGTCTATAAAAGGGACTTCTCACCCTTACAATCCTCAATCCTGACATCCCCAAACAGAGGCTCTCATATTCAAAGCTCTCATCCTTACAGAGAAGCTCTCTCAAACCCTCTATTTCTCTAGGGGACTCCCCCTCACGCTTGTAATTCATACATTCATACAGAGAAATACAATTAACATCAGTGTGGACGTAGCCCAAACATTAGGGTGAACCACGATACACCTTCTGTTATTTACTTTCTGCAGATTCACGGTCGGATTTACGTTGTTCCAAGACCTTCCGGTTTTGTGCATCAACATTTGGAACAACGTAAATCCGACCGTGAATCTGCAAGAAAGTAAAGCACACAAGATGTATCGTGGTTCACCTCAATGTTTGGGCTACGTCCACACTGATGTTGATTTTATTTCTCTTTAACTGTATGTATGGATTACAAGGGTGATGGGGAGTCCCCAGAGAATGAGAGAGTTTGAGAGCAGGGACTGTGGTGAGCATGAGACCTCTGTTTATGGGATGTGAGGCTTGAGGATTGTGAGGGTGAGGAGACCATTTTATAGACTGAGGGCTCCTCACTTATTACATATTTACCCCTACATTTATTACATAATTACATTTGAGTCCCCCGAGTATTTATACGAGGTCTAAATACGGAGGCCCTAAGTATGGTACAAACAGTAGTCCCCCAAGTTTTCAGTCAAGAGAGTCTTTTGGCTTGAGACTTGAAATTCAGTTCATGTGTGAGCCAAAATAACTAGATGTCGTCTAGAACTGATACTCGATATGAGGCGGTGCCCAATCTGAAATGATGCTCAACCATAAGTAGCACATGTTGCAAGGCTGCTCTGCTTGTGGCTTATGTTGCCTTGGTTGGCTCGGCTTATGGCGTTGAAGGTGAGGGAGTCCCTTTTATAGAATAAGGGCTCACTTCTTCATACAAAAAATGATATGCTAGAGTTGGTGCTCGCGGCGAGGCGGTTGCTCAGCAGGCGACAATGCTCTCTAATGGTGGTGAGGGAGTCCCTTTTATAGAATAAGGGCTCGCTCTTCAATACATAAGCAATGGGTTAGGAGTGATGTTCGCGGCGAGGAGGTTGCTCAGCAGGCGGCGATGCTCTCTAATAATGGTGAGGGAGTCCCTTTTATAGAATAAGGGCTCGCTCATCAATACATAAGTGATGGGTTATGAGTGATGCTCACGGCAATGCGGTTGCTCAGTAGGCGGCGATGCTCTCTAATAATGGTGAAGGAGTCCCTTTTATAGAATAAGGGCTCACTCCTCAATACATAAGTGATGGGCTAGGAGTCTCTCTCTAATGAAGGTGAGGGAGTCCCTTTTATAGAATAAGGGTTCGCTTCTGAATAATGGGTGCTCTCTAATGAAAGTGAGGGAGTCCCTTTTATTGAATAAGGGTTCGCTCCTCAATACATAAATAATGGGCTAAGTCTCCCAAGTATTTTTCATGAGGCCCAGTTGCGGAAGCCCAATATATGGTACATAGTGTAGTCCCCCAAGTCTTCAGTCAATAGAATCTGTTGGCTTGAGACTTCAAATTGAATCCTTGTATGGGCCGAATTGGCGGTTGTTATGATGCGGTATTTGTATACCCTGCACTGAAGCTTTGTAGGTGAAGCTTTGCAAGTGAAGCTTTGAAGCTGGAGTTTTTGTAAAAGAAACTTTTGAAGCTAGAGCTCTCGAAGCTGGAGCTCTGTAAATGAAGCTTTCGAAGTTGATTGACATGAGTGATGCTCATGAATGTTTATGTTGATTGACATGAGTAATGCTCATGGATGTTGACATGAGTGATATTCATGAATGTTGACATGAGTGATGCTCATGAATGTTTATGTATGATTGACATGAGTGATACTCATGAATGTTTATGTATGATTGACATGAATGATGCTCATGTATAATTTTGGAGTACTGAACGTACTTTTGATCACCTAATTGTGATAATAGCGGCAGGCTGCCGAATAATTTTGGAGTATTGGACGTACTTTTGATCACCTAGTTGATGATAATAATGGCAGGCTGCCGAATAATTTTGGAGTACTGGACGTACTTTTGATCACCTGCTTGGTGATAATAGTGGCAGTCTGCTGAATAATTTTGGAGTACTGAACGTACTTTTGATCACCTGGTTGGTGATAATAGCAGCAGGCTGCCGAATAATTTTTTGTAGTACTAGACATACTTTTGATCACCTGGTTGGTTATAATAGAGGGCCTTGCTCTTTTGGGCATATGGGCCTTCGTCTTCCACATAACATTCCAGCCCATTATTTTGGGCTTGCCGTTATTTTTTTATTTTTTTTATTTTTTTATTATTTTTATTACCCTCTGATGGGGTTATACAGATGTCTCCGAAAGATAAGAAAAATAAATCACATCATTCAAAAATAAATCCGACCCTCTGCTCAATTGGTCACGCTCATAATTCCCTTTTCTGCATGCCATCACCACCGCAATTATGTCTGCATCTTTTTATCTTTTTTGCTTTCTGCTTTTACTTTTCTCTTTTCTTTTCTGCTTTGCTTTTGTTTCCCACTCTCTTTCCTGCAACTTTCAAAATGTCAGGGTTGGTAGAGCCCATCTGCAGACTTGCTTTTGCTTTTACTTTCTCTTTTCTTTTGCACCTCTCTCTGTCTCTCCACCTTTAGCAGCGGCTTTTACAACTCGTTGAGCCTCTTGCAAGGTACGTCTTTCTGCTTTTGGGGTCTTAGATTTAAAAGGTTCTTCATTTGCCGGAAGTTCTTTATGCGATTCCGTAACCGGCTCTCCACTTTTTTCAGGAACTTCAACAGGCATCTTCAATGCAGCGGATTCGAATCCTCCGCCGGGCAAGCTCGAAGCCATATTTCCAGAGCCGCTCCGTCGATATCAACGGGTCGAGGACTCATCGGAGAATTCGAGTCCATCCTCAACGCGACTCGAAGGCAAGGCTGACACCGACGAGGTCCCTAACAACGACTCCGACAGATTATAGCTTCCCACTGGCACGTCGACCGATTCCTTACGTCGCAATGCCGAATCTGGCATCGGCACGACAGCCGTACGGATCACGACGGTGTTGGAAATGTGACGCGATGGGGGGATCATGACTGGATAGAGGGAGTTGCTGGCCGGAGATTCGGATAGAGAATGGGCTGGGATTGCCGGACTGGATCCTACCAGGTGGGGCTTCGGCGTTGGGGGTGAAGAACCCGACTTGGCGGACCTTGGGGTCGATCACGGTGCGGGAGACGCGACGCGAGTCCATTGAGCGTGAGAGTCAGTCGCTAGGGTACGGATTTTGGCAGTAGAGGGAGGAGTTGTCTGTTTCCCGAGAGAATGCAAGTTTTCTTGCTGCTTTAAGTCCGACGGGGGTATGTGGGTGGCACTGGCAGGGTAAGTACAACCGTTTGAGGTTGTCCTCTTCGTGCCGTTTTGTTGACGAGGATCGCGAGCTGTTGCTGCCTCGCTTGGAGTTGCAGTTCTGCTGTTGTCGGTGATGGAATCATCGTCGCAAGCTGGCGATGCCCATCTCAAGGGCTCAGGTGACGACACGTATACCTTGAAGCTGTCGTTTTCTTCAGTAATTCTGGCGTTGTGAGCTGAGGATCTGGAATTGTTGAACATGAAACCCTTTTTTAATTAGTCACCTCAGGACAGCTTGAAACCTTGCTTGCAGTAAGTGCCATGGAAGGATCAACACACCACTAAAGTGAAACTGGCCAGCTTTTCCTTCACAGAAGCTTAAAGCTGCGGTAGGAAGTACTGACTTTACAGGAGAGAGATAGAGAGGCGGAGGATATGATCAATCTGTGAGTTTTGGTTTTCTGCAGAGTCGTGGTGGACAAAGAGATTGAGAGAGAGAGAGGAGTGTGGCCATGGTGGCTTTGTGTTTGTGGGAGTTTTCTAGAAAAGCCCAAGGAGGGAGGTTCTGGGTTTCTGCAGATTCGCGGTGGTGAGATGAAAAAAATGAAAGAGAACCGACATAGTTTTTCGTGTCGATTCCCACAGACGGCGTCAAATGTTGATGCACAAAACCAGGAGGTCTTGGAACAACGTAAATCCGACCGTGAATCTGCAAGAAAGTAAAGAACACAAGATGTATCGTGGTTCACCCCAATGTTTGGGCTACGTCCACACTGATTGTATTTCTCTCTAAATGTATGTATGGATTACAAGGGTGAGGGGGAGTCCCCCAGAGAAGGAGAGAGTTTGAGAGCAGGGACTGTGGTGAGGATGAGACCTCTGTTTAGGGGATGTGAGGCTTGAGGATTGTGAGGGTGAGGAGTCCATTTTATAGACTAAGGGCTCCTCACTTATTACATATTTGCCCCTTTATTTATTATATAATTACATTTGAGTCCCTCAAGTATTTATACGAGGTCTAAATACGGAGGCCTTAAGTATGGTACAAACAACGGTCATATTGAAAAATCTCTCCCCTGATTGCCCTATACCTCATTTTAATCAGTAAACACATGATATGATATGAATGTGAATGGTATCAGTAAGATTTACCCATATTTCTCTATAAAGCATATCATTGAGCTCATTAAAGAAGGCACATATTCTCTCATGCACTTATGTAAGCGTCTTGGTAGTTCATCTGCACATAAAAGGAACACAACATTCTCTTAGTATTTAAGAAAAATATTACTCATCAACTACTTATTAGACCAATTTTCTTTTTTCATTTAGCCCCATGTTATTTGAATAGGACGTGAGAGATTCAAATTGAGAACTTCTTTCGGAATGAGTTTGGTTTTACTTGGCTTGATACCTTTGTACCATCATTCGAAATATCCACTATTTTCCTAGCAATTTTCAAATTAGATCATTGTAGATCAACTCTCAAAAATATTTGTTTCTTGCATATGTGTTCCGGCATCAATCCTGTAATTATTCTTTTTCCTCTTTCAGTAGCGAAAGCTAGATGAGGAATTTGTATTGTATCATAAAATTAAATTAAATTAAATCAAATCAAATTAAAAATAACGAAAAAGGTATTATATGTGTCACAAGCGAATCAAGAATCTTTTGCAGGGTAGGGTTAATAGGTTTTTTTCTTTCTTTTTTTCTTTTTTAAGTAGAGGACCAATTGATGGTTTTTCATGGCAGTCCACTATTCTGGAAGCTGAGAAGACTCACAGAGGCATTTCAGTTTCTCCTACCTATCATCGTGTGATTCACTAGCGTCAAGAATCGAACATGCCATGTGAAATCCGAGCCAGGATTTCATTCTCATTCACTAGATCACCCCGTTGTGGTTGGGTTAAAAGTTTTTTAGCTATCCAGATATTCTGCAAATAAATATAAAAAAAAGTTTATAACGCAAACAAGTTCATTCAAATACAACAGAAAATCGTTTCAGCGAGGAACCTTTGAAGTTTGAACATGTTATATGCATGTGTGACTGGCCACAATACAAGTTTGAACATGTTAAATTACGTATGTTAACTATGTCAGTTTTCACACCACTGAGATTTTCCTCGTATCCACGTCCCTTTTTTCATGGCTTGACTTAACTTCTTCAAATCTCTTCAACTGGTTCCCGCCATCCTTGCGTTCTTCGTTACAGTACTCAACATTGCACCCTTTCTGACTGGGGGAATTTGATGGAGACTGGCTTAGGGAATTAAGGAAATCCATATCGCTCTGGTATGCATCGACCAGTAAATGACTTGGTGGTGATTCTGAGTCGTTTCTGTCCAGCTCCTTCAAAGTAATGCCACATTTGAGGTAATCAGCACCAGCCATTGCAAGAGCTTCAATTGAAGGCGGCATGTCGATTTATTTTTTCGACCGCAGAAAGATTAATCTTAACTGTATCGAGCCAAACCTTTGAGGAGTATATATAGGGGGCGTCTACCAGTATGTTTAGTTAAAATCAGACTAGGATCAGGAAACCTATTTCTTGTGTAATTAGGTTTTGGATTGTGTAAAATTCTTTATTTTCTTTTAGAATTTCAGTTAGGAAAGAATTACCAAATCCTATGTCCTTTCCTATTTGCAACTTGATTTGGTCTAACATCCTAGTTCATACTTCCACTGTTCTTTGGCACTGTTTATTTTTCGTACTTACAATATATTAGGAATCTGTGTTTAGATCTTAAGCTCTATTTTTTACTTGGGAGACACGGCACAAGATTGAAATGTCTAAACCTCCCCCTTCGAAGCTGAAACTGACGTGGGCGAAATAATTTGGTTCGAGTTCGCCAACTATAGCATAACAACATTGAGAATACCCTTTTTTAAGTATAAATGTTATGTTATACGGGCTTCCAAGTGAAAATGCTCATAATTTGATTTAGTACGTAGGATCAAAGATGATTTCAAGATAAGAAATTCCTTTACACTCAAACGAAAGTTAGAAACAAAGTTGATGGACCTACCAAGTATCCTCGCCAAACATCTTTCTCAGACTCCCCCCAAAATTACTCTGTTCGATCAAAGTGTCTCCAACTCTCAAGAGCCAACGGTACAACAGATCGTCATGCTGGACCTCAACTTATGCTTTTTGCTCGATCAAGTGTTGTTGAACCTCTAGAAAGCATGGCGTTGCAAGTAATCGAACACGATGATGGCAAAAGCGCCTTCAGTTAAGACCAACGTGCATGTTTGTAGTTTTTTGGACACCTTGTCCACACAAGATTATGGGTTCGAACATATTTTACGAGATACAGTTTGTTTATCTCAATGTTGTTTTGCTTGAAACATTAGAATGGATCATGGACGTTGTTAATCAATCCTTATCTTAGTGCACAAGTTTTAATTAGTCGCACCCAAACAGTCACTTGTATGGTAGAGATTCTACTCTCGAGATACTGGATAAATGGGATGGAATGAGATTCGATCGATAATACAACCACCACTTACAAAATTGTTCGTGTTTCTCAGGACAACACTGGCACATATTCTCTCTCCAAGAACCGTCGTTGATACTTCATCTCATGGTGAGAACATCAACATTGAGGCGTGGATGTTGAATTTTTTTATAAGAAAGAGTGGACGCGAGATTATTACACCATAATTATGCGTCCTTGGTTGAGATCAAAGAGAGAATTTATACTTGTGCAGAGTGGGGAGCATGACATTTGTTTAAAGCAGTCAGAGAAAACGTGAGATTGGATGCACCCGCATTCTATTTGGATATGTTGGAAGAACGTACCTACCTTTGTGCGGAAGCTTGAATCTTGACACGCTCCTACAAACACGAACAAGTGCTTTGTTCTTCCGTGCAAGTCTAGAACCTTGAAGGTCATTGGGTTGATTACGGTATGTCGTGTTGCCCCTTGGTTTTTGCCTCCCAAGACCTAGGGCAAATAGTGATAGCCTAGGGTCCTAACTAGAATATGTGAACTTTATGAAAAGCCGTGTGTTTCTCTCACACTAGTTTCTCTCTTCCCCTAAGCATCCTCATATAGCTTTAGGAAGAGGATGATACAATGAATTAATGCCATTCACATTCCAAGCTGAAATGGCTTTAGACATTCATCTAATTACTACATAAGTAATTAGGAAGTTAATATCTTCATGTGGGTGGACTCTTCACCTTATGGTATTTGTCATATTAGATAAATCCTACATGATCTAAGATGGTCTTACATGAAACCGGTAGTATGTCAATATTAACAGTGACAGAGGATCCTCGGAGGGTCACCGAAGTCATTGGAACTACAGGCCATGGGAGGATACATGAATCTACAGCTTTCCGAGAGTCCAAATTCCCTAAACAAATTATTGTTGGTACATGGAAGCCTAATTTCTGTCACAAATTATGGCAAGTTGTTTGAAACAGAAACAAGAAGAAAGTATGGGAGAAATTTTCTCTTAACTAGAGGAAACATGTATTTTTGTTGTAATATTAGTCCAATATGTAATTCTGTTAAATCCGAATGTCACTAGGCTACTGGCATATCCACTAGGGAGTCAACGTGGACAGTTGAACTCGTGGCAGCCAGGAAAGTTGTTGGGGAGCGCCTTTGATGACCTCTTGGTCGTCTGGGTAGCAACCTATTCAGGTACATAAAGTGTTCGACAAATTCTAAGTGAGACTGGGCAGTACCTTTATGTGCATTGTTGTCAACATGTTAGGACAAACTTGTTCGGAAGCTGTTGGCTCTCGACAGCCCACCAACTATTCAACTTAATGCCACACTAAAAAATTTACTCGTTTCCGTCCAAAAATTTTAGACCGCGAACAACTTTATTTTCACACTGACCTCCCAAGAATTTTTCTTAGATCCGCAGATACTAGCTAGTAGTTTTTATAGATTTCAAATGAATGAAAAGATGGATTAAGCTTTTTTGTTTTTTTTAAGTGCAAAGAGGATGAATTGAAGATCTTGACCAAGATCAAAAGTAAGTTAACAGTCAAAGCGGGATGGAACTCCATCGCCGGAACGGGCAATGCATCCATGAGATGAGAGGACATGAATTTGTGCAAGATTGAATGGCATGAATATATTCATGTTGATGAATAAGAAATAAATTTGGGTTTGTAAAAAAGAAACTTTCTTTTGGAATCCATTAAATTATGTGGACTTCACGCTCTTCACATGCACCCTCACGTGTCATGTCATTCAAGATTTTAGGAGCAAATGATGAAACTAACAGAAAATAAGGAGGGTGTAGTCAATTTGGATTTCATAGTATTTTAAGCGACTTTTTTAAGTGACATATTTTAGGAACTTTTAATAGACTTTACAATTCTATTTGATTGATTTATATGGATTTCTATTATAGATTTCTATAGATTTGTATGAACTTCTTTCATGAATTTCTTAAAATTTAGTTGACTCCTACAACATAAAATAAATTTCTTTCCCAATACATAATCTGAAAAGAACATAAACATATATATATATAGATATGAAAATACAAACCAATCAAATATGTCTTTCCTTTTCTCATTTAACTAACCAAAACAAGGATCATTGACTCACTAACGATTTGATTGCAAGAGCTACTTTGTATCATTCAACAATATATCTTAAAGTCAAAGCTAATACAAGTACATAAAATCACATAGGGCTCCTAACAGCCACAACACTAGCATTATTCAGGACTCATATCTTTCATTCACATTGTTATCATTTTGGGCATCTCTCCATGTGTTCAAAGCTATATTATATTCATTTAAAATATTTTGTGGTTATTCTTGTGTTTGTACATCTTGTTCAGGATCCCCTTCTAAAACTAACAAAGGTAGAGACAAAGAAGATTCATCATCTCGTTTCAACATGAAATTTGTTTGATGACAAAGAAGATTCATAATCTCGTTTCAACATGAAATTTGTTTGATCTACACTCTTTGCGAACAAAATTGTGTACTCCTGCACAGGCTAATATTACTCAGCTCGTGCTGCATATGGAAATGGAAGTGCAGTCCTAAAAATTAGAAATCGTGATTTAAAAATACCAAATATCCTCTTGATGACATTTCCTAAGGAAGCATAATGAAGATTGAACAACTCTTTTCGTTTCTAGGCTCACGACCCAAACCACCATACTCTTGGAGATGATATCGGATTCCTCAATAAGGAGCTAAGAACTTGCGTCTATTTGAAAATCCACAATCTACTATGAAAAGTTTACCTAATAATATATATTTTAATATGCAACTCAATGACTTAATGAGAAATTTATTATAATAAAATAATAATAAATCAAAAAAAGATAATTTGATACTTGTGGCACTTTAAGTATATTCCTCCTTGTAAAAGCATTATATAGTACTCTTGCATTATGAGTTGATCCTTCCCATCTTCTAAGGATTCATAAAATTCAAATTAAAGTTACAAGCGGCTAATACATTTTGTGATATCCCTTACGAATACGATAATTGGTTACATAGTATTCTGACACTGATGCTGGGATGGTGTGCCACAATAGAGTGTTCTTAAGTTTATCTTTTGGAATGAATTAAAATTATATAAAATAAAAAAATAAAAAGAACAGCACACTATATGTAGCTCAAGTAAGGTAAAACCTCGTACTTTCCCTTATTTTAGATGGCAGTGCTAATCCATGTTTGGACATCATCTTCATTGCTATTGTGTTCAAGGCCTTCAAAATTTTGTTAAAATTTCTACTGATAGTCAAATGTAATCAGCCAAGTGTATTACCTAGTAGACTATCTATTATTGTGGCCGACAATGAGCAAAAATGTTGCTAGCATTTCTTCTGTGCGAATGAATCTTGCATCTCATAAGAGTGTTTTTCCTCTATTTCAAAACTTTTTAAGAACTAGATCAGTGCTTTGATTTTCTACCTTAGGAGATAGGTAGGAAGTCTGATCTAGATTCAATCACACCCCAACACTAATCAACCCCATTCTCTCATTGCAAGAGTTCGCAGGCAATTCTGACTAAATTACGCTTCCATTCTGTGAATGTGCGTGATTTTGATTCCAACTAGACATTATATAAACTACCAACCAAATAAACAAAAGCATAAACAAGTTAACAAACAAAGAACCATATATATAAAATACCAATCATTAGCAAGTTAACAAATAAACGAAGAACATATATAATACCGAAGACACAAAGAAATATAAATGCTAATAATTAATAAAAAGTGTGGCTAAGTCAATCCAAAACAAAACAAACAACAAATAAAAACTAATGTATCATGAGTCAAATCGCATCTCATTTTGAATTATAAGTTATCCAATTTGAGCGCTCTTCAGGTGACATCTCCAGCAATGCGTACTTTTTTGTTGTAGCATCGAGCAAATCAATCGCTTGGTAGCGAGCATTTTCATCCAAATTTGAGGTTTCCTTGATAGCATCACATATATCATTTTGTCTATCTCTATCCCTTTTCTCCAGTAGGCTATAGACTCCTCGAAATTAGGTGGCAAGTGAACCAAGAGTAAGTGAAATTTTTTTTTTCATAATTCCAGGTTGATTGGTAGCCTTAGATGATTTAGTATCCTTTGATACTTGGTTCTACTTCGTTTTGTAGTGTTGGTGATTGGTGGGGGAATTTTCGAGCTAGTGGCCTAAAATGGTAAGATTGAGACGATTGGTCTTATAATGAAGCTAGGTGTGATGCTGGGTTTATATTTGGTATAAAACCCTCATTTTCCTCTATCATAAAACAAGGTCTCTATTCCAAATTCATCTTCCTCTATTCCACCTTATCTATCTTGCACCAAAAAAAGTCCTTGCATTAGTTTACTCACCCAATCCTACTGAGTATTTTCCAATAACGTTGCATTCCAAAGTACAATTTACGAATCGTCAAGTCATCACAAGATTTTGTATGAATGCATCTTTGGTATGGGTGGGCTTACAAAAGAAACAAGTAAATTACAGTTGTGTAATAAACTATAAGTCTATACTCAAGTTAAATATAACCAACTTTTACGAATGCCGATTTTGTCAGGGTGCTCATTTTAAAGTACCCTTCCCAAACATCTCCCTCATCAACAAATTTTTTTGTGTTTGCATCCACCCAAAGTCAAAGTTGCTTCCTATAAGCTGTGTATATTTTTCATATTCTTTCTTAAAAGGTTCATTCAACTTGTGTAATGCTTACAAATTTATTACACTTCAATCTTTCATTAAATACTGGAAGTATTCTTGTCATCACAATATCATTGGTTATCAGGCCAATTAGCATCAAGTCATCTATGCAATGTAGCTTCAACAAGCAATCGTAACAACATTTTGCCCTCTTCCATAGTCCAAATGCTATAATCATTTTTTACTTTCACTTTTCCGTTTTCTTGTTGTTTGTGATAATAAATTCAGCAACACAGTCACTTCTTTGCACTAATACTAATTTGCGTATATAACTTTGCAACGTTACAAATGGGAGACAAAAAAAAAATGAAAAAGTAAAGGCAAATAATGGTTATAGCATTTGGACTATGAAAGAGAGCAAAATGTTGTTACAATTGCTTGTTGAAGCTACATTGCGTGGATGCGTGAAGCTAATGGCTTGCTAACCAAGGATATTGTGACAACAAGAATACTTATGGTACTTAATGAAAGACTCAAGTGTAATAACACTTTTAAGCAATACACGATTCGATTGAAATACTTTACGAAAGAATATGAAAAGTATACTCAACATATGGGAAGCAACTTTGGCTATTGGTGGGATGAAAACTCAAAGAGATTTGCTGCTAAGGACGAAGTTTGGGAAGAGTACTTTAAAGTGAGTTTCTTAGGTTTTATTTATATTTTAACTTGAGTACATAATTATAGTTTATTAATCAATTGTGATTTTGATTTTCTTCTTTCTTTTGTAGGATCACTTAGAACAAAGAGGCAATCGTACAAAATCTTGTGATGACTTTGAAGATTTGCAATTTATACTTGGGAATACAACTGCTATTGGGAAACACTTAGTAGGATTGGGTGTGAAAACTGATGCAAGAACTTTTTTGGAGAAAGATAAACAAGGTGGAATGGAGGAAGCTAAAAGGTTAGAATAGAGAACTTGTTTTATGATGACGGAAATGAGGGTTTTGTATCAAATCAAAACCTAGTATCACGCGAAGCTCCATCATTCCACCAATTATCTCCACCCTTGCCCTCTCAGGCCACAAGCTAAAAAATTCTCCCATTAGTCACCAATTGTAGAGAACAAAGTAGAACCGAATAACAAGAGAATACTAGATCATCTGAGGCCACCAATCAAGCTGGAATTATGAAAAATATTTCGCTTACTATTAGTTCAGAGGCCACCAATCAAGCTGGAATTATAGAAAATATTTTGCTTACTGTTAGTTCAATTGCTACCGACCTCCAAGAAGTTCATAGCCTATTGGAGAAAAGGGATAAGGATATAGAGAGACAAAATTGTATGGGATGAGGTCAAGGAAACCCAAAATTTGGATGAACCTGTTTGCTACCAAGAGATTGCTTTGCTCAATACCTAAAACAAAAAATGACGCGTTTTAGGAAATGTCACCTGAAAAGCATTCAAATTGGACAACTTATAATTTGAAATGAGATGTGATTTGACTCATGATTCATTAGTTTTTATTTGTTGTTCATTTTATTTTGGATTATGTTTAATTGACTTATCAGGACGTTTTGTTAATTACTATTATTCAAATTTCTTGTGTCCTTTTTATATATGGTTGTTTGTTTGTTTGTTAACTTTATTATGATTTTAAAACTATTATAATTTATTATAATTTTGACAAAATCCATATAAAATTGTGAAGTCTTTTAAAATCTTTTGAAATCTATCACTAAAAAAACTATTAAAATTGTCTGAAATCTAAATTGACTAAACACTACTAAGGTATTCCACAATAGGTCAGAAAAAGTGAGTACGATATCAATATATTAAACTAATATATGAATCACAATTCTATAATTGGCCGAAAAATTTGAGTGTGATACTAATATGGTAATCTTATAAATTTATTATTTTAAATTCGTGAGTGTAATATCAATGTATTGAACCTGTATCAGTAGTATTATAGGTATTAAAGTCACGTGTCAAAGTTTTATATATAAGTATCACACTCACTCAAACTACTATGGAATGGCTAAGCATATACACCATAAAAATACGGGAGAAGAATGTAGTACCTTGAAAGATGGAAGAAGACTGTTCCTCTTCTGTGCTTATGAACTTTTCCTGTTCTGTGCGTATAAACTATTCCTCTTCTGTGTGAAAAGAAATTATAAGGGGAGGGGTAGATTTTTTATGCCATTGGTATTTATACCACCCTCCCTCAAATCTATCAAATCTTTTACCCATTAAAATCCTAATTTCAAAGTCTTTTAAAATCTTAATTTAACTACAATATAATTTTAAAGTCTTTTAAAATTCTCTGTAAAAGTTCTAATTGACTACACTGATTCCAAATCCCTCTTTTTAAGTCTTATTTTGACCATACCCCTAAAGTTATTGACATTCAAACATATGCACGTTACCCTTATTTCAAATAACTCCATCCAATTTTGCGTCTGATTACCACATACCCACAAAATACCCAAAGTCCATTGAAATATGCTAAAAAATTATGTTTAAGGCAAAATTAAGTATCAGATTTGACCCAATTAAGAACGAGGAGATATTATGTATACCGCGCCCATGTATATAAATAATAAATAATAAAGTATAGGACAGACTATAAGATAGTCAAAAGGAAATGTATTTTACAGAACAAAGAGATATATTAAAAAAATACAGAGATTTGAAAGGGGAGATTGAGATGTTCCAATCAAAGGGCAGCAAGAAAAGCAATTGAGATGTTCCAATCAAAGGGCAGCAAGAAAAGCAATTGAGATGTTCCAATCAAAGGGCAGCAAGAAAAGCAAGAAATACTAATCCGGCAATAAACCCCAAGAATTTGGAATCAATTTATGCCTCCAGAACAAAGCAATGCAAGTAATCGATCGAAGGATCTTAACCCTTGCAGCTGAAAGAAGAGGCATTTTGCAGATAACTAATTCACATGCTAATCATGTTTATTGCTTAAACTACACATAAAATAGAGAGAAACAGAGGACGCAGAGGTAGAGATAGAGACGTAGAGGAGAGGAGGTAGAGATGTTGGAGGATATGATGTTAATCGTGTGTTTATAAATAAGCGTTGGCTTAAAACCCTAACGGCGAGGTTTGGGATTTTGTAGACCGAAATTGCGGTGAATTAGACTATTTCTAACCTTAGGTTGAAGTCTAAAATTTTAACCAAAAATTTAGGTTTTTACCCAGAAACAGTTTTTCATCTAGGGTTAAATTTTTAGCCCATGATTATTAAATAATGAATTTAGGATAATTTTGTTTTTAAAGTAACTTTTCTAAAAAAAAAAAAAATATGTAGAGTATCCTAATTGTTGTAGCCTATTTTATCTGACTAAGGGGAAAATGCCAGTAGCAAGGAGAGAGAGAGATATGAGAGATGTGTTTGTAGAATGTAGGGGAATGTGTGTGTTATTCCTTCCTATGTAGTGCCTTTATTTATAGTAATAAGAAGGAGAAGAAATCCTTCATCCCCAAGGAATACAAGTCAATATAGGAAAGAATAACTAGAATCAAATATAATCTAGG
The DNA here is from genome assembly GCA_035220775.1 of Malus fusca. Classification (NCBI taxonomy): domain Eukaryota; kingdom Viridiplantae; phylum Streptophyta; class Magnoliopsida; order Rosales; family Rosaceae; genus Malus; species Malus fusca. The sequence continues at coordinate 42,416,296 of CM069073.1, read as the reverse complement.
ATTTACACAATCATACTTAAACTAGGAAAGTTCATAACACTCCCCCTTCAGTGTGTAAATACTCAAGGTAGATTCAACATCATGTAGAAGTTGAGGAAGTCGACTTGTCGGCACTAATTCTGGGAACAATGTTATTCTCAACAAGGTAGGAACTTGCATAAGGAAGTAAGTCTCACTAAAAAAACCCTAAGGCTATGGCAAAAACTCGAGTAGGGACAAAATTATTAGTCTAAGGAAAAATGTGTGAGTAATGCAAAGTCAAATGAAACGTCTACGGGATGTCATCAGGGATATGATCAACCCAAGGTGGGTGCCTCGTTAAAACCTAGTTAGGTAACAAAATCCAGTGGGAAAAATGCTCATAATCATAGGGAAAAAGAGTACATTAAGATCAAGCAAGTATACTTTAGGATACTCCCCTGAGTTTGACATAATTCCAAAGAGAACTAGCAATGTTACAACCTCAGAAAGTTTACGCATACAAATTCCATGAACAAGCTTCTGAAACGTCGCATTCGGTAGTGATTTGGTGAAGAGGTCGACCATATTGTCTTGTGAACGGATTTGCGTGACTTCAATCTTCTGATGCTCTCGTTGTTGATGTGAGAAGAAGAATTTCGGCGCAATATGCTTGGTGTTGTCTCATTTAATGTTACCCTTTTTGAGTTGTTCGATGCATGCTGCATTGTCTTTATAGATCGTCGTCGGGACATCAACGACGGGGTAAAGATCGTAGGAGCTTCGAATATGGCCACAACTGCTTTCAACCAAAAATATTCTCGAGTTGCTTCATGTAAAGCGAGAATTTCAGCATGGTTAGACAAAGTGGCAACTAAGGTCTATTTAGTTGACCTCTAAGAGATTGCGGTGCCTCAAATGGTAAAGACATAACCCATTTGAGAATGCGCCTTGTGAGGATCAAATAAGTATCCTGCGTCGGCATAACCAACAAAGCGAGAATCGACTCGAGAAACGGGGGGGGGGGGGGGTGTGGCATCACTCGAGGATCTATAGTGATAGAACAAGCCCAAATCCATAGTACCCTTAAGGTAGCGAAAAATGTCTTTAACACTAGTCTAGTGTCTGCGTGTTGGTGCTTTACTGTATCTTGCCAAAATATTAACAACGAAGGAGATGTCGGGTCTAGTGCATTGAGCTAAGTACAATAAAGCGCTTATCGCACCTAGATAAGGAACTTCAGGCTCCAAAATCTCTTCATCATCCTCCTTCGGACGGAAGAGGTCTCGTTTTGTATCTAGGGATCGAACGACCATAGGAGTGCTCGAAGGCTTCGCTTTTTCCTTATTAAAGCAGCGCAACACCTTCTGGGTGTAGTTCAATTGATGTACTAAGATTCCATCTGAACGATGCTCATCTCGAAATCGAGACAATATTGAATCTTTCCTAGATCTTTCATCTCAAATTCCAACTTCAAGTGCGCGGCAGCTCTCGCAAGATCTTCAGGAGTTCCGATAAGGTTCATGTCATCGACATATACTGCAACTATCACAAAACCAGAATGTGACTTCTTAATGAACACATAAGGGCATAGTTCATTGTTCACATATCCCTAACTAGTCAAATACTCACTCAGACAGTTATACCACATTCTTCTGGATTGCTTCAAACTATAGAGTGAACGCCTCAGCTTAATTGAGAGCTTGTTTCGAGGTTTGGAAATATTTGATCCAGTCAATGTAAGTCATTCGGGAACTTTCATATATATTTTCGTATCAAGATCCCTATAGAGATACGCAGTTACTACGTCCATCAGCTGCATACTCAGTTTTTCAGAAACTACCAAATGGATAAGGTAGTGAAAAGTAATCACATCCATAACGGGTGAATAAGTTTCGTCATAGTCAATCCTGGGGGTGTTGTAAGAAGCCTTGTGCAACAAGACGAGCTTTGTAACGCATAATTTCGTTCTTCTCATTAGGCTTCAGAACGAAAACCCACTTGTAGCCAACGACCTTCACATGTGGAGGAGTAGAAGCTACAAGTCTAAACACCTTACATTTCGCAAGTGAATCAAGTTCGACTTGGATTGCTTATTTCCAGTTTGACCAATCGGTTCTACGTCAACATTCATCGATGGAACGGGGTTCAATGTCATCACTCAGCATGATTTCAGTAGCTACTGCATATGCTAATTCATCATCGATGATCATCTCATTTCTACACCACACATTATCTAAGCTAGCATAATAGACCAAAATCTCATGATTCTCAGGAGGAGGATTTGTCTATTCAAGGATGTTTTCGTAATCTAGAATTTCCTCATGAGTTGGATAGAATGAGTAGACGACAATCAGATTCAAGGTAGGCTCTTCAGAAGCCTGTGTCGTGGGTTTCCACTTCTGGAGGTGTGAATCCTTTGAACCAAGAGGTCTGACATGCTTTTGTGTAAGGGCAGATGATTGGCTAACCGCTAATGTACGTGGATCACCAAAATTGGCGTCCCGAGACTCCAGGAAGGAAGTCCGTCGTTCATTTGATACATCCATCTTTGCAGGCACATTCGCAGCTGGAATATGTGATCTTGTCACTCGTGCTAAATCAGTGAAAGCATATGGCATGCTCTAAGTTATGCTCTGAAGATCTAATATGCACTGCACTTTAGTTTCAGACTGAGCGGTGCGAGGATCTAAATGAGACAGAGTGGGAGTCATCCACGATAATTCGCGTCGTTCTTCAGGAACGTTGACGTTCTTATCTCCCCCTAACGACGGGAAGAGTGTTTCATAGAAGTGACAATCTGCGAAACAAGTGGTAAATAGATCGCCTTTCAAAGGTTCTAAGCAACAAATAATCGAAAGAGAATCATATCTTACATAGATTCTCATCCTTCGCTGAGGCCCCATTTTTATACGTAAGGGCAACCAAATCAGCACATAGACCACACAACCAAAAACGTGCAGATGCGATATGTCGGGTTCGTATCTGGTAAGCAACTGAAGGGCGCTATATGAAGCAGTTGCAAGTCTTGATTCCAATTTTGACCATAGCTCACGAGCCGAATTGACTCCAACAATGTATGGAATGAGAGAATCAGAGAGTTTAGAGTTGATCCAGATCAGAATGTTTTGATAATTCTCAAACCAGGTCATGTATGTACTGAGGATTCAGAGTAGAAGTTCGATTTCCAAATGAATCAAGAAGAAATTTGGGCGGAGCAGCCAAGGTGCCGCCAATGATTCTGGTGAAATTGTAGCGACGAAAGATCGGAGCAAACAAAGCATTCCATGTGAGATAATTCATTGTGGTGAGCTTGATTGGAACCATAGATCCAATATTCTGGATCGTAATCGAAGAATTGGGCAAGAATTTGATGAATTAGGGCAAGAATTCATAGGAGCATGATGAATTTGAGAAGCAGATTTAGAGGAATGGGATCTAATAGTCACCATTGATGAAAATCAAAAGTTTCTAGGGTTTACAGCTTCAAAGAATAAGATGAGCGGGAAGTAGAAGAAGGATGATCGAAGAAGGATGATCGAAGAAGTCGTTAGACACAGACGAATGATACCATATTAGGAAAAGTATTCTTTCATTTCATAAGAGATAAGATTACATATATGATATATATACTAGTGACTAATTCACTTTTGTTAGCAACAAATTAAACTTTCTCTAATAATCACTAACTAATTACAAAACTGTTACAAATTGTCTCATAACAAACTCAACTAACTTGAGTAGGTTTATTTACAATATTACCCTTATTATATGGCATATAAAGCAAACTCATCCAGGTATGGTTCACTCCAAAATAACAAGGGACGAACGAGATTTAAAATGCAGTAAGACCGGTGAAAAGCACAATCACAGTTCTTCTGAAAGTTGTCTAAACATCACCCAAACAGTTTACCTGGCTGTGTTTCGATAACTAAAGTTGAAAAGAGAAATCCTGATTAGTATTATTGGAAGAGTTGGTGTGGTGAAAGTCATTGTAGCTACTTCTAAGCTCGGATAGACCATAACATCAGACAAACAAGAAGGCATGCAGATTGCGGAGACCAACTCCAAGAAAACATATTATCAATATACAAATATGTTAACAGAAGGTAGATTGTTAGGTTGATATTATATGCATATTTTATACTTCTTTTGTTTATTATTTAGGCATGATTTTATATTAAATTGTGAGTTTAATGTGTCTTGTTCAAGCTTTTGTAGAGAAGATAATTTGTGAACAAAGCATAGAATTTGAGTCTTGATTTGGAAAAGCACAAAAAATCACCAAGTGGACCGTGAGCTGTGATGGGCCGAAGCAATTCAAGATGAATTTGGGTCTCTAAAGTCATTAAAAATGGTGGTGCTGTTGGGAAGATGATCCTCTTCTGAGCTCATGATGGGGATCCTCCTGACCATGAAATTAGGGTCATTCAAATTTAATTCAACGGTTGCAATTATTATAACTTTAAGAGGGTTCCTCTGTTTGGAGTCGTTGGATTAAATTTGAATGGCCCGGATTTCGTGGTCAGGAGGATCCCCATCCTGAGCTCAGGAGAGGATCATCTTCTGTGCTGTTGATGTTTCCCAAAACGAAATGATTTTGGAATTCATATTTGGCGGGGATTAATAAAGAAAGGAAGAAGTATATAGATATAAAAGGTCATGATACATAGGGGTGGGCAAATGGGTCTAGGACCCGCGGGTCGGGGCGGGTACCCGCAATTTGGGGCCGGTAAGGGGCGGATCCAAAATTTCAGAACACAAAACGGGGCGGGGCGGGACGGATATACGAATTTAGCGGGGCGAAGCAGTTCTTAAAATAGGAGTGGACAGGCCCCCGGCTCGGCCCATTTATAGCACTTCTAATCTGAGTCAAAATCAGATATCCATTCATTTATTCAGCTTCCATTTCCCTCACTCTCTCAATCTCTCCTCCGGGCTCATTTTCTTTCACTCACAAACGTCAATCTTTCCTATGTTCCCCACCATCATCATCAGACGTCGATTTCTCCTCCGTCCGCCACCATTATCACCCTTTCGGTCTGATTTCTCTCCTTCATTTTCTGAATTTCCTTCTCTTTAACCTTCACTTTGCAAAACTCTCTTATTTCCACCGAGAAACCATCACCCACAACCATCATTTTCCTGGCCTCGGAACCACCAAAATCAGTTTTTGGGTGGCTTGAAGATCATGTTGTGTGCTTGCATGGAAGATCTGAAGCTGTGAGTAGTAAACTCTCGAGCTTGAGAACCCTAGGTCAACTCATCGAATTTTGGTGATTCATTCGTCTAAATTCGTACCAATTTGTATATGGTTGAGTTATGTAGTGATGTATGTTGGGATTTGGGATGAAATTTAAGGGTTTTAACCCTTATTTCATGAATTTTGTGTGAAATTTAAGTGGGAATCGGGATTCTTATGCTCTGAATGCCTATGAGCATTTTTCCAGAAACTGGTAATGGACTCCGGCTGAGTTTCGTCGAGTCCGAAGCCAATTTCAACCCAAATCTTCTTGGATTGAACGTAATAGAATATTTCCATCATTTCTGGAGGGTTTTGATTTAATTTGGTGAAGGAATATAGCTGATTCTAACCCTGGACAATTTCTAGATCTTCTTTGCAGAATCCAGTAAGCTCTAGGGATGTCAAAGATCTGGAAGAGGCTATCCAAAAAGAAAAAAAAGAAAAAAAAACGTAATGGACCCGTGGACCTGTCCCAAACTGACCCGTTTCAAACGGGCTAGGTTAGGTCCGGTTCCAATGATTAGAATTGCAATATCCAGCCCGTATCCTTTTTAAGCGGGTCCGGTTCGGTCCCTCCAAATTTGGGTCCGGCCTGGCCCGTGCCAACCCCTAATGACACAAAGAAAAGATCTTGCTAACCACCCAACGCCGCAAGGAGAGAAGGCTGCAGATTTCCTAGTGCATGCTCACACACAAATACAAAATTTGAGTTTTGGGGTTTCTTCCTTGTCATCAAAGTCATCTATGTATGTCATTAGTTCAATCATGAACTAAATCCTTTCGCTAGGGCTAGGTCTACTCTTATCATGTACATATAAGTCTCATTATTTTATATTAATCTCAATTATTTTCCATGTTGAGTGATTGTTATTGTGCTTTGTTGTTATCAAATAATTGACCATTATTTGTGTAAAGAACTAAATTGTGACTGACAACTGGAGTTTAGTAGATTGCTTCTCATAACAATTACCATGAATTTCATAATCGAGTAGACATACTGGTTATGATATGTGTAGTATCGTATATTTATCCATTGAGCGCAAAGGGTTTCGATTATCTGTATCTGTGGCTAGACATAGCGGATGATATGTAGGAACACAATTAGTATATTCTGACAGGAAATATTGACAAATCAAGGGATAATTGCTAGCAACATGGAAATAATTTGATGTTAATATGAATAACGGGGTTTAATGGGATTGAGAATGAAGAACATGATGTCCTAACGTTTCCTTACATTAATTATTCCATTTTCTTTTACTACGTGTTTGATCAATTATTATGTTTAATTGTGTTTCGTTTCTTTGCATATTTTAATTTGTCAATGTAAGTCTTGTTTTATTTAAAATTAGTTTGAAGTTAATCACAATAGTAAGTTTTGTTAATCTGATTCTTGTTAGAACGACAATCTACTTATCACTACATTACTTTAGCGATATTGTACACTTGCAATTACAACAACAAGTTTTTGGTGCCGCTGCCTCGGATTGAATTTAATTGAATTTACTTTGTGATTTTTTATTTATTTTTATTTTCGTTTTTTAATTTTGTTTAGTTTTTCTCGGTGCATTCTCACTATTTTTCATTGTTTCTTAAAGGTGAATGGTACATGTTCGTCAGATTGTGTATTACTTGAGTTTGAACCGGAAATGGAGAAAAGACTTCGTGAAATCTGCAAGGAACAAAGGAAAGATAGTGAGAAAGAAAATCGACAAGAGAACATGATGGCGTTAGTGCAGAATGAAACGAGGGGAGATCTTGATAGTCCAACCATTCCAAAATCACCATCAAGCATATTTCTTCCTACAACTGCAAGAAATTATGCATTGAAGAATATCCACTTTAATACGATGCTTTCTTTTCATGGCATGAGTACTGAAGATCCATTGGCACATATTAGAGATATCTTTAACATGGTGTCACCGCAACTACAAACGTCATTGCTATCACCACAACAACCTCCACCACCGTCATTGTTGTCACTACTACCAGCACCACAACCACAACTGTCACCTCTTTTATAATTGCCATCACCATCGCCGCCCCTTCTACCATTATAACCTTTGTACCAAAACCCCTAAACCTCACTAATGGCACCACCACCACCACAACCACAAACGCCACCGCTGTCACCACAACCACCATCATTGTTGTCACTACTGCCACCACCACAACCAGAACTGCCACCACTTCGATAAATGCCATCACCACCACCGCCTTTTCTACCATTATTACCTCTGTACCAAAACCCCCAAACCTCATTATTGGCACCACCACAACCACAAATGCCACCGCTGTCACCACAACCACCACAACAACCTCCACCACCGTCATTGTTGTCGCGACAGCCACCACCACAACCACAACTGCCACCATTTGCCATCACCACCACCTCCCTCTTCTACCATTATTACCTCTGTACCTCAACCACCAAACCTCACTATTGGCACCACCACCACCACAACCACAACGTTACCGCTGTCACCACAACCAAAACGCCACCTCTGTCACCACAACCGCCACAACAACCTCCACCATTATCATTGTTGTTGCTATTGCTACCACCACAGCCACAACTGCCACCACTTCCATAACTGCCATCACCACTGTCGCCCCTACTACCATTATTACCTCTGTATCCCAACCACCAAACCTAATTATTGGCACCATCATCCTACCTGCATAATTACTGTGTCCGCCCCCACCCCTATTGTCACCGCTGTCATCGCCATCACTTGCGACAGTCACTAACATCACCACCATCATCGTTGCCACCACCACCGCCAACAACGCCACTGCCACCACCACAATCGCCACCACTTTCACAGATACCTTTGCTATCTCTACTATCTACACTCCAACCACCACACCCTACCATTGGAATTACCACCATACCTCTACCATTGCCGCTTCCATCACCAGCATTGTCGTTGCCATCATTATTGTTGTCACCACCCTTACTATCATGTCATTTTTTTGTCATTATATTCAATTATATCACTAAATTGAAATTTACCAAACGCTTGTACACTACTTTTTATACTCACAATACTTTTAAATACAGTCTATCAAATACTCAACTACTTTATTTTATAATTGATTATTCTTAAAGCATAGTAATAACAATTTATTTAAAAAAAAAAAAAAAAAAAACAGAGCAATTACAAACTAGACTTAAGTGGCGCTCATTTTTCAAAACCTGCAAGGCCTTGTTTGGCAGCCCGTATAATAGGCCGGATAGGATAATTAATACGGTTCCAAGTGTTTGGTTTAGTTTTGTACTAAATAGTATCAAGACTAATTGTATTGGTCCCCCACCCGTTTTATACGGTGTAGACCTGCTAAATTATCCAACCAAAAACCTCTGTATTATGCAAGTGGCCCTTTACCACAGTGGTTGAAAGGTATTGAGCCCTTGCATAACGGTGTGGGTTCCTGCTAATGGCTAATCTAACATTTAATCTGACAAAATCTATCGTTTGACCAAAAGAAAAACCTCATTATTAGTCAGTAGTCTCTCGCTCTCTCCGTCCCTCTCGTTGCACGCTAAGCGCTTGTTCTCTCCTCTAAATCTGAGGTTCTTCTTCCTCTTGTTCTTCTTCTTTCCTTCTTTTTCTCTCTCTGTTCCACCCTCCTCCTATTTTTCTTGCACTTTTTTTTCTTCTTCTTCTCTCTTTGTTATGCCCTCCTCCTCCTATTTTTCTTCCAACTTTCTTTCAATTGATTGAATCTCGTTATTCTTTTTTCTCTCTCTAATTTTGCAAATTGCTAAAGAACCCATTTGCCTCCTTTGGGTCATATCCTTCATAACCCTTCTACTTTTGCTGGGCTGATTTTGTAGCTGAAAAAAAGAGAAGGATTGGGGAAAAAAAGGATGAGAATTTGGAAGTTGGGTTTTGCTGGGTTTCTTTTGTTCAAGGGAACAGACCCCTCACTAAGAGAATTTCAAATAGGAAACAGACTATTTTTTTCGATTTGCATGATTTGATTGCTCTTGGGTTTTTGCCATTTTTCGATCTCGAATTCCATTTTGCTGCCTTTAACTGCTACTAGGTTTTGATCACTTGAAGCTTCAGTTTTGATTGATGGTGTGTTTGTAGGTTTCGGATATCTTTTGGATCTGCTACCTAAATTTGATGTTCAATTGGATGTGTGCTATCTTATGCATTCGCATATTTTGAGAACTTGGATATAATCGATTGGATAAAAACTAGTTTGAAGTCTCTTATCAGGTAGAATATCAAATACACGATAAATAATACGATCGTTAGTCCGATATTGCATTATACATCCGACTAATATAGTCAATACTATCTGAAGACTATTTATCATATCCGATTGAAATAATCAGTACAGTCCGAGCTGCTAAACGAGACCTCAAATGTCTTATTTAACCAAGCAGGGAACATACATAAGATTATAGATACTGTTGTATGTGTCCCCTTACTTGTCCGCCGAAGACGCACACAAAATAGGGACTTCCTAAGTTCCACGCGGGCCCATGTTGATGAGGATGACTATTTTCTCTACGAGTTGGCTATTTGCAGCAAGGCCTCGCCCCTATTGGGTCGGGTTTGAAGGATAGAAAATGGTATTTGACCTTTGACCCGAATCTGCCCCATTTGGATTTTGGAGTAATTATTCTTTTTTATATCATGGTGATATTGATTCATGTCTTCTTCAATATTTTAGGACCATATAATGGTGAAATTGTGATGGCCTCTTGGGTTGGAATATATTACATTTCCTATATTTGTGACTTGAAATATTAATTTTTAGTTGAATTTTCCTTTTAATTTGTTGTAAAGAGTTTGAGTTGTAAAGAGACGGGGTGGCAAATCCATTCCCCATTGGGGGTGAGGATGGAACCCCCGATTTAAAATTACGGGTATGAAAGTTAGTCATCATCCCTTGTGAAGAATTTCCACATGACAAATGTTTGCACACCCTGTTTGAGACCTTTCGATGTTTAAGAAATTCATCATATTTATTGAAAAACAAACTTTGCTGCTTATGCTCATGCAAACTACGGACTTACTCTAGCTAATCTTTGTATTTGATTTTGTAAATTTCCCAAGGTGTAGTAAGAATTATTGTACATTAATAGGTCGATATAGCTCATTTTAATGTGACCAGAACACAGGATGATACAATATTAACAACATAAAATTTTCCTACCACTTATAGTGGACAAGAAAAGTTTCAGAGGGGAGCATCTTTGTACGTTTTTCTTTTTGTCGCCAAAAGTAAAATAAATAAATAAAACACTTAAACTTCGCAAAGTATCCATCTCTACTTGTAATTAGAAGTCAGAAGTTCATCTCCTGACGGTTTTGATGCCAAATTATTATTGGCTCATTTAGGCCTGGCAATTCCTGACACGACCTGATAACTTGACACGACATGACACAAAATTAACAGGTGTTCGGGTCAAAACGATAACAAATCAGGTCATTATCGGATAACCCGATAAGCACCTGTTAAAATAACTGGTTGGTTTGGGTATACACGTAGGTAACACGATACACGTTAAGCAAAATATTAATTTAATAATTTTCTAAAAAAATACTATAATAATTATATATATATATATTAATTTAACAATCTTATACCCCTAAAAACTATAATAATTATATATATATATTAAATTAAATTTAAAAAATTGGTGACCATTGGATCGGCTAAGATTTAATCTCAGCCATCCATTGTGCATTAGGTTGGAGGCTAATATATTTTTATATGGTATAGTACTATTGTTTTATTTCTTTTCATAATTATTTTGGTAAACTTCTCATAATTTGAATGGTTTTTAATGTTTGGTTTTTTTATACTTAGTTTATGCGGAAGAAAGTTCTAACGTGGAAAACCTTACTGAAAATATCATCAACATAACTCTTGAAGACAATAGATCAAGCCAAAGTTCCAATACAATTTCCTTATGATGATTGATGAAAATTGATGAAAATTGATGATTTTGTAAAAGGAATAACATGCAAGCTTTGAGTTCCATTGACAAGATTTAAACTTTTGAGAAAAGCTTCACAACCTTGAAAACAAAAACTCTTTCATTTTGCATATCCTTGCACATTTAATATTTTGTAACAGACTAGTAGTGTATGTAGAGATGGGCAAATACCCATTGGTTATGGGTAACCGCGGTTACCCGCCCATTTAAATTAAACGGTTACGGTTATGGGTAACCGTTTAGATAAATAAACGGTTATGGGTATAACCGTTTACCCGCGAAATTTAAATGGGCGGTTATGGGTATTAACCACGGTTATAAACGGGTAACCGTTTACCCATTTATTTTATATATGTAAAACTAACACAAACCATGTTCTCGATCCAATAATACTTACCACCCAATAAATTAGCAAGGAATTCATCGGTCATTCTCTCAATAACACAACTACAGGAATGATGATTCTCATCATCAAGGAATTGGACAAATTAATTTAAATTCCTTGCGGGTAACCGTGAAATTGACAGAAATGCTTTGACAGAAATGTCTTCTAAACAATTTTTGTAACCCAATAATACTTATCAAATATTATATTTACCTTCATTGGTAACAGTTAAAAATATCATCCGTAAACTATTATTTCAATTATTGGAATGGTATAAGGACTTAAAAAAAATTAAAATATGGAAATGTATGATGAATGTACCTATAACGGTGTTTAATTGTCAAAAAAAAAATTATGACAATTTTTTTTTAATTTTCAAGTTGTTAAAAAACATGTAGACGGGTGAAAAAAGGGTAATGGTAAAAAAATAAGATAAACGGGTTAAAAATGATAAATGGGTAAACGGGTATTAAACGGTTACGGTTAAATGAGTATGCGGTTATGGGTATGGTTAACCGTTTATAAACGGTTATGGGTATGGGTATAACCGTTTAGGCAATTACTCAACGGGTAAACGGTTATGCGGGTATGAGCATAAACGGTTATGGATAAATTAACCGCGGTTACCCGCCCGCATAACCATTGCCCATCCCTAAGTGTATGGATGCTTTTTTATTAGGCTCTTATTTTCGAGTGTAGATATAGTACTTAAACGACAAATGTGTTTTAATGTTTTGAAGTAATATTTATGTAGTAATGTGTGGTATGTGCAAATTTAAGAAATAAAAAATAAAAAATTTCTTAACGGGTCATAATGGGATAAAATGACCCGACCTGTTAAGGATCCGTTAAGATAACGGGTATGACACGACACGATCCGTTAAGATAACAGTTACACGAAAACCAACTCTCGCCCCAATGTCGTTGTATAAATGCAAATTACCATGAAAGGGGTAAGAGAAAGAATCCTAGTATTCCATTTCCAGCTAAGATGTGTGTCCAATGGTAAGTAAATTTCAATCAATTCCATAGGGTAAAAGGGAAAACCTGGTCCAAAACAAAATGCATTCCTCCAATCACAAATAGAAGCACGTCCACGTCATCACACAGCCGCTTTTGGTCATTTGTGTAAAGTAGAAGGCCATATACACATCAGACTAATTCACCTTCTCAAAGAATTCAAATAATATCAAAACAACCGAACATAAAAATAAGGAGCATAAATTTACACTGGGAAGCATTCGGCTATTTCCCTCTTCCTCTGTCTTTGGCCACTTCCATGCTCTGCAGAAATTCGCTTTACGGTAACCCCACCCCGTACCAGGTATATATATTCGTTGTTGTGTAATCCATTCATAAATCACCCTTGCATATGAAGAAACTTCAATTATTTCTATATACTGCACCTGCAAAGCAATACTGTTTTTACTGGTATCATCCCCTTAGTCTAACAACAACGCAGGAAATATCATCTTTACTGTCTCTTTTCAGCGCTTCTGCGGTTAATTGCTTTGCCGCCTTCAGAGGGTCTTTAGTCTTTCTTGCCATATCAACTGCCTCTTGATTTGCCATGACCTGGATTATCAGAACATAAAAGAAAAGTAATTTCTAAGAGACTTTTCAATTTAAACTTTGCTATGACACTAAGGCATGCACCAGTTAGGTGATTTTTTCCTGCTTTTTCTGGAGTGCACAATGCACCAAGGAGAAGAAGGATCAGGTAAAACGATTCACCTTCCAAAGACCATCACTGGCAATGATTAGAACATCAGTACTATTGTCTACGTAGATATCTTGTATGTCCGGATCCGATCGCAAATGCGACTTGAGGCTTTTGTCTCCAAAAGCACGAGAAACTGCCAGCTGCCCATTGACTCTAGGAACATCTCCTGCAACGGAAAGGGTTCAATAAATGTCAGTTCAACGAGAGACTTAACATAAGTCAATTGCAACGTCATGTTACAACAATAAATGCCGATGTGCTCAATATTCATTAACATAAAAGGCCCAGAACTGGCTGATGCAACTTAACTGCATCAGACAAGTATTTCAAGACTTAATCTCTTTAGTATAGATGGTAAACTAATATTAAGGTCAATGGAATCAAGTCAGAAAACTTTTATTTTCTTTTGGTTAATTGGGACCTGTGAGTTGTCGCAACTTTCTGGCTTACGAGTGTTCTATTACCTTAATAACAATGTCTATACACACAAAAAAACAAACAAATTTTTTTTTTTTTAACTCTCTAAAGCTAAAATGAAAGCAAGGGTTGCATTAGACTACAATTGAAAAGAAAGAAATATTGCAGGAAATGATTAAAACATGTAAGGCAACTCTAAGTGCCGTAAAGATAGAAAATAATGCAGGAGATGATTATAACATATAAAACACTGAAAGGACACAATCACAATTTTTCTAGATGTCTAAACATCACAGTTGAACAACCAACAGTACAAGATGTCTTTCACTGGTTGTGTTTCGATAGTTAAAATTGAAAAGAGAAGTCCTGATTTTCGCTACTTGAAGAGTTTATTTATCCATATATAGGAAGAGTTGGTGCATATGAAAAGTCATTTTAGCTACTTCAAAGCTCAGATGCACAATAACATCGGACAAGCAAGATGTGCATGCATATTGCTGAGACCAATTCAAAGGGAAACAAAGTATCTACATTTACAAAGATGTTAGCAGAAGGTAGACACGTGTCTCTTTTGAGAATGAGAGGTCCTATTTTTTATGAGACGTCATTTTTATCCTGTGCATGATGTCATCCAACCTTTAGTTGGAAACATGACAAACCAAGTAATAATGCAATTCTCCAAAAGTAAGCACAACACTAATTTAAACCAAACTACAAAACTGCAGAATAAAATTAATCCATGGGGATCAGCAAAGTGACATTCTAAGACACTGTAAGCTGAACCTAGTTCTTTTTCTATCTGAATGACGATATTTTCTTCCAAAGAAAATAGTCCATCATATTGCTTCTATCTATTTAGTGGAAGAAGTACTCATCAACAATTATAATTGTTATGCAAAAGGGGGCGACAAGAGTCTTGGAGTTTACAACTAAGGGGAGAACCTTGCAGCATAAAACTAGAATGCATACAATATATTAAAAGACGAAGAACAATTTAAAATGAAAGTAGCGAAGATTGACAACTCATTTCTTCATGAAAACAGTCATGTCCATTCAAGTTGTTACATCTACACAAGTATTTACACATTGACTGAAATTTCTAGACATCAGCGCTGTAAATACCTGGCATGTTAGAGACAAAGCCACCTTTGTTTTCAATGCTGCCTCTTTCGGTATTGGGCTCATGGTCTGTAGACACCTGTACTGCCTGACCCCCCCTTGAAAGAACTGCCCGTGAATCTCCAACATTTGCCACCCATAATCGCTGACCGTTGAACAATATTGCAGTTACAGCAGTAGACCCTCCACGCCCCAAGTCAGAACTGTGAGAGAGAATTGCTTGGTCTGTCCTCTCATAGGCTTTTGAGATAGATCTGTTAGGATCAACCCAAAAATCTTCCTAGAATAGTTACATGAGAAGTGTAAGATTGGATCATTCCACTTAAATGCACCTAAACAAGACCAGTAGATGAAATTAACCGAAATTAGTAGCAATACCTCCTTAAGGATATTTGAAAATAAATGCTTCTGTAGGTATGCAGGCACATTATCGCCCAAATGACCATCATAAATAGCAAACAATCCTAACTCATGTCCCTGGGTCCGAACAAACTTAGCAACATGATAATCCTCCATTGGATGATTTGCTTTTCCTTTTACCAGGCTGAAGCCATACTTTATTAACCCATCGTTGTTTCTTCCCTTACCAGAGCCACACGATGAACGGCCCCCATACTGCACAGAAAAATTAACATAATGCAACCTCAATCTTTTGTATTAAAGACGGCAATGTTCAAAAGGAAACAACTATTTTCAACTCTTTCACTCAGAAAACTGAAAAACTTTCAGTTCCCAATCCATTTAGAAGAAAATTGAGCTTGAATCTATTTTTTCACAATTTCTTTTCTCTTCGTAAGCTTCTTTTAACAACACACTTATACTAACTGCATCAAACCAACAAACAACCAAATACAAGTTGGTTCGGTCTTTTTGGCCCTAAAGTTTTAGTTATTCAGAACTTCAGCTGCAGCTACAAAAATTATCCCAGTCAACTAGAATACTGAAAAGCACTTCAATTTACCAAATATTCCATAGCAATTCATAAGTGCAGCTCAGAAGAAAAAAAATCACACAACATCCGATCAAAAACATGAGAAATCAAACAAATAAAAAAATATGCATGAAGGATCATGGTCCCTGTAAATTCCCAAAAGAGTCTATCAATCATCATAACAAAAATTTCAAATCTACCTAAAATCTCATGGAAATCCTACTAAAAAATAAAATACATGAAACAAAGTAAGTCAACTGGATTCAACAACTAGTCACAGAAAATAATTGAACCCCATGATTCACAAGACTTATGATTGAGCAAATAAACACCAAAAAAGAGAAATAAAAAGTGCAGAAAAATGATTACCTGAGAGTGGGAAGAACTAAAACAGCATAACCTATCCATAAAACACAAAAAAGGAAGTAAACTGGAGCTATATCTTCAGCATCCACCACTTGTAATCACCTCCAATCCAAATTCCAATCCAAACCCACCTCCAAAATCACAAACAAAAATTTCCCAGATTCTTTAACTGCAGGATCAGACCTCGAATTCAATCTGTATACAAAAAGGAACCAAAAACCCTTTTCAAATAAATAAATATCCCTAAAACCCATTAAAAAAAATCTAAAAAACGAGTAAAATCGGGGAAGTGGGTGTCCGAGATTTTGGCCTTACCCATCGAATCAAAGCTCGAAATTGCTTGGCAGTCTCTTATTAGGCGGTCGTGGCTGTTTTTCTTCTTCTCCTTCTTCTTTCTTCGCTATGACTTCCGCACACACAAGCAATTGAGTAATTAAAACAGAATGGTGATGATGACGAGTTATAAAGAAAAAAATAAATAAAAGAGAGAACATTTCAACCTTTTCTTCCAAATAAATAAATTAAAAAAATTAAAAAAAAAACAATTTCTTCATCTTCTGTTTTTTTTTTTTTTTTCTTTGGGAAGTTTTGTGGGAGCTTAGGATTTGTGTTTGATTGATGATTTATAACCGCCGTGTCGTGGGAGTCTGGGAATTGATATTAAAATAAATTAAATTGTGTGTTTGTATTTTAATATAATTAATTAAATATTGTGGAAGGTGTTAAAGGAAACTGGGAAAAAGGCTGCCACAAAAGACTTGTTGGCTGTTGACTTTTGCTGCCTGCCCTGCCTGCTTCCTAATACTCTTTCTTTCACTCTACTCTTACACACGCGGTTTTCTACTTTCCTTTTTGTTTTCTTCTTTCTTTCGTAAGGACACGCGCTTTTGTATTTCGTATTTTGGTACCAAATATTTCTGCATGAAATATTAAATAATGTTGCAGTTCTAATGGCTTAGGAATATGATTGTATAAATCTTATTTCATCTTTAAATATTATCATATTAGAGTTATAATCTTATTGGATACTATAAATAAGGCATGATGAAAAATCACACACAATGGCGGAGCTAGGAAGTTTTCACCCGGTGGGCTAACTTAAACATTCAAATATTTATAAACTAAGAAATTTGATACTGTATTTTTCACACTAGCGTCTAGCTTAAGAAAATTTTCACAAAGTGAGCCAAAAATTTTCGTTATTAAACAAATACGTGTTAAAATTCAAACAAACCCAAACTTGTACATGTACAAGAAGCGATTAGAAAAATGACGAAACAAAAAGAGATGGTTTGTAAACTGTATTATATAATTTTATATAGTTAAACCAAAAAAATTAGGATTAGTGACTAAATATATGATGGGCTATATTCAAAAATCAATAAAAATTATATGTAAAATTTTAATTTTTTATGGAAAGCTACTGGGCTATAGCCCAATGTAGCCCTTAACATGGCTACGCCATTGATCACACAATTCACCAAATTCTCTGTTTCTCTATGGTTGTTGCACCTCTCCATTCCTCTATAAAACTCTAGTTAAATAGGCCTTACAAGATAGGAAATTTTGACCAAAATAATGTTATATAAAGATGGAGGGTGAGATAGGAAATTTTGACCAAAATAATATAGGAAATTTTGACCAAAATAATATGTTATATATAGATGGAGAGTTAGATAGGAAATTTTGACCAAAATAATATGTTATATATAGGTGGAGGGTGGAAGCCTAAGCAACAATTACATTAGATCAAATATGGACGTAGAGACCAATAAAAATATCATAACTTTGATCTTGAATTTACAATTCACTAACATGAATTTAAGCTTTTAGAAATGAAAAGAAATAATACTACCATAGTACTAAATCGAAGATCCGTTTAATTTATTAATAATTATCAAAATTCAGTTTTGATTTTGGTTTAGGTTTATTTATTAATTAAATTTAGGTCAGTGTGGAAGACCACAATGGGTTTCAAGCCCTTATAAAGGATTCTATGATGAAGTTTATGCCCTTAATGACAGTGGCGGAGCCGATGTGGTAGCATCGGTTGCTGCCGAACCCAATAACATATAAAATGCCCTCTTAAAATTTCGTTTGACCCCAATACTAGCTTAAGACAAATGGAATAAGCAGACCTTTTATCAATATTCTTCAAATTGAAACCAATCGTTTGTGTTCTTTTCACTTAAAAAAGAAGTTTAGCATGCTAATTCATAAACAAATTGAAGACTTATCAACACACAAACGCCTTCTCCACCCAAACTTCATGTCTCACAATTCAAAGCTTCTCTGATGCTCAAGTTCGGTCTGGCACCATTCATCGCACTTGGTTGAAATCCCAATCATATCAGCATTTTTCTCATCTTGTGTTTATTTGATTTTTAGGGGGTTTTGTATTGATTGATTGAATTTGTATGAATTTTTTACAGGAAAAAAAATTATATATTGGAAAATATAAGTAAAAGTATGATTAATTTTTGAAAGCTTGTATTTGATGATCTCATCGTTGTAATTTATAGCTCCACCACTTCTTAATGATATCATTGAGACTTAAAATTGAACTTACACGTACTTGAAGTGTAACATCCTACATCGCCCAGGAGAGTGGATTATCTAAGCCTTATATGTATATTCTCATCTCTAGCTAGCATGAGGCCTTTTGGGAGTTCACTAGCTTCGGGTTCCATCAGAACTCCGAAGTTAAGCGAGTTCGCACGAGGGCAATCCCAGGATGGGTGACCCACTGGGAAGTTCTCGTGTGAGTTCCCAGAAACAAAACCGTGAGGGTGTGGTCGGGGCCCAAAGCGGACAATATCGTGCTACAGTAGAGCCAAGCCAGGGAAGTGGTCCTGCCCGGGCCGGGATGTGACAATTTGGTATCATAGCCAATCCCTGGTCGGAAGTGTGCCGACGAGGATGTCTGGCCCCCAAGGGGGGTAGATTGTAACATCCCACATCGCCCAGGGGAGTGGATCCTCTAAGCCTTATATGTATATTCCTACCTCTACCTAGCATGAGGCCTTTTGGGAGTTCACTGGCTTCGGGTTCCATCGGAACTCCGAAGTTAAGCGAGTTCACACGAGGGCAATCCCATGATGGGTGATCCACTGGGAAGTTCTCGTGTGAGTTCCCAGAAACAAAACCGTGAGGGCGTGGTCGGGACCCAAAGCGGCCAATATCGTGCTACGGTAGAGCCGAGCCCGAAAAATGGTCCCGCCCGGGCCGAGATGTGACATGAAGCCTTTTCTACTTCGCATTTTTAATTTGTAGTTATGTGAATTTTGACCATGCATTAATTTATATTTATTTGACGTCTTTGCTAATTTGCCCTTTAAACTTGTAAGGAACTGGAAATTTCTCCTATAAATTTTAACTTTAGCTAATTTCCCCATAAGATTTTATAATTAGCCAAATTCATCCTACCATTAGATTTTCAAAATTTTCACCTAACATTTCGTCCATTTTTTCAAGTGTTGTCCACGTGAGGAACTTATGAGGGCAAACAATTCATTTTGTCTCACTTATAATTAATTCTAAACAGACAGTTGGAAAGATTAGTAGAATTGGTTCGGGTATGGGTGTTGGGTTTTTTTTTTTCCAAATGGAAAAAGATTAAGCGAGATTAGCTTTTTGAAAATGGTCGCGGGCAAGACACGTACTTTCTCCTAAATGGAAGAGGACCATTACACCCAGAAACCCCTCCCCCGTCCTCTCTCCACCAAATTTATTGATAACAATGAAAGTAAATGAAAAAAATACAAGCGGAGGGACTATGCCAAGACTCTCAAAGACAAAACAATCAATGAAAACGATAATAAAGACAACGAAATGTCATGAGCATGAACAAAGGCTACACAATTTGAAATCATAGACCACCAGTAACAAACGATGTAGTGTTGGGTGTTGGTGATGGACAAAATAACTTTTTTACTCTCAAAGGTCTCTCAAAGGAATAACAGGTGACAAAGATGGATGGAATGTTGGATGAAAAGTTCAAACGGCAAGAAATTTAGCCAATTATAAAAGTTCTGTAGGAATAATTAGCTAAAAAGAATATAAAGAGAAATTAACAATTTTTTATAAGTTCATAGAGTAAATCCACGAATACCGTTTTTCTTCTTAAGTGAACCATTGTTATTGCATGTTCACCAAACAGACAAAAGGGTGTGGCATGGGTATGTTAGGTGAGCATAGAGAGCATTGGTTAATGGTTATACTCCAATTAGGGCAAATATTGCTTAATATTCTTATTCAAAAAATATTCTTTAACATTGAATGCAAAAGTGTTATGCTTTTTGGCAGAAGAAAGGACCTTTTGACCAATATATTCTCCAATAGACTTTTGTTTGAGAGACAAAGCTATTCCACCAAACTACGCGGGTCAACGGTTAAAGGTTTTGCATTACATTCATCCAAATAATATACCTTTCATCCATTCACACAGTTGAGCTTCTGCAGTTAAAGAAGGTACTCTATTTGTTAGAGACTATGAAAACGAATTAAGGAACAATAAAATTAGGTATAGACATTTCTATAAATATGTCGAAACTCGCTTGTCATGATCTTGAAAACAACTCTCGACAAGTGAGCCCAATGAATAATTTTCAACATTAGCACCTATGAAGCATGAAAATTTCATTTTGATCGTGTATTTTTTTTATATACTTGTTGGATACCTGTAAGATATATATCATGGTCAACATATCTGATTTTGACTTGATGGATACATGTATCCAACATTTATGATACCGTATCCGACTGTTAAGATACTTTTACACTTTGAGGTAAGAAATTGAAGGGGAAAAAAATTAATCGGAGATAAAACTTTAATTGAAATCTGATGAGTACGAAGAACTTGTCTCTAATTGAAACTACAAATATGACTCACACTTTTCTTCTATATATCAAGAGAATTAGGGTCCAACTGGTAACGTATTTGCAAAACAATTTTTGAAGAACTGTTTTGTAAAACAAAAATGATAAATAGGATTTTTCATTTTTAAGATTTAAGAATGTGTCTGGTAGATTAATTTGAGGATGATTCTTTAGAATGAAAACAATAAAAATCGTCTGGTACCAATAACTAAAATGTCAAAAAGTATATATATATATACAAATTCATGTTTGGTAATAATGGTGGCGGTGGTGGTAGAGATGGTGGTTGAGACGAGAGTGATGTTGGTAGCAGTGGTGGTTGGAGTGGTGGGAGTAGTGAGGGTAAGGGGGTGGAGATGGTGGAGGTGGTGGCGATGGTGAGGGTAATGAGGTGGATAATATGGTGATAGTGGTGGTGGTGATGGTGGTGGGAGGTGGTGGTGGCGGTAGTGCATGGTGGCCATAACAGTCATACGGTGGAGATGGTGATGGCCATGTTGGTAGGGTGATGGTGATGGTCATGGTGGGACCGTGGCAGTGGTGTCATTGTGAAAATGGTAAGATGGTGGAGGTGGTGGTAGTCATGGTGGCAAGGGTGATGGTGGTGGAGGATATGGTGGTGGGAGGTGTTGGTGTCAATGATGGTGGCGGTGGTGATGAATGATGATGAGACTGTGGAGAATGTTGTGGAGGTGGTGGCAACGATGGTGACCGTATTGATGTCATACATAATTTTATTTTTAAGTAAAACTCTAGCTAGAGTAAATTGTAGCAATGGTCTCTTAACTTTAACTCAATTGCAACAATGGTCCCTGAACTAAAAATCTATTACCATGGGTCCATCAACTTATCAAAACGTGCAGCTATGGTCCCTCAACTAAAAATCCATTACCATTGGTCCCTCAACTTTAATCAAACTGGAGAAATGGTCCATCAACTTTAACCCAATTGGAGCAGTGGTCCCTCAACTCTAACCCAATTATAGCAATGGTCCTTCCAACATAACTTATTTTGACAAAATTTTGACAACGTTGACGAAAAGGACCATATCTACACATTTTGATGAGTTGAGGGATTCCAATTGTAGCAATGGTCATTCCAACATAACTTGTTTTGACAAAATTCTAACGAAGTTGACAAAAAGTACCATAGCTACACATTTCGATGAGTTGAGGAACCTATGGTAATGAATTTTTAGTTGAATGATCAGTGCTCGAATTTGATTAAAGTTAAGAGACCATTGCTACAATTTACTCCTCTAACTATGCTGTATAATGTATCTTTTATTTCGATTATTTTGAAAAGTGTTCTTGAAAAATAGAGGAAACATCAATTTGATATTCTATGAAACTTACGTTAAATATTGTTTTCAATATTTTTTATTTTCTAAGGTTATTTTCACAAAGCAGTTTGCCAAACACATTTTCGACCATTTTTGTATCAACAAAACGAAAAATGTTTTGCAAAATGTTAACGAACGGGCCATAGATTTCCAACTTTTCTAGTCCAACAAATCAAATGAACTTGAATTTGGATGATGAATTTGAATTCTTGTGTTATTTAAATATGTTTCATAATTATATATATTTTTTTGGGAAGTATGCCAATATAATCTTAATGAGGTGCAAAGTCTGCATTTGACATTCGTTAGGCTATCCGGCATTTTTCCAGTTCAGCGAGAATGCGCAACGTAAACGAACGTGAGCTGTTCAAAATTATATATTACGATGTATTTTTAGCTATCATATTTATGACGTACAGTATCTTAGTTTTTAAAATTTATTTTGTATCGTTGTGTCATGTATCACCATGTCTGCTATGTATTTGTGCTTCATAGATTGGCACAAAAACCAGAAAATTCATTTTCCATCAAATTTATTAAAAGACCACCAGTAACCTTGATATTTTTCTTTTTGTAGCCATTAACGTTGAACTTAATGTTGCAAGTTATATATTTATATATTAGTTAAAGTGTAAATAGTAATCTGTTGTCCCACATTGATAAAGTGCATATGTAATACCAATTGTAACTCTTATATATACTACACCTTGGAGATTAATAAATATACAAGAAATTCTCAAATATTGTCATATATATTTTTGGTATTTTACCATGTTTAATTCAACTTGGCATCAGAGCAGTTCGCTCTTGGTGACCTGTGTGCTTTAATTTTGTGCACACTTTTCTTAGTATCGTGCAAAAAAAAAAAAAAAAAAAAAAAAATTTGAACAGTGATGTGCTACAGTACATCTTTACAGTGTCGTGAACAGTGCATTGCTGCAATGCCGGAACAGTGATTTTGAAGGAAATTTTGTGAAAAACATGTTCATTTGAGCAACATCTATAGCATGCAATTAACAAATTAAAGGCGGAATCATGCTTGTATGCACTCAAAACAAAACATTACCCATGAAATTCAAAGCCTAGTAGTTAGGTGAACCAAGACTCAACTCAAAACAAAGTGAGTTGAGAAATTTATACCTTTGTTGATTCCTCTTTGCATAAGCAAAGGATAATCACCCAAGAGATAGGGCATTCATTCCTTGCTTCTTAGCTCCATGGATTTGGATGGAAGAATTGGTTTCTCCAAGTTCTCAAAGTTGAGAACCTCTAAGTCTCCACACCAATGAAGGATTGATGAAGAAATGAGTGACCTAGAGGAAGTAAGATTGCTAGCTATGTTCCTCTAGGGTGGCCGGCCTCTTAGAGAGCAAAGAGAGCTTTTGTTCTCATCTTTTCTCCCAAATGAAACCCTTAGGATGAAATGGTTATAAAGTTGCCTTTATACCACCTCACAATGGAGTGGCAAACTTGCAATTAAGCCAAGTTCACTACCCTCCTCTATTTGGCCGGCCTTAAGGGTTTATTGGGCTTTCAAGCCCTTTGTGTTTTCAAGTTGTCATACAACTTGAGTTAATGGGCTTGACATTCAAATCCCATTAGGCCTTGCGGCCCAAAACTAACCCGAGGTCTTTAACGAACTTTATTCGTTTGATTAATTAACATATTAATTAATCCTTGCCATAAATAATTAAACCTTTTAATTATCCTTACTCATCTCCGTTGTTTCTTCAATCTTTACCTTACACGGTGTACGATCCATTAGGTTCCTTTTAGCGAGGCAGTGGGCGATTAGAACTCTTTCAAATCGATTGTGAATTGAAACTTACTTTCAATTCTCCCTTTAGTGATTATACACGTTTAGGGCTTCCACAAACCATGAGTGACACCTAGCAGTATGTCATGGTTACCCAAGCTAATCAGAAGAGGTGGATAACCTATTCAGTTTAGGATTACAATGCAATACGGTCTTTCTCTAATACAATACTCTTGACCACATTGTTTGGTTTGATAGTTTAATCATGTCTACTATCCAATGTGATTCATTTACTTATATGATTTCCTTGAATGTGATTTGGAATGACTTCCTAAATCTCATTCATACTCTGGCCAGAGATTCTTAATCATATCATAGAGTATTCTCCCTCAAACGGTTTGAAGTTTAGAGATCCCTTGTTGCGCATTCACTTGCCTCCATGGCTAAGTGGCTTAACTCCAACTATGCCGTGGACACCCTCTGATGGAGTGACTTTGACATAGTCAAAGATCAAGGACTTAACCACAAGACAACTATGATGCCTCAGGTCAAAGGACTACTTGCATTATCCCAACCATGAGTTCTCATGTGACATGAGTATGAGAACTCCTCGTTGATCGTGTTCAGTGGACTCATTCGCTATTGAGCACCTACATGCTTGTCTTGGTGTCAATCACACCAATGACTCGAGACCAGTCACTCTCCCTGAGAGAAGACACATCACGTACTGATCTTAACGGACTGTCAATGCCCAATTGACAATCCTATGATCAGGAACGTTTATGATATGTATACGAAGGAGAATGGTCTCATAAATCTAACTTGTTTAAATTACATTCTCCTAATTACATATTCCTTGGACTTATCATTTAAGCATATAACATTTATATGAGACGGCTTAAAACAATAATCTTTGCCCTTGATATTAAACTAGATTAGTTTAACATGTGAAATGTCTGTAAAGTATCATCATATGATTGGTTTTAGGGCACATTTCCAACAATCTCCCACTTGCACTAGAACCAATCAGCTTGGTCATCAGTGATGATACCTCTTTTGTAGTCATTTCAAAAATGGCTGAGTAGTAGGCCTAGACAATGGATATCTATATGTTATCCATAGAAGCAACCTTGAGAATAACAACGTCACCATTATACATGATTCTTAATCATGTGGTTTAGTCTCTCATTTGAGTTCGGATCTTGATGAGACCTTGATTCCCTGGCTTGAGCTATCGCCCCATTAGTGTCGTAGTGTCGGTACACTAGAGACACTTTCTGGTTGGAACCGAATAGAGAGTTCATAAATGAACTTTCCCATCCAAACAACATTGTTGTAAGCTTCTATATGGCAATATATTTTGCATTCATAATGGAACACACTAAAGTCATTACTTTTAATGTTTCCATCCAAATATCTCTTTAGTCATAATAAAGAGATATATGATTATCTCTTCATTCATAATGAAGAAACATCCAATGATGGATTAGATTCATAATCTAATACATTTACGCTTCCATTACGTTACTCTAATTCTTCCTCATTCTTTGAGGAATCTATCCTTTAGTATTTCTTAAATACTTAAGGACTCACTTGACAGTTGCCATGGTTCTGATCCTGGGCTTGCACTGATATCGTCTTGTACCGTTCTAGGTACAACTCATATCAATGTTTTCATACAATATGAAATACATAAATCACCTTTTTGCGTATGCATAAAGGATTCTATTTACGCATCATTTCTTTGGGAGTCAAAGGGTACGTTCCCTTTGAGAAGAGCTACCTTCTAGTCTCACTAGAGTTGTTCTTCTGATTGAAGTTTATCATCATATGAGAAACTTCCTAGCATCTTTTGTCTATTAGGGATTGATATAATCCAATTATATCTTGAAATATATCATTGTAGATTTCCATCCCATGTATATAGACTATGTCTCCCATATCCATTCTATCGTTATAGAATGTTTAAAGTCATAACTTTAATGAAGAAGTATTCTTTTCATTTCCAAAATTAATATATCATATATATGTTAAATTTTAGGAACATGATTAACTCCCACTAATCTTTTGTAAACTTAGTAAACAAAAGATTCATTTACATCTTTATGAGAAATCAATTGATTTGATCTTTCTCATAAGACGCTTATAGCTCCCACTAGCTTGCTAAGATCCATGATGGATGGATCTCTACAACTTACATGTCTTGTGATTCATAGTTTTAGACATATATTATCAAGACTACCTTAATAATGGTTTCGGAAACCCATGTTATGTCCAAACATTGAATCACCATTTAGTTGTAGCTAGCAATCTTCGAATTAATTGAAACCAAGACTACGTCAAAGATGGTTTCTTCAAAGTCAACCAATCTCTTTGATTGTAGTCACCTTAAGCTACCAATTAGCTATAAAGGTTTCATTATTTCGGGTCAAATGGTACTTTACCATTTCCTTGAGTATATGTCGTATATACACTCAATGTAGTCATAAGGATTTTCATTCTTATTTCTTTCGAATTAAGAGGTGTAACTCTATGACATAATCATAAAGTTCAAACCATTCAACTGAGACAGTTTATAAATTCTTCTCGACTACCTTGGAGCTTGTGGTATAGGAACTAGGTTGTTATATTTGTTGATCACTATCTTGTCTTTCAAAGAACCCATTCTTTGAGTTCTATCCCTCGTTCATTTGCTCTATCTTAGGCAAATCCTAGTGTAGGATTACAATGAACTACCCAACAAACAACATTTGTTGGTTGGTTTATAGAAGTGATATCCAAATGTTAATTTAAGGATACCCACAAGATAATTCTTAAACAAATATTGCTTATTAGCACACAACCCCAAATCTTATCATGATCAAGATTTGTCTTTCTTTCCAACTACATCTTATGGAGTCATGAAAATTTTGGAAGATCTTCTAATTGACAATCATATTGTCTTAGAAGTATATATCCTATATATGGGTAATTGATAACATCCAACGAACTAAATCTTATTCGAGTTCGTTCTTTTCTCAATGGAGAAATCCATTATCTTATGATGCTTCTTTCCTTTATATTATTCAAGGAAACTGTTCTAAAGTGTTATCTTTCCTTGGATCAAATCTAAGGAGGTAAATACTTTAGACGTCTTACTCATCAACTTACATTTCTTGAATTCTTTGAAACCTTTTGCAAAGTATTCAGACTTGTATTTATTCAAAATAAACGATAGTCCAACCGAGAGCGATCTTCGGTGAATGTCATACAATATGAGTAGTATTATGTTGTGGACAAGTGCCACTAACATCTAAGTGATTTAACCTCAACAACTTTGTGATTCTTTCTTCTTTCCAAAAGAATAAAGATTCGAACATTTCGCCTCTATACAATTTTAATAAGAAGGTATTGGATCCGGATCTAACGATGTGCCCCATGAGTTGCATGTTGATGGTTCATCCAGTGATGATTTTTCTAATGGTTTGGTATAAGATAGTGACACACATGAGGTAAATTATGATGATTCTTCTACTTATCAGTTGCCTGCACAAGTTAATCGTGGAAAATCTAAAATACAATATGAGCCTGATATGCATGCCAAAACCAAGTATCCTATCAACAACTATGTGTCTACTCATCATTTGTCCAAACCATATGCATCTTACATATGTCAGCTATCTAGTATATTGGTTCCTACAAAATTGTAGGATGCTTTGTTTGACCCTAAGTGGGTTAATGCCATGAATGTTGAAATGGAAGCTTTGGAAAAGAATTCCACTTGGGATTTTGTTCCATTGTCAAACGGGAAGAAAGCTGTTGGATGTAGATGAATGTTCACTATTAAGCATAAAGCATATGGTTCTATTGACCGATACAAAGCCAGATTAGTTGCTAAGGGTTATACTCAAACCTATAGTGTGGACTATTAGGAGACTTTTGCTCATGTTGCCAAACTTAACATTGTGCGTGTTCTTCTGTGCTTAGCAGCAAACCAGGATTGGCCCCTATTGCAGTTTGATGTTAAGAATGTTTTCCTTCATGGTGATCTTAAGGAGGAAGTTTATATGGATCTCCCACCTGGTATCAATATATTTCCTGAAAAAAGGTGTTTTGTGCAGATTGCAAAAGGCTTTGTATGGTTTGAAACAATCTCCTAGAGTGTGGTTTGAGAGGTTTACAAGTTCAATGAAGAAGTTTGGGTATTTTCAGAGTTATTCAGATCATACTTTGTTTCTAAAGCGACGAAATGGTAAGCTAACTGCACTGATTATTTATGTTGATGACATGATAGTGACCGATGATGATCAGGAGAAGGTACAACGCCTTCAAAAGTACCTAGCTACTGAATTTGAGATGAAAGAGTTGGGTGAATTGAAGTATTTTCTTGGAAGCGAGGTTGCACGATCCAAGGAAGGTATTTTTATGTCTCAATGAAAGTATGTTCTTGATTTATTAGCTGAAACATGCATGTTAGATTGCAAACCTGTTGATACTCCAATTGAGCAGAATCATCGTTTGAGCTTATTTCCGGATCAAGTTCCTACTCATAAGGAACAATATCGGAGGCTTGTGGGGAGATTAATTTATTTGTCTCACACTCGCCCTAACATTGCTTATGCAGTTAGTGTGTTAAGTCTGTTTATGGCACTCACCTGGTGAAGCTTATATGGATGCAATAATCCGTATTTTGAGGTACTTGAAGATGGCTCATGGCAGAGGCTTGGTTTTCTCCAAGAATGGTCATTTGAATGTAGAAGGGTATACATGTGCAGAGTGGGCAGGTTCTATCACTGACCAGCGATCTACATCTGGATACTTTACTTTTGTGGGTGGTAATCTAGTTACTTGGAGAAGCAAGAAACAAAAAGTGGTGGCTAGGTCAAGTGCTAAAGCTGAGTTTTGTGGTATGTCTCATGGTGTATGTGAGTTGTTGTGGTTGAAAAAATTGTTGAGAGATCTTAGATTTAACCCAATTGTGCTATGAAACTCCATTGTGATAACAAGGCTGCTATTGAGAATACTCATAATCCAGTGCAACATGATCGAACAAAACATATGGAGATTGATTGACATTTCATCAAGGAAAAATTGGATGCTGGAATAATTAATTTTCCCTTTTTGGGATCTTAAGATCAACTTGCTGATGTGCTTACTAAGGTTGTGTCTAATAGTGTGTTTTCCAACTCCCTTGACAAGTTAGGCATGCGCGACATCTTTGCTTCAACTTGAAGGGGAGTGTTGCGAGTTATATATTTATATATTAGTTAAAGTGTAAATAATAGTCTATTGTCCCACATTAACGAAGTGCATATGTAATACCAATGGGAGTTTTAATGAAAAGGACTTGGACCAAGAGTATTTTAACCAAAAAACACCTTATAGTTTTCTTTAACCAAAAAGCACCTCAAAATTAACCATAAGGACAGGGCTCCCAAATTCTACACAGGCTAGGTTACAAAGCCCAACACGAACAAAAATAAGTTTCCAAAAATACCCCTAACATAAAGAAAACCTAGCCACGTGCAAAACTCTGCAAGAACAAGTGAGGCATTGCCGAGCAGATAGCATTCTCATCGCCCCGCGTAAAACCACCAAATACAGATACCATCTCTGTAAGGGACATCATGGAATAGGGACAAGTGGAGAGATATCATCAAATTGTTGTCTCTGAACAAATACGCAGCTGAGAACAAAAGCTTCAGGTGATTCCTAATCAGATTATTCTTTTGTAATAAGAAACAACATAACCAGTTCTATGGTTTCCTCTAAGCCCGCCATTTTTTTCTTAAAAAATTCTTTTGTTGTTTATAAGCTTATTTGATTGAATATATCAGTGAAATTTTGAATTATGAGAATTGGGTATTGGATATTTTGTTGTTTTCTGAGATGGGTATTGATTGAAATTTGAAATCTTTAATTGTTGGCTTTTGGATTAATGATTTCGTATTTTCTGTATGCATTGTGATTTTGAAGACAGTAGGCAACGTTTGATTCATAATTTCAGTAGAGGCTACTGGAAAGATTGAATGTAATCTGCCAAGATTTGATGATGGCTTGATTTTTTTGGTCTGTCCAAGCATACCATATGTTCTTCCATTTTCATGCATGCTTTTGGTTTCTTTGTCATTGTTTCTTAATTACCAAATCTACTTCAACAATGCATAGATATTATATATCTCTTACAATATTACATTATTCTTTAGTTCTTGATGTCTTTTATTGCAATTATAAAATTCGTTATATACAAATTTACAAGTTCTTTCATATTTTTGTAATGATTTTATTCTTATTTGTGCCTTGCAAACATTTACAATATTTTCTCCTCATGTTTTGTATGAATTATATGATTTTGTATTAATTAATTTGTGAAAATTTAATTTGTGCTAATTATTTCTCTTTTAGATATTCCAAAAAAAAAAAAAAAAAAAAAACAGAAGTGCTCCTGCTCCAGCTGTGGGTTGGCCTCAAATTCAATCATTTAGGAAGAATCTCGCAAGCAACAAAAGCTCTTCTGAAAATGTTGTCCAAAACAAAGCTCCTAATGGTAAACCAGTTGAAACTAGCAGAAAGGGTCTGTTTGTGAAAATTAACATGGATGGAGTCCATGTTACCTCTTCAAGTTTTCTGTCATCTAAAGAATTCGTTGCCTTGGAAAATCTCTTGAGAGCCAGAGCTGACGGCACCTTACAATCACAAAGACATAAATCTCTTGTATAATTATAGCAAATAGTAAACACAATCATGTATGAATTATAACTTTTACCTTATCTTTTTACTATAGATATTGAGGGACGAGCTCGAGATTCCGAGAGTAAATGTGAATGCTTTTAATCAACTGAGTTACAAGTCTTTGTTATTTTAGCCATATTTAAAAGAATGAATTAAGTAAAATCTGGGCAATATGTATACTAGTAGGATGTCGCTTATGTTGTCAAGTTGTCAAATGGTACCATTATTGATCGTATATTTTTTTTATCAGAGTATGTCATTCTAATCCTCCTTAAAATAAGAAGACACTATTTATGAAACTAGACCAATAAGTAGACACTATTTATGAAACCAAATCAAGAATGAGACACTATTTCTAAAACTAAACCAATAGGTGGAAACTATTTATGAAACCAAATCAAGAATGAGACACTATTTCTAAAACTAAACCAATAAGTGGAAACTATTTATAAAACTAGACCAAGAAAGAGACACTACTTATGAAACTAGACCAAGAAAGAGACATTATCTATGAAACTGTACCAATTACTATACACTATTTATGAAATTGGACCAAGAACTAAGCCACTATTTATGAAGTGGACCAAGAACTAGGCATTATTTATGAAACTGGACTAAGAATTAAGCCATTATTTGTGAAAGTGGACCAAGAACTAAGTACTATTTATGAAACTAGACCAATAAGGAGACACTAATTATGAAACTGGACCAATAAGTAGACAATATTTATGAAACCACATAAAAAAATGAGACACTATTTCTAAAACAAAACCAATAGGTGGAAACTATTTATGAAACTAGACTAAGAAAGAAACATTATTTATGAAACTGAACCAAGAACTAAGCATTACTTATGAAACTGAACCAAGAACTAGGCAATATTTATGAAACTGGACCGATAGGTAAACACTATTTATGAAACTGGACCAACAAGTATACACTATTTA
The DNA here is from genome assembly GCA_035220775.1 of Malus fusca. Lineage (NCBI taxonomy): Eukaryota > Viridiplantae > Streptophyta > Magnoliopsida > Rosales > Rosaceae > Malus > Malus fusca. The sequence goes on along the minus strand of CM069073.1, from coordinate 42,384,553 downwards.
TTAAACCAAACAAAAAATTAGGCACTATTTCTAAAACTGAACAAATAGGTGAATACTATATTTATGGAACTGGACCAATAAAGAGATACTATTTATGAAACTCTACCAATTATTGTACATTGTTTATGAAATTGGATCAAGAACTAGGCACTATTTATGAAACTGTATTAATTCCTATACACTATTTATGAAACTGAACCAATAAGTACACATTATTTATGAAACTAAACCAATATATTTATGAGCTAAAGCATTGGCAGATTAAAATATTTTATGAGCTAAAGGATTGGTAGACTAAAAATATTTTCATTGTCAATGTTAGAGAATAGGTGTCCATCACATGCATGCCTATGCATGTGACTTGATCTTACACAAGTACACTTTCAAGCTCAAGAGGTGTATACAAATATATGCATTGGATGTAATCAACAACTGAATGTATACAAATTTTTCTCAACTTTACAGTGATATATATATATATATATGTGTATATATATATATGTATGTATATATATATGTATGTATATATTATATATAAAACTCTTAACAATATGCAATGGTATGTCTCAATTTAAACTAGAAAATGAAATATTCGTTTTTCTATCTCTGAGACGTGGCCAATTCTCCATTTCAAGTTGTTGCTAAAATGCACCCCCATATAAATCCAGCTCTTGGTCCTTGTTTTTGTTTTTGCTCTCCAAAATATCAAATCCCCAAATTCCTTTTTCCTTTCTATCTCCCCCTCTCAAAGATCCTTTTATATGTGTTTTTGTGGGATTTTCCTATATATATTTTGGTCCTCCTTGTTCTCTTATGGGTCTGTCTCGATTTTAATGAGACTGGCTAAGATTGCAATTTTGTTGCTCTTGGTTTTGGCTTGTATTAGATCAAACAATGGAGCTTCAAAATCCAGCTTCTTCCTCACTCCCTTTGGTCATGATCATCATCACAATGTTGGAAAGAGGGTGAAGGGCTCATCAGCAAATGGAAGAGTGTTCAAAGGGGCGACAACTAATTTCAGAGAGTTTTGCAAGTCCAAGGGGCAAACCAAAATAAACAAAAATTTATACGCACCAACCCCTAAATAGAAGACCAAATCCTAATTGCTACTGGTCAGGAGGTGTCCGAAGATCAACTCCGAGACGTAGACCCTCTCCTACTGGTGAATCTCAATAGGAACTCCAGGGCCGTTGTTGTATACGCTGATGCAGCTCTATGGTAGCAGTGGACCCAACTATTGGAAGATTGAATTGAGGTCAGTTGACCTAAGCTTTTTGTCAATCGGAATTTTGGGTCGGGTGGGTCTGAGGTAGCAATGGCGGCGGTACCCGAATGTTCGTAAAAAACACAACGATCTCTCCTCTCCTCTCCTCTCCTCATCTTCTTCGGGAGGAGATCGTCGTCATTCTGTCATAGAGAGAGGGGGGCGACAACATAGCAGAGAGATCCGGAAGATTAGACGGACAAAAGACTTGCCTTTAGGGGAAAAATTGGAAACTCATTGTTTGGGCCATTTTAATTGGACTAGTTTAGTGTTGGACTTTGTCTTAACCATTAAATAAAGTTAGTGCATGGTTTTTTGTTAACATTTAAAATTTTCAAGTCATTTTCATTAGTTTTCCTAATACTAATTGTAACTCTTATATATTTCATTTTGGAGATTAATGAATATACAAGAAATTTTCAAATATTGTCATATATATTTTTGATATTTTACTTAATTCAACTCTTAATATAACATGTTGCAGAAGCTTGCCAACGAAACAAGGCTTCAATTCTACATGGTTCATCAGCCTTGCGTGCATTAGCCATCAACCTCTCACGAAGGCAAGTACAAATAACAATCTTAGGACCAAAAAGTCTGTTTAGTTCTTTTCGATAAGTGCATTCCTTCTTCTTCTTTTTTTCTTTTTCCCAATGTATTTCCCTTTAATTACTACAAAAATTCATTTCAAATAAGAAATCATTTGGTCATCTATATGTTTATCATGAATAAACGATTAATTATCATCTCTACAAAAATTCATTTCGAGTTAGATATCTTTTATTCATCTATATATATATATATATATATATATTGTGGAGCCAAAAATAATCACAAGGCGACACGTGGATTTTTTAGTAAAAGAGGACCAAACTACCCTTGAGGCACACCGGGATTCCTACACGCGAGCAGCTCAAAAATGCTCCAAAAAGGTAACAATTCAATATTCATCTCATCAAAACCCGTAACCTCCAAAATATTTATTCCAAAATTATATTAATTGGTTAATTAATGGATTAATTACCCAATTAATCCATTAAACATCAATTAAAACATTCAAATAACCACAACATATATCCCACTCAATCCCAAAACTAGTGATTGACCGGCCACCCCCTTTCTCCCTAGCTTTTCACACTTTTTTTCATTTATTACCCTATTTACACAACTATTCAATTTTGTAACCTCCTATTTATTTATTTTATACTTAATTAACCAATAAATTGGCTAATTAAGCCAAATCTATAACCACCAAAACCCATTAGTGGCCGGCCACACCTTGGGAAAATTGGGCAAAGCCTAACCCTATAAATAGGCACCCATTCTCACCAAAAAGCTATTCCAACACTTTTGGCAAAAATCCCAAAATTCTCTAAACACTCTTTCTCTCTAAATTCTAACTTTGGCATCGGAGGTTCTTCGGCCAAAGCCCCCCCATTCATCGTGGGCGTGTGAGGCTCTTGGCCTTAACCTAAGGTGTTAATTGTTTTGTAGGTGCAAAATTGTCCAAGATCAAAGAGAAAGAAATTTGCATCCACAAATTGGTGCTTTCATTGAGAGTTGAAATCCATACTCGTAGAAGACTCTAGCACAAAAAGGTTTTTTCTTTATTTTCTAGTCCATTTGAATATTTTTCATACGTTCTTATTATTAGAATTTTTTACTTGCAAGGGTTCTTTGATAAAACGTATAAGCAAAATATAATGGCTAGAAATTTAGAAAATTCCACAAGTGAAAATTCTAATGTTCAAGAAATGGGATTGCGGAGATCCGTGAGGCTAAATGCGACAATAAGTGGAGCAGCACCACCACCACGAGTTTCCACCATGGGAACCACCGCGATGGCTACCTCGGTAGCCACCCGTGGCGAGGTCCATGGTGCCTTCACCACGGCCCGAGCCGTGCCATCCAAGGCACACGGCACCAAGGCCACGGCCCAAGCCGTGCCATCCAAGTTTGCACTGGCCCAAGCCCAAACCTCGCATTCGCATGCATCATATACTAAGCAGCCTGCTTCCGTCGAGCATCCCACTCCCGTGGCCCAGCCTGCTCCCGCCGAGCAACCTGCTCTCCCGGCCAAGCCTGCTCCTGCCGAGCAGCCTGCTCTCGTGACCCAGCCTGCTCCCGACGAGCAGCCCACTCCAGTGGTCTAGCCTGCTTCCGTTGAGCAGCCCACTCCCGTGGCCCAGCATACTCCCGTCGAGCAGCTCACTCTCACGGCCCAACCTGCTCCTACCGAGCAGCCTGCTCTCGTGACCCAGCCTGCTCCCGACGAGCAGCCCACTCCCGTGGCCCAGCCTGTTCCAGTCGAGCAGCCTACTCTCACGGCCCAACTTGCTCCCGTGGCTTTCCAAGCAGCCCAAGTCGGCCCAAGACTATCTCAACCATCTGGACCTACCATCGAGCCTGGGGCATTCTCACAACATTTTTTCGCGGATTTGACATTTCCCAACTCAAATCTCGCGCCCGGAGTCTACCACCCTTCGACTGCCCAATGAGGCGCATTCCTTCCAAGCTTTTCCAATCCAAATGGCGAACAACACTTATCTCGACAAGTCGTAGAGTTGACGAGCACCCTTGCACAACAGACAACCTTGGTGAATCAACTTTTGCAACGCATCAGGATCCAACGTGCCCCAGACAAGGTATCCCGAAGTAGGACAAGGGCAGACGAACCTTTCCAGCAGCGTCCCAGCAAGCAGCCACTCGACCAGCCACGAGCCGAACGTTCAGGCAGTGTACATTCCTGATTGGGCCCCCGAGATAGCTTATACTCCCGTCTTAGCGCGTGGAGGAGCATGCACTCTAGACTAAGCCCACAGATGAGCATACATTCACGGTTGGGGTCACACTCTGATAGTCAACATGAGCAACCTTCCGGGCAAAGTGTTCATTCGTGGCTAAGCCCGCAAGAAGCATCCTTCACCTAACATCAGAGTAGGCAACACGACGGACGGAGAGAAGCAGTCACTCAATCCAGCTCAAGTTCAACCAGGAGCCTGCGAAGAACTCGCTCGCCTGCTAGGACCGCACCACATGCACTGCATCTGCGGCATAGACGAGCCAAACACATGGAAGAGCAGCCTAGACCAGCAAGTCATGGTTGGGGGCAGCCGAGAGCTCCGCTACCCCAACAAAGGCAAATTCAGGAAGAAGTAGAGAGACTCTTGACCAAGCGATTGCATGATTTCCAACGCAACGAGGTCATCGACGAGGCACTACGACGGAACATGACCAACATAAGCAGGTCACCCTTCACGGACGATATCGAGCAGGCAGAGCCTCCACGCGAGTTCAGCATGCCACATTTCGCATCTTTCAAAGGGGATGAAGACCCGGAGAGACACTTAAAGCACTACCGAAGTGCAATGATCCTTTATCGAAACAACGATGATCTCATGTGCAAGATATTCGCCACCACTCTACAAGGTGAGGCGCAAGATTGGTTCTACACCCTACCTCCACAATGCATTCGGAATTTCTACGAACTTTCTTTGGTTTTCACCAAAGAATATTCATCATATCGCTCGATCAAAAAGAAGTCTAACCATTTGTTCGACGTTAAGAAGAACCCAAAGGAGTCGCTTCACGACTATGTGAGGAGGTTCAAAGTAGAGAAGGCAAAAATAGTCGGATGCAACGACTCGATAGCTAGAGCAGCCTTCCAAAAAGAACTTCCAGCAGACCACCCATTGTTCGAAAAACTGATAATGAAAGAAGATCTAACTCTGGCAGACTCTTTCGCTCTGGCAGAGAAGCATGCACTTTGGGACGAAGTTCATCGATGCCCATTTAAGGCAAATCCAAGCGATCTTGAATATGAAGTTCCCCACTACTCTGAAAGAGATTCAAAGTCTGACTGGACGAGTAGTCGCATCTAAAGCAGAAATAAGCTCTACCATCATACGAGAAGAGCTGGGGGCCCGACTACCTGTATTCCAAAGTTTAAAAGCTCTCCTCGATGTTATCAGTTGTATTCCACAATTTGAAAGCTCTCATTGATATTATCAGAAATTCAAAAACTAACTTCGGCGATAGTTGTTGTAACCTAAAAGCTCAAGTTTTACCTTTAAATGCACGCGATCATCATCATGATGAATTATTCCACTGAATCTTGACGAACGCAACAACTAGGCCCAAAAGACACGCCAAGGGTAGATGAACACTGGAAGGAACACTCAAAAGCAAGTTTTATCCTCGTCGCCCCAGAAGATTTTACATAAAAGCAACAGGTACCGGTAATTGAGCACTACCTCCTGCTGCGCGTCCCACGGCTCCCTACCGCGCCTTCACACATAGCCTTGACAAAGCAACAGAGCGGCCCAATGACGCCCCGAAGGCAGCCGAGCACACTTTAGCTGCATCTGCTCCCTCAATGGAGATTTCTGGCATTTGCGTATCGATGACGTAATAGCTAGAGAAAGTACGAAAGCAGCTTGAGGCATTTCAGACTTAAACTCTCACTCAAGTTCCTCGGGCAGACAACACCCATGCAGACGTACTAGTTGGCCTAGGCTCCGCACTCGATCACCAACTCAAAATGCTTTATTCCGGTGGAATATCTTGACAAGCCAAGCATAGAAATGGAGCCAGCAGCCTATGTGTCATAGCATTCTTATCTAAAGATCCCACACCGGACCACATATCTACTACCTAGCGCATCCCGACGATTTGAAAGTTCTAAGATCAATCAATGAAGGTGTATGAGGAAACCACTCTGGAGGCCAATCCTTAGCATAGAAGGCTCTTAACACAGGCTACTATTGGCCTACCATGCACCAAGATGCTTAGGAGTTAGTACAAAAGTGCCTTAAGAATATGGCATCTAGCAGCACATGTCCACGCCGAGATATCCTCAAAGCAATGGGCAGGCCGAAGTATCCAACAAGACGATCCTCGACTGCCTCAAGAAATCCCTCACCAGCAAGAAGGGAAAATGGCTAAACGAACTCCTCGGATGTCTATGGGCATATCACACCACCAAAAGATGAACAACCGAACAGAAAGGAGATGGCCACAAGTTAGATCTGGCAGAGGAGAAGCGTGAGCAGACCATCACTTGAATCGTAGCCTACCAGCAGCAACTCCTCCCCAACTACAACAAAAGGGCCAAGATCCGGCAGTTTCAACCCAAAGATCTAGTCCTAAGAAAAGCCTTCATCACTGCCCAAATAGAAGGCTTCAAAAAGATGGATCACATCTGGGAAGGTCCGTACAAGATCAGCAAAGTAGGTGGCAAGAGTAATTACACCATTGCCACCATGAAACGACAAAAAGATTGAAAAGCAGTGGATGACCTACAATATGAAGAAGTACCATGTGTGACCTCCCGCTACAGCAAAACCTGAAGACTCAAGAAGCTTGACGGGCACCACCTCATAAGCCGAGGACTATCCAGTTGTTATGCAGTTCCTACCTTACAGCTAAGTTCTCCTTCGTTTCACTCGTTTTTTTTAATGAGGAATTCAGAAGTAATCACAACTTGGCTCGGCTGCTTGCTTACAACAACTGATCACTCCTGCACTTCAAAAGAAGAATGCGCTCTACTAAGGGACTCATCGCAAGAATTGCGCCCCCCGAGGGAGCAACCATGCTCTCCAGTGCGAGAGGGTAAACTAATTGCTCTCCATTGCGAGAGGGTAAACCAATTCCCCGACACCCATATGGGTCAGCTCTCCGAGACGGGAGGATAAACTTTACACTCCGAATATCCAGACGTGGATGAGCCTGGCTGCCCTAGTATAACTAGATGCACGATGGCTTGCGTCGAGATTCCTAGAAGTAGCCACAATGGTTTTTTTCAAGGCTTAGCTACTTGAAGGATTTTGGGTCTCTTGGCCTAATCCGTGGGGAACCGGACCCCAGAGACGGAGGGGGCACATTATGCAGTATGCCCTACAGACGGCTGCCCTGGAACCCTAAAGCTGCTACCGAGTGCACTAAAGTAGCCTGCGAATTCTGGAAGACTGCCTACGGCTTACCCTTCAAGCGGTAAAACCGCGCTAGACTTATACAACCGCACATTCTTGTGAAAGGTTAAACAAGCTAGCACGCATATATGAAGTTTTATCCAATGCCGACATGCTACGTAGTCAATAAGCTTCACCTCTGCCAAGCGCGGAACAACCTACACCAAGTCCTAAAGTGTTGTGATACTCGCTACGCAACCTACGGAATTGAAGAAAGTCAAGTTAACAGCCTAGTGGTTACGCGGACTTGTCTGTTTCTGTAAGTAAGGCATCCGGTTGCCAACCCTATGGCTAACAACTTTGCAAAGTTCTACACCAACACCTACAGCTGCATAGGCTACGCAGGCTTGTCTGCTTATAAAAAAGTAGCATGCCTGCCACTGGTCTATCAAGTCTAAAGGTTAGGGCATGAACAAAAGAAGCGAAGATGAAGAAAAGTGAAGGAAAACATGTTTATAAACAACTAGCAAAGGCCGAAGGAGTTCAAGCAAAACAAGAGCTACAAGAAAAAAACAAATAAAATCTTAAAGGCTACCTAGAAGACTATAGCAGCTTGGACATCCCGTGACTACTCGGTCGCCACACCTTCAGCAGCCGCGACGCTCTTAGCAACCGTATCATCCGGCGTTTCACCCTCGGCTGCCCCAGCCTGGGCACTAACTTCCCCAACTACTTCACCAATAGAAGCCTCAAAAGTAAAATCAAGCAAGTCTTCCGGAGAAATAGAGAAGGTCTCGAAACCCCAAGCCCAGCCTTTTCACCTTTCAGCTGCTCATCTTCCTCGAGCAGACCAACATGGATGCTCTGCAACTCATCCATTTCCTTCTTCAGATTTTCGTTGATCTTCAGTACACCTTGAAGTTCCAACACTTGAGGTTCAAGCCTATCGACGATTCTCTTGAAGTGGATCACTTGATTATAAACAGCAATAAACTTTTCATCCTTTGCATAAACAGCGAAACGAAGCTCAGAAACTGCAAACTCAAGATCTTGAATCTCAGGTATGTAACATCCAATCTCCTTCACTGCACTTTCATGCTTAACTTGGATCGTGTCAAGCCTAGTCTTCAAGTCAACGATCTTTTGGCGAGCGGTCTCAAACTGCAAAGAAGTGGGGGCAGAAATATTAGACCCCTTCAAAGCAACGAGCTCAGAATCTGCCATAGTATTTGCCATCTCCTTAGCAGCTTGCTATATCTGCATCATAGCAAGCAGAGCAGTCCTTCTATATTGGGTCGTATGTTTCGCAAACGAGCTTGGGCAAACACCTTTCTGACGCCATCAACAAACTTGGCACAAGCGTCCATGTTTTCAAGAGATCTGGTTTCAAAAGCACATAGATCTCAGCAGCCTCCCCAGAAGCAGACTTAGTGGATTTCTCACAGCTGTCTAAGCGAGCAGTCTCCTCATTCCCAGCAGGCGAATCAGTCTCAGCAGCATAAGGAATGGGCCTTGGCGCCACTTTAGCAGCAGAGTCCACCTTATCGCTCTTCATAATAGCAAGCCTCTCCAAAGGTGAACCAGACTTAGCTCCCAACAGACGTCTTGGTACAAAATTCGGCACTAAGGGCATGACAGGACCTTTATGCCGAACAATCCTATCAGCAATCGTAGTAGCCATTCTTGACATGGCAGGCGCCACATGCTCAGATCTAGCAGCCTCATTTTTCGTCCCCTTGGAAAAAGTCAAGTCAATCACAAGCCTGGAGGCAGTCGGCGAACCCGCGCGAGCGAAAGAAGTCTTTGGTTTTTTCTTAGCCGGCATATCTTGAGCAGGCAGGGAAGATCCCTTTTCCCACCTTCACTTGCAGCAGGATCCACACCAGTAATTGGACGAGCCAATGCATCCGCCAAACTTCATAGTTCCACCAAACTTCAAATTTAACACCTTTTACCTAGTTAACAACCAATACGAGCATTACACATGTAAAATAAAATACCAATAACAAAAACAATAAATATATAAGTGGTCTGTTACATCCCACATCGCCCAGAGGAGTGGATCATGTAAGCCTTATATGTATATTCTCATCTCTACAGCACGAGGTCTTTTGGAAGCTCACTGGCTTCGGGTTCCGTCGGAACTCCGAAGTTAAGCGAGTTCGCGCGAGAGAAATCCCATGATAGGTGACCCACTGGGAAGTTCTCGTGTGAGTTCTCAGAAACAAAACCGTGAGGGCGTGGTCGGGGCCCAAAGCGGACAATATCGTGCTACGGCAGAGTCGAGGCCGAGATGTGGTGGGGGCCCGGGTCAGGATGTGACAATTTGGTATCAGAGCCAATCCCTGCCCAGAAGTGTGCCGACGAGGACGTCGAGCCCTTAAGGGGGGTGGATTGTTACATCCCACATCGCCCAGGGGAGTGGATCATGTAAGCCTTATATATATATTCTCATCTCTACCTAGCACGAGGCATTTTGGGAGCTCACTGGCTTCGGGTTCTGTTAGAACTTCGAAGTTAAGTGAGTTCATGCTAGAGCAATCCCATGATGGGTGACCCACTGGGAAGTTCTCGTGTAAGTTCCCAGAAACAAAACCGTGAGGGCGTGGTCGGGGCCCAAAGCAGACAATATCGTGCTACGGCAGAGTCGAGTTCGGGATGTGGTTGGGGCCCGGGTCGGGATGTGTCATGGTCACTAGACCTGGAGTTGGTGAAAAAATAACTTTGCAGGTGCTTAAGGCAAAAATTAATAAATAAATAAATAAAACTAACTGAAACGGGGTGAAAACTAAATTTCTCTCATAAAAAGAAACTCTAGAATTCTTACAAGGTCAAAATAAATAAATATAAATTCTAACCTCACATCTAATCCAATCCCATCCCGCCTACCCTCTTGACTGTCTAGTTTGAAAATCTACATAACAATAAAGGGGTGAGCTTCAACAGCTAAGTATCATTTCTTAATAATACCTCGACTAAAAGCCCTTTACTTAATAAATCATATTCGAACGGACAAAAGAAGAATCCTGATCTGCAAGCCCACTTGGGCAGCTTCTCTGATTTCTAAGATAGCGGCTCTTGCTTTTTACTGCTGTTAATGTACAAAAGCAGGACATGAAATAAGGAACTAGCAAGTAACTCTGTTCTCATTGGCCACATTATTAACAATGATAATAACCACAAATGTCTGTGACAACTGGCTGAGGCCTCAAAGCCAAAAATCTCATAACCTGATTTTGACTAAGTCTCAGAAAACTAAAGATGTATGTCTTTACCTAATCACAAAGATCTAAAGGGTGTCATATTAGTGCCAGAAAGACTTCAAGTTATACTCCTCGTGAATTTCGTACTCAACATTTGCTATGTGTTTATTGTTTACTTTAAAGAACAAACAAAAAAAAAACAAGTTTACAGGTTAGTGATCCTTCGAGTAAATTTGATTTTGTTTACAGCTTTCTTTCAATACTGGTTAAAATCCAATTATTCTTTTAAGTATTTATAAAGGGAGTTGTTATAATACTCTAAAATTAAAGGTCATCCCGCACTTTAAATTTATAAGAACACAAGAAAAAATTTGTATAAAAAGGAATGCTAGATGATAGTTTTAGAGTGCCAATAGCAGCGCCATTTATAAATGTAGTTACTGGATCAGTGAGAATATTTCAAAGTCCCCAAGTAAAAGAAAGAACTGTAAATGGGATGTAGCATCTATTCTAAGTTATTAAGAAAATTAATCATCTTCAATCTATATAATAATCTTAAAACAGATAATACATAAGAAATTCATGAGCATTACCTTATGCTTTTGTTACTTTCATAGCTTTAAGCTTTTCATGTATTGTAGTGGTATATAGCTTTCTTGATCCCTCATCAGATAATTTGCATATTTTCCTCCTAGTAATATATTGGTGTTGACTTCTGCACTAGTAGTCCTGAATCTGATGCTTTTTTTCTGCTAAGAAAAATGCAGGCTTTGGATGCTCTTTTTCCAGAGAAAAACAAAAGTCAGTAAAATATAGGCCAATCTATATTTAAGAATTGATAGGCTTTATGCCTATAATATTTCTTATGGGCATCTCATGATTCTATATCATCTGCTTCTTAGTATGGCACCAAAAGAAGGTTCCCATACCATGTTTCACTTAATACATTTTATGAATGAAGCATACTCCTTTTCTCCCCACAATTATTCTACTTTTTGAAGTGTGCCTAAAATACAGTAAATCTAAAAGACGTGTAATGGAAGATTTGATCTTAGTCAAGTTGGTTAGAGCATTGTATTCTCCTCTCCGTAGTTTAAGAAAAAGGGTATGTTGGGCTCCATTTTGAAGTTTAACTTCAGCTGCAATCTATATGGAGATAATAAGGAAACAAATCTGCAATATTCTTTAACCAATTAGTGCTGGTCCTGGATGTTGGATGATATAAACATTAATTTTACTAATTAAGGGGGCAATATATAAATTCCATCTCTTTTTCTTGTTCTATTTTGTGTTTGATACATTATATTAAGTTTGGGTCGGATTGTAGGGTTTCAAATTTCAACTTGAAGCCGGCCAAGGAATTCTCAGAAAATCTGGTGATGACCTTGTTTAATTTTGGTACAACTTACAAGACACTGCATGTGTACAAGTTGGTCCTAAGTCATAAATCCAAAGTCAAATATATAGATTTGATTTAAAAGAGGATTGGAGTATAAATCAAACTCTTACCCAACCTACGTTGCCAAGATAAATGCTCTATTACTAAAATTAGAATTCTTCATTTAAATCCATCATGTTAAGTTATAATACATTTTGTGTTAAAGTTTCCTTGGAATCTTAAACCTTAACTTCTGCACAATTTTTTCCTTGTGAAACATTGCATTCTAAAAATCTATCCACTTTTTTCACCATGACACAAACTTGGTCACTCGATTTATAACTAATCTTGGCACAATTTAATTTACAAATGAATGCAATGCATTCTGACTCAGTGAGCAAATTACATTCATCCAAAAAGTTAAAAAATAATTAACTTTCTTCTCTATGCTCTTTTCCTTGTTAGCATCTGACTTGTCTATTAATGGACGGATGGAAGTCCCAAATCAAGTTTACTGGTTTGGTATTGCTGTGCTTTGAAAAAAAAATTTGTTTCTGTTGTGCTGTGAGAATAAACTCATTTTTGTTGTTTCACGTTTTCAGCTTTTTTTCACCCAAAACTGTGAAAATAAGCTGTTTTTAAGTATTTACCAAATACATTTTTAAGCTCAGCTTTTTTTTTATACCCACTTTTTATAAAAGCACCTCAATTCCAAACCAATACTAGGTGTAATATTCCACCAAATTGATTCCCGAATACTAAAAATGTACCTATCATTCCAAATCAATTTCCCAAAACTAAAAAAGAATAGCTTAATCAGTCCGGCCTCAATAAATTAACTAATTATGCACAACTACACAACCAAACAATTCTTTCCTGGCACAAGAAGTTAAATATATAAAATTCCATAACAGAGATAGGAAATATCCTTGTTGACAGTGCCGACTTATTGCGTCTAATAAGTGCAAGAAATTAGTGCATATAAATAAGTGTTTGCTAGAGGTGGCCAATTCATTATTAAGGAATCAATCAAACCTAGCCCTCTAAGTTTTTGCAATGTCTCACTTCTCAATTTCTTCTCCTAAACTTGTATTGTCCATTGGACACACTACTATGCAAGAAGTAGGAGCAAACGGTACTCAAAACCTGGCCAAGGCTGATATTTCTACTTCAATCTTCCAAAAGGTACATAACTCATTCGTTTTCATGAGAGTAACTTATGCTTTTTCAACAACTATCGTTTATAAGATTTAACCGTCTGTTATCTGCTGGACCAAACGGCTATTGGCATGGTGATAACCTAAATGTTGTAATCGTCTACTAATCAAGAGTCAATTAATTTGTTCACATTTTTACCATATGGGATCGATGTCCTTTTTTTATGTTAATAGATGATGGCGGAGCTTGTGGGCACATACATTGTTATATTTATAGGCTGTGGGGCTGCGCACTTGTCAACAAAATACAACCTCTTACAGTCGTGGGAATAGCAATCGTATGGGGTCTTGTATTTATGGCCACAGTATATGCAGTTGGGCATGTCTCTGGTGCCCATTTCAATCCTGCAATTACTATTGCCTTGGCTGCTGGCCGCAGATTTCCAGTCAAACATGTGTGACACAATTGCATACCTTCGTATATTTGTTACACGGAAAATTTGAGAGCTTCTTCATTGAAATAACTTCTTTACATAAAGTTATAAAAGTTTAATGACCTTTATTCTCTTATAGAATTAGAAAAATAGCTTATTTTAGACTTTAAAACACTAAGATGGGCCAAATGATGGATTTTCATGATGATTTACAGCCTTTTCAACCCACTACATCTCAGATTCAAATCTTTCTCGTTCTCTTAATGTAGATTAGTGTAATAAAAAAAGACTAAGATTATTAATGAAGGAGAGGGTCGATATGTGAGTTCAATTCCCGTATCCTATCTTAATAGCGCATATATAACATGTTAGTTTTCAATTTTGGTTTTTCTAACTACTGAATTGGATTAGTTTTTAATAGAAATGATCCACCACAAAATATGGGTAGTGATTTTCAGTTTCAGTTCAGCATGAGTATAAAAACAATGAAATGTTCAATTTGGAGTGCCACAAAAGGTAAACTATGTGTCAAAATCGCTTCCTGAATGCATTAAGACAAAAAAATCTATACATGCAATGTGAATTTAAATTAAAACATAAAATTTAAAAATAAAAAAAATTCAAGTGTCTTTATAAACATTTTCAATTACAACTTGCTAAAGAAATGCTTGATTATGCTTGTGCTATAGGTACCTATGTGTGTGATGTCACAGTTGTCTGGTGCAACATTAGCAAGCCTGACCCTCAGGCTGTTACTTGGGAATTCGTCATCACGTTTATATTGTTGTTCACCATTTGTGGTGTCGTCACTGATGATAGAGCGGTACTATCCTCTAATTTTCCCAGCCTGTTTCTCTATGTTCGGTTAGGGTTTTGACACATTTTTTTTTTAGGTCGGCTACACTCGAAACTGAATATTTTACCAATGTTTCTGCACTTGCACGTGTAGAGCAAAAGGCTAAAGAAAGAGTGTTAACTTGTTGGTTTTTCGTTGACAAAGCACTAACCCTATGCTTGATTGACAAAATTAGGGCAAGAATCTCTCTGGAATTGCAATAGGTGGTGCCGTTTTGGTTAATCTCATGATTGCTGGGTAATAACCACCTCACTAGTAATCTAATAATCTCTTAATTACTATAGCTTTGCATTGTACTATCACTCTTACGTACACATGATAATTAAACTTTTTTTATGTATTGGATTTTGCAGGGCCATCACTGGAGCTTCCATGAATCCTGCAAGGAGTTTTGGCCCGGCTGCCGTCACCGGTCTGTACAAGAACATTTAAGTTTATATTGCAGCACCTATTCTTGGAGCCATTGCTGCTACTGTGGTGTACAGTGTTCTCAGGGTACCTAAGCCAGTAAAATCTGATGAGAAGGCTGATCCAATATTAGCTAGAAATCATTCACAAGTCTGAATAGTTCAGCATGAGTAGAATTGGCTATGCACGAAAAGCTCTTCGATCACTCCTGCCGTGTCAAGTAAAATGTAACAATATAAGAAAATGATTTCTAAATTCTTACCTATTATCTGAGGGACTTTATGCAGATTCATGCATATATTTGAAACAAGTTGTAGCATGTAGGGTTTGTCATTTGCTTATTTAGTTAATCGGGTTAGCAATAATTAAATTAATTGCGCTCCAGTACATGAATTTTTCAAATTCCCAAAGAAAAAGAAAGAGTTCTAAATGGGATGCTGCATCTAATCTAATTTATTAAGAAAATTATCTTCATCATATATACTAAACTTAAGAGATTACGATTTGAAAGCATCTCCTTTCACCATAATAAGCAAGTTTTGTTGTGAATGCATTGGCGGCAGTGGGATATTCCTCCTAGCTAAGATCCTTATATTTGGCATAAACTTTGCCTAGTGAAGCCAAAGCGCGCGGCGTGGTTTTGGCATTTCGCTTATCATAGCTGCACTACGGGCATTTCGTTGTAGTTTTCTCTTAGTTTAAAAAATAAAAAATAAAACACTTAAGAGATAACATAAGAAATTCATGACCATTACTTTTAAGTTTCTTCCTCCCGAGTAATATATTGTGTTGACTTCTGAATCTGAGAATTTTTTTCTACTAAGAAAAATGCAGGCTTTGGATGCTTTTTTCCAGAGAAAAAAAAAGGCACAGAAAAATATGTATAGGCCAATGGCTGATCAATATTTAAGAATTGATAGGCTTTATGCCCTGGAAGACAGCAATATAGTCTCTACTATGAGCATCTCATGATTTTATATCATCTGCTTCTTAGTATGGCACCAAAAGAGATCATTATTAAGGTTCCAAGACCATGATTCACTTCATAATTTTATGAGTGAGGCATTGCCTTTTCTCCCCACTTTTTTCACTTTGCAGTCTAAAGAAGGTGCAATAAAGATAAAATTAATTGTATAAATATTACTTGTCCAACTATCACTAACAATACAATTATGCCATCTTGCAAGTCGTGGAGTGTTCTCGTGGTTAGGACCTCATATTCTATCCCCTGCGATTAGGATTCTTAACCTTCCCCCGTCTCCTTAGTGTAAATTAGTGTAGAATGTTACTTGTACTAAAAAAAATGTCATCTTTAAGTTTTAACCTGAGCTGGAACACAGTTTGTTGATTTCAATGCGGTTCTTGGGGCTCATGAGAAAAGTGGTGGTAATTTACCTAGACACGTCTCTTCAACTGATTTTCAGAATATGGTTGATGTCTGTAATTTGGTGCAAATTGATCTTAAAGGGTCTTCATTTACTTGAACAAATGGGCGTGGAATTGGTTCACGCATTGAGATGTTATTGGATAGATGTTTTTGTTCTCTTCCTAGGTTGGACTCGTGGCCTATTACAAGCTGCTCAACTCTAGTTCGCCATTGTTCCGATCATAATCCGGTTTTGATTTCCTTTTCTAAATTTGCAGCACATGGCCCTACTCCTTTTCGGTTTCAACATGTTCGGTTGGAGCATTCTTCCCTTCTTCAAATGGCTAAAGATGCTTGGAATTCTTTTCAGGTTTATGGTTGTCCGATGTTTATTCTCCAAAGAAAGCTTAAGCTTTTAAAGCCTATTTTGAAGGAGTGGAATACAAATGTTTCGGCAATGTTCATGCTACAGTAGATAGAGCTCGGGAAGCCTTAAAAAAATTCAACAAACTATTTCGCTTGACGGTTTCTCTGAAGCACGTTATGCTGAAGAAATTTGTGCTAGCACAAGCTTTATTGGTTCAAGAAAAATCTTGGGCGGCAAAAGCTAAGATAAAATGGGATACACAAGGAGATAGGAACACCAATTATTTTCATACTTTGGCCAAAATTAGACTGGCTCGTTCTCATATATCTTCTCTTCGTATCTATAATGATTTGATTGATGATCCCAGTATCTTGCGTGGTCATATAGTTGATCACTTCACTATGGCTTTTACGGATGATAGTGTCCCGTGCGATACGGGTCTTGTTGAAAGATTTATTCCTTCACTGGTGTCAGAATCAGAAAATTCTTCTTTGCTTGCTATTTCATCTTCTAAGACCATCAAAGACGTTGTATTTTCTATGAAAGAAGATAGTACTCCAGGCCCTGATGGTTACACTGGCCAATTTTTCCAAGCTTGTTGGGATTTTATTGGTGCAGATGTTGTTCGTGCTGTTATCTCCTTCTTTGAATCGGGTTTCATTTTGCCAAACCTAAATTCTAGTTTTGTAGTTCTCATTCCGAAGGTTCAAGAAGCAAATTCTATCACTCAGTTTCGACCTATTGCTATGGCAAATTTTATTTTTAAAATTATTACCAGAATTCTTTCTGATCGCCCAGCCCCGATTGCTTCACGGATAATTTTGCCCCACAAATATGCTTTTCTTAAAGGTCGACACATCTCTGATTGCATATTTTTGGCTGAATGTGTAAATTTGCTTGATACTAAATGCGTTGACGGTCCCAAGCCCGGATAAAGGAGGAGGGGGAGGGCGTCAGGAAGTCGACAGCCGGCACTCCTAGGTTACGTCGAATCCTTATGAAAATGAATCCAGAACGAAATCGCGCTAAAGCTAGGGCGTCACCTGTAAGTGGCGCGCTGTGTGGCCCGAGCACAGTGATAAGTGAGTAAGGGTCGCTGTATCTCCATCGGCACCCAGATGCAATGTTAAATGAGCAAGGGGGTCATAGAAACTTCTTTTTGAAGGACTCCACTCAACATTGTTTGGAAGCATATGCTCCTATCAACTTTACACAGGACACACAAAAGAAGTACTTTTATCCTATTAGACGAGGAAGGGTGAAGAAGCTAGGACAGAAGGGTAGAGTTCAAGAGAGTAGAATGCATATAGGAACGTGAAATATAGGAACCTTAACGGGAAAATCTATGGAAGTAGTGGAAGTTATGGTGAGGAGAAGGATAAGTATTATGTGCCTACAAGAAACTAAGTGGGTTGGTCTTAAGGCAAAGGATCTAGAAAACTCAGGTTTTAAACTTTGGTATTCAGGCACAAATAGAACGAGAAACGGTGTTGGCATCATCGTGGACAAGACCTTGACACAAGATGTTGTAGATGTCAAGAGGGTAGGAGATAGAATTATGGCAATCAAGATTGTAATAGGACAAGAACTCATCAATGTGATTAGTGCGTACGCACCTTAAGTAGGGTTGGATACGAGTTTGAAGGAGAAATTTTGGGAAGATCTTGGAGACTTGGTGCAAGGAATTGCTCAGACGGAGAAGGTATTTATATGAGGAGATTTAAATGGACACGTGAGCAAGAAGACAGGCAACTATGGAGGTTTTCATGGTGGCCATGGTTTTAGGGAGAGAAACGAGGATGGGGAAGCCATCTTGGATTTTGCAATGGCATATGATCTCTTCTTAACCAACACATTTTTAAGAAGAGAGAAGAACATGTGATCACCTACAAGAGTGGGTCGTCAAAAATACAAATAGATTTTCTTCTAATAAGGAAAGGGGATGGTATAACTTGTAAGGATTGCAAAGTTATACCGGGAGAGAGCTTGGCTAATCAACATCGCTTGTTGGTGATGGATGTACATATCAAAAGAGAGAGAAAAAAAAAACAAGACCTGGAAGTGCCCAAGGACTAGATGGTGGAATCTAAAAGGAGAAAAACAAGCCATTTTCAAAGAGAAAGTAATCACCCAATGCGTGTGGGATAAAGAAGGGGAAGCTAGCCAGAGGTGGGATTCCATGGCTAGTTGTATCCGGAAAGTAGCAAAAGAGGTATTAGGAGAGTCCAAGGACTTTGCTCCATACCAAAAGGAATCTTGGTGGTGGAATGAGGAGGTACAAACAAAGATGAAGGCTAAGAAGAAATGTTGTAAAGCCTTACACAAGGATAGGACCGATGAAAATGGTGAAAGGTATAGAATAGTGAAGCAGGAGGCGAAGAAAGCTGTGAGAGAAGCTAAGCTAGTGGCTTATGACGATATGTATAAGCGATTAGATACCAAAGAAGGAGAGTTGGATATCTATAAACTAGCTAGAGCAAGAGAAAAGAAGACAATGGGACCTAAACCAAGTGAGGTGCATCAAGGATGAGGATGGAAAGGTTCTTGCTATAGAGAACGCAGTCAAAGACAGATGAATAGGTTATTTTCATAATCTTTTCAATGAAGGACATGAAATGAGTACTTCTTTGGGGGAGTTGAGTAACTCAGAAGAGTGTAGAAACTACTTCTTTTACCGCCGAATCAGGAAGGAAGAAATGGTTGTAGCTTTGAAAAAGATGAAGCATAGAAAAGCAGTGGGCCCAGATGATATACCGATCGAAGTGTGGAAAGTCTTGGAAGAGACGGTTATAACATGGCTCACAGACCTTTTCAATAGGATTTTGAAAACGAATAAGATGTCAAATGAGTGGCGAAATAGCACTTTGGTGCCTATCTACAAGAATAAGGGCGACGTACAAAATTGCATGAACTATAGGGATATTAAGCTAATGAGTCATACAATGAAGCTCTGAGAGAGTCATTGAGCATAGATTAAGGTAAGAGACACGGGTTTCGGACAGCCAATTCGGATTCATGCCAGGGTGCTCAACCATGGAGGCAATCTATCTCTTACGAAGATTGATGGAAAGATATAGAGATAGAAAAAAGGATTTACACATGGTCTTTATAGATTTGGAAAAAGCGTATGATAGGGTCCCAAGAGACACTCTTTGGAGGATTTTAAAGAAGAAATGAGTACGAGTAGCAAATATCCAAGCTATAAAGGATATGTATGATGGAGCAAAGACTGCCGTAAGAACTCATGAAGGACAAACCGAAAACTTCCCCATAACTGTAAGGTTACATCAAGGCTCATCCTTAAGTCCTTACCTTTTTGCATTGGTAATGGATGAGTTAACGGGACATATTCAAGATGATATTCCTTGGTGTATGCTTTTCGAAGATGATATAGTGTTGATAGATGAAACTCAGGAAGAGGTAAATGCGAAGCTTAACCTTTGGAGAGAAGTGTTGGAATCTAAAGGTTTTCGCCTAAGCTAATCAAAGACAGAATATATGGAGTGCACGTTCAGTACAAATGGAGGCCCAAATGAGTTAGGGGTGAGGATCGGAGATCAGGAAGTACCAAAGAGGGATCGTTTTCGCTACCTAGGATCTATCTTGCAAAAGAACGGAGAATTAGATAGAGACCTCAACCATAGAATACAAGCTGGATGGATGAAGTGGAAGAGTGCATCCGGCGTGTTGTGTGACCACTGTATGCCACTAAAACTCAAGGGAAAATTTTATAGGACGACAATAAGGTCGGCTATGCTGTATAGCATGGACTGTTGGGCTGTGAAGCATCAACACGTACATAAAATGGGTGTAGCGGAGATGAGGATGCTTTGTTGGATGTGTGGGCACACGAGAAAGGATAAGATTAGGAATGAGGATATCCGAGGTAAAGTAGGAGTAGCCAAAATTGAAGGAAAGATGAGAGAAAATTGGTTACGGTGGTTTGGACATGTGCAAAGAAGGCCTACTGACGCTCCGGTTAGAAGATGCGACTACGGGATAGAGGTACAGGGCCGAATGGGTAGAGGAAGACCTAGGAAAACTTTGGAAGAGACTCTAAGAAAAGACTTAGAGTACTTGGATCTAACGGAGGACATGACACAAAACCGAGCGCAATGCCGTTCTAGGATTCATAAAGCCGACCCCACTTAGTGTGAAAAGGCTTTGTTGTTGTTGTTGTTGTTGTTGTTCTTACGGCTTTTGAGTTCCACTCAACTTTTGTTCAATGGGTAAGCTCTATTCTGACATCTGCAAGACTTTTTATTCTTTCTAAAGGAATTCCCGCTGGCTTTTTTGAAAGTAGTCGTGGTGTTCGTCAGGGTGATCCATTATTTCCTTTTCTTTTTTGTCTTGCGGAGCCGAGGTCTAGTACATTTATTTGGAACTGGAAGGGTCAAAGCTAGCTAAAATTCCCTCTTATATTCTTTTTACGAATGATATCATGGTTTTCTGTAAGGGGAACAAGGCTAGTTTGGTACAACTTACAGCTTTCTTTGATGAGTATGGCTTGAATTCTAGATAATTGGTGAATAAAGCAAAGTCTCATGTTTATTTGGGTAAGTCAGCTGTTCCTCGTCGGTCTCTAATTTACTCTTGGTTGGGAATTCCCATTGGAAGGCTTCCCTTTATTTATCTTGGGGTTCCAATTTTTGTTGGACGACCGAAACTTATTTCCAAGTTTTGGCAGACAAGATTGGTAATTGTACATCTGATTGGTATATGGGCGGCAGGGTGACTCTTATTAATTATGTAGTTGTTAGCATGTTATCTCAAAGTTACTCTATTTATGCTTGGCCTAAGTCTGTTTTATTACAAGTTCACAATTGGGCTCGCAATTTTATTTGGACAGGGAGTATAAATTCTCTGGCCTATTTCCCTGTTTCTTGGAAGAAATGTTGTGCCCTTCTAAAGGAAAAGGTTTTGGAGTCAGGAATTTTCAAGCTTTTAATCAGGCCTTTCTTTTGAAGAAATTTTGAGATATTTTACTACTTCTTCAATGGCTACTAGTCTTTTTCGTGCATGATTTTTTACTAGTATCGGTCAGGTGTGCTCTTATTATAAACGGTCTTCTATTTGGCATGGTTTGCAGCCTTTATTTGTAGATATTAGTCAGAACTCCAAATGGTTTGTGGGCAATGATGCTTCTATTAACTTTTGGCATGCAAATTGGATTGGTCATTCAATTGTGAAAAGGTTGGATATTCCGTAATCTATTGGTAAACTTTTGTTTGCGCATGTTTCAGACTTCATTCATAATGGGAATTGGTTTTGCCATGTTGATATAACTAGTGCCACCCTTTCTACTATATGGTCTGAAATTTTGACAATTAAGCTTCCCTTGTCGAGATTGGATGGTAAACTAATTTGCTTGACTGCTTCCGATGGTGTACTATCTTTATCTTTGACTTATAATTTTAAGTGTAGTAAGCAAGCAATTGTTCCTTGGAATAGATGGGTTTGGCGTAGATGTTTTCGACCACGTAATTCTATTTTATTATGGCGTTTTCTTCACGATAAACTTTTAACTGATGATTTATTGCTTCACATGGGATTCTCTTTTACGTCGATGTGCTCTTTGTGTTGTAAGGCTACTGAGTCAGCTCAACATTTATTTTTCGAGTGCTCATTTTCTTTGGAAATTTGGTGTAGGGACGTTTTAGCCTTATTTCAAGTTTCTGCATTATTCTCCAATATCACATCATTTTTTTTTCTTATCATTTGCGATGTGGTTTCGGTACTCAACTTCAATTATTGTGGTGGGTATGATTGGTGAAAGTTTTTACGCACTTTGGCAAGCTCGAAATTTAATCAGTTTTGAAGGGAAAATGTTTACAGTTGATCAATTGGTTAATGACATTTGCTTACAAGTTTGTGAGGTGAATTCTTGGGGTATAGGTTTTACGTTAAACTCAGTTGATGAGCCTTGCATTCTTAGAGCGCTTGGAGTGCATGGAAGGCCTTCAAGGGCGCCTAGAATTCATGAGGTTATATGATTTCTCCTTGTTCTTTTCAAGTTAAAGTTAACACTAACGGTGCGGCTCGTGATTCTCCGGGTATGGCTGCTTTTGGTGGTATTTTCTGTGACCACTTAGGTCATTGTCTTGGATGCTTTGCATGATCTTTTGGTATTGCTACTACCTTGGAGGCAAGGGCGAAGCTACAGAGGCACAAGGAGGGTGATGCGAAAATTAATTCACGCACAAATTTAAACCCTATTTGTGACAGTTGTAGTATGGATGTAAGTAGGGTATCGTTCTAGGCCGGGGATTAACTAGGGATGCTAACCCAATGTAAAATTAATTTAAAAACGTAAAAACAAAATTTAAAATACTAAACTAGACTCAAAACACTTAAATAGAATAACTCAAAATAAAACTAACAAATAAACTAAAATAAATCAAAAGACTCAAAACAACTCAAGACTTAAGAAAACACAAACTAAAATGATTTCTAATAAATCTAACACTTTAAAATAAAATGGGGGATTGATTTTGATGAAAAGTAAATTAAACTTAAATAAATTACAAAATTGACAAAAACATAAAATTAAGGTAAAATGATAAATGACGGACTGGCTAGAGGGTTCTTCTCCACACATGACACATATGCAACCTAAATTGATTTTCAGTTGTTCTTTCAATAAATTGTAAATTCTCAACGCCCCAAGTTAATTAGGTCCGCTTAAATTAACCTTTAGATTTTCCTACTTTTATTAGGTTGGATGATTGCATACGACAACCCAAAACATTCCCTACAAGTTCCCTACATGAATTGCATAATAGAGATACAAGCAAGAATCATTAAGTTTTATGAAAATCATAAGCATTGACGAGGCACTTGTTACTATGAATTGCATGAAACTTATGCCAAGAATTTACCTAACGCGATCGTTTATAAGCGACCTTCACTACTTGTGAATATAAGTTCATAACGATTAGGTGAAATTCACTTATATTCTAGCATCAAATTCATGCATGTAAATTAAGTATGCATCCTTAATCGACATACAAAAATAAGTTATCAATCAAGCAGTTAAGCAAATTTAATCACAACTCAGAAATCACAACTGAAGGTAATCAATTCATATTACAAATATATTCATGGTTTTGAATTAAACTCTAGCCAAAATAAAATTAGTTATACATTATTTAAATTAAAACAGAAAAATAAAACATAAAGTTGGAAAGATTTAACCGAATGAGGACTGCAGTGTTGTTGCGCTCTCTGCACTGTTGCCGTGCTGACCAGGCAGGCCGTGCTGACCTCTCCGGTGCTGACAAGGCAGCTTTGCTGCCTTGTTATTCCTTTTTATTTGATCCTCACGTCTCGCCAGGCAGCACTCGCAAGGCAGCTTCCTAAGGCTGAGGCTCCTGCTTCTGCGTCTCGCCCTGTCGCTGCCTCTGTTCCAGTTTCCGCAAGCCTCTCTCGCGCTGCCTCCTTGCACGCCTCTCACCTCCTCGCTGGTTCCTTACACGTGCTGCCAAAGCAGCCTTGCTGTCTCCCTGCCTTCTGCGCGTCTTTTCTCCTTTCCGTCCTGCGAGCTTCTCTCCCTCACCTCCTGACTTGCGTCAGTCTTCAGTCCTCCCCTCAATTGCCAGCTGCCAAGGCAGCGACCTCCACCAGTCCCCCGTGTGCTTCGCAAGCTGTCAAATGACAGCTCTCTGTCATTCTTTCCTTCTTCGTAGCTGTCCAGTCCCGAGGGATTTTATTTTCCCGCAAGCCCAGCACGCCCCCAGGCCGAGGCTCCTCACTTCTCCGCCCTCTCCGTGCCTAGCTGCAAAGGCAGCTGGTTTCTCTTTGTTTTTCACGTCTTTCTTTCCGTTCCCTCCACCTTTCCAAGGCAGCCCTTCAAACCCTTTATATTTCTTTCTTTTGTCAGACCTCCTTGCTGCCATTCTTCTTCTTCATTGTTTAATACACTTCCCTTTATCAGTGCTGAGACCTTTTTGCACGCCAGCTTTTCTTATTTTTCTGCACCCATTCCCTAGTGCTCCTGCTGTGTCCACCAACATCATATATATATATATATATATATATATATATATATATTTATAATACTATCTTATTTTTATTAACCAAAAATAGTGGGCAATGCAGTTTTGACGATTTTATTACTAAAAATATACACTTAAGCTATTATTAATTTCTTAGCTAGATAAATTATATAAAACACAAAAACAAAGTAAATAGCACAAAAATATGAGGAAATAACTAAGAAAAGACGAGAGAATTTGATGTAAAATATGTATAAATATGAGCTTATCAAATACCCCCACACTTAGCTTTTGCTAGTCCTCGAGCAAAACAGAAAAAACAGAAAAAGTAATAACATGAAAATTATTAGTTTTCCCCTATATTACCCTCATAGAATTTCCTTTGAGAACATAATCATCAAGAACCATAGCTAACAACAACAAGCAATTCAAGTTCATCTTCCTTATTCAAATATTAGCAGTAATCTTTGAAACATCCTTGAAGTGTAGTGTGTGAGATAGCCATGCTAATGCAATTTCAAGTTTTTATTTTAAAAATCACCATATGCAAACTAGCGACCTTCTCACTGGATGTACACTCAATCGCACATGTGTTTAGTTTTAATGTGTTTCGCTCAAAGAAACGAATGTGAAAGTTCTACCATAAGCTTGCATAAAGATCACTTCTCCACAGTCATAATTGCAAAACTTAAATCAAGAGGACTTTTATCGGATGTAATGAGGCTTAGGGATAGGGTTATTGAAACGAAAGAATAGGAAAACACAAGTTCCAAGCTACAATGCAAGCAATTATTTTCTTTAGATTTATAAGAACTCAAGCTCTCCAACGATTCTTCAGACATCTCTAACCACACCCATAAACTGAAACTTTAAAAACTTTTTATTTTCTTTGTATACAATCTTTCTTTTTCTTTTCTTTTTCTTTTCTTTTCTTTTTTTTTTTTTTTTTTTTTTTTTTTTTTTTTTTTTTTTTAACAGAAACAAATATGAAAAACCCCCACACTTATTCTTTTGCCAAACACCCTCCAAAGTACTTCACAAACATTCACATAAGACAATCTTGCATTGCTCGCTTGGAAAGGGTAAGGAAAAATATTTATTTCAGGCATAAGGGTAGACATATCTGGTGATAAGAAATAAAAGGCTCAACAAACACGGCTCAAATTGGTAATCTAATGATATTATTTTTCTTTGGAAAACAAGGTTATTTGGGCCATGGTGGTAAACCTAATGCCTCTATCATTTTCAAGTTCATGCAATCAATGACAAATATTTCGAAAGATCGTTATGCAAGTTCTAGAGAAGTATCTCACATAAGTTCATCACACATGAAAAAATAGGAGTGTATGAAAAATGCACACACTTTCAATAGGCTCAAAAACTCACATAGGATGTATATGGTCACTAAATTCACATATGGAGCTTTAAATCATGCTTTAATTTCACATCAACAAGGCTATGTGCATTTGGTTTTTCAAAGATGATCAAATATGTACAAACTAACACGAGAATAAGGAATTTCACAAAACACATGTTAACTAAGTTCTTGATGATCATGGTTCAAATTTTATCCAATTATATCATTGGGTCGGGAAACTAACAAAAATCTAATTCAAAACAATAAGGAAAACAAGGAAATATTTTTGGATTTTTTAAATTTTTGGATTTTTTAAATTTTTGGATTTTTTAAATTTTTGGATTTTTTTTTTTTTTTTTTTTTTTTTTTTTTTTTTTTTTAAATAAAACAAAACTAATTAAGAAAACAAAGCAATAACATGGAAACAAATGAAACCAGTTCAAAGTCGAAGGTACAAAAATTTTCAATTTGGTCATTTTTCATACTCTTTACCCCCACACTTAAACTAGACATTGTCCCCAATGTCAGAAAATATAATAAAATGCAAATAAAAATAAAATAAATAAATATAAGGAAACAAAATAAAGCAATAGGACTGAAAACTTCCCTAATTTGCAGAAAAATCAAGCGATGACCCCCAAGCTAAAATTCTGCAATCAACTTCAAGGGTGGAAATAACCAAAAGTTCCTGCAAAGAAAAGAAATAAATCAGTTAAGCACGCAAGAAAATATAAAAAAAACAAATAAACGAAAAATTGAAAATGAAAATAAAAGATAATAATAAAACTAAAAGTGATCATTGGTCCTGTTTGGTGACTTTCCACAGCTTTGAACTTGAACTGGCCTCGGAACTTCTTAGCAAGGAAAATGAGACTTGATTGGTGGTGTTGTTGAGGCTTCTCGAGCTCTTGGTTTCAACTCAGACTCCTTCTGCCGGGTTGATTGAGTCTGCAGGCTACATTCTTCTCTTTTTGTTCTTCTGCATGGCAGGTAGGCACGAGGAATAGGTGGTGGTCTGCTTCTTTGTTCAATCTGTCCAAGTGCCGACCGATTGCCTTTCTTTCACCTTGCCCCGTAGCCAAGAGCAAGGGTAAAGGAAAAGCATGCCATGAGAAATCTTTGCCTCTGACTCTGATGATATGGGATACTTTTGCTTTTGAAGAAGTATCGTTCCACAGGTGTATGCTTGAACTGGGCTGGGGAACTTCTTAGCAAGGAAAATGAGACTTGATCTTGAAGATGAAGCAGCACCTTGTCTCCACATGCTTCAAGTACCATTTTCACTTGCCATGTCTGTTCTCCAGGCAGATGTGGCGACTTCTTCGGAAGTACATCAGTGGTTGAAGAAGAGCACTCGAGAGCAATGCTAGGTAAGCAATCAGGAAGGATTTCCAGGCAGTCGGTTCTTAGATTGGAAGATTGACACCGAGTGCTGGCTGATTGCCCGCTTTCTCCTTGCCACAAAGACAAGGACAAGGACAGGGAGAAAGCGTGATATGAGATACTCTTGCTTTCAACCTTCATGATATGAAATACTCTAGCTCTAGATGACTTATTTGCAAAGGTATCCCAGGGAATGAGAAACACAGAGAAACTCGAGAGGGTTTGTTGGAAAGGCATTTTGGGAGATGAAAAATTTCGGAGATGAAGAAGTGTTGAGAGAGTTTGCCTTTGCTGTTGAAGGCGAAGGTAGACGTTTATAGAATTTTTCTTCACAACCGAAACTGTTCTTTTACCCCTGTCGGCAGCCGGTGGATGGATGAACAGTACAGGTCACGCGCTTTCTGAAAAAGCAGCCCGTAATTTGCGCAAAGCTGACAGCGCGTGACGAGTGACGACAAGATTGGAAAAATCAGGGAGCGGCTCGTGGTTTCTGAGCAATCCCGACTTTTGATAAAGACGCCCGACTTTTGAGAGAGCGGCGTCTGACTTTTGAGAAAGGAACCGACTTTTGAGACGGAGTCCGACTTTTGAGAACGGCGACGCCGCTTTTGAGAAAAGAATCCGGCTTTTGAGAAAGGAGCCCGGCTCTTCGATTTGCGAGAGGGCGCCTCTTCGACTGCTGAGTGATGCCTCAACGATTTCTTCTTCTTATAAGAACGCTCATTTTTTTGTTCCACAACACACTTAAGCTCCCCCTGTAAACACTTCATCTGGCAAACGTTCCCTCCTGTAAACACTTTATCTGGTAAACGTTCCCTCCTGTAAACACTCCCTCTTGCATTTTCTTTTAATCTTGATCATTCCGACTCTTCATTCTCAACACCTTCAGAAAATGTCTTGCCCTTCTGACCGTCGCCTTAACTTGAATGTTGGGGAAGATAGTGATATATCTTCTCCAACCAACATTTGGCAGCCATCCTTCATATCCCCGAATGGTCCTCTTACAGTTGGGGATTCCATGATGATGAACGAAACAACCGCATCGGTGGTGGCCAGAAATCTGCTCACTCCTAGAGACACTAGGATACTTTCTAGGCGGTCCGACGAACTGGCTGTTCAGGACTCTATGGCCTACAGCGTCCGATGCGCAGGCTCAGTATCAAACATGGGTCAGCGCCTTCTTGCACGAACCCGTCAGGTGGAGTCGTTGATGGCTGAAGTGGCTAGTCTTCGGCATGAGGTCAGAGTGCTTAGGCATGAGAACAGGGATTTGCACATGCTTGCAACCAATTACTCAACCAGCATGAAGAGGAAGCTGGATCAGATGCAGGAGTCCGAAGTGCGGATTCAGAGTGATCATCAACGGTTTATGGCGTTACTCCCGAGGTTTGTGTTGCCTTCGTCCTCGGGAGCAGCACCAAGTATTGAGGCTCTGAATGATCCAGCTCTGGCGCTTCGTCTTTCAGGGGCTCCGTCGACCTCCGAGGCACCACCAACCAATGACCAATGAACGAAATTAAATTACAAGTTATTGTAAAAAATTTATGCATTTAAGTTTTTTTTTTTTTTTTTTATATTTTTTTTTTTTTTTTTTTTTTATGTATTTTTAACAACTTAATTAAGAAAACACAACAATAAGTAAAACAAAGTAAAAAGACTAAGTTCAACTTTCTAAACAAAAATCACAACTAAATAAACAAAACAAAAATCACAACTAAATAACAAAACAAAATGAAAGCAGTAAAGAGAAGGGATTAGGAATGCAAATCTGATTGTGGGTGATTCCTAGGCCTCCCTTCATTATTCAAATGCATGGGCTTATCATTGAACGGACGGTGGTACTTGAAATGATCCGGCAATGGTTTAAATTCAAGAGTGGGTGCCTGAATCATCAAAATCAGAAAAATGTTAGTATAAATTAAAATTAAAAATGGAGAAGATGGCTTACTATCTTTTTCTGACACAAACTCAATGACAAACACCACATTTTTGAACATTTCCGGGACTTTGAACTTAGCCAGGTTTACTATGATGGTTGTGGCTTGTCCCGTGTCCTCAGTTTTAACTCCTTTGGACTTGTTTGTCTCATGCACAGCCTCTTTGATATGTTCAACAAATTCTCCGGCCACCTCATTTTCTGGAATATCTTCCACAACGTCTTTTTCATTTACTTCTTCCTTGAGATTTAAAAACCTGCAAGAAAAAATGACATTTGGTGGAACGATGTTAGAATGAATTGAATTTTGAACCTCCTCACCTGAGTTGGATGACATAAGGACTTGGGGGGTTTGCGATAAGAATTCTTCTAAACTGCCCAAGTCGTCATCCTCATCTTCTTCTTGAATTGGCAATTCATCCATGTTCGGGCTCTGTTTGGATGGTTCAGGAACAACTTCATCCTCCATGTTACCTTGATCTCGAATATGTGCCATGAATTCCATAATCTGCCCAACTTGCTCCTCCAAAGCATCCACCTTGTTGGCTTTATTTTGCATCTCCATGTTTCGATTTTCTACGTCCTGGGTCAAAGAGGTTAGTAACTTATTCAAAATGTCATTATCCGAGGACGTACCTGAATTTGGTTGGGGAGATTGTGGTGGAGGCTGTGGTGGTTCATATGGCCATTGATAGTACTCCTCCGATGGCTGCCAATATTCTGCTTGGTGAGTCTCCTCAGCTTGATTTTGTGAACCCTGCGCCAAAGAAATGAGTCCATCAAGAATTTCATTATAATTAATGGGCATACTTGAATTCGATTGAAATTGCTGTGGGGGATGCTGTGGTGGCTGCATAGGTCTTGAATAAAACTCGTCTTGCTGCCAATATCCACCTTGTTGAAATTGTTGAGGTTCATCCCACATATACTCTGAATTACTTCTCCAATCCGAATTATAAGCGTTGGAAAACATGTTGCCCCTTGATTGGTTGTAGCCTTGATATCCCCAAACATCTTCATTTGCAGAAAATTGGGGATATTGATGAGTTTGAAATCCTTGCTCATAGGGCATATCAAATGTAGGGACACTTGGCATTGTGGTCCGTTCGGCATTATGAGTTAATTGAGCAGTGAGCTGTGCCAATAGATCTTGAATGCTAGTAGAATCCAGGTCTTGCTCCATTTGTAACTAAAATCAAAGAAAGAAAACTAAATCAAATATCAAAAGTAAAAGACATAACAAACCAAAAATAAAATAACATAAAATAAACACAAATAAAATAAAATAAAATAAAATAAAACACAAACAAAAACATAAACAAAGGATTAGCAAATTTGCTAATCCCCGGCAACGGCGCCAAAAATTTGATGCGAAAATTAATTCACGCACAAATTTAAACCCTATTTGTGACAGTTGTAGTATGGATGTAAGTAGGGTATCGTTCTAGGCCGGGGATTAACTAGGGATGCTAACCCAATGTAAAATTAATTTAAAAACGTAAAAACAAAATTTAAAATACTAAACTAGACTCAAAACACTTAAATAGAATAACTCAAAATAAAACTAACAAATAAACTAAAATAAATCAAAAGACTCAAAACAACTCAAGACTTAAGAAAACACAAACTAAAATGATTTCTAATAAATCTAACACTTTAAAATAAAATGGGGGATTGATTTTGATGAAAAGTAAATTAAACTTAAATAAATTACAAAATTGACAAAAACATAAAATTAAGGTAAAATGATAAATGACGGACTGGCTAGAGGGTTCTTCTCCACACATGACACATATGCAACCTAAATTGATTTTCAGTTGTTCTTTCAATAAATTGTAAATTCTCAACGCCCCAAATTAATTAGGTCCGCTTAAATTAACCTTTAGATTTTCCTACTTTTATTAGGTTGGATGATTGCATACGACAACCCAAAACATTCCCTACAAGTTCCCTACATGAATTGCATAATAGAGATACAAGCAAGAATCATTAAGTTTTATGAAAATCATAAGCATTGACGAGGCACTTGTTACTATGAATTGCATGAAACTTATGCCAAGAATTTACCTAACGCGATCGTTTATAAGCGACCTTCACTACTTGTGAATATAAGTTCATAACGATTAGGTGAAATTCACTTATATTCTAGCATCAAATTCATGCATGTAAATTAAGTATGCATCCTTAATCGACATACAAAAATAAGTTATCAATCAAGCAGTTAAGCAAATTTAATCACAACTCAGAAATCACAACTGAAGGTAATCAATTCATATTACAAATATATTCATGGTTTTGAATTAAACTCTAGCCAAAATAAAATTAGTTATACATTATTTAAATTAAAACAGAAAAATAAAACATAAAGTTGGAAAGATTTAACCGAATGAGGACTGCAGTGTTGTTGCGCTCTCTGCACTGTTGCCGTGCTGACCAGGCAGGCCGTGCTGACCTCTCCGGTGCTGACAAGGCAGCTTTGCTGCCTTGTTATTCCTTTTTATTTGATCCTCACGTCTCGCCAGGCAGCACTCGCAAGGCAGCTTCCTAAGGCTGAGGCTCCTGCTTCTGCGTCTCGCCCTGTCGCTGCCTCTGTTCCAGTTTCCGCAAGCCTCTCTCGCGCTGCCTCCTTGCACGCCTCTCACCTCCTCGCTGGTTCCTTACACGTGCTGCCAAAGCAGCCTTGCTGTCTCCCTGCCTTCTGCGCGTCTTTTCTCCTTTCCGTCCTGCGAGCTTCTCTCCCTCACCTCCTGACTTGCGTCAGTCTTCAGTCCTCCCCTCAATTGCCAGCTGCCAAGGCAGCGACCTCCACCAGTCCCCCGTGTGCTTCGCAAGCTGTCAAATGACAGCTCTCTGTCATTCTTTCCTTCTTCGTAGCTGTCCAGTCCCGAGGGATTTTATTTTCCCGCAAGCCCAGCACGCCCCCAGGCCGAGGCTCCTCACTTCTCCGCCCTCTCCGTGCCTAGCTGCAAAGGCAGCTGGTTTCTCTTTGTTTTTCACGTCTTTCTTTCCGTTCCCTCCACCTTTCCAAGGCAGCCCTTCAAACCCTTTATATTTCTTTCTTTTGTCAGACCTCCTTGCTGCCATTCTTCTTCTTCATTGTTTAATACACTTCCCTTTATCAGTGCTGAGACCTTTTTGCACGCCAGCTTTTCTTATTTTTCTGCACCCATTCCCTAGTGCTCCTGCTGTGTCCACCAACATCATATATATATATATATATATATATATATATATATATATTTATAATACTATCTTATTTTTATTAACCAAAAATAGTGGGCAATGCAGTTTTGACGATTTTATTACTAAAAATATACACTTAAGCTATTATTAATTTCTTAGCTAGATAAATTATATAAAACACAAAAACAAAGTAAATAGCACAAAAATATGAGGAAATAACTAAGAAAAGACGAGAGAATTTGATGTAAAATATGTATAAATATGAGCTTATCAAATACCCCCACACTTAGCTTTTGCTAGTCCTCGAGCAAAACAGAAAAAACAGAAAAAGTAATAACATGAAAATTATTAGTTTTCCCCTATATTACCCTCATAGAATTTCCTTTGAGAACATAATCATCAAGAACCATAGCTAACAACAACAAGCAATTCAAGTTCATCTTCCTTATTCAAATATTAGCAGTAATCTTTGAAACATCCTTGAAGTGTAGTGTGTGAGATAGCCATGCTAATGCAATTTCAAGTTTTTATTTTAAAAATCACCATATGCAAACTAGCGACCTTCTCACTGGATGTACACTCAATCGCACATGTGTTTAGTTTTAATGTGTTTCGCTCAAAGAAACGAATGTGAAAGTTCTACCATAAGCTTGCATAAAGATCACTTCTCCACAGTCATAATTGCAAAACTTAAATCAAGAGGACTTTTATCGGATGTAATGAGGCTTAGGGATAGGGTTATTGAAACGAAAGAATAGGAAAACACAAGTTCCAAGCTACAATGCAAGCAATTATTTTCTTTAGATTTATAAGAACTCAAGCTCTCCAACGATTCTTCAGACATCTCTAACCACACCCATAAACTGAAACTTTAAAAACTTTTTATTTTCTTTGTATACAATCTTTCTTTTTCTTTTCTTTTTCTTTTCTTTTCTTTTTTTTTTTTTTTTTTTTTTTTTTTTTTTTTTTTTTTTTAACAGAAACAAATATGAAAAACCCCCACACTTATTCTTTTGCCAAACACCCTCCAAAGTACTTCACAAACATTCACATAAGACAATCTTGCATTGCTCGCTTGGAAAGGGTAAGGAAAAATATTTATTTCAGGCATAAGGGTAGACATATCTGGTGATAAGAAATAAAAGGCTCAACAAACACGGCTCAAATTGGTAATCTAATGATATTATTTTTCTTTGGAAAACAAGGTTATTTGGGCCATGGTGGTAAACCTAATGCCTCTATCATTTTCAAGTTCATGCAATCAATGACAAATATTTCGAAAGATCGTTATGCAAGTTCTAGAGAAGTATCTCACATAAGTTCATCACACATGAAAAAATAGGAGTGTATGAAAAATGCACACACTTTCAATAGGCTCAAAAACTCACATAGGATGTATATGGTCACTAAATTCACATATGGAGCTTTAAATCATGCTTTAATTTCACATCAACAAGGCTATGTGCATTTGGTTTTTCAAAGATGATCAAATATGTACAAACTAACACGAGAATAAGGAATTTCACAAAACACATGTTAACTAAGTTCTTGATGATCATGGTTCAAATTTTATCCAATTATATCATTGGGTCGGGAAACTAACAAAAATCTAATTCAAAACAATAAGGAAAACAAGGAAATATTTTTGGATTTTTTAAATTTTTGGATTTTTTAAATTTTTGGATTTTTTAAATTTTTGGATTTTTTTTTTTTTTTTTTTTTTTTTTTTTTTTTTTTTTAAATAAAACAAAACTAATTAAGAAAACAAAGCAATAACATGGAAACAAATGAAACCAGTTCAAAGTCGAAGGTACAAAAATTTTCAATTTGGTCATTTTTCATACTCTTTACCCCCACACTTAAACTAGACATTGTCCCCAATGTCAGAAAATATAATAAAATGCAAATAAAAATAAAATAAATAAATATAAGGAAACAAAATAAAGCAATAGGACTGAAAACTTCCCTAATTTGCAGAAAAATCAAGCGATGACCCCCAAGCTAAAATTCTGCAATCAACTTCAAGGGTGGAAATAACCAAAAGTTCCTGCAAAGAAAAGAAATAAATCAGTTAAGCACGCAAGAAAATATAAAAAAAACAAATAAACGAAAAATTGAAAATGAAAATAAAAGATAATAATAAAACTAAAAGTGATCATTGGTCCTGTTTGGTGACTTTCCACAGCTTTGAACTTGAACTGGCCTCGGAACTTCTTAGCAAGGAAAATGAGACTTGATTGGTGGTGTTGTTGAGGCTTCTCGAGCTCTTGGTTTCAACTCAGACTCCTTCTGCCGGGTTGATTGAGTCTGCAGGCTACATTCTTCTCTTTTTGTTCTTCTGCATGGCAGGTAGGCACGAGGAATAGGTGGTGGTCTGCTTCTTTGTTCAATCTGTCCAAGTGCCGACCGATTGCCTTTCTTTCACCTTGCCCCGTAGCCAAGAGCAAGGGTAAAGGAAAAGCATGCCATGAGAAATCTTTGCCTCTGACTCTGATGATATGGGATACTTTTGCTTTTGAAGAAGTATCGTTCCACAGGTGTATGCTTGAACTGGGCTGGGGAACTTCTTAGCAAGGAAAATGAGACTTGATCTTGAAGATGAAGCAGCACCTTGTCTCCACATGCTTCAAGTACCATTTTCACTTGCCATGTCTGTTCTCCAGGCAGATGTGGCGACTTCTTCGGAAGTACATCAGTGGTTGAAGAAGAGCACTCGAGAGCAATGCTAGGTAAGCAATCAGGAAGGATTTCCAGGCAGTCGGTTCTTAGATTGGAAGATTGACACCGAGTGCTGGCTGATTGCCCGCTTTCTCCTTGCCACAAAGACAAGGACAAGGACAGGGAGAAAGCGTGATATGAGATACTCTTGCTTTCAACCTTCATGATATGAAATACTCTAGCTCTAGATGACTTATTTGCAAAGGTATCCCAGGGAATGAGAAACACAGAGAAACTCGAGAGGGTTTGTTGGAAAGGCATTTTGGGAGATGAAAAATTTCGGAGATGAAGAAGTGTTGAGAGAGTTTGCCTTTGCTGTTGAAGGCGAAGGTAGACGTTTATAGAATTTTTCTTCACAACCGAAACTGTTCTTTTACCCCTGTCGGCAGCCGGTGGATGGATGAACAGTACAGGTCACGCGCTTTCTGAAAAAGCAGCCCGTAATTTGCGCAAAGCTGACAGCGCGTGACGAGTGACGACAAGATTGGAAAAATCAGGGAGCGGCTCGTGGTTTCTGAGCAATCCCGACTTTTGATAAAGACGCCCGACTTTTGAGAGAGCGGCGTCTGACTTTTGAGAAAGGAACCGACTTTTGAGACGGAGTCCGACTTTTGAGAACGGCGACGCCGCTTTTGAGAAAAGAATCCGGCTTTTGAGAAAGGAGCCCGGCTCTTCGATTTGCGAGAGGGCGCCTCTTCGACTGCTGAGTGATGCCTCAACGATTTCTTCTTCTTATAAGAACGCTCATTTTTTTGTTCCACAACACACTTAAGCTCCCCCTGTAAACACTTCATCTGGCAAACGTTCCCTCCTGTAAACACTTTATCTGGTAAACGTTCCCTCCTGTAAACACTCCCTCTTGCATTTTCTTTTAATCTTGATCATTCCGACTCTTCATTCTCAACACCTTCAGAAAATGTCTTGCCCTTCTGACCGTCGCCTTAACTTGAATGTTGGGGAAGATAGTGATATATCTTCTCCAACCAACATTTGGCAGCCATCCTTCATATCCCTGAATGGTCCTCTTACAGTTGGGGATTCCATGATGATGAACGAAACAACCGCATCGGTGGTGGCCAGAAATCTGCTCACTCCTAGAGACACTAGGATACTTTCTAGGCGGTCCGACGAACTGGCTGTTCAGGACTCTATGGCCTACAGCGTCCGATGCGCAGGCTCAGTATCAAACATGGGTCAGCGCCTTCTTGCACGAACCCGTCAGGTGGAGTCGTTGATGGCTGAAGTGGCTAGTCTTCGGCATGAGGTCAGAGTGCTTAGGCATGAGAACAGGGATTTGCACATGCTTGCAACCAATTACTCAACCAGCATGAAGAGGAAGCTGGATCAGATGCAGGAGTCCGAAGTGCGGATTCAGAGTGATCATCAACGGTTTATGGCGTTACTCCCGAGGTTTGTGTTGCCTTCGTCCTCGGGAGCAGCACCAAGTATTGAGGCTCTGAATGATCCAGCTCTGGCGCTTCGTCTTTCAGGGGCTCCGTCGACCTCCGAGGCACCACCAACCAATGACCAATGAACGAAATTAAATTACAAGTTATTGTAAAAAATTTATGCATTTAAGTTTTTTTTTTTTTTTTTTTATATTTTTTTTTTTTTTTTTTTTTTATGTATTTTTAACAACTTAATTAAGAAAACACAACAATAAGTAAAACAAAGTAAAAAGACTAAGTTCAACTTTCTAAACAAAAATCACAACTAAATAAACAAAACAAAAATCACAACTAAATAACAAAACAAAATGAAAGCAGTAAAGAGAAGGGATTAGGAATGCAAATCTGATTGTGGGTGATTCCTAGGCCTCCCTTCATTATTCAAATGCATGGGCTTATCATTGAACGGACGGTGGTACTTGAAATGATCCGGCAATGGTTTAAATTCAAGAGTGGGTGCCTGAATCATCAAAATCAGAAAAATGTTAGTATAAATTAAAATTAAAAATGGAGAAGATGGCTTACTATCTTTTTCTGACACAAACTCAATGACAAACACCACATTTTTGAACATTTCCGGGACTTTGAACTTAGCCAGGTTTACTATGATGGTTGTGGCTTGTCCCGTGTCCTCAGTTTTAACTCCTTTGGACTTGTTTGTCTCATGCACAGCCTCTTTGATATGTTCAACAAATTCTCCGGCCACCTCATTTTCTGGAATATCTTCCACAACGTCTTTTTCATTTACTTCTTCCTTGAGATTTAAAAACCTGCAAGAAAAAATGACATTTGGTGGAACGATGTTAGAATGAATTGAATTTTGAACCTCCTCACCTGAGTTGGATGACATAAGGACTTGGGGGGTTTGCGATAAGAATTCTTCTAAACTGCCCAAGTCGTCATCCTCATCTTCTTCTTGAATTGGCAATTCATCCATGTTCGGGCTCTGTTTGGATGGTTCAGGAACAACTTCATCCTCCATGTTACCTTGATCTCGAATATGTGCCATGAATTCCATAATCTGCCCAACTTGCTCCTCCAAAGCATCCACCTTGTTGGCTTTATTTTGCATCTCCATGTTTCGATTTTCTACGTCCTGGGTCAAAGAGGTTAGTAACTTATTCAAAATGTCATTATCCGAGGACGTACCTGAATTTGGTTGGGGAGATTGTGGTGGAGGCTGTGGTGGTTCATATGGCCATTGATAGTACTCCTCCGATGGCTGCCAATATTCTGCTTGGTGAGTCTCCTCAGCTTGATTTTGTGAACCCTGCGCCAAAGAAATGAGTCCATCAAGAATTTCATTATAATTAATGGGCATACTTGAATTCGATTGAAATTGCTGTGGGGGATGCTGTGGTGGCTGCATAGGTCTTGAATAAAACTCGTCTTGCTGCCAATATCCACCTTGTTGAAATTGTTGAGGTTCATCCCACATATACTCTGAATTACTTCTCCAATCCGAATTATAAGCGTTGGAAAACATGTTGCCCCTTGATTGGTTGTAGCCTTGATATCCCCAAACATCTTCATTTGCAGAAAATTGGGGATATTGATGAGTTTGAAATCCTTGCTCATAGGGCATATCAAATGTAGGGACACTTGGCATTGTGGTCCGTTCGGCATTATGAGTTAATTGAGCAGTGAGCTGTGCCAATAGATCTTGAATGCTAGTAGAATCCAGGTCTTGCTCCATTTGTAACTAAAATCAAAGAAAGAAAACTAAATCAAATATCAAAAGTAAAAGACATAACAAACCAAAAATAAAATAACATAAAATAAACACAAATAAAATAAAATAAAATAAAATAAAACACAAACAAAAACATAAACAAAGGATTAGCAAATTTGCTAATCCCCGGCAACGGCGCCAAAAATTTGATGCGAAAATTAATTCACGCACAAATTTAAACCCTATTTGTGACAGTTGTAGTATGGATGTAAGTAGGGTATCGTTCTAGGCCGGGGATTAACTAGGGATGCTAACCCAATGTAAAATTAATTTAAAAACGTAAAAACAAAATTTAAAATACTAAACTAGACTCAAAACACTTAAATAGAATAACTCAAAATAAAACTAACAAATAAACTAAAATAAATCAAAAGACTCAAAACAACTCAAGACTTAAGAAAACACAAACTAAAATGATTTCTAATAAATCTAACACTTTAAAATAAAATGGGGGATTGATTTTGATGAAAAGTAAATTAAACTTAAATAAATTACAAAATTGACAAAAACATAAAATTAAGGTAAAATGATAAATGACGGACTGGCTAGAGGGTTCTTCTCCACACATGACACATATGCAACCTAAATTGATTTTCAGTTGTTCTTTCAATAAATTGTAAATTCTCAACGCCCCAAGTTAATTAGGTCCGCTTAAATTAACCTTTAGATTTTCCTACTTTTATTAGGTTGGATGATTGCATACGACAACCCAAAACATTCCCTACAAGTTCCCTACATGAATTGCATAATAGAGATACAAGCAAGAATCATTAAGTTTTATGAAAATCATAAGCATTGACGAGGCACTTGTTACTATGAATTGCATGAAACTTATGCCAAGAATTTACCTAACGCGATCGTTTATAAGCGACCTTCACTACTTGTGAATATAAGTTCATAACGATTAGGTGAAATTCACTTATATTCTAGCATCAAATTCATGCATGTAAATTAAGTATGCATCCTTAATCGACATACAAAAATAAGTTATCAATCAAGCAGTTAAGCAAATTTAATCACAACTCAGAAATCACAACTGAAGGTAATCAATTCATATTACAAATATATTCATGGTTTTGAATTAAACTCTAGCCAAAATAAAATTAGTTATACATTATTTAAATTAAAACAGAAAAATAAAACATAAAGTTGGAAAGATTTAACCGAATGAGGACTGCAGTGTTGTTGCGCTCTCTGCACTGTTGCCGTGCTGACCAGGCAGGCCGTGCTGACCTCTCCGGTGCTGACAAGGCAGCTTTGCTGCCTTGTTATTCCTTTTTATTTGATCCTCACGTCTCGCCAGGCAGCACTCGCAAGGCAGCTTCCTAAGGCTGAGGCTCCTGCTTCTGCGTCTCGCCCTGTCGCTGCCTCTGTTCCAGTTTCCGCAAGCCTCTCTCGCGCTGCCTCCTTGCACGCCTCTCACCTCCTCGCTGGTTCCTTACACGTGCTGCCAAAGCAGCCTTGCTGTCTCCCTGCCTTCTGCGCGTCTTTTCTCCTTTCCGTCCTGCGAGCTTCTCTCCCTCACCTCCTGACTTGCGTCAGTCTTCAGTCCTCCCCTCAATTGCCAGCTGCCAAGGCAGCGACCTCCACCAGTCCCCCGTGTGCTTCGCAAGCTGTCAAATGACAGCTCTCTGTCATTCTTTCCTTCTTCGTAGCTGTCCAGTCCCGAGGGATTTTATTTTCCCGCAAGCCCAGCACGCCCCCAGGCCGAGGCTCCTCACTTCTCCGCCCTCTCCGTGCCTAGCTGCAAAGGCAGCTGGTTTCTCTTTGTTTTTCACGTCTTTCTTTCCGTTCCCTCCACCTT
The DNA here is from genome assembly GCA_035220775.1 of Malus fusca. Classification (NCBI taxonomy): domain Eukaryota; kingdom Viridiplantae; phylum Streptophyta; class Magnoliopsida; order Rosales; family Rosaceae; genus Malus; species Malus fusca. The sequence goes on along the minus strand of CM069073.1, from coordinate 42,344,656 downwards.
TCCAAGGCAGCCCTTCAAACCCTTTATATTTCTTTCTTTTGTCAGACCTCCTTGCTGCCATTCTTCTTCTTCATTGTTTAATACACTTCCCTTTATCAGTGCTGAGACCTTTTTGCACGCCAGCTTTTCTTATTTTTCTGCACCCATTCCCTAGTGCTCCTGCTGTGTCCACCAACATCATATATATATATATATATATATATATATATATATATATATTTATAATACTATCTTATTTTTATTAACCAAAAATAGTGGGCAATGCAGTTTTGACGATTTTATTACTAAAAATATACACTTAAGCTATTATTAATTTCTTAGCTAGATAAATTATATAAAACACAAAAACAAAGTAAATAGCACAAAAATATGAGGAAATAACTAAGAAAAGACGAGAGAATTTGATGTAAAATATGTATAAATATGAGCTTATCAAATACCCCCACACTTAGCTTTTGCTAGTCCTCGAGCAAAACAGAAAAAACAGAAAAAGTAATAACATGAAAATTATTAGTTTTCCCCTATATTACCCTCATAGAATTTCCTTTGAGAACATAATCATCAAGAACCATAGCTAACAACAACAAGCAATTCAAGTTCATCTTCCTTATTCAAATATTAGCAGTAATCTTTGAAACATCCTTGAAGTGTAGTGTGTGAGATAGCCATGCTAATGCAATTTCAAGTTTTTATTTTAAAAATCACCATATGCAAACTAGCGACCTTCTCACTGGATGTACACTCAATCGCACATGTGTTTAGTTTTAATGTGTTTCGCTCAAAGAAACGAATGTGAAAGTTCTACCATAAGCTTGCATAAAGATCACTTCTCCACAGTCATAATTGCAAAACTTAAATCAAGAGGACTTTTATCGGATGTAATGAGGCTTAGGGATAGGGTTATTGAAACGAAAGAATAGGAAAACACAAGTTCCAAGCTACAATGCAAGCAATTATTTTCTTTAGATTTATAAGAACTCAAGCTCTCCAACGATTCTTCAGACATCTCTAACCACACCCATAAACTGAAACTTTAAAAACTTTTTATTTTCTTTGTATACAATCTTTCTTTTTCTTTTCTTTTTCTTTTCTTTTCTTTTTTTTTTTTTTTTTTTTTTTTTTTTTTTTTTTTTTTTTAACAGAAACAAATATGAAAAACCCCCACACTTATTCTTTTGCCAAACACCCTCCAAAGTACTTCACAAACATTCACATAAGACAATCTTGCATTGCTCGCTTGGAAAGGGTAAGGAAAAATATTTATTTCAGGCATAAGGGTAGACATATCTGGTGATAAGAAATAAAAGGCTCAACAAACACGGCTCAAATTGGTAATCTAATGATATTATTTTTCTTTGGAAAACAAGGTTATTTGGGCCATGGTGGTAAACCTAATGCCTCTATCATTTTCAAGTTCATGCAATCAATGACAAATATTTCGAAAGATCGTTATGCAAGTTCTAGAGAAGTATCTCACATAAGTTCATCACACATGAAAAAATAGGAGTGTATGAAAAATGCACACACTTTCAATAGGCTCAAAAACTCACATAGGATGTATATGGTCACTAAATTCACATATGGAGCTTTAAATCATGCTTTAATTTCACATCAACAAGGCTATGTGCATTTGGTTTTTCAAAGATGATCAAATATGTACAAACTAACACGAGAATAAGGAATTTCACAAAACACATGTTAACTAAGTTCTTGATGATCATGGTTCAAATTTTATCCAATTATATCATTGGGTCGGGAAACTAACAAAAATCTAATTCAAAACAATAAGGAAAACAAGGAAATATTTTTGGATTTTTTAAATTTTTGGATTTTTTAAATTTTTGGATTTTTTAAATTTTTGGATTTTTTTTTTTTTTTTTTTTTTTTTTTTTTTTTTTTTTTAAAATAAAACAAAACTAATTAAGAAAACAAAGCAATAACATGGAAACAAATGAAACCAGTTCAAAGTCGAAGGTACAAAAATTTTCAATTTGGTCATTTTTCATACTCTTTACCCCCACACTTAAACTAGACATTGTCCCCAATGTCAGAAAATATAATAAAATGCAAATAAAAATAAAATAAATAAATATAAGGAAACAAAATAAAGCAATAGGACTGAAAACTTCCCTAATTTGCAGAAAAATCAAGCGATGACCCCCAAGCTAAAATTCTGCAATCAACTTCAAGGGTGGAAATAACCAAAAGTTCCTGCAAAGAAAAGAAATAAATCAGTTAAGCACGCAAGAAAATATAAAAAAAACAAATAAACGAAAAATTGAAAATGAAAATAAAAGATAATAATAAAACTAAAAGTGATCATTGGTCCTGTTTGGTGACTTTCCACAGCTTTGAACTTGAACTGGCCTCGGAACTTCTTAGCAAGGAAAATGAGACTTGATTGGTGGTGTTGTTGAGGCTTCTCGAGCTCTTGGTTTCAACTCAGACTCCTTCTGCCGGGTTGATTGAGTCTGCAGGCTACATTCTTCTCTTTTTGTTCTTCTGCATGGCAGGTAGGCACGAGGAATAGGTGGTGGTCTGCTTCTTTGTTCAATCTGTCCAAGTGCCGACCGATTGCCTTTCTTTCACCTTGCCCCGTAGCCAAGAGCAAGGGTAAAGGAAAAGCATGCCATGAGAAATCTTTGCCTCTGACTCTGATGATATGGGATACTTTTGCTTTTGAAGAAGTATCGTTCCACAGGTGTATGCTTGAACTGGGCTGGGGAACTTCTTAGCAAGGAAAATGAGACTTGATCTTGAAGATGAAGCAGCACCTTGTCTCCACATGCTTCAAGTACCATTTTCACTTGCCATGTCTGTTCTCCAGGCAGATGTGGCGACTTCTTCGGAAGTACATCAGTGGTTGAAGAAGAGCACTCGAGAGCAATGCTAGGTAAGCAATCAGGAAGGATTTCCAGGCAGTCGGTTCTTAGATTGGAAGATTGACACCGAGTGCTGGCTGATTGCCCGCTTTCTCCTTGCCACAAAGACAAGGACAAGGACAGGGAGAAAGCGTGATATGAGATACTCTTGCTTTCAACCTTCATGATATGAAATACTCTAGCTCTAGATGACTTATTTGCAAAGGTATCCCAGGGAATGAGAAACACAGAGAAACTCGAGAGGGTTTGTTGGAAAGGCATTTTGGGAGATGAAAAATTTCGGAGATGAAGAAGTGTTGAGAGAGTTTGCCTTTGCTGTTGAAGGCGAAGGTAGACGTTTATAGAATTTTTCTTCACAACCGAAACTGTTCTTTTACCCCTGTCGGCAGCCGGTGGATGGATGAACAGTACAGGTCACGCGCTTTCTGAAAAAGCAGCCCGTAATTTGCGCAAAGCTGACAGCGCGTGACGAGTGACGACAAGATTGGAAAAATCAGGGAGCGGCTCGTGGTTTCTGAGCAATCCCGACTTTTGATAAAGACGCCCGACTTTTGAGAGAGCGGCGTCTGACTTTTGAGAAAGGAACCGACTTTTGAGACGGAGTCCGACTTTTGAGAACGGCGACGCCGCTTTTGAGAAAAGAATCCGGCTTTTGAGAAAGGAGCCCGGCTCTTCGATTTGCGAGAGGGCGCCTCTTCGACTGCTGAGTGATGCCTCAACGATTTCTTCTTCTTATAAGAACGCTCATTTTTTTGTTCCACAACACACTTAAGCTCCCCCTGTAAACACTTCATCTGGCAAACGTTCCCTCCTGTAAACACTTTATCTGGTAAACGTTCCCTCCTGTAAACACTCCCTCTTGCATTTTCTTTTAATCTTGATCATTCCGACTCTTCATTCTCAACACCTTCAGAAAATGTCTTGCCCTTCTGACCGTCGCCTTAACTTGAATGTTGGGGAAGATAGTGATATATCTTCTCCAACCAACATTTGGCAGCCATCCTTCATATCCCCGAATGGTCCTCTTACAGTTGGGGATTCCATGATGATGAACGAAACAACCGCATCGGTGGTGGCCAGAAATCTGCTCACTCCTAGAGACACTAGGATACTTTCTAGGCGGTCCGACGAACTGGCTGTTCAGGACTCTATGGCCTACAGCGTCCGATGCGCAGGCTCAGTATCAAACATGGGTCAGCGCCTTCTTGCACGAACCCGTCAGGTGGAGTCGTTGATGGCTGAAGTGGCTAGTCTTCGGCATGAGGTCAGAGTGCTTAGGCATGAGAACAGGGATTTGCACATGCTTGCAACCAATTACTCAACCAGCATGAAGAGGAAGCTGGATCAGATGCAGGAGTCCGAAGTGCGGATTCAGAGTGATCATCAACGGTTTATGGCGTTACTCCCGAGGTTTGTGTTGCCTTCGTCCTCGGGAGCAGCACCAAGTATTGAGGCTCTGAATGATCCAGCTCTGGCGCTTCGTCTTTCAGGGGCTCCGTCGACCTCCGAGGCACCACCAACCAATGACCAATGAACGAAATTAAATTACAAGTTATTGTAAAAAATTTATGCATTTAAGTTTTTTTTTTTTTTTTTTTATATTTTTTTTTATTTTTTTTTTTTATGTATTTTTAACAACTTAATTAAGAAAACACAACAATAAGTAAAACAAAGTAAAAAGACTAAGTTCAACTTTCTAAACAAAAATCACAACTAAATAAACAAAACAAAAATCACAACTAAATAACAAAACAAAATGAAAGCAGTAAAGAGAAGGGATTAGGAATGCAAATCTGATTGTGGGTGATTCCTAGGCCTCCCTTCATTATTCAAATGCATGGGCTTATCATTGAACGGACGGTGGTACTTGAAATGATCCGGCAATGGTTTAAATTCAAGAGTGGGTGCCTGAATCATCAAAATCAGAAAAATGTTAGTATAAATTAAAATTAAAAATGGAGAAGATGGCTTACTATCTTTTTCTGACACAAACTCAATGACAAACACCACATTTTTGAACATTTCCGGGACTTTGAACTTAGCCAGGTTTACTATGATGGTTGTGGCTTGTCCCGTGTCCTCAGTTTTAACTCCTTTGGACTTGTTTGTCTCATGCACAGCCTCTTTGATATGTTCAACAAATTCTCCGGCCACCTCATTTTCTGGAATATCTTCCACAACGTCTTTTTCATTTACTTCTTCCTTGAGATTTAAAAACCTGCAAGAAAAAAGGACATTTGGTGGAACGATGTTAGAATGAATTGAATTTTGAACCTCCTCACCTGAGTTGGATGACATAAGGACTTGGGGGGTTTGCGATAAGAATTCTTCTAAACTGCCCAAGTCGTCATCCTCATCTTCTTCTTGAATTGGCAATTCATCCATGTTCGGGCTCTGTTTGGATGGTTCAGGAACAACTTCATCCTCCATGTTACCTTGATCTCGAATATGTGCCATGAATTCCATAATCTGCCCAACTTGCTCCTCCAAAGCATCCACCTTGTTGGCTTTATTTTGCATCTCCATGTTTCGATTTTCTACGTCCTGGGTCAAAGAGGTTAGTAACTTATTCAAAATGTCATTATCCGAGGACGTACCTGAATTTGGTTGGGGAGATTGTGGTGGAGGCTGTGGTGGTTCATATGGCCATTGATAGTACTCCTCCGATGGCTGCCAATATTCTGCTTGGTGAGTCTCCTCAGCTTGATTTTGTGAACCCTGCGCCAAAGAAATGAGTCCATCAAGAATTTCATTATAATTAATGGGCATACTTGAATTCGATTGAAATTGCTGTGGGGGATGCTGTGGTGGCTGCATAGGTCTTGAATAAAACTCGTCTTGCTGCCAATATCCACCTTGTTGAAATTGTTGAGGTTCATCCCACATATACTCTGAATTACTTCTCCAATCCGAATTATAAGCGTTGGAAAACATGTTGCCCCTTGATTGGTTGTAGCCTTGATATCCCCAAACATCTTCATTTGCAGAAAATTGGGGATATTGATGAGTTTGAAATCCTTGCTCATAGGGCATATCAAATGTAGGGACACTTGGCATTGTGGTCCGTTCGGCATTATGAGTTAATTGAGCAGTGAGCTGTGCCAATAGATCTTGAATGCTAGTAGAATCCAGGTCTTGCTCCATTTGTAACTAAAATCAAAGAAAGAAAACTAAATCAAATATCAAAAGTAAAAGACATAACAAACCAAAAATAAAATAACATAAAATAAACACAAATAAAATAAAATAAAATAAAATAAAACACAAACAAAAACATAAACAAAGGATTAGCAAATTTGCTAATCCCCGGCAACGGCGCCAAAAATTTGATGCGAAAATTAATTCACGCACAAATTTAAACCCTATTTGTGACAGTTGTAGTATGGATGTAAGTAGGGTATCGTTCTAGGCCGGGGATTAACTAGGGATGCTAACCCAATGTAAAATTAATTTAAAAACGTAAAAACAAAATTTAAAATACTAAACTAGACTCAAAACACTTAAATAGAATAACTCAAAATAAAACTAACAAATAAACTAAAATAAATCAAAAGACTCAAAACAACTCAAGACTTAAGAAAACACAAACTAAAATGATTTCTAATAAATCTAACACTTTAAAATAAAATGGGGGATTGATTTTGATGAAAAGTAAATTAAACTTAAATAAATTACAAAATTGACAAAAACATAAAATTAAGGTAAAATGATAAATGACGGACTGGCTAGAGGGTTCTTCTCCACACATGACACATATGCAACCTAAATTGATTTTCAGTTGTTCTTTCAATAAATTGTAAATTCTCAACGCCCCAAGTTAATTAGGTCCGCTTAAATTAACCTTTAGATTTTCCTACTTTTATTAGGTTGGATGATTGCATACGACAACCCAAAACATTCCCTACAAGTTCCCTACATGAATTGCATAATAGAGATACAAGCAAGAATCATTAAGTTTTATGAAAATCATAAGCATTGACGAGGCACTTGTTACTATGAATTGCATGAAACTTATGCCAAGAATTTACCTAACGCGATCGTTTATAAGCGACCTTCACTACTTGTGAATATAAGTTCATAACGATTAGGTGAAATTCACTTATATTCTAGCATCAAATTCATGCATGTAAATTAAGTATGCATCCTTAATCGACATACAAAAATAAGTTATCAATCAAGCAGTTAAGCAAATTTAATCACAACTCAGAAATCACAACTGAAGGTAATCAATTCATATTACAAATATATTCATGGTTTTGAATTAAACTCTAGCCAAAATAAAATTAGTTATACATTATTTAAATTAAAACAGAAAAATAAAACATAAAGTTGGAAAGATTTAACCGAATGAGGACTGCAGTGTTGTTGCGCTCTCTGCACTGTTGCCGTGCTGACCAGGCAGGCCGTGCTGACCTCTCCGGTGCTGACAAGGCAGCTTTGCTGCCTTGTTATTCCTTTTTATTTGATCCTCACGTCTCGCCAGGCAGCACTCGCAAGGCAGCTTCCTAAGGCTGAGGCTCCTGCTTCTGCGTCTCGCCCTGTCGCTGCCTCTGTTCCAGTTTCCGCAAGCCTCTCTCGCGCTGCCTCCTTGCACGCCTCTCACCTCCTCGCTGGTTCCTTACACGTGCTGCCAAAGCAGCCTTGCTGTCTCCCTGCCTTCTGCGCGTCTTTTCTCCTTTCCGTCCTGCGAGCTTCTCTCCCTCACCTCCTGACTTGCGTCAGTCTTCAGTCCTCCCCTCAATTGCCAGCTGCCAAGGCAGCGACCTCCACCAGTCCCCCGTGTGCTTCGCAAGCTGTCAAATGACAGCTCTCTGTCATTCTTTCCTTCTTCGTAGCTGTCCAGTCCCGAGGGATTTTATTTTCCCGCAAGCCCAGCACGCCCCCAGGCCGAGGCTCCTCACTTCTCCGCCCTCTCCGTGCCTAGCTGCAAAGGCAGCTGGTTTCTCTTTGTTTTTCACGTCTTTCTTTCCGTTCCCTCCACCTTTCCAAGGCAGCCCTTCAAACCCTTTATATTTCTTTCTTTTGTCAGACCTCCTTGCTGCCATTCTTCTTCTTCATTGTTTAATACACTTCCCTTTATCAGTGCTGAGACCTTTTTGCACGCCAGCTTTTCTTATTTTTCTGCACCCATTCCCTAGTGCTCCTGCTGTGTCCACCAACATCATATATATATATATATATATATATATATATATATATATATATTTATAATACTATCTTATTTTTATTAACCAAAAATAGTGGGCAATGCAGTTTTGACGATTTTATTACTAAAAATATACACTTAAGCTATTATTAATTTCTTAGCTAGATAAATTATATAAAACACAAAAACAAAGTAAATAGCACAAAAATATGAGGAAATAACTAAGAAAAGACGAGAGAATTTGATGTAAAATATGTATAAATATGAGCTTATCAGAGGGGCGTCTGCCCCTCCCCTCGCCGGAAATCTAGCCTTGGAGCGATGGTTTCGCCCCTCTGGTCCCCCCGGAAATGATGAAATGCTATCTGTTTCTGGGTTTTCCCTGCTGCTGCGCGCAGGGTTCTAATTCTTTTTTAAAAAAAACCAGGCCAGAAAGCGAAGACGTTTTGGTCCTGCTTAAAAAAAATTAAAAAATCCTTCCTTTAGTGGGACGACGTCATTCTGTTATTGAGTTAAAGAAAAAATAAATTATTTAAACGGGAACCAGTCATCACTCGTATCCCCTCTTTTCCTTTTTAATTTGGGCCCGCCACATTTCGGTTTTAACTCCACCATATTCTATTTTGCTGACTTTTTGTTTGTATTATCTTTTTTTTTTAACGTTTTAATTTCCTCATCATTTTCTCTATTCCACCATCTTCCTCTTTCTCAATTGTATTCCATATAAAAATATTTACCTAAAACTCCCAAATAGCAGGTCTTAGGTTCGATTATCGTCAAAAACGAATCTAAACCATTTTATTATGGCTAGTCCAGTGTGAAGTTTAGCTAATTCCCCCTTAAGATAAATAATATTGTTTGTTAATAAATAAAAAACTCCCAAATAACGTGTAAACATTTTGTTATCCTTTTAAAAAAAATAACATAAGTATGGTTCAATGTTTATTTATAGATTATAGTACATTTATTAAGTGCAATATGTACTTATTTATATGATACATAATAAATTTACGTAAATCCGCTTAAGCCTAGACTAGGTTCCAGCCCGCCGCCTTGCTAGTGTCTAGTGTCTTTTAAAACCTTGGTTTATATTGATAAATTATGAACGGCGTTAATATGGTCTAATCCGATTTGGTTGTCTACATTTTTGAGATATTTTACCCTTTTAAGTTTCGCCCCTCCCCCTAACGCTTTCTGGCTTCGCCACTGCTTGGAGGCAGAACTTAAAGCTATTATTCATGTTGTTTATATGGCTTTAGAGAGGGGTTGACATTCTCTTTAGATTGAGTGAGATTCTTGTTTAGCAGTGCATTTTCTTTCCAATTGATCTTCTCAAGTGCATTGGCGTTTATCGGTTGATTGGGCAAATTGTTGTACCATCCTCTCCTCCATGCAAGTTCGGTTTTCTTACATTTATTGCGAAGGAAATTAGGTGGCAGATTGCTTGGCAAACTATGGTATTGATCATGTTGGGGTTCATTGGTGGGATTCTTGTCCGCCGTGTGCAGTTGCGGCTTTTGCTCATAATCTTTTGGGGCTTCCAAATTTTTGTTTCTCTTAATTGATTTTATGTTTCTAATAGTTTTCTTTTGCTTGTTAGGATTTGGCTTCATGTCCTGTCTAACTTATTGTATCTTTACTTTTTTCTTTAATAGATTTTCAAAATAATGTTTTTTTCCATGATAACAATGCTGGAGTGGATGCGACATTATTGTTTTAATTAAAACAAAACAGTTTGTAGATCAAAAGAGAAATAATTCGGCAATATTCCTTAACCAATTAATGCTTTTGCTGGAAGTTGAATGATGTTAATTAAGAATGCAATATATTTGGTTTAGTTGATGTCAACTGGTAGTGACATCTTTTACTTTTGGTACAACTACTAAATATTAAGATTTGTGGAAGTTCTGCATAAACAGTTGGTCCTAACATCATAAATCCTAGGTCAGATATATAGGTTTTGATTTAAAGAGGGTTGAGTAAGATTTGAGCTCAAGTCGTAGATGCAAAGATTAGGTTGTTCTACTACTAAAGTTAGAAGTTTTCATTTAACTCGGTAGAAGTTTTAAATCAGTCACATTACTAAGTTTTATATGTAGTACATACTAAAGCATTTTCAACAGAAGACCATATTTTCGGATCTCCATCACCGCCCTTGAGGCTCCTTTTAGGAGATCTACGGAGTTTTATGTGAACTTTTACACAAAAAGAAATATTCAAATTCCGACACCAAATTTTTCTCTTCATAAAAATGAGTAAAATTTGTTCCTTATTTTTTCTTGTAGTTAAAAAAATTTAAGCAGATAACTTTTGTGCTGCAAAACCCGAGTTAACAGACCAGTAAAATTTCAAACCTACAAGAAGAGGTAAACGTGGATACATAGAATATGTTCCAAGCATCTGTTACCAATGGAATGAGCGAAAAACACCTGAGTTTATTCAAAGACTGCATATCTTATTTCACTCTCTTCCTTTATAAATACAACATTGCTATACACCAGAGCTACATTATGGTGGAACAAGAAAAAAAAAATGGATAGCTAATAAGTTGCCTGTATTAATTGGAATACATCATACACAGAGGAGGTCTACTGCTGTTACAGGCACTCGTGCCAGAGAAGAGTCGTACGGTCAATGTGGATGACAAGTTCACCTTCCCGAATCCATTAGATGGCGTGCATCATTACGCCGCACGGCACTCTTTCCGATCTCCTATTTGCATCTATATGTTTCACCTGTAAAAGAAGAAACATTGAGGAAACAATGAGACTGCTAGCGTGTGAATGAAAACATGAACTCTATCTCAAACAAATTGGCATTCACTTATTGCTTTGTGATATATCATTTCAGAACTTCGAAGCTCGAGAAATTTAAGTAATGCATACGAGACCAGCAGATCGATTCCATATTGTGATACGTCTCGAAGCTCTTAACTGCTAAGGCAAGATAGGTTCAAAATTGTTTGTTTGAACAAAGAACCCAACAGACTGTTTATTTCAGTCATAGTCACATAGTGGATATTGGTGATTTGTTCAAGATTTTTTACCCAGTTTGAGATAGCCGCCTCCAATTCATTATTTGGTGAGACTGAGGATGTCTCTGCAAGTACGAACTTGTTCCAATGCCATTGTCTTCACTCCCAAACTGCTCCGAGTAGCTAGAACTTGAAGGAGACCAAACTGGAACTACACCTCCATCCCTCTCTCGCCTAGTGCTACTGGAAGATTCTGCAGTCGAATCTTCAACAGCGTGTTGCAGCCCTATTGCAGCATTGGATTGTGGAAGAGCGTTGTTATGAATAGTCTGAAAACCCCCTTGGTTTAATATGTCTCTTCTTGGCTCCTGATTCACAATTAAGTCTGTAGGCACTTCCGCTCTGGTTTCTTCTGTCAAATTTTGAAGTTCCATAGAAGTTTCCTCCTCTTCAGCTCTAACCAACGAAGTAGTAATGCTTGGGACCATTTGATCCTCATACTTCCGAGTGCCAGGAGGGCTGTTCCTTGCAGGTTCATTATTTTCCTCCATTTGTATGTCTTGAGAAAAGGCAATCGGCACTGATTCAGAGGAGTCTCCAAGCCCTTCTTCAGTCCCATTTTCAACAGCGGCTCTTGAAGCAGCTTCGTGCTGCCACATCTCTGATAAAGCTTCTTGCAACCGGGTTTTCGCTGCATCTATTCCTACAATAGGTAGAGGGTAATTCGATCCTAATTCAATTCCAGCTGCTTGTAGTACAGATTCTGGTGCATTCCACGGGTGGTGTATCCATTCAGTTGGTAGCCTAGCAAGTTCAGGAAGCCACTTCCGCACATATTCACCATTTGGATCAAATTTGTAACCCTCAAACTGTAGAAATCAAATAAATACGAGATTTCAGTACTGAAACTTGATCAAATAAGAGTGGTACTATTGCATAGTCCTCTCAGAACAAAAGGAGCATGTCAATTTATATCACTCGATGCTTTGTACCAAGACATAGGTAAAAGTGAAGAAACAATAGTTAAACAAAAAATTTCAACACTAGATTTTTGCAGTTCTTCATGCATGATGATATAGCAGTGATGTGGGGAAACAACTCCGTGATTTCTCTTTTCTAATGGTTTAAGGAGCAGGATGTCAAATTCCATAAAAAGCATAAAAAGAAAAGAAAAAAAAATCTGTATCGATACTGTAGAGTAGATTTCAAAGGGATGCCAACTACTTTGAAAGCACTATTCCCATAGTTTGCTTCTTGGGCTAGTTAAGATAATAAGTTAATAATCAGCATGCCACTATCCATATAAACCTAGTAGCCATTACTGTACTGAGGGTGCCTCTTTCAGGTTGTCTTTCATCATGTGCGAGCAGAACCAAGGCAAAACTATTTCCTCGAAACTTTTGAAAAATTGCAGTCTTATGAACAGTCATGAGCACTGACAAACAGCTGCACTGGATTTCTATTCATTGCTGGTGACCCTAGATGAGGACACTAGAATAAAGCCAAAACTGCAAAATATGAATAAAAATGCATGGAAATCTTTTTCCATTGTATAAATTTAGAAGTGTTTGAATGTTTGTTCAGAAGCACATGCTCAATATAATTCAAGATAATCAAGCTCAACATCCGCACCTGTGGATTATCTATGCGGTCAAATTCACGACCATCAGGTAAAGTACCAGATATATACTGCCAACCAAGAGCATCGCTTTCAAGATCAGCATCTAAGAGTGTATCCCAGAAGTACTTCATTCCCCATCTCCATGGAAGTTGCAGAACCTTTACGAAGAAACTAGAAACTACTACTCGTATTCGATCATGTAGCCAACCAGTGGCCCACAACTCTCTCATGCCCGCATCCACCAATGGATAGCCAGTTCTACCTTGTCTCCATGCCTTGAAATAGTTCTGATCTATAATCCAGGGGAAGAACTTTAGGTGCCCAAGAAGAGGTCTTTCATGACTGTAAGGATGATTAAAACTAATGTACCTTGAATATTCCCGAAGACCAATAGACTTCAGAAACAAGTTTACACTCTCTTCACCAGCCTTGTTGCCTTCATTGGCCCAAACAACCTGCTTCATACGAGCAAGATGAAATGCCTTTCTCACACTCACCTCCCCGAAATGCAAATGGGGAGAAAGTAAAGATGTTGTAGCGCCATCAGCCTTTCTGCGGTTATTAGAGTAATCAAGTAAGGGTCCATTTATAAATGTAGTCAGAGCCTTATCAGCATTACTCCACCCAGGTGACCATGCTCGAGCAAGAAGTGCATTACTTCCCTTCTCGGATTCATCTTCAAAAACCAATGTATCAGAAGGAGACCTTGATGCATCACCTGCAAAGGTCATGAATGTTTGAACGTTAATCTAAGATATGAACTGAAAGGTGGTATGCAAGTAGAACTGGAAATAACTGTACAAAAAACGCATACTGGAGGAATCAGGAAACCCATGACACACAAAGAACAAGAACAAAAGAAAAGAAAATAATCGCAAATTAAGCCGTCAGTGTACCCTGCATGTTCAACAGTAACATAGTCATGACTCATGACAACTACTCCACCTTAGAGGCTATATCACGAGGCTTACAGAGGCAGTGACACAACTCCAACATCAAAGGGGTTTATCATCTTTTAACTTAGGTAGAATACTCACACAGGGAAAACTTTATGTGCCTAAAATATCTGCTATTTCCAACACATGAAGTGTACACTGTGTCAACAATTTTCTGTTGATAGTCACCAAGAAGATCTTATTACTATTAAATCCTTAGGAAAATATAGGAACCAGAAGAGCCTTCTTCCATCCACATTTTCGATTCTATTCAGTTTGACTCATTTGGATAAGAAATTCAGAACATAAAATGGCCAACCACACCAATGAAAAATGTGGGATCAGCCCTTCAATAATTTTGTAGGAAAATAAACAAGAGGAACATGAGATCGAATAAAAGCTAGCTGTATGCTGAATAGAGTTGAAGTTCAAGAAGAAAATAAATGCATTTAAACCTGAAATAATTCTCTTAGGGGGAAGAAGTGGTGCATCCGGGTCATATGGCATGCTAAGGCATCTTCCCCAAAAGGCATCGAAGGTTGTGAACGGCCGACCGTGGACATCAATAACATCCCATGGTTCGTAGAGCAAATCGGCGTTAAAGGAACGCACAGCTATGCCTTGAGCAGTTAAAACCTCCTTGGCCCTGTGATCCCTAACCAGTGATATAGGATCTGCAACACGAAGATAGAATCATACAACTGAGCGTTAAATTGCAAAACTCGGATTTTTTATATTTTTATTTCCTCAACTACGCAAAATCGAAATACAAGAGTTCATCAACTGGATAACAGAAGAATCCTTGGACAGAACAGACAAAGTTCAATTAGGCCGTGCACCAACAACAAAATTCAATTAGGCTAAGTTAACAGATGACAAATAAATCTGCTCCCAGTCCTGATAAAAAAGGGACCAGTACACTACCAACAATCAAATAACATTTCTGCCCCAATCAATAGTCAGCAGCTAAATGAACAGTAAATCATCCAAAAATAGTAACATGGTAGGTAATACTTAATAGACAGCTTCATCAAATCAATCAAAGCACCAACCTTTGATGTTGAAAACAAACCAAATTCAATTTCCTTCAGCCAAAACTAGAGATTTAACACACCAAACCAACAAATTCATTGAAAAATCACAAAACCCAGAAAAATATAGAAACTCAAAAGCCTAAACAAATTTAAAAAAAAAAAAAAAAAAAAACACAAAAGCAAAAAGATTGAGAAGCATAAAAACTAAGAAAAATTGATGTTACCATATAAGTGGTTGAAGAAAAGCTGAGTGGCACCAGTGGAAACAACAACTTCAAGGAGAGAAGAAACACTGTCAGTGGATCTTTTGGTGATGAGAGAAGCACCCAGACTTTTTAGGGAGGAATCCAGATGAGCCAAGCTGTGTTTAAGCCACCATCTTGACACCCTTCCAGGATAATAAGGGCCTTCTTCATCAGGAGCCCATATGAAGACACAAACCACACCTCCTGCTCTCACGGCAGCTGCCAAAGCTGGGTTATCTTCAACCCTCAGATCTCTCCTGAACCAAACCACACTGCAACCACCACCTGACATCTCCAAAATTATATTTTTTCAACAACCAACAAAACCCAGAACACCAGTTTTCTCTCAAACTATAATATTAGAGACATATCTTCCTTCTCTTCTATCTCTCTCTCTTCTCTATGTGTCTTTCTCTCTCTAGGAGCACCCCACCAGGGACCAGGGGGTTGTATGTAAATCTAATCCTTTTGCTTTACTTCTCTTAGTTTTGTGTATTACAAATCTTATCTTTTTGCTTTATTTCTCCTACTTTTGTGTATTATGAGGATGGGATTTTACACCCATCAGCAACAAAAGTGTTGGTTTCATTTTTCGGGAGTGGAAGATTTTATTTTTTTTGCATTTATCTTTTTTTTTTTTTTAACACATCCTTTACTTTTCTTTGCTTTAGTTTTTCCAACTTTTTGGGTGAAATTCTGCCCCACGCCAGTAGGCTTGAGAGAGAGAAGAAGTCGTCGGGTGGGACGCGGGAATGAGTGAGCGAAAGACTGAAGAGGATTGGTTAATGCCAATGGAGAGTGGGTGGTATACAAATTGATAGGGAAACAGCAGCCACATGTTTTATTTTCCATATCTTCGTATTTCTCTCATCTTATTCTGCAACAAAAACAAATCTCATCCAAGTTACAACCTCTCAACTTTTGGAAAAAAAAATTTAGTTGTGACTGGAATACGGATGGTACACCATGTGTTTCTATGTAAGTGGTGGAAATTTTTAATTTTTAAGTTATTAACCTTTTAACACACATAACTCACAATTTATATAGAGACACGTGATGTACCATCTCGTGTGACGGTCACACTGTAAAATCTCTCCCACTTTAGTTCTCAAATCCTTTGTCTTTGCAACTTATATTCCTAGTTGTCTTGCAACTTTTGTTTATAACTCAAGTATTCTGGCCCTGGAGCCACTTGGCATCAAAATTCTTATCGCCCAGTCCATGACTCTATGGGTGTTTTCGGGATTATATTAAAAAGAGCTAAAATATTGTCCAACAATTAAGAGTGTTTTGTCATACTTGGCGGGAATGCTTAAAGTTCTTCTAGGTCATAGTGTTTTTCAATTCAACAACTTCTAATTACTTTTAGGTTTACTGTTTGGGTCTGAAATAACAGTTTGAGTCGATAATGGGCTAATTTGAGCTGAAAAGCCACATCCTTTGGCCCAGTAAAGCTCCCTCAAGCCAGTGGGCTTTTAGGCCAAGAAAGGGTTTATTCGACCGAGTCCTCATAAGAATAGGATTGTGTGTGGACTAAGATCATATGTTACTCGGTTGAGTCTGAGGCAAATTGAATGTGCCAATGATCAAAATAAAGTTCCGATAAATGCAAATTATCCCAAGGATCATAATTCATTCTTGATCAGAATCCTAGTTCAAATCAAAAATGTCGAGACTATGTGAAGATGAAGCCTTGGCTAAGAAGGGAATTAAAGAAATAAAGGGAATATTCAAGTAAATGTCGAGCAAACACAGTTCCATCAGGATTCTACCTCGGCAAGCTTGTTTATCATGAAGGTTCCCTATAAGTAGAAATGGTTATGCGACGTGAAAAAGCCCCTTCAACTTAGCAAACAACGCAAACGTTCTATGCGAAAACAGTCACTTTACCCGAAGCCCTTCTCACACCCCTGAGAAAAATACTAATTATCCTAACTCTCTCGTCAACACGCCTTTAGTTCGGATTAACAGCACTGGAGCTATAGAATCAAGCAATTGAGGAGTACCTTCAGTTTAGATTAACATCACTATTTTTGTTTGGGTTGATTACCTATCCACATTCACCATAAAAACACTCATCTACTTTGAGTACCTGTGCCCCTACAACCTGATATCGATTCGGCACGCTTATATTCTTACGAATATAGTTGAGGCAACTGAACCTAATGCAAGAGATCCTGAACTTTGCATTGAACTAGGCAACCTTGTTTTAATGTTCTAGAACTCGAGGGCGAGATGTGTTCCTTCCTCGACCATAGTCGCTAAACTGCAGAAACCAGCAGGCATTCAACACCACCACATCTATTCTACTCCCTCGACCAAGTTCAGTTGCGAGTTGGCATGCCCACGTTCCCAAGAAGGACGTACTTAACTCATAGTTAATCAGCTTGCGCGCCACATAGGCTTTGTAATTTTCAGGGTTAGCACTTACTTTTAAATTTGTTACGGTTATTTAATGAGAGCCAATCGCTCTAATGTGGTGATGATGCTCACCACACTATTACTTATCGTTAGAATAATTTAAAATTTGAGATTTGTATAGTAAATATATTAAATTAAACTCATCCACTAGTAATCAATAGGGTGGTGAACGTTATCATCACTTTAGGATGGTGAGTAAAAAATAATTCCTTCTAAAGAAGTACTTGATCTTTTAATAAAATTTTAATGTGTCTATAATACCAAAGACATTTATATGAGTAAAAGTGCTTCCTATAATTACGGTTTCTAAAACACCCTAAATCTTTAGTCATTATTGCTAGCATATTGTGAGGGAAGCGATGGCATGCTTATGCAGGAAAGCAGAATGTATGTGCCGAGCAATGCAGAATTAAAGAAAGAAATTTTGGATGAAGCACATATATCGGCATATGCGATGCATCCAGGAGGCACTAAGATGTATCATACTATTAGACCATTTTACTATTGGCCGGGTATGAAAAGAGAAATTGCCGAGTATGTCAGTAGGTGTGCCATCTGCCAACAGGTTAAAGCTGAAAGGAAGAAGTTGTTTGGGTTGATGCAGCCACTTCCCATTCCACAGTGGAAATGGGAAAATATTACTATTGATTTTGTGTACAAGCTTCCTCGCACACATAATGGTTATGACGGCATTTGGGTGGTAGTTGATCGGCTTACGAAGTCAGCGCATTTTATTCCAGTGAGGGAGAAGTATTCGTTAAGCCGATTAGCTAAGTTATTTATTTCACAGATTGTGAAGTACCATGGTGTGCCAGTTAATATTATCTCGGATCGGGATCCCATATTTACTTCCAAGTTTTGGATAGCATTCCAGGAAGCCCTTGGTACGAGATTGCTTTACAGTACAGCATATCATCCTCAGACAGATGGACAATTTGAGAGGACCATTCAGACATTAGAGGATATGTTGAGATCTTCAATGCTGCAGTTTGGAGATAGTTGGCATGATTGTTTGGATTTGATGGAGTTCGCCTACAACAACAGTTATCATTCGAGCATTGGTATGGCACCATTTGAGGCACTTTATGGGAAATCTTGTCGTACGCCTCTATGTTGGTCAGAGGTTGGTGAAAGAGTTTTAGTGGGCCCTGAGATTGTTGATGTGACTCCACAAAATGTTCAGGTAATTAAGTCTAATCTGAAAGTGGCCCAAGATCGACAGAAGAGCTTAGCAGATAAACATGCCACTGATCAGAAGTATGATGTATGTGATTGGGTATTTCTGAGAGGTGTTGTACGATTTGGAAAGAAAGGAAAATTGAGTCCTAAGTACATTGGACCATATATGATCACCGAGCGAGTCGGTGAGGTTGCTTATAAGCTTGAGTTGCCTCCAGAGTTGTCCAAGGTACACGATGTGTTTCATGTTTCGATGCTTCGACATTATGTTTCAGATCATTCACATGTGATTCCTCCTCAACCTTTGGAAATTAATCCGGATTTGACTTATGATGAGGAACCATTGACTCTATTGGATTGGAAGGATAAAGAACTGAGGAACAAGACAGTTCGTCTGGTTAAAGTGTTATGGAGAAATCATTCAGTGGAAGAAGTTACTTGGGAGACAGATGATCGGATGAGAGAGATGTATCCGCGGTTATTTTATGATTATTAGTGGATGTATTTGTTATGTATAATTTCGAGGACAAAATTTTATAAGTTGGGGAGATTGTCACAGCCCGCCCCGAGAAATATTTATCGACGGCGTGAATTGACGAATATACCCTGGGACGTTAGTTGTGTAATGTGGTTTAGGTGTGGTTTTGGGTCAATATTCTTAAATCCTAATTGTTTGGAACCAATTAGGATTAAGTTATGGTATTTTGGGTTGTTGACCAATCTTAGACCACACACACACATCCACATCACCTTCTCTCACTCACTCCCGTACTCTTTCTCGGTTTCACTCTCTCTCTCTCTCATTGCTTCGTACGGACAAGGGTAAGAACATCCCAAATCTCACAGATCGAAGAAGAAAATGGTACCATTGTGTTCGTGATGACCCTACAAGTTCAAAGGTATCAATTTCAGATAGGGAAACATTCGATTTCACGTGGAAACCCTAGCCCCGATTTTGGTCACTATTCATGTGGACGTAAATATGTTGGTTTCAGGGAATTTCAAGCTCATAGCAAGCTTTAGGAGGTCCTAAGGAGGCTCGGGGTGGTTCGTTGGATAAATTTGGACGTTGGGATAACTAGTTTCAAAGTTGGCCGGATTATCAAGCTTCCTCAGGTAAATTCTAGTGGAATTCAAGGCTTAAAAGTAGTATAACGTGATTCTACAGTTATTAGCTTCATTTTGGTACCAATTTCATGAAAAATGGTTGAGAAATGAGTGAGAATAGTGAGTTTGAAAATTTGCCCAGTTTCTGGCGCCGGCGACGGTCGCAGGAGCTGGAGGTAGGGGATGGAGGAATATTCCGTCAGACTTGACGGAATATTCTCACGGTGTCAGTTAGTTTTGACTGATTCCGTTGGGATTTAACGGAATATTCCGAAGAATATTCCTAACGGCAGTTGGGGAATCCGTCAGGATTCCCTACGCGTGGTGGCGCGTTTTGCCGTGCCCTTGCCGGCGCGTGGCGGTGCGTGAGAGCTCCAAAAATAATTCTAAAAATTTGGAGATGATCCTGAGGTTGTGTAGATCACTGTGGTATATTCATATACCCATTTTGAGCAATGTATGAGAAGTTATTAGCTAGTTTTGCCTATGTGCTTTAAAATAACGTTTTTATAGTTAATTTGCATATAGGTGAGACTTATCCCGAGGACGAGCGTATCCACGGGCGACTCGGGGGCTACGACCCTTCGACATATCAGTGAGTGGGCTTTTGTTTTCAGTATATAATTATATACTTGATATATTTCCCAGAAATGCGTTTTAAATGAAAGTATGCCTTGAAATAATATGCCAAATGCTTTTATATTTTGAATATGCATTTAATGGATGCATATATATATAAATGTGGTGATGTGGAGGCACAGGTAAGTTCAGGTAAGTTATGTTTGATTATGTGAACTACGAATGACTTGATCCCTATTCAGGGTACGTAGGCAGTCTAACGAAACGTTAGATGCAGTCAGACATTAATTGAGACAAAGGCCTTAGTTATGAATAGAATGATTATAAATGCATTGATGAACGATGAACTCATAAACCTGCACCCCAGGTGATTGCGATTTAGCCAGAGAGAGTTGGCACAGGCATGTATATTATGTCACCTCCCGCACCATATGCTCACATTGGATCCAATTAGGTGCACAGTCTTATCGTACAGACCACCATAGGTGGTTCCGACTCGTAGGTGACTAACTTATTATCGCACAGCTAGCATTGAGAGAGTAGAATTGAGCATAATTATATTACACCCAACCTTGTCGTACATACCCTTTTCAGTGGTTCCGACTTATGTGCAGTATATTTCCGTATAGGTCATAGTAATGACTCCGGCTAGATTGAGTTTGAGCTATGAATTCAGCCGTGCAGACTACCACAAGAGTTCCGGCTAGCATATCATATTTCTATGAAATTAATCTTACCAGGATTGCTTACTTGGTTATATTTTGGCATACATATGAATATTATTATGTGAAGCATGAATTGAATTGTTATGATTTCAGATATATATATATATATATAAATATATATATATATATATATATATGCATATGCTTATATATTGATTCTGGAAAAAATTATACATGTTTTACAGCGAGGGGTTATATATGTTGATAAATGAAATGGTTTTGTAAAACATTTGTTTTTGCCCACTCACGTTTTTCTGTTTTGCGCCCCTCCAGGTTCTAAGTAAGTTGTTGTAGGTGGCTCGGGATCGTCGGCAGTTTTGACCTATTTGAATAATAGTAGGACATTCCTGGTACTGTGTAACTAGTACTTGTCCTACTGGACTGCACCTAGACTTATTATGCTCTGATTAGGAGTGTTCACTGTTGTAACTAACTCCTATCACTTTCGTTTAGTAGTGCACTCTAGTAACTTGGTTTTTAATTATTCGTATATTTGCTATCTTTATCGCTTCCGCACTGTGCACATGGCTATGTCACTCTCACGTGACGGCCAGCATGCTTTGACCTTGGTCCGGGTGTGTCAACATTGATTGATTTTCAATTTTAGGGACCATTTGTGATAAAAACCCGTAAATCTTGTAAGGCCTATTTATGTGGTACATCAGCATTTAATGGAATTTTTAACACAATTGTGACTGAATGACCAAATTGATTTGTGACATCTATTTTCAGGAACTACATTGATTGATTTTTAATTTCAGGCATCATCTTGATGATGTTTTAGGGACCATTTATGATAAAAACCCTTGTTTTTATTTTAGGGAAAATTATTCTTTGTTAAGTGTTAGAAGAATTAGAAAATGATAAAGGTGTTTGTGGACAGGATTAACCTAAGCCTATAACTACATCTTATGCACTGATAATGTCTTCAATTTAACCATTCAAGTTTGTCCAAAAAAAAAAAAATCATTCAAGTAACAGAAGGTGGCTCAAGCTCATTGGATCTTCATTGATCGAAAATAAGCCAAAAAAAAAAATAATAAATAAATAAAAAACTCATTAAACCCAAAGCAGTGTATTTTTTTATCTCAAAAAACTCTTATGTCATATTCTTGTGGTACTTTCAATGTGAGTTAAGTCCAGCCACATCTATGACTTGTACTGAGTCAGACGGAAAGCGATCATTTCCTGATTCTTTCCACCAAATCCATCAATTCGGATGCTTGAAATTTGATCAAACGGCTAAAAACATGGACCCCCTTTAAAAGTTATAATAACTTTAGCCGTTAGATCAAATTTCAAGAGTCCGAATTGGTAGATTTGGTTGAAGGGATCCGGAGAGGATCCCTTTCCAAGTCAGACCTCAACAAGTTGTGCGTATACAAAGGTGGAACCAAAAAATTTATATTGGGATGGATATTAATTTTTGTTTCCTTCTAGTATGAAGTGAAATTTAGGTGTAGTAAGGTAGATTCTACGCTTTGAAAACCAACTTTTCCTTTGTTTTTTACATTTATGAAAAAGATGGTACGAGAAGGAGAGAACAACTTTTATGATATGAGTATTTTATTATCATGACATCATTTGTCAATAATATAATATCACGTGAAATCTTTTTACTTAATGTTATATTATTAGCACAAGACACCATGATAACAATATACTCGTGTCTTGAAAACTCTTTTTGTGGGCTAGAGCCCATGTCAGCCAATACTGGCTCCGCCCCTTGGGTACATATGTTTCTCTTTGCATCAAATATCTCCCAAAGTATAAGATGAGGTTGCATGGGTGTAAGCTTGATATACAATTTTTTTAGTCATTTAAGAACGAAAAAAAAAACAGAAAAGAAAAAAAGCTTATGAGATTAATGATGACCAATCACTAGTTCACGAAAATTATCTTTTATTATTTAATCACTATAATTGTTTAAAAGTAATTATGGGCCAATTATTGCCAAAGCCTGATTTCAACAGAAATAAAATTGTTATTGATACTCTAGAATTTTTATTTTGCACTTTAAACTTTGTATATTTAGAAAAAAAATACGCTTGCGACGAAATTTTTGAAATACTAATAACAGTTTGTAACAGAAAAAACAATTTTATTTTGCCTGCATTTGATTCCAATTCCAATTCCAATTCCAATTCCAGCTACAAGATACAATATATTTTGCCAGTTTAGGGATTTTGTTTCTGCAATTAAATTAATCAGATTATCTCATTGTCTCAACTTGGGATTCCATTGGCAGCCTGGATTTTCGGAATGGGATAGCTCATAGCTGGCCTGGAATTGGGACTCTGGGAGAGATTGGCATTGCTGACTCCTTTCCATTTGACATTTTACTTCAGTGGGTCCAAAAAAATAAAATGATTTAAACACTCGTTATTGTCAGCACTTAGCACCACTACGTACGGTGCGATTGTACACTTATCCATAGGACTATTATAAGTTTGACTTATAATACTCGTATATGATGAGTTCGATATTAAATAATTATGTTTATGTCGGCAACACATCTAAAAGAACAACAAAGGCATCATCCAACGAAAGTATTATTTAATTACTTATTAATTTAATATTGCGTTGTGATTATGTAAAAAAATGATATTTTAATTTGACATCTCGAGTGGTGTAAAATTTTACAATATGTCAACAAGTAACTTGTAACTTGGGTGATTAAGATTATTCAACTTGCACTCGAGGTCTCGTGTTTGAATTTCCCACCCTGTAGTTTAGAAGAATTTAGTTTAACTTATCCTATCGTTTGTTAAAAAGAAAGTTTTACAATATGTCAAATTGTCACGTACACCGTAAACTTTAAACTTAATGTTTAACATTTTTCATCTCCCTTGGTTAGGGGTGAGCACTTGAAACCGAAACACGAACCAAATCGAACCGCACCGAACGGTTTAGTTTTGCGGTTTTGAAACCAAACCGCATTGTAGGAAACAGTTTGGTTTTGGTTTTGGCTTTTGAAAACCGTACCGAAACCGAAACCGCACCTTAAATTAGATGTCCTGTTTTAATTAGTTGTTTGTTAGAGTCCATATATTTAGTATGTACATGTCATAATATTGATTATTTTTTCCAAATTATATCCCTCATCAAGCTTGGCATCTCAATGTTTCTTTACAGGAAAAGATGAAAATTTTTTTACTAGTAAAAGCACCTCAAAACCCTAATTTACAAGTTCATAATGACAGCCTATGTAATATTCTAATAAGAAATGCAAATGAAAACTAAAAAAGAAACAATGAGCATCAAATAATAGTAGTCACAGTAGGAAAGATACAAGGACCGAATCTCTAATCAAGTAGTAAGCCACAACACTCTTTTGGGTACCCTTTCGTGCTCACGAAGTCTATCATCTGTGCAATTAGCTAGCTAGAGTAAAGAAAAGAATTCTCATGTGGGTTGGTTAATTAATGTATTGTGTGGAAAATGAGACCGTATTATGTGTAGATAAGTATAAATTTTAAATTGTATATATTTTCTCAAAAACCAAACCGAAACCGTTTGAAACCGTACCGAACCAAACAATTTGGTTTCATTTTAGTTTTGGCTTCAAAACCGCACCGAACCGCACCGCAAAAAGTTGCGGTTTCACTCAAAACCGCATCGAACCAAACCGTGCCCACTCCTACCCTTGGTGCATGTGCGTCCTCATTTACACTCAAATTCGAATCCGCCTAGTTTAAATGAATATAATAATGTTTTATCTTATTGTTTGTAAAAGAGAAAATTAGTTCAAAAGCAAAAATGGGCTTTTGAAGTAGACGATTCAAGGGCCCAAAAAATGTTAAACCCAGTAAAGACATTTTGTTCACTCAAGCCTTCAACTTTTTTCAGGGTCCATGACCGCAATCAATGCGCTTTGCCACCACCATCGCTCTTCGCTCGATTTCTCCAAGCTTCTGAATTCTAACACAGAAACCCCGAAACCCCCTCTTCCCCTCTCTCCATCTTTTCACCTTTCTGCTTGCGCGGTATTGCTGCTGCAAACCTGGTTAGTATGTTTCATTATTTAGTTTACTCTCTCAGAAATTTACGTTTTGATTCTTCATATTTTCTCCTTTAATTCTACTTTATTTTAGTTTACAGTTTATTGGGTTTTATTTTTTCTCCTTGTTTTGGTTCTCAGGAATTCACAGGGGCTTGAGAAAGTGCGAGATCAACCGTACCAAATTCATGGAGTGCGTGGTCCAAGGAATTATAGAAACACAGGTGAGTTTTTTTTACTAACTTTTGGGGGTTGGGTTGGATTCGGACTTACATTTCGCCATACAACTTCTGCAATTGCAAATTTGCAATTAGATGAGAAAAAAAATTGAATCTTTTTCTTGGTGCTGAATTTTTTGTGGCCAAGTTTACCAAATGCTTCATTTGAGGTTAATATGTTAGAATCATAGTGATTTATGACTTATGGGTGTTTGACATTCGCTTCGTGAGTTAAATTGATGACTTGGTAACCACGGGACCTGTTTATGGGTTGATGCGGAAGCAACATTTGCACCACATGGACTGAAAATAATCGTCCAAAACGATACAGTTGCACAATTTGGTAACAATAGTCCAAGTGTGGTTTCTACACAACCTTGAAACGGGTTCCACATCAGCCAAGTCATCAATCTAATGAAGGATGAGACAGTCAAATAGATAGCAACCCATAAGCTGAAACTATTTCTAAACATCATAGTGCAACAACAACAACAACAACAAAGCCTTTTCCCACTAAGTGGGGTCGGCTATATGAATCCTAAAACGCCATTGCGCTTGGTTCTGTGTTATGTCCTCCGTTAGATCCAAGTACTCTAAAAATCATAGTGCAATGTGAGAAAATTAAAACCTCGTTGGCCCATTTTAAAAATCACAATAAATATGGAGGGTGTAAAATGTAGTTAGTCCCGAAACAATCTTTGTTACAAACATTTGATTTAGTAGTTCTTTTTCCTCTTGCATGCACAAATGATTCGTGTTTATTGGATATATGTTGTTCAGAATTGTAAGTAAAATAACTAGAAGAATTCCATTTCCCGCTTTCCATGGGAAGTGTTTGGAGCTGCATCTAAAATATGGTTTGCATTTTGCAGCATGTTGAGGCCCTTGAGATTCTTCTTCAGGGTCTTTGTGGTGTTAGCAAGAAAAATTTGAGGGTCCATGAGATATGCCTTAAAAATGGCCCAAACCTTGGTAATTCTTTCCTCTTTTAGTTTCAATCTGAGTGGTTAGGATGCTATATCTCAACACATTTCTACACAATTAAGCCATATTCATTATAGCTCTTTTGCCGGTTGTGAGCTCATTTCAAGACATGTTAAAAGCCTCCCCTGGAGTCACTGGTGTGCTTTAATGACAGGTTTTTCCCAGATGTCCATTGTCTTTTCCAATGTGAGATGCATGGGACTGTTAGATGAATTTTTGTAGAGAGTTTCTGATTTCTTCAACTTCTTAGGACTGACAACTATAGTATACAGTATGTTTCATTTATTGACTACGACATCTCACATGGTCATGTTAATTTGTCATTATTTTTTGTTAGTATGGTCTAGTTCAGTACATATCAGCTGAATAGCACATAAAGATATTATATTGTGGGTCTTTACAAGTTATGATCTTCCTTTAAATAGGGCTTGTAGCATCAGAGGTTCGACTTATATGCGATATTGAACAAAGTGAACAAACTGAACCAACATGGTATGACTTAAAACCTCCCCTGGCATATTCATTAAAATGTATGAGTTTGTGTTTTACGTACATACTTTTGCATTGATGCCTAATTCTAGATCTGCAGGACTATAAGGCATATAGGGGGTGCTATGAGAGGTGCAGGTGCTGAGCAACTTTCAGTGCTAGTAAGATCCGTGGTTGAAAGCAAAACAAGCAAGAATGTGCTTCGCTTTTTTTATGCACTTGGATACAAGTTGGACCATGAGCTGCTAAGGGTGGGATTCTCCTTCCATTTCCAGAGGGGCACGCAGATCAATGTGACCGTGTCATCAGTTAATAAGATGCTTCAACTACATGACGTAGATGCGGCTGTCCCTGTAACTCCTGGGATACAGCTGGTTGAAGTAACAGCTCCTGCTACATCTGAAAACTATGCTGAAGTTGTTGCTGCAGTATCATCTTTTAGTGAATATCTTGCACCGTAAGTTTCTTTTTTCCTTTGAAATGTTTTCTTTGAAGAAGCATTAAACAACCCTCCCAAACGGCTACAACATAAGATTGTTCCTTGTATGTGTCATGGCTAGGGGTCCCAATGGTCTATCAGCAGTCATATTGGCCCAAAGGATCCAAATTGACTATTTCTTCCATGTTGGTTGATCATTTTATAAGTGATGAGACTACAAGAGAGTGCTGCATGATGCAAACTGATTTTAAGGTTTATGATGCACATGATGAAAATTTGTTTACTTGACTCATACACCTGGAATCGATTTTGCAGGCTCCTGCATTTGTCAAAACCGGGCACTTCAACTGGGGTTGTTCCTACTGCTGCTGCGGCTGCTGCATCTCTTTTATCAGATGGTGGGGGTACAACCTTATAAGCAGAAGTTGTATATTGCTTTGATTTTAGTATCTCATGTCAATGGTGAATGATATATCATTTATGCCAACAGAACTGCCTGTCAAACTTCAAATTAACTCCCAAGTAGTTTTTCTTTCCAATAACTAAAACTTTAGATAGTTATGTTAGTGACAGTCGCTCACGCATTGCTGTAATAGTCAATGGCAACCATAGCTCTTTCTTTTGTTAGGAATCTTTTGAATACTGATAAAACATGTAGCATTTGCTAGTTAGAGGATCAAAGGATAGACTGGCTAAGTTAGCCCTAGGTCATTAGGAGGGTTGGTAGTGAGTAGGCACTGGTGGTAATTACTAATTACTAATTACCCTAGTCTGTAGGGAGGGTTTGGCTAATTCACTAAATATTTGTTAATACTCCGAGTGTTTTAACTATTATATTTTGATTTAAAAATATAAAAAGTAGTTAGAAGTCCGGAATATGGCCGTTGAATTTTTTTAAAAACAAAGATCCTTGTCTTTGTTAGTTGTCGGTTACAACCATCACCATTGTTTAGACAAAAAAATTATTTATCATGATTGTCATGACATAAGTAACGTCTTGAAGATGATTACCATGACATAAGAAACTTGGAGTCGTGTACAACCATGGGGTAGGATTAGGTGGTGGTGAAGTTTATTTCTTTCAGTTGGGAAAAATGGTGGAGGAAGAAACCTAATCAACCTTGATTTTCTTTGTTGCTTTGACAATCATGAGTCCATGACCAACTTCAGTATAATTAAGTTGTTTTTTAAAGAACAAAATGAAAGTTATAAATACCCATGTTGCTTCTACTATGAATGTTATTTTTATTAAGAAGATATTTTATGCAACGACATGTCATTGTGGTGTCTAAAGTCAATGATATACTGCTCTGGAGGAAGAGCAACTTCAATGAATAGGTTCACTATCTCTGACCACTAATACAAGGTCTTGTGTGAGGCTCTCTCCACATGGCCTTGTACTAGTACCTCAGGATGCCACAAAGGCGGTTATGAGAAATTAAAACGCATGTTAGTATGTGATTTAGCCTTGATTGCCTTAGGGGCAAAACATCAAATTTATCAAATGTCTGATTGACTTAAGCCTAAAATAGTAGATTTATCAAATATCTAACCGTGCAAGGCAAATTTGACACAAATCTATAGAAAGATGGCAGATTCATGAATAATGAAAGATCTAGCCTCACAAGGTAGATCCAGAAAATGACCAAACTCGAGAGAAGATAAAACCAAGGTCAAGAAACCTAGCACAAGATGGCTAAGGAGCAAACACTATTCACATGAATACTAAGGAAGAGAAGGAGAAGGAGGAGGAGGAGTAGTGGAGGGAACGAAGGGACAACCCCTTCAAGGACTTCAGTGTTCAGTGTGTCTGCTCATTGGCTTATAGAGATAGTTTAGCGAGAAGTTTCTAGAATGCCTCTTGTTGATAAAGTAAAATAAAAGTAGACCTTGTTAGCTGGTTATTGTCTTAAGAAAGTGAGAACTTTGCAAACATACTTTGCGACATCGTCAGGATCATGGGTTGCCATGTTTTCTTGAGTAACGATAAGATTGTATGATATGATAGTTGATGTGTTAGTAAGTTAAAAAGAAGAGTGAATTACACTTAATTTGTACTCCTCCGTTTTGGGGATAAGCAACGGCTTAGAGCATAGATCTATATTTAATTTTGAATAATAAAATAGCCCTATATCCGAAAAATCATACCGTAATGTGGTAATTGGAGCCTACGTTGTTTGGCTCCTTACTTGTAAAAAGTCGTTTTTACATGTAAATTACAGTTTGATACGGTATATATTATTAACTTA
Source organism: Malus fusca (assembly GCA_035220775.1). Classification (NCBI taxonomy): domain Eukaryota; kingdom Viridiplantae; phylum Streptophyta; class Magnoliopsida; order Rosales; family Rosaceae; genus Malus; species Malus fusca. The sequence continues at coordinate 42,315,429 of CM069073.1, read as the reverse complement.
TAAAAACGCAACAAAAAAATACTGCAGACACATCAAACTGTGATTTGGCTTTAGGTAGAAATGATTTCTTACATCTGAAAGCTAAGTATTCTCGTTCTAGAAGTTGAGAAGTTAGCACCGTACTAGGTGTAAAAGGTCCTTGTCTTTTAAAAAGTGGAGCAACTATAAATTTTTTAATCCTTACAGTAGTGCCACCAATGTAGTGTCTATCTAAGTTGAAAACAGTTTTTATAAAGGAAAACACTAGAGAACATATTTTAAAAACTACATGATATGAAAATTGATGGTTGAATTTTATTTTTAATGATTTAATAAAGGAATATAACTATCAAACATCATATCATGTGGTCTACAAAATATGATATGAAAATATAGCATCTCTAGCATCACCCTTTTATAAAATAACAATATAACTTGAGAATTAGACAGAACAATGTATGACTTTCCCCATTTTTTTTGTAAATTTAAAAGACGAGAACGGAAGCAAAATATAATTGATCTTAAAAACAGTAGAGGGAGGAAGGTAAATTTAAATACTCATGCCATAACAATAATGTACATATATATATATAAGGCGTAAACTTATACAAGCTAGTTTGTACATGTACAAGTATTCATAGATATGCATGACATCACACGTATCTGTAGTAGGTGTATATACGCTTGCAAATGCATGTAGGAAGAGGAAATAATTAACGAGTCAACGACAAAAACTGCAACCACTGAATCTTTCTCAATCTGTAAAAATAATCGTTAAGTAAGATTTCTCAACCATAATTGGCGTCCTCAAGAAAAAGGTCAGGCCAGTAGGATGAAGAATCACTACTTCTTCCTCCATAGCTTGACCTGCTGTAGTACGCATCTCCGGGAACATTGCTGGTTGGAGGAATAGAAGGAGCGGTAGGAGATAGAAGATTATTAAACCATGGAGATTCATCGGATGGGTTCTTTTCTTGACTACGGGCCACTGTAAAGTTGGAGCCCTGGCCCACTTCATGGTTACTGTTATTCAAAGATGGTAGAGAACTGAAAGGGACTTGTGGGTCTGCTAGGTCATGAGGCAGTAGGGGTTGATGATGGTGGAGTGGTTGAGAAGAATTACCACCATATCCATGAGAAAATGAGCTTGGATTTTCCAGTTGTAGTGAATTAAAATTCGGGGTTTCTTTGCTAGGAGGAATATTAATCGAGCTTAACAAATTAAAAGCCTGATCATCCATTTCCATCTCTGTGCTTCTGTTCTGGGTATAACTGTCATTGTTGCTTGTATAAGCTACGGATTGGAGTAAATGCTCAATGTATTGAAGCTTGGCCAATTGAACGGCTTGATCTGCGTGTAATGTTGCAGCATGTTGATTAATGTGATCTAATGGCTGATATTGCTGCATGAGATCCTGCAGGTTAGCTAGGGCTAAAAGCTGAGACAAGTTGGAAAATAGGTCAGTTCTTGGCTGATGGGTCATTGGATCAAAACCCATCTGGATCAGCTTTTTCTTCAAATGTGTGTTCCAGAAGTTCTTGATTTCATTGTCCGTTCGGCCGTCTAAGTGTGTTGCAATTGTTGACCATCTTGTAATTAAGCAAAAATATATAAGAGAAATCTTTGATATTATGCAAACATATATGTAGAAGGGTTGAAAACTTTTATGTGTTTGATCATGGAATAAAGCATTACTTGTTTCCAAGGATAGAATGGAGATGTAGAATTGTTTGCTCCTCTTCTTCAGAAAATTTGCCTCTTTTGATATCGGGTCTTAAGTAGTTTGTCCATCTTAGCCTGCAACTCTTCCCACATCTATTGAGGCCTAAAACATAGAAAATGATAGCAATTTAAGTGGTAAAACCAATAAATTTATCTTATCAGGATATCAGGGAGGAGATCTTGAATTCAAATCTCAATAACGTGGAGAGTGACAATCCATGTTTTGGGGGTAGTCAACTAGGAATAATGTTAGCTTAAGATTTTGAGTATCGATAGTCGATTGTAACTCGATTGTAAACTAACAATTTAATCAACAAAGAGAGGCTAATTAATCATATATTGTATGCAAACCTGCAAGCTTTGGAAGAGCTCTCCAACTTCCATGGCCATGTTGTTCAATGTATTGCACAAGCTTTTGATCCTCTTCAGAAGTCCAGGGTCCTTTCTTGAGACCACTTTCATCACAACAGGGAGATCTCCCCATTGTGTTTAATTAATTTCTAAATTTGATCTTTGCTTAATTAAATTGGCTGCTTTTTCCTCGAATACTGGGGCAGCCTATTTATAGACAAACTAATTAGAAGATGGGCTGCTCTAATTTCAGAGAAATAGTTTTTTAATCCGAAGCTGATGAAGAGTGAAACTTTCAAATCACAACGTCAACGTTGCAGGTCACTGCTTTGTCAAATAACTCGACCCATGCACGCAACATATGTCGACGTTCTTCCGTACGTCATTGTTTGCATGGCTTCACAAAACAACTTAAGCTTATAATAAAGTCTTAAAACTTGAATTTTATACGACTCCTTATTCCCTAATGGGAATCTACGGTCACTACTTATGAATATCATATGTAAACTTGGCATTCGTGTCGTGTTTTCCGTGTTCGTGTCATACCCGATATTTTAATGGGTCATGTCGTGTAACACATGTTAAAATAAATGGGTAAAATGACCCCACCCGAAATCGACCCGATATTATTAACATGTAATATGACTCGACCCGTTACCCGTTGTTGACCCTAAAAACTATCAAGCCTACGTGGCACGTAGGCCGAGTAATTAGTAAGCTAACAGCGTCCTTCGGTTGTATGCGGGGCGTGCCAACTCGTCGACCGAGCTCGGTCGAGGAGTAAAATTTGCTGATGTTGTGTTGGGTGCGCTGCTGACTTCTCGATCTTGCGACTGCGGCCGAGGAAGGAACACTCTCGACCTTCGGGTTCTAGAGCCTGAAGACAAGGCTACTAGTTCTGCGAAGTTCACAAATCGTCGGCGCCGGATTGACACCAGAGTATAGGGACATAAGTATTCAAAACAAATATATGTCTTGACTGTGAAAGTGGTTCGGCCGTCAGAATGTCGAACTCTAAAACCTACTATAAATAACTTGACGTTCAATGTGCCGAGCTCAGTAACTGGTAACACCTCACTTCGCCGAAGAGGCTAATGAGATGACCTCTGCCGATAAGGATTCGAAAATCCTTCTCGACCGAGACTTGGATAGATAACCAGTCGGCCCTGTCGCAGTGCTGTTTATCCAAACTGAAGGTGTTTCATAGTCGGCTGATTTTACGGCAACAATGCTGTTTATCTAAACTGAAGATGTTCGCCGGTTGCCTTCACAGTGCTGTTTATCCAAACTGAAGATGTGTTGGCGAAAAATGAAAATAAAAATCTCAAGGTTGTTGAGAGGTTTCGTGTAGAGCGAGGGTTTGCGCAGGGCAGTTTGTGTGTTGAGTTGGAGGGGCTTGTTTCGATGTCTTCCCTCCTTATTTATAGTAGTGTTGTACTGAATCCCAATTATTCTCGGATTAGAACTCATTTCCCCGATCCAACCTTATCTCGGCCAATCCTACTCCTACCAGGATTATGAACTCAACCCGTTATTAGGCCGCATTCAATCTTAAGCCCCTTATCCTGTTGAGACTCCTTCTCGTAATAGGACTCACCCGCATCCCCCGGATTCCTAATGGGATACGATCAGTCATGACTACGCGGTCCATGAGCCGGATAACCTCCCGACGACTCCTACACACGGCCTCTAGGCCGAGAACAATTCTAAACTCGGCCCAAACCAATATTTTTGGGCCCAAACATTGCCCCCTCGCTTCTGAGGTCGTTAACCTATACTCCTTGGTTCGAGCCTCGACCTTGAAAAAGTGAAACCGTCTCTTGGGAACTACCATCATGCGCACTTATGAGATGTAACCCCATAATCTCGATTCCCCAACCGTCCTGCCACATGTCAGCTCCCTGGTTACCCTAGTAGCCTTCAATCATGATCTTCGAAAACATGCGACCGCCGAAACATCTCTTTTGTACTAAACCCGCCGCAACACGCCATCGTGCGCCCTCAAACCGCGAACCTCGGTCTTTTCATCTTGATCTTCTAAGCATGTATAATGATTATCAAATATCCTGCTCGATTCTATCCTTGATTTTGAAAATCAAACGTTTAGCCTTCCGTCCCAAATGCCTATAAATACCTAGATCCCTTTCATTCATACCTTACGCTCTCCAAAACCCTTGAAATTTTCTCGGCACTCTGTTTTCAAAACCTTCAAAACCCAGGAACCTTAAGCCTTCATCTCAGAAGCTTTATCCTTCATCAATGGCCTCATTCGTCTCAGAACTCTCCCCCGAATGCAACAAGTGCAAGGCTTTCATCGATCAGAACGCCATCAAAACTCTGCGTTTCGAAGGTGAATTAAACATTACTCACCAAATTCTGGGCCCACTTTTCAAAGACACGGTGCCGTCGTCCATCACCAACTTGTTCAAAAAAACACTGCTTAGCAGGTTTTCTGTAGGGATTCGATTGGTCAAAGTGGTGCCAGACCAAACCCCAAGGATTCTGGCCATCGACCAATGCAAACTGGGTGGCCTGGGTCGTACGAATGGAAAAATTCTTCGGTAAAGAGTGGAAAGCTCTTGGTATCTACGAAGCTATCAAGTTCTCAACCATGGAGATTACAATGGATAAAGAGCTCCTCATGGCAGCTCTAAGCATCTGGTGTTCGGCCACTAACACCATGGTCCTTCCATTCGGCCCTATGACTTCTACCATCCTCGACATCTCGGCTATCATCGGGACTCTTCTTTCTGGCATCCCAGTCGATGCCACCCTTATTGGATGCCCATCTAATCTTGACCTCAAGGCGCTGTTCGACGATCAGACCGTCGAGACGTTGAGCCAAGAAGGTCAAGAGCCTTCAAAAGACGATGTTCAGAAATTGCACAAGAATTTTCTGAACTACAACACCCTTATCTTCCATTTTGCTGGTCGGGGAGAAGCGAGTCTGCGGAATGGGGAACACAAGGCCTTCCTATTTTATTGGTACAACAAGTTCATCTATTGTACCAAGTCGAATAAATGCTTGGTCTAGAATATGCCGGTGGTGGAAACCCTGGCTAGTGGTCACTCTTTGGCGCTCAGTCCCGCCATCATCGCCAACCTTCTACGTTGCTTGGCAGAAACAACCATCAACAAGATCGACCCGCACTAGAATGGACCTCTCTAGGTGTTCCAACTCTGGCTGCAGGTTTATTTCTCCACACTTCGGCCAGAAGTCTCCAGCCTCCAGTCTACTGTAGCGCTCGGCCTTCAGTTGGCCTCTCGACTAGTGCCTCCCCACCGAGCCGAAGAAGTCTTTAACCATCTCTTCAGCCTGGATGTCTTTTCTGATGACGAATTTTTGATATGTCGTCATCAAGAATACCCCCGTTCCATTAAACTTCCCACATCGACTTGGAGTGAAAGCGAAGATGCCGATTTTCGTTAAAACTGGGGGTCGTTCGTGTTAACTTGCGACCTTCCCCTTGGTTATGATGCTTACCAGGTAAGTTGGGAAGTCTACAACCCCCATTTTGCTACCCGACAGCTCGGCTACCTCCAAGGTTGCCCAGTGCCTCTACTTTCTTCTAGCTCCCTTCTAAACCGGGGGTGCGTCTCTGGTTCCTCAGAAAGGGAGTGTAGAGACACCAAGAAAGAATTTCAGGAACGGTGTAAGAAATTTCGCCTTCAACTAGCTGTTCCTGAATCTCTCGGCACCGATACCTTCGGCGACTGGTAGGAAGAATATACTTACAACTTCTTTGGCTCTTCGGTCGAGAAAGTAGTTAACAAAATTTTTGGTGATCGGCCCAAGAAAACCTCTGCCCCTCAATCTAAAGAGGCGCCCCAAGGTATACCCTTGTTTCTACCTTTATTCTTCACACATTTGAACGGTTTTACTAACGAGATTTCACTTTTTTAGTCGACCGGGTACTGAAACAGGCCAACGTGTCGTCCCGACAGTGGTCAAGAAAAATTTGGCCATTTCCTCCAAGAAAAACAAAGCCGCCGCACAAAACACACCAAGCAAACGACCTCATCCGGACGCCGAGACGGCAGGTGAAGCTCCCCGTCCCCCAAAACGCATCAAGAAATTGGCGAAGAAGGGAGCACGGAAGATTCATGTTATCTCTAGCCACACCACCGGGATAACTACTCCGAGTGTTTTTCTTCATACTCCCGTTGTTCAAGCTTCGGTGAAAAATCGACCTTCTTCGGCCAGCCCGGCAACCCAAACTCAACCAATACCTGAAGTCCCCGAGGTCGTGGTTGAGCCAGTTGCTGTACCATCGGTCGACTCGCCTGCAGCTCCAGGGTCGAAAAGAGTGCCTGTACTGGGGAAGACGACCCATTCGACCGGGAATAGTTTCCCCAAAAATCCAAAACAATCAGCGGTCATCTTAGAAGAGGTATGATCATGCTGTCAACTCCCTTTACTTATTAAATCAAAACAATATTAACACTTTTTGCTTCAGGATGATGAGAGTGACGATATTCTGCTGGTGAATCGCTCTCGACCAACCTAAGCTCATTTCGTTGAACCTCCCCCCATGGTTGAGGCGACCGATCAGGTTCATCATCCTGTAGCCGATCATGGAAAAAGGCCTATCGTCGAACCTGAAGCGACGTCAGAGACTCCAATTTAGGGCTGGGCACGGGCCGGGCCCAATTTTGAAGGGACCGGACCGGACCTAGGTTCAAAGGAAACGGGCCGGGCCGGGCCGGGGATTGCATTTTCTAATATAGGAACCGGACCTTACCCGGCCCGGTTGAAACGGGTTGGTTCGGGCCGGGTCCACGGGTCCCCTTTTTTTTTGAAAAAAAAAAATAATAATCAAATTTGTACAGATTGCAAACTGCACAGCACAGATTGCAAACTGCACAGATTTACACAGATTGCAACTGCACAGAGTCACAAACTGCATTTATGCAGATTTTGCACAAATTCACCATTATTCACATCCAATCTAAATACAAAGTCCAACATCCAAGTTCATAAATTAACAATACATCCAAAATAACAATATTACATTGTCCAACATCTAAAAATCAAATCAACATACAAAATATTCGAAAGTCCAAGACATCCAAATTCCAAGAATCAAATAATCCAAAACAACATAAACATGACATCCGCAATAAATTTCAAATTAACATCCAAAACCACATCCAACGCCCAAGTTCCAACAACAATCCTCATTGAATCTGTAAGCAAAAATAGAATATAAACATGATAGTTTTAACGTCCAACATCATATTATCCTCATTGAAATTGAATCATTGAAATGCTATTCCAGAGAGTGGTCACTGTCAGCTACGAAAATGAAATGCTATGCAAGATTCTACTCAGTAGAATAAAGATAAAAGCCTAAGCAAGATGCTATGCATGACAGAAACAAAAGGATGCTAACAAAATTTGTTGCAATGGTAGTTGGGTCAACACCTATGCAATGAACTCATGCGACACATCCAGCAACTATAAACAGATTTTTGCAATAAATTAAATCCTGAGTTGCTTGAGGTGAGAAAACCTCACGGGTATCCTATATGTATATAACATGAATGATCCAGAAGTTGGAGGAAGGAGGGTCTCCTAGCAGATGGGGACATAGCTAGGGTGCTAATAAGTATTAAGCTTATTATTATTATTATTATTATAGTTAATACACACATAATTAAGAGATTATGAAGAATGCAGATGATGCTCAAGGCCAGGCTTCTATATTAAACCAAGCCTGAAGGCCCTGTGTGCAAATCGTTTAACGGTGTAATATTCCCTTATCAATGAAGCATAATATTCAGCATCTGAGGTAGTTTTACACTAATACCAACTTGACAGAGACACTTTACAACATTCTGGGTGTAAATCTTACGCAAGATAACACAGTAAATTGTAAGCTTCTAAAAAAACACAGCAGTTTTTCAAGTTCAAGCCATACAATCTGGAGGGAAACTAAAATGAACTATGAATAATCTGCTATTTGATGAATTGGCTAGCAATTAACAAATGCACTATACGAAGAAGCCTTCGCTGTTATTCATCCAAGGAAATAAAAGCATCACTGTAAAGCAAGCTTAGGGTAAAACCATAAAGAAGAGTCGTGACTAGTGCTCATGAATAATATAAGGACCTTCTTGCAACCTTAGAGTAAATGCATGTTATGATTATGGAAAGCACCTTCCTGCAAATAACCAGGGACAAAGGAAACCCTGCCAATGTCTAGTATAACATAGTGTAATTTATGAATGTTGCAGATAGACTCACGCAGCCTATCTTACACCCAAAGCGCAAGATGAAGTGATGCTAAAAAAACAGATGAAGTAATGCCAAGATTCAATTGATTTTAAAACAAAATTTGATAAAGCAGAGAAGAAAATGGGGGTTTGGTTTTTAGTTTTTACCTGTGAGACGGAGACTGAGTACCAGATTCAGATCCTTAAAAAATGCTGGCACTAATCACATAAAATTGACCTAAAAACACAACAGGTGATTCAGAATCAGAGAACTCGAAATGCAGAAAAACAACTAAATCAAACTCGACCCACATAATATTTAGGGAATTTAAAACCCGAAATAAACCAGAGAACTCGAAATACAGATCAATTATATACACAGAGATTGATTGAGAGAGGTGACAAATCGAGAAGATGGGTGGTGCGGTGGGGTGACTGGGTTCTGTAAGTCTGGGATGCCGTCGAAGTTGCTGGGCTATCGTGGTGGTCGCCAGGACCGTCGTGATGTCGGGGTGGTGGAGGGGAGGGGACGATTCACAGACGGACGACGAGAGAGAGTGAGAGACTCGAGTGAGAGAGACAGAGTCGAATTCGAAAGGAGGAAACCTAAAACGAACGGTTAAGATTGGGTAGAGAGATGATCTTCAATCTCGTCCGTCCATTCTAATTACAAACGGGCCTGTCCGGGTACCCGTTTCTCTATACTTTTGGAACCGGCCCGAACTGAAAATGTCGATGGCCCGCCCCGCCCTGCCCCGTTTCTATTTTACAAAATTAGGAACCGGCCCGTACCCGCCCCGACCCGCGGTTCCTGTACCCGTTTGCCCACCCATACTCCAATTCACCCGCAGGACCAAGATCTCGACATCCCTTCTCAAGAAGTGACCTCGACTTTTGTAAAGCTCGATTACTTTCTCTTGTCAATTTGTTATAACAAGTCTGAACAGAGAAAATATTAAATGTCAGGTGCCCAGTTATTCATTTCACCGAAAATTTTATGCGCCGAAATGTGTTATCTAGGTGGCCATCGAACGTAGATAACCTTCATCAGTCGCGTGAATTAAGAAGTAGTCTGAAACATTGGACTCGGCCATTAAGTTCTTTGGGTTCGAGCAATGAACCCGGAGACATGGCGGAAGTCTCATCTCGGCAGGTTTAAAACAAATCCTCACTGCTACACTCTTTTATGATTTTCCTTGTGTCTAAACTGTTTTCGTGTACAGCCTTCATGGAAATTCGAGTTTGATGCTCTTCTATCAAGCACTTCGGGAGCGGTTGGTCCTTCGGCAACTACGACTGAACCTGCCGAATCAACTGTTCTTGTTTGGTTGCAAGAAGTTTTGTCTCTTTCAGCTTCACAAGTCCTCGAGCGCAAATGCCTTGATTCAGTGGGTGCATGTCTGAACCACCTCGGAGCTGATGGGCAATTGAACGTCGAAGCTATCACTCAGGTGTCGTCCGCCTTGGAACGAACCCAAGAATATTTCAGTATTTTCAAGAACGTTATTCGGGCTGACGATGACTTGAAAGCTGCAACAGCCGTTATAGACGCTCTTCTTCTGAAGATCGAAGTTTTAAAGGTGAAAAAAGAGACCTTGGCCGACCTTGACCGTCAAATGGCCGAACTGGCAAATCAGAGATCGGCCATTGCTTCTGAGCTTGCGAATGATTTTGAGTCGGGCGGCAAATATTGCATAACCGAATACGCGGCGAGCGTGAAGCGAGTCGAGCAGCTGAAGATGGACAAGAGGAATTGGCAAGTTGAGGTTATAATGGGTGAGGTTGGTTGGAGCTGAAGGCCGTTCTTGAAACTCTTCTTCCTTCATAACCCTAGAATTATTTGATTGTAAACTGATCTGTCAATGAAATGAACTTGATGAAATGACATGAGCTTTTAGCCTTGCATCTCCCATGTGATTGGATAGTATTTCTTTAAAAACTGTCCATTTATTGGCAACTTGTGAATAATACCGGGTCAATTTCTAAGACGGTATGCCCCATTGCCGAGGACTTTATGAATAACGAATGGCCCTTTCCAATTCGGCGACCACTTGCCGAACCTGGGGTCTTTAATTCCTACGGGTAGTACGGTTTGCCAAACCAGTTCTCATTTGCCAAAAGTTTTTTGTCTAACTCGTTGATTATATGCACGCTCGGTGATCTTCTTTTGAGCCACTAATAAATTATAAGCATCAAGCCGAGCGTCTTCTAAATCTTCTAGCTCTTGTCTCATGGCTTTACTGTACTCGGCGCTGAACAAACTACTTGGTTCAATTCGCAACGAGTTTACACTTAGCTCGACGGGTAGCATTGCGTCGTGTCCACAAGTCAATGCGTACGGAGTCGTTCCGGTGGCTGTCCGTGGAGAGGTTCGATAAGCCTATAATGCTTTGTTTATCCTTAAATGCCACATGCTTGGCCTTTCTTTTATCATCTTTTCAAGAATACCAATAAGAACCTTATTACTTGCTTCGACCTGTCCATTCGCCTGCGGGTAGTATGGCGTAGATTGCTCGAGTCGAATATTTAGATTTGTCGTTAGTCCTTAAATCTGTCGGATATAAAAATTATACCGATATCTGTTATGATTGTTTCTGGCACGCCAAATCTAGTCACAATGTTTTCTTCAACGAAACTACAAACTTCCTTAGACGTTAGCTCGGCATATGACTTGGCTTCGACCCATTTGGTGAAGCAGACCATCGCAACAAGTATCCACGCATGTTTGGCTACACCAGAAGATGGTGTGATTTTACCGATAACATCCATGGCCCATCCTCGAAACGGCCATGGTTTGGTGATCGAATGTAATGATTCGGCCGGTACTCTCGGTATAGGCCCATGAATTTGACACTGTACACAACCTTTTGCGTACTCAATACAATCCTTCAGAATACTTGGCCAGAAATAGCTGTGCCGTCGAAGTAGCCAAAGCATTTTTCGTCCAGATTGGTGGGCTCCACAAATTCCTTCGTGTACTTCTGCCATTGCTTGAACAGCTTCTTACGGGCCGAGGCACAACAACAGTAACCCGTCCTCACCTTTTCGATACAGGTCATTCTAGTATAATATGTAGTTTGTGGCATGAACCCTTGTCCGTCGGTCGTGTTTTTCGTTGGGGTTATCAATATATCGCATAATCGTCATTCTCCAATTGTCTGGTAATGCTTCGACGGCACAAACCTCAATAATGTCCTTACGTTCTAACAACGATGGCAAATACATGACTCGTGTACGGATCACGCAATCTTGTTGGAGAATTTGCTGATTAATCAAGGTCGAATGTACTTGTCGTAACACAGGTACTTCTCGGCCTAATTTGCCCCCCATGAGTTGGACTCCAGAGGCTATTTGAGCCAATTCATCGGCGTTAGTGTAATGAATTCGTGAATTGTGTTTGAAAGTTACTCGGCCAAATAGTTGGCAACCATGTGGTAAGGCGCCAGAGTATAACTCATGCAACAAAAAGTCCCATTAAGTTAATTAATGACAAGTTCGGAGTCACCAAGAACAAGGACACGAGTTGCCCGCAGATCGTGCAGCACGCCAAGGCCGATAACAAGGGCTTCGTATTCGGCCTGATTATTTGTATAATTGAAATCGAGCTTAAGAGAAAAATACCAACGATTATGAGTGGGGGATTGAATAATGATCACAACGCCAGCCGAGACTGAAGTACTGGAACCATCAAAGTACATCGTCCAGTAATTATCATGTGTTTGGATCAGGCCGATGTCAACGTCATTGCCCCCGAATTCATACGGGGAAGGGTGGTGGGCCAAAAAAATCAGCTAAAGCTTGACTTTTGACAACTTTCTAGGGTACATATTGCAAGCTGAATTCAGAAAGGGCCATCGTCCATTTGCCGATTCGGCCCTTTATGATCGGCCGAGTGAGCATGTAACGAATGACATCGGTCTGGGCGATGACCTGAGTGACTGACGGGAGCATGTAATGTCTGAGTTTTGACGCGGTGAAAAATAAGGCAAGGCAGAGCTTCTCGACAGCAGAGTAATTACTCTTTGGTGGGTTGAGGTTCCGGCTAAGGTAAAAAAAATGGCCTATTCTCACCTGGCGTCATTGTCTTGTGCAAGAAGGCAACCGATCGATTCTTTGGCCGTCGAGATATATAACTTAAGAGGTTGACCCCGTCGTGGTGGAATGAGGACGAGTGGAGTCGTTGAGAGACTTTGATCTGTGTGAATGCCTTTTGGTGTTCGGCACGCCATTCGAAGGTGTCGGAGTCCTAGAGTTTCAAAAGCGTGGAAAAGGCTTTCATTTTCCCGGCCTAGTTGGCAATAAATCGTCGGAGAAAGTTGATCTTGCCAAACAATGATTGTAATTGTTTCTTATTCGTCGGTGGTGGAACATTAATGATTACGCGAGCCTTGTTGTCGTCTACCTCAATACCACGGTGATGTACGAGGAAGCCTAAAAAATTTCCAGCTGATACACCGAAAGCACATTTGGCGGGATTCATCTTCAGATTGTGCTGGCGCATACGCAGGAATGCCTGACGAAGGTCATCCAAATGGGTCTGCCGTGGTGCTGATTTGATGACCACATCGTCGATATAGACTTCGACGATGGTACCAATTAAATCATGGAAGATAATGTTCATAGCTCGTTGGTATGTAGCCTCGGCGTTCTTGAGGCCGAAGGGCATGACGACCCATTCAGATGTGCCGAGTGCCCCGGGACACCGAAAGGCAGTCTTGTGGATATCAACCTCAGTGATGAAAATCTGATTATAACTGGCATGCCCATCCATAAAGGATATGATCTCGTGATGTGTTGTGGCGTCAATTAACAAGTCGGAGATCGGCATTGGGTACTCGTATTTGGCCGTTGCCAGGTTCAGATTACGAAAATCGATATAGATGTGTAGGGCGCCATTTTTCTTTAGCACCGGGATGATATTGGCCAGCCACTCGACGTATCGAGCTGTCTGAATAAACCCAACTTTTAAAAGCTGAACTAGTTTGTCCTTTATGCCGAGTTGTACTTCGGTCGAGAATCGACGATGGGGCTGGCGGAAAGGCTTACAACCAGCTTTGATGCGTAATTCATGTTCAACAATAGTTCGATCAAGACCCGGCATCTCATGATAACTCCCAGCAAAATAATCTTTAAACACGTTGAGTAATTGACGGAGTTCGACTTTCATGGTATGGGGTAATAATGCACTAATAAATAACAACCGAGGGTCGTCGGCCATTCCGAGATTTATTTCCTCTAAAGGGTCCTTAACTTGAGGTCGACTATCTTCGAGTTCAGCCGGTGCGGCCTGAACTTTATCCAAGGACAGTACCAGGCCGTTATCTTCTTCGGCCAAAAATTCAATTAAGTTGATGCCCGAATGTGGATGCTTGGAAATAGCATACCAATGGGCCAACATGCGTTCCATCGTGGATGAAACCGTGGCCCGACGCCTTTCGCCTTTGACGTCAATCATCAGTGGTAGGGATCAAGTTGGCCAAGCCGAGTCTTGCCGAATCCTGGTGGACAGTCTCGGTGCCTACCTCGATGGCTTTCTGGACTGAGATCTGAGTCGGCCGGCCATCTTCATTAAAACCCTGTAGGGTGATGTAGCCGATGTGATCATTATAATAGTGGACTTGAATCATGTTGGTTTCAAAAGGCTGATTATCGGTTGGGTGGACTACGACCGATTTGCCTTCCCAAAAAATGAGAACTTGGTATAAAGAAGAAATGATGCAATTTGTTTGATAGATCCAATCCTTACCGAGCAAAGCATTATATTCGGTCTTGGAGTCGACGATAAAAAATGCGGTCATGTGATTGCGACTTGCAATGTTTACCTCTAGAGGGAGTACTCATTTGGTTTGAGACTTGCCACCGACAAAGCTGCTTATAGTTATTCTTGAAGGAATGAGTTCGTCGTTGGATCGTCGTAATGCTTTCATGACGGATACATGCATGATATTGACCGTTGCCCCGCAATCGACGAAAATTTTAGAGATTGGGTAACCTTCAATGTGGGCCGTGACATACAATGGTTTAAATGCTAAAGATTAGCCGATGAGGGACGGGGAAACAAGATGTCCAAGGCTGTTTTAAGTTTATCGTCGTTGTTTACTGACTCATCTTCAGTGGTGGTGACGAAATCAACTTGTGTTGCTTTTTCGGCGACTACATCGGTTGGTGTGTAGTCAGCTGAAATTCAACAGGTAGAACATGAACCATGCTGATTTCCATATTTTCAAGGACTGAATGGCCCATTGGATCCTGGTCGTCGTCTTCCGGGTTAGTGAGGACTATAGCATTGTGTGTTAGAGCATCGTCGACCTGATTATTATGTGCCTCAACATGCTCTTGCTCTTGTGCCATGTAATCCGATATTTTGTCCTTTTGACTGTCGTCGTCGGGCTTACATGCGCCTGGTGTCTGATTTTTCTCCTGCAGTATCTTGCGAGCTCGTTCCTCATAGGCGATCCGGGCGTCCTTTGTATCTAGGTAGGCGTCTAGAAGTGCCACCCGATCTTTCTCATCGGCCGTTAAACCGGTCGAGAAGACTTCGAAGTGATATCGAAGGTGTTGAAGGTATTCGAGAGAAAAAAAGAGTTTGGCTATGTCAATGTCCGTATATGGGTCGAACTCGAAGCCGAGAACCTTAGCCTCACGTATGTGCTGGAATATAACTTTCATCGCTGGATCAATGGTTTTTTGGATGATTTGTTCAGCATCGGGGCAAGTTAGTGTCAGGTCAAAAGCTTATTGGCACGCCTTAGGTAAACCATACAAATCGTTGGCAGAATATTTCTTGTGAAACTCTTTCATGTATTCCAAAGATTCGCCGATGAATGGGGGCTGCAGATTCCGCCGAACTCTGATTAGCGGCTCTTTCAAAGGTAACAGGGACAATTGGCTTTCGGCTTCTTTCTTAAATTGCTTGAAGCGAGCTTTCATCTCCCCGGGCCGAAGGAGGAGTTTTATGTGCTTCTCGGACTCTTCGATGGTAGTTTCAAAATCGCGATTGGTTTCCTTTTGCCCCTATAACTCAACCATGATTGTTGGGGTTGGCAGGTCATCTTCGTTCCCTACCGCCTCTTTCAGCTGCCATTTAGTGGCCGAAACAGTCTGGGCCGCCTGCCGTCGAGCCATGCAATCTATACGCTGACGTCGACGTTTCTGATATTTGGAAAACGCGGTATATATGCCGATGGAAGAATTGTAGCTGTACCAACGTTGGTCACGTGGTTTAGGCGGCCTGAAGGTTTTGGATTCACTGATGAGCTTGAGCTATTGGAATTACGCGAATAATAATCCTCGTTATAAAACGGTGCATCGAAATCAAGGCGCCGTCTGACCGAGGTAGGGCCGTCCGTCTGTTTCTTGGGGCCGAGCCTATCGAACACTTTCTGGCGCTGGCATTCACTAGGTTCCTTTGAAAGTACCGCTGTGGTCGTCGATTGTTGTCGTGACGTCGGCGTTTGAGTCTGAGGCAGTTTCTCCTTGGGTTCGGTTAATGCAACGCGTGCCTTACAATTGCTGCACAAAACTATCGGCTCGTCATTTTCTTCTTCGTTGGAATCTGACATGGATTCAACTATGGTCGGTCCTGAAAACTCGGTAGGTGGCGGGTTGGAAAATAGGTCGATCTTGAGTCGTGGCTAGGAATGTTTCTTTAGGATGTGTTGTACTAGGGCAAACCCGGCCTTCTCTTTCCCTTTGCTCTTGGGCAAACGGGTGTCTACCATGCCAACTGTTGCCGAAGGGAATGGATTCGTGTCAACCGTCATTCGTTTTTCAGGAAACTTTAGCTTGCCTTTGTCAATCCAGCCCTGGATATCATCACGGAATACGACACAATTGTTTGTGGCATGCTTGGTCGAGTTATGATACTTGCAATACGTCTTTCCTTTAAGCTATTTGGCCTTGGGAATGTTATGCCCTGGCCGAAGTTTGATGATCTTTGCTAATAACAATTGATCGAAAATTGCTTCGGCCTTTGTGATATCAAAAGTGTAAACTTTCGATGTTTTCGCCGTCTCTTCAGTGGCCGAGCAGGTTTTGGCATCCTTGGAATTAATTTGAGTCAATGCCTTGCAAACGTATGGTTTATCTATTACTATCTCGGTCGCGTCCACGCTGACGTATTGAGAATCCTCGCCCTCGGTCGATGCGTAGCTGATCGTGGGATTTTTGTAAATCGTTCCTCGGGATGGGGATTTCGAGATCTTCTCTTCTCGAAGCAAATAATCATATTGCTCGACATGCTGGGCTAATTCATACATATCCCGAAAGTTTGCCCCCAAGAATTTATTTTTTTACTCCACGTCGAGTCCGTTCAGAGCAAGCCTAACAAATTCGGCTTCGGGAAGAGGTACTCGGCACCAATTCCTGGCCGATTTAAATCTGGTAAGATAATCCATTGGTGACTCATCAGAGGCTTGAGCCATCCTAGCCAATGAAGAAACTGACATTTCCATCTCTGGTCGATAAAACTGTTCGTGAAATTTCTCGACCAACTCCTCCCAGCTTTGGATAGAATTAGGTGGGAGGTTGATATACCATGCAAATACTGAGCCTGTCAACAAAAAGTTGAACAACCGTAGTTTGTGAAAGTCATTATTAACATCTCCCCATTGCGCAATGAAACGAGCCACATGTTCTAACAAGGATAAGGACGATTCTCTAGCAAAAAGGCTGAAATTTGGAATCTTGAAACCTTTAGGATATTCAAACTTTTCCACATAAGCTGGATACAGGAGGATGAATTTAGGGAACTTCGGCCCCTTTTTCATGGCCGAATCGATAATCCGCTGGACCTCGATCATATCGACGGGTGTTGCTTCCACTCTCTGGTCGGATCCATCTGCCCTACTACTTGATCCTCCCATGTTTTCTAAGTCAATCATTTTGGGCCGAGTATATACTACTTCGGCTTCTAGGTATTACCTTTAAGTGGAAGCTGCCGAGCCTGATCAACAGGTTTCTCTTCGAAGACTTTACTAACTAATAGTTCAAGCAATCTGGTTTGGGTTTTACCATTGCTTTGTATCACTTTAAGCAAACAGTTCATTTTGTGGCCCAATGTCTGTTCAACTTGTCAAGATTGCTCGTCAAGTCGTCTTCGAAGAAACGACCTAGTCAGAGGATTAGAGCCTTCACCACCGTTTTCATCGTAGTCCTCCACTATTCCTTCAATGAAAACGCATGTGGTTCGATTGGGTACTTCTGTATTTCGAGGTTGGGCACCGAGGCACACTTCATTTTCTCGATGTGTCACACTTGCAGCCTCACGAGTCACAGCGACGATAAGATTTCGTGCATGTGACACCTCTTGTCCAGGACTCTGAACCGGCATATCGGTCGCTGATTTTCCCATGGTTGTTTTCTTTTTGACTGATCGTGTCTCAATGGTCATGAACTTCGTAGTCTTAGCACTGGGTTCCACTGGGCGTGCCAAAATGTTTACCCTAAAAACTACTAAGCCTACGTGGCGCGTAGGCCGAGTAATTAGTAAGCTAACTACGTCCTTCGGTTGTATGCGAGGCATGTCAACTCGTCGGCCGAGCTCGACCGAGGAGTAAAATTTGCTGATGTTGCGTTGGGTGCGCTGTTGACTTCTTGATCTTGCGACTGCGGCCGAGGAAAGAACATTCTCGGCCTTCAGGTTCTAGAGCCTGAAGACAAGGCTACTAGTTCTGCGAAGTTCACAAATCGGCGCCGACGGATTCGGTCACAGTGATTATATTCGTAAGGGTATAAGCACGCCGAATCGACATCAGAGTATAGGGACACAAGTATTCAAAACAAATATATGTCTTGATTGTGAAAGTGGTTCGGCCGTCAGAATGCCGAACTCTAAAACCTACTTGTGAATAACCAATCATAAACAACTCGGCGTTCAATGTGCCGAGCCTAGTAACTGGTAACACCTCACTTCGTCGAAGAGGCTAATGAGATGATCTCTGCCGATAAGGATTCGAAAATCCTTCTCGACCGAGACTTGGATAGATAACTAGTTGGTCCTGTCACATTGCTGTTTATCCAAATTGAAGATGTTCGCTGATTGCCTTCACAGTGCTATTTATCCAAACTGAAGATGTGTTGGCGAAAAAGGAAAACAAAAATCTCAAGGTTGTTGAGAGGTTTCGCGTAGAGCGAGGGTTTGCGAAGGGCAGTTTGTGTGTTGAGTTGGAGGGGCTTGTTTCGATGTCTTCCCTCCCTATTTATAGTAGTGTTGTATTGAATCCCAATTATTCTCGGATCAGAACTCCTTTCCCCGATCCAACCTTATCTCGGCCAATCCTACTCCTACCAGGATTCTGAACTCAACCCGTTATTAGGCCGCATTCAATCTTAAACCCCTTATCCTATTGAGACTCTTTCTTGTAATAGGACTCACCCACATCCCCCGGATTCCTAATGGGATACGATCAGTCATGACTACGCGGCCCATGAGCCGGATAACCTCCCTACGACTCCTACACACGGCCTTTGGGCCGATAACAATTCTAAACTCGGCGCAAACCAATATTTTTGGGCCCAAACACTCGTTAAGGAAAATATATTTTAAACCAATAAATAATCAAATGAAAAACATAATACTAAATAAGTATATACATACCATATTGTCACATCCAAAACATAAAAACGCAATTTTCTTTTAAGTATATTTTCACTTACCTAAAGTCTTTAATAGTTTTTTAATTAATGTAGAAGTGTAAAAAAATATAGAAAAAATATATAAACGCTCGTAATGACAAGCTTTACAACTTTCATGAAGAGCTTAACTTTGAAATTCGCCACTATAATCATATAAATCATAGATCAAAATTTAACCGTTGATTGTTATTTACATTTACGCTTCATTGTTCTTATCAAATTTTGTTTTTTCAGATTTTCTTTTTTGAAAAGTTGATCTATTAGAGTATGCATGAAGATTAATGGTTTGGATCGTTGATATTATATTCAAAGTTTTACGGTTAGTGAAAATATTGCTTGATGTTTATAAAGTTTCTACAAACTATATGACATCGACTCATATTTCAGTTAACCGTAAATATCGAAACGTGATATCAAAGATCTGAACCGTTCATCTTCTTACATCCGCCAGATGATCATGTTTTCAAAAAAGAAAATTTAAAAAATGAAATTCAGTAAGAAGAAAAAAGCGTAAATGGCAATCGATGGTTAAATATAAATTTAAGGTTTATGAATTATAGTGTTGGATTTCGAAGCTGAGAAGACCAGAATTTTTTAATACACGTAGATCTGCGGATCCAGTGTTTGAAGTTATTCTAGTATGTCCCTTCATGAAAGTTGTAAAGTTTGTCACTATGAGTGATTGTATATATTTTTTTACATTTTTTACACTTCTACAATAATTATTATTAATTTTATTAATTTTGCCCTCATATAAAAAACATTATTCATGAAGGTTTGGACGATTTTAAAAATCTAAACGATAATGTAAGTGTAACCATTATCTACTTGTGGAGGAATAATGATGAATCACGAGTGTTTATATATTTTTTCACATTTTTCATACTTGTAAGTATGTCTTCTTAGTTCTTGCCTATACAAATGCTATATTAGTTTATTTTAATTTTGGACAACAACATGTTAAGTAAAATTTACCCTAATAATGATAATAAGGAACTCTCATAATAAAAATAAATAATGACTAAAACTTTTGTTTTTAACTTATATAGAATAATAATAAAAAACTATATATTTAATATAGAATATATTGTATATATTAATATTGCTATTGTATTTTATAATAAATCTTTTAGTAATTAAACTTTAAAATTATCAAAATAAATATTTTCTTAACGGGTCGAAACGAGTTACCCACGTGTATACCCGTTAAGTACCTGTTATTAACGGGTTCTTAACGGGTCACCCGATAATGACCCGATAAGTTATCGTGTTGACCCGAAACCTATTATTTTCGTGTCTTTTTCGTATCGTGTTACCGTGTCGTGTCAGAAACTGCCGGGTCTAATCATATGTATGGTAGAAAGCATATATACTTATATTAGAGATTATGCATACACGTACAAGGCTACAAGCCAAAATGCATAAGTATTTTGAAGTAATATTTTGTAAGCATACTATGTAAAATTTATATGATTTATCTCTTGTCAGACTTGTAACAGACGTTTTTATTGTCATATTATTATGGGAACTTTAACGAAAAGCACCCGGTACTGTTCACTTTAACGAAAAACCACATTTTTACACTAAAAAGTCAATCCTGGTACTATTCACTTTACCCTTTATTTTGTCCTTATCATTAAAACTCAAAGTTTTCAAGCCATTTTCATTAGTTTTCCTTATTATCTACCTACCGCTATATTATTATATTTATTTGAATGTGTACGTAGTACATAAGCACATATTTGGCACAAAACTCTTTTTTTTTTTTTTTTTTTTTTTCACTTATAGGTTTATACGTGCATGTAGATTGAGGTATTTTAACTTAATTTACAACGAATGACAAGATCCCAGACGTTGAAAATATAATTCGAGGTTTCTTAGGTACCTTTTCGAACTATGTGTTCTACTCTTGCCACTTTAGTTGATGTTTTTTTTGTTCGATTTATCCAATTCAAATTGTGAATGACTATCACATCTGAATTCATGAGCTCAAAAACCAGTTGTCTAGAAGTAGAAAAGGAAGACCAAATGCACACAAAGTTCTCTATGTGTTTTAACCTCATTGATGATGTGCCTATACAACAATCATAATATGGTACATGTCACATGTTTCACAACTCTTCAGTTAAATCAATCAGCTAATCTAAAAAACCTAGAAAATCCATGAAAACAATGTGTACCAATCCCCTCTCCACCCCAAAACAAACGAACATATAATTAACAAATACAAACTTGAGAAATTATTGGTGTTATTAGACACTTAATATATTGTTAGAAAGAGATAGTAGAAGAATGCATGTATGGGGCCCATTTGACTTGGAGGGTAGGGCAGTTAGAGGGGAAGTTGGTGCAGCAAATTGCCCCAAATTTGGACCAGTTTTTTCTCTGCACGCTTGAGAACCCATCCATGGCATTTGGTGGTAGCAATTGTCCTCTTTCACCTTGTTTCTTATGCATATTTTCCCTTGATATTTCCTTGGTATAACCTTCTTGTTTGAAACTTTGAAAATGAACCACTAAAGTAAAAGGTTATCCTCTAGTACAAGCCAGTGTCTTTTGAACAAAGGCAAGGCAATTGAAATTTAAGGTGCCAACAATTGAACTCGAAGTTTTGAGTTCGATCATATCTTTTACCAATATCGCTTGTATAAAAACTTAAAAATTATAAGTGCATTTCATATGACAATCACAAAATGAAAATAAACTAAAAACCATCACAAAATGAATATAAACCAAGTTAAGAACCTAGTGGCCTCCATAACAGCCATATGACATACAGTCTTAATGCAATTAGGAGTGGAACATTTTAATAAGTTGTACTTTATTTTGACAAATTTTTGACGTGGGATAGCATTAGGCCTTAGTACAATCAAAAGCGAAACCATTCAAACATTCAATATTAATTGTAATTTATTTTGTCAAGTTTTCAATGTTGGATTGCATTCTTTAACACGCTTCCAACCTTCAATATGGCCAGAGACTAGCATGATGGTCTATTAATCTTCCCTTCCATTTACAGATAAAAGATGTCTCAAATTCAACTATGTTGACACTAAAAACTACACAGCCTACATCTCACACAGGCCGAGTAACTAAGAGCTAACTACGTTCTTAGGTGGCTCGATTGCCGATGTGGGCGTGCCAATTCACTATCGAGCTCGATCAGGCGAATATTTTGAATGTGGTGATGTGGTAAAATGCGATGCTGACTCCTAAATTGAATGATTTCAATCGAGTAAGGAATACTTTTGGCCCTGGGTTCTATATGTTGGAAATTATATATTATAATTAATATTATAATATTTAATTTTTGTATGAATGAAAAATAAGAGTCATGTGTCATAGTTGAATTCAAATTCATAAGTTGTATCTGTTCGTTGAAACTTTAGACAACAGTCATATTGTTTCAAAAATGGTGGCTTGAGTTCTATATAAACTCAAGCATCCTACCTGTCTAAAAAAAAAAAAGAGAAGAGTTTTCTCCAATGTCTTAGTAGAAATCCGAGTCGTGTCTTGAGAGTACAGAATATATGAAGTTCGCAAGAGTCTGAAGATTGAAGTGCTTTGACTTCGGATTATAGATTGTTGAATCCTGGGAGATGGACGCCTATCGAACTAGAAGCACAAGAGTAGGGGCGAAATTCTATCTTTAGGACATTGCATTTATGCAAGCCTCAATCTCCAAGTTTGTCAGTTATTCTAACTTTCACTCTAGTTGTTTATATTAATATCATATATAATTGATGTTGTGAATTTCTTTATGATTATTATCATTGAAGTTCTTGTGTTATTTTTCATATTTTCTAATATTGCTCCAACACTATAATCTGAAGACAAGATGTGTTGGGGACCTTTTTGATCAAGCTAGAGGCTTTAGTGGAAATGCTTAGCTCCCCTAGTTCATTTCCGGAACCAAGTCCTGAAATATTTCGAAAGAAAAGGCACTTCCTAGAAAGTATACCCGATGGATCAATGGTTCTAATTTAAAAATGATTGAATAATTACAGTCAATTGTAACTTGCCTGAATGTGGTGGGGAAGCTAAAAGCCCACTAGTTTGACATGCGAGGATACGTTCTTGGTTGCATGGTTTTGAAGTAGTTAATATAGGGTTTCTAATGGCGAGATAACTTTGGTGGATTGGGGAGGCTTGTGGTAAAGATAGAGTGAAGAAAAATGGTTAAAGCTTAGGGATTTAGGTTTTTCATTACCTAGAAATAGCCTACTCTGGTTGGTGTGTTATGCCTTCAAGTGTACTGATGCCTTCGATTTATAAATGTAGGGATATCTCCAAGTTTCAACTGGGGAATCCCTTGGTTTCTTCTCCTCTGCTAAATTTGCTAAGTCTTCCCTCATTCTTTACATGTTTGCTGCTAAATATTTCTTTTTTGGGATAACACTATAGAAGATTGGTAAGTTAATTAGACTCACACCCTAATACCTGGCGAAGCCCTATTCCCTCCTTGTGAGAGACTTTCTCTCAATTTGAGAGTTTTTCTCACTCTTTATGTGAGAGTTTCAAATTTGCACAGACCTGGTGGCGCTGACCCTAGCTTAGGTTGGAGTTGGTTAGCCGTTCTCCCCTCATCTCGTTGTCTCATTTTCCTTCCTTCGACTGTGTTTTCCCCTGCTCTTTATTTCGATTTGCCTTTTTCTTCTCATCCCACTGGCGTCCCTTTTCCTTGTTCATCCATACTCCGATCTACAGTCATGCTTTACTGAGATGGTGTGTAGAGCTTTGGTGCTTGCTCAGGCTCGGGTGTTCCCAACACCATATCATCGTCTCATCTATGTTTGCCTTTCTAGCAATGTTGCTCGTGGGTTCTTACAGGCTTCTTTCTTTTGGCAGTTGAATTTCTTCAATTGAGGTTGCGTACCTGCTGGTGCTTGGAGTTGGATGCTACGATTGGCGAGTTGATGTGAGGTTGAAGGCGTGGAATTGGACAGATCGTGATGGAATGCTGCAGCGGTCGTTGCAGTAGATCTTCTCAGCTCTGTTCTTTTTTTTTTCTATTCTGGGCTTAAACTGTTGTTTGGGTTGTGTTTTTGTTTGTTTGGCTGGTCCATTTTGATTGTTTGCGTACTTTTGTCTTTGGACCTTTGCTTGTGTAGTTTGTAGGCTATTTGTTTCTTTTGGTAATATATTTACCTTTTACCAAAAAAAATTACACTAACACTCCCTGAGATTTATCGAGCCCAAATTCACTGTCACATAACACCCTTCAGTCAAAATTCTGCAAATAAAATGACTAGTTTACCCTTATAACTAATTTCTTAAACAATAAAAAAAAATATTAGAAAAAGAAAATATTTATATAAAAAAATAAACATTAAAAAACGGTTGGTTGAGCAACCACCCTCTCGTGCCCATTTCAACACCTGCTTCTTTGCGGTGCGGCTCGACCTTGTACTCTCGGCCGGTTTCCACTGTCTACTTCAACTACCAGAAGAGCCAGCAAATAGGAGGCGCTGAGCGTTTCAGTATAAACTGGTCTGGTGGTGTTTCACCAAGGAATAAGATAGAATTAGTAATCATCAACTGTAACCCATGCATGTGTGTCCGCACCATCCTGAGTGGACGAGAAAAAAAGATTTCTCAGAGCAACCCTAAGGTTCCAGACCCTGGACTTTCCCGTATGAGCACTCGGTACATGTATTTCTCTATGGCCGATTCTCTTTAGCAAGAACACGTGTTCAATGGGTCGTAGTATAGATTTATTTTATTTTATTTTATTTTATTTTTCTTTTTCTGGCCAATTGGCAGCAAAAAATTGAGGGCTAATCTTTGTACTGTGTATGAATGCACAATACACATAGTCCAGAACATAATGGAGTATGTATTCCTAGATTCACAGCGCAGCCCCACCCCACCATCCCAACCTAATCCAGACTAGCCCCAATCTTTCCCGACCATACCCAATTGAATCCTTACTCACCCATCTCGAATTGTGGTTCCATATCATACAAACCGTAGAAACACATGAGTTGCTTTTCATGGCCATGGCGGCGCCGAAACTCTCCGGTGCCGACAGCACTGCAGGGCTTTTTGTAATGACTCATAATATTTCTTCCTGCCGTAACGGAATGATCTGGGCAGCGGGCAGGCATGGGGAGAAGAAAGGGTGGGGCGGAGGAGAGGAAGGGATGAAGGTGTTCGATGGTGGGACTGCGGGGAGGAAGTCGTCAATATTATAATTATTTTCTTAATGTTTTAATTTATTTTTTTTGTGTATAAATTTTTTTAATATTTTCCTTTTCTGATATTTCTTTTTATTGTTTAAATAATTAGTTATAAGGGTAAAATTGTCAATTTATTAGAAGAATATTGACTGAAGGGGTTATATGAAAGTGAATTAAAACATGAGGGGGTGTTAGTGTAATGTCTCAAATGTGAAGGGGTTTTGTGAAAACTCGATAAACTCAAGGGGTTTTGGTGTAATTAACCTGAAGATTGATACCCTTGTGAGACCTAGGTTGAACACACTGCCCATGGTTCCTTTTTTCCAGCACCAAGTCTTACAGCATGACTCCATCTTTGGCAACGCTCCTCTCTGTTTTCTCCCTCGTTTTCCTATATGAGCTTGGAAGGGAAAGACACTTTCTTTCTGCACAGTAAAAGAGGCGCGCGACTCTAGCTCAAACTTGATTCAGTTTGGTCATCTTATCTTTGGGTTTTTAGTTGGTTGTTGAGTGTCTTGGTTGGTTTGTAAGGGAAAGGATAAGGATTTGTTCTCTCAAGCCTTCCCACGTGAACTTAAGATCATGGGTTTGGATTTTTGGTTCTCCCAAGCAACCCAAAATCTTCCACAATCCCAATTCCATGAAGGCATAGTAAACTTTCGTAACCATCCACACTACGACCCTCGGCAAGCTCTATTATGTGGCTTGCGTCCACTTATGTGTATCGCGTGCTTGGCATGATTTGAATTAAAATATCAATGTATTAATATTATAATGCAACTTGGCACAATAAGTATGTGTGACTTGCATGGACTTAGTGTGATTTTCTAAATGTCCAATTTATAAATTATTATTTTATTAATATGGCATGATTGTAAATTTGCATACCCTTCGCATGACATTTTACGCATGAATTTAAGCTTGATTTGTGATAAATATACAACAATTGGGCTTGTTAATGAAAATTTTGAACCTTAACATTAACTCGTTTGATTATTTGGGCTATGAGAAAATCAAATTGTGCCAAAGATTCTAACCCTGGCCCGAAAATTAAAACATGTTCTTTGATGAGACTCTTTCCCTTCTCGTGTGCTAACTGACGAAAACGTGATGATGCTTTTTCCTAGTTTCTTTTTGACGTGCCTCTTTTCATGTGCTTGTTGGACGATGGACTCTAATCCAATGGCTAATAGGTCAATATAGTTAATAAGGATTGATGTGGAATGTAAGTATGATTAGGATTTAGTTATAAGCTATAACTTGGATTCCAAGTAAAGGAATATAACTCGGTTATAATTGGAGAATAAGGGCTCTTGATACTATCCTATTTGGTAGATTATATCCTTGTTCAATAAGGAATCCTTGCATATGATTATGGGAATGTATGTTAGGGTTGAAGTAATATAAATATCAAGGGTAGGTCCCTACATACACCACCGATACACATACTTGGAGAACTTCCCATAGGTTCGAGTAATACAGTGGTGGTGAGTGTGCAGAAGACCATCCTTCAAAGTTCAAACTGTTCGAGATTGCTTGCTACTATCGCAGTGCTTGCTGTGCTCGGAAGATGTCTTCACAAGGTTAGTTCAATGGTGTTTTATTGTACATGAACATATTAGGTATAACAGTTGGTATCAGAAGCAATGTTTGTGTGATTAAAATCCATAAAGAACTAACGTACATAAGGTCATACATGCAGTATGAATGAACTGATGTTTCTTTAAAATTTTCGGTTCTGGTTTCTTTTCCGCTGCTATGATTAATACTTGCATGTATGAAATTTTGATATACTTTCCTTGCTTATTTATAAGGATCTCGACTAAGTATGGAACTAAGTAATAATACATAAAAGAACTACAAACAAGTACCATGAATGTTGTGCTATGATTGCATTCACGGAAACCCTAAAACTATCTACCATGCATAACTGATGTAAAGATCTATTTTTGGTCTATTAAAACTAAGAAATTGTTTGCTTTAGAAGTTATGATTGTTAAGCATGTCTGCTAATCGAAGGTTTTGAGGTTCATAACTGCTGAAAGTTATATCATGATCAATGTTTTTTTTAGATGTAATTGAATGATTGAAACACAACAAATTCATTCCAATCATTCAAGAACTGTTGAAAATTCAAGGTTTAAATTGATCAGATTGTATTAGTAGCCATAACAGTGAGGTTATATCCCCAAATAAAGGTGTGATTAATCGACATGGGTTAGGTTACTGATAGCTCAGTGAGGACATATAAGATGCATGAGTTGTGGAAGTTAATTTCCAAACAAAGGTGGATGGCTTTCATGTCATATTTTTACTTATGTGACCTATATGTTTTGCATTGATACTGATTAAACTTGAAAAACCAAACAAAGGTTGAGTTGTTTTAGTTATACAGAATATAGTCTTGAATGCTTATTTTCGTTTGAAAATCTTTCAGTAATTAGCTCCCTGAATTCAATTCAAACACTCAATGGAACCAACTATAAGAAATGGAGGCAGGACGTTGAAATAACTCTAGGGCTCATGGACATCGATTTAGCTTTAAGAGAGAATGAACCAGCTAAGCCTAATGGAGATACAATTGCGGAAAAGAAGAATGAGTATGAGAAGTGGATTAAGGCTAACAGAATGGCATTGCTGGTAATCAAAATATCAATGTCTAATCTAGTTCGAGGGGCAATCACTGAATCAGATAATGCTAAGGTATACCTTGACTCCATTGAAGCAAAGTTTAAGGAATTCGAGAAGCCAGAAACTGGAACACTCATGAACACTCTTATAACCACTGAATACCTTGGTGGTGATGTGAGAGAGCACAACCTCTCAATGGTTGATGCAACTGCAAAGCTCAATGCACTTAACATCAAGATATATGACCCTTTTCTAGTGCATCTTGCCCTTAATTCCTTACCTCCCGAGTACTCACAGTTGAAAAGTACTTACATAGCTCATAAAGAAAAATGGGGCCTGAACGAATTGATTGCTATCTGTGTGCATGAAGAGCAAAATATTCGACAAGATAATGGAAAGAAACAAGTCAATGCAGTGGAGAGTGTCAATCCTCTCAATGAGAAAGACAACCCTCCACAAAAGAACAACAAAAAGGTTGCAGGAAGGGTCAATAAGGGTAATAACCATTTGAGAATTCATAAGGGTGTTGGAATGAAATGTTTCTTCTGCAAGAAGGTATGGCATCAGAAAAAGGAATGCAATAGGTATAAATGTTGGAAGGATAATAAGGAGAGTAAGAAAAACAAAGTTATGGTGCATAAAATTTCAGTTTGTTTTGAATCGAACTTGGTTGAGATATCTTATGATACTTGGTGGCTTGATATTGGTACTACAATTCATGTAGCAAACTCTTTGCAGGGGTACATTAGTAAGAGGGTGCCAAACAAGGATGAGGTGTAAGTGTTCGTGGGGAATGGAGCTAGAGTTGCAATGGAGTTCATTGGAGTAGTTAGACTTGAGTTATTTTTTTGTTTTTTGCTAGATTTGGTTGATGTTGCTTATATACCTTCCATGAGAAGGAACTTAGTCTCAGTTAGTAGGCTTGTTAAATCAAAGTTTAAGTTTGATATTAATGAAATGGTTTTTTCAATATTTCGAAGTTCCAACTTAATTGGTGATGGAGTATTGGTTGGTGACATGTTCAAGCTTAACTGCAATGTACCAATAAGTGTGGTCCACACAATAGGGCATAAACAAACAATGACAAACGACACCTCATCCAAGTTATGGCACAAGAGATTATGGCATATTTCAAAAGAAATAATGCAAAGATTAACTATGGGAACAAATTTTTCCATCACTAAACTATGGTGATTTCGATTAACTAGGGACCAAATTTTTCCATCACTAAACTATGGTGATTTCGAAAGTTGCACTAACTACATTAAGGGAAAATTGACAAACAATAAGAAGAAGGGTTCAACTAAAAGTATGAAGTTGCTAGAACTGATCCACACAGACATCTGTGGACCTTTTCCAACATCAACACACGATGGTTACAAGTATTTCATTACATTCACAGATGACTTTTCTAGGTTTGGTATGTATACCTATTGGCAGAGAAGTTAGTGCCTTTGCTGCTTTTAAAATCTATAAGACAGAAGTAGAGAATCAATTAGACTACAAAATCAAGGTAGTAAGGTCTGATAGGGGTGGAAAGTATTATGGAAAGTTTAGTGAATCTGGAAGACATCCTGGTTCTTTTGCATTGTTTCAGCAGGAGAATGGAATTGTTGCTCAATACACTAATCCTGATACCCCTGAGCAAAATGGAGTTAGTAAAAGAAGAAATAAAACCTTGATTGAAATGGTGAGAAGCATGATGAGTAATTCAAAACTACCCACTTTTCTTTGGGGTGAAGCAATTAAAACTGCAAACTATTTGCTGAATAGAGTCCCTAGCAAATCTGTCCCCAAGACACCATTCGAGTTATGGACCAACAGAAAACCAGTGCTAAATCACTTGAGAATTTAGGGATGCACTACAGAAGCAAGAGCATACAATCCATTGGAGAAGAAGTTGGACCCTAGAACAATCACATGCTTCCTTGTAGGGTATCTAGAAAGAACTAAAGGCTACAATTTTTATTGCCCAAATCATACCTCAAGATTCATTGAAACCGGGAGAGCCAAGTTTATTGAAGAAGTTAATGATGATCAATGGGAGGCTAATCTTAATTGGAATGAAGAAACCACAACAATGCAAGAAGAAAATCTAGGTGATGATGTGACAAATGAAGTAGTTGTGCCAATTCCAGTGCAAAATAATCAAGTTGCATAACCAACACAAGTTGTTCAACAAGAAGAGATGATTGCAGTAGAGCCTGTGCAATTGAACAATGCACCAGCCATTCAAGAAGAGAACCTTGAGCCTATACATATAGAAACCATAAGATCCACTCGTACAAGAAAACCTACAACCTCAGATAATTTTCTTGTGTATTTGCAAGAGCCTAAGTTCAATAGCTAAGAAGAAGATCCATTAAGCTTCAAGAAGGCAATTGAAAGTCTTAACAGTGCATATTGGCAAGAAGCTATGCAATCAGAGTTGGACTCCATGAATAAAAACAAAATGTGGGAGTTGGTTGAGCTGCCACCAGGATGCAAACCAATACATTGCAAGTGGGTTTATAAGACTAAGAGAGACTCCAAGGGTGATATCGAGAGATACAAAGCTAGACTTGTGGCTAAGGGATATACTCAGCAAGAGGAAGTTGATTAAAATGAAACCTTATCCCCAGTCTCCATAAAAGACTCGTTTAGAGTAGTCATGGCACTAGTGGCTCCCTTCGATATACTCCTGCATCAAATGGATGTTAAGACTGCATTCTTGAATGGAAACCTTGAGGAAGAGATCTACATGAAGCAACTGAGGGTTTCATTCAAGAAGGGACAGAAAATTTGGTTTATAAACTTAACAAATCCATTTTTGGTTTAAAACAGGCATCGAGACAATGGTATTTGAAGTTTGATGAGGTTGTTTCATCACATGATTTCGAAGAGAGCCCTAGTGATTAGTGTGTTTACATGAAAATGAATGGAAACTATTTTGTCTTTCTCATTCTTTACGTGGATGACATTTTGTTAGCATGCAATAATGCATTATTGCTAAGCGACACCAAGAGATTTCTGTCTAAACGTGTTGAGATGAAGGATATGGGAGATGCAGCCTTTGTTCTTGGCATTCATGTTGGAAATGTGCCCTAAAACCAATCATATGATGATACTTTACGGACATTTCACATGTTAAACTAATCTAGTTTAATATCAAGGGCAAAGATTATTGTTTTAAGCCGTCTCATATAAATGTTTTATGCTTAAACAATATAGTCCAAGGAATATGTAATTAGGAGAATGTAATTTAAACAAGTTAGATTCTTGAGACCATTCTCTTTCGTATACATATCCTAAACGTTCATGATCATAGGATTTCCAATTGGGCATTGACAGTCCGTTAAGATCAGTACGTGCTATGTCTTCTCTCAGGGAGAGTGACAGGTCTCGAGTCATTGGTGTGATTGACACCAAGACAAGCATGTAGGTGCTCAATATAGAATGAGTCCACTGAACACGATCAATGAGGAGTTCTCATACTCATGTCACATGAGAACTCATGGTTGGGATAATGCAAAGTAGTCCTTTGACCTGAGGCATCATAGTTGTCTTGTGGTTAAGTCCTTGATCTTTGATTATGTCAAAGTCACTCCATTCGCGGGTGTCCACGACATAGTTGGGGTTAAGCCACTTAGCCATGGAGGCAAGTGAATGCGCAACAAGGGATCTCTAACCTTTAAACGGTTTGAGGGAGAATACTCTATGATATGATTAAGAATCTCTGGCCAGAGTATGAATGAGATTTAGGAAGTCATTCCAAATCACATTCAAGGTAATCATATAAGTAAATGAATCACATTGGATAGTCGACATGAATAAACTATCAAACCAAATAATGTGGTCAAGAGTATTGTATTAGAGAAAGACCGTATTGCATTGTAATCCTAAACTGAATAGGTTCTCCACCTCTTCTGATTAGCTTGGGTAACCATGACATACTGCTAGGTGTCACTCATGGCTTGTGGAAGCCCTAAACGTGTATAAACACTAAAGGGAGAATTGAAAGTAAGTTTCAATTCACAATCGATTTGAAAGTGTTCTAATCGCCCACTGCCTCGCTAAAAGGAACCTAATGGATCGTACACCGTGTAAGGTAGAGATTGAAGTAACAATGGAGATGAGTAAGAATAATTAAATGGTTTAATTATTTATGGCAAGGATTAATTAATATGTTAATTAATCAAACGAATAAAGTTCGTTAAAAGACCTCGGGTTAGTTTTGGGCCTCAAGGCCCAATGGGCTTCGAACGTCAAGCCCATTGACTTAAGTTGTATGACAACTTAATGACAAATAATTCATAAAAGCCCTAAAAGCCCAATGAAACCCTATGGCTGGCCATTTAGAGAAGGAGTGGGTTTTGGACTTAATTACAAGTTTGCCACTCCAATTAACAAAGGTATAAATATGACTTTATATCATTTTCTTCATTAGGGTTTCTTTTAGAGAATTGGAGAGAACATATCTCTCTCTTTTCTCTCTAAGAGGCCGGCCCCCTTGGAGGAGATTAGCTAGTAATCTTTCTCCTCCAAGGTCACTCATCTCTTCTTCACATCTTACCTTGGTGTGGAGACTTAGAGGTTCTCTATTTTGAGAACTTGGAGAAACATATTCTTCCATCCAAATCCATGGATCTAAGAAGCAAGGAATGAAGGCCCTCTCCTTGGGTGATTAGCCTTTGCTTATGCAAAGAGGAATCTACAAAGGTATAATATTTCTCAACTCACTTTGTTCTTGAGTTGAGTCATGGTTCACCTAACTACTAGGCTTTGAATTTCATGGTTAATGTTTTGTTTTTAAGTGCATACAAGCATGATTCCGCCTTTAATTGTTAATTGCATGCTAATAGATGTTGCTTAAATGAACATGTTTTTCACAAAATTTCCTTCAATTCAGATCACAAGGGATCAAAGTAGAGGACTACTTGGTTTATCACAGAAAATATACATTGAAAATGTCCTCAAAAATTTCAACATTAAAGACTCGAATGGTTGTTATGTTCCCATGAGAAAGGGAGAAAAGCTCAGTAAAGATCAGTACCCTAAGACTGATTTTGAGAAAAAAGAAATAGCTAGCAAGCCCTGTGCTTCTCTCATTGGGAGTCTCATGTATGCACATGTTTGTACCAGACCGGATATTGCATATGTTATTAGCATATTGGCAAGGTTTCAGTCGAATCATGGCAATGCACACTGGTTAGCTACCAAGAAAGTTTTGAGGTACTTGCAGAGAACAAAGGAGTACCAGCTAGTACACAAGAGGGATTCAAAACTCGAACTATTAGGCTACAGTGACTTAGACTTTGCAGGTTGCCTTGATTCACTTAAGTCAACTTTAGGTTATATATTCATGTTGGCAAATGAGGTAGTGTCATGGAAGAGTGTGAAACAAGATACTGTTGCCACTTCTACTATGCAAGCTGAGTTTGTAGCTTGTTATGAAGCTACATCATAAACTGTATGGCTAAGAAATTTCATCAGCAGTCTTGAGATCGTGCATTCAATTGCAAAGCCTGTTCAAATTTGGTGTGATAACAAAGCTGTTGTCTTTTATTCTAAGAATAATAAAAGGTCTCCTAGAACAAAGCACTTGAACACCAAATATGCATTGACGAGGACGGAAGTAAAGTATGGAGAGATTAAGGTTGATTACATTGACACTCATGCAATGCTTGTTGATCCACTCACTAAGGTATTACCAAATATAGTTTTTCACAAGCATGCAGCCAACATGGGAGTGATTGCAACCCTAGATTTGTTGAACTAGTGGGAGTAGTATAGTATGTAGTAAAATTATGCATGTTAGTTATTATTGTGACAGTGAGTAGTGAGTTTGGTTTTGTGTTTAACTAGTCGCTGCATAACAGCCATTCGAGTAGGAAATAAAAGGGTTGCTGCTTTAGTAATTCAAACATTGTTTCAATATAGTTCTAGTTCTTATTTTCTGATAGGAAATAAAAGTTGTTAAAATATGATAAGCAACTGATATGTATTACAGTGAGACAATGTAGCAGCAAAAGGTTATTAGCTACACTCAGTAGTGTCGAGAGATTGATTGGCATATGTGCTGAGTTTTTCCACGAAAAAAATATATGTGAGCTATTCTTATAGCTTGAAAGCTTCATAGGTAGCATTAAGCAGTCATAAATAAGATTGATTAAGTGGACCTGGAAGTGATGAAGTTGATGTTTTCGACTCATGGTTATGTCGCTCACTTCTGTACCAAGTATGTGATTGATTATTTCATGTAAGTAAGGATCTTGTTCAGTGATTATAAGAGCTCATGAACACTCATGTAAGTTCATAGTCTTCGATAGTTCTGAATGAGTAATCTTTACTTGACAAAAGTATGCAAGAAGCTTATTAGCTGAACTGAATCCATTGGCCAATAAAGAATCATGCTTACAGATTCATTAAAGTTCTTCCTTAAGTTAGCTAATTGACCTAGTGGGAGAATGTTGGACGTTGGACTCTAATCCAACGGCTAATAGGTCAATATAGTTAATAAGGATTGATGTGGAATGTAAGTATGATTAGGGTTTAGTTATAAGCTATAACTTGGACTCCAAGTAAAGGAATATAATCTGGTTATAATTGGAGAATAAAGGCTTTTGATACTATCCTATTTGGATTGAAATTTGGTAGATTATATCCTTGTTCAATAAGGAATCCTTGCATATGATTATGGGAATGTATCTTAGGGTTGAAGTAATATAAATATCAAGGGTAGGTCCTTGCATACACCACCGATACACATACTTGGAGAACTTCCCATAAGTTAGAGTAATACAGTGGTGGTGAGTGTGCAGAAGACCATCCTTCAAAGTTCAAACTGTTCGAGATTGCTTGCTGCTATCGCAGTGCTTGCTGTGCTAGGAAGATGTCTTCACAAGGTTAGTTCAATGGTGTTTTATTATACATGAACATATTAGGTATAATAGTGCTTTCCGAGAATTCTTAGATTTTGGCATTTGCTAGGTTTAAGCGAGTGCTGGGGCTTGAAAATTAGAGCACATACTCTACCCAAGAATTCTTTCAGTGACCTTGTGTGTTATCCGCCCTTCACCATTCCCATGCATGTTTTAGCTAGTTGTAGTCGTGGGTTTTAGAGCCTAGTTTACTTGCTTGATAGTGCTTTTTGAGTAGGGTTTGCCTAGATATAACAATTTACTTGGCACATTTGATTGATGGTAGTTAACTTGGAACGACTAATTATTTTTTGTGTTTGTTAGCTTGATTTTGATATGGACATTCGCAAACATGTTTTTTCATTCCATTCAATGCTTGTTTTAGTGCTTGTTGGCATGGTAGGAAAGGGGAACAATAAGCATGGAGTAAGTGCATAGATGCAAAGAAGCTTCCTGCACTAAAGTTAGGTACCTGATATATATATGCTTAAATTAACAAGAGGGAAAGTTTTTCTCGTAGCATGTTGGCTTTACATTTAAAACTAAATTTGCGCATTTTACTTAGATGAGTTTTCACCTTAGTGGAATAATATGTGAGCTTGCATCTCTCAGCTGGCATGATTTATGGCATTTTGGTATCCTATTTGAAATTTTTTATCATTTCTCAAAACATTTCTTAAGAACGTTTTTTGAAAACAATTTTCTTTAAGACTCAAAAACTTGATTGGTTTGCGATTTCAAAATTTTAAATTTGATGACTTAAAATAGATAAAGAGATCTAAATATAAGGGGTTGCACGAGAGGGAGAAAGAGGAGAGATGAGGAAAGTAAGTAAGATATGATTGAAGGAAAGAGAAAGAAGAGAGAGGATCAGACGAGATAAAGAGGAAAAGAAGTGAGAGAAAGAACTAAGAGAATGAAAGAGCGAATTGGATGAGAGACAAAAAAAAGGAGAGAGAAAGAAGAAAAGAGAGAGAGAGAGATTTAGGGTGAGATGGGAGGAGGGAGAGAAAATAAAGGAGTGAGTTTAAGTTTAAAAACTCTAAAAACTCACTTTTTATGTTTTTAGAGAATATACTATATTTTTGAGTTAGTCTTGAGTTTAGTTTTTAAAAATAATCCTACTGTTGAGTTTTGGTTTCAATATTTGTTGTATATTTCATTATGAAGATTACAAGAGAGTGAAGGCAACTCTTATAGAGAGCCAAAAGAAAGCTACAATAGATTGTATGATAACTACACAAACACAATCCCTAAAATTTGCCCTAACAAGTGGAAAAACAAAAACCAAATTACAAGTAAAGAAGCTTTTACAAGCAACTAAGAAAGGTTGATGTAAGGTGAATGACAAGCTATGGAAAGTGATTGGTGAATGACAAGCTATGGAGAAATGTTGATGTAAGGTGAATGACAAGCTATGGTGAGGATGACAACTCATACATACAACCCATCCATACAAACCGGTTTCAATACATCCGCTCAAGCTGGATCAAGGGGATTGATTGATTCAAGCTTGCACAACAAACGCTGAAACTGAGTAGAGTCTAGTGCTTTTGTAAATAAATCAGCAAGTTGATCGTAGCTGCGTGTGAACATAGTGTCTATCACCTTGGATTGAACTTGAGCACGAATATAATGATAGTCAACTTCAATATGTTTGGCTCTTTCATGGAATACTGGATTAGAGGCAATGTGCATGGCAGCTTGGTTATCACAATACAAGGACATAGGTGCCATGCTTGTGAATCCGAGCTTGGAAAGAAGACCATTCAACCATATGAGTTCACAGGCTGTTGCTGCCATAACCCTATACTCAGCTTCGGCACTAGATCGAGCAATAACAGTTTGTTTCTTGCTCTTCCAAGTGATAAGGTTCCCTCCAACAAATGTGCAAAAACCTGTTGTGGATTTTCGATCAAGGGCATTTCCAGCCCAGTCAGCATATGTGTAGGCCAAGATGTGATTTGATCCATTGTTCTTCATAATTATCCCCCTTCCTACTGAGCCCTTGAGATATCGAAGTATTCTCTTGACGATTTCCCAGTGAACTAGAGTAGGAGAGTGCATGAACTGACTGGCTAGGCTTACTGAATATAAGATATCAGGCCTAGTACTGGTGAGATAAATAAGTTTCCCAACCATTCGCTGATAAACACTAGGGTCCGAGAGAGGTTCACCTTTTTCATGCCACTGAAGTTTGCTAGCTATGGGTGTCCGAGCTGGTTTACATTCCATCATGTTAGCTTTATCTAGAAGATCGAGAACATACTTTCTTTGATTCAAGAACAATCCATTTGAAGAGGTAGCCACCTCAATTCCAAGAAAGTATTTCAAGGGCCCCAAGTCTTTAATGGCAAATGTTTGGTGAAGTGATTGCTTAAGCGTCTTGATTTCACTTATATTGTCACCTGTAATAATTAGGCCGTCAACATATATAAGCACAACCAATTTGCCAGCAATACTACTTCGAATAAGCAAAGAAG
This sequence comes from Malus fusca, assembly GCA_035220775.1. Classification (NCBI taxonomy): domain Eukaryota; kingdom Viridiplantae; phylum Streptophyta; class Magnoliopsida; order Rosales; family Rosaceae; genus Malus; species Malus fusca. The sequence continues at coordinate 42,278,333 of CM069073.1, read as the reverse complement.
AGTCAACATGACTCCTTTTGAACCCTGCAGCTTCAAGGACTGAACTAAGCTTCGAATACCAAGCTCGAGGGGACTGTTTGAGACCATATATGGCTTTGTGAAGTCTGCAGACCTTGTTGGGTTCATTTTCTCTTGGATGACCAGGAGGCAACTTCATGTACACTTCTTCTTCAAGATCCCCATGAAGAAATGCATTCTTCACATCCATTTGGAATAAGGGCCATGCATTATTGACTGCCACAGACAACAATACCCTTACTGTGTTCATTTTGGCAATAAGAGCAAATGTCTCCTTATAGTCAATGCCATAGGTTTGAGTAAAGCCTTGAGCTACTAACCGTGCTTTGTGTCTTTCAATGCTTCCATTGGAGTTGAATTTGGTCTTATATATCCACCTACTTCCCACGACCTTCTTGCCATTTGGAAGATCCACCACACTCCATGTCTGGTTGTCATTCAGAGCTTGAAGCTCTTTAGTCATAGCATCTTGCCACTCAGGCATGCATATGGCTTCATGAAAATTCCTTGGTTCGAAAGTGTGGGACAATTTGTTAAGGAAAGAAGTATGAGAAGATGAGAATCTGTGATAAGAAATGGCTGCAGAGATATGATGCCTTGCAGTGTAAGTAACATACTCTTGTAACCTCACTGGTGGATGTTTATCTCGTGTAGGATTTCTTCTTGGTGCACTTATAGCTTGCTGATTTGGTTGAGCTTCTGATGGTCCAGAGGAGCTTGGCACTGCATCAATTACACTCTCAGTGAGTTGAGAATTATCAGTGTTGATATGAGCAGGAGTGACTTCATGAATTTCTGTTGGAATAGGTAGTGGAAATAGGTCCATAAGATCTTCCATATTAGCATTAGTCTCCAACCTTTTGTGGAAATAAGGTGACTATTCATCAAATCGCACATTTATAGAGACTGCTAGCTTCCCCGTGTTAGGGTTGTACACTTTGTAACCCTTTTGAGAACTGGCGTATCCCATAAACACACATTTGGCAACTCGAGGGTCGAGTTTGTCACGATGGAGAGCTTGAATGTGCACATAACAAGTACAACCAAAGGTCCTGAGGAGAGACAAGTTTATAGGCCTGCCCTTCATGACTTCAAAAGGAGATTTAGTATTCAACACCTGAGTTGGTAGTCTATTAATGATGTACGTGGCAGTGAGTAGGGCTTGAGACGAACATTTCTTAAGAACATTCATTTGGATCATAAGTGATCGATTCTTCTCCAATAAGTCTCGATTCTTTCTCTCTGCCACACCATTTTGTTGTGGTGTACCAACACAGCTAGTTTGATGCAAAATGCCATGATTGCTCAAGTAATTACTCATGTTATTGGAAGTGTGCTCGGTACCATTATCTGATCTTAACATATATAACTTAGATGAAAATTGATTGGTGATTAGGTTGTGAAAGTCCTTAAAAGCATCAAACAAATCACTTTTAAGTTTTAAAAGATACAACCAGGTTACTCTAGAATAGTCATCAATAAATGTAACATAATATCTATACCCATCAAATGATTCGACACGAGAAGGACCCCAAATATCAGAGTGAACAAGCTCAAAAAATTTACTAGTTCTAGAATTAGAGGAAACAAAAGGAAGTCTAGTGGCTTTTGACATTTGACAAGTTTCACACTCCAGTGTGTTTTTACAAAAAAAAGGGAAACAACTTGGTCATCACATGTTCTGAGGGATGGGCAAGGCGTTGATGCCAGAGTTGGTGTTCCTGAACTTAAGTTGACACTGAGCTTTTTGACAAAATTGGACTCCTTTAAGAGATAGTATAGTCCATTCAAGAAAAACCCTTCACCAATCTTTTTCTGAGTAACTCGGTCCTGAAACACAACATTGTGAGGGGAAAATATGGCAAGATAGTCTAAGGTTTTTGTGATTTTTCCTATTGACAAGAGCTGAAAAGGAAAAGAAGGTACATAGAGAGCAGTGGAATCAGTATGCTCACTTAGCAATCTAGTCTTTCCTTTCCCTAGAATAGGTTCCCCTTTCCCATTTGCAATAGATACATGAATTGGATCAATAGTTCTTTGAAAATCGTGGAGACTAGAGGGTTTATTAGTTATATGATCAGTGGCACCAAAGTCAATAATCCAAAAATCATGTGTAACATTTGCATTAAGAGCAGTGGAAATGGCACTGATAATACCTGGAATATTGCCTTTCGATGTGTTCTCCGAGTCAGCCAAGAATCCAGCAAATTTCCCTAGCATTGTAGTAGGGTTTTTAGGTGTCATTTCATCAGGTTCAGTGCTTCCTTGCTTCTTTTGAAGAAAAACAACAAACTCGTTGATGAAGGACACATGATTTGTTGAGAAATTGGCCATCCCATCAGTTGAGGAACAAGCTGAATGAAATGCTTTTGGAGTGACTCCACCTTTCCCATCTTTGATCATCCTGCCTTCCCTATCAAACTTAGGCTTTAAATCTGGATGAAGAATCCAACATTTTTCTCTCAAATGTCCTTTCATGTTGCAATAAGAACATTTCCAGTCTGCTTTCTTGCCAAGCACCCTATCACCAGTTGCTTTGTGATTTGTCGTGAAAACCCTAGCTTCAGAGTTGGATTTGGGCTCAATGTTCATCACTCTTCGTCGAGTTTCCTCTCTCTGGACTGCATGACACACACTGGTAAAAGAGAGCAGCTCTTGAGTCATTAACAAGTGACTACGCAGGTCTTCATACTCCGCTCCCAAGCTTGCTAAGAGTTGAAACACCTTGTCTTCATCAAACCCTCTTCAGTAGCACAGCGGAATCAGTCGTGTGTGGACGATACATATCAAGTTCATTCCACATGGATTTCATACTTCCAAGGTGTTGAACAAAGAAGTGATCACCTTGCTTTAAACTAGCCACACTCTTCTTCAGTTGAAAGATGCGAACTGAGTTGTTTTGGCTGCCATACATATCTTTGACAGAATCCCATAGGAGAAGGGAAGACTCTAAGTAGCTGAAAAGCTCAGACATTTTTGGCTCCATGGAGTTAAGTAACTAGGACATGACCAGCTGATCAATAGCATGCCATGCATCGTAAGTTGGTGAAGTGCATTCTGGGGGCTCAGAGCTTCCATTGATAAACCCTAGCTTCGATCTTCCTCCTAGAGCAAGTGACACGGCTCTTGACCAAGGAAGGTAGTTGAACTCGTTCAGTATCACCGAGCAGAGTCGTTGATTTGGATTGTTCTCAACCCCTTGGGTTAAGTTTGGGGAAGAGGATGAGGCACTGTCGGCACTAGACATATTTTCTTCTGCCATCTCTATCGATGATGAGCAAATGAAGAAGTAAAAAAAAAATCAACAGAGTCAGGACCCTATGGTTCCTACTCTGATACCATGTTGAGTTTTGGTTTCAATATTTGTTTTATATTTCATTATGAAGATTACAAGAGTGAAGGCAACTCTTATAGAGAGCCAAAAGAAAGCTACAATAGATTTTAGGATAATTACACAAACACAATCCCTAAAATCTGCCCTAACAAGTGGAAAAACAAAAACCAAATTACAAGTAAAGAAGCTTTTACAAGCAACTAAGAAATGTTGATGTAAGGTGAATGACAAGCTATGGAAAGTGATTGGTGAATGACAAGCTATGGAGAAAGGTTGATGTAAGGTGAATGACAAGCTATGGAAAGTGATTGGTGAATGACAAGCTATGGAGAAAGGTTGATGTAAGGTGAATGACAAGCTATGGTGAGGATGACAACTCATACATACAACCCATCCATACAAACCGGTTTCAATATCTACCAAACAAGTTTTTAAGGCCTAAAACTTGAAAATTGTTTTTGAGTTTAAAAAGTTGGATTAAGTAGACTATCAAACAGGCCCTTAAAGTTCTGGCTCTTGCTTTCCCTTTGTTTCTTTTGGTAGGGCGGGAAATGGCTTCAAACTCCTCGCATGATTTCTTGTCAGTGATGGACAATTTGTTTTCTATAAAGAACAGACTACAAAGGGGAAGACCACCACCACCTCTCGATTTCTGGAATCAATCCTTCAAGGATGTTGAACCTGCCCCAAATTTTGTCACTTCCATCGATCCAAAATGTATCTCCAGGTGCTGCGTCGAAAGTGGGAAGTTTCCAACAGTTCCCTTGTTCTTCAAGTTTTCTTGTGGTGAGGCTACATGATGGGCTGAATAGGTTGATAATGAGTTGGGCTATGTTAATCAATGCACGGTTTTGAAATAAGCCAAAGTTTTTTATGTCGTATTTCTGAAAAAGAAGCAGGCTATTCACACTAAGGCCGAGTTCCTTCGACATGTGGTTATGAGGTGGAGCACAGACACTCACACTTTTGTGTGTGCTTGGTGAGAATTCACTCCGACTTTGGAGGATGTGGCAAACATCACCTTCCCATAGCGGGAAACAGAGACCCTCCTATTTTGAAGTAAGATCTGAAGACAAAGAAATCCGCTCCCACTTCTCCCAGCAAAGCTCTTCGTATAATGAGTAGATAAAATATTTTTGGCACAAAAGGGCATCAAAAGAATTGTAGATTCGACGCTATGCTCTGTCTATGGCTAGGGAGATTCATTCTCTGTGATAATCGAGACACTTTCCACCAGCAAGTAATCCCTTTAGCTTTGGCGGTTGCAAGGGGTCACGTGCTTCCCTTGCCTCCCATGTTTCTTGGACTTCTGTATCATGAGTTGGATGAGATTCATAACCTCGAGGAGCAAGTGGCTGGCAGTGCATCGAATGACTTGTGTGTTCGAGCTAGCTTCTTGTAGGTCTTCCTTTGGGAATGCTTCAAGAGTATCAAGATAAGTCCATACCAGTATAGCAGTGCTAAAGAGCGTCTTGTTATTAGTCCAGTGTCTTATGTGCCATATAAACTACCATTGGTTTGCCGTTCCAGGGAAAGAACCAAAACTTCCTTGAGTTGTTGTATGACATGAATGGTTTTACTTTCCATTTGTACATTGTGGTGCCCAAAAGTTTCAATTCTGTGATGTTTTATACTGATCAAGTGCATGGCGATAATAGTAGCATATAATTGTTATTCCTTTGACCAAGAATTTAGAGTATCCTTCTTTCACAGGGAAATCTTTGACTTCGTTGACTTTTATTCTTCCCGCCTTTGGTGATGATGACATGTAGACTTCTGTATGCGCCTTTCTGAGTAAGCCGACAATTTGACTTTGATCAGGGTGTCTCTAAGGCACTGTCCATGGAAAGTGATACTTTGTTTGGGAAATTGTTCTGGAGTGTCGTTTATTCCTTGCCTGAAAGCTTACGCCAGCACCGTTATAATACCAATAGGAGGAGGATTGGTGGCATTTCAAAGTTCTTTATGAGCTACTGGCTGCTCTGCTTTGCCTGCATCATTAAGTTTCATGGTGATAAGCAACCCAGGCTGCATCCTACCCTTACTAGCCTCCAAGACTTGTGTCTGATGAGACTGTTGTTTCCCTCAGCTTCAATCGCAACTTACCCTTCGTCACAAAATAGGGCAAGATTTCTGGTTAGTTTTCAAGAGTGAAAAGAAGAGGAAAACATCTTATGGTGATGGTGCAAGGGCTGACAAGAAGGAGCAGGGAAAAGCGCAGGAAAAGACAGCTTCTCCTGCGGTGTCTAAACAAACAGGTGTTTCCTTCTTCCCTTCCCTTTTACACCTTTTCCATACATGTGGACATATACGTAGTCTTCTTTTTTTTTAAAACGCTTGGTTTAGGTAGAAGGGAAAACGTTTTAGGCCAAAGATTGTTCAAGATGGTCCCCCCTGGCAGCAGTAAGATTAAATCTTCTAGTGCCTCCAAGAAGTTCAAGAGTCCTGAGAAAATGTCGACAATGACAAAGACTAGAAATGGCCTTCCTGCCTTTAGATGCATGTCCTTTTTTTTTTGGCTTCGATATACTTACGCTTTATCTCTTGGAAAGCAGGTAAGTCTAAGGGGAAAGCGGCGACTTCCGCTGGTCTTGCTCACAGAGCTAGGAGTTCTCGATTAGCAACCTCAGGATGTTCCGACACTCCTAGACCAACAGAGTATTTTGACATTCTTGATTCGAGTGAAAGGGAAAAAAGTGTTGATCCTGACTTGAAGGATGGTAAGATTAGTGGTGAGTCCGATGCAGAGAAGAGTAGTAATGCCAATACTAATTCTGATGCAAGAGGAAATGGTGACTCTCAAGCCTTTTCTGAGGGATTGTATAACGTGGTGTTTAGCGGTGCTGTGAAATGAATGTGATTTTACACATGATGTTGATTTCCACTTGGAACCTGGGCACCCTCTGGTTGTGGTAAGAAATGAAGGAGTGTGTGCTTCAGCCGGCGTGCTAGAGACTGCTGCCGGAAATATATGCAGCTGCTGCTGGCAATATATGGAGTAGCCCCATAGAGGTAATTACTCTTACCATAACTAGTATTCCAATTGCATGAGGGTTTATGGTTGCCTTTTTACTTTATTTTCTTTATATATATATAAGCATGTGTAAGTAGTTCTAGGCATGGTGATTTTCTTTGATAAGTATTGGCTTGTTTGTTATTATTATATATATGCATGCTTGTGTTAGGATGATTTGATGACGAACTTTCCAGCATGGATCTCTAACTTGTGATATCCTCCTGACCTTTCCATTGTAGTGCTTCTCTTTTCCGCCTACGGTACGCATTATTAGTAATTGTGCTTCTTGTCCTTTTGTCGGTTGTTGCCGGCAGCACAATTGCAATTGTCCTTTTGCCTGAGCCATGCCTAGATAAGCCTTTGATCATGCATGTAGGAGGTGTTGTGGAGGAGACCATTGGCACGCCTTCATGTGTGGCTTTTTCCCCTGCAAAGCATCATGAGACTATTGCACTGCCGGCACTTGGCTCACAGAGTTCTAGTGCTTTTCACTCCCAGTCGACTACCCAGCTCAATGAGGGAACCTCTGATGGCCATGTCCTTCCAATGTAATGTGAAAATTCCAGTGGTTGCAACTTCCTTGCTTGGAGAGATCGTCATTGCAGACACTCAGTCGACCCTTCCTACTGAAGAGTCGACTAAAGCAAGTGACTAGACATCTTGGTTTGATGCATTCAGCTTATTTAAAGACAATTTCAAGAATGGAGATAGGGTTTTATGCTCGATTGAAGACTTGATTCCTTCTCACCCAGACTTTACATCTCGAGTTAGCTTTAGAGGTATGAAGGTTTACTCTGGGCTAGTTGGTGTTCTAAGCTACTATTTTCTCAAGAAGTGTTTGTACCCAATTTTAAGTCATTGGCCCGAGTAATCGAGGCCTTTGATTGAGAAGGGTTCTAGACCGTAGAACGATAAAGTGGTTGAGATAATTTTCAATTATTATTGAGGGATAATATTGTGTTAATCATAATAATTATCTTTCAGTAATATATTAAATTATTTAAACATAATATTTGTCTAAATCCTAGTTGATTTGAATGATAATGGAATATGGGGATAGGCATTAAGGCACGACATCGGATAATGAAGCATGCAAGACGGGATGATTATCATATGAGTAAAAATGGTATATGCCTTTTGATGTAAATGTTGTTTTGGCCACGTGGAATGCATCAGTCGGAGATTATATTGGATGGATTTGATGAATGTGCTATGGATTAAATTTTTGATAAAACATAAACGATGGGATAATATTCTATTTTATTATGCATGCATGGCTGCACCTGGACCAACGTGGTGGAAATAGAGAAGTTCTAGTTGGAATAGGAAACACAGTATGAGGGCACGGTTTCTTTTGAGGCATGCAAAAGACAAGGAAGGAAAACATGGGCTTTTTGAATAATGGTGATGATATTGAAGCAGAGTCAGATAATGATGGCATTCTGTCATATGCTGAAAGATAGGCTCTAGCTTATCTTGAGAGGTCTTTGATTGAAGCTCTAGCTGACGGGTATGGCGGCATAATATCTTGGTTATCTGCACAGATCAATTCACGAGCTTGAATTGAAATCAAATTCTACACTAGTGTGAAGCCCTACGCAAACTCTCGCTCTACGTGACATCTCTCTTGAGAAAACACTAACCATTCTAACCTCATCGAGCACACCTTTAGTTAGTCTTAACAGCATTGTGTTTGATAACTAGTGATACCTTCAGTTAGTCTTAAGCACTGGAGCTATATAATCAGGCGACTGAGGAGCACTTTTAGTTAGTCTTAACAACACTGCTTCGAGTTTGGCTGATTATTATCCAAGTCTCGGCCAATAAGGAGTCTTTGAGTCTTTATTGAAAGAGGTCACCTCATTAGCCTTTTCGGCGAAGTGAGGTGTTACCAGTTCGGCACATTGAAAGCCTAGTTTATTTTATGATTGGATACTCACAAGTGCATTTTAGAGTCCAACATTTGGATAGCCGAACCATATTTACAATCAAGACACCTATCTCTTTGAGTATTTGTGTCCGTACAGTCTGGTACTGGTTTGGCGTACTTATATTTGCACAAATATAATTACTCAGACCAAACTCTGGGCCGATGATTTGTGAACTTCAAAGAAACTAGCAGCCTTGTCTTCAGGCTCTAGAACCCTGAAGGCTGAGACAAGTTTCTTCCTCAGCCGCAATCGCAAGATGTAGAAGTCAGCATCGCGTTCGACATCACCACTGCATTCTTCTACTCACCAACCGAGCTCGGCCATCGAGTTGGCATGCCCTACTTTCAACCAAATGACATAGTTAGCTCATTAGTTACTCGGCCAGCGCACCACGTAGGCTTGGTAGTTTTTAGGGTCAACATTTTGGCATGCCCAATGGGACATAACTACGAAGTTCACATGATACACCAAGATTTCGATCCGACTACATTCAGCCGATTGGACAAGTTCCTAGCTAAATTTGAGGCAAAATAGATCCTTGACGCAAATGAGGAAAGGCGAAGATCGTTTGCCCAAATGATAAACGTGAAAGCTCATCACAGCCTACAAGAACAATGGTTACAAGAAGATAGAGCTTGATTTCATGAGTGGCTTGATAAGAAAACGCCTTTTTGGGTTCATATCAATTCCATTTGAAGAATGGTTGGATAAATAGATTGGGGGGCAATTTTCCACTCCGGCCCCTATCAAGCTTCGGCCTAAGAAAATTGTCAATTCGGTTGAAGAAAAAGTTAGGCCACCTATTTTTTGGTCGAGACTGAAAAAATTAGCCAAATGAGGGCTCCAATGACGAACAAGGCCAATACACGGCCTCAAACGAAAAAACCATGTCAGTTGATATGGTTATTGGTGATAAAGTCGATATGGAGCAATCCAATTTGGTTGAGTTATTTGAGTTAAAAGCCGAAATTGGCGAAATAATTATGTCCTGGGGGCATAATTGTTCAATGCATTTGGCGGCCGAGAGTCAAAAATATTTTGCTGAGTCAAAAATATTTGGAGATGGTTCTTTATTCGGCCTAGAGCGAAATCAAATAGAAAATGTTGATACAAAAAGATCTCAGCTCGGAATAAAACATCATTGGCCTCCTCCTCATTATGGTTTCACCGCTTTAATTTCTGTTTGCTAGAATAAAAAAGAAAAAAAATATTTTATTTTCTTAACCATCGGTTGTACAAGCCGATGTCAAGAAAATAGGGGGGCAACTAAGCTTGACGTTTTGCCGATGTCAATGGAATTTTTCTAGTTTTGCCGAGATTAGGCTGCTTTGGTGGTGATAGTCCAATCTCTTTAGTTCCATTCGGTAGCCTGCATGCATATGGATATTTTTTCGCAACTATTTGGTCCCATGACCAATTAATTACATTACTCTTTATTAGGTGGTAGTCATCTTCCCTTATTCATCTTTTCTTCGGCCTAGAAAAGACAAAGTAAAAAGCAATCAGTCAAGTGAGAATAGAGATGCAGCTCTTTTTCTCGGCTTTTTGTCTCGGCGTCATTTCTTCTTGAGTTTCGACCGAATGGAGTGGACGGTCGAAGCAGAGTCAGATAATGATGGCATTCTGTCATATGCTAAAAGATAGGCTCTCACTTATATTGAGAAGTCTTTGACTGAAGCTCTAGCTGATGGGTAAGGCAGCATAATATCTTGTTTATATGCACAGGTCAATTCACGAGTTTGAATTGAAATCAAATTCTACACTAGTGTGAAGCCGCACCACACAACATTTGCTCTTATAAATACAGTGTCGCGGACAACATTCAAAGCCTCTCCAAACAAACAAACAAACAAATTTGCCTTGTCCTCGCACTACGCGAAATCTCTCTTGAGAAACACTAACTATTCTAACCTCGAGCACACCTTCATTAGTTTTAACAGCACTATGTTTGACAACCGGCAACACCTTCAGTTAGTCTTAACAGCACTGGAGTCGTAAAATCAGGTGATCGAGGAGCACATTCAGTTAGTCTTAATAGCACTGCTTCGAGTTTGGCTGGTTATTATCCAAGTCTCGGCCAGTAAGGAGTCTTTGAGTCCTTATTGAAAGAGGTCACCTCATTAGCCTTTTCGGCAAAGTGAGGTATTATCGGACTTGGCACATTGAAAGCCGAGTTTATTTTATGATTGATACTCACAAGTGCATTTTAAAGTTCTGGATTCAGACAGCCGAACCACATTTACTATCAAGATACTTATCTCTTTTGAGTATTTGTGTCTGTCACTGTTCTAAAAATCCCCGCCTAGCGCCGCCTAGGCCCCGCCTAGGCCCCGCCTAGGCGCTAGGCGGCTGGTCACCGCCCCGATTAATGCCTAGGCGTTTGAAAATTAATAAAGGGTGCCTAGACCAGTTGAGGCGCCCGCCTAAACCGCCTAGTCCGCCCAGACCCGCCTAGGCACCTGCCTAAGTTGCGACTCACTTTGATAGAAAATAGATAACTTTCAATTAGCATTTAATTCTTTTTTCAATAAATTGTAAGAGACTTGCTGAATACTTAAATGGGCACACACTATATACTTGTTCCCATGTTTTCATTATGTTCCAATACTTTATAATACATATGTCATTCTATTTCGTAGTTTATGATGAAATTATATATATTTTAAGTATAAACAGACATTTATTTACACGAAATATAATGAATTTACTTAAATCCGCCTAGTCCGCCTAGGCCCCCGCCTAGACCCCGCCTAGCCGCCTAGGCGCTAGGCCCTAACCCGCCGCCCGACTAGCACCTAGCGTCTTTTAGAACCTTGGTGTCTGTACAGTCTGGTACCGGTTCGGCGTACTTATATTTACACAAATATAATTACTGAGACCAAACCTGGCGCCAACGATTCGTGAACTTTAAAGAAACTAGTAGCCTTGTCTTCAAGCTCTAGAGTCCAGAAGGTCGAGACGAGTTCCTTCCTCGGCCGCAATCGCAAGACGTAGAAGTCAGTAGCGCATTCGACATCACCACCGCATTCTACTCATTGACTGAGCTCGGTTGTTGAGTTGGCACGCCCCGCATTTAACCGAAGGACGTAGTTAGCTCATTAATTACTCGGCCTGTGCGCCACGTAGGCTTGGTAGTTTTTAGGATCAACAAGAAGACAAGGACATTAGTGAGAAGCTCGCCAATTTATCCCTTATATGAGAAGCACAGTTCTTGAAGAGCTTAGAAATAATAAGGATACAAGGATACGAGGACATGACATGGATATTTTAAAAATAAGGATATGATATTGTATGAATACAAAAATTTATATTTTAAATATATGGGTAAACTGCCATTTGACCCCTGAACTACCACCCTAGTTGAAATTGACCCCATCAACTATTGTTTTTGGTAAATTGACCCCCTAAACTTTTTTTTAAATAGACGATATTATCTACACTAAAGTGGAGGGATGAGTTTAGCCTCACAATGAACTAGCAATAATTTGATTTAAATTCGCTTTTGGCCAAAATTGAACCTAAGACCCCTTGTCGTTAGATTCCATCCAATTTGTCGTTAACATGTCAACGTGTCAACAACATGCACCAATTAAATCACGCCATGTGGTAATAAAATAAAATAAACTTGTAAAATGAAAAAAATATATATAAAAAGTATAATTATTTATGAAAATAAAAGAAAAACTTGAAAGAAAATTAAAAAAAACCACCGTCCTGCAACCTCACTCCTCCACACGGCTACAACCCAATCCCACCTTCATCGACAACCCATATCCTCAAACCTACATTCCGAATGCCCATGCCCAATTTTGACCTAATACCAAGGTTTTAAAATATGCTAGGCGCTAGTCGGGCGGCGGGCTGGGACCTAGCGCCTAGGTGGTGGATAGGCGGGGTCTAGGCGAGCGCCTAGGCAGACTAGGCGGATTTAATTAAATCTATGATATTTCGTGTAAATAAATGTCTATTTATACTTAAAATATATATAATTTCATCATTAACTACAAAATAGAATGACACATATATTATGAGTTATTGGAACATAATGAAAACATGGGAAACAAGCATATAATGTGTGTTCATTTAAGTATTCAACAAGTCTCTTACAATTTATTGAAAAAAATAAAATGCTTAATGAAAGTTATCTATTTTCTATCTAAGTGAATCACAACCTAGGCGGGTCTTGGCGGGCTAGACGAGTGCTTAGGCATTTTAGGCGGGCACCTCAGTAGGTCTAGGCGCCCTTTCTTAATTTTCAAATGTCTAGACATTAATCGGGGCGGTGGCCAACCGCCTAGCGCCTAGGCGACGCTAGGCGTGGATTTTTAGAACAGTGCCCAATACTCATTCTTCCCCTCCCATAGCCACAGCCACAAACAACACACACAAGCCCCGATCCGAACCAACTTTTTGATTGTTCAGAACCTCCTCACACACAGTCACAAATCCCCATTCTTGCATGGATGATTCAGATGAACTCCTCAATCTTGGGCCCGTGGGAGAAATATGAAGAAAGAGAAGAGGGGGTAGGGCCGGCTCTAAGTATTTAGGGGCTTTGTGCAAAACTTAGATGAAGGCCTTCATTTTTATTAATGTTATATTTCCCTATTTTATTTTATTTTACAATTTTTTCATCTATAAAACTAAAATATTACAAGTTACTGCAACAAAAATAAGTTGTTTGGTTGGCCATGTTTTTTTCCTTACCTTCAAAGGTCCTGAGTTTTATACATGTTGGATGCATTTTTGTTATCTCCTTTTTAAGTTTACAAATTTGCAAAAGCTTAAAATAGCAAAGCAATATCACAGGGATTCGAACCCAGCACATGGGCTATAAGGTAGAAAAGCTAAACCGCTAGCGCTAGAACCAAAGATAAGATAGTATTTTGCATCTAATCTATTTTATATGCATCTGTATACATGTAATGAAAATTTGGGGCCCTTCCGAATCGGGAACCCTGTGCGGTGGCACCTTTTGCACACCCTTAAGGCCGGCTCTTGGGGGGGTGGTCCTTTCTTTTGTTTAGTTTTATTTGGTTTTCTAAACTTTTTTGGTTTTCTTTTCTAAATACAAACTTACTAATATATTAGAATAGATATGAAAAGGCTAATGTGCCCTTCAATTTAACAGAATATGGATGGAATCATACGGCAAGGGGTTAATTGACTAATTTAAGAAAGTTTAGGGGGTCAATTTACCAAAAAAATAGTTGAGGGGGTCAATTTCAACTAGGGTGATAGTTCAGAGGTCAAATGGCAGTTTACCTTAAATAAATATGTTGGAACCAAATTTGCGCACCACCATGTGTGAAAAAAGTGTTTTGAACTCGACTACTTGCAAAATAGTAAATAACCATGAATAAGCCTAGGACCAAGGGATGTGCCTGCCAAAGGCTCTCCGATGGTTAAGTTAGTTAACAGTTTTGTACTCAAGCAGTAAGTAAGAGAATTCAAGTCTTTAGGTTGCAGAGGATATCTAGAAGTAGATAACCAAGTTATTGAATATTTCAAACAAATCTCGAAATTCGAAACTACCTGCTATCCAATTGTACCCTCTCAGGCGTTATGGTAACTTACGACGCACGCCAATTTCTAGATTGTATGAACTCCAAGACTTAAATGATCTGATTGTGTTCTTCAGATCAGATTGTGTATCTTGCAGAACAAGCATGATCATCCGGCGGAGTTTCTAAGACCATGCCTATAGCCCCAGAATAGGGTGATGGTGGCACCGCTACTTTGTTTGTCTAACTCCGCCCAAGGTTGGTGAGTCTATAATCGAATTTCTAAGGTAACTGTATTCAGATCAGCTTTACTCCGGCTCTAAAACTTCATGGTCCCACAATATATATATATATATAACATAAAAACCCAAATTTGTATTTATTCATTCAAACTCTAAAAAAGAAAGGATGTGGAGATTCCTCGTGTATCATCTGTAGCAAAACTATGAACGGAAGCTAGCAATCCGGACTGTATTGAAAAGGTTCCTGAGACACAGCATGGAAGAGGATGTGTAGTACGAGTGAGTTCGATTTCATTTGATTCTGTTTTTTGCCACAACCTAAATTACTATTCGGTTTGGTTTTTACAAGTTGTATTTTCGGTTCCGGTAAGTTATGTTTTACTAAAAATAATTTATTTTGCTTTTTAATCTCAATATTGGAGAGAAAATGAAGAAAAAATCGAGGGATTAAGGCTTTCAACATATTTTGGCCTAAAGTTGGGTTTACCAAGCCTTTATTGAAATTAGACTAATGGTTGACTTGTAATTGGGGTTGAGAAATAAATACCACTGAAACCAAACCAATAGTTTTAGGTTCGATTCAATTTTTTTAGTTTCCATTTGGATTTCAATCAGTTAGGATTTTTGTTCGATTTTTCGAACCCACCTCTAAGGTGCGGTGGGCTATGTGGTTTTTTTTATGATTCCCACCGCGCTAGGCCTATATCATATCACTAAACCATAACTGCTAATTTAGGCTTATATTAGGATTTCAATTCTCTAGTATTACACACACACACACACACACACATATATATATATATATGTATGATATTATATACATGCAATAATATTTACCCTAATTATACGGACTGAAACGGGGAACAAAATCCCCGTAATTACACATAAAAGTCAACTCGCTACAATGCTCCCTCTTAAGTTGGTGCATAAATATCGTTGATGCCCAACTTGCCGAATGAGTTGTAGAATGCTTGACTTGCAATGGGTTTTGTCAAGATGTCTGCCAACTGATCTTCAGACTTTACAAAAGGAAATTGAATAATATTTCCATCCAAATTTTCCTTAATAAAATGTCTATCCACTTTCACATGTTTAGTCTGATCACGTTGAATTGGATTTTATGCGAAATATGAATGGTTGTCTATCCAGATTTGATGAAGACGCCAGTGGGTACCCAAGTTCTAAAAGTAACCTCTAAATCCATAATAATTCACACACTCCTTTCGCCATACCCATGCATTTTACTTCTGCACTTGACAAAGCATCCACTTTATGCTTCTTGCTCCACCGAGTCACTAAATTTCCTTCCAAAAATGTACAGTACCTCGAAGTAGAACGTCGATCGGTAATGTTCCTTGCCTAATCTGCTCAGTATAACCTTCCACCTGAAAATGCCCATTCTTTGAAAACATGATGCCTTTACCTAGTGTGAACTTCACGTGGCAAAGGATTCGTTCAACCACACTCATGTGATCTTCAATCGAAGAAGGCATAAACTCGCTTACAACACTTACTGCATATACAATGTCAGGTCCAGTGTGAGACAAGTAGATTAATCGCCCAACCAACTTTTGATACCGGTCTTTGTTGGTTGGGATTTGGTTAAGGTGCGGGACAAGATAACGGTTTTGAACTACATAAGTGTCAGTCGGTTTACAATCAAGCATTTCGGTTTCTCAAATCTAGAACACATTTCCATTAAGATGGAAATATACCCTGTTTCGATTGAGCCAATTATATCCAAAAAAAAAAAAAAAAAAAAAACTTAAGTCCACCAAGATCTTTCATCTTGAACTCGATTGCTAAGTAATCTTTTAAGTTCGATATTTCTTCATTATCATCGCATATCCGAACATAAATAAAGAGTGCTATTAACTTACTCATTCGACATTTTAGGAAGAGTGTATGGTCAAAATTGCTCTACCTGAACCCATACTTTCTCATGGCCGTCTAAAACCTCACAAACCATGCCCGAGGTGATTGTTTCACTCCATACAACGCATTATCTAATTTGCACACTATTGCTAGTTGTGATAACTCAAAGTATTTGACATATCAATATGAGTAGTAAGACTTACCTCATGAATATTCTCAAGAGTATGGTCATCTGATGGTACTATATTTGAAGATGAGAGGAGGGTAGTAGCATTAGTATCATAAAACATGTCAATCTCACGGGGTGGCATCACTACAGTTATGTCTGATGGATGTTCAACTGCCACAGCCATTGTTGTCATGGCCTCTTATGTAGGCAGCAGCGCTGCTTGGCAGGCAATGTCGTGGGCTTGGGTGGTAGTGCCATGAACCCTACTGGTAGTTCGGACTAATCCTGCTTTTCATTCCATGTCTCCCTCTAAAGAGTAGGGTTGGGAGAAGACGAAGAATAATACATCTCGGACTTTGAAAATGTGACATCCATGGTAACATACATTTGTCGAGTACAGGAAGGATGGTAGCAACGGTATCCTTTCGGATGCACCCCATACCCTATCAAAATACAGCGAAAAACAAAAGGTTCAAGTTTCATCCATTGATTTTTACGAAGGTGAACAAAGGCAACACACCCAAATACATGGGGTGGTAGCCTAAAAAAAAGACAACATATGCTCAAATTGAGCAAGAGCTTATAAGGGTATCCAAAAATCCAAGATTTTTTACGGCATCTGTTTGATAAGATATGTAGCAGTTTGAATTGCGACATCCCAAAAGGAACATGGAACATGCGCACCAATTAACAAAGGCCAGGCAGTTTTTAAGAGATGTCGATTTTTTCGCTCAACCATCCCATTCTGTTGAGGGGTCTGAGGACCAAGTAGTTTCATGGAGGATACCCTGATTAGTCAAATAATGGGTGAAATCATGATTAACATATTCTCCGCCATTGTTAGAATGCAAAATTCATATTTTAGTAGAAAATCAAGTCTAAACCATGGTGTGAAATGTTTAAAAAGCCGAAAACACATCATTTTTTATTCTTAAGAAGATACAGCCAGGTTATCCATGTGCAATCATCCACAAAAATCACAAACTATCGAATGCCAGACAAAGTAGTAATTGGAGATGGTCCCCAAACACCAGAATGTATTAGTCCAAATGGAATAAATGCTTTTATTAGACCTCAATGGATAAGAAACACGGGGACTCATAGCAAGAATGAAAGTGTCACACTTAAATAAACAATAGAACATCCAATAAACAAAACTGGAAACAAATGTTGTAAATAACTGAAAGACGCATGACCCAAGCAATGATGCCACAACCATAGCTGACGTCGCTTGTGATCCACTGTCCCTTGGACTAGATTAACTCAGCCCATACTAACATCATCCACAAAATAGAGATTCCCTTCTTAGTACAATGACCAATGATCTCATTCATGAGAATATCCTAGATAAGATAGAACTTCGGATACATTAGTACACAACAATTCAATTGCTCAGTAGCTTGACGAAAAGACATCAATTTATGCTTTACTAAAGGCACACAAGTAATGTGTTAGGTAAATAGAGAGTCGAAGTAAGATGCATAGTGCCAGCACCAGTAATGGGAGAGGTTACACTATTGGCATTGGTGATATTACGGGCTGGTTTGGTATTGCTGTGCTTTGAAAAAAAGCTGCTGTGAGAATAAGTGGCTGTGCTGTGAGAATAAGCGGCTGTGA
This sequence comes from Malus fusca, assembly GCA_035220775.1. Classification (NCBI taxonomy): domain Eukaryota; kingdom Viridiplantae; phylum Streptophyta; class Magnoliopsida; order Rosales; family Rosaceae; genus Malus; species Malus fusca. Next base: position 42,260,627 of record CM069073.1, on the reverse strand, counting down.
AATAAATCAACAGAGTGTTTGGTAAACTTTTTTGTAAAAGTGCTTTTGGAAAAAAAAACAGTCTTATAGTGTGTATTTTCATTAAAGAAGCATTGTAGCTCCGTGTGCTTTGAAAAAAAGCCAGTTTTCCAAAGCTGCAAATAACAGCTTCAGCTTTTTCCTTTGATTTCAGCTTATTCTCACAGCAGCTTCCAAAATAAGCCCTTTTTTTTTCAGTTTACCAAACACCTAAAACCCTCACAGCTTTTTTTCATGGGTGCTTTTTTTTTAAGCACCTCACTCCCAAACTAGGTCTACGTCATACTGGGATGGTATCACATGTTCGATCATAAATGTCATAAGTCATATCGTTTGTAGCACCAGAGTGATCTAACCACACTGAGTATTATCACTATTCACATTTGAGGCATAAGAGGACTTCGGAGAATTACGGTGGAACTAGAAACAACAGGAGGATCATCCTGAGCAAGGAAGAAAAAATCGATAATATCGGCGAAATATCGCCGATATTATCGTTTTTTTTAAGGTCCGATATTTTTTTAACTATCCAAATAATTTTCGTCAAAATATCGCGATATTATCGTTAATATCGATAATATCGCGACATTTTAAAAATTATCGATAATATCGATAATATAATATTAAAAAATACTTAAAAATGTTGAGAAATCTCAACACATACTACACTTGATCAAAGCCAAAAGGCCAACCAAGACATGCTTAACCTCAGCATGTGAATGTGCCTTTTATAGGCATTCTTGGGTTGCTCACTGCCCTCGCTGGGCGATGTGGGACGACCAAGGAAGAAAATACAAATTTCGGCCGAAAATTCACACCCACTTTAAACGGCCATAACTTTGTCAAAACTCAACCAAATCAAGCAAGAAAAAAACGAAAGTTGTAGCCCTCGAAGAGACGAAGAGAATGGTACCTCACACGACGTCTGAATCGTCGTGGTTTGGCCGGAAAATGCCTCGAAAGTCACTGAGGTCGCCGGAAACTGGGTAAGATTCAAATGAGTATAACTTTTTCAATACTCAACGAAATTGAGTGAAACAAAAAGGAAAGTTGTAGCCCTCAAAGAGACGAAGAGAATGGTACCTCACACTACGTCTGACTCGTTGTGGTTTGGCCGGAAATTGCCTCAAAAGAGAAGTCCTTGCACTAGATATACTTTCAAATTACGTTGAGTAGCAACCTGATATATGTATTCGGACGAATTATAAAACAATTTTCACACTCCTGACTTCCAAAATTCAATTCTTTTACTTTATATAAACTTGAAAAAACATAATCGGCATCCAAATTAAAGTTTAGTCTTATTCAATGTATTGATTTTCAATCGTTAATTGATATACTATAATTTGGAACTTCAACGCCTAGACGCATGCTTATGTGTAAGAAATTTAAAGTGTCAAATTCGGTACATTATTCTTCATCATTTTATTCACTTCCCTTTTTTTTTTTAATATCCTAAATAAAACCTCCAAATATTGTACTAATTCATTATATATAAATGATTATGGTGTGTTTAGAATTCTTTCATTAATTACTACATATTTTCTACACTCACAATGTTTGTCAGCTCGCTATATAATCAACTTGATAATGTTAAATCCATCATGCAATGCATTTCTTTCCAATTTTTTGTGATAAACTAATAGATAATTGACTAAATAAACATCCTACAAAGTTTCAATAAAAATTTCCAAGTTTTTCTTACAATTTCCGTGGTTTCCATGTAATTTTTATCGATATCGATATTTTACCGATATTTCCATCGATATTTCCGTGTTTTCAGACTACCGATATTTCCGATATTACCGATATTTTCTTCCTTGATCCTGAGATATTAAAGATAATGAGACATCGAGGTTACGAGATTTTCTTGTACTTGCTTAGTGGCTTGCTCCTCTCATTCCAGTTACCCTTGAAGCTTTAAGGGTTCCCACCATTCAAGATAGCCATGCAGTTGAAAACACCGGTCATGACCATGTTTCTTGATAGGATTTTTTTATGGGGTTTCTCCATTTTAATCCTTGATAAAGATTGAAATTCAATTAAAACCTTATGTTAGATTATATATTCATTATAGTCCTTTGACTAAATTTCCATGTCAGCATAAATATTAAAATTTATATTTTCTATTTAATGCGTTTTTTTGGTTCCTATAATGCCCCTATTAAATATTTGATTTTAATTTGCTCCATATTTTTTGGCATTGATTATTGTCTGACTTTCTAAAATGATAAACATAATTCAAAAAAATATTAGTGATACGTTACAAGAATTAACAAATACCTAATTCAAATTATTCATTATCACCATTCAAAGCACAGAGGAAATATAAATAGCCAAATCATATCTTTTACATAATCGAATGCACTTAAACCATGTCCTAATGTGCTTAAATCATATAACCTAGTCGAATGCACATAAATCATAGTACCAAGTCAAATGCACCTAAACCATGGTACCTATATGAATGCACCTAAATCATGGTACCTATATGAATGCACCTTAATCATTTAGGTACTATCAATTAGGTCTTATCCATTCGGTATGGTCGGTTAGGTACTATATAGTGTATGTCCGATTAATTTGGTATGGTCAATTAAGTTGTGATTTCACATTCTATTTTCTCAATTTGTATTTTTTTTTTTCATTTATCTCTGGATTCACCTTCAATTTGGCATCTAAAAGCCCCTTTTTTCTTCTTTCTTCCGAATACAACGAGATTTTTGGTTTGTAAGTTTTATGGCTTTTTTTGTTTGATCATGGTTTCTGAGTTTTCTGGGTTCTTTGATTGGAATAACACATGGAGATTTATGTTATAACAAACATGTTAATTATGGATCTAGTTAATTAAGCATTCTTGAAAAATTAATTATATATTTGTTTCTCTAATTGGTTTTAAGAGAGTAATAAGGGTAAATGGGGAAACTAAAAATGCAATAAATTTATTAAAAATGATTAAATGTGACATGGAATACTATAATCTGACATGGAGGACTATTTTTAGTTTTTAATCTTACATACGGTATTATTGAAAAAGCAATCTTATTTAGGGATTAAAATGAAGTTTTCTATTTTTTTTATACCTGCGCAATAGGGTTAAAATCACTGAAAATACTTGCAAGAATACAAGGTAATTGTAGTATAATCGCTCATGCAAGGTCGTTGTCCCCAAAGATTGTTTGACTAATTCGTAATTAAATCAACTCTTAATTAACTATTAAGACAGATTTTTATCAAAGATTTGAGATGTTTGAGTTTGAAAATATTGAATTAACAATTAAAGAAACCTAGAAGATAGAAAATAAAGGTAGCAAACAGAAAAAACGTTTTTTTCTTTTATTAAAATCAATTTAGGGAAAGACTAGCGTTTAGCCGTCACCGTCACAATCCTATGCAATTCTATCAATTACTTATGAATTTCCACATCCATGCTTTGAAGGTTAGGTTTTCCTAATGCATATTTTCTTTGTGATGTTCAAGCGAAAACGTATATCTAGCATGCAATCCGTTTGTGATGTTCAGATCAAATATAAGCATGCAAGACTCACTAAGCTTCATGAAAACCCTTAAAAAAACTATGCAACCCTTAAGAGCGTGATGGTCGCCTTAAATGAACTTACAATTACTAATCACAAGAAGCTCTCCTCAATTTCAGGGTGATGTTCCAACATAAATTGCATCAAATTTACTTGTCTAAATACCCTATGGTGATCAATCATTAAAATATATAGATAGTTTTACTCGCATTGATTAATAATTCAAAGCAAACATGCATCCATTCATAAGCAAATTAATAAAACAACATATTCTTGCTCAGGTTCATGGCCTAACCCTAGCAAAAAAATTAGTTACATATACTCATAATAAAAATCAAAGGAAATATCATTAAAATGAATAAGAATAAAAACACCTCCAAGTAGAAAATCTTCAAGAACCCTAGCAATTCTCTTTGTCTCCAAAGTTTCATAAAAACAAGCCTCTTCCCAATAACTGTAGACGGCAAGCAATATATTTGCTCAGCCTTCCCACAAACCCTAAGACATCGGTTTTCTCCTTCCAACTAGGAAACTAAATAATAATAAAATAACTTAGAAAATAAAGTCCTAATTAAACTAGGAGAATCTGCTGGGTAGCTGTACAGCCACGTTTTAGTCTCAGATATCCTCCAAATCCGACCCATGATAGCTTGTTTTGAAGATCAAGACGTTCTGAACACATCTCCAGAAGGTCACGAATCCATCCGATGTCATCTTGGGCCCCAAAAACGCAATTCAAGCCCAGAAACGTCATTTTCCAGCATCACACATCGCTCCTTTATTTTATCGCCAGAAAATAACCGCTTGGTGGAAAAATTCCAAATTTTGGTACAATCAAGCTAAGTGACTTACAAACGTCTTCCAACTAGAATTACTCCAAAATTCGTCCATTTGACCACGTTTTGCTCCAGATGAAGTCGAAAATCCTATATTGAAAATACAATTCAAAGTATCAAAATTCTTCTAAAATACGAACCAAAATATACTAAGAATAAGGTTAAATATATAATATAAAATTCACTTATCATTTCTCACTGCCATAAAAGGTGCAGCCACCTATGGGAACTAGCGGCTTTGTCCGAGGAGGCTGTAGGCCTGTGCTGGGCCGTGGCGACGTTTTGGCAGCAAAAAGAAAGCCCTGCAATGGGCTCGGGGTAGTGGCCTGGCGTTGCAGCCTTGAGATCCCTGCAGAAACGGGAACTTGGAGAAGGAAAGGCTCGCACTACTGGGCGAGACACCATGGCAGCCTCACTACTCAGCATTCTTGCATTATTCATAATCACATGTCGCATAGCTTCCCTTCAAGCATAGGAAAAAGGTTTGTTCGACAGTGGGAATAGGCTCAGTACGTAGAATATCACTAAATTTTTTATAGAACATATCGTTTAATCAGGCAAGCAAAGTATACACATGATCTGTTTGAACACTTTTAATATAAATTTCAATGTCAGTGCTGCACTTCATCGGATTGGGTCTCTGATAATCGATTTATTGCCATAGGGATTCAAGGTCATTATAGTATGCTTCTATTAGTTGCCCATCCTACCTCATGCGAGAGGGCTTGCAGGTAAGATCGTAAACTTGAGAAATATCAAAGCCATCATAGTATGTGCGTGCGACTGCATCCCACACTTCATTTGCATTCGGTAGTCGAAGAAAATACCCAATTAAATTGGGTTCCATATGATTAATTAGCCAACCTTTCACAATGACATCCTCTGTGCGCCATTTAGTAAAGGTTGGATCTCAGTAGGGGGTTGAGGATTACTTCTGAACAAGTATCCCAACTTGTCTTTATCAGCAACGAACATCTCGACAATTTGAGACAAAACTCCACAATTGGCACCATTTACAACTTGTGGTAAAGTCATCGGGATCATGGTAGGATCAAAAATAGCAGTGTTTAGGGGGGTGGTAGCAGTAGTTGTAGATGAATCGTGATGGACGATTTGTGTTAAAACTTGTGGTAGAGTCACCAGGTTCATGGTAGGATCGGGATTAGCAATGTTTAGGGTAGTAGTAGGTATAATATCAGTTAAGGTGGAATCGGTGATGGGAATTTCACCAGAGGGGCGGCAGATTCTCCACGGGATGGAGTTAAAAAAAAAATTCTGAAAGGAACAGGCAGAGCATTCCTAGGATCTCTGCTTTGATACCATGCTAATTTAGGCTTATTTTGAGATTTGATTTCTCTAATATTATTCTTCTTACCAAGGAGGAGGCAATATATATATATATATATATATAAGGCCTTTTAAGGGAAGGGATCCTCTTTTTTTTTTGAAAAATGGGGACACCCTCTTAACTATTAGATTTGACTTTAATGAAATTATATGGTTGAGATTAAATCACAGGTCACAAAATCTCAACCACAAAATTTCATTAAAGTCAAATCTAACGGTCAAGAGGTTGTCCCCATTTTTCAAAAAAAATGGGGATCTCTTCCCTTAAAGGTAATATATATATATTACAGACTTGATTTACAAGGTAAGATAGGGATTCGAATGGGGAACAAAATCCCCTTAATTACACATAAAAGTCAACTCACTCCAACACTAACTCCCTCCTCCTACAATATTAATCTAATCTTTTTCTCACGGACGAAGCTAGCTAGCTATAGCCATCCATGGACAAATTCAAGCAGTAGCTGCAGCAGCACCTTGCAAACAAACAGAACGAAACGATGAAATTTTACAAGCTGTTAGAGAATTAACGAGACAACTCAAACCCTACCAAGTATTGAAGCCAGAGCGATGTGAATTATGTTTGGACGTTGGCAGCCACCTCACTTACTTTGCCCGTATTATAATGTGTACGACGATAATTATTATGTCCCAATGGACGTTGTTATTGACAAACACTTTGATAAAGTTTGTATCTCTTGTGATACTCTTGTTTTCATTTCATGCACGATGGTGTCTATTGTGGTAATTCGGCGCCCCCTATCAAATGTCATGTTACCAAGTATTGTCCTAAATGTAGACCTACTGACCACTGGGAAACAGAATGCAAGAAGCATCCCCTGCCTGTTGGACGACAGAATAATCGAGATTATTATAGGGTTAAGCTGCTTTGTTCAATCAAGCATGTACTTACTGTTTGGGCTAGATTTGTCTCTCGCACAATTCTCAAGGTATCCTGCTTGGTGTACTGCAATATGAGTTTGCTATTAGTTTGAATGGTGCCTTTGTTAGGCCTTGAGGTTTACAATCAATACTAATATGGATCTAAGTGTGCAACTGCTATCTTTGTATAACAGATTTCTTCTTTCTTGGTTATTAACTGGATTGATTACTTGCGCCACAAGTTACTTCTTGATTCTATTGGATTGTTACAGATGTGTTAAGTCTGTATAAAGTTCTTTTTCTTGCCTTGTAAACAAGGACTTTTATTCATAATACCATATGTCCGATTAAAGGTAGTTCAGGGCCCTTCAGATTATCTCTTTGGTTATGGCTAACACTAAAAAAGCAAGGTTAATTAGTTCAACAAGATTAATCGTAGATGAAACTTTGAACGAAAGTAGTCGAAAATGATGTAAGGTATAATGAAAAATGCATAAAACAACAGATCTACTCTATGTGAATACAAACAAAAGAGACTCGGGCAAGATTATGGCCTTGTCAGGCAAGGTTCGCCTTCTCGCAACTACTTCTCTTTGTGTTTTACAGGGGTTGTGATCTTTGGAGAATGAAATGTAAATCCAGTTTACTAAAGGGAATCGATACTACAACACTGGGAAAGGTAGCAGAGCATCTAAAACTTGACAAAATATGGCTTTCTACGATGGACCTATGACTAAAAGGGGTAGAGTTTGGACAAACTAAAGCTTTCTAGTTTCTTGCTTGTCTGAGAGCAAAGTTGGATGTCTTTTGATTGATTGGTTGAGTGTCCTTGTCCCTTGTGTCTCTTGCTACTTTTATAGACCCTTTAGCCTGATTGTCCAAGCCTTGCCTTTTGGTGATGGCCTTCGGAGTATGGTGAGTCACCATTTATTTACCTATTCATGCCCTTGAAAAGTACTTTTTGCTAGGGGTGAGCTGCCCTCTAAGTGTCACTTCTCACATAGGCTTGTTGCCTATTCCTTGGCAAAAAAAATGATTTTTAATTCTTCCTAGGCTATCGACTTATCCAAGCCTAGTCCTCCTTCTACTTTCTGCCCTATTGGGCCTCCAATCACACTAAGCCCAACATTAAATATCCACTCAAACACTTACCCTATCATTGTCTGATTTTTGGTTGTCGGATCACACTCGAAATTATGTATCTACTTATCGTATTGAGACTTGTATACTTCAAGCAATATTATTATGTAATAATAATACCACCTCTCAAATGGATTTTATGGAACGGGAAAGAGGACACCACGACGAAAATGGTCCAGACTAGTTAGTTTGCTCATGCAAATCAAACAAAAATGATTAAAGTTTTGAGGGAAATGAAGTAAGGCAATTCTAATATTGTAAACACGGAAATTCCTGCGATGAATGAGATAAGAACACGTGTACAAAATAATATTTGTATTAATGATTTAAGGGTTACAATCTCTTCTACAAATTTAGCCTCTGATTCGATCTTCGTAATGTGTAAATTTGTGGATTGTGTTGTTGATCCAAGGGCCATCGGGGCTTGATCCTGGATAAACAGTTGATGAATGATGAAGACTTTCTTCAATGGCCGTCGGGGCTTGATCTTGAATTGGTAGAAGTTCTTCAAGGGCCGTTGGGCCTTGATCTTGAAGGAGGATTTCACGAAGAACGAATAGGGCTTTCTTGATCCTTCGGGATTTGCTTGAGAGTAAAGAAAATGTATGTCAATTTTCCCTCTTGATCCTTTGATGGGGAGGCTTATTTATAGACTTTGAGAACGAATTTCCACCATCCTTTTGTTTTGGTGGATGTTGTAGGTGGATTGGGTGGATTGTTGTAGGTGAATTGAGTGGATATTGTAGGTGAGGTGAGTGTATGCTGTATGTGAAATGAATGTATGATGTAGGTGAAATGAATGGAGGTTGTAATTTTAATACAATTGTCAATATTTATTTCACCGAAATTTCAATGTCTACAAATGCCCCCACTTCAAGGCGCGTTGTATACATGTGCTTGTCACGTGTAGAAGATGCGGTTTGAAGTCCCTTAATGTAGATGTCGATCCAAAAGGCGTTGAGGCTTAATCTTGAATTGGACTAGAAGTTTCTTCAAGTGCCGTTGAGGCTTGTTCTTGAATTTTGTTTGAAATTTCTTCAAGGGCAGTCGAGGCTTGATCTTGGATGAAATTTGGACCACAAGAATCTTCATGTGGTAGATGATCTTTGGCTTTGGTAATGGATGAATCGGCACATATTTTGTTGCGCTTGTTGACTTTCCACAGCTTTGATCTTGAACTACGTTGGAGGGTTTTCTGGCTTCCTCCAGAGGTTCGAACTTACTCCTTTTATCTGGAGTTGATTTTGATTCAAGGGTGGTGGACACTTGATTTTGAATCAGACTTGTGATTTCTTCAAGGGCCGTTGAGGCTTGATCTTGAACTTAAACACGACCACGAGCGGTTTTAGGATTTAGACACATGGTAGGTAGGCACGAGATGGAGGTGATGGTCTGTTTCTTTGTTCAATCTTTCCAATTCATATTGAAGAAGGTCAGGGGATAAGATCAGATGCTGTAAAAAATTTGCTTTGAAAGATCAAGGAAGTTCGCAGCATTTTCATATGAACCCTGAGCAGTTTGGTGAACGGTATGATCTTCAAGGGTTGTCGAGACTTTGCTCTTCGGCGACAGTGCCAGCGAAAGGTTGTTGAAGCTTCTCGAGCTTTTTGATTATATCAATGATGGCGAGCTTGGATTTGACTTAGACTCCTCCGTCTGGATTATGCAGTTCTGCCAAAAAGGGTGTCCTGCTATAATGATTTGTTCCAGCTCATCGTGCTGCATTCTCATCTGCTTGTTTTTTTCGCCTAGCAGAAGTGGTGCGCAACCTTTTACCTTTCAATGGTCATTCGGAGCATTACTTCTCAGAGACTCATCCATGCTTGGCAGCTTCAGTGTAAAGAGCCAACATCATATCAACGGGCCTGAGTTATTGGTTGAGGAAATTCGAGACCTATCGACAGTTGAAGATGAGCACTCGAGAGCAATGCTAGGTAAGCAACCAGGTAAAGGTTCCGGGCAATCAGTTCCTGATCGGAAGTTTGATTTCGGGTTCCGACTGATTGCTTTCTTTCTCCATATTCTGCAGGCAAGAGCAAGGGTAAAGGAAAGGATGGGGGAAAAGCATGATATGAGATACCTTTGCTTTCGACCCTGATGATATGAGATACTTTTTCTTTTGAAGAAGTAGCAGACGATCAGCACATGTATTTGTTGCGCTTATCTCCACATGCTTCGATGCATCATTTTCACTTGCCTCTTCTGTTCTCCAGGCATCTGGTATCTTCTTTGGAAGCACAAAATGTTGAAACAATGGGTACTTCGAGAGCAGTGCTAGGTAAGCAATCAGGAAGGGGTTCCAGGAAGTCGGTTCCAAATCGGAAGGTTGATTCCAAGTGCCGGCTGATTGCTCTCTTTCTCCTTGCCCTGCAGAAAAGAACGAGGACAAAGAAAAGGATAGGGAGAAAGTATGCTATGAGATACTCTTGCTTTTAACCCTAGTGATATGAGATACCTTTACTCTGGTATGACTTGGTTGAAGAGGTGTTTCCAGAGAGGAAGGAAACTGAGTATGTTGAGAGGTTTAGTTGCAGATGTATTCTTGGCAAGGAAGAAGAGTCAGGGGTTTGTATTTTAAGGGAGGAAGAAAACTGAGTATGTTGAGAGGTTTGGTTGCAGATGTATTCTTGGCAAGGGAAAGAAGTCAAGTATTTTGGATGTGTGCCTTGCCATAGAGGATGAAGGTCGAACTATATATGGAGTTCTCGATAGCTGGTAGTGCAGATGCGGCCTTGTCACCCACACTTGTCGGCCAAAAGTGTGGTAGTTGGAATAATAACCTTCACGCGTTTTCAACTCTGTCAGAGATCTTTGACAAAGTTGCACGTGATAGCCGAAAACTGAGATAGCGTCTGAAAAGTGTTGACAGACTTTACGCAGGAAAATCCGGGTTTTGAAATTCGAAAAGTGGTGTCTCTTCGATTTTTTTTAACAAGTGGTTGCGTTGCCTTTCCTTTTAAAGAGGTGTCAATCGTATTCAACATGCACACTTTGAAGATTGCTTGCTCGTGAAAATCGTCTCCGGTGTATTGCTGAGCTTTTACTCTATCCCACCTTTTTCTTTTACCATTTGTTTTGGAAATGGCATACTCGTCTAGCATTTGCTTAGATTTGAGTCTCGAGAGTGATACAGGTGCGCAGCGTCAGGGTAATATATGGCGCCCGTCTTTCTTTTCTTCTAATGGCCCTCTTACAGTTGAAGACTCTGTGATGAGGGATATAACAACGGTTACGGTTGTAACTAGGAACCTTCTCACTCCTAGAGATAATAGGCTACTTTCAAGGCGGTCCGATGAGTTGGTTGTTCAAGACTCCCGGGCTCTCAGTGCTCAGTGTAGGGCTCTGTGTCCAACATGGGCCAGCGCCTACTTGCTCGAATTGGCCAAGTTGAATTTTTTACGGTCGAGGTGGAAAGCCTTGGACGAGAGATCAAACGTCTCAAGCGCGAGAATTGAGTTGCGCATGCTTGCAAATGATTATTCGACGAGCATGAAGAGGCATCTGAAGGTCGGATTCAAAGCGACCATCAGAAGTTTGTGGCTTTCTTCCAGAGGCACCTTTTACCTTCGCTTTCTTGCGTTCGACCAAGCATTTAGGCGCCACATGATCAATCTTTAGTGCCTTCTTCTTGTAGGGTTCCGCCGAGTGATGAGGCTTCACGTGAGCAGCCTTTGTGAAGTCTCTGTCTTTTCTCTTCTGCTTTTCTTTTCCCTTTTTTTTTACGCACTTGTAATTTCTTAGAGATATCAATGGATATGCTTTATTTTATTCAGTGCATTGTGCTAAGTACAAATAAAACATATAACTCACTAAGATGTGTTACTTCCCTTTTTTTTAATTTATTTATCTTTTTTTCAAAATGATGTCGTGCCCATAACCTTTCATTTAGATGGTGCCTGATGCACCATCCTTCCCATTTTTTATATCTTTCAATGATTTTTTTTTTTAGATGGTGTGACTGTACTTGAAGTTTTGACATTTCAAGTTGCCTACGTACCTTCAGTTGAGGAGGGATCAAGTCATAACATAGTTCAAATGAGCGATGAATTTTTTAATTTTATTCTTTTTTTGGTATTTATTTATTTATTTATTTTTTATGGTGATTTTGATGATGATTTTGCCGTACACAGTTGATGCTCTTGCGGGCCAGGAGCGTGGTGCGTTTGTTTCATGGGTAGTAGCGCTTCAAAAACCTGCCATTGATGGGGCCAATCTTCAAGCCGTCTTCCGCCGTGATTAAGTAGGCACCGTTGGTGTAGACTTCTTGTATTACGTAAGGTCCATCCCACTTTGATGTGAACTTGCTTTTCGTTTTGTGAGTTGTGATGATAGGCCTACTTAATGAAAGGACGCGATCTCCCATTTGAAAAGACCTTGGGCGGACCTTCTTGTTGAATGCCTTAGATAGCCGTGCTTGGTAGCATTCCAAGTGTTGTTGAGCTTCGAGCCTTCTTTCGTCGAGTGCTTCCAACTCTTGAAGGCGCAACTTTGCATTATCTTCATTAGTCAAGCCTTCTTGTAAAGCCATTCTTAGTGAGGGGATTTGACTTTCAAGTGGTAGAACAACTTCTACGCCATATACAATAGAATAAGGTGTAGCTTGGGTAAGAGTTCTATGTGTCGTCCTATATGCCCAAAGTGTTTCGCTTATTCTTTCATGCCAGTCTCTCTTTGTTCAGTCGATCACCTTCTTCAGGAGGTTGCATAATGTTTTGTTGAATGCTTCTGCAAGACCGTTGGCCGGGGCATGATACATGGAAGACTTATGCTGCTTGAACTTGTATTTCTCACAGAGCTCGTCCACGAGTCGGTTGAAGAACTGTTTTTCGTTGTCAGTGATGATGTACCGAGGCACACCATATCGGTAGATGATATGCTCCTTGATGAAACGGACGACAGTTTCCTTCTTTACTTCACTTAGGGGTATGGCTTCAGCCCACTTGGAGAAGTAATATGTTGCAGCTAGGATGTAAGCTTCTCCTGCATATGACTTTGGAGTAATTGGTCCTACGAAGTCCAACCCCATGGATCGAATAGCCATAAAGTAGTTGTAGGGTGTAATGGCTCAGGTGGTTGATGTATGAAGTTGGCATGGAATTGGCAAGCTTGGTACCTTTTGGCATGTTCCAGGCAGTCCTTCACCACGTTTAGCCAGTAGTAACCCATTCTTTTGAGCTGGAAATGTAGCTTTGGTCCAGACTGATACGCCCCGCATACGCCTTAGTGTGCTTCTTCCATGGCTTGATTGACTTCTTCCTCACCTAGGCATCTCAGAAGTACTCATTCGAAAGAGCGTCGGTAGAGTGTTTCTTTGTAGTAGAGGAAGCGAGGTGCGCGTCGACGTATTTCGGAATGGTGTCTAGGATCATCTAGAAGTTTTCCATGCTCTATGTAGTCGATCAGCGGTTGTATCCACGCTTCAACATCGATTGGAAGTACTGAGATGACATTCGTATCATCCAGTAGTATTTCGGTGATGAAGGGGATCACCCATCTTTGGCAGACTGGCACGTCTGCAGCTTCGTCTTCTCCTAATGTCATGCTTAAGGCTAGGTTGGCAAGAGCGTCTGCCATTTGATTTTCTTTTCTTGGCACATGTTCTAGTGTTACAGCCTCAAACCTTTGTAGCAATTGAGTTGCCAGCCGAAAGTATGGGACAAGATCATATTTCCTCACCTCATATTCAGTCAAGAGTTGATTGATTATGAGCTTGGAGTCACCATATACCTCGAGGGCTATGATTTCCATGTTGATCACCATTTGGAGCCCGATGATCAATGCTTGGTACTCAGCGACGTTGTTGGAGCATGATTCGCTTAGTTGGAAAGAATAAGGTAGTATTTGCCTTTGTGGTGACATGAATACTACTCATGCCCCTACTCCGTCCATTCATGCCCCTGCTCCGTCCACTCATGCAGATCCGTCGAAGAACATTGTCCATGTCGGGAAGATGTCGATGTAAAACACGTCTTAGTCAGGCAAGTCGTCTGAGATTTTCCAATCAGCTGGGTTTGGGTGATCGGCAAGAAAGTCTGGTAGCGCTTGCCCCTTGACGGCTTTAGCTGGGACATAAATGATCTCATACTGATTAAGAAGCAACGCCCATTTAGCCAGTCGCCCTGTCAAGACTGGTTTGGGCATGACGTATTTGACCGGGTCAGCTTTAGCAACCAAGTGGATAATGTAAGCATACATGTAATGCCTGAGCTTCAGTATGGCGAACACCAAGGCAAGGCACATCTTTTCTATTGGGGAGTAGTTCAACTCGGCGCCGGTGAGAGTTCGGCTGAGGTAGTAGAGCGCTTCTTCTTTCTGGGATTCATTCTCTTGCGCCAAGAGTACTCCAACTGAACTTTCCTGAGCGGTGATGTACAATATGAGTGGTTTCCTGGGCACAGGCGCCCCCAAGACAGGTGGACTTCACAAATACTTTTTTATGCTTTCAAAATCATTGTGGCATGCTTCGTCCCATACAAACGGAACATCCTTCTTCATGAGTCAGCTGAACGGTTGACAACACCCTGCAAGGTTGGAGATGAAGCGTCTGATGAAGGCTAACCATCCTTGTAGACTTTTCATCTCGTGCAGGTTTCTTGGCTCAAGCATGCTTTGAATGGCCTTGATTTTTTATTGGTCCACTTCAATACCACGGTGCTTGACAATGAAGCCGAGGAACTTTCCGGAGGTGACGCCAAACGCACATTTTAAATGGTTCATCTTGAGGTTGTATTTTTGCAGCCTTTCGAACACTATTCGTAAATCTTTCAAGTGGTCTGATCTTTTCTTTGTCTTGACCACCACATCGTCTACATAACATTCTACGTTTTTGTGTAGCATGTCATTGAAGATTTTCTGCATTGCACGTTGATATGTAGCTCCAACGTTTTTTAGACCAAATGGCATCACCTTGTAACAGTAGATACCTTTTGGAGTGCGGAAGGCTGTTAGTTCCTCGTCTTCAAGAGCCATGCGAATTTGATTGTATCCAGAAGAGCCGTCCATGAATGACAGTGCCTCGTGGCCAGTGGTTGCTTCCACCATGATTTCGATGATTGGCAAGGGGAAGTCGTCATTCGGGCAAGCGTCGTTGAGGTCCCGGAAGTCTACGCAAACACGTATTTGTCCAGATTTCTTAAGGACGATGACGATGTTGAAGATCCACTTGGGGTATTGCACCTCTCAAATGAAGCATGCTTCGATTAGCTTGTCAATCTCTACCTCGATTTATGGAATGAGCTCAGATCGATAACGCCTTTGAGTTTGCTTTATCGGTCGCGTTCCTGGCTTGACTGCAAGATGATGCACATCGATGACAAGGTTAAGGCCGGGCATTTCCTTATAGGTCCAAGCAAAAACGTCTTTGTACTCTGATAGCAATTGGTAATACTCCTCTATCTCGTCCGCACTTAGCAGCGCACTTACGAAGATAAGTTTCTGCTCCTCTTTTGTGCCTAAGTTGAGCTCCTTGAGATCATCAACCGTGGCTTGCCCCCATCCTTAAGTTGTGGTGGCGCAGCAGTGACATCTTCTTCAGGGATCTCGTCTTCTTTGCCTTCTTGGATCGTGATGTGGAAGACATCTTGAACTTCCTCTTCAGTGTCGTCCTTTCGGATGTTGTAGTTACGAAAATCTGTGCAAGCGCGGAGTTCCCCTGATTTTTTAAAGGCAACATTTAAGTTCCGTCCCGAGTCCATGACCTCTTGAATTAGATCACCTTCGATCATGTTATCAATCTCAGCTTCATCTAGGCTTGAAAGTGTATTAACAATGGTTTATTGCCTCCTTTTCGACTGGTGGATTTGTGGATGCGACGTAGGCTTCATGTGTAATTTCTTTGAAGCGACATGAGTCCATCCTTCAACTTCACTTGACTTAGAGCATGCCCCCAGCGGTTGAGGCGACGACTTTGAGTCGAAAGAGCCAAAAGTGACGTCTTCCTTAGGGATTTCATCTCCTTTGTCTTTTTGGATCGTGACGGGGAAGATGTCTTTGACCTCCCATTTAGTGTCGTCCTCTTGGGCTTGTTGGCATGAAGATTGTCCAATGTGGATGATGGTGCGCCTTCTTACTTTCAGTTGTCCATTTGTGTCAACCTCCAAAATTGCTTAGCGCTTGATCCTTGAAGGAATTGAGCTTCGAATATCGCCTTTTTCTGCTAGCCTGTCGAGCTTTTCTTCCTTTAACGTTGTCTCCCTATTTCCAGAAAATTTCTTGTTGTCTTCAAGTCTTTCCAAAGCTGACCGACAAGGAGGAGAGATAGCCGTGTTGCTTTGCTTCTTAGGTTTTGACAACCTTTCAAAAACAGAGCTTTAGGATGTTGGCCTGTTAAGCCTCTTGAAGACGGAGGTTCGGTTTTGACCACCAATGCGATTAAGTGCTGATGTTCTGGGTCTTGAACGATTCATCCTATTGAAGACTGACGTCCGAAGGGCGGATTTAAGCTCTTCTTAATCTTGTTCAATGCTCACGCTGATGTGTTGAGTGTTAGCATTTTTCACTTTGCTTGAAATCTTCACGGGTGCATTTGGTATGAAGCCAAGTCCAGCTTTGTTGTTGTTAACTCTGTAACCATGCTTCTTCAACTTCTTTTGGGTCTCGGTGAGGTCACGTTCTTTATTGTTGACGGTGTTTGAAACCTTCTTTCCAGGATTCGAAGAAGAAGCGAAGTCGTACCCAGCTTTCGACATGAGTTTGTAGGCGTTTGGATCAAAACCTTTTTCGGTCCTCATGGTTGGGAGAAAGCTTGGTTCCACCCCATTTGGTAGAGCTTTTATGAAGCCTTGTGGTAGTCTTGCAACCTTAGCGTCGCTTAGCTGTGTCAGAGGCAAAACTACATTCGTCTTGAGCAACTTTACATTATCCATGTACCGCTGTGCATCGACTTTGCTTGCTCCAGTTTCAAATGGAGATTGACCATTATTTCTTCTCGACATCGGGATGTATCGAAATACGGGTGTGTTTGGTTCATTTGAGGGCGTCCTACTCCCTTTGGTTGTTGCAGGCTTAGCAGGCTCGTCATAGTTTTTACTTGAAGATGGCACGGCTTCTCCTTCTTGCTTCTTGGGCATGGTTTGCCACTCCTGCTTTTTAGGTGTTGCTTTGCCCGTGGATTTGATCTTTTTTGGAAAAGCCTCGGGCACCATGTCTTCATCCATGTAGAACTTGGCATCTGCGAAATGTGATTCGACTTCGGTGAATGGTTTGGTGTCGCTATAGATCACCTTCACTCCTTCTCGGTAAAATTTTAAGCATTGGTGAAGGGTGGACAGTACTACTCTATTCGCATGGATCCAAAGCCTTCCTAAGAGCAAGCCGTAAGAAGTTATTGCATCAATCACGTGGAATATCGTGCTTGACTTGAGTTCGCCAATAGTCATCTCATCTCGGATCATGTCCATCGCTATTTGTCCTCCTTGATTAAAACCTTGGATCAGTAGACGACTTAGGGACAGTTCATCCGTCTTGATGCCGATTGTAATCATTGTTGACTTTGGCATGATGTTTATGGCTGATCCACCATCCACAAGCATGCGGTTGATTTTGTGCTCCCTTACGTACCCAGAGACGAAGAGATGACGGTTGTGAGGCTTGGATCCTAGCAACAAGTCTTCGTCGGTGAAGTGGATTGCGTCCTCGGCGGCACAACATGTGGTACATTCATGTGGCCGAAGCTTCAAGCCTTCGTTCTTGCTTTCTTGCACTTCGTGGTCGTCGGGACTTGCCAAGACCGCTACCAGTGCTCTTCGCATCTTCTTTGGCAATCGTAGTGCTTCCTCGATGCTAAAGTGTGTTGGCAGACCTTCTTCTACCGTGAGAGTTTTTTCTCCCTCAGTGGCAATAGCTTTGCCTTTTGAGGGCTCTTTCATCTCTACTTCAACCATGTGACAGGCGACGGTAGTACACTGTTGGAAAAAGTCCTTCGGGAAGTACTCGTGCAATGAGACAGGAATGCGTGGTTCTTGCTCCATAGGTTCCCCAGCATACGTTGGCTTAACAACTTTTTCGTTTCTTTTAGGCTTCATATTGTTGCGGCAACAGTGCTTTCTCCCTTGCTCCCCATTTGGCCTTATAGCTTGTGGTCTTGGCTTCCTCGTCTTCTTATAGGTCACCAACATCCACCATTCTTCATCATCGGTAAGTGTATCCTGGTCGTTTGCCACCGGCGATGGTTGCGCATAAGGTATCATGCAACTTGAGCATTAATAGGAATGGTCATGTATCGCTTGGAGAGGCACGGGATCGAAGGATCCAAATGCAATTGTAGTAGTATGTGTTGCGGCCGTGTCTTCGAGGTCGAGCTCGATTCGCCCTTGTTGTGCTAGCTTCATGATGAGCTCTTTAAGGACGAAGCACTTACCAATAGGATGGCTTACAATTCGATGGTACTTGCAGTATTTAGGATCGTTTATGCAATTCATCTCTTCAGGCCGATTGCATTCAGGTACCTCGATTACCTTCTTTTCCAGCAAGTCGTCTAACATTGCATCCATGTCTGAGTCAGGAAAAGGGTACACCTTCTGCTCCAATTCCCTCAAGGTGCTTTTGTACCTGTCTTGGGTGCAAGGAGGCTCACCTCTCTTTATCTTCTTTGCTTTGGTTTTGGAAGAGATCTTGATAGGCGCGGAGAAAGTCTTGATGGGCGCAGTGTTGATGGTGAACGCTTCCTTGGGGGGCTTCTTCCCAGTCTTGTCTACATTTGGGGAGAACACCTTATCCTTCTTGAAGTCGATGATCGGCTCTTTCTTCCCGTGATTGGCAATACTTAGCTCCATGTCGTGGGAACGAGTTGCCAGCTCCTCAAACGTTATTGGTTTTATGCCTTGAATGATGTAATGTAACTCCCAGTGCATGCATTGAACACACATCTCAATGGCGGAGGTTTCAGAAAGCTGATCTTTGTAATCCAGACTTAACGAACGCCATCTATTGATGTAGTCGACGACAGGTTCATCCTTCCACTGTTTCGTACCGGTTAGCTCCAGCATGCTTACAGTGCGGTAGGTGCTGTAGAAGCAGTTGAGGAACTCCCTCTCTAGCTGATCCCAACTGTTGACAGATTCGGGCTCGAGGTCGGTGTACCATTCAACGAACGCACAAACTGCTTGACGAGGTAGTCTCCTTCCGTTCCAGCATTGTTGCAAGTTTCAATGAAATGGGCGACATCTTGTTTTGGGTTTCCCTTTCCATCGAACTGCATGAATTTTGGCGACTGATAACCCATTGTCATCTTCAAAGCGTCAATCTTCTTGGAGTAAGGCTTTGAGTACAGCACGGAGTCATGTGAGCTTCCTTCGTACTGTGTCTTGATGGTGCTGGCGATCATCTCCTGCAGCTGCTGGATAGAGAGAGATCCCATGAGTGCCGCTGATTGGTATGGCTTTAGCTTCTCTTCGACTTTCTCCGCATTAGGCTCCTCATCCTCGTCGTTTTCCTTCTTTACTGGATTATCCCATTTCTCGACTTTCACGTCGGGCTTCGCATCTAGTTGGTTGACGAGTGCGGCGATTTGCAGGTCTTTCTCCTCCACAGTCCGTGTGAGTTTTGCGATCGCTTCATTTATTTGAGTCAGCTGCTCTTCGATTGAAGTTGCTCCGGTAGTCATGACTTGCATGGCTATGCTGCTGTTTGAGTCCGCATCGAAAAGTAAGGGCTCTGAGTAGTTCCTCGTGTTTTTCTCTCTTGGAGCCCTTAGCGAGGCCAGGGTGATCACAGGTTTATGCCTCGGGTGCTCTTGTGCCTTCAGCGGAGCTAATGCAAGGGTGGAAGAGGTGGCAGAAAGAGCCCTTCCTTGATGCCATTTTTGCTTTTTACTGATTACGAAGATAGAGATGAGAGGTAGAGATGGTCCCACTGGGCGTGCCAAATTTGTAAACACGGAAATTCCTGCGATGAATGAGACAAGAACACGTGTACAAAATAATATTTGTATTAATGATTTAAGGGTTACAATCTCTTCTACAAATTTAGCCTCTGATTCGATCTTCGTAATGTGTAAATTTGTGGATTGTGTTGTTGATCCAAGGGCCGTCGGGGCTTGATCCTGGATGAACGGTTGATGAATGATGAAGACTTTCTTCAAGGGTCGTTGGGGCTTGATCTTGAATTGGTGGAAGTTCTTCAAGGGCCGTTTGGGGCTTGATCTTGAAAGAGGATTTCACGAAGAACGAAGAGGGCTTTCTTGATCCTTCGGGATTTGCTTGAGAGTAGAGAAAATGTATGTCAATTTTCCCCCTTGATCCTTTGATGGGGAGGCCTATTTATAGGCTTTGAGAATGAATTACCACCATCCTTTCGTTTTGGTGGATGTTGTAGGTGGATTGGGTGGATTGTTGTAGGTGAATTGAGTGGATATTGTAGGTGAGGTGAATGTATGATGTATGTGAAATGAATGTATGATGTAGGTGAAATGAATGGAGGTTGTAATTTTAATACAATTGTCAATATTTATCTCACCGAAATTTCAATGTCTACAAATATCTTCGTGAAGTATATGGATACTAGATATAGCATCCAAATGCCTCAAACACCATCAAGGCGGTATATACTAATCAAGGATGGAAAAAAAAATTATACATGTAACACACCCCATGCAGAAGCCCCATCGAGAATGAGTCCACCATTTAAAACTGCCTCTTCCATGAGAAGATTAGTAGCTTCCAATTAAACCATCGGGGAGTATTGCTCATTTAGATTGACAATATATGCAGTTTTTCAATGTGCAAGTAGGAGTGCACTTTAAAATCTTTAGGCAAATGTATTGATATTATATTAGCAATTTCTGATAACTTCAAATCCGTGCATTGCGAACTATTTTTTCCATGTACTGCAAGATCAAATGAGTTTTAGGGTTTCAAATATTCTTCTCTATTTTTCTTCCGTATAAGGCAACTCATATACATACACATTTAGTCCTTGTACCGCAAGAAATATTAAAGACATTAAAAATGAGAGTTATACCCAAACTAGAAAATACAAAAACGTTCCTATTCAACTAATGTTGACTCACACCAACACTCTCCCTCAGTGCATAGGTATCTCCTAGGCCCAATTTGTCAAGTGAGTATTGAGATCTTTTAGCGAAAACAACATGAATTAGAATATTTGCCAACTATTCTTCTGTCTTCATGAACGAAATGTCAACCAACTTAACATCCAACTTTTCTTTTTAGAAATGTCTATCCACCTCATCATGATGGTCCTATCTGCAATGGATTGTTATCTATCTCCCACGCTGCTTGATTATTACAGTACAACAACATAGACCCTTTTGGTTTGAACCCTATCTCAATGAGTAGAATCTGAAGCAATAAAATCTCACAAATACCATGTGTCATTCCTTTGTACTCAGCCTCGACCGAAGACCTTGCTACTATTTATGCTTCTTACTTCCTTAGGGCACAAGATTACCAGCTACAAACATGAGTTTTTCGACGTAGACCGCCGATCAGTACCAGTTCAGCTTGCATCGACGTATCCTTTCACCTTCATATGCCTATGGTTCTAGTACATTAACCCTTTTTCTTGGAGCTCCTTTTAAATAACTCAGAATCCACATTACTATTGCCATATGATCCTTACTAGGAGCATGTATAAATTGACTCACCACACTTACTGCGTAAGCAATACCTGGCCTTGTGAGTGATAAATAAATCAACCGCCCTACCAACCTTTGATACCTATGCCTATCCATTAGGACTTGATCTTAATAGATCACTAGAAGATGATTTTTCACAATAGGTGTATCCACCAGTTCACACCCTAGCAAACCAATTTTAGATAGAATATCCAACACATACTTTTGCTGAGATAGTATATTCCTTCCTAAGATCTAGCCATTTCAGTACCCAGGAAGTATTTAAGTCCCCCAAGATCTTTCATCTCAAACTCAGAGGATATGTACCCCTGCAGTCAGTCCATTTTCATTGTATCATCTCATGTGACAATCATATCATATACATATATAATAAGCAAGGTTACATTGCCATCCTTACGTTTAATGAACAAAGTATGACATAAGTTACCCATGGTAAACTGGCCAAACCACGCTCTGGTGACTATTTAAGGCCATACAATGTCTTCTGAAATCTACATGCTTTTCCACTGAAGTTCGTAGCGTCATATCCTGCTGGAATATCCATGTACACCTCTTCCTTCAAAATCTCCATGTACAAAAGCATTTTTTACATCAAACTGTCTCAGAGGCTGGTCAAGGTTACCATCAAGAGACAACAAAACTGTAATGGCATTCGATTTTGCAACAAGAGCAAACGTATCCTGATAATCGACCCCAAAGGTCTGGGTAAACCCTTTGGCCACTAACCTCGCCTTCCACCTATCAATTGTTCCATTTGCCTTATGTTTGATAGTGAACACCCACTTGCTTCGCACTGATTTCGTTCCTTTAAAAAGTGTAACCACATTCCATGTATTATTCTTTTGTAATGCTTCAATTTCATTGCATTGCCTCTATCCAGTTCGAACCTTTCAAGGCTTCTTCCACTCTGGTGAATATTTTGATAGTTTCCATCTGCTAAACAAGTGCACATTATTTTGGTGAGAGTCGTTTATTGGAGACGTAGTTCACAATGAGGTACCACATCTTTCCTTCTGGAGAGTATATGCCTGATGGTTTTCCTCGATTTTGTTGAAGAGGTAACACATAAGATGGTTTATTAATATTTGAGTAATCACTTACCTCAGAAATATTTGTTGGATCATGGATGTGTACTTGAGTAGTATGGAGGGTGGGGGGCGTTGTCACATTCTTCTTCATTGAAGCTATTATGTTGTTCAAACAACTCTGTAAGCCCACTCGGGCCTGCATCACAAAACACAAAACTGGACCCACTTGGGCCAGCGTCAACCTTGGCTGAATTAAGCCTACTTGGGCTGGTAACATGGTTTGGATCGTTAAGCCCACTTAAGTGGGCTGACTATAGTGAAATGATTTTGTTGCCTACTTAGGCAGCTGACACATGCAAATTTTTGGAGCAACACCAGCACACGGTTCTGTTTCTGCTGGAGTAACCCATGACCTAATGTGATTAGCACACTTTGGGCTCGCACAATCATGGTCTAGAAGCCCACTCTGGCTGTGTACGTCTGCAGGTTATGCATTAAATAAATCGAACTCGCCATAATCGGCAATTAAGGTTGTCTCCCCCTGAGGATTATGGCTAGGAGGAAAAAAGAACTCGTCTTCAGAGAAGGTAAGAACTCATCTTCGGAGAAGGTAACATCCATAGTGACGTACATATGTTGAGTGGATAAATATCCCTTTTGTTGAGGACTAAAGCCAAGGGATCAAGCTTGCTTATTTGATTTTAGTGAAGATGGACATATGTCACACAACCAAAAACCCGAGATTCAAGATGAAGAATGGAAGGGAGGAAAACATGATCAACATGCACGGTTAAGGGCGTTCTAAAAGAGAGAACACATGATGAAATTCGGTTCATGAAAAAATAGCATAGGTGACTGCATCACCTCAATGTCTTGGGTGCACAGCTACCAATAAGAAGAGCACGAGTAATCTTAAGGATATGCCGATTTTTTCATTTGGCAACTCTACCACACTGAGTGGTAACCTAAGATGGCCCCTACACATCAAAATAAATTAACTCAAACAAAACTATTCTTTATTCACACTTGGAGAATAAGAAGCTCGATGACTTTTAGCTAATGTGCAAACAATACACTTTAACGAAGAATCTGAAATATTATTAAATAATGACGGAAGTAATTTTCACAAATAAACAAAGGAGGCATGACCTAGCCGATGATTCTACAACTAAACAGTCTTCATTTTTCCATTGTCACGACCTTGAACTTGATGAACACGACCTTGTGCAACATCATCAACATAGTACAACCCCATCGTCTTAGCACCACACCCAACAATCACCTAAGTCTAAATATCTTGAAGTAAACAGAGAGATGAAAACATTAACACAACACAGTTTAATTGTTCAGTGACCAGGCCCACAGATAATAAATGGCTAGAAAGTGTGGGAATAAGTAAGCAGTTGTGTAAGGAAAAAGTGTGTATGAGTGTTATTGAACCCGCCATTGTCCTCGAGGCAATACCTTCATTCGCAGTGATAATACTACCCCGTGGGGGTGTTGTCGTGGAGTTAAAAAAAGTACGATCAAAGGTCATATGATCGGTAGTGCCGGAGTTAATGATCAAACCTGTGTTAAGATTAACAGATGCAATTAAGGCTGAGCCCGTGTTACCTGGATTGTCAGATTATT
Organism: Malus fusca; assembly: GCA_035220775.1. NCBI lineage: Eukaryota > Viridiplantae > Streptophyta > Magnoliopsida > Rosales > Rosaceae > Malus > Malus fusca. The sequence goes on along the minus strand of CM069073.1, from coordinate 42,236,614 downwards.
TTTAGGAATTAATTAAATTTAAAAGGGATAGTTCATCGCCTAGACTGTTTACATCCAAATTCTGTGTATGGTTGCGGTTTGCTGATGGGCTCAGCAGGCCCACGATGCTTTGTTTGCTAGCATTAGCACTGATGTTAGCGCCTACTGATGGTTGCCCCACGTGCATTTGGGCCTTCAGCTCAGCAAGCCCAGAATGTTGAGGAATGGAGTTGCTGGACATTAAAGTTGCATTTGGCCAGACACGGAGCTGAACCTACGATGAGAAGTAAGACATGTTGTTCTTGTTGAGAATGAATCCCACATTGATGAGAGAAGGGACCTTGCATGGGCTTATAAGAGGTTGGGCTACTCCCCATATTGTCAATTGGTTTTATGGTGGAACTTCAACTTTCTTCATGGTATCAGAGCAAGTTATCCCACGTGTGAAACAAGACAGTCACACGTGCTCCACGTCACCTAGTTGTGTTGTCCACATGTTAAGCTTGAAAATTTACCACACGTGAAGGGTCGTGTTGAGAATGAATCCCACATTGATGGGAGGAGAAACCTTGCATGGGCTTATAAGAGGTTGGGCTACTCCCTATATTGTCAATTGGTTTTATGGTGGAACTTCAACTTTCTTCATGATATCAGAGCAGGTTGTCCCACGTGTGAAACTAGACGGCAACACGTACTCCACATCACCCCATTATGTTGTCCACATGTTAGGCTTGAAAATTCGCCACACGTGAGGAGACGTGTTGAGAATAAATTTCACATTGATGGGACGAAGGAACTTGCATAGGCTCATTAAAGGTTGGGCTACTCCCTATATTGTCAATTGGTTTTCTGGTGGAACTTCAACTTTCTTCATGATATCAGAGCAAGCTGTCCCACGTGTGAAACCAGACGGCCACACGTGTTTTACGTCACCCTGTTGTGTTGCCCACATGTTAGGCTTGAAAATTCGCCTCATGTAAGGAAGCGTGTTGAGAATGAATCCCACATTGATGAGAGGAAGGACATTGCATGGGCTTATAAGAGGTTGGGCTACTCCCCATATTGTCAATTGGTTTTATGGTGGAACTTTAACTTTCTTCATGGTATCAGAGCAGGTTGTCCCACGTGTGAAACCAAACGGCTACACATGCTCCACATCACCCCATTGTGTTGTCCACGTGTTACGCTTGAAAATTCGCCACACGTGATGGGGCATGTTAAGAATGAATCCCACATTGATGGGAAGAGGGACCTTACATGGGCTTATAAGAGGTTGGGCTACTCCCCATATTGCCAATTGGTTTTATAGTGGAACCTCAACTTTCTTCAATTCTACCATTAGACCTGTTGCTCAATCAACAATTTCTGATAACTTGAAATCATGTATTGCAAACATAAGCTCTTCCATCATATATTGGAAATGAAATAAACATTCCTCATGAGGTGGGGTGGGAAAGGGAGGGGACGAAAAAAAATGCAGTTCGTTCCAGCTAAAAATGTCATGCCCAGATCCCAACATACATCTAAGATCGACATGTGACATCACCACATTCCTGTTTATCTATCACGTCTCGCCTCCGAGACAAGACCACAACATAATCAATGATTTAACCACGCAATCATTTTCTTTTATTTTATGGCTGCATCTAACTTTAACGTTAGACTGCCTACGTACCCTAAGAAGGGATCAAGCCATTTGTTGTTTACCAGGTCAATAAAATCCTATGACTACTGCAAGACATTACTACATACATGTTGTCACATCCCGACCCGAGGTCCACCATATCCCAAGCCCACTCCACTGCCGTAGCACGATATTGTCCGCTTTGGGTCCTGACCACGCCCTCATGGTTTTGTTTCTAAGAACTCACACGAGAACTTCCCAGTTGGTCACCCATCATGGGAGTGTCTCGTGCGCTACTCGCTTAACTTCCGAGTTCCGATGAACTCCGAAGCCAGTGAGCTCCCAAAAGGCCTCGTGCTAGGTAGGGATGGGAATATACATATAAGGATCACTCCCCTGGGCGATGTGGGATCTTGCACATGTAATCAGAATAACTATTAAAAATTGTATGCTTTCTTTGTATAGCTTGTCTAGGCATATGAGACATATATACATATAGCTTCAGAACGTGAATCATCAACTTGATTTTGGTTTCAGTATAGGCATGCGTATAGATATTTATGTTTAATGGGACATCATTCTACCATTTAAGCATACAACAGGATACGTATAAAGGTGAAGTACTTAATCGAATAGTAATCACACCAAATTGGATCTATCAACTATTGATATCTATACCAGCCATGACATTACTAACCAATATACTTTAGATATAATTGTAATCAACTACTATAAGCATACCCCTTTCAAATTGTATACCAAAATACAAAGCCAATAGTACATATAAAAGCAACAATATAACGATAATCTAATAATAACTAGCTAGACTAGTTATAGAAAATAAAATGGTTCGTTAGAACTAATCCAATTGGAGTATATAATGAAATTGAGTGAGGAAGATATGTATAATTTGATACATAGGTAGATAAAACTAGTTGCCTACATTTTCTCTGTATAAGTAGTTATGTATTTAGCATATAATAGTTTGAAAAGAACCACCTCACATAGAATCCAGTATATTTATAACTTCACTAAATTTGATAACATTTATTTGCACTTGTTAATCAAATAAGCATGCCAAACAAACCACAAGAACCTGACCCGCCATATTAAATTGGTCCTGAATTCAGAACATAGTTATATTCAACTAGAGAATAGGTATAATGTTTGATATCAAGGAACTAGTTCTCAAGCCATAGAATAACATGCAATCCCTAAACTATAGCATTCGAATAATTATTCGTAACTAGTACACCAGCCAAACTATATCAATGATTCTTACTTATTAACATAGAAAACCAAACTGTTTATTCAAGTGTCTCAAAATAAAATATAAATTCCTAGCAGTTTTAAGCTCTTCATCCGCTGAAAGAATGGAATAAAGAACCACCAATAAATCAATGACCAAAACCAAGAGTCATATACTACTCTAGTAATAGCATTGTCCAATCAAGTATTTAGCATCAGCATCTGACAATGCCATGGAAAATATATAACCACTCAGTAGTTTTAGAACTCTAATTATCTACACAAACCTAGGCTACAACGCATACAAATTCAACAATGTTCTTCAAGGGTAGGACAAATATGGCACACAAAATATTCAAATGTATCTGGCCCCGATTATGGAATAACATTAATACTTATAAAACAAACCCAACTCTTACATTTCTAAAGAGAACCAAATTGAGGTTAGGATTTCAAGGTTCTTCCCTAAATATGCAACCTATCCTTATTGCCCAGTTATGATTCAACTCCTAAACAATACAACAAGTACCATCTCAAATATTCATACAGAATACCAAATTAAAATTCAAAATCCAGAACCGATCCCAAAATTGAAAGTTAACACCTTGGAAAAAACTTACGCTAGATGAGAGCCCACGGGGAAAGAATCATTGTTTTCACTTGGGTCGAGGCCAGGTTCCAGCGGGGTTGGCCAAAATCGGAGGAAAGTCGCTGAAAAACGTCAATATGTTTGGACCTCGTTTTCTTTGTACACCAGTTTTCAAAGGGTGGGTATGGTATCAGATTGAAGACGGTTTTGCTACGAAAGTATAGCTTTTGGCCTCGTGTGATTTAATTATCGTATGAGGAAGTTATGTTGAAAATAGTTTGCAAGGGGTGAAGTGAGTAAAGTAGGAAGAAGAAGAAAATGGCCTTTCCCCTTCCTTTTCTTTTCCCACGCCAAATTCCCCTTCTCCCATTTTCCCTTCTTTCTTTTTCTCGATGGTTCTCCACCCTTCCTCTCTTTCTTATTTTGTTATTATTATATTCTATCATTAATATTTTATATCTAGTGATATTATCTTTTCCCTCTACTTTGAATAAAATGATTTGTTGATGCACAAAACCGGAGGATCTTGGAACAACGTAAATTCGACCGTGAATCTGCAAGAAAGTAAAGAACACAAGATGTATCGTGGTTCACCCCCAATGTTTGGGCTACGTCCACACTGATGTTGATATTGTTTCACTCTGAATGATGAATATAGAAGAAGGCTAGAAGCAGTGTGCTCTTTAGCCTATTTTCTATGTGTTCTCTTCCCCTGCCCATGGTCTGAATCTTGACCTTTCTTAATGAGGAGAGTGATGAGTCCTTTTATAGAATAAAGGCTCCTCACTTATTACATATTTGCCCCTTCATTTATTACATAATTACATTTGAGTCCCTCGAGTATTTATACGAGGTCTAAATACGGAGGCCCTAAGTATGGTACAAACAGTAGTCCCCCAAGTCTTCAGTCAAAAGAGTCTTTTGGCTGGAGACTTGAAATTCAGTCCATGTGTCGGCTGAAGTAACTAGATGTCGTCTAGAACCGAATACTCGATATGAGGCGGTGCTCAATGTGAAATGATGCTCAACTAGAAGTAGCACATGTTGCAAGGCTGCTCGGCTTGTGGCTTATGTTGCCTTGGTTGGCTCAGCTTGTGGCGTTGAAGGTGAGGGAGTCCCTTTTATAGAATAAAGGCTCGCTCATCAATACATAAATGATGGGCTAGAGTTGATGCTCACGGCGAGGCGGTTGCTCAGCAGGTGGCAATGCTCTCTAATGATGATGAGGGAATCCCTTTTATAGAATAAGGGCTCGCTCATCAATACATGAATGATGGGCTAGAGTTGATGCTCGCGGCGAGGCGGTTGCTCAGCAGACGACGATGCTCTCTAATGATGGTGAGGGAGTTCCTTTTATAGAATAAAGGCTTGCTTCTCAATACATAAGTGATGGGCTAAGAGTCTCTCTCTAATGAAGATAAGGGAGTCCCTTTTATAAAATAAGGGTTCGCTCCTCAATACATGAATAATGGGTGCTCTATCTATGATACACTATAAATAATGGGCTAAGTCCCCCAAGTATTTTTCATGAGGCCCAGTTGCGGAAGCCCAATATATGGTACATAGTGTAGTCCCCCAAGTCTTTAGTCAATAGAGTATGTTGGCTAGAGACTTCAAATTGAATCCATGTATGGGCCGAAGTGGCGGTTGTTCGGAAGCGGCATTTGTATACCTTGCACTGAAGCTTTGTAGGTGAAGCTTTGCAAGTGAAGCTTTGAAGCCGGAGCTTTTGTAAATAAAGCTTTTGAAGCTGGAGCTCTCGAAGCTGGAGCTCTGTAAATGAAGCTTTCGAAGCTGATTGACATGAGCGATGCTCATGAATGTTTATGTTGATTGACATGAGTGATGCTCATGGGTGTTGACATGAGTGATGCTCATGAATGTTGACATGAGTGATGCTCATGAATGTTGACATGAGTGATGCTCATGAATGTTGACATGAATGATGGTCATGAATGTTTATGTATGATTGGCATGAGTGATGCTCATGTATAATTTTGGAGTACTGGACGTACTTTTGATCACCTAGTTCGTGATAATAGCGGCAGACTGCCGAATAATTTTGAAGTACTAGACGTACTTTTGATCACCTGGTTGGTGATAATAGCGGCAGGCTGCCGAATAATTTTGGAGTATTGGACGTACTTTTGATCACCTGGTTGGTTATAAGAGCGGCAGGCTGCCGTTGGAGTACTGGACGTACTTTTGATCAACTGGTTGGTGATAATAACGGCAGGCTGCCGAATAATTTTTGGAGTACTGGACGTACTTTTGATCATCTGGTTGGTGATAATAGAGGGTGAACTTTAAGTGGAGGGATGGAGGTTGGAGTTTGAATTGCTTCGGTGTACCTGGCACCATCATTACTTCCTCTTTTCTTTTTTATTCCACTCTTCCTCTTTTCCTTTTTTTATTTTTCTTTCTTACTCTTTCTTTTTCAGAATGGTGTCTGCCACTATAATTCCATTCCTTTTTTATTTTTAATTGTTTTCGATGCACCTGGCACCATCATTACTTCTTCTTTTCTTTTTTATTCCACTATATTTCCTGCAACTTTCAGAGCCCATCTGCACAATTGAAGGGAATTTGAGCTTTTGCTTTTGCTTTTACCTTTTGCTTTTTTTTTTTTCGGTTTTTCTGCTTTGCTTTTACTTTCGGCCTGGTTGCTGCTGGGACCTTGTAGTGGGATGGCATGTGCTTTTGCAGAGGAAAGCCTTTTCGTAGAGCTTGTCGAGCTTCATGGCGAGCAGGGCGGCCACCATGTCCATGAAATTCTTCGCTATGATCCTCACCTGAGGCATCTTTGTTCTGCTCCGCTCTGAGATTCTAGGGCTTCTCTGAGCTTCAAGGATCAATCCCCTCCCAAATAAATAAAATTCAAATAAATCGGAGTTTGAAGATTGAAAATTAAATTCAAGGGTACAAATCGGAGATTGTGTTTCTTGTACTTTTCTGTGTCCCGGAGTCAAATGATGTGGCGCGACAGACTTTCCACAGCTCGAAGTTAAAACTCGTCAACTCTGACGCGTCGGCTCTGGAGAACACGAAAGGGGCGGAGCTCTTCACGTCAAAGCAGGGAACCAGGAGAGGCTTACACATGTCTTTGAGCCTCAGAACATTCACGTCCTCCCTCGTCAGAAGCTCCACCAACGCCTTTTCCATGCTCCCGCCGGAGAACCTCCGGTGCCGGTAGAGCACTCCACCGAACCTCAATTTGAACAAGTCAGCATTCTTCTCAAAAACCAAGTTCATAGTATCTTTAGCGGTGAAGAGAGGGCGGCCGAAGCCGTCATCGGAGACGAGCATGGTTGCGAGGACGGCACCGATGCCGGTATCGATGACGAGGTCGAAGCAAGGAAGAAAATATCGATGATATCGGAAATATCGGTAGTCCGAGAACACGGAAATATCGACGGAAATATCGGTAAAATATCGATATCGATAAAAATTACATGGAAACCACAGAAATTGTAAGAAAAACTTGGAAATTTTTATTGAAACTTTGTAGGATGTTTATTTAGTCAATTATCTATTAGTTTATCACAAAAAATTGGAAGGAAATGCATTGCATGATGGATTTAACATTATCAAGTTGATTATATAGCGATCTGACAAACATTATAAGTGTAGAAAATATGTAGTAATTAATGAAAGAAGTCTAAACACACCATAATCATTTATATATAATGAATTAGTACAATAGTTTACACTTTAGTACCACATAGAGTTCCTATGAGGTTCAAATTTGTCACTATCTTCATCATCTTTATGTGTAGAATGAGTGTATTGTGAAGAGTAGTTATCAAATGATAAATCCCCAAAATAGTTTTGCATGTAATTGTTAATATGCCACCCATATGGATCCGAGATTGGTTGAGGTTGTCCATAAGAAAAATCATTTGAAGATTGAGGCTGGGATTGATTCCATGAGTCGCTCGATTCCATCCCAACAGGAATGGGATATGAAGGGTAGGGAAATGGTTGGTTATGAGTATAACCATAGTTACTACTTCCCAAGCCAACAGAGTCTGAAGTTCTAGATAACGAGTCATCTTCTTGACTTGACAAAATCCCTTTGCCTCTTTCTCTGCGAGTATAGTCCTTCCCTATGGCACCAATTCCTGGTCCTGCCCGCCTACTGCCATGGTCATCATCCTGTGTTGCATGCGTGAAGTTTGCCTCACCAGTGAAGGGGCTCATATATCCGGGAGGTGGTGGTCCATAATAGTTTCCATATCCACCACCACTACCTCCAGCTCCACTACCTCCAGCTCCACTATGTCCTTCATCATTCCCACCTCCGGTGGTAGGTGAGTCTCCTGATCTTGTACTAGAGATATCATTAGTATCAGCACGATGTTGTGGTTGTGTAGGATTGGAAAAAGGTGGAATTCCAGTGTTGCTTGGTCTTGGGTGCAAAAGTTCTTCGAAAGAGTCAGCGCTGCTAGATCCCACCTCCTCATCTAATACTCTTTCTACATTTATCCCTTCATTACGTGCTTCTTCAGCAACTCTGGGAGCTGGGTTGCCTTCATCATCATCTAAATGAAAAGGTCTAATCCATTGAAAAAGTTGGTTACCCTCCGTATCATCATCTTCACCAACAATATCAAACACATCTAGTGGGTCACCACGGTCGACATGATCGATTTCTGCTTCCTTATCTCGAATTTGAAGCTTCATGTTGTAGTAGCAATAAACTAATTTTTCCAAGCTACTATGAGCCAACTTATTTCTTTGCTTTGTGTGTATGAGTGAAAATGTGCTCCAATTTCTTTCACAAGCAGATGAGGAAGCTGTTTGTGATAATACTTTTATTGCTAACTTTCTCACAGTTGGTGCATCGGTCCCATACATGATCCACCATTCAGCTACAATGAAAAATAATGTTGATAAGCCTAATAACTCCAACAAATTCTATTATAAACTTATAGTGAAATATGTTTATACTCACTAGGAGACATATTTGTTCGAGCAGCAACTGATGTTGGTTCTCCAAATGTTCTTCTTGCATCTTTAAACCATGTTAGCTGAATACAATAAATTGTGTTAGTTTAATCCAACAAAGTAATTATTATAATTTAAGTAATTGTGTACCTCATTTCCAAATTGGCCAACTGCTGGTGATGCAGGGTCTAATTTAGAGTATACATTATGTACAGCACGTATAAGGTTACCATCATCTCCAACACCAGGTCTGTATTGGTATCGGGGATTCAAATAATATGCTGTTCAAAGAAACACATACTCTAATAAGATAAATAATACTTATGCAACTAAAGAAATGAATTGCAAATTATGACATAATTTATACCTGCTGCATGCAAATCGTGGTATAATGTTTTATACCATCGGTCTTCAATTATTTTTACGACCCACCTTGCACCATGTTTTCTTTCCAATTCATCCTTCACTACACGCATCAACTCATATACTGCCCCCATAGTAGGATAGACTTCTGTGTCAACGATCCGTAAAACTTTGTAAAGAGGTTCAAACACTTGACACACATGTTCTGTTTGACTCCAAAAAGCATGATCAAGCACTATACTTTCCACCATACAACCTGTATTTGAGCGGCTGAAATTGTGGTTGGCCCAATCGTCACTAGTGAATAGTTGCTTCAACCCTGCTTTCTTCTTGAGTAGGTTGTTTAATGCAATATAGTTGGTGGCGAATCGAGTGGTAGCTGGACGAATAATTTCTCCTCTGCAAAATTCACGCATCTTTGCCAACAACCAACCGTGATTGTAAATATAATTTGTGATCGTTCTAGCTCTTTTGACCACAGTAGCAACATTCTCTCTCTTCCCCATTGCCTCAAACATAAGATCAATACAATGTGCTGCACATGATGTCCAAAACACATTATGATGCTTCATTAACTTTTTTCCAGCTTTGACAAATGCAGAACCGTTGTCGGTCACGACTTGGACAACATTATGCTCTCCCACCTCCATGATTACATCCCTCAATAATTTGTAAATATACTTGTAATTCTTTATATGGTCTGAAGCATCAACAGACTTCAAAAAAATTGTATTTCCCTTGGAGTATACCATGAAGTTGATGATAGATAATCTGGTCGGGCCGGTCCATCCGTCACACATGATTGTGCAACCATTAGTTTCCCACTTTGACCTCAACTTGTTAACATACTCGCCAATGTCTTTATACTCCATATCCAAATATTTGTTTCTTATCTCATAGGGAGTGGGAGGTTGTACTCCAACACCGGCCTGTTGACATCCCACTACCATATTTTTGAAATGATGTGATGATGCCTTCGCAGCAGGGACATTTTCATAGATAAAGAACTTGCTAATTAGACGCCCCATTCCCTCCTTCACATTACCTCCCTTGAAATAACTCCAAACACTCTTTTGACGTGCGTTGGATGACTTATATAAACTTGGGGCTATTGGTGGTGTTGGTTGTGATTCTCTAAGACTGCCTCCCCGTCTCATTTGTGCACCACCACTTGTCCCGGAACCTTGTCCCCTATTAGGAATTTTATGAAGGTGTTCTCTTTCCCATGCTGACTGTTGGGAGGCACGTAATGCTTGTTTCAAACTGCGTCGTTCTTCAGGTCCCATGTCATCATCACATTCGTCCTCATCGTCATCATCATCACTGTCAACCGCTTGGCCATAGACTTCTCCCCGTAGCCCAGCTCGAATATTTTCCATTCCCTGTGTTATCTTTTCCTTCTGCTGTTTTTTATTTTTTAATAATGTGCTGATGAATGCCTTCACTTCTGGGGGGACATTATCGCATCGTTGGACATTTTTTGATGGATCTAATCCACTAAGATGATACTTCAGTCGTGTCACTCCGCCACTCTTCATTACCCGACCACAATATTTGCAAATTGTGCCATGTTTGTTTCCGTCTATTGGGTCTCCATGTTCCCAAGCTGGATCACGTTTACTGGACATCTTAAACGTACCTATATTTATTTTTCATTAAAATTAGACAATTATTTTTTGATAAAAATAAGAGAACCTAAATAATAAAGTTATTCTACAGAAGAATTAAATACAAAGTAAAGAAAATGATTGTAAAAAGTTAAGTAATTATACAAATAATATGGAATAATAAAACCTAATATTAATGAATAATAATCCAATTTGATAATAATTCAATTTAATGAATAATAATCCAATTTGATAAAAAAAAATCCTAATATAAAACATGGTGATGAATAATAATCCAATTTAATGAATAATAATCCAATTTGATAATAATCCAATTTAATGAATAATCCACCAATTTGATAAAAAAAATTAATCCTAAAATAAAACATGGTGATGAATAATAATCCAATTTGATAATAATAATCCAATTTGATAATAATCCAATTTAATGAATAATCCACCAATTTGATAAAAAAAATAATCCTAAAATAAAACATGGTGATGAATAATAATCCAATTTGATAATAATAATCCAATTTGATAATAATCCAATTTAATGAATAATCCACCAATTTGATAAAAAAATTAATCCTAATATAAAACATGGTGATGAATAATAATCCATTTTGATAATAATAATCCAATTTGATAATAATCCAATTTAATGAATAATCCACCAATTTGATAAAAAAATAATCCTAATATAGAACATGGTGATGAATAATAATCCAATTTAATGAATAATAATCCAATTTGATAATAATCCAATTTAATGAATAATCCACCAATTTGATAAAAAAAATAATCCTAAAATAAAACATGGTGATGAATAATAATCCAATTTGATAATAATAATCCAATTTGATAATAATCCAATTTAATGAATAATCCACCACTTTGATAAAAAAAAAATCCTAAATTAAAACATGGTGATGAATAATAATCCAATTTGATAATAATAATCCAATTTGATAATAATCCAATTTAATGAATAATCCACCACTTTGATAAAAAAAAATAATCCTAAATTAAAACATGGTGATGAATAATAATCCAATTTGATAATAATAATCCAATTTGATAATAATCCAATTTAATGAATAATCCACCACTTTGATAAAAAAAATAATCATAAATTAAAACATGGTGATGAATAATAATCCAATTTGATAATAATCCAATTTAATGAATAATCCACCACTTTGATAAAAAAAAAAATCCTAAATTAAAACATGGTGATGAATAATAATCCAATTTGATAATAATCCAATTTAATGAATAATCCACCAATTTGATAAAAAAATTTCCTAATATAAAAGAATAATAATCCAATTTGATAATAAAAAAACCTAATATAAAAGAATAATAATCCAATTTGATAATAAAAAAATCTAATATTAAAGAATAATAATCCAAGTGATAATAAAAAAACCTAATATTAATGAATAATAATCCAATTTGATAATGAAGATGGTAAGGGAAATAAAATAATAAATAATATTAAACATATTAAAATTATCCTAGGGAATAATTATACAACATTACTTAATTACTTACAAAAATTAACATGCAAGTATTAATTACTTAAAAAGATTAACATACGAGTCCACACAAATTTATTTGTTGTTGTATAAATTACAATAATATAAATTTAAGTTTGTAAACTTACCTTAAATATGGAAGCCTTTGTGTTCAAGCTTTGGAATGGATCTGGAATGACTTTGAAAATGGTAAGGAAAATAAAATAATAAATAACATTAAACATATTAAAATTATCCTAGGGAATAATTATACAACATTACTTAATTACTTAAAAAAATTAACATGTAATTGTTAACATTACTTACCTTAAATATGGAAGCCTTTGTGTTGCTTGGCTTTGGAAAGGATCTGGAATGGTTTTGAAAATGGTATGGGAAGAAGAAGAAACGAAAATTCGATGAATGCCTCTGATACTCCACTGGATGAAAGAATGTAAGTATATAACAGACATTGACACTGTTTTGCATGTGAAAGACTGTCACACGATTTCATTATGAAAGCAGTATTATTTGTTGTCCATGTTCTGAAATTGCACAAAGTTCTTTGGCTCATTGGATCAGAGAGGTAGACATAGGTTTGGAATGATTTGGTTTTGAATAATTTGGAGCATTGGATGCTTTTCTTTTTCTTACACGCACCACTCAGACAGTCAAAATGACTGAAAACTCACACTCCACCACACACACACTTCGAGACCCCCCACACCACACCACACACGCACACCACACACGTACACCATCCACGGACCTCAGTCTCTCTCTCGATCTTTCATTTCCCACTCCCCTACCGTATTCTCGAATCCTCTCAATCTCTCTCTTCTCTCTTCTCTCTCTCTGAGGTCGGTCTGAGCCTTCGTTCTCACCGACAACTTCTCAGTCTTCTCCCTCCCTTCCCCCTTCTCCAGTTCTTCCACACACACACAGAGACATCATCTCTCGCCTCTCGATCCTCCTCGTCCGTGTCTCCGTGTCTCCCTGTCTCCCTCTGCTCCTCCCATCTCACCCGCCCTAAACCCAGCCGTCGACACCACTCCATAACCGCCTTCCTTCTAAACCACCTTGATCCATGGAGATCGACCGGAAATCATCGTAGTCCAAGCCGTCGACACCACTGAGGAGCACGACGTTGTCCCAGCCGTCTTGGATTCGTGAAGAAGACGATGTTCCCAGGATCCTACGTCTCTTCTTCTCTGCTTTTACTTTACATTTTTGTACAGATTTCAATCTTTCTGCATGTTGCACCTTTGTTGTACTGAAATTGATTTTAGGGATTTAGGAATTAGGGTTTATATTTTTGTACAGATTGCGATTTATCTGCATGTTGCTTGATTTTTGTACTGAAATCGATTTTAGGGATTTAGGAATTAGGGATTCAGTCAGTTCATTTGCTTTGAATCCGAATTTGGGGATTTAGGGATTCGGTTCATTTGCTTTGATTTTTGTACTGAAATCGTTCTTCTCGGCTTGTAAACATGTTGATTTTTGTACTGAAATCGATTTGATAATATCCTGTATTGTAGATTCAGTTCATTTGCTGTGAATTAGAATTTGGGGATTTAGGGTTTCGGATTTTTTTCTCCGGCTGTGTTCTCCGATGATTCCATACCAAATATCGCGATAGTTTCGAAAAAATCGCGATATTATCGATAATATCGATAATATCGCGATATTCCGCCGAAAACAAGTTGGATAGTTAATAAAATATCGGGGTCCCAAAAAAACGATAATATCGGCGATATTTCGCCGATATTATCGATATTTTCTTCACTGGGTCGAAGTAATCGACGATTTGAGCATGTGAATCTCCGGTTTTGAGTCGGATTTTAGTCAGATTCAGCCAACCCAACAACAGAGAGGTCGGCCTACTCGATCTCGAGCTTTTCAAAGGCCTTATGGTAGGCCCAAGTCTCAATGGTGAGATCAAGCTTGGCGTTAAGGCCGACGCCGAGGATGACGATGGTGAGGAAGCTGGTGACGTATCAGGGGAGCTCCCAGTCCTCCCATTTATGAGACTGACCTGGGGAGAGCGGGTATGGTTTCACACGCACTCTGGGTGTGTCAACTCCCAGATCGGAGGTTCAGCCTTTGGATCAGGTTGTGTGCAGCTTGAATGTCGTGAGATTTTGGCTCATTTTTCTGAAAGGGTAGTGGAGGCGACAGTCTTGGGGCTCTCATCTCTGATTTCTGAGCATAGATTTGTTCATATGGGGACGATGACCACGGTCTCGTCTGGTACATGTGATGAATCTGGAGGTGAAGTATGGAGTTGCAAGCTGTGAGTTCGCAGCTGGCGAGACTGAGAATGGCGAGAGAGAATCGGTGAAGGATCTGAAGGAAATTATAGAGTGAGAAAAATGAGGGATGGGGGGATTTGATGGATGTTTACAGAGAGAGTTGGGAGAGAAAGAGGGAATGTGTCTGTGTCTCTGTGTGGGTTTTGCAAATCCACGGCAGATGTGAAAAAATGAAAGAGAACCGACATAGCTTTTCGTGTCGATTCCCACAGACGGCGCCAAATGTTGATGCACAAAACCGGAGGGTCTTGGAACAACGTAAATCCGACCGTGAATCTGCAAGAAAGTAAAGAACATAAGATGTATGGTGGTTCACCCCAATGTTTGGGCTACGTCCACACTGATGTTGATATTGTTTCACTCTGAATGATGAATATACAAGAAGGCTAGAGGCAGTGTGCTCTCTAGCCTATTTTCTCTGTGTTCTCTTCCCATGCCCATGGTCTAAATCTTGACCTTTTCTTAATGAGGAGAGTGAAGAGTTTTTTTATAGAATAAGGGCTCCTCACTTATTACATATTTGCCCCTTCATTTATTACATAATTACATTTGAGTCCCTCGAGTATTTATACGAGGTCTAAATACGGAGGCCCTAAGTTTGGTACAAACATGATTGACACTTATTTTGTAAAATCTTTCCAGTTCCAATTTTCGCTATGCCTTTGTAACTGTGTTCAGTCGTTTGTAATGACAAGTACTAAGAGAACATACTAATTAATATTTCACACGTATCCTGACTACTAAGTTAATGAAAATTGACACATACCCTCTAAAGGCATTTTGATCATTTCACAATTTAAAAAGATAAAATAAAATATAGTAAAATTATAGACGGGTTGTTACAAGAAAATTAGAAAATGAACTATTTATATAAAGCTTTCATTTTTTTTTCAACTAGAAGAAGAGAAAAAAAAAACACCATAGTGTGACAGAGGACAAGGATTACAACATGTTTTTTTTTTTAACAAACGATATTATCTACACTAAGGGGATGAGATGGGCTTAGCCTTAAAATGAGCTAACAATAATGTGGTTCAAATTCGCATTTGGCGAAAATCAAACCTAAGACCTCTCACTTACAAGTGAAGAGAAATACCACTAGACCGTAGTACTAAGTGGCACAACATGTTAAATCGTTAGATTTATAGTTTTCCTTATTATTTTTAAGATTTAAGCTTCTTGTTTTTCTTTGTTTTTTTAAGATTTAAGCATTTAGCATATTGCACTTTGTAAAATTTCAATTTCTGAGTTTGTAGTTCTTAAGAGTTCTTAGGTGTAATGACCGGCTAGGATTAGAACATGTTACATCGTTAGATTTGTGCCTATTGTCATAGCAGCTATGTAACTTAAGTGGTCCGTGTGCTGTGCACGTGACCAAGTCATGTGGTTTGGGTGTTAGTTGCAACGGCTATATCTCTCACACATTCCTTGTGCTGATGGAACCGAATCAAATAGAAAGACAAGCAACATCTCATTCCTTATTTCCTTCTTTCCTTCTTCTTCTTGCTGCTTGAATTTGAATCAACCTTTTGTTGATTTCTTTGCGTCTAATTCGTAAAATCAAAATACATATTAAACACTAACATTGACATGGCCTCAGAGCCTAGTTTGATCTGATTTTGGGGCGTGAAACTGTGATTCTGATTTGACTGAGTTTCGACGAAGAACGAATTGAATCAACCAGTTAAACGACTGGATCTGGAGCCAGCTGCGAGCTCCAGTGTCCACCGGAGTGAACTGTGACTTCTGGTATCAGGATGAAGACGATCTTCAACTCTCACAACCTGTGGAAGTTTGTAGATGAAGGATTTGAGCTTCCATATGAATCAGATGATGAAATCATTGATAAGAAGAAGATTGTGACTCAAGATCTTATTGCCCGAGAGGCTAAGGCGTTGGGATTGATATAGGAAGCTATGACCGATAAGATCTTTCCCACAATTACTAACCAAGAAACTGCAAAGGAAGGTTGGGATGTTCTGAAGCAAGAGTACCGAGTTGTGAAATTGCAAGGTATTAGACGATATTTTGAATATGCTCGTATGAAAAAAGGTGAGTCCTACTCTGATTATTTGACTAGATTGTTTGGTTTGATCAATCAAATGAAAATGTATGGTGAAGAACTGTCAAATAAGATAATTGTTGAGAAATTGCTGATTAGTCTTACTTCAAGCTATGATAATATTGTGTCTGTGATTGAGGGGACTTGGAAGATTGATGCAATAGACCCTACTCAAGTAGTAGCAACGTCAAGAAATTTGAGCAGAGATTGATTAGGCATGCTGAAGAATGAGAAGTTACAGAAAAGGCTTTTAATAATCTTAGCATTCAACCTAGGAATAGCTTACAAGCTAATGGTTGCAAAGAAATACTGGAAGAAGAAG
Organism: Malus fusca; assembly: GCA_035220775.1. Lineage (NCBI taxonomy): Eukaryota > Viridiplantae > Streptophyta > Magnoliopsida > Rosales > Rosaceae > Malus > Malus fusca. The sequence continues at coordinate 42,220,038 of CM069073.1, read as the reverse complement.
GAGATAGAGGGGAATGCAAAGTCTAGTGATAGATTTTTCATTGTTATGAAACAAAATGGTGGCAAGAAAGGTTCAAAAGAAGGCTGCAAAACTTGTGAGAAATTGCATTTTGGTGAATGTTGGTTCATAGGAAAATTAAAGAAAACAAATAGTGAAAATCAAAATGTAAGCAGGAGAGACTATGTTGTTGATGTCGCCAAGCCCGTTAATTTAGTTCCCACCATCGCTGTCGTGTCCAACTAGAGAAGGATTTGGTGTCTCTTTCAAATTCGAGATTTAATCTGGATTCAATTTCCACAGGCGACGACGATGAGGAAGCCAATTTTATGCCTACGGCATTTCAAAGGAAGATATTTTGTAATGTTTAAATTTTTATATTTTTTTTCTATATAATTATAAAGATTTTTTAGGAGAAAAAAGTTACATTTAGTCACAGGGAACATAAACCTTACCCCTCGTAAAGCAAGAAAAAAAATACACGAAAAGAAGGGGTGGGGACATACACCTTACCCTCTTGAAAAATAAAATACAAGAAAACAAGGGCGGAGACATAAACCTTACCCTTCTTGAAAAAGAAAATACAAGAAAAAGAAGGGGGACATAGGACCAAACCCTTCTAAATAAAACCTAATGGTAAGAACTTACAAGACAAGCTGCAAAACAAAAAGGAAACTCCAAAAATATTCGGTAAAAAAGAAAATCACATATTAAGAAGAGGAGATAAACATATGGGCAGGCACACCCAAGAAATCTAAATGCAGAAAAGGAAGAATCTCTTTGGGAGATGTGACATGCCAAACAAGTGAAGATAAAAGAAGCCCTAAATAGGCTAATTTGTCAACACCTGTATTCCTTTCTCGAAATGTATGAGAGTAACCGAATACCGTGTGCTGCAATCCGGAAAATAGTTTTTCAAACATCTGGAGTGACAAGGAGGAGAAAAGGAACTAGAAGCCCTAAATAGGCTACTTTGTCAGCAACTGCATTCCTTTCTCGAAATGTGTGAGAGCAATGGAATACCTTGTGCTGCAACCAGGAATATAGTTTTTCAAACGTCTAGAGAGACCAAGGAGGAAAAAAGGAACCTAAAGCAAAGTAAGATATCATGCTAGAAGAGTCACTTTCAACCATAAATTTTGCCAACCTTGCGCATGAGCCAACTCCACAGTAAGGATGATAGCATGAAGCTCCAATTGAAAGAAATATGCCCAAAGCTTAAAGAGAAACCACAAAGAAAATAACCCACAAAATCTCGAAAATCCCCACCACAAGCTATAGGCCCCGAGTTACCTGTAGTAAGGCCAACTATGTTCACTTTGACCCAAGGAATGCAAGAGGATGCCAAAGAATAGGAGCTAAATAAGCTTTATATGACTCAGCCAAGATTCCAAGAGAGACGAAAAGTTGCTTATCTAAAATACCACGTAAATGACCATGAGTGAAAACTCCAACCTGCCTAATCCAGGCCAAAGTAGAACGAAAAAGGTGTGAAAAGGATTGAGGCTTACTTTCAAACTTCACTTTGTTACGCATCTTCCAATTAGCCATTAATAAGAAAGACCATAATGCTAGCCATACACTCTAAGTGTGGAGAAAACCGTTTTGACACAAAAGCAAGCTATAAATCCGAAAAGGAACCCGTAAGCGGAAGAATAGTACCAAACTGAGTAGCAAGCCAAAACCAAACATGTTGTGCAAATTCACAACTAAAATAGAGTATTGAGGTGGAATGAAATGACGCAAATAATGGAAGCCCAACTCTTAACAGGAAACCGATGACGAACAATTTCATAGCCATTAGAAAACGAAAAAAACTCCATATGTAAAAGCTTCTCAAATTAACACGTCATTTTCCTCATCAACTGGAAGAGGCATCTCTAAAATCTCTTTAGCCAACTTTGGAAGAGTAGAAGAAACAATTGAAGGAATAACCCATTTTCCCATACGAATTATGTTTGAGACCTTAGTGCGAGATAGAGAATAAGCAAGCTCAGAAGCACCAACGACCTCCACAATAGGTGTATACAAGCACTTATCAACCCAAAGAGAATTATTAGAACCATTCCCAACCACCCACTGATAATTTTGAAACAAGATATGGACAATGGATTTAATACTAGGCATATATAAGATCGCTTTATAACAAGTAGAGTATAAACGACCATGCAGCTCAAATCGCTCTCGAAAATAAACACTCCATGGAGAATTAGAAGTAATAACAACCATTCAAAGCTTTAAGAGAGCCGTAGTATTTATAGAGCAAAGATCACATAATCCAAACCACCCTCAATTTTCGGTCAAAAGGGCAAGTGAAATAGGTGTTCATTGTTGGAATGAAGATTGTTCTCCAAATTTAATTAATCCTCTGCTTAAGGCAAAATTAAATAGGTGTTGGGGGCAATTGGTTTCCTTTACCTAGAAGAGTCTATCTCCAAGTCAAAGAAAGAGACCTACATCAAATTGGGAAACAACTCTACACATCCATGCAGCTTAGGACTTCTACACCTACTGCCATTTTCCTACATGCAGCACAACAAGTGTGGGGGGCATTTGTGGAGCCTAAAATAATGCCAAAAATTCTAGAGGCGACACATGGACATTTTCTCAAGAAATACAAAATTGCCCTCATTGAATGAGCAGGCTTCTCAGATACTCCCACCAGCAGCTTAGCACCCCTGAAGGTCTCAAGCAGCTGAATACGACTACCCACATCTCACTTGCCCATGGCAAGAAAAAATTAAGGCATTAAAGATAAGAATTAAATATCAAATCCTATCTTTAATACATTCCCAATTGAAGATTGACTTCGTTCAAGTAAGTAATCCCTATTTAAATCAATTAATTAGGGATATTTACACCATTATCTCAAAATATTATTTCATATTTAATATCTTGAGAATATTCTCTTCATAAACCTTGGCCAATAGGATGTTGCCATGTGTATGGTAAAACCCTAACACCTTGGCCGGCCCCTCATCCTATAAATACCTCCACCTCTACTAAATTTCGGTAAGCTTTTACTACCCCTAAAAGCCCTAAACACATACTCTTTTCAGAGAAACTTAGGCATCAGAGATCCATTGGTCTAAACCCCCTCCCACCTCGTGGGCACGTGAGGCTTAGGTCTTTGATCAAAGGTGTTGATTGTTCTGCAGGTGCATTTTCGTCAAAGCAAGAGACGGTAGAAATTGCATCGACAATTTGATTCTGTTTACTCCTAAGAGCAACTCCACCCATGGAGCCCTCCCCCCTGGCAATCCACTATTGAATCCACCATTTTGAACAGTAACTGCCTTTAATGAATAGTAACTGCCATTAATGAACAGTAATTGTCATTTGCATCTCCACCCTTGGAGCCCTCCCCCCTGGCAATAGGCAATAAAATATTAGATTTTTTTGTTTGTTTAAATAATACAAAATAAAATTATTTGTAATTTCGGATAAGATTTTTTAAATCGTTCTCATTGCGCCACGTGTCATTTTATAAAAAAACAATTATTTAGCGATGGATTTCGATAAGATTTTAACTCGTTCAAAATTGCGCCACGTGTCATTATCCGAAAAGATAATTATTGGAGATCGATTTCGATAAGATTTTTATCCAATACGATCGTGCCACGTGTCATTATCTTTTCAGAATCTTTGAGGATAGATTTCGATCAGATTTTTAACGAATGACGGCATGCCACGTGGCCTTATCTACAATCCAATCCTTTCTGAATCGTCCATATAATCCAAACAAATAATAATAATGAAATTAGGTCACAAATAAATAATGCAAACAAATAATAATAATGAAATTAGGTCACGAATAAATAATGCAAACAAATAATAATAATAATGAAATTAGGTAACAAATAAATAATACAAATAAATAATAATAATGAAATTATTAGGTAACAAATAAATAATACAAACAAATAATAATAATGAAATTAGGTCACAAATAAATAATGCAAACAAATAATAATAATAATGAAATTAGGTAACAAATAAATAATACAAACAAATAATTATAATCAAATTAGGTAACAAAATAATAATACAAACAAATAATTATAATATATTCTTACCTCATCCGCATAATTTGCCTCACTTCGAACATTACTACTAGCTTGTGTCAAGGCATCTCTCCACGTACTAAAGGAATGGCTAAGTATTTTCCAACGACTGGACATCGATTCTTTGGTTCTTTTCCCACTCATTTGCTCAAGAAATTTGGTATGAATTAAACTCCACATTTCTCGCAACTGCATCTCATTACCCGTAAGGGAATTATGAGTAACTTCAACCCAACTAGTGCACAACGCAACATCTTCAAGAAGCGACCAATTCGTACCTGCATCAGTAGTCATTTTGTGGAAAAAAAATTGGATTGAAACTTTGAGAGAAAGATAGGAATTTGGTTGAAAGTGGTTGAGAAAATATGAAATTGTGGTATAAGGTAGATGGAGAAGAAGTGGTATTTATAGAAAAGTAAAAACAATTTTTTACAAATTTTTTTTCAGATTTTTTACAATTTTTCGGATTTTTTCCATTTTTTTTTAATTTTTTTTTTCAAATAATTAATCTCTGCCATTGGATTTTAAAAAATTTGAATTCCAACACTCCAGATTGTGCCACGTGTCACAACGGTAACTTTTATTAATTTTAAAACTATTTTTTCTTTATTTATAAAGCATATTAATATCGACCGTTGATCTCAAATCGAACGGTTGATATTAAATAAGATTTGTTTTATTTTTTTTACCGTTGAGATCCAATGGTCCAAATGAAGGAGCCGTTGAGATCGAACGGACCGTGGGAAGCCACGTGGCTTCCCAACGGAAACTGAGACAGCTGCTGCAAGTGGGCTGCTTTTCTGAAAAGCTGTCGGTCGACGCGCCCCCACTCGCGAGTGGGGTGCACGCGCCTGACAGAAAAAAATAAAAAATGGGTGAAGAGCTCGGGCTCAGGGGCTGTCACAAATTGACAGGCCTTCTGCTCGGGTCTTCTCCACGAGCTCGGGCTCTTCAAGGCTGGAGCTGATTGACAGGCCCTCGGGCCCTTTCTTCTCCCCTGTACCCCGGCCTACATGCAAGGCTGGAGTTGCTCTAAGAAAAAGAAATTGCAACTACAAGGCACCCCATTTACGTATGAGCCAAAGCACACAAATCAATATCAAATAGATTGTAATAATGCAGTTGAAGAAAACACGTGCAAGGTAAAACATAGGAAATAGCATTCCCAAGTAATCAAATTACTAATACGAAAAACATAGGAAGAAGAAAACACTCACGCTTTCGTGGAAAGCTCGGGCAGTAGACAATACGAAAAACTAGCTTTAATCTAGAGTTCAAGATTAATTCAATGAAAGTAACTAGTTAATCAAAACAAGAGTAATATGAAACTAATAGTCCCCTTTATTGAAGAGGTTAGAGCTTGCTGGTTAGCTGGGCGAGAGAATAGAGAGATGGAAAATGAAGTAAGCTTGAGCTTGCGGTGGCTGAATTCCCGAATAATGTAAGGATCCATGGCACCACAAAGTGGCTGAAATTTCAAACCATGCCATTATACAGAAATATATATATATATATATATATATATATATTTTTTTTTTTTTTATTTCAAAGCATCCTATAATTACAAAGCACCCTATATAGTTTTGATTGCAAACCTCAAGGCCTACACCTAAGGTTCAACAAATGCACCTTTCAGAACTAACTTTGTCCTCTTCTTGTAGCACATTAACAAGCAAGAGCCCGACTACACATCCAAAGTGTCAATCCCTTGGGGACCTGTGCTGAGGTCTGAGGATCCTTCTCCAGAGAAATATTTGTCCGAACAGGATCCCTTCATAAATATATAGGGGCATTTAATAATTATTTCGTTTTGAACTTTTATTTTCACTTTTTTAAAGTTCGAAAACTGAAATTTTTTTTATAACAAAAAACTGAAAACTACTATTTTGAGTTTTTAAAATTTGGTCATGAGTTTTCACTTTGTAGACTGAAAACTAAAAATAGTTACCAAATAAGATTTCAGTTTTCATAAAAGTGAAAGGAAAACGAAATGGTTATCAAATGACCTCTTAATTTTTATTTTTTATTTTAAAAATCAAAATCAATCAATTTTTAAAACTCAGAAAAATATTTTTTGGATTTTTTTTTTTTTTGAAACAGAAAACTATTACAAACAAGTTTTTAGTTTAAAAAAAATTAAAAATTAAAAACAAAATGGTTTATTCGATTTACATAATGATGTATTTACACCAAGAGGTAGGAAATTTGGTTTGAACTCGTCATTCACGAAATTCGATCGAACCAAGATCTTCTACTTAATGTAAAGATGAATATCACTAGACTATAATAATAAATGGCACATAATTATCTGATTTAGTTTTTAAATGACAAAACCGACAACCCGAACTTGTCTAGGCCAAAATAAAAACCATGCCCACTTTGACATAAACCAATAAACAGGGAAATAAATTAATATTGAATTCACCATCTACAAGATTCAAACTAAAGACATTTCACTTATAGATAAAGAGAATCATCACTCAACTATAGTATTAAGACTATCTCCAACCGAAGGGTCCAAAGGGCCAGAGGGCCCAAAAACGCCCGAAAACCGTCTCCAACCGAGGGCTAGGCCAAAGGGCTCGTGGGCCCCACTGGACAAAAAAGGGCCTAAAGGCCTACCGGCTAGCCCAAAGGAGCTAGCCAGCCAGCCTCGGGCTAGGCCAGAAATTTGAGTATTCCTATCGGATATAACCGACAGCAATATAATATATTCCTGTCAGTTATATCTGACAGGAATGCTAGGCCAAATTTTCAAATGCAACGGCTAGCTGATGCTAGTTACCTTTGGATTCAAAAAAAAAAGTTTTGTTTGTTTTTTGGGCCAAATTTTTTTCCTATAAATACCTAAACCATTCATTCACCATTCCTACACCATTTAATTTTTAGTTTTAAAATATAAGTTGTTGTTGTTTTTAAATTTAAGTTGTTATAGTTTTTAAATTTAAATAATAAATTATGTTTGGCCCTCGGTTGGAGATGGAGACAAATATGATCATGTACTGTTCATTAAAATATTAATATCTTGGAGGACTAGAGAGCTTGTTTTAGGTTGGAGATGGCCTAAGTGACAACCATTCCCACATTAAATAAAATAAAATAAAATAAAAAAGCAAGAAGAAGAAGAGATCAAATTGCACCCAAAAAAGGTGTAAAACTTGGGGGTTACGTGGCGTTCCCCATGCATTTCACAGCTAAGCAAAAGCAAACATGCCCAGAAAGAGAGGTAACAATATAAAATGGGGGTGTGCTATACACACACTCTATTTTACTTCTCACACATCACTTGTTAATTTCTGTCCATTGATCTTCTTCAATTCATCCGATCCGACGACTGAAAATTAAAAAGGTGTGTGAGAAGTAAAATGTGCTATAAAATGCATTTATAACAACACAGTTGGGTTTGCATTGAAAGCATTTCCTAACCACTTGTCTACCCTTAATTTTGTGAAGCAAATCCTCAGAACTTTGCTGTGGCATGGCCGCTACCACCACCCAACCATGCCCATTTCCTCCATCCCCACCCCCACACTAGTCCTTCCTATTACTCCCATCCATCTTCTCCACCTTCGTCTCCGTCGCTTTCACAAATCTTTCCTCTGGTCTCTGTCTCTGAAGTACTTCCATGGCAAACGATGCCGTTTTCAGGTCTTCACTTGTTTGGTTAGCAGTAGTAATAGTGGTAGTTGGAATATGTACTCAGTCCTTGAAGAAGATGATGTTAACGTACGTGGTTGGTGTGCTGGGAATTGCTGGGCTGCTTTTGCCTGATTGGGGTTACTTTGACCCCGACTTCTCGCGGTGGACCTCTCCGGTTTCGTTCGAGGAAAGAGCCTCTGAAATTGCTCAAAGATCTGGACTAATAACAAGGTTAGTTGTTTAGAATTACGGGATTTTTGTGGGGTGGTGTTTTCCAATTAATAATGTTTGGAGTTCCTCGAATTGACTAATGCATACGTATTTGTATTCTATGTCTATATTGTGTTCTATGATTTGATTGATTGATGCAAGGCCTTGTATTTGAAGTTGGTAAAAATATTGCTTGTATAAAAAGAAAAATTATTTGACCCGAACTTTTCAGTCATTAGGCTGAATTGGGGCAGTGAGCTAATTCTATTAAGGAGAAATTAGGTTCTCATTATTTTTTTTGTTACTTCATTGATTAAAATATTATTCATTTTCAATTTTTTATCAAGGTCATTGGGTATTAATAACATCATTAATTATTTTAATAATAATAAAAAAAATTAAATATATTCATTTAATGTTAAAAATGTTACAGTTAGTATATTTATATTTATAACTAAATTTTTTATCATATATTTTTAGTTTTAGTTTGTACCCATTTTTAATTTGTAATTTTTTTTAATTTGTACCAATTTTCTTTTCAATTTTAATTTGTACCCATATATTAATTTCTTTTTGTGCCCATATTTTTTAAAGTTTATTTGTATTTGTACCCATATATATTTTTTTATTTGTACTTTTTATTTTGCTAAATGTACCCATGCTAATTATATGTACCCATTCATGTAAAACTTTTTAATCTTAAAATGTACTCATTCTTAAATATACCAATTTGTTATATGTAAAATGTACCCTTTTTTTTATATAAAATCTATTCAATTTTTTTCTAATCCATTTTTAAACTTATATGGGTACATTCTTTTTTCTTTGATTTTAAAATGTATTCATGTCAAGTTTAATCGAAGAAATTTACTAATGTTATTAAGCCTACTATCTTTTTTTTTTTTTTTTTTGTGATTTTAAAGAATGTACCCATGTTTTGATACAATAATGTTTTTGGTTAATTTTGATGAAAGTATCCATGTTTATATATATACACACACACAATAGTATATTTATATTTTAATATTTTTAATCCCACAAATTATGGTTTTTTATTTAAAATCTCATTTATATAAACAACTAAAATTTCTAATTTTTAATTTAAAACATATAGTAACGTACATAGAAATAAATTATCACATTAATTTCAGGGACCTCGATCAAAAATTAAAAATCAATAAGGTTTCGATCAAAGAATATTCATAGTTAAGGATCGCATCCAAAGTCTCCCTTGTATTAAAGTATTATTAAATAAGAACTAGTTGGTTAAGGAAAATTCAGGCTAGAGTTAATCTCCATGCTGAACGGGAAATCGCCTAGCTAGAGTTGTAAATTGGCTCGAAGCAAATCAAGCTTGCATTAGGTTTGGCTCATGTTGGCTTATTGAAGCTCGATTTGTGAAGAAAGCAAGTCAAGCCTATGTTCAGCTTGATAGGAACACGTTAAGCTTAAACATTGATATGTTCGTTCATAAAGCTCGTAAGTAGCTTATATGTTTTCATGAGACAGATCGAACTAGATTCTCTATACAAGAAGGTTTTTTTTTTTTTTTTTTAAACAAACGATATTATCTACATTAAAAGCCGGGATGAGGGTTGGGATAAACCTCACAATGGGTTAGCAATAATGTGGTTCAAATTCGTCTTTGGCGAAAATCAAACTTAAGACCTCTCATTTATAAGTGAAGAGAAATATCACTACACCGTAGTACTAAGTGGCATCTATACAAGAAGTTTACTTAAAATGAAAGATCATGATTGAGATTTTGTTTTTCAATATTAATGTTTATGTCTTTCTAATTATATCTTCAATTTGACTTTTTAAAAGATGGAGATTGACATTAAGTCCCGCCGTTTTCTTTTGTTTCTAAATAAACTTCATGCGTTGTGCCCTATATTATGTTTGAAGATTTTGTGTTAACTTGTTTATGTTTAATATGAATTCTAGTATGAAAATGTGCTATCAAATTGAATTTTTTTTTTTACAAGATGGGAGTAACATATTATAGTAAATAGCTCAAAAGTGATATCAAGCTTCAAAATTTTAAGCTCGCTTGAGCTCGGCTTGTCTAAGAACTAAGCCTAACCTTGCTTGAGCTCGAAAAAATTTAAACAAACAAGGCTTAAGTAGAGTGATATTCAGTTTGACTCAGCTTGTTTACAACCCTAAATTCAACCAATTTTCTCTTTTATTGTATTATATTGTACTTCTTTAACCGATAGTTTTGACCCACTCCAAAGTGAAATGTATACTTTCACGTCGAAAATCTTTTAATTATAATACAAACAACTTGTAGTTATCTAACCTTATTAAACGTTAATTTGCAAAACAAAAACCTCATCAAACATTATATAAACTAGAGTTGTATGTATTTAATAAGATTGGTTGTTGTATCACTTAGTACTACGATCTAGTTACATTCTTTTTACTTTTAAGGGAGATGTCTTATGTTTGAATCTCGTGAATGACGAGTTTGAAAGCAATGTATTACCCTACTCTTTAGCATAAATATACCATTGTATTAAAAAGTAAATAAATAAATAAATAAGACTCGCTCTTTTGGTTCATGAGCATGTTGTTTTGCATATTTGCTTTTTTTAGGTTGCTTCCGTATGGTTGCTATACTCTCAGTTCATTTCTTGACAGTTTAAACTTTTGGAACTCGTGGTTGATTAATATGGTATCTGTATTTGTACATATTTTTTTTTAACAAACGATATTATCTACACTAAGTGGGTGAGAAAGTGGGCTAAGTCTCACAATGGGGTAGCAATAATGTGGTTCAAATTCGCCTTTAGCGAGAATCGAATCTACAATCTCACTTACAAATGAAGAGGAATATCACTATACCAAACTAAGTGGCTCCTTGTACATAATTTTTGCATGACTCGGATATATCGAACTAGATTTCATGTTCATGGGTTCATATGTTCTCAATTGATAGACCTTCAAGAAAATCATAATGTAAATTAATTAAGGTAATTATCAATGGCACTCTAAAAATCTAATTGTGCACTTTTCGTAAGAGTATTTTCTTTTTAAATATTGAAAATTTGGGGCGCACAATTAGATTTTTAGAGTGCGAATAACAATTTTCTGATTGCGGAGAAAGATTAGTGGTTTATAAGGCAGTCCCTGAGTTCTGACTTGTAAGAGCATTATATCCTTTTGCAGATTTAGAAAGTATCCTCTGAGATTGGTTGCTTATGCCACAGTTTATGGGTTTGCTCTGTACAAGTGGTGGGTGTTCATATCAAGCTAATATCAACCCAATCAAGATTAATGGTCTACTTTTATTTTATTTAATTGTATTTAAGTGACTATAAGCACAATTGTAATTTGTTGTGAGTAGAAATCAATTAATTTTGTTGTTTACAAAACTAAATTTCATCTTACAAACCCACAAAATGTGGTATTATACCAATGGGCCACATATTGGTTCTAGGACTAAATTGTAACCTTGGTTCATGAATTTAAAGTTTAATAAAATTGGTATTTAAATTGAAAAAATTGGAGCATTGGTTCTTCAAAGGTGTTCATATGCGTGTCACGGGGAATGCACATAAACCCATTTTAATTATGTTCACGTCATGTGGTTAGTTTTGATGGAAAGTCTCACGAAGTTGGTATCAAAGACTAATAATCAACAATTTGTTAAAGTTTGATATCAATTTTCAAGTGTAAGGTTCGGCATCAGCAACCACACCAGAAGACCCAACTGCTAGTTCTATTCAAATAGCTTATAAATTTGACAAAAGCACTTAAACTTTTTAATTCTTTATCTCCTAATGCAGTATAGGTTTTTTTTTTTTTAAATTGATCAGCTAGTGACTTCACCATGACAGTTCACCCTCCCGAATCTGGGAAGATTCACAAAGGTCATCAACAGTATTCCAGTTGCAGGTTGACTTAAAATGTGCGATGTACTGCGGAATTGAGGGGAAACTACAACATATAAAGATTATTCCAGCTTTCCAACAAGAATAATCACGAACTAACATAAACTTTCAACCTTTATTTCAACGTGCAAGTAAAAAGCTCTACAGACAAAAAGCGAAAGTTTAAATAAAGGGTTGTTTTATTAACATCCTACATTTTGTTGATTACACCCCACATTTACTTTTTAAATTAAAATTTTTCTTAACACACCTCACGTATTTTCCAATACTACCCTCACACCTCATATCTCACATCTCATACACCCCACACCTCACATCTCACACGCCCCACAATCATCGACTAATTAACCACACATCAAATTCTTCATCTCTTTCAAACAAAAGAATAATCCATATTTTAAAGACGAAAGATGAATTAAATTGTTGTATAAAATCTCCATCTTGTCGTTTGATTTATAAACATCCGTCAAATTTTCTTGAACAATCACGTTGGATTCTAAGAAGTTTGATGGGCAAATGGTAGGAACTGTTCTTATAAGGTCATGTCAGTTCCAATTAGAGCAGGGCTTTGCAAAAAGTCAAATTTTTATTCCATTATTTAAATAATTTCTCGAATGTGAAAACCAACGAATGAACGAGGAGCAAAACTCGATTTTTTGTTCCGTTGATCAAAAGATATATTTTCATCAACTTGTTTGTGTTTTTAGGGTTTTGTTTTACAATGGAGAGTAAGAGCTACTATGAGGGCTCGAATAGTCATTTCATATTAGAGTTACAAGTTGTTTAGTATTACATTTTTTAGTGAGTTGTATTTAACAACATGTGGGGTGTTAATATAAAAAACCCTAAACAAATTCTAATATAATTTCACATTTTAAGAAGCGATATTAGAATAGGAATAATCAAACTTAGGAACTCAAATGCAAAGAAAAATACTTTTAAGTAACTAAGCTAAAAGGCTTGTAAACAATTTTATCTAAAATGAATTCAACCTCAAAATACATGTTTTTTGGGGGATCTTTTGATATGGGTCCAAAGTAACTAAAAATTGAACATATTTCAAAAGTCAAAAGTCAAAAGTCATTAAAAATTGAACCCATTTCCCTAAAAAAAATTAATTCCTAGAAGCCAAGAAATTCCTAGAAAAAATAAGGTAAGGTTATTTAGGTAACTCTACCATGAAATAAACCCTAATTGTTTTCTCCTTCCACAGTCGTAAGCGCTCACCTCCCTCTCCGACTCTCTGCACTCTCTCTCCCCTTCTCTCTCTTAATTCCCGGCGTCCAGAAATTGCAGACCCCACTTCGGAGAATCACAGGTATTTTGCTTACCCAACTTCCCCATTTTCTCCTTTGTACTTTTCGGAGAATCAGAAGCACATAAAAGTTAGGTGCTTTTAGGAGAATCGATTCTGCCCTGCTTATGCACTCTGTATGTAGCTCTGTGTTTGGATTAAATCTGCATTGTTTAATTAGCTTTGGAATTGTTTAATTAATTTGTAGTATTTTATTGTATTGATAAACCTTTTAAATTTTGGTGAATTTGATGTTCATTTGTCTCCTTAGCCTCCTCGTTAGATGTTTTTAGCCAATGTTTGAGTTAGTACATTTTTCCACATCAAGAACAAGCAAAAACACACGGCACATTGCCGAATCTAATTGCGAAAACACGAAACATTGCTGTGTCTGATTGGTATTAATTTATGACTTGAGGTCCTCGAAACGAACTGACCCCTGCATTTTAGGCTAGATAGTAAGAAAGATGAGGCTGCTAACCCACAACATGCTGTCGTCGAACATCAAGGGCGTGACCAACGGCTTCCCTCTGCGCATTGAAATAGAGAAGGTGGTTGAAATGCCGGTCGATTTCAACCCTGAATTCCTCAGGAACATGGTCCCTAAGATCGAGTGGAAGGCCCTTGTCAATGCCGCTCGTAGTATGGGCTATGTTGCGCTCCCTGAGGAGGTTGAGCCTTCTACGCTTTATTCTGAAGATTTTCTTCACAAGTTCCACCATGCCCTTTTGGAGCTTCATCTCGAGGAGGGTGCGCTTGTTTGCCCTGAGACTGGTCGCCGCTTTCCGGTTAGCAAGGGAATACCCAATATGCTGCTTCATGAAGACGAAGTGTGATTCGGGTCATATGGTGGATCGGACTTGCTCTTGTTCATCTTGTACTTGGGGTATTTGTACTGCAGATTTTGGCATTATGAATTGGAATGCTTTGGTTTTGTTTAGTTTTTATGTTTTCTTTTGGTCTTACCATTAATTCGTACTATTGAGGATCGTTGAATACAGTAGTCGAAGAATCATGTAGAACTAGCATTGACTGTAGATAGAGTACATGCACTCGAGTTTAAATCTCCCTCCTAGCAATTCAGATCAGATTAAAAAAAATATCGCTTGTATTCGTGCGGAAGGAGACGCAACACAGTGTCAAAATCGCTAGTATATTAATTCCCTTCAACTTTAGTAACAAAATGTGAGTTATGGTACGAAAGGAAATCTCCCTAACTATTTTTGCAGCGAGGGGTTTCACATGGGAGGTGGGACGCCGAAAACCCAATCGGGAACATTCAAGTATTTCGATCTGAACACTTCCCTCTCTTGTGCATAACAATGCATTATGATTGCTGTGGATAAAACAGTAGAGTGAAATCTCAAATCGTCTGCTTTTCTTCTCAATGGCCAAGGCTGGACCAGTCGGGAACTGCCCAATACGATTGAGACTCCTTGAGCAAAGATATTAAATTTATCTTGGAACCGAATTAAAAGAGTTGAAGAAAGTTCATACCGTCCCCGTTGCAACCATTGGTATGTTACACCTCCTGAAAATCCTAAACAGAAAGCATGTCCATGCCCTGAAGAACAACAAGAGAAGTGCTTTCTGAATAATGTAAGATCAATTTTCTCAACAAAACTAGAAGGGATAACAAGTAACAATACGGTTAAAGTTAAACTACATTGGTTCAACATTTTGAATTGATAACAAGAACCGAATCCATGTTCGTGAGGCGGGTTGAGGGATTTCAGGGTAAAAACAACTTAAAAGACGAGAAAAAAAACCAACTTCCCTCCTCCAGGGTACCTTGAGGAAGTGAACCCAGACTATTAGCTAATTCTATTTCGGTAAATTGTCCAACATCACTAGATTATGGCAACCTATTTATGCCTTGAAATATCAGATTCTCTAATCTGTCCTGTAGCCGATGGTTCAGGGGACTATTATCCCAGAGAAGATAAAAGGAAACATGAACAAACCGGTCTTATTAATCTAGTCTCCAAGTTCTTGAGGATCCATTACATCCCATCTGGTATAAATTATAATCAATCTCTAACATGACGCCACATGTTTTAAGTTTCCCACATGGCGTTGCACGATTGTTTTGGGATATTGCCACCTTGGCAACTATGTTTCAAGTAAGTCTGTGGCCTGGTCTTGGGTCCATTTTATATCCTATGTCCATTGGCTTCCTATGTTCTCTAAAAGAATTTGTACCGTGTTTCAGTTCCAGTTCCATCAGTCCCTACGTCTGGTCGTCATGCCCCATGGAAATAAATTTTCAAAGGAGAAATAATATTGAACACTTATCACAAGGTTATAAAAGGAAGGACAGTTTTCATAACCAAATCAAGACACTTCCCGGGTTCTCGTCTACATCTTTCCCAATAGCAGTATTCATGTAAATGGTACTATCAGAACGTAAGATAGAAGAAAATAGCTGCTAACCATGAAGATGAGCAATATACGGAAAGAAACAAGCTTGATCTTGCAGTATCAAGAAGGCCCTTTAGTAGTAGAGAGTAATGCCTGCATATATAAACACATAGGGAGCAGAAACAAAAACCAAGATTACACTAACACATACGCACATATCCAATTTGTATATTTTGTAAGTAGCTTAATCATGACAAGATTATAGGAATCCAATATGCATATACGTACACACGAAATTTAGTATCATAGGACAGAATGGTGATGGTGATGGAGTCTCAGTACTCAGCATAGCCAACCTCTAAGAAGACAGCAGAAAAAACAAGACAAAATTAGGAGTTCAACAGAAATAAGAAGGGAATAAACAATCATAGATCAACATGTTTCTGTTGCTCCACTTTGTAATACATAATCACGCCAGAAATTTACTAGTGATTTAAATTCCTATTACAGTCAAATACGTGCTACACAAAACCTGTCGTATATTGATTAACAATAAGACAGTTCCTAAATTAGTAATGCATAGGCTGCTATCTAAGCTTACCAACAAAATGACTTGTGGTGAATCCAAAAGCCACATATTTAAATCTCAAAACTTCTTCCCAGTCAAATCAATTCTGTTTTCTTGGAAATTTCAACCAGAAGATGATAGCACTTGATCACATCTTCATAAAGCATCACCAGTATAGAAAATAAGATAATCAAGAAAGTAAATCATATGATGAATCACCTTTTCAAGAGATCTTGCCGATGAACTATAAGGGCAGGAATCAGATACACTGGAAGATAAACTGGCAATGCTCTCTTATAGGCTTGAATAAGGAAAGAAAAAATATGTCCACTACATGACTGATCTCCGTGTACAATCTGCGTGAATTGTGAAAGCTTAAGACATAAAAGCTGTTGATGCATCAACCAAAGTAATAATGTCTAAATTAGAGAAGTTTGATATGAATGACAAAAAAACTCAAATTGTTTTCACATGGTAGGAAAAGAAAGTAATTTGATAATTGAAGGATGCATGCCAAGCAGGGAACTTCCATGCCTGGATCGAGTTTAATATTTGTTATGTTTTTCTATTGCTCCCAAACTTGTAAAAGGTATGCCACTTGCAATCTCTTTGACACCTTGCAATATTACTGTATCCTTTCCTCTGTGTTTATTGAGAAAGGATTTGTATGATGGAGGTAAACTTTCCTGCTTCAATATGTAAGCAGACCTGAGAAATGAATTTTTCCCCCTTTTAGTTGTAGTGCAGTCTAAAGTAATGGTAATCAGAAAACTTTCACGAGTTTAATGGTCTATAAAACTCTGAAAAGACATTTCTAAGTTTGTTAAGGACACCACACAAAAACGAAGAGACATAACTTAAATAAGTCAACTTATCTAACATCTAATCTAAAAACATCTATCGTTTGACAAAAATAAAAAATAAAAAATAAAAAAGAATAAGCCAACTACAATATCCCTCAAGTTTTAGTTGATTTGGTGGAGCGGTCACGGTCATAGTGGGTTAAGGAAACTGTAACTTCAGAAACAAATAACTTTTTAAGATTTTCCATCAAATATTGTGACTTAGTAGTAAAATCTGCTTAGAAGATCAACGGGATGAACTTACAAACAGATCCAAAAGTCATGTCACTTTTATTTATTTCCACACAAAGGTATACATGGAAGTGCATTCCATCATCCAGACAATCCTTAACACGAAAATGAGGGAAAATAATCCATGTCAAAACATTCAAGACTTTGCTAACTATATTTTGCATAAAATAAAAAATAAAAAAGCGTCTTGCAGTAAAGGGTACGTACAAAATTTGCAAAGAAGAGAGACGAAAATGTCACCATGAGCCCAAGTGAGAGGTTTACAAATGCCACCAAACCGTTTGCTTTTAATCCCACACCGTGAAGCTAACACAGCAGCGCGCATAAGAATGTAAATAGGCAAGCTCGTATGCTGCATGTTCAGTCCGGTAAGAAGCATAGACGGCCCTGCTATAGCACCTGCCACCAGAGCCCCCCATTTGGCTGTCCTGAACTAGAGTAACGAGTAACAACCAAACACATCAAGTAAATCACAGCAAACGGAAATTGAATCTAAAACCGAAAATAAGAACTTGAATCATGGAAGAACAAGGAAGTTGCCTAAGGTGACCGGCCAACGAACAAATAATCTCGTCCACCGAAATAAATGTGCCAGCAAAAGTTCCAAGAAATAAACCATATCTCAACGTCTCCTTCAGAGCAGTAACAATTGCTTCATTATTTGTAATCACACCCTCCGTCCTGAATAAATTATCATAGTTTTACTTAATTACCATAATTAAACTAATTAAACTGTTAAATTTAAATTACTGAAAATTCAAAGCTAGGTGAGGTTGTCACCTGAGAGATGCTAAGAGCTTCCGTCGTCTCAGCCAAGCTAGGATGGAGAAAATGGCGAGGCGCCCTTGAGGCCGGCGCCGATGGTGAAGCCCTTAATCGAAGCAGTCACGACTCGCCGCAGCTTCTCCGAGTCGCTCAGCGGCGCAGAAACGTATCCGAGCGAGGAAGAATAGTAAAGCGACGACGGTGAGGGATCGAACTCCCTGCAATGCTCACAGTTCGGATCAGGGGATATGTGGTGCCCGCCGTTGGCGCCACCATTTTCGCACGCGAAGCACGTGCAGAGGTCGCCGTCCGGCGGCATCTTTTGAATGCAGGAATGGGGTTGCGAAGACGATTCGGAGAAGATGGGACTGCTATTCGAAGGAGAAAGGAGGGCTTTGCGATTATCGACAGGGCTAGGTGGTTTGAACTTTGGAATAATGACGTCATTTTTCTACTCTTTTCTTTTATTACAATTTTCGGTATTTATATGCTTAAGACGAGGGGATTAAGGCTGACGACAGTAATGAGTTAGAATCAAGGTATTAAATATCGATGATATCGGAAATATCGGGAGTCCAAAAACACGGAAATATTGATGGAAATATCGGAATATTATCGATATCGATAAAAATAGTATGGAAACCACAGAAATTGTAAGAAAAACTTGGAAATTTTTATTGAAACTTTGCAGGATGTTTATTTAGTCAATTATCTATTAGTTTATCACAAAAAATTGGGAGGAAATGCATTGCATGATGGATTTAACTGATTTAAGTTGATTATATAGCGAGCTGGCAAACATTGTGAGTGTAGAAAATATGTAGTAATTAATGAAAGAAGTTTAAACACACCATAATTATTTATATATAATGAATTAGTACAATATTTTACACTTTATACATTGCATGGTAAGATAGTGACTTAGTACCACATAGAGTTCCTATCAAGGTCTAAAATATCGATGATATCGGAAATATCGGTAGTCCAAAAACAAGAAAATTTCGATGGAAATATCGGGATAATATCAATATTTTAGACCTTGGTTAGAATTATAATAGATTTGTCACCTGTGTAACCAAAAAATATGGACATGGATTGTCTACCCTCCTTGTTCTCATGCCCTCCCGTGCCCTCATGTTTTGTGTGGTCACGGTTAAGCCACGTCAACATTTTATATTGTTTTTTTTATAGAGATAATAAGACAAAAATGAATAGTAATATAAAATGTTGACGTGGCTTAACCGTGACCACACAAACAGAAGAGCATGGGAGGTCACGGGAACAAGAAGGGCAGACAATCCTTGTCCAAAAAATATAGATATGAGTATAAGCACGCACCTGCAGCTGCAGAGCATTTGGGAATAGTAAATTTTGTACAGTGTGCCACAAATTCTTTATTCAGTACTAACTACAGTGGGCAAGTAAATGAGGGCAGCAAACAGCAGATCACCTCGCATTAGTAGGCACGCGCTGCACGGGCGAAAAGCGGACGCGATCTGTATGAACTTGTTTCTTGGGAATGAAACTCAAATTTCGGCAGTGACCAAAGAGTTAGATTTGCAAATGAGTTAGCATGAATTGAGAGAAGATTCAGATTTGAGTATTTTCCTTGCTTTCACAATACAAGAATCTTGTGGGATTCTGAGTATATAGCTGCTGCTCCTCACTGAGTTCCCCGTGAAACCTCCAATTGTATACCTTCAGATGTACTCATTTTATCTCTTCATTCTACCTTGAGAACAATCTTCATAAACTCATAGACAAAGTAACTTATTGCGGCCGAAGGAAGTACCTGAGAATGCAAAACACTGAAGATGAGAACAAATGCATAGCCTTAATGCTTGAATTTTGAGAGAAATGCTACACGGGAAATGAATGGAGAATATCACGGAAATGGAATAAATGAGTCCAAACAAGCACATCAAATCTTAGTATGGCCAACAAAAGAATGTTGTTTTTCTTGGGGGCAAACACAGAAAGGCGAAATTTGGAAAGAAATACTCAGTTTGGGAGCCATGTACCATCCCATAAAGCCTATAAAGCATATGACATAGGAAGAGCAAAGACATGATAAAAACAAAAAGGATAAAATCAAATAGCAGAACTTATGAATCCATACTGTTTACCAAAATTTCAAAGCTGTTGAAACCAAGACATTTAAATGAGAATATGACAACCAATTGGCTAAATCGATCGAATTTATATGCAGAAGCTATGACCATGTTTATGATTCCAGAAGCGTCAAATTGACCATATTAACTTCCATAAAACACTACAAATGGCTAAGTAAATGGTGATCCTTGTAATGACATACCTGCAACAAGCTGGGGATAAGTCCTGCATAGAGAGCTGGGACACCTCCATGTTCAACTATTTTAATACCAGTTGCCAAGGCATTCATTTTAGTTGCCTGGACTTGTAGTTGTAGTTGTCTCCTCACCACTTCAAATGGATATGTGGCGGCTTCTGCACAAGCACCAGAAATAGCTCCATATAGTAAAGTCCGAACTGGTCCCAACTCCAGTTGGTCCAAAGCACTCCGACCCCGCCCCTGTTGGCTCATCTTGTGAATTCTTTTCCTTCCATCATGGGAGTGCAGGTATGTTGATTTTAATATATCATAGACACCATAGAAAACTGCACCTGCAGGTGCCATGCTTGCAATGGAGGGTACTAAGCCCTTATAAAGCGAAAAGAACCCTTCAGTTTGGATCATGTGGCGAAAAGCACCGATCACACCACCCAAGGCTTCCCCACCAGGAGCCACCAACTGAGTCCGAATCTGAAACACACAACAATTAAGTTAGATATAGGTCATTAGGGTTAGTATTTGTGTGTGATAGTACATAGTAGGGTACAATCAATAGCATCATAAACTCTCTTTTACTTTACGTATTTTCATCAGGCATAACCTAGGAGTTAGATCTGCCACAGAAGTTCAGAAGGTAAAATCAATGCCAATTTGATCCGCAAAGTGCTTGGCTTACAGGTAGGAAATCTTTGTATTTCTTCAATTAGAAGGGCAAACCATGATTTTTTTTTCCTTAAAAACAGACTAAGCTGCAAAAGGAAGACCTCATTTTCAACATGCGAAAGAAATCCTTTATCTATGCAACATCATACCCAAAAATATCAAACAATTTATGCATGACCACAGGAAATATCACAGTGGCACATGTTGTGTAGAGTGTGCATACAATACAACATTCAGCAAGGAAGGGATTCAACACAGCATCTGAATTACGGAACTTTTATGAGTTTTCTTCTGGGCATTTGACATATCAAATACTTTTCCAAGATCCACAATGCCCAATTTTATATTCAAGCGGAATTAAGGCTATATAGAAGAATTTAGAAAAGCGATTTTAGATTCAAATTATTGCTATAATACAATGCTACAGGTAATTTCTGTTAGGATTTTGGCTCGTCAAAGTTAGTGTCTTATTTTGTTTAGGATTGTACTAGGGAAAATAAAGGTGCACCGATTCTTTTCCTAAAAGGACTAGGAAAGAATCAAAGTTTCCTTGTACAATTAGATTGGGAATCCTAGAAGATAACTGGAACAGAAAGCCGAGAGAGTTTATGGGTGATTAGTTCTAGGGTTTTGCAAAAGCACTGTAACTCTATTATTAATCAAAGAAGCCGTGATTTCTCTACCCAGGGAAATCACAACTGGACGTAGGGAAAAGTCCTGCCGGACCAGTATAAATCTTATGTTTCTAGTTTTCTCTATTTTACTAAGTTTTAGTCTATTGATAGATACATCAAAGAGCAAGATCCAGAGGGAGTCAGAACTATAACAATTTCTAGAACCGACATGACAATTGCTTACATATACTAAAGATATATCTCATGTACCACCAACAAGTAATATCCTAATCTGCTTTAAGAAAGTGCATTCAAAAAGAGGAAAAGACCAACATTTTCCTAGTAAATCATATGTTATTTCAGAAGATCTTATAATCTATCTCTCTGCCCAAAGGTATTCCAAGTTAAACAGCATACCCTCTTTAAACACTCCCAATTACAGGTACTTTACACTAGCCTAGGTTATGGAAGGGAAAAGGAGAAATTATATCATTTAGCTGTGTCACCACATTAGGGAATTAAACATTTACTTGAATATCCATTTCTACCTGGAAGAACGACCCCATTTCAGCTAGTGATTGATCAAACGGACGAATTCTAAACTCACTTACCGTGTCAAGAGGTAAGCAGAGTGTGGCAGCAGTAATTCCAGCTGCAGCGCCAGCAACGAACCTCTCAAAATTTGTGGTCTCCTTATTTCCGGAGAAGCGGAGCAATTGTTTTCTGTAAGTATCATAAGCATAGAAATTGATTGCTTTAAATGGAGCTGTACGAAGAATATTGACTAGGTTCCCCTTCCAAAAGCCCCTCAACCCCTGATTAGCCGCAATTGTCTTAACGAGCTCAAATAGATGCCTCTGTTCGCCGCGCACTATATACTCCAGCTTTAGTCTCTCAAGAGGTGCAACAAAAGTTCTGATACAATAAGCTTCAGTCAGCAACATATAAAGAACGAAAAAGAAACTCTAGAGTTCGATATGATAATCTCTAAAACCACATTGTAAATGAAACATAATTCTCTGAATTTTGATTTACGTGTTTCGTTCAATTCATCTAATCATAAAATTCCCATTCTAAATAAAGGAATAGGAACTCAACTTACTTAAATCAAAAAATTTATACAATCAACTGAAATAATATTAGTGGGAAAATCAATTCCATAATTCTTCTAAACAATATATATTATCAAGGGTGGTGTTATTCACACCTCTATTTTTACTTCTCACGCTCTAAATTTTTTGCCCGAATTGAATGAATTCAAGAATATCAACGAACAAAAATAAACAGGGCGTGTGAGAGATAAAAGGGTGTGTGAATACCCATCTCAAATGCAACTTACACAAATTACCCCAAAAAAATTGGAATGAAAAATATGAAAAAAAGGCAAAAAAACACAGACCTGGAAACCATGGCGGCTATAGCACCAGACCACAAATGCTTGGTGGTATTCATGGCCCTACCACTCCTAACCCCAACTTTCTTTCTCTTCCTCTCTGTAACCACCGCCGCCGCTGTCTCCTCCGAACTTTCATCTCCATTCTGCACCAAACACCCTTTAGACTCCCGAACAACCCCATCGCTATTCAAGCTCACGGACAAGAACCCACCGCCGGCCACCGCCCTCAGCCTACACCAGTACGACGAACCCGCCCCGGAAACGACAGCCGAAGACGGAGAGTTATTCTTAAACGACACAACGGAATGGAGCAGGGAATTGGGAATCGTGGGTTCCAAGAAGAGGCCGCCGGTGATGAAAAGTGTGGGACTTGGGTCGTCCATTTGATTAGGCGCGGGAATGGAATTGGATTTGGAGGGTGTGGATGGTGGTAGAGTCAGAGTGCGGTGGGAATGGGATTGTGGGATTGGAGAGTACGAGGGGGGAATGCGATGGAAATGGGAATGGGAAGAAGGGTTGGGGAAAACAATGGTTGTTTCGATGGCAGCAGCTTTGCTTCCATCGCCAAACATGCATAGTAAAATTCAGTTCCCTCCTATGTCCTATCAGTCCAATGGCCTATGGCTATGCCCTCTCACTCCACACACAGCCAAGTCGGTTTTTCTTGTTTAGTCAGTTTTTTTTTTGCCCTTTTTGTTTTTTGTCTATCTGGCGCCTATGTCTATGTTCTGAATAAATTAAGACAACTATTGTCGGACGGTTTACCATTATAAGACCTAGGGCTGGAAAAAAAATCCCAAAAATCCCAAACCAAACCGAAAAAATCCCGATCCCAAACCAAAATTCCCGAAATTTTCGGGATATAATCCCAAACCAAACCGAAAGTTTCGGTATGGGATTCGGTTTTGCATTTCATTTTTTCGGTATTCCCATACCGAACCGAAAAAATTTTATATATATATATTATTTTTTAATTATAAGAAAATTATTTGAACCGTTCATTGTTTTAGATTTAATCTGTGCCATTGATTTGTTTTAGGTCAGATCCCATTTCACAGTTCCATTCCATTTCCATCCATCTAACTCTCCAAGCACAGCACAGCCTAGGCCTTGCGCCTCCCTTACCGAGCCCTCATCTCTCATCGGTCTGTGTCGAATTCCGACCAACCACCGGCCAACCGCCGGCCCACCACCACACCACACAGCCTTCCTTCACCACACAACCACCGCTCTATCTCACAACCTCTCTCTCGGGCGATTTTCTCTCCCGATCTCTCTCACCACCACACCGAGTCCGAGTCTCACTCTCACCCCATATTAGGTAATTAATTTAGTGTTTTGAAATATAATTTTTGTTGGTAGATTCTGCTATGAAGTTTTCAAATGGTTTTAAGATTTAATTTTTGGTTTTGTTATTCCGTAACCTGACTATTGTTGTTTTCTTGTTTGATTTTATTAGAAGGTTATCTTAATTATGGCTCTATATCTTTCGTTGGTGCTTTGATCTCTTTATTGCTCATATCTTCCTTCATGTTGCAGCTTTAGTATTGCTCATATCTTCTTTCATGTTTGAGGGTTCCTTTGCATATGGACTGGGATATTAGTTTTGCTACTGAAACGTACACGCATAAAAAGGATGGGCGAACCGAGATCACTCAGTTTCAATGCTTTTTGGTTAACATCGTAACATTTTAGACAAAAGTGAATAGAATTTTTTTCATGAAAGGATTAGTTGAGCGAGCAGCATCCTTGAAATTGACGAATATGTGAGAGTCCCATTGGTTTACTGCCAGTGACCAAGTGTAGATGTTATGCAAATGGATGGGAATGGCATTTACAGTAAAATGTTTAGATCCTCGTCCTCGTATAAACATTAAGCTTAATGATAATGATTTGTAGATTTACTTGTTTATCACATAATTTGTGAGCATAAAAATGAAAGTTCAAACTAGATAGAATTTCAGTGGGTCGTTATAAAATTTAAATGATGATATTTTGTCTGAGTTCTTGTAACTGCATAGTGAAAGAAGATGGACACTAGTTATCCTAGTACTCTTATGTAAGATTTGAGGTTTGGACATACATTAGTTTCTAATTCCATGAGATGACTTTCATAGTTAGGCAAAAGTTTGAACTGTGTATCCTATTACATCCGTCATACTTACCACCCATAGTTTTCGTATGCTACCTTCTTTCCGTCTCTGTTGTAATCTGGGTGGTGGATAGAAGTTTTTTTATGAGTGCAAGCTTCTTTCATGAGATAAGGAATAAATTACAGCTGTTGAATGGAGGTACATCAATGCCATGATATTTCAGAGTTCCATCTTGCCTTCCTCGTATGATTTATTAGAACCAAATGTTTCCTTCACTGCTGTTACCAAATGTTTCCTTCACTACCGTTAGGACTTTGCATTAATAATATATTGTTCCTCTTAGATAATGTGTGTTTGTTTACAATGTAAACTTTACATATCTAAAGGCTTAATATTTTATCTATTTTGTTTTCTTCCTCCGAATCTACATTGTTTTAATTGCGGATCACCCAATGATCTATTAATTATTCGAGAAGTTTCCAATCCTTTTTTTTTTGTGGTTAAAAATGTAGTGATCGTACTGAATTAACTAATATTGCAGAAACCTTCTTGGGGAATATTTGGCCACCCTGAACACAAAGGAGCTTGAGCATCAACTGGAGACTGGCAGTGGGCAGATTGTTACTTTGGTTATATATTAGCAGCATGCATGCATATGAAACTATGTCAAATTGGGTCCAAAAGCCCAAAAGCCCAAAACCATTTCGGGATTCCCGATTTGTCCCGAAATCCCAAAATTATTTCGGGATTCCCGAAAATTTGGTTTGGGATCGGTATTGAAATTGGGATTCCCGAAAATTTCGGTTTGGGAATCGGGACAAGGGTTTCGGTATGGGATCCCATACCGAACCACCCCTAATAAGACCTATTGATTGTGTTGTGTTTGTGACATATTCGATATTTTAATAAATAGTGTCGTTAATGTGTACCTGACCTGCTACCAGTTAAAAAAATATTTTTTTACTTCAATAATTATTAAATAAAAATTGTCATATTGAATTAGTATATGTATACATACCACCACATTGTCACTAAATTAGTCAAGGTTCTAAAAAACGTTAAGCGCTAGTCAGGCAGCGGGCTAGCGCCTAGTGCCTAGGCGACTAGGCGGGGTCTAGGCAGATTTAGGTAAATTTCATGTATATCTTGTAAATAAACGCATATTAACACTTACAAAAAATTATACTTGTATGAAATTCACGGATAAGATAATAAAAGAATGATAAAATGCAAAAAGAGTATCCAACAATTCCAAATTTTAAAAACACATTAAGCATATATGATGTCACAGCCCGTCCCGAATTATTTTATCGTCAGTGTGAAATGTCTATTTTTGCCCTCGGACGTTGAGGTGTGTTGGGTGTGACATACTTTTAGAGGTGGTCCAATATGTTAACTTTCTAAATTTTTGGACCCAATTAGAACTAAAGGTTCTAATTGTTTTGGTTGGTTGTCATTTTCCGTACAAAACGTACGGACAAACCTTAAACCAAGCAATTTCTTCACGGATCGAGTTTTTTGAAGTCATCTTTGTGTTCCTTGTGAGCTCAGGAACACGTCTATACCGTTTTTAGACCGTGAAGACCCCATTTTCCCGAGAACCCAGTTTTGGGTTACTGTTATGCACTCATGATTTCAAAGTTGTTAGGAGATTTTAAGCTACTAGTGAGCTTTAGGATGTCTTAACGAAGCTCGGAGAAGAAAAACGAAGTGAATTGGACGTCGAGTTTGACAAGTTTCAAGTTTGGCCGGAATATCGAGGTTCCTCTGGCGAAATCCCGTGGATTTCAAGGCTTGAAAGTGGTAAGGTTTTGTTCTTCTAGTCCTAAGCTTCATTTTGGTACAAATTTCATGAGTTTTGGTGGAAAATGAGCGAGATATTGAAGTTTTAAAATTTCCCAGTTTCCGGCGATCGTAGCTGTGACAGGCGCCAGACTCCTGATATTCCTCGAATACCAAGATAGACATGTGCTGGCCGACACCCGAGGATGACGAAAGCCATTAATTGATTATAAGAGTAATGATTAGAAGAAAATATTCATGAATAAACCTAAGAATTTAAGAGTAATAAACAAAGTTCAAGGAAGTGTCTAGAGTGAACCAGACACAATCTAAAACAAGATTTACAAAAAGGAAAGATCATTACAAGATATCACACAAGTAGGTGATAGATCGTCTCGTAGTCCTCGTTTCTATGACCTGAATGGAAGCGCAAAAGAAAGGTGAGTAGACCAAGTTCATATATTTAATAATAAAACAATTATCAAGATATTAACCCCCACAGTTTATATAATGAAAACTACTAGCATAATAAGTGATGGATTTAATAAAAATCCTAGCATGCCAATAATATCTCAAAAGCCATATTCCCGAACAACATCGCGGAAAACAAAACAATAAATGTATCATAGATCGTCTCGTAAGCGCGGTGTGCTGCTAGAAAGATCACCGAATAAATATATCTCCCGACCCAATACCTACTCCGTGGTCTCTGCGCCCGTAGCCAGAGATTACCAACTCCCGGCCCAATGCTTGCTCCATGTCCCTCAGCCCGTAGCCAGGGATTACCAACTCCCGGCCCAAATGCCAACACCAGATCCTCATCCCAGTCGGCATAGTGTCCTCTAGGTACGCACAAATAGTTACGCGTCTCAGAAATAACCATTTCATAGTATAAAGTCATCCACCGTCTATACTATAAAGAAGGGTTTCTAAAACATGTTCTAGCATCCTATCGTCATCCATCAGATAGTCTACCAGTTCATGGTTTTTATAGAAAATACAATAATTAAAATATAGCTCAAAATAGGCTAACATTTAATTCCTCACCAAAAACACGAGACGAATTCAATAAATTCAATAAACAGACTTAACATAAATCGAATCATAAATTCGTAGGCATGCTAAACATTTATGCAATTAATTTATAAAATCATGTAATTTTAGAAGGGGTCCACTCACAAATATTCCTTAGCAGAAGAGTCGCGCGAATAAGGATTAAGAATTTCTCCACTATCAACTTTACCTAATCACAAAAAAATGTAATAAATAAATAAAAAGGATTTTCTAAAAGATTGGGCTTGAACTAAATAAAATAAGGGAATTGGGTTGGATGGTTTAAGGTTTAAAAGATTTTAGGAACCTAGGGTTTTTTTGGGTTAAAATTGTTTTAGGGTGAAGGAAAGGGGTTTGGGCTTAAGCCCAAACATATACACACCACAAACACATACACACATGCACGACATGCATATATACACACGCACACATTCACACTAAACACACACACACACGCGCCAAATAAACACACACACGGGCTGCACAAGGCCAGCCCTCACAACACACACACACACACCACAAAGGCCCTAAGGCCTCACAAACAGGACAGGGCTCTAAGCCCTTTGAAATAAACCAGCCCAAAGCCCCTTAAAAAATAAGGCCCGAGGCCTTTAGGTTTTAAAAACCTATAACTAAAAAGAAAAACCAAACGGGCTGGGGTACTGGGCTAGCCCAAATGGCTAAGGCCCGAGAGGGAGGGAAAGGCCGGATGGCCTGGTTGCCGAGGAAGAAGAAGGCCGGAGCTGCTACAGCTCCGGTCACCTGAAAACAAGGGCTCTAAGCTCTGATCTAAGTACAAACATGAAAAACAAGGAGAGAGGAAGAGATTGCTACCTTCCAATGATCGTAACACGGTCGGAGGTGACCGGAAATGCCCTCAAAATGCACGGGTTCGTCGGAAAATGGGTGTGCTCAACCCAAGTCGATTCTGAGGCAAAACCTACGTAAAAAGGGAAAGATCAAGCTTCTAAAACACAACCAAGCATCATGCTAACAACGAGAATGAGAGATTCGACTTACCTAACGGGAAAAAGAGAGGGTTCACCGGAGCTTTGCTCCGTGCCGTCGAGCTCACAAGGAGAGGGTCCTGGACTCGCTGTGAGCCTCCTCGATGGTGATAGGGTCTCACTGAGTCCAGAGGGAGAGAGAGAGATGCGAGAGGTTGAGGAAGAGACGTACGAGAGAGAGAAAGAGAGAGAGCTACGGGAGAGTTGAGAGGGACAGAGTACAGAGAGAGAGATGCCATGGGGGGGCCAGAAAGAGAGAAAAGAGAGAGGGTTAGATGGCTGACACGTGGCAGCTTAGGGTGAAATTGCAAATAATACATATATTTGAGGGTGGTTGTTACAAGAATATTCCGTCAAAATTGACGGAATATTCTGACGCCGTCAGGTAACTTTAACGGCATATTTTGATTTTTAACGGAATATTCCCTAACGCCGTTAGGGAATCCATTTGGTGTGCCAGGCACGTGCCTGCTCGTGAGCTGCGCGTCTAGCCGTGTCTTGGCTGGCGCGTAGGGTCATGAAATTTTTTTCTAAAAATATGGGGATGTTCTTGAGGTTGAGTAGATCATGGTGGTATATTCAAATACCCCATTTGAGCAATGTATGAGAAGTTATTTCCTAGTTTTGTGTATGTGCTTTAAATAACGTTTATTCAGTTATTTCGCATATAGGTGATACCTATCCTGATGACGAGCGTCATCAATCGAGGCTCAGGGGCTACGACCCTTCGACATATCAATGAGTGGGCTTTTGGTTTTCCGTATATACTTATATACTAGAGATTTTTCCCAAAAAATGAATTTGAATGATTATACATTTTGAAATGTCATGCAAAGTATCTGTCTATTTTATTTATGCATTAGTAGTTGCATATATTTATGATTGGTGCTGCAGACGCATAGGTAAGTGCCAGGTAAGTTCATAAATTAATGATATGAGATTGCTTCAGTTATGTGAGATATTAAATTTTATTTTATGTAATGGGTTGAGGGAGATTTAATAAAAGAAGAAGAAATAAGAAGAAAATGAGGGCTGCCTGATGGCAGCGAAAGAGAGGGAGAGGAAGGAGATGGGCACTGCCCAATCAGAAAAGAGGAGAGAGGGAGAGTGACAAATGGGAGAGAAGAATCACGAGGGAAATGGGAGAAGAAGAAAATGAGGGAACCCAAAACGGGTCATCCTTGACCCGTGTGACCTGGCCGACAGGAACCATGGAAAACGATGGTTTCCCGGCTAAATTCCAGGGAATTAAGCCAAACCATCACCTGGAAACACCTCTCTAGCCTTCTCTCTACCATTTCTACCCCTAAATTCGTATAATTTGGCCTTTTATTCGGGAGAAATGCACCGGTGGTGCGTGTGAGTGTTCGACGGCAATCCACAAATCGTGAAGCTAACTCGGTCAATTGTCACTACCAATAGGCTCCCCTCAACCTCAGGAACAAAGCCCAAATGATGGTAGAGGCGTCGGAGTGAGTATGGAGGTCGAATTGAAGCACACCATTTTCTAGGGTTCTTGTGGGTTTGAGCAAAATTGGGGCTTTTCCAGGCCAAATTGAATTTGGCCACAGGTATAAAGTTTGCTCCACTCTTTGAGATCTTCATTTCTGTAATTTTTGAGAATTTTTTGAAATAGTTGGATTTTCAGGCGAGTCAGGGCGGCCGACCGCCACCCTCGGCGGCGCGTGGTCAAGGGACCATCAATGTTATCCTTAGGCTAAATTAGATGTCTGGAATTCATTTTTGTCAATTGTATATCGTAGGTTCATCATTTGGACCTAAACTCATTAGAATACGTTACTTGGTAAAGATATGAATTGACGATCCGACCGTTAGATTGTCACCAAACTTTAATAAATTAAAGTACATAATATTTAAGGACCATAGGAATTTACGGATCGGGAATCCGAAGTACGGATCTTACCGAATTGGATTTGTAAGTTCGTAAAATAAATGTTAACTGCCACTTGATTTTGGGCAATTGGCGGAGATCCGACCGTTGGATCGTAATGAAATTTTAGTATGTTATTCTATAAGTATAATGTATATCTTTGGAGATTGCGGATTAGAAATCTGAAATGCGGATCTTCCGGATATAGTTTTGCAGGGTTGTGGACCCAACCGTTGATCTTCGATCGACGGTTGACTTGTGGTCAATGGGTCTCAAACTATTTTAGAACGTACTTGAGAATGTGCTTTATGTGAATTACATATTCTATTGATAAGAGTTCTAAGATATGATTCTATAATTGGCCACATGCGCCAATCGTTTGGGACGCCTTGATGTGCGTGCTAGAGAATCATAGCGTGGACTCCAAGTGAGTGGATCTTTTCCCCTTATCATATGTATATAATTGATAGTTCCACAAATGTTTCTAAAGTGGTTTATATATGTACCTACAAATAATTATGGTGAACTACGAATGATTTGATCCCTGTTTAAGGTACGTAGGCAGTCTAACGAGACGTTAGATGCAGCCATACAATAAATAAGGCTAAATAATTGAGACAACAGCCTTGTTTGGGGAATTGAACAATGCGAAGAAGTTTGGTGGAAAAAGCGAGGTTTAACCTTATGAATTTGATGGTTAAATGTTGATCATAAATCAATATGTAAGAAATTTAGTGATTGAAGTAAAGAATCGTAAGTAGTGATAATTAATTTAAACTAGTGTTTTGCTAGGCTTGTCACTGATAATTATTCCCAAAAGTAAATGGTTCGAGAGTGGGGCATTACATTTATTGCATTTTAGGCCAATTGTTTATATGTTTATATATCTGGAAATATTATGATATGGTTGAAATTCATATTTACATCCTAGTATATCCATATGTATATCCCTTGCACATAATTAGTGTGAATGCTCTGGAGTGCAAGAATGAACGCAAGACACACAGGTAAGTTCAGGTAAGTTCATGTAAGTTCAGGTAAGTATACGGTATTAGTTGAACTGATGGAGTTATGGTATGACTACAGTTATGTGTTAAGCAACTCCGACACGGTCGTACATGTTGCAATAGTAGGCAACTCCGGCATTGTCGTACATGTTGTTTATGAGTCGTACATGTGGTATTAGATGCATTTAAAGCTCATAAACCTGCACCCCGGTGTTAGTGCTTCTGCCCGTGGCCAGGGCACAGTCCTTCACGTAATGTTCACCTCTCGCACCATACGCTCACCTTGAATTCAAGGTAGGTGCACATGTCTGTCGTACAGACCACTATAGGTGGTTCCGACTCGTAGGTGACTCTTCACGTGATCGTAGCACTTGAGCGTATTCATTTACACCCAGTCTTGTTGTACAGACCACTACAGTGGTTCCGACTCGTGTGCAGGCGTAGTGCCGTATAGGTCACTAGAGGTGACTCCAGCCAGATTGAGATATGAGCTATAGACTTAGTTGTACAGGCCACAAGAGGTGAATCTGACTGACATATTATTTGCATATGCGATGAGATATGAATATGTCGTACAGGTCACTACAGGTGACTTCGACTTATGAGCTAGCATTGATTGATGAGATATGAATATATCGTACAGGTCATTACAGGTGACTCCGACTTATGAGCTAGCATTGATTGATGAGATATGGATTAGTCGTATAGGTCATTAGAGGTGACTCCGACTTATGAGTTAGCATATATGTGATGATATATGATGAGATGCTAGCATATATTTATGATGAGATGTGTGATGAGATGCTAGCATATATTTATGATGAGATGTGTGATGAGATGCTAGCATATATTTATGATGAGATATGTAATGAGATGCTAGCATATATGATGAGATATGTTACGAGCTAGCATATATGATGAGATGCTATCATATATTTATGATGAGATATATGATGAGATGTTAGCATATATTTATGATGAGATGCTAGCATATATGTGATGATATATGATGAGATGCTAGTATATATTTATGATGAGATATGTGATGAGATGCTAGCATATATTTATGATGAGATATATGATGAGATGCTAGCATATATTTATGATGAGATGCTAGCATATATGTGATGATATATGATGAGATGCTAGTATATATTTATGATGAGATATGTGATGAGATGCTAACATATATGGGATGAGATATTGATTCAACCGTACATAATGGGTGGATCCGGCTAACATGCCATTTTCTATTGGTTTATTTCACTTGGGTTACTCATTCCTATTAAGATATTTGATGTAGCATAACCGTAAGACTATCATTTTGGTTATGGTTTTGATTTATAGTCACTCGTGTTATTTTCTGGGAAATTAAACAGGTATTACGGCGAGGGGATACTATCTTTGGTAGTTGAAATTGGTTTGAAAAGTTTTATTTCACTCACTCACATTTTCTGTTTTTGTACCCCTCCAGGTTATAGCAGCAGAGCTCCGTATCGACGAAGATTCGTGGCACTTTTCAGCACAAATGTCTTTTATGATGGTATAATCATTATCTCACCTTACTGTACTATACATATGCTCTGTATCGCGCATGAAGTGGGTTCCTTCCTGTTCACCAGCGCACTCTGGTATTTAGGCACTCTTAGGTTTAAATTTATTCACATTTTTCCACATCATCACACTTTATGGCTTCGTCACCTTCCAGGTGTCGGTTAGCGCAACTCGATTCAGAGTCCTAGTGAACATTTCGGGTCGGGGTGTGTCATTAGAACTTTTGAGAAATGAAATGATTTTGAAAAACTTTGTTTTTGCCCACTCACACTTTCTGTTTTGAGCCCCTTCAGGTTTTAGGTAAAAGTGCTTTGATGGCTCACGAGGATTTCGACGGGCGTTCTGACATAACATCATTAATATAGGATCACCTTTAGGTGTTGTATAATTAGTACTTGTCCTGCTTGACTGCATCTAGGATATTTATGCTCTGGTTGTGTATTTCATATTTAACCTCGCACTAACACTTTATCTTAACTAGTACTGCTAGTAGTTTGGTTTTTATTCATTCGTATTTCCCTTATATCTTTATTGCTTCCGCAGTGTGCACATGGTTACGTCACTCCCACGTGACGGCCAGCACGTCCTGATTTAGGTCGGGGTGTGTCATATGCCACATAATCATAGTGAGGATTATTGTAGGATGACACATGTACAATTAGTTCACAATTTAAAACCACATAAAATGCAAAAATAGGAGGAAATAAGGAAATATAGTAATGCATATAGGATTTTTTTTTTATTTCAAGAAAGAAAAAAAAAACGCCTAGCCGCCTAGCCCGCCTAGCGCCTATCCCGCCTAGAGCCCAGTCGATTTTTCCAACCGATTTGCAAGAAAACGCCTCGGGTCACCACCGCCTAGCGCCTAGGCCATTTTTTAGAACATTGAAATTAGTATCTACATACCTTATCCTAAAAATTCAAACGACAACGTAACCGTCATCAAAGCATAGAGGTTGCGATCATGAACGTTGGCATAATTTTTCACATTTTTTTAACTTTTAAATTAATTATTATCAATTTTCAACTACACCTTAAACCATTGTTCACGAGGGTTTGGAGGGTTTAGAAATTCAAACGACAATGTACCCATCGTCAAGTCTTAATAGAAGATACGATTACAACATTTTTCACTTTTGTAAATGAATTATTATGATTTTTTAATATAATTTTATTTTCCCTACAAAATACAAAAGTACATAAAAATCCATAATAATTAATTCACAACTATGAAAAATGTGAAAAAAAATAATACGCAAATGCTCATGATTGCTTTCTCAACACTTATGGTTTGGATTTTTTAAATCTCAAAACCCTCATGAACAATGTGGGGAGCTCAAAATAAATAAAAATTTATACTAACTAATGTACAAGTGTTGAAATATGAAAAAAAAATATATATAAACGCTTCTGATTCATCATTTATGCTTGGACAATGCTTCCATCATTGTTTGGATTTTTAAAAGCGTCCAAACTCTCTTAAACAATTTTTTTAGCGTAAAATTATTAAAAATTAGTAATTAATTTACAAGTGTAAAAAATGTAAAAAGAAATATATAAAGACTCGTAATAAGCTCTACAAAATCGTGAATGGGTCAATTCTAAAATTTGACACCCTAATCCATAAACCTCAGATTTATATTTAACCATCGATTATTGTTTACGTTTACGCTCCATTCCTCTCTCCAACTTTCGTTTTTTCAGATTTTCTTTTTTGAAAAAAAAAAAAATTCTTTTAGCAAATGTACAAGGGTAAACGGTTCAATCTTTGATAGCACTTTCAAATTTTTATTGTAAAAATATTGCTCGGAGTTTATAAAGTCTCTAGAAACTATATAACATCTACTCATATTTCAGTTAACCGTAAATATCGGAATGTGATATCAACGATATAAACAATTCATCTTTTTGCTTCCACAAAAATATCATGTTTTCAAAAAAGAAAACGACAATTAAATATAAATCTAGGTGAGAATAATGAGCGTAAACATAAAAGACAGTTAAACATAAATCTAGGATTTCATGGATTATGATGTCGAATTTCAGAGTTGATCCCTTCATGAAAGTTATAGAGCTTGTCACTACGAGCGTTTTTACTTTTTATTTTTTGCATTTTCACACTTGTACATTAATTATTATTAATTTTTCGCTCAAAGAAAAAATACTATTCATGAGGCTTGGAGGGTTGTAAAAATATAAACTACGATGTAACCATCGTAGAGAATGCAATCACGAGTGTTTGTGTATTCTTTTCACACATTAATTATTATGAATGTAAACATTTATATTGAAATCTCCCTAAAAACACCGTTCATGAGAGTTTGGAGGGTTTTAAAAAGCTAAACGAGGATGAACCCCTTCTCAAAGTGTAGAAGATGCGATCACGAGTGTTTGAATATTATTTCACATTTGTAAATTAATTATTATGAATTTTTTAATGTTCATCGGTGTTTTTAGGAAGAAAAACTACATCAAAAATTTCTTAATGAGCGGTCAAAGTTGGCCACCCTTGACAATTGACTAATGTTGAGCACTGCTACCCACGTTAACCAAAATATAAAAAAAAAATGTTAGTTTGGTAATTTTAAACTACTAAAAAATTTACTACAGTAGCAATAGGATAAGTGAGATTTTTAATGTCAGTTTCTCACTTATCCTATGGCTACTATAGTAAATTTATTTTTAGTAATTTAAAATTACCAAATTAACATTTTTTTAATGGGTTGAAACAGTTTATTCGCGGGTAGACTAGTTAAGAGTCCATTATTAACGAATGATCCATAACAACCCGATTACTTAACATGACCTTAAACCCGTTATGGTAGTGTCGTTTAGTGTCTGGTTAACGAATCATCAAGAAATTGCGAAGTTTAATTAGCAATAAGTTTTCTCTTAAATAATTGTAATCTTGCTTCGACCAATGAAATGATTACATTCAAATTTTCATTTCTACTTTTCATCCATTTACGTTATTAGGCAAAGCATAATTCACAAGATTTCAAGTTCTCGGTTTTACAGGCATAAAAAAACCTAACCGAATTAGCGTTTCATTTGGTGCTAAGTTGTTTGGTTAACAAGTTAGATCTAAACACGAACTTACAAATTACCGCATACACATTGTCTATTGGTAGTCTCCAACAGTGGCACGCATATTCTCATACTTTCTCTCAAGCCATCTCTTGGCGTTGAGAATGAAAATAACAATTGAGGTAAATCATGCGTAGACACAAGTACAACTTAGTTTGATTCTGACACCAACAAAGGTATAAACAACATGGTTATGAATACAAGCACAAGATGCGAATGACTTTAAATTTCTTGGTGAAATAACAAAACAAAAAGTATTATATCTAACAACGAGAAAAATATAAGTCTTAAAATTTTTTGGTAGACACAAATTTATACAATTTAAGTATCGAATTCGTATTTGAGGAATTCATTATCTACAAATAAAGACTTCTCATTTACAAGGCCGACTTAATATCACTAGACCACTGACATTTGAATTAAGCATTATCTTGTCTATTTTTTAGTTACCACAAAAAATAAAAATAAAAACTAATGAAAAGAATTTGAAAATTTTGAGTTTTAATAAAAAAGACAAAAAAAATATTCTAAAGTAAATAGTACCATAATGACTTTTTAGAATAAAAATATTATTTTTCATATTGAAAGTTTTTTGTTAAAACTTTCAAAATAAAATCCCGTTTGCAGAAACTTGCACGACGTTTAATCCAAAAAATTAAAAAAAAAAACTATATATATTGTGACATTACTTTGGCGCCAAATACATTTCATTTCACTGTACATTCTGAAACTCTAGAACTCGCAGAGCTCCAGAGAGAAAGAGAAATCGTTAGACAAATTTCTAGGGTTTTCTCTGCGCGATCAATTTTAGGTTTCGAAAATGCAAAAGCTAGGGTTTCCGAGCATGAGGAACTTGGATCAATTCAAGTCCCTCTCCAAATCGGTTTCAGGAGCTCCGAAGATATTCTCTTACTCTTCGCGTCCTCCAGATTCGATCGCTTCGGGAAGCTTCGCAAATTTGAAGCTCACTGCAGGTTTTGAACTGAAAATCTTGAATTTTTGGTTGATTTTTTCGGAATCACGGAGTTTTTGTTGACGATCCGTTGTTGTTTATTTCGATTACAGAGAAATTAGTGAAAGAGCAAGCTTCAGTGAAAACTGATCTCGAAATGGCGGTATCTCTTTTTCTCTCTGTTTCTCTCTCTATCGATCACTCTCTCTCTCTCTCTACCTGTGCGTGTGAATGTATGATTGTGCATTTGTGCGGTTTGATTTTTGTGTCTCACAATCTGCTTCGATTAGTTAGGGTTTCAATTTCTTGTCAAATTCGAAGTTATCTGATCAACTAATTAAATGATAAATTCAGAACAATAAGCTGAAAAAATCAGTGGAGCATATTCGCGCATTAGAGGAAAAATTGCAGAATGCTTTCAATGAAAATGCTAAGCTTAAGGTGAAGCAGAAGGAAGACGAAAAGATGTGGAAAGGATTGGAGTCTAAGTTTTCTTCAACGAAAACTCTGTGCGATCAACTGACGGAAACTTTGCAGCTTTTAGCTGGTCAGGTTCAGGATGGTAAGTATAATTTTGAGCTCCCTGACCTTTCATTTTTGCTTTTGATCGCAGCTGTATCAATCGTTAACTTTCTTTAACAGCTGAGAAAGATAAAGAGTCCTTTGAATGCAAACTCTCTGCAAGTTCCATAGCTCTTGACGGTTTAAATCAGCAGATGGATGGTCTATCTCTAAAATTAGAGTCTGCAGAGGAACTTATAAGGAACCGTAAGTTGTTTCCCACAATTAATTTAGATTTCAGTTTTTCTGAGAGTATTGAACTTTAGAATGTATGGATGATGTATTGTATGACTGGATAAAGGTTCATCTGCTGTTCTGTGATGTTTCTAAATCCTAATTGTAGGTGAAAAGGAGCTTGAGGAACTCAAAATTGATAATGAAGAAAGGGATAGATCTTATCAAGATGAGCGAAGAAGAAATGCAAATCTCATAGAGGAAAAAGGTAAACATCTAATGCATTAAGATTAGAGGTGATGTTATCACTTAATTGAACCAGACAAGTTTTCTGAATTTTAGATTATAGTCATGGAACTTTACCAGGGGACCAATTTGTTTGTTCAGTAATTTTGAAGATGGTTGAAGCTCATTCTTAGAAAGCATTTTACGTTCATTGAATAACTTACATCCTACCTCCAAAAGGGAGATGGAATCAATCTGGCATATGGAATACGTCTCATGCATTAGTTTTCCCTTACGATCTGGGGAGCCTTCAACATAAGTTGATTTTATATATGGTTTCATACCCTTAAGTGATAGTCAAATACATTGGTGTACAGACTTCACCTTGTAACTTTCAACATTCCGACTCGTACCGGTGAAAACAGATATAAACTCAAGTTAGGCAATTCTATCAATGTTCCTCTTACCCCTGAAGCCTCTTAAAGAGTATGCTTATAACATTCTACTAGTCTTAAATGTTCACCGTTCTATACTTCATCGGCAGATGAAGATGAAACTCTTTTCCACTTGAACCTAGAAATTTTCTCTTAAAACTTGTTTTAGATCAGGCAGTACATTTTTAATAGTCAATAATCTACTGTCTAGGTATAATAGCATGCACTGCTGACAATGAAAAAAAGAGAGAGATGTTTGACAATATGTTTAGTCTTACCTCCATGTTGCAGTCATTGAGAAAACAATTGCACCTTGAGCAAGTTGAACGCAATACAAAAATAAGTACTTCAAATTGTCATGGAATTGTTTTTATAAAGGCAGTCATTCGTGTATTTTCCTTGCAGATGCCATGCTTAAGAACTTTGAGGCAACTCTAGCAACTAATAGGTTGGCTACAGAGAGTTTGAACTCTAAGTTGGGTGAGGTGCAGCTTGAGTTAAAGTTAAAAGAGGATGAAATTAAACGTTTGATAACTGCTCAGGAGAACTTGGAAATGGAAAAACACAATGTTCAGTTGAGCAACGATGACCTTGTTAAGAGATTAGATATGTCAGTCCTTGAGATAAGAAACCTTGAAGGGTTCGTTCATGTGTTGGCCGCACACCTGGCTGAATTGGATAAACAAAGTTTGGATTTTCTTGACAAGTTTGATAAGCTAAACTCTCTCTATGACACTTGCTTCAAGATGGTCCAGCAGGAGAGAGACCTTTCTGCCAAGCTTGCTCAGAGACAGTGTGATGAACTGCATGATGCATTTCTGAACATAAAATCAGAAAAATATGTTATACAATTGCTAAATCAGGAGTTGAACAATAAGGTCATCGAACTTCAGAAAGTTCAGGAGTCTGTTATGGCACAACTATCAGAGGAATGCCATATAGCCAGAGAGAGGATAGAGAATTTGGAGTCTGAAGCAGAGATTCAGGTCTCAAAGAAGATTGAAACAGAGAAGGTGGTCTCCAAATTAGAACTGCAAATTCATTCTCTGTCAGAAAGTTTAAGATTGTCGGAGAATAAAATGGTTAGCAAGTTCCCACACATTCATTTTATTACTAGAGATGCAATTTTTCCATATTAAGCTTTGTTTTTATACCATATTGCAGCAAGATCTGTTGCTGAAAATGTCAGCTTTAGAAACTGAGAATAAAGATAATACAGAGAAATTACAAGCGGAGATACAGAAAAAAGATGAAGAAATAGATGGTCTACTAAAGGAAGATGAAAAACATGAAGAGCAAGTAGATCTGATGGATAAACAATTCAACCAACTCCAGAGCACGCTAGAGGAAAAGGTGCAACTTATTCTGGAATATAAGGAACGAGAGAAGAATCTCGAAGAACAGATTTCAGAGGTTTGAATTCAGTGAGAAATTGAGAATGTGTGGAGTTCATAATACAATTCTGCATTTATTTACGATTCTGTAATTTGTTGCAGAACAAGGCATTGTTGACTGCTGCTGAAAGTAGACTTGTGGAAGATAAGAAGCAATATGATCTCATGCTAGAAAGTAAACAACTGGAATTATCAAGGCATTTGAAAGATATCTCTCAGAGGAATGATCAGGTGTTATCTCTTGCAAAAACTTATATGGATACCACATAGGTAGTTTTAGTAACAAAGTACTGACAGTAAGAGGGATTTAATTAGGCAATTAATGACATCCGGAAGAAGTATGAGGTCGAGAAGCTGGAGATAGTTAACATGGAAAAGGAAAAGGTTAGCTCATTGTTATCATCTGTTGAAATTGTTTAGAAATAAATCATGTTCTTCAATAGTAATCCATTTGAAACTTCAGGCTGAAAAACTTGTTGGAGAAAGGGAGAAAGAATGTGAGAAAAAACTTGAAGAATGCAAAGAAGAATCGGGGCAGTACTTGATGCTCGTTCAGGAGGAACATGCTACTCTGGTAAGTGAGGGAAAGTGGTGCTTGCTATAAATATCAAATTGATTATAATTTTTTTCCTATGACGCATTTGTTTGGTATCTTACTACCAAATCACATTTTTTGGTTTC
This sequence comes from Malus fusca, assembly GCA_035220775.1. Classification (NCBI taxonomy): domain Eukaryota; kingdom Viridiplantae; phylum Streptophyta; class Magnoliopsida; order Rosales; family Rosaceae; genus Malus; species Malus fusca. The sequence continues at coordinate 42,179,268 of CM069073.1, read as the reverse complement.
TAACCCATTTCTGACATTATGAAATATTTACTTTCAGTTAAGAGTTGTAATTCTTTTGCGTATGTTAACTAGTAAATACCTCTGAACTTGTATCAGATTATACAGAAATTTCGTTCTTGGCATTCACCCTTAATTCTCAGCATCTGTCAACTGTAGTTTGGAAAAAAATAAAAATTATTTTATTGCTCAGTCTCTTTGGACTAATAGCTAACCTATTAAAAAAGATTATCTGCAATTTATTGATGAATGTGAAATTTTATAAGGAATTAATCCAAATTTAATATGGGAGTTACTTATTTGGTAAGGCGTTACCATTGATGCTTCTGACTACGTTTCTACTTCAAGGTCTAATATAGCATATTTGGTTTAGAACAATATTGACTTTTATACTTGATGCTGTTTAGGTCAGTCGCATTCAGCGGGAACATGATAGGAAGGAACTGAGTCTAAAATCTGAACACAGCGAAGAGCTAAAGCATTTCCAACTGCAAGCTGAAAACGAATTAAGAGAGGTTCAAATAGCTCTGAATTAAGTTGGAACTGCTAATTTAAGTAGAGTTTTATATGCTTACTTTACTGACCAGTTTATTATTTTCATAGAAAATAACTTCAATGAGGAGCGAACATGAAGCCGAGCTGAGAGGGTTGAGGCTTCAGCATGAAGATGAGTGTAGAAAGCTGCAGGGTGAATTGGATCTTCAAAAGTCCAAAGTACATATCTACCACAAATTCTTTAAATAATTGATTTTTTTTGTACCTTTTACTTACGGAATGATGATTATTACAGGAGGAGAAGCAGAGGGCATTACTGCAAATGCAGTGGAGAGTTATGGGTAATAAGCCACAAGAGGACCAAGAAGTGAATTCAAAGAAGGTTGGCTTAAAAATCGATAACTCTCTCTCTCATATCCACTGACACAGATAAAATTAGTATAAGTTATTTAGGTGCAATTGATTGGATGTATTGGGTTAATCTTAATTTTTGTCCAGATAGATTACTGTGGCTGTGGAAATTGATCTAAAATGTTGTTTAAACTGTATGGCATTGATTTAGTTAAGATTACTACACCAGTGTTCAATTTTGGTTTCATCCCTATCACACTAGGTTACACGTGATTCAAGTCTCATAGTAATTTTAGTGCTGGCATCTTCTATGGGCATTCTGTTTGCATCATCAGCAATATTTTCTGTATGTACGATGTATCAATGTCATCTGCTTATGTTTCTCACAATGATTTTTCATGTGCATCCTTAGTTGTCCCTCTCTCTCTCTCTCTCTCTCTCTCTCTCACAGACACACACACACACACACACAGAGGGAGAGGGATGGGGGGAGTTGGGAACTGGGAAACATTTTGGTCTGAAACAATGAGGACTGTGGTTAACGTAGTGATCATGGCAGGTGGGACTTGGAAAGCATATTGTTAATAATTTTTCATTTCTGTGGTTGAAGTGTAAAATATCTTATCGGGACTATATGAACAAAAAGAGAAACTAATCTGAAAGTCTATGATCTTAATGACTTCATTCTGTCTCAGGATTACTCCATTTCGTCAAGGCAGATGAGAAACACGGCTAGTAGAAAAAGAAGTCAGCATTCTCTTGTAAGACCAGAGATCGATGAAAAGGTTGTCACAATAATGAAAAATCATGTTACTTTCCTTTATTTTTCGTCCCTGCAACATAAAGATATGAAGATTATTATGATATGTTTTGTATGTCATTCTATTTCATTGATAGGAGTCACCTTTACTGGAAGTAACACAAACACCAGTGTCAAAGTTGTTGAAGAAAGTAGAGAACATAAACACCGGAAGTGTAATGAGTATTCCACAGAATCACAAAAAGGTATATAACTTCTGTACTAGGTTTTCCTTCCGGTGTATTCTTAAATGGTTAAACAACCCTGTTCTATAGGTTATAAATGCATCTAAGTAGTGAAAAAGAAGATATCATATAAAACTTATCTGCAGTTGCACTAGTGGTTGTTTAAGAGTTTAATGTTTCCTACCGATATTGTTTGATCAATTCATGCCTTATTCCCTCAACCTCCTCAACTTACTTCATGCTAGGTAACTCATCGGGAGTATGAAGTTGAAACTAGTAATGGAAGAACAATCACGAAACGAAGGAAAACAAGAAGCACAGTAATGTTTCAAGTATGTACCTGATTATTTCAGTGAATCTACATAAACAGATATGTTTTGTATATGAAATCAATAAACCTCTAGAATTCATATCTTTTGTGTGGACATTATCTTGTACTGAATTATATATATATATATATATATATATATATATAACACCAGGATCCAACAAAACATAAAAGGACAAGAACACCAAAAGTTGCTACTCCCAGGATTGTTGTTAAGGTAACAGAAGCTAAAGTGATTACTTATCTACTTCAGTTTTTATAATCTATGGTGATGCTTCCACTTTGTCATACCTCAATATTGCTCGGAACCTCTTTATAGCATGAAGGCAAGGCCTGATGAACTCATTATGGCTCTTCCTTGGAACAGAGAGAAAATGAGATCTAGGTAGTTAATAGAGGGCACAGGGGAGGGAGAGAGAGGAGGAAGGAGAAGGGGGGGGCGGGCGGAGCTTGGCTGGCTGCGCTAGTGTTGGAATTCCTTGGGTTCATTTTGCTTCATTTTAAGACTTTTTTAGAGATATTTCTGCGAGATTCCTCATCCTTTAAAAATTAGAAATCCAATACTTTTTTTCATGTTTTTCTTTCCCAATTTGTTCTGGCTTGGCTTATATAATGCTAGTAATATCACGAAGATAAATATATGAAGGGAAACAAAAGTTATCGGTTGGAAACATTCAATGATAATTTAGAAGTTCTATAATGTATTGAGCTATTTGAAAACCTGGATATGCAGGTAAAATAATACTACTGCAGTGGTCCTTTTGAATCGCATTTTGAGAAAGTGCAATTTGTTATACTTGTTATGTAGGGATCTAAGGGAGGAGGTCAACCACATCCTTCAACCATTGGTGACTTGTTTTCAGAAGGGTCTCTAAATCCATATGCAGACGATCCGTATGCATTTGATTAAGGTACTTTTTCAACTGATTATTGCGTTGTTTATTTCATTTTCGGAACAAAAGACGCCTCCTCTTCAATTAGTGGATTCTGGTTTTTACTTTAGTCCTTGTAAGCTCTTTTATGCGATTATCAAATTGTTCTCCTACGCCTTTTCATCTTGGCTGATATCTGATCAATGTTGCGTGTGTTAGATTAAGAGCTTCTTTGTTATAAAATACGACGTAATGTGAATTATCACAATTGTTTTTACCTAATTATTATTCACCATCTATCTTATGGCTCCGTGGAAACTATGTTCTTAACGCAGTCATTATATCAGTTAGCACATCATGTCTTCTTCTCTGCTCAATTGTTCGAAAATTTCTAGATTACCTTAATTGGAAGATATTGAATAGGCCAGAACCAAACATCCATTTTTCTCTCAGTTTATAGTTGATGTGAGTTTGATTTGCTCATGCTGCTGCAAATGCTTTAAAAACTTTCTAAGGGAGTCTGCAATACAGTTAGTGTCGATAATACAAATAATCGAAGCATAACTGCAGTCTTCTTGTTTTGTTTCAGTTCAGGGATGAGATCTCTGTGGTTCTTCCCAACTGCATCACTCACAGCAGGCTGGCTTATCATCTGATCGATGTACAGGGTTTCTGTTGTACGGGCGGCTTCCTCTTGTATATATGTCCGTAGAAACTATGGCATTTTACCGATTTTCTGGTTCTGTTTGGATCGCTTTGTCAATGCTGAACTCTTGTCGATGTTGGATTAATTGCATCCGCGCTCTGGAAATAGATGTTAAATTGATCCAACTTGTGACACTGCACTGTTTGGCTTATTGTGCCATCATTTTTGGATATGAAACTTTTGGTACAAGGGGTTAAAGATTTCGAGCGGATTATTAACGATTTATTTCATAATGTTTGCTACTATTGTTAGCTTTCAATTAAAGTTAGAGAAGAAGTGGTGAACAAGAATTTGGTGATTGCGAGTGTATCACTACTAGTTATCACTAATGGATGAGATTTGAGTGATAAAGATTGCGCTTAATCGACTTCTAACCAAAAGATTGTCATTGAGTGGGAGAGGTTTAATTTAGGTTCTTACTTTGCCGAATATGATAAGGACTTTTCTTATGTAGATAATTTAAATCCAAATATGTAATTGTTGAGTCAAAGCCTGACCTGAAATAACAATAATAATTCAAAGAGAGATATTGTATTGACCTGGGAGCTATTACAAGAGGAATTCATAAGAGAAAAGCTACATAAGACAAACAAGAGAATGAAATCAAGAGCTTTGTCATAGGAAGCTTGCTTTGATTGTGAGAGTTGAAAGAAAGTAAAACTGGTTGATATTTGAGATGACCTTAGAGGATGACCTTTGCATCCTTTATATAAAAGGAAAATTAACGAAAAGTTCAAAAAAACTTCTCTTTTAATGAAAAGCCATTTTTAAAGGTATAGTGAATAGTACAAGGGAAAGATATAAATGTGATTTTTCGTTAAAAGTGAACAGTACCGGAAGTGTTTTGTTAAAACTCCCTTATATAAAAAGAACTAAAGAGCTGCAAGTTGATCATTACCTGTCCAATTCCACATGCAATGGAAATGGATTGCAACCATATACATATAAGAATGGGTTTGGCATAAAGCCACCGCACAAATCATGTGCCACTTGATGCAACTCAATATATCTTGATGCAAGTTCAGCCCGATTTCTCAATAATCCCACACGATACCATATGAACGGTAAATGGTAGCAAACATTTTTTACCACTCGGGATTTTGCACAAGATTGAATGTAGGTGTAAATGTTCATAACCAACTGACCTATAAACCTGACAATGTGTACCTTATGCTTAGAGTTAAGAAATTTTGACACAAGGCTTGGAATATTACTGAAGTTTGACTGTAGAGTTGCTGTTTATGTTCATTCCTACCTGATTTTCTTGCCTTTGAAGGTCTGTCCGTACTGTCAATTATTGGGGCTACATGCCACGAGGACGAGTGCCTCCCGTCACTTGCTTCAACCCGGAAGCTGTTGACTACCAACTTGTATTTTTAATAAAACAAGTTCTAGGAAAAGTACTAATGAGCTCAAGTGTTCAATCACAAATGAGGCCTGGCCTGATGGCTTTTGGGTATTGGGTTTGGTGTTTAAAGTATGTCAATTTTCGTACCAAATGTTCCAGAGCCTCCTCCGTAGAACGTGGCGTGAGCGCGCTTCCAAGGACCGGCGGTGAACCTAGGCTTATGGTGCTTGCGGTGTAATCCAAGCCGCACAAGGTTAGCAAGCAGTAGCGATGACATGGTCGGGAAGTAGAAGAGGAAAGAGCAGCAATGAACCCAAGAGGGTTCGCAAATTAGGCAATGTCATCTCTGTAATCATGCAGGACAAGTTTGGACTTCAATCCCGGATATCATCTGTACATGTTAATAATCCGTTGGGCCTGTTGGATTGGTTAAATAACCCTTACGATTCAGGTGGAGAAACTTTCTAGCCTTGGTAAGGCCCTATTAAGAAACTTGGGATCTTGCCGTCCGTGGCAAGAAAAAGCACTTTTGTTTGATTGTGTTGAAACTAGTTGTGATCTTGATCACACTATTTAAATAAGTTGTAAAGAAATTTATGTACATCTAGATAAACTAATAAGTGTTGTTTAGAACATTCGACTAAGTGGGTGACTACAACGAACAATACATACTACTACGCCATTGTAAATTCTTCTGCATTGTCTAAAAAGTTAATCTCAAACCACTAACTTAACCTAGAAGAAAACAACTTATTAGGTAAACTACAAGGAATACACCAGATTGTTTTCTAAGTATAGATTTCTACCATTCATTTAATTGTCGTCTAAAAACCTAGCTAGGAAATTATGGTTTGAAAATTCCTTTTAGGTACCTACAATGAAGAGCGCTCTAGCTAGATTATTTGTACAGTGAAAAATACTGATAAATCAGCGAAGAACACATAAGATTATTTGTATTTGAAAGAAACAATCATAAATTAGATTCGACTTAAGAAGTAACTACAACGAAGAAAATTTTGGCTCATGAAAGTAAAAAATTATCAATTTTCCTTAAATAAACATTTTTTTTTTTCATTTCACAGTTCAACTAATTTCCTTTAAGACGCAAAAGAAAATTATTTCTTGATTTGAGGGAAAAAAAATTTACTTTGGTATCAATTTTTTTTTGGTTGAAAAATGGGGCTAAAAGCAAAAACTCAAACAAACCTACTCAATAATAAATCTAAATTGGAACATCTCAAGTGGATCCTCACGAATAAAACTAACTGAACAAGGAAGACTATTAAAATAAAAATTAACTAAATCCAAATCAATACTATAGGTCGCTAAACTGTCCGCCACAAAATTATTTTCTCCGTAGACATGTCGAATTCGCATTGCCAAAGTCCTGAAAGCAAATCTCGACATGCCAAAACAAGGGGACCTAAATGATGTTTATTGCCAGCAGCTTGCAATATTAAATGAATTGTGACTGTAGAGGCTGATTCCACCACTGAGTCTTCAATCTATAATCTCTATGCCAATTGTAAGCCCAAGGTAAGACCCTATAGCTCAGCAGTGAGAATATCACCTGTGCCCAAATTGGCGCGAAACCTAGAATTTCATTTACCATCAGAATCTCTCAAAACACCACTTGCTACAATAGAATTATTACTTCCCTTCTTGCAACCATCAACATTAAGCTTAAGCCAATCCGAATGAGGAACGAGCAAAGATTCAATCCTACGTGGTTTTATCAATCTTGTGAGTATTTGCCTTCAACCATTCAAGAAGATAAGTACAGATAACAATTGTAGGCTCATCAGTCATTGTAAAGTCCTGCTCAAAAATAAATTTATTTCGTCAATACCAAATAAATCGACAAGCAAGGGAAAAAACTAACCTCCACCTTAAACCCCAAATATGAAAGATTTATTAGTAAGATTAAAATGAAACCAATCATGAAAATCAATGTAGTCTGACTGTTGATTATACATTCCCAACCTTTGCCAAACTTCTCTCGACAATCTTTGAAAACATGAGCCACTGATTCTACGTCACAAGTACATCCTGACACACAAAGTTATCAGTTACCCCTATCAATTTTCATTCATAACTAGCAAAAAGGCCAACGCTCTGTTGTGTATTTTTATAACTTTTAAGATAATAGTATTGTTTATTAGCATTTTTTTTTGTTTGAATTTTTGGACTCTAATCTTAATTGGATTTCTTATATTTTATGGCTTTGGAGTCGTTTTTCCAATTGGTTAATTTTGAATTTTGCACTTTATTTCTTTGTGTGATGATAATTTGGGTTATTGACTTTGCTTTTCCAACCTTTGGATGGCAGTGAAAAAAAAAAGTTATGCCCTCAATATCATGTAACGCAGAAAAAAAAAAGTCTAGCAGCTCTCTCTCTTTGTAGAGAGATTTTTCGGTGTGACCGTCACATGAGATGTACATCACGTGTCCCTATATAAATGGTGGAATATGTGTGTTAAAAGGTTAATAACTTAAAAATTAAAATTTTCAATCACTTACATAAAAATACGTGGTGTACCATCTGTGTTCCCGTCACAACTAAAAATTTCCCCTCTTTGTGCACTTTCAGCTGGCCAGATCACAGAAGGGGATGCTGCTTTCCACTCCATCACAATCTCCCCCAATCAAAAATCTCATCTTTCTCAAGTCCATCTGCTGGCGTCCAAACAGAGCATACCCAAAATGCCAAATTTTCAAACTTATACAAAACTCTAAATCGAATATCCGATTTCAATAACCCCAAAAGTTTAAATTGCTTACCTTGATTCCCGAGGGCTTAGAAAGCGCCGGCATTCGGTTTGGTCGCAAAGTTTCGAAGGCCTGCCGGAATTTGATATGATCTGTAATTAGTGATTAGCTTAATCACTATTAAATGTTTTAATCTCGGGATTATTAGGCTTATTCCTGTTTTAATGAAGTTTGTTATAATTAGCCAGCTGGCATGATGAGTTGTGACTTGTATAAGAGCACTAGCTCTCACTATTGTAATGAGATCAGAATTTACACAAAAGAAATATAAACAAAAAAACATTCAAGAGCTCTGCTCTCTCTCTTCCTTCCCTCTCAATCTCTATCCTCTGTGTTACTTGCGGGTTGATTAAGGGGTTAGAGATTTCGTATCAGAATTGTACTCAATTGAGAAACGTTTAATCACCACAGTTAGATTCTCTCTCTCTAAAATCACATGCAAACCCATCACTTTTCACATGCTACCATTTTCTCTGACATGCAGAATGCTTAAGGAAATCGGTTTATATGACTAAAAATTGTGAGTTTTCTGTCAAGGAACCCAAAAGCATCCTCTTATAACCTACTTCTTGTCAGAAAGAACTACTTGAATCTAACCCAATTAATCAAAACCCAATTTCTTTTAAGTTTCCAGTTTTCCTTGTTTCCTTCCCTTGTCTTCTTGCTTATTAAGCAAACAAATAAAACAGCTAATTAAAAAACATTGATTAACTTATAATTAAAGTATCTGAAGTGTTAAACTTTCGAATTAACAAAACAAAACCACCCAGACAAAATCTTACATTTTTCACATATGAGGTTCGACTATCAACGACGTAGTCTTGAAACCGCTCCCCGCTCCCAGAAGCCCCTCCCCTGCTCCAAGCTCAACCCCAACGGAAACAACCCTTCATGAAACCCACTGCCACCGCTGCGTCTGATTTTGGTCAACTGGTGGTGGCGGTAGTCTGGGTGACAAGGCCGTGGTTTTGTCGTTTAAGGGGCTATTGATAGAGTCTCCGTTGATAGAGGAAGGAAGGCTGTCAAAAAGGAGAATACATTGATAGTCATCACGTGTTATTATATAAATAGTAGGATATATGTGCTAAAAGGTTAATAATTAAAAAAATAAAATTTATCACTACTCCTGTTAAAACACGTGATGTACTACTTATGTTCCCATCATAACTAAAAATTTCTCGTAAAAAAAGAGCGATCGACAGCTCACGAACACAGAAAAAACACGTGTCCCATGGGCAATTTCTTCATTCAACTGTGCAGGCGAGCAAATAAAACAGAACTGAACAGTAAAATGGGGGCATTTCCATCTTTACACTGTACATTGGAACGAGTATTTATCAAATATAGTAAAAAGGGTAAATTACATAGTAGCCCCTCAAGTTTGAGATCTATTACAACTTCATACAACGTCTTTAAAACATTTCACTTTCATACATCATGTATCATTTTATTTCAAAATAATACCTCCGTTAGATTTTCCGTCCATTAATCTGTTAAATGCTGACGTGGCTGCCACGTGGTAAAAAAATATTTTTTTATACATTAATAATATTATAATATTAACCCTATTAAAAACAAAAAAACAAAAAAGGCCCGAACCCAACCCAGATCCCCTTCCTTCTCCCTCACCTCTCTGCAACTCCTATTTACAAAATCCCTTCCCCCAGAAGAACAAGAAGAAACCAAACCCGTCCGTTCCCCCCCCCACCGCGACGACCCACCTGCCGTGACCCACCCCCCATACCCGGGCGACGACCCACCTGCCTTCCTATGCCCTTCCCGTCGACGATAAGCTCCCGCGACCCCCCTCCCTCGGCGACGACAAGCTCCCGCGAACCCCCCCAGCGACGGTTGTGGTTTTGCAGGTATATGGGTTGTGGTTTTGCAGGTAGTGGGTTGTGGTTTTGCAGGTATTTGGGTTGTGGGTTGTGGTTTTGCAGGTTGTGGGTTGTGGTTTTGCAGGTATTTGGGGTGTGGTTTTGCAGGTAGTGGGTTGCAGGGAGTGTGTTGGGGTTGGTGTGGAGGAAGAAGAAGAGTGGGAGAGATGGGTAAGGGGATCTGGGTTGGGTTCGGGTTTTTCTTGTTTTTTTTTTTTTTTTTAATTTTTTTTAATAGGGTTAATATTATAATATTGTTAATGTATAAAAAATTATTTTTTTTACCACGTGGTAGCCACATCAGCACAAATGTGACAGCCACGTCAGCATTTAACAGATTAATGGACGGAAAATCTAACGGATGTATTATTTTGAAATAAAATGGTACATGTTGTATGAAAGTGAAATGTTTTAAAGACGTTGTATTAGGGGTGGGTTCAAAAAACCGAAAACCGAAAACCAAACCGAACCGAAACCGAAAAAACCGAACCGAACGAAAAAACCGAACCGAATTGAAAAAACCGAACCGAACCGAATTCTTTTGGTTCGGTTCGGTTTTAGTGATCTAGAAACCGAACCAAACCGAACCAAACCGAATTAATTAAATTAATTTTTTTATTTAATTATTTGTTTTGGTATTATTTTCTAAACTCAATTTGTAAGTTAAAATGTGCTAAACCCAATGTGTTGCCAAACTTTAAGCTCAAAATATTAAAAAAAGGCCTATAAAAACTCTAAACCCTAACCTATTATTTCTCCCCCATATAAGGTTCCGGAACCAAACCTCCTCCTGAAGTACCTACATCCATCTCCATAGCACTGTCTACTTCCGCCCCAACTTTCTTTTCCAAATCTACTCTCATATAACATGTAACAGAATCCATAAACATTTATTAATGGTAGATTACTTGGGTAATTTGTGATGGAAAAGAATTCAACACACACTAAATAAATCCACCCATGTATTACTTTTACTAATCAAGTTGTCAACATGCAGTTACAAGCAAACAACCCTGATCTTTGAACAACATCATACAATTTAACTTTTCTAAGTCATTTGTACGATTTTTGTGTTGTGAGGTTGTTAGTTTGGACTTCGGAAGACTTGATTGATGATTTTAGTTCAACTTTAAATGTTTATTTTCATTGTCTTTGATTCTAGTTAGAATGCTTATGTTATGATTGTGTTGGATATGTTAAAATTTAAAATTTCAATGTTTTTCATTTTTTTAAAAGAAAAAAAAACAAAAAACCGAAACCGAACCGGAAAAAACCGAACCGAAAAAAACCGAAAAAAAAATGAACCGAATCGAACCGAACCGAAATTTCGGTTTGGTTTCGGTTTTGGCAAAAAACTGAACCGATTTAAACCGAACCCACCCCTACGTTGTATGAGGTTGTAATAGACCTCAAACCTGAGGGGCTACTATGTAATTTACCCTAGTAAAAAATTAACCTTTAATTACAAAAATGTCACTTTTTATAAAATCTTTCAAATATATCCAAAATTCCATCTAAATAGACACAAATATCCTCAAATTTAACAATCAAATAAATTAAAGTCTTTTTAGCAAAAATGATTCGTGACATTGACATAACTCCTTAATCTGGTCCTTAACAATTAATGATAATCAATATAGTGTTCTTAAATTTGTCTATCGTGAATCATTTTAGTCTTTCTTTGAATTTGTCCATCGTGATCATTTTAGTTTTTTCGTGAAAAATATGTCAATTGCTCTATTAGTGTGATGATGTAGCTCAACGTGGGTGTCACAAATACAATCATATAACGACATGTGAATTAACTTTAAAAACTATTTTTATATTTAAAACTAAAAATGATATTAGTAAGAAAAAAAGCGTTGAAAGCATGATTGAAAATCTGCTGCTCCCACTTGTCGTAACCACGGTAGAGCTCAATGTCGGTGATGAGGGGGTCGAAAGGGATAGGGTTGTGTCTGGTGGAGTGTAGAAGTGAATGTGGACCAGAGCTTAAGGCGACAGTAGCTAAAAAGCCTTTAATTTATTTAATTGTTAAATTTGAGGGTATTTGTGTCTATTTAAGTGAAATTTTGGATATATTTGAAAGTTTTTTATTTATAAAAAGTGACATTTTTAAAATTAAGAGTTAATTTTTTACTATATTTGATAAATACTCCATTGGAATAGTGTTTTTCTCATTCGGCTTTAGTATATATAAACTAGTAAAGTGCCCGCGCGTTGCTGCGGGGGTTTGAAATCGTAATGCAGGACATGCATGAATCATTCTAATAGAAATAGACACAAATTATTGATGATAGCACGTCTCACCAAATTATATTGAAATGTCAGCAACCTTAGAATAAGATTTGATGGTGCATAGAGTGCGGATTGCAAGTTTAATTCCAATAAATATGTGTAATTATGAATCACCATTATCGAAAGACCTACAAAATCTACATCTAACCACCTGATGGCAGAAGCAATATTAGTCTGCAAAATATAGAACCCAACTTAGCCAATCTTAAAAAAGTATAAACCAACAGAAATGGTTCAACGGAATGTGAAAACCAAACATAAAAGTTAACCGTAGTGGTAGAATAAGTATTTTAGCTTGCAGTTATATCGAATTAACTTTACATAATCAGTGCATTGATATTCAAAAGGGCTATTTAGAAGTTTGACATAACCAAAAATATAATCACAACAAAATATTGTTTCAACATAAGGAACTGAAGCAACATGTAGTCCACACATATTTTGTATGTACATGCAACTCGACAAAATACATGTCTTGCAAGCTATGTTATCGCCTTAACGATTGGAAAAAAAAAACATAAAAACATAATCTTCCAGTGCCTGCAGTGCGTAAGTTTTGAAGTAAAATGCCTAAAAAATGTACATAGGTATAATCACATGCACCAGGCCATCATTAAATCTTTGAGAAATCATTTTTTCAGGAAATCAACATCTCCAACACTGAAACGGAAACGAGAGAGTAAATCTCAATAACGGGTAATGCAAAGATAGTATTTGCATAACAGTTAAAATAATGCACCATAATTATACCTTTCTTTGAGTTTTTTAGTTTGCGACCTGCTTCTCAGTGCGCTTATGGAATTTTGTCTAAAGGCTCTATTTTCGGAATGACTAGCTTGGAGAATTCCTTTGATATTCTTGCTAAAATTGCGGATTGTGGCTGGCTTTCCTCGCATGTTTTGCTGTCAATTGATGTCCAAGTTAAAAGTTCAGAATTAAAGGTTCCAAATGTACACATAATTCGTTCATATACTGTGAAGTTGTGTGGTATAAGGAAAAATAAACCTTTGTTTTTTTGCAGCTTCTGATTCAATGAATAATGCTCTTTTGACAGTCTTGTTTGATGCAGGTAGTTGGATTTCTTGAGCACATGGTTCTAAGGGCGCAAAGGAGGCAGGGGTTGCAGCATTAACAATCTGTTTCTCAACATTTGCGGCAGGTGTGCACAGTTCAACCGAGCTAGTTGCTGTGGCAGATGGTGGTTGGTCCTCAAATAATCCGCACACAACAAAATCCGTCTTGGGAAATTCCTTATTTTGATTTCCAAATCGAAGATGGAATTTTTTTGTGGTGCCAATAAATTTCTTAAGATTTGGCGGCAGCATAAAAGAATCATTGTACCTTTCTTCTATGACAAGGGAGTGGCAAGATACACCCAAAAGTTTTTCAACGTGCCTTCCGATCATCATGAGGTTGAATTGATTTGTGTTGTCTTCCACAATAAAATTTATCTTGAACCTAAGTAACAGATGACACATTGCGTCAGATTGTTTGAAAGATAATGTTTGCTGCTAAAAGTATACACAATGTGCTGCTAAAAATATACAGAGTGTGAAGAAATGTGAACAATGTTAAAAAATTAGATGCGATTGTTACCATGGTTCAGGCAATGTTTTCAGCAACCCATGTTCATAGCACTCAAAGTCTGCAGACATTTTCTTTGCAGCCCTGTGGCAAGAGGGGCACGATTTGTACCACCATCCCTTGCTTAGATCAAAACCCACAATCGTCACTCGACACATGAATTTTGTATCCTGTTATGATATAGATGCATTACTCGCATTAAAACATTGAGTAAAAAAGATGATGAACCCAAAAAGTAGAACACAATTGGTGACGACTTGTTTCCGCAATCAAAATGCAAGAATGGAAAACAAATAAAACACATTTGGACCAAAACTAAATTCAAAACAGAAGAAACATTTTCTCATAAAAAATGGATCAACCACTTGAAAGACATGAACACCACTGAAACTTAAGTAGATACCAAGATATGCATTTATCATGCTTTTGTGTTCATGTAAAAGAGATAAACTAAAATGCATAAGGTTCATTAAAAGGATGGTGCAAACATAATAATGTCATACACAATCAACAAATGACACGTTTTTTTTCATATTATGTGAGTGAATCAAGCAAGAAGTGGTTGCAACACATACAATTCATAAAAGAAGAAACATTTTATTTAACAGCGCAAAGATAGTGAACTAACTTTGTTCAGTGTAGGATCAAGGAGAAGCAACTCTTCAATTGTCTTTAACTCAGAATCAGCAGTCACATGGGGTTTTGCATACCTTTCAACAGAGCTAGGTAGAATCTCAACAGGCAAGTTCAGGTATTGAAACCTATTTTGTACATTTTTAGTGAGAAGAAGATGGTTAGTAAAATAATAAATTTGTAAAATAATAAAGAAGACTTGTTGATTTACCTTTGTCTATATTCCGTGAGCTGCGGGATGTCGGGGTTAAAAAAGCACATCGTTGAGCCTGTGCTTCCTAAATCAGGTTTCCTTGTAAATACAAAGATTGCAATCAGTAAGAAAGAATTTGAAGTTGTCACATTAAACAATGGGGTGGTATAACCTTGGTACTGGTTGACTTTAAGAGCAGTCAAAGCAATGAACACAGGCGGCGCCAGCGATTTGAGTGCAGCCTCATGAAAACCTGTTGCACTCTCTGCCCACAGGGTGACCCTCACTTGATCTCCTCTATGATAAGAAAATGCAGTTAGTGTTTTGTACCTCATGTTTATACGATCATTTATGTATAAATTTATAACACCAATTTAATAAAAAGATCATTGACCTTATATTTTGTATCTGCATGTTTTGTTTTTTCGCAACCCTAACATTTTGCACATTCACCTCTTCAGTTGGTTGTAAGGCCATTAAACAACCAAAAACATCTATGCAGATTATAGTAAAAAGAATAACGATAAAGTCAATTACATTAAAACTGCTACAAATGAATTTAAAGGTTTACCGGCAAAAAAATGTTATGGTTTACCTGTTAGCTCCACATATCTGTCAACTTTTTTGTGAAGCTGATCAAATTCAACCAGATTAAACCACTGCATTGTGATGACTTGGCCAATTCTCTCAACAAGGACTATGGTTGTCCACTTGTTCAACTCAATCATTGCATTATGAGGGACAATTTTGCTCAAAGTTCTGTTTCGGATGACACGAAACTTATTTATCTCATAAGTACAACCGACATTAAGCTGCTCAGAAAAGAATTAGATATCCCAGGAGTTCATAGTTGCATGGATCACATTTCCCTTGTAGTGTAAAAAAATAAACAATATGAGTAATGCAAGCAGGTGTAAAGCATTTAATAAGTATTAAGTATAAAGTTTCAATTTTGTAACCTCTTTATCAACAAACACAGAGTCCAAGCTTGCAGCCTGGGGATCAGCTCCGATAGTCTTCGTGACCCAAATTCGGCATACTCTAATTTCAAGTTTCCTTGCTGGTTCGTACGGCACCAAGGACCGAATCAGTTGAGGTTCCATTAATCTACAGATGATCAGATTTTATAAGCAAATAACAACTGTGAAAACTACAATATCATGTTCATGGAACATAAGATAGATTAACATTTAGAAAAATAGATGGTGAGCGAAAGAGAAACTAAAATTGCCAAACACGAACACACAGACCTTCACACAAATGACTTAAAACATCTTTATAAACAATGTTTTTGGTGTATCCATAAGGAACATCAGCATCATGAGCAATCACAATTTTAAGACCTCTTTTTGATATATGTCATGTCAACTCTATGCAACTGAATATATAAAATTTAAGCAGCTCCAGACAGTCTCATAAGCATCTGCAAACCATTAACATTATTTGCCCAATTTTGTTTCCCAATTTTATCAAATGTTGCATAAATGATCACACATTTACTCCCTTCCAATTTCCACTTAACCCCGAACAAACAATATTGATAAGTCTTTATCATAACCTTTAACAAAACAGATTACAGTGAAAAAAATGTAACAATACAGTTACAAAATCATCGTAAATAAATATACCTCAAAAGCCAAAGGGTCAAGTGCTCCCTCCAACGATCCAAATTTCTGAAAATCACAAACACATCAAATCCATCAGCATTAAGTTACATGACAACAACGCAAATATTATATTACAAACAGTGTTGAAAAACCATTAACACTAATTACTCACTGCCGGAACAGAGATCACAACAAAGCTACACCACTCAAATGACAAAGATTAATAACCAGACACCCATCCATTTTCTAAAGTGACCTCAATGACTCCTTCTCTAATAAAAAAAATTATGGCCTTCGCTCAATTTAAAACCACATGTAGAAACCTTTGCTCTAATCTGTGCATCATGCACAACATACTCATTTTAAAACAAACAATAACAATCACAAAAGAACCAACATAGTGATGGCATAAAAATCTCAAGCATGTGGCATCATCTGTCAATGAACAAAAATCAGATGCATCATGTATTCTAGAGGAATAGATAATTGAGAATTCCATTCACAGGGTCACCACCACAACAACAAACAATAGAAGCATGAACAAAAATAGGCAAAACACATACAGTGTATTTTTGCAGAGAGGTTGTAACACTAAAAAACCAGCAGAGCATGAAGAAAAAGAGAAATGGAGAGCAAGGTGGTAGCCAAAAAAGAAAACCAAAGTTATCAGATAACAATTAGCACAAAATATATTCTTAACTCTCCTAATTTAATAATTTAAAAGCATCTGTTGTACCCCAACCAAAAGGTGGAGAACTGAACCATAACCAAACAGTGAACAAACCAGAAAACAAAAATAAAAGCTCTCTTCAATTAGGATCAAACCATAAACAACCAAAGAAGGAAAAAATTGGTTCAAAACAGGAACTTATCCTTTGAACCGAATGAAATTGCCAGCTGGGATCAATTCTGGTGGAAATGACCCTCATCAATTCTTATGGAAATCACTTCCAGCTAGAACAAAACTCCTAAAAGCAACCCGACCCCTCTCCCTCCCTCCCTCCCTCCCTCCCTCCCTATGAGAGCATTAATGATAGAAAAAATATCTATGACAATTTTAATAAATGCAATGGCAAAGTAAACAGTGAACAACAATTTAAAACAATAAGCTGAAATAGAGTTAACCCTAAGGTGACCTAAACAATCTACAAAGATCTATGATAAGTTTAATGAAGGAATAGAAAATCTGTAACAATTGCTAAATAGAAAAATGATGAATCATACAAAAATTTATGAACAACAAATAAATTAAATCAGTGCAAGGCCCTAATTTACAAAATTTGAGACATAATCCTAGCACCCAACCGAAAAAATTATTAACATGCATTGCAATTTGAATGAAAGAACCAAATAGCAATTTTAACAAAGCAAATGGCAAATTAGACACTAAACAATTAAGGAAATACAGTGCATTACCTTTTGAATCAAGGGAGAAAGCTGAAAACCCACACCTTGCTATTCCTCCCTCACCCATCCCGTCCTCACCGACTCTGTGCGTAACCTCTGAACCCTAAACAATGGACACACGCATGCTTTCCATTCTGTATTTATCTCTCTGTTCATTCCTCTCTCTAAAATCGCAGAAAATCCTGGCACTAAACCCGTAGCTCCCATCTCTCTCCAATCTGTCAGTCTCTCTGTTTCCATCCTCTCCACTCCCTCTGTCCCCTTCCTCTCATGTCGGCACAGCCACACCCAGCTGTCTTCGAGTGAAAAATCGGAGCCATGGTCTTCTCTCTCCAATTTGTCAGCCGTTCTGTCTCCTTCCGCTCTCTCTCCTTGAGTCAAAGGTTGAAATGCAGAGGGTGGAAATCAGGGTTAAAGGATGAGTGGTAGTTTTGTAAATAAAGAGACAAACGATTTAAAGTAATTCCAAGTTTTTCTCTGAAATGTGGCAGTCTTGTAAATAAACTGAAATGTGGTTGTAATCCGTCCTAAACCCTGCTGACAAAATTACCCTTCTAAGTTCTAATAATTACCCTTCAAACCCAACCCAAATCTCATGGGTTTGTTGTAAATAAAGTGAAATCAAGTGGCAAACAATTGACTGTAGCCATGAACAGTCGAATTGCCCACCAACTTTAGAATAAACTAGAAAAATGCCCGCGCGTTGCTGCGGGACTTGAATGCACCAGCCTTAAGTACATGAATAAGACACATTTAACCTGAAAAAAAATTCAACATAATCATGAACGAACAAAAGGGATAGATGAGTGATCGGTGTAGGTAAGATAAGTAGCTTAACTTTTATATACGTTCAACCGAGCTGATTACAAAAGATGTGGTTGCAAAAAGTGCTCTGTTTCCCTAAGCAACATGCATTTTACACATGTATTGCCCTTAAAGTTAAGATGGCAAAATATATGTCCTAGAGGCCAGTCACCTGTTTTAGCAGTTAAACAAAAAAACATAAAAAGTGTTTCGTTCTTGTTGCAGCAGCTAAGCAAATAAGTAGAAGAATGTTTGTTCAAGTTGATGCAATGAGAGTTCTCCTGTTCTTGTTGCAGCAGCTAAGCAACTAAGTAGAAGAATGTTTGTTCAAGTTGATGCAATGAGAGTTCTCGTTATACATCAACACTAAGCAAAATTAACTGGGTTAGTTTGTTGATATGCAACCCAAAATTAACACTAATAAAAATAGCACTTGAATCATATGCATAAGCAAAAGCAGATATTAAACATGAGAAAAAATACATGGAAAAGAAAACAATGTTAAATATCCTAGGTGCTCCATTTATAATTCTTCTCTATTTCTATATATTTAAACTACCAATTATCAGCACAAATATTTAATTTCCTTGCAACTACCACAACTACATATAAAACATACTTGATAGAGCATGTAATTGCTTTAAGTACATCTTTATAAAAAAATTCATTGGCTCGGAAATGCAGAGTGTTGCAATGGAAACATGAAAACCAAATATAGGAGTGTGAATTAAGTGTGCCGTATGCTATATCAATGTCAACATTTCATTTTTACTTAAAATAGCCCCAAAGATTATATAATAATACAGAACTCCCCAAACCACTTACCATAACAAAAAAATGCTGAGAATAAACATGTGTCAATATGTAGCTAAAGGAAGACATAAACTACAAATCAACAGTGACTAAAAACAAAATCTCAGAGACCAAACATGCACAAACATGCAGCAAAAAGCAAAAAAAAATGTTGGTAAAACTGACCTTTAATTGTGATTCTAACGAAAACAGCGAGGTTGAATGAACCTACAGATCATGCGTAACCCTCTCCTAAAACCAAACCAAACGCAAGATAAGCTAAATAACAAATAACTTTATTCAATAAATTTACAAAATTAACTCCAAATCATTAAATTAGCCTCTTGAATTCAGCTAGAGAACTCATCAGGAAACCCAACATTTTTTTAGAATATGATTAGCATTCTCACCTGTCATTTTCATTGCGAATTTCACACTTGCTTTCGACTCTTGCATTGTCAACCACTTTTGTTCCAAATCTTGTATTCCAGTAACCGGTCCCAACATCTTGCAATTTAATAAAGGAGCATTGTAAGATTGCAGAGATGCATAGAACAGATAAAGCTAATGACAGATACCTAAGCTACTTCACCTCTTCCATAAGTCCATGTCTCCACCCAAGCCTAAACATCCCGACATTGCCCCGATAAGTGTGTTGTCCTCACCTGCAAGATTTACAAAGAAGAAGCAGAGAAATTGATGCATAACCACAGATTAAAAAATTGCAGACAGACTAAAAGGAACAAATTGAAAACACTAAAAAGAAAACAGCCAACTGACCTCATAAACCTTTACCTGTGCTTCTCTTTTACATGCTCCTTCTGCATAAACTGCTATAGTGTTTATTTTTCCTATTCGATTTAGAAATCCGCAATTCTGCTATAGAAAATGAGAGAATTGAATTACACATATTTTAGAATAACATTCCACCCTCTCCTGCCAATATCCTTTTAGAATGACATTCCTACCCATTTGCAAAACAAATTACAAACAAATCATAAAAGTGTCTTCATTCAGAAAACCTCACTTCTAAACGTGTCATGTCCAAAATTCTCCCATTTTCAACATGTATTTTTCAAGAAGAGACATACACTGGCACACATACAATGAAAATCATATGAAAAAAAGGGCCAAGAAATCACATAAAAGCATCAATCTTTGAAATTTTATTTTCCTTTCCCTCAATTATCACAGCCACCAAACAAAGGGTAAGTCTACAAATGTCAATTTTTATGCCACAAATTTGTGATGCATTACAATCTAAAATCACACACATACAATCAAACATACACATACATCAGAGGAAAGGAAGCAAATATTTTCAACAAACGCGATGGAATTCCTTACCTGATAAAGGTTTGGTCCGGTGATGTGTACTATCCAGACTTTGCACATCCAGAAAGTGAAAAATATGACCTACCAAGGAAATCAAAGCATGCATGTGTTAGGTTTATCATTTGTCTGTCAAACCGTGCAGTAGAGACCAAAATCAAAGACATCGGTATGTTTTACCTTTGAATCCAGTTTCCAGACTGATTTGCAGTGGCGGACTGCATACGAAGTTGCAGGCCTCCTTGATTTTCTTTTGCTTAGCGGGAGAGAAGGAAGCTCTGGGTTTATTGGGGAGATGATCGAAGCTTATGGAAAACTTATACAGCTACCCAATGGAAAACAAACGGTATTAGGCATAAAAACAGAGTAAAATGTAGAATCAATTCAGAAACTGGTAATGGCTTTATTAAAAAACAAAAAGTAATGAGCTTCTGTTGTTTAGAATGTCTTATTTTCAAAAACAAAAGGTTCAGATTTTGAATCTAAACTCAATTTTGTTCTTTGAAAAAAGTGAAGGATAAACTTTCTTGTCAAAAAACACATTTGGCCATACATCTATGATTTTAGGGAGAGAGAGAGAGAGAGAGGGAGATACCTCCTGCCTTTGCTGGAAACTTGCCAACAGGAGATTTTCTAGGGGCTGAGCCTTTAATCCTGCATAAATCAAAAGACCCATTTCAGTTCCAATATCAAAATCAAAAACTTCAAATTCAAGCAAAAGCTGGGATTTTTTGTTCCTGGTTTGTACAAATCAAATTAAAATCAGATTCTCAATTACCTTGCAGTTTCTTGTTTGCATCGGAGGCTAGTCCTGAGATAACCTCTAGAACTCCCAGGGCTGAGACTCACTCCTGAGATCACATTCGTACCGCCCGAAACTGTGTACTGCAGCTCCTGCAACCGAGCCACATATCTATCCATCTTCACAAACCCACATAACAACACAAAACCATTAGTCCAAAACACACACTAAACTTTCATTCAATTAAGTCTCAAACACTTTAATTAAGTTAAAAAGAACAGTCCAATTCTACCAAAACTATATACAGAAACCGAGAAAAACAGAACAAACAGTGGTGCAAAGGTGTATAATGACACTAAATCTTCAAATGAAAAAAAAAAATACCCAAACCAATATAAAAGCCAAAGTCATCCCTAGCAACTGTAAAATAACAATTAAAAAACGAAACTCATATAAGTTCACAACAAATTAAAACGCCTAGATCAACATTAACATTAAATTAGCTACAAACCTAGATAAACCAACACTAAATTAGACTAAACTAATAACACATAAGCTTCAAACCAATGCCAAATCAAAAACTTGGATAAAACCAACAACAAAACCACACCTTGTTCCTGTTCTGTCTCCCTTCTCTTGCTTTTCTCTTTTGCCCACTCCCCACATTAAGCCTTTTCCCCTCTTTTTTTTTTTTTCTCTTTTGGACTTAACCCCTATTTTTTTTCTCTTCACCTTGCTCGATTTCCAGCCCCGCCCCCCCCCTTTTCTTCCACATCTATATTGTTTTCCTCATTTTTTCCATCACTACTCTTGACACTAACTCTCCACTCTTTTTATCTATTAATTATTTCACTCAGTCAAAACATGGGATCACATTTTCTCAAGCAACCCAAAAAAACTGACCAACCCAAAATCAGAAAAACATCCAAACTAAAACATACAATCACCATTGTCAAGCAGCAAACGATAAATTAGAAATACAAAACAAAGAAAAAAAAAACAGAAACACACTAAAACATGCCATCGGTGAACACCATACCTTGGAAAGGGTAGACACACGCAGCTATTCGAGACCGATCCCACCGAAACAAAATTTGTGCGTTTCGACAAAAGGGGAAGAAATCCAAATCTCAACCAATTGGCCCGTCGTCTGAAAATCGAGAGCGCAAACAAAATCCCAAAATAAACCAAAAGTAGGGTTTCCTTGGTGGGTATTTTGTGAGAGGGAAATCAGAAGATTTGAGAACGGGAGAAAAGAAGGGAAAGGTGGGTTCGTGGTGAGTGAAGGGGTGAAAAGAAATCCCTGGAAATCCGCCTACCCCATACTTCTCCCTTACTCTCTCTCTCCCTAAACCCATACCTCCCTGCCGAAAATCCTCTCCCCTAAATCCCGACGATCCTCTCCCTCCAACCTGTCAACGCTTCTGTCCCCCTTCCCTCTCTCTCCCTGAGTCAAATTTGAGAGAAATGAGAGAGAAACGGTGCTCTAGGGTTGTAGGAAATGAGACTTACAGAGTGAGAAAAGGGAAGGATGAGGATTTGATGGATGGTTACCGAGAGAGAGTCGGGAGAGAAAGAGGGAAGGAAAAGGCGGTGGTAATTTTGTAAATAAAGTGAAATTCGGCTCAAACCCACGGACACAATTACCCCCTAACTTTTAAAAATTACCTTCCCAACCCAGCCCAGATCTGATGGTTTTGTTGTAAATAGTGTGAAATCGAGGGGCAAACAATTGACTGTAGCCATGAACAGTCCAATTGCCCACCAACTTTAGAATAGATAATAATTTGTTGCAGACCCAAAATAAGGGTAAGACTGACATTATTTTCACATAAATAGAGGAATGAGGATTCTCCCCGGATCTTCTTTGTGAGGATCACGGAGATCCTTTAATCACATTAATTCATCATACATTGTGCAATCAATTTTTGTCAGATACTGTTTATATTTAATTTTAAATAAAAATATTTACAATAATGTCTGACCGTACGATATACGATGAACGAACGTGAATGAAGAATACTCAAGATTCTTACAAAGAAGATCCGAAGTGGATCCTCATTCTAAATATAGCATGGAGGGAGAGAGTGGCCTCTCAGTCTTTCTCTGCGTAAAACCTCACACAAAAAAACCAAAAAACCCATTAATTATGAGAAGTTTGAAGAAACCAAATTTTAGACGCATATATAATAATGGTTTTTTTTAGTTGAAATGGTTTGATTATTGAGATTTGAATCAATATCATTTTGGTCATTTCAAGAAAAATCTCCATTTAAAAAGACTAAAATGACAAAAATATATTCAATTTTTATCAAATCATTTGACCAATTGTTTATTAAATTGAGGGTAATTTTGTCATTTTAATTCTTATCTAATATAATTTTTCATAGGATGACCAAAATGATTGATAGTGGACAAACTCAGATATTACTTCTATTTATTTCAAATCACATAGATCAAAAGAGTAATGTTATTCATACCACATTTCTATACCACCTTAGGTGACATCTGATGTGGACAGCCACATCATTTGAAAAATTTGCAAAACCCAAGAAAATGAAGGAGAAAGACTTCTCGTATACTACAATCATCATTTAATTAACTAGGTTTTCTTAATTATTAGTTTATTAAATAATGAACTAAATTTAAAAATCTGATTAATTCAAATGATGTGACTGTTTACATCAAATACCACCTAAGATGATATGAAAATATAATACAAAAATATGATATGAATATCATTACTTAGATTAAAATGATGGGTTATGCAAAAAATTTAGGCTGAAAAGCTTATAATGGACTGAATACTTCCCCGTCTCATCTTTTCCTAAACCCACATGAATACTTCCTCGTCTGATCTCCATCCGAGTCAACGCCGAAGGGAAATTGCGACTGAAATGCTGAGCCGTCGATTATTGACTTCAGACAGGCCTTTTTGCCTTTCTCTCTCATCCTTTTTCCCTCTCTCTCTAGTTTTAAAAAGCTACAACTTTTGGCTTCTGGGTATTCAAGGGAAGAAGAAGAAGAACAAAGAGGAGGAGGAAGAAATAGGTAGAATTACAACATAGGATTATCAATTTAGCTTCTTTAACTTCTTTCTAAATTCAATGATTGTTGAGTTGTATTGGGTTTTCTTCTAAATGTTTCTATCTGGGTTTTATCCCTTATTATCATTTCTGGTATTAGATAGCTGCTGGACTTGCTTCTTCATCATCTTCTTCCTTTTGTCTCCAAGCTGTTTCAACGTCGGCGAGGTATCAGGGAGGAAGAACAGCGAGATTTAGGTAGGCGGAGACTCATGGCAGCGGCCATGGTCTGCGTTCAGTGGCTTGCTGGTCGACGTCGCCGACGAGTTTTTTCACGGTTAAGAGCAAAAGAGGAAGTTTTTAGTCTTAGTAGATTAATAATTTCATATCAACTTTCGTTTATAATTATCATAAACTTAGAAAAGTGGCTATAATTCTATATGGGTTTCAAATTTTAGTTATTTTTTCCAAATTGTCCATCACAAAGCTTCAATATTTGGCTTAAAAAAGATCAAAAAAACCCATTTCCCCAAAACCCCTCTCCCATTCCCCACCAAAATCCCATTTTTACTGGTAATGCCATTTGGGTTTCAATGGCTCAAGAATCTGGGTCGTCTGAGTCCCCGAAATGGAGACTCGATCTAGATTTTCCTTCGAAGACTCCTGTGTTCGGCTGCAGATTCCAGCCCCACATTCGCATGCAAATAATCGACAACTCCTTTGAATTCCCGTGTCACGAGTATTCTTTCACATGGTTAGCCTTTCTCTCTCTTAATCTTTCTGGGTTTTAATTTCTTGATGAATGTATGAGTATATTCTTGTTTCTTTATGTGGGTTTTAGTCACAATGCATGGCTTGTAAATGGGGTTTTTATTAAACCTATGGTTGCTAAAGAAACAGAGGAAAAGATTACTCTTTTTTTGTGCAAGAAATTTTGGTGAAATTTAGTCCCAATATGGACAAATAGGAATTTTTGTCCTAATTTGGAGAGTTGGATTTTGGTTTCTTGAACCAAAGTCAAGTTTTATGCATTAAAATTTTGTTTTGTTCTTGTGAAATGGGTAATCCTATTCAATGTTATTTTTCTTCTGTGTCTGCAACAACAATAATACTAATGAATAACTATTAGCTATAGGAGTATTTTCGATCGAACTAAATAAAATGTTACTGCTATAATTAGAAGACTTTTTAGCAAAATGGTCCTGAGATTGACATAACTCCTCACTTTTTAGCAAAGTAGTCCCTGAAATTGTCTAGCGTAATCATTTTGCACTCCTCACAAGTGTATTTTTTGTTTTAAATATTGAAAGTTTGGAGTGCCATAAACAGTAAAAATAACAACTATAGTGAGAACAACAAGACAATACAAAATAACAAGAATAATAACTACATGAAGTAAAAGATGGTTTATTAAGAATTATAGAAAAACCATTAAGTAACAACAACTTAGTAATAACAGTAATTTGTTGTACCCAAAATAATTTCACATGCAAATGAAGTAGAAGACGGTTTATTTTGAAAAAAATATAAAACAAGAAATATGGAGTTTTCGTGCATCCAATGTGTTTAAATTGTTGTGTGTTGAATCACAAAACTTGTTATGGCGGGTTCCTGTTCAATACTAGTCCCAATACGTGGTAGTACTGCTGTTATCATGAGTAGTCTTAGTAAGATCTCTCAGTATTATGTATGTAGGTACCAAGAGGATGTTTGCTTGTCTTCCAATCAAGAGAAGATTCGCTGTTTTGTCCACCATGACGAGCTGGCCACAATTCAGTGTACAGTTTGTGCAAGTCAAAGTCGACTTGGCAAGATCAGTTATTATTGCTCTATAAGTTGTTATAAGGCTGCCTGGGACAAGCACAAGGTGCACCATCATTTTGCAGCTCCCAATCCTGATCCAAAAGCAGTGAACATTATCAAGAGTTTTGGGCCTTATGGCTCCTATCCTGATTTACCTTACTATCAGTATGATGGTTCACAACCTGATGTGACGGTGGAAGAAGATGGGAAAACATGGATTCAGGTGGGATCTTCAGAATATTATGTACCCACAGAAAATGATATTGGATTTTGTCTGAGGCTAAAATTTGAAGTTATTGATTCTTCAACGCGTACACAATTGTGCCCAGCAAGAATCAAAGTGACAGATCCTGTGATTTATCCTCTTCCTCATCCACCGCGTTGTACAATGTGGAACTCTTGCAGCGGTGACCTCAAAGAACACTCTTCTAACGATGTAACCTTTAGGGTGCTGTCCTATAATATCCTCGCTGATTATCTTGCTACTAGTGGTAGTAACCGGCACTCCTACTGCCTAGATTGGGCTCTTTCATGGGAATATCGTCAGCAAAATTTACTTTATGAGATCATTGAATATGATGCAGATATCCTATGTCTTCAAGAGGTAACTACTCAGTTCTTAAATGCATATGTTATTATGAGATCATTGCCCAAGACTGTTTTAGTTTTTATATCTACGGGCAGGTACAGAATGATCATTTTGAGAATTTCCTCAAACCTGAGTTGGCAAAATATGGATACTCGGCTATATACAAGAAGAAAAAGATCGAGGTAAGGTGATATGGCCTGTTTAATAGAATTACATGCACTTCCAGGATTTACTTTTCAGCTTAGAATAGTATCCCTTTGCCTAACGTATGCACCCTTGCATCCACAGATAGAATCACAGAGAAGAATGGGTTAAGATGGTTCTGTGGAATGTAGCTTAGCTTGTTTTTTCCGAGTTGTTACTTTATTTTCCTTATTATTTATCAGTAGAAAAACCTGAAAATTGTTGCCTTGTAGTATACATTGTTGGCCACCCCTCAACAACTTAAGCTCTTGGAGTCCAATGCTTGTCTAACACGCTATGAGCCTGCGGTTTGAAACCTCCAATTCCTACTGTTTAGAGGAATTGCAAGGTGTAGGAACTCCATGTTACTAGGTTGAAAGTCAAAATTTTAGGGCAACTGTGATAAAATTTTGAGCTTGACCTGTTTTGTTTATAGATAGAGTTGGTCTTCACTTTCTGTTCCCCAACATTAGCCTCACTTGTAATAAAGCATTACTATACAGTGTGAAATGCTCAATTGGAATAATTAACGTTTAAAATTATATGAATTGTTAGATAAATATTGGTTTGCTTGCTTTGCACTATGATTATTCATCAGCATTTGGTAAGTAGGTTGAGTTTCATACAGAATCCCGTATGAAAAATGTCCTGCAACAAGGCGGGACTTGTAAAAAATCTGGTAAAAGGCCCTATAGTCCTCTCATTGCCCTAGTTAATTGTGTCCACGATACTTTGACGCATTAGTATATTCACCTTCCTGTGGTCCTTTTCATCAAAGACTTGGACCAAACATCCTTGAGATTGTTCAATATAAGTTTTTAGGTAACAGGGTGTCAGTTCTACGTAACTTGCTGATACTCTAAATACAATTTTTAGAACATTCAATTAATTCATCCACGTAATATTGATTTTTGCATTGCTTTGTGTTACAAATAATGAAAATAATATTTTTGACAATTTAAGTTTTGTGCATTTGAATTCTTAATCATATTAATTACCTCCCTGCCGAAATGTTCTGTGCATTCTGCAATTTGTTTTCAACAGAATATGATATATAAATTCTTCTATAAAAGTTGGGAGCATCTTTTGCTTTATGTGGTCTAAAGGCAATCACTTAACAGAAAATTGATGGCATTATATCATGGTAATATGAGTTTAATGGATGTCCTTCAGATGTTTACATGTAAGTCCCAGCAGACAACTGATGGATGCGCTACGTTTTACCGCAGTCAACGATTCAAAGAAATCGCAACATATGAGGTGAGGAAGCTCTTGCTTGTACTTACCACTAAAATGTAGAAAAAGGTGAGGAAATCTATCTATGTGAATATACATATGCTTCCAGTATTTAATGGTTCTGGTTTTCTTTTGCAGCTTGAGTTTAATAATTCAGCAAAGCCCTTTGTAGATTCATTGGATGGTAAACAGAAAAGTGAAGCTTACCGGCTGCTGAAGGTTTACATCTCGACTCCCATATTGGT
Source organism: Malus fusca (assembly GCA_035220775.1). Lineage (NCBI taxonomy): Eukaryota > Viridiplantae > Streptophyta > Magnoliopsida > Rosales > Rosaceae > Malus > Malus fusca. Next base: position 42,151,067 of record CM069073.1, on the reverse strand, counting down.
TTTACTGTGCATTCTGTTCTAGTGGGGCTCTTGTTTCGCTTCACATCTGTTTGTTATATCAGCTTCTTGTATGCAATTTTTCAGGGCAATGTTGCACTTGTTGTTATATTAGAAATGGTGGAAAATGAGGGCTCCTCTGATGGCAATCGACCTAGAATTTGTGTGGTACTAATGTCTATTTCAATTTCTACGGTCTTTTATCCTAAATTCTTGAGTGCTGACTGCTGCTGTTGTCCCTTTCACCTACAGTCAAATACCCATTTACATGCAAATGGAAAAGATCCAGACATAAAATTGTTGCAGGTGCAGTGTGTAAAATGGAACATTTCCTTCTATTAGTTTTGAGTTTAAAGAGCAGAATTGGCTTAATTTGCTTCTTTCTGATACAAGGTTGTAACCCTCATCCATGCACTCGAGAAAATTGCCCAGTTGAAGATTCCCCTTCTGATTTGTGCAGATTTGAACTCTCTGCCTCAGAGGTTAGCCTTCTGCTCTTACTGACTGGCTTCTGAGACTATGGTGGAAGAATTGATAAATTCCCTGATTTTCCATTAACGACTTTGTGTACTCCTTTATTGATTTTTGGTATTGTTCCTAACAAACCAACCCTCCTCTTTCCAATATATTTTTCTTCTTTATTTTGGTGAATATTTATTTCTATTTGGCATCCAACATTGTAGTGATCCTTATACGTTCATAAGCAAGGGCAGAGTTGAGATTCTTCCCAGCAAGGAAACTGATCAATCGGGCATATTGCAGACACTCAAGCTTTCTCATTCATTGAATCTGGTAAGGCCAATGTATCCCTACTGACCGATTCTCTGCTCCTTTTTTAATTCTTAGCTCCTACTGAACATTTTGCATTGCTACTTAGTTGCTTACTTCTTGCAAGAATTTGAATTCGGGAGAGCTTATTGTTTTTGTCATCATTTTCAATTGCTGAAAAGTGTTTTTTTTTTTTACCTTTCCAGGGAAGTGCATATGCAACTTTTTTTCATTCCGATGGGGTCGAGGATCACCAACGTGAGAAGCTGGATCCTGAAACCAAGGAGGCTTTGTTCACCTACTTCACACCATCCTTCTTTGGAACTATAGATTATATATTCTACACAGGTACCATTAATGGCTTTGCTGTTTAGGCTTTCCTTAGAATATAATTACCAGCTCGGTCCAATTTTGAATTTTGTTTATTCATCAGTTTCGTTGACTGTATCTATAATGCTTTCCTGCAGCTGCTAGTTTGAGGCTTGACAGTGTATTGGAGCTTCTTGACAAAGAAGGCCGCCTTCCATCCGCTAAATGGTCATCAGACCATATTGCCCTCATGGCAAGTTTTTCTCTTGAGGCAAGCGCTTACAATTGGAGCTCAGAACCTCTTCCGGAGAGCCTAGGGCAGCACCCAACATTTGCACAACAATAAGCTTTTACAGAATGTGATACGGTTTTTCCACCTGTGCAAATAGGGTTGCAATCACACAAAAATACTTACAAGAGTACAAGGTAATTGTAGTATAAACGCTCAAGCAAGGTTTTCTTCCACAGAAATTTTGTAATTTCCTAATCCTTAATTAAGTATTTAAAACAGATTTTTAGGAAAAGTGAGATTGTGAAATTTAAAAGATAACAGTAAGAAATAAACAATGGTTTTATTTATTGACGCCCCACATAAAATTTAATATTAAATAACTCATATATCTTGATATAAACCCCACATTTTGTTGAATACACCCCACATAAAATTTAATATTAAATAACTCGTATATTTTGATATAAAATGACTATTTAAACCTTAAATGGTACACTCCCTAAGTTCTTTAACAGCAAAACCTAATAATAATTCAAGAACATGTTGAGATTTTTCTTGTTTTCGAGTTGCAGTCTAAGAGTTCAAATTTGAAAACATTTCTGCAAATTCCGATATCACTTTTTTTAAAAGATGATTTTCATAAGCTGGGGTGTAATCGTTATCGCAATCGCAAATGCTGCAAGGAACCCGTGAGATTTTTCGTAAGGGAAATATATTGATGTTGATACATGCATAATCATTAATTATGAATCTGAGACTGATTCCATTAGGTAGTTAAGAATGTCTGGAAGAGAGTTTCATTTCTCATTTTTTTCGGTTGAAAGGAGAGACTTCAAGGAGAGAAAAGCTAGCTGAAGTTTGAAATCCCATAGCAAAATAGGATAAAAATGTAAGAGGTTAAGTCAGAGACTAGAGCAAGAACCAAACAAAAATAGCTAAATTATACAGATATCAGTACACTAGAAGCTAGGCGCATTTTATTTCCTAGAATTCGACAAACAGAAACACTTCTTTCTAACACCGGATAAATCGCCCAGCAAGGCAGCAACCACCTTTATTATTTCCTTGTGGGGTGTAAGGGTAGCGTAGGAAATTACGTGGGGTGGATTAAGATACTTTTTAATTTAAAAAGTAAATGTGGGGTGTTAATAAAACAACCCATAAACAATTTAAAACTAAAAAGACAATTTGGCAAAAACAGAAAATACTAAAACATATTTTAACAAAATCACTTGTGAAAAAGACTAGGGTTTAGCCGTAACCATTAACAATGCCTTGCAATTCTACGCAATTCAACCAATTACTCTTGAATTTCCATATACATGCTTTGAAGGTTAGGTTTTCCTAGTACATATTTTCTCATGATGTTCAAGCAAAAACTTATATATAACATGCAATCCTTATGTGATGTTCATATCAAATATAAACATGCAAAACTCATTAAATTGGGTGAAAAATCATGCAACCCTTAAGAGCGTGATGTTCACCTTACGTGATGAAATTATAATTATTAACCACAAGAAGCCCAGCTCAATATCTGGGTGATGTTCGAATCGAAATTGCATCAAATTACTTGTCTAATTACCTTAATGGTAGTCAATCACTAAAATAATTAGACAGTTTAAGTATAATAGATTAATAATTCAAAGCAAGCATGCATAAATTCATAAGCAATTTGATATGAATCACATATTTATGCCAAGGCTCATGGCCTTGTTCTAGCAAACTGAATTAGTTATGCATATTCACAATAAAAACCAAAGGATATATTATTAGAATTAAGTATAAGAAAAACACCCTTGTAGTTTGAAGTTTGCAAAACGTCAGAGTTTCACCGAGTTCTCTCAATGTTGCGTAAAAAACCCTAATGACCGACTGGCTGTTTATAAACAGCCCCTTATTCATAATCCTACCTAAATAAGGTCTTCTAGAGAATTAGGAAACAAAATAACCAAATGATATCTCAAAATCACAATCATAATCTATCTAGGCAATCTGCCCAATCGGAAATCCTTCACATTTTTGAGCCAAACCGGCTCCAAAACTGGCTCCAAAAGGTTCTTTTTGAAAAGATCAGGATGTCTTCTACAACTTTGTAGAAGGGCCCAACTCTGAAAAACGTCATCCTCGTGCTCAAAAATCACAATTAAGCCTGGAACGTCAATCTGCTAGCACTGCCCATTGGGCCTAAAGTGATTCACCTGGAATTAAATGTTGAAATCTTGATTCAACCTTCTTGAGCGACTTGTGAATCTACTCCAATTAGAAATTCTCAAAAACTCTATCATTTCGTTTTGTGCCAAGTAAAAGAAGAAATACATTAAAATACTTTGTTACTTTATTCATCATCTAGGGTTTACAATATATAGGCACATAAGCCTTATTATTACAAGGAATATAATTACAAGGATACAGTACAAGAGATTACAAATCCTAATCCTATCGAAAAAAGGAATCCTAGAATATTTACAATTTAAGACTCAAATCATCAGTTTTCCTTAAGTTGATGCATAGATATCATACATGTCCAACTTGATACTTAAGTCATGAAAAACTTTACTAGATACCTCATGAGTAAGAAGATCAGTCAGCTGCTCCTCTAAATTCACAAATGGTATAGGCACTGTTCGTGGTGGGAATTTCCGTCGGGGATGTTCCCTGGCCGACGAGCACACAGCTCCCCGAGAGGTTGGCGCCGATTGATGCTTTGCTGTCGGGCTTCTGCTTTACTGGCGGGCTTGTCGGGCAAGGCTGAAAGAGAAGGACAAAGTTAACTTTGAAAGGTGCCTTTGTGGGGCCTTAGGTGTAGGCCTTGAGGCTCACAATCAAGATTAACTTTTAAGTGCTGAGGCGTGCCACTGCCATCTTCAGCATGGCAGATGTAAAACGGATGTTGAGTTTCAGTTATGTATATGCCCGAGAGACTGTGTTAATTATGATAGGTGCCCTTGTGGGGCCTTAGGTGTAGGCCTTGAGGCTTCCAATCAATAAATAATCCAGTACTCAAACATATAATGTTTGTTTCATTGTTACATACAATATTATGACTGTTATACTTCTGATCATCGAGCCCGAAGAGCAGAATGAATCCAAATAGGTGCCTTTATAGGGCCTTAGATGTAGGCCTTGAGGCTTCCTATCAGAATTAACTCTATACTCAAACGTTCTAGCCCGAAGAGTAGAATGAATCCAAATAGGTGCCTTTATAGGGCCTTAGATGTAGGCCTTGAGGCTTTCTATCAGAATTCATTCTATACTCAAACGTTCTACGATAATCATAATATAACAGAAATAAAACTACGATATAGGTCGATTACTTGCGCCCCAAGTAACTTCGGACTTCTCGTTTATCAAGGACTGTCGTGGATTGGTTAAGTCCACATAAGGTTCTTTTTTATGCCTTGAGGCCAATGACTTTTAAATGATCAAATCTTACATGCTCGAGGGCTTAGAACTCAGATCTGGTTTGAATTGTGAAGACATATTCAAATCGGATTCAAGAGTTGAGAGAGTCTTTTAATAGTCATCTTACTAGAAATAACTTGAATACAACTTGAAGTATACAACATATTGCTAGGTTAATGAATGAAAAGACAAAAACAAAGAGGGTCGGGCAAGGCTGATCGTCTTGCAACTTCCTATCTTTGTGGTTTATCAAGGGGTTTGAGAGCTTTAGAAAAGGGGTAGGGAGATGAGTTTACATAAAGAAATCGATATTACAGCAAGAGTTGAATAGGGTAGCAGAGCTATTACAAAGGCTTGAGTGAGGGTTTATCCCGAAATGGATGAAGGCTTGGACTGACTACAGCTTCGTTTTGAAGGAAAATCTGGCTTTGAGCAGAGTTTGTGCTTGTATTTGTTTGTTTGATTGAGTGTCCTTATCTCTGATTTCTCTTTCTTCTTTTATAGACACTTCGTCTTGGCCCCCTGTAGCAGTAACCCTGCCCAAATGCATCTTGAAGGGTAGTGACTCATCAACTATTTACTTGTATTGCCACTTGTAAAGTGCTTTTGGGCTGATGAGCTGGCTGGTCTGTACCATTTGGTCTTTGGGTAGGTGAGCAAGTGGTTCACATAGGCTACACCAAGTCGGAAAGCCCATTTTCTGCTTTCTGGGCTTCGGCTGGGCTTCGGCCATCTCCCCTTCTAGGCCTCTCTTTGGGCCAGCTCCTTCTTGAGGCCAAAGTTCAAGTTTTAATCCAAACAGGCACAATCTTCATTTCAAGATTTTCCTTGACAAAGTGTTGATGAACCTCCACATGTTTTGTTCGATCATGTTGTACCGAATATCTTGTATCTCCCTTACATATTTATTGTCACAATACAACTTCATAGCCTCATCTGGTTCAAAACCAAGACATCTCAAAAGTTGACGTAACCAAAGGAGTTCACATATTCCTTGTGCCATGCCTCTATAATCAGTAGAAGACCTTGACACCACTTTTTGCTTCTTACTACACCACGTAACCAAATTATCTCCAACAACCGTAAAATACCCAGATGTAGAATGTCTGTCAGTAACATTGCCAACCCAATCTGCATCTATAAACCTCTCAACCTTTAGATGTCCATACTTTCCATAAAGTATTCCCTTACCGGATGCAGACTTCAGATATGCCAAAATTTGCATTACCGTAACCATGTGATCTTTACTGGGTGAGTGCATAAATTGACTCACAACTCTCACATCATATGCAAGTTCAAGATGAGTATGAAATAAATAAATAAATCTGCCCATAAGTCTTTGATATTGACTCTTATCAACAGAAACCTGTAAATACCCAAGTGATGCTTTTCTACCACAAGAGTACCCACAGGTTTACAGATGCAGATTGGGTAAATACCCAAATATATTGATTCCCATTGGATGATGAGAATGCTCCTATAAAGTCAATCCCTCAAACATCGAATAGATCAACTACCAATTATGCTTTGTTGCGGCATTTCGTTCCGCTTGGACTGATTTCCAACTCACTGGCATCAATCACAAGCTTGGCACCAGGTGTATGCATCCTTAAAAAGAGATGGTCAATACACCCATTTCACAATATCTTCGTTGCTGTCTGTTTCGACCCAAAATGTCCTCCATAAGCATGTTGATATGCGAATCTCAAAACACTTTCTTGCTTCTCTTCTAGAATGCGTCTTTGAATAATTGGTCTAGCCAATACTTGTATAAGTAAGGCTCATCCTAAAAATAATGTTTCATAGCCGCCAAGAACTTTTTCTTCTGCTGGAAAGTCAGATCTAGTTGCAACACCCTTCTTGCTAAATAATTAACAATGTCGGCAAACCAAGGAGTACTACTGTGAATGGCTCAAAGTTGTTCATCTGGGAAGCTCTCATTCAACAAAAGCAAGTCTTCTTATGCTATGCCGGTAGTAACTAACCTCGACAAGTGATCAGCCACAACATTCTCGCTGCCCCTTTTGTCTAGAATCTCTAAATCAAATTCTTGCAAAAGTAGAACCTAACGAATGAACCATGGCTTAGCATCCTTCTTAGATAACGAGTACTTTAAGGCAGCATGATTAGTATAGACAGAATTTTAGCCCCAACCAAGTAAGACCGAAACTTTTTCAATGCAAATACAACTGCAAATAATTCCTTCTTCGTGGTTGCATAGTTCAACTGTGCATCATTTAATGTTTTTAGTGGCATAGTAGATCACTTGCAGAAGCTTGTTTTTCCTCTACCCAAGAATTGCCCCAATTGCATAGTTTGAACCATAACAACTCAAAGGGAAAATTCCAGTTAGGTGCGGCAATGATAGGAGTTGAAGTTAGGAGTGTCTTCAACTTGTTGAATGCCTCTAAACAATTTTCGGCAAAATTAAATTGTATCACATGCAACATATTGCATAAAGGTCGACTAATCTTGGAGAAATCCTTGATAAACCGTATGTAAAAACCAGCATGTCCAAGAAACGATGTACGCTCTTCACAGTGGTAGAGGAGGCAATTTGGCTATAACATCAATATTTGCCTTGTCAACTTCAATGCCTTTGCTTAAAACCAAGTGCCCCAAACCAATACCCTGCTTCACGCCTCCCCTAGATCCCGATTATGCCTTGCTCAAGGCTTCTTGCCTCAGGGTATGACGCGTGATCTAGGTTGGGAATTGTAGCTGCTGGTGGGTTGGAGCCATGTTTCGTCACTCTGCTTTGGTGTTGTGGACTTGCCGAAATCCACGCTCGGATTAAAGCGCAATGCCTCTTTGGTGGTGCTGCTTTGGTTTGGGTGTGCAAATCTAGCGGTGGCTCTGTTTGGGCTTCTTGTAGGTGGTCGCATTTGGAACCTCTACCATTTGTGGTTCATTGTTGCTACTCCGCTGGATTTGTGGATGTGGTAGCCGAACTCGTCTTGTGCCATGGCATCGCTGTGGTCCTTACCTGAGGGTCCTATCCTTCCATCGGATGGTGTCCGTTTTGTGGTTCCCTTCTCGAATTAGTTTATTTTAGCCTAGTTTAGTTTAATTTAGGTTAGTTTAGTTTTGAGCTAGACTAGCTATATTGTCTTGCCCAGTGAGTGTTGTGGCTGCGCCGCAACGATGGCTGTATTTGGTTTTCACCTTGACTGTTGTATTATGTGGTCTCGTCTACTAATGATGACTTTATGTGGCCTCGCTCCTAGGATGACTTTATGTGGCCGTGCTATTTGGCGGCGACTGTTTGCAATCACCTATACAAACCTGTTATTTATCGTTTCTATGACATGATTGTATAGGTGTTGCGAGAAGTTCTCATACATGTGGTAGTTGCTTAGGGGTTTACTATTATTGTCTCATTTGCGCAAATTAACCTCCATATCATTTTCTTGGTCACTGGAGGATTGTACCCAATTGACACCTATGTATTGTTCTCAGTTGATTAATGAAATACCAAATATCGTTGCTTGTAAAAAAACACCAAATTCGTCTCCTGATTCAAGAGCTAACAACAATTTCTGAAAACAATGATCAAATGTATCCCTAAAAAATGCAAATGTTCCAAAAGGACAAGTGAAAGTCATCAGGTGCAATTGGAATTTGATTATACCCTGCATACTCATCTAGGAAGCAATAAAAAGCACGCCAGCCAGTCTCTCCAACATTTGGTCAATAAAAGTGATATTTCCTAGTACTTGCTTGTGTTTCCTGTAATCCATGCACATCCTCCATCCAGTAGTCAAATGTGTAAGAACTAGCTAATTATTGTCATTCTCAACCACTGTAATTCATGTACGCTTAAAACCACTTGAGTAGGACTAACCCAGTTATTGTCAGAAATTGTATAAATCATACTTGCATCAAGGAGCTTCATAACTTAAGTTCTTACAACCTCTTTTATAATCGGATTCAGCCGACTTCTCATTTACAAGACCAAACTAACATCACTAGACCAAAGTGCTAATGGAATTTACTTATCTTTCTTTCCCCTTTTAACCTTGTTACAGGAATGTGACTCACATAGCAAGATAACATGGCACGACAATAATATAATTTCATGTAAACTAAAAGGTTACATTATATTATGGACACGACACACTATAGTAGCGTTATATTGTGCCCCATAAATTGTTATCCTCACGAGAAATACATGATTTGACTTTATTATATATGAAATTTAAACCCGATAAGAACCATCAAGAAGAAAATAATAGTAAAACTTTCTCACTATAAGGTGCAATTAGTTCCATTAACAAACCAAAAGAAACTAAAAATTCAAGAAATTAATGAAAAATTAAGACTAATCAGCTGTTCCCGCCTCTAATTATTTACTCGTTTTCTACTGCGACTTCACTTTTTTCACAGAGGAAAGAGTAATTACGATTCTCCATCTTCAATCACGAGCATGAAAAGGAAAGCGGAAATTGCAAAGAGCAACGCCAGCTGAAGAAGAATCTCGAGCAAGCCACAGACCTTAATCCTCTTGTTCCTGAGTCGCTCCCTCGCAACCGTCACCTTTAGATCTCCGATCTCCTTCTTCAGCATCTCCTTCTCCTCCTGCTAAATCAAAATTTCAAATTCCAATCAAAATTAAGATTATTCAGTTATTAAATACGTACTGCGATTTCGTCGTCGTCGTCGTCGATTGCGGTGCTGACGCGGCGATTGGGCGATGATTTGAGCGACGAGAGAAGAAAAGCGGCTTTTGCACAGCGAATTGCGACGTCCGATCTCATAGATCCGCCGCCTCCGTTTTTGGTTTGGGTCTCTCCTCCTGCACCCTCCATAGCTCTCTCTCTCGATCGAATTCTGCTTCACTGTTTTTGTGTGTTTATTTTGAATTGAAATTTTGAGTTTAAATGGTTTTGGGATCCCGCTCTTTACGAGTGTCGTAGCCACGTCATCAGAACGAATCAGTTCAGGTCAATCTGGACATATTCCGTATAGGATAATGCTATAGAAATAAAAAAATTTAAACTAAATTTGTAAATCAAATAATATGGTCGTTGATGATTAGATTATTATTTAAGCGTTGATTAATATGCTTATTTCTTATCGGTGACAAATTATTTGGTTTCCAAATTTGATTTAAAATTTTGATCTTCGTAATAATGCCCTTCCTATAAACCGGGCAGGAGAGCCACAATTATCCGTATAATCCAAGTTTTTGTAGATAAATTAAAAGAAATTGGGGATTCATTTTATTTAAAAAAAAATGTCTTAATATGCAACAAGATGCTGCCTATGCACATAAGGATTTCTTTATGCAACATTTATAAACAAATTTAAAAAAAAAATATTTACCCAATTACTAATACTTAAGTTTGACAAAAAATTAAAAAAAAATTACTAATACTTAACCTCACAACCAGGAGAAATTTTTAGTTGTGACGGGAACACAAGTGGTACACCACGTGTTTTAATAGGAGTGGTGAGAAATTTTATTTTTTAAGTTATTAACTTTTTAGCACATATATCCTACTATTTGTATAATGACATATGATGTACCACCCCGTGTACCGGTCACATTGAAAAATCTCTTCATAACCAGTCTGCCAGAAATACAGGGACCACCAACAATCTAAATGCCAAATACGACGATCTCAAAATACCGGTTCATAAACTATACATTGTATCACATGCGACATAGGTAGAGCGATACCAAAAATTATTAAGTTGTTAAATATTGGATGTATCTGGTAATTACAACAAACAAAATACATACATGAAACTACGTGTAAAATATTTGATGTACATCTAGATATACTAATAAGTTGTGTTTAGAACATTCAACTCAGTGAGTACGTACAACAAAGAATACATACTACTACGCAATTGTAAACTCTTTTGTATTGGCCAAAAAATTCATCACGTGCTAATAACTTAACCTAGAAGAATACTATGCCAAATTGTTTTCTAAATTTACATTTGTACGATTCATTTAATTGTCGTCCCATAACCTAGCTAGGAAATTATGGTTGGAAATTCCTTTCAGGTATCTACAACGAAGAGCACGCTAGATTATTTGTATAATGAAAAACACGAATAAATCAAATTCGACTTAAGAAGTAACTACAACAAAAAACATGTAAGATTATTTGAATAAATAAAAAACACAAATTCAACTTTTTTTCCTCAAATAAACAAATTTATTTTCCTTTTCATTTCACAGTTCAACAAATTTCTTTTAAGACACAAAAGAAAATTATTTCTTGATTTTACAATACTAAAATAAATAATTTTTTCCTTTACTGTCATTCTTCATTCATAATTTGTTGCAGACAAAAAATAGCGGTAAGACACAAAAACAAGCAGTCCCTCTCTCTCTCTCTATTTACATTATAAATGCAGCAGAGAGGGGGAGAGGCCTCTCCACCTTCCTCCGCGTAAAACCTCTCACAAAAACCCCAAAACCCCATTATCTCTCACAAAGCTTCAATCTTTGGCTTCAAAGAGATCAAAAATCCCGTTTCCCCCAAAACCCACCTCCCATTCTCCACCGAAATCCCATTTGGTCTTCTGGTAATGCCATTTGGGTTTCAATGGCTCAAGAATCTGAGTCGTCTAAGTCCCCCAAATGGAGACTGAATCTGTATTTTCCTTCGAAGGCTCCTGCGTTCGGCTGCAGATTCCAGCCCCACATTCACATGCTCATAATCGATGACTCCTTTCAGTTCCCGCCTCACAAGTATTCTTTCACATGGTTAGCCTCACTCACTCTCTTTCTCTCTCTCTCTCTCTCTCCTCTCTTAGCCTTTCTGGGTTTTAATTTCTTGATGAATGTATGAATATATTCTTGTTTCTTTGTGTGGGTTTTAATCACAATGCATGGCATGTAAATGGGGTTTTAAGTAAACTTTGGTTGCTAAAGAAACAGAGGAAAAGTTTACTCTCTTGTTTGTTCAGTGAAATTTGGGTGAAATTTAGTCCCAATAAGGACAAATAGGAATTTTTGTCCTAATTTGGAGAGTTGGGTTTTGGTCTTTTGAACCAAATCAAGTTTTACATTGTTCAGTTTTGCTCAAATGAATCAACTGTAATAAAAAAAAAAAAAAATTCTTTTTTTTTTCTTGTGAAATTGTTAGTTCTATTGAATATCATTGCTCTGTTTTTTGTTGACAAAAATGGATAATTCTATTAAGACATTTTAGCCAAAATGATCTATGAGATTGACATTTTTGGTCCCTGAGATTTAAAATCAACAGAAGTGGTCTATGAAATTGTTTGACGTCAATCATTTTGGTTACTCTGTAAAAAAAATTCGTTCAATTGAAGAAACCACCAGTTCAAATGAGGGGTTGATGTGACAAAAATATCCCTAATTTAACGTAGGTTTTTCATGGAAGATCCAAAATGACTAATAGTGGATAATCTCAGAAATCACTTCTATCGATTTTAAATTTTAAGGCCAAAGTGAGTAATTATGCTAATCTTAGATACCACTTTGATAAAATGTCTTCTATTCATTTGTCCAAGTGTATTTTTAATTCCCTCTCCTTCCCTTCCCTTCTCTCACACTTTCTTTTTTGTCTTACCTCTATAAAAAAAATCAATATAAGATGATAATATAGCTTAATTGTAACCGTTTAAATATCGGATTACGAGAGGAGAGAATTCTACTCCGTTTCGTTAAAGGTAGGCTGCGCTTGTAAGAGGCTTCCATGTATAACAATGATATAATTATAAATAAGGTTTGATTTTTATTTAATTTTTTCTGATTTTTATTGTGGAAAACTGGGTATTCAAATTTCAGACACTTAGACCATATTCAAAGTAGATGTCAAATTTTAAATAGAAAATCTAAATTTAAAAGCTTATTTGGCACTTTGATATTTTTAAAAATTTTGTTCTCCACCCGATATGTTAAATTTAAACTATTATCTATTCATCATTTATTTTTATGATTGTAATAAGTATTTATAGAACAAAAATAATAATTATAATGATAATAAACATTTATTAATCACTAAAAGTAGATTTCATGTTGCAACAACATATATTGATGTTATTTTGACTCCTCATTTGGAGATGCTCTTAGGCATATACATATATTGATGTTATTTTCTTCTTTGTGCAACAACAATAATACTAATGAATAACTATAAACTATAGGAGTAATTTCGATCAAAATAAATAAAAAGTTACAGCAATAATAAAAGTATTAGCCATATTGTAAAGCAACTGTTATTGACACTCTAATAAATATAAAAAATTTGGAGTGCACAATGAGAATTTTGGAGTGCAAAAAACAATAAAAATAACAACAATATTGAGAAGAACAATAGCAATACAAAATAACAAGAATAATAACTATATGAAGTAAAAGATGGTCTATTAGGAAGAATTATAGAAAAACCTGTAAGTAACAACAACTTAGTAATAACAATAATTTTGTTATACCCAAAATAATTCCACATGCAAATGAAGTAGAGGACGGTTTAATAGGAAACAATATAAAACAAGATATATGGAGCTTTTCGTGCATCCAACGTGAACTGGTGTACGTTGAATCGCAGAATCTGTTATGGCGGGTTCCTGTTCAATACTAGTTCCAATACTGCTGTTATCATAAGTAGTCTTACTAAAATCTCTCATTATTATTTATGTAGGTACCGAGAGGATGTTTGCTTGTCTCCCAATCAAGAGAAGGTTCGCTGTTTTGTCCACCATGAAGAGCTGGCCACAATTCAGTGTATAGTTTGTGTAAGTCAAAATCGACTTGGCAAGATAAGTTACTATTGCTCTATAAGTTGTTATAAGGCTGCCTGGGACAAGCACAAGGTGCACCATCATTTTAAAGCTCCCAATCCTGATCCACAAGCAGTGAAAATTATCAAGAGTTTTGGGCCTTATGGCTCTTATCCTGATTTACCTGACTATCAGGATGATGGTTCGCGGCCTGATGAGATGGTGGAACAAGATGGGAAAACATGGACTGAGGTGGGTTCTTCCGAATATTATGTACCCACAGAGAATGATATTGGATTTTGTCTGAGGCTAAAATTGGAAGTTGTTGATTCTTCAACGGGTACACAATTGTTCCCAGCAAGAATCAAAGTGACGGATCCTGTGATTTATCCTCCTCCTCATCCACCGCGTTGTACAATGTGGAACTCTTGCAACGCTGACCTCAAAGAACACTCTTCTAATGATGTAACCTTTAGGGTACTGTCCTATAATATCCTTGCTGATTATCTTGCTACTAGTGGTAGTAACTGGCACTTTTACTGCCCAGATTGGGCTCTTTCATGGGAATATCGTCAGCAAAATTTACTTTATGAGATCATTGAATATGACGCAGATATCCTATGTCTTCAAGAGGTAACTACTAGTTCTTAAACGCATATGTTTTTATGAGATCATTGCCCAAGACTGTTTTAGTTTTTATACTTTTCCTCATCTTTGGGCAGGTACAGAAAGATCATTTTGAGAATTTCCTCAAACCTGAGTTGGCAAAATATGGATACTCGGTTATATACAAGAAGAAAAAGTTCGAGGTAAGGTGATATGGCATGTTTAATAGAAATACATGCACTTCCAGGATGTACTTTTCGGCTTAGAATGGTATCCTTTAGCCTAACGTATGCACCCTTGCATCCACGGATAGAATCACAGAGAAGAATGAGTTAAGATGGTTCTATGGAACGTAGCTTAGATTTTATTTTATTTTTTTCTGAGTTGTTACTTTATTGTCTTTATTATTTATCAGTATAAAAACCAGAAAATTGTTGCCTCGTAGTATACATTGTTGGCCCACCCCTCAACAACTTAAGCTCTTGGAGTTCAATGCTTGTCTAACACGGTATGAGCCTGCAGTTTGAAACCTCCAATTCTTACTGTTAGAGGAATTGCAAGGTGTATGGAACTTCACATTAGTTGGTCGAAAGTCAAAATTTTAGGGCACCTGTGATAAAATTTTGAGCTTGACCTGTTTTTGCTTGTAGATCGAGTTGGTCTTGAGTTTCTGTTAACCAACATTAGCCTCACTTGTAATAAAGCATTACTATACAGTATGAACTGCTCATCTGGAATAATTAACGTTTAAAATTTATTTAAATTGTTAGATAAATATTGGTTTGCTTGCTTTGCACTGTGATTGTATTCATCAGCATTTGGTAAGTAGGTTGAGTTTCATATAGAATCCTGTATGAACAATGTCATGCTACAAGGCGGGACTGGTAAAAAATCTGGTAAAAGGCCCTGTAGTCCTCTAATTTCCCTAGTTAATTGTGTCCACGATACTTTGACACATTAGAATAGCCACCTTCCTATTGTCCTTTTCGTCGAAGACTTAGACAAAACATCCTTGAGATTGTTCAATATAAGTTTTTCGGTAACAGGATGTCAGTTCTATATAACTCGCTGATACTCTAAAGCCAATTTTTAAAACATTCAATTCATTCGCCAAGGTAATATTGATTTTTGCATTGTTTTGCGTTACAGATAATGAAAATAATATTTTTGACAATATAAGTTTTGTCCATTTGAATTCTTTAATCATATTAATTACCTCCCTGCCCAAATGTTATGTGCATTCTGCAATTTGTTTCAACAGAATATGATATATAAATTTTTCTATAAAACTTGGGAGCACATCTTTTGCTTTATGTGGTCTAAAGGCAATCACTTAACAGATAATTGATGGCATTATATCATGGTAATATGAGTTTAATGGATGTCTTTCAGACATATTCTTTTAAGTCCCATCATACAACTGATGGATGTGCTACATTTTACCGCAGTCAACGATTCAAAGAGATTGCAACATATGAGGTGAGGAAGCTCTTGCTTGTACCTACCACAAAAATGGAGAAAATTTGAGGAAATCTATGTGAGTAAATGTATGCTGCCAGTATTTAATGGTTCTGATTTTCTTTTGCAGCTTGAGTTTAATAATTCAGCAAAGCCCTTTGTAGATTCATTGGCTGATAAACAGAAAAGTGAAGCTCGCCGTCTGCTGAAGGTTTACATCTCTTAACTCTCATATAGTTATTCCTGTGCATTCTGTTCTAGTGGGGCTCTTGTTTCGCTTCCCATCTGTTTGTTATATCAGCTTCTTGTACGCAATTTTTCAGGACAACGTTGCACTTGTTGTTATATTAGAAATGGTGGAAAATGAGGGCTCCTCTGATGGCAATCGACCTAGAATTTGTGTGGTACTATGTCTATTTCAAATTCTACAGCCTTATATCATAAATTCTCAAGTGCTGACTGCTGACACAATTGTCCCTTTCGGCCACAGTCAAATACCCATTTACATGCAAATGTAAAAAATCCAGACATAAAATTACTGCAGGTGCTGTGTGTAAAATGCAACTCTTCCTTCTATTAGTTTTGAGTTTAAAGAGCAGAATTGACTTAATTCGCTTCTTTTCTGATACAAGGTTGTAACCCTCATCCATGCACTTGAGAAAATTGCCGAGTTGAAGATTCCCCTACTGATTTGTGCAGATTTGAACTCTGTGCCTCAGAGGTTAGCCTTCTGCTGTTACTGACTGGCTTCTGAGACTATAGTGAAAGAATTGATAGATTCCCTGATTTTCCATTTACGATTTTGTACTCTTTTATTGATCCATGTTTCTCTTGAACTAATATATCCAACTAGAAATATTAATATTACTATATTGATTTTTAGTATTATTCCTAGCAAACCAACCCTCCTCTATCCAATATATTTTTCTTCTTAACTTCGGCGAATATCAATTTCTATTTGGGATGAGAAATGAAGGTTATACTGATATTCGCATCCAACATTGTAGTGATCCTTATACGTTCATAAGCAAGGGCAGAGTTGAGATTCTTCCAAGCAAAGAAACTGATCAATCGGGCATATTGCAGACACTCAAGCTTTCTCATTCATTGAATCTGGTAAGGCCAATGTATCCCTACTGACTGATTCTCTACTCCTTTTTTTAATTCTTAGCTCCTACTGAACATTTTGCATTGCTACTGAGTTGGTTACTTCTTGCAAGAATTTGGAATCTGGAGAGCTTATGGTTTTTGTGGTCATTTTCAAGTGCTGAAAAGTTTTTTTTCCTTTCCAGGTAAGTGCATATGCAACTTTTTTTCAGTCCGATGGGGTCAAGGATCACCAACGTGAGAAGATGAATCCTGGAACCAAGGAGCCTTTGTTCACCAACTTTACACCATCCTTCTTTGGAACTATAGATTATATATTCTACACAGGTACCATTCATGACTTTTATAGTGTATCAGATTTTTCTGATAAAGTTCGGCCTAATATATGTTTTCTTTGAGCGAAACGTGTATTATGAGTCCTTGAAAGTTCAATATGGATCTGTATTAACAACTTATAATTTTGAAAGACCACATAGGGAGAGTTGAGAGCTAGGTATTTTCTCTTTTTTCCCCTAAGAGAGACCCAGGTGTCTTAAAGGAGGCTTAAATTATTTTCCAAAAGTGTACTTCGATGTATATATTGATTAAGTTCTACCAAAATACTGGTATGATAATCAGACAATCGTATCAGGAAAGTCGCATTACTTACAATAGTATGTGAGATGCAGTAATATGGATTGAGCCTTGATGTATTTATAAGCCAAGGACATTTGAGAGAAAAAGGATAGCTTTACTTGCAAACATTTTCTATGTAAAATCTAAGTAGGCTTCGGGTCTCTCCTAAAATTATTGCTCGACATTTTTTTTAATTGATTCACGAAATTTATAGGGTAAACTTTAGAAAAAGAATATTTTGACCTCCCATGGTTGCTTATGTAGAACTTGGCCCTTAAGCTTACTTTTCTTATGATGTTTTAGTTTTTGCATTGCCGCTCCTAGTTCAGTTAGACGTTTCTAGCAAAGACTAAATCTAATTGGATGAATTTAAAATTTTGTGAAAATTTCTCATCGGTTCATTTTGTTGGACGATGTATTTCTTCCTTATTTGGCTTCCAAGGCATTGCTAATCTAACATTTTTGTTATAGTGCGTAGTGGACTACATTATGAGAGTAATTGCATTTTTCGTGATGTGTAAGCAATAAGCATATGGATTTGCTGTTTAGGCTTTCTGAGCTTGTTCCAATTCTGAATTTTGTTTACTCATCATTTTGGTTGACTGTATGTCTAATGCTTTTCTGCAGCTCCTAGCCTCAGGCTTGACAGTGTATTGGAGCTTCTTGACATAGAAGGTTGCCTTCCATCAGATAAATGGTCATCAGACCATATTGCCCTCATGGCGAGTTTTTCTCTTGGGGCGAGCGCTGACAATTGGAGCTCAGAACCTCTTCCGGAGAGCCTAGGGCAGCACCCACATTTGCACAACAATAAGGTTTTAAAGGAAAGCTGAAGATGCTTGAGAAGCTGAAGTTGATTGAGAGATTAGTCCGGTGATCACTACAGAATGGATTCAAATTCTATTCAAAACTATTGCAGAAAACCAGCAGCTCTCAAAGTTACTTACATAGGATACATGAAAATACACAAAAGATTTAAGATTAGCATCGATCTCTACAGTTTGGTCGACTCAGGTCAAGTTTACATACACAGAAGAAGACAGAAGGGAAGATTATCTTATCATTCAAACTTTCTTCCTTATACACAGTGACAATTCATCTCTTTTTTCTTTTCTACCATGGTAATTTTTCAGGGACCTCATCTCTTTGTAAGATTATCTTGAATGCTGCTCTATAGGTGAAAATTTTCCATTTCTGTTGTTCTTTACTTTTCGCTGTTCAGAGCGCGATGTATTACCTGATGAGGTGTATGGAATCGTGTTTAGAATGTTCTTTCTTTTAATGGATTTAAATGGATTTTTGGACATCGATATGAAATGTTTGGGCGGTGAATGATTAACCACTCGTTCCAACATGATTTCATCTGATCAAATGGTCGTAATTTACTTTTTATGATCTTTACCATGAAAAAATTCTTCTAAAGTGTTCAGCTGGCTGCATGAGCAGCATTTGCTCTTGGTATTTTCTTTTTGCCAGAAGTTCATTTCTTTTGTTAGCTTTTTTTACTTCGATCTCACTTTAAACCTCAATTACTTATAAAACATTTGGGTAACTTGTTAACGCTCAGGGAAACATATGTGGTGAGATTTTATCAGAAATAAAAAAGCAAAAAGAATAAGAGATGGGTGTACTTATATGCTGACACCAATTTCATCCTAACCACAATAATCATAAAAAAATCTGACGAATCCATAAAATAATAATAAATGCGACGGCGATACCTACGATAGCAAAGTGTGGACCTTCACTATAAACCGTCTTTAATTTGCAACGGTTGAGAGTTCGATATCTCGCAAAATAATTAATAAGCAAAGAAATAAAAATCTTGAGACAGATTAAGAAAAGTAGAGATTTTAATCAGTAGCATACCATGATTACCGACACCAATAGTTTTAAACAAATTTAGTAGTAGGATAATTAAGCTTCATTTATATTGACCTTAGATAAAAAGGTGTCTCTCTCTCTCTCAGCAGTCATTTTTCTGATAGAGGAGGATGAAGATATAATACACTGAGCAATTTAAAGCCTCCAAGGATGACTAGCTCTATAGCACAGAAATCATATATAATTAACTGTTACATAATTAGCTGAAGCTTAATTACTAGCTAATTAATTAACACATGAAGCTACTGGTACACCTTGGCTTGAAATTGAAGAGGGTTGGGGGGCTCTGATCAGGTGCGTGCATGTACTTGCAATTAGGGCATGCAGGAGAAGACCTGCACAGCATCACCAGCATGTGGCACTTGAGGCACACAGTTGCCACCATCTCCTGCTGGTGGTGGTGGTGATCAAATGGAAACCCTAAATTATTAGGGTTCTTTTTTGTTGGTCTATGGGACTCCATGAACAAATCACTCAAGCTGTGTGTTGAAATGTCTGAATTAGCCCTAGACTGATCACATGATCTTAGGTTGAGCTCCAGGTCTAGGCTCATGTGATGATGATGATGATCAGCAGCTGGACTGGTTGGTGGCTCAGGGCTCCTCCTTGGGTCCCTTGAAGTCTTCATCTGAGTCCTTGTGTTGTAAAAATGTATCTGTCCCGACTGCACAAGAATGAAGGCACACAATCAATAGAAAAAATTTGTCTTGATTTCGGAAAAATATTAAAAACTGAGAACTGAAATGGTTATAAAACGGTGTGATATCTTTGTTAATTATGTTTGTATAATTGAAACACGCATATGTGTAATATACCTGAATATCGAGGCATCTTTGCCACTCCAAAGGCAATGGAGTCTCTAGGTGAAGCTCTATATCAAACAAGGAATTTGGTTTGCTTTGTGGTACTTTTGAGCGTTTTTCGGAAAGTTGCTCAATATTAACGTATGGCAAGTCATCCCATTTTCTTTTCTTGGATGAATTCTCAGAGTCTGGGATTGTCTTCTTTTGGTTTGGAGAAAGAGGATGAGCTTGAAAAGAAAGCATAGCTATTAGCTTAGCTAGCTGCTTCAATCACTCAGAGATAAGTAGTAATATTACTCTCTCTCTCTCTCTCTCTCTCTCCCTCTCTCTCTGTGATCTCCCTCTCTGATCTCTCTCTCTCTCATACAAACACACACACAGAGCTGAGAGCTGGGAGAGTTGAGAGGTTGAGAGAGTTGGAATGGATTTATATGTCAAATGGTTGGGAAAAAGTTTTGGTAGTTATATAGGCTGGTGGAGTGTGGCCACAACTGCACGGGAGAATCTAATAGGGCAAAATTTGAAGGTACAACTAAAAGAAACCTGGCCTACCCATGCATGACGTGCTTTCCAAGTTGGCGATCTCTTTAACTCTGATTATTATAGCAGAGAGAGCTCCAAGCCAGCTCTCTATTAAAGCCTAAGATGTGAAGTTCTAACCAACTCGACTCCTTGGTCTAATACCCCCCCAACCCCCCTGATCCTGATGCCACCCAACACACCCAACTATATAAATCTTAGCAATGAATTTGCTCCCAACGGACTGTACTATACGAGAAAATATATATATATATATATATAACTTGGCCACGTGGCAATACAACGTGGCACAACGATTAAGTTAAAACATAACATGTGTGAATGATTTTTTTTATTTATAAAACACATTAATTTTAAGTCTTATCTAATTGACACTCAGCAGTGTCTTGTGACAGGAACAACATCACATAAGTTTTTAATGTCACGGAAATTAATTAAGTGAGCTGAGCTAGTCAAGCTATAAGGTAATAGTTGAAAGCCAAACGTACACCAAATTCCAAGTTTTAACTTGATTTTTTTTCATCAAAGGAAAGAATTTTATGAGATTCGAGTTGAAATGTTTACATCAGAAGCCAAAGTGTTAAACAACCACTCTGGTTCAAACTAGTCCCATCCATAAGAGCCTCCCTCCCGTAAGGCGAAAGTGGCCACTAGATGTGCTGCTATATTACAAATTCGAGGAGCAAAAATGACATCCATTGACCTCAGTCGCTGCTTCACATATTGAATATCAAGGAGTGCTTCAATTGCAACATTTGATTGAGCCTTGCCGTTAACCATATCCACAAGTCCTTTAGAATCTGCTTCAATCTGAAATGCATCAAACCCCATATCAATACAAGCTAACAAAGCCGACTGCACCGATTCTGCCTCTGCCATTAGACTAGATTCTCATGGAAAATTCCCCACTACCCCCACCCTCTGAAAAATACCTGCGAAATTTCGTGCCACCCATCCATACCCTCCTTGTTCGGATACCTTTAGCCACGCACCATTACAATTCACTTTCATAGTCCCGAATGGAGGTCTCACCCAACCTGAAGGATCCTCATTTTGTTGTTTGCCGATGCACCTCATTCAACATTGTCACATGACAGGAACAACCTAACATAACTCATTCCCTAAAATGAAGTGCGTTATCCAAATGTGTCACTAAACACTAACACGCAACAGAAACAATTTCATTGAGTTTTCCATGTCTTGGAAATGAGTAAGGCGCTCAATAAGCATTCTAAAACAGTCATCATGCACTCATTCAAGTCCTCCAATTCCATTTTCTCCTTTAGTTTCTACAAGAAGGTAATTCATGATGCCTATTTTAAAATGCTAACAACAATTTAATCCTAATTAAAAGTGAGGTAAGCTAGCCAAAGCTAGAATCCAATAGATGAAACAAATGCACACCAAATACCAAGTTGTGATACTTATGAGAGGCGGTGTGATGGGAAAGAGGAGGGAAGAACTGTGTGTTTGGAGTGGTCATTAAATGAAGAGAGTCTGTGTACAGTTGAAGGAAGGTCTTGAATGTCTATGGGTCTTTAATATACACAATAACTCCAACTTCCCGCGATTGGGTTCTCAAACAACAAAAACTTTTAAAGCTCTCAACACCCAAACTCTTCTCTCTCTCTCTCTCTCTCTCTCTCTGTCTCTCTCGATCACCTCCTTACCTTGCCGTAAGCCATGAAACTAGCTAATCACTGCAACTAATTAACTTTGCCTTTAAAGCTCTCAACCCATCCGCCTTTTTTTAGGAAAGTTAGTAATATATTGATCGGTCACTTAGTATTATGGTTTAGTTGTATTCATTTTCGTTTGGAAGTGAGAGATCTTAGATACAATTCTCGTTAAAGGTGAATTCGAACCACATTATTACAGCCCATTGTGAGGCTAAGCTCACCCTCATGCCCTTTAGTGTAGATAATATTTCCTGTTAAAAAAATAGTAATATATTGATGGTAAAGAGATTACTAACTGTAAAGGAGAAAACATGATTTATGTAAGAATTAGGTGAGACAGACTACACATTAAGATTTGAATTGCAGCTCGTGATAACCGTTCCCATCCCTACTCGTTCCCCTACGAACTTGAACCTTCACCATCGGCTTTTAAATCAACCAAGCCCTATATTTTATTTCTTCATTTTTTATTTACTTTTTATTTTATTTTTATAAAGCATACCCTGCATTCATGACCCCAAAGTATCCATTTGCTCCTAAGATCAGAATCCCTTTATTCTTGGACCAACAAGTAATCAAATGCTTTTACTTTAATTATTTATTAACCATACATATATAAAATTTGTTGCATGTTACATTAAATATTTTTATTATAAGCCTTATGTTACATTAAACATTTAAGTACGTAGCTTATGTATCCTGGGTGGAATACCACTTTAAAAGACATAAAAATCAGCGTACTTTAAAAGAACAATTATCTATGGGGTGTGCTATCCACACACTCCATTTTACTTCTCACACACCCCTTGATAATTTCTGTCCGTTGATCTTCTTCAATTCATCCGATCCGACGGCCGAAAATTAAAAAGGTGTGTGAGAAGTAAAATGGGGTGTGTGGATATCACACCCCTTATCTAATACTTTAAAATCGGTGTACTTCTCTAATTGATTAGGCAGTTGAATCCCACTTTAAAAGAACAAGTACCTATTACTTTATATGACACGAGTTCATCGCTACGGTGACGTCACGTGCAAATGAAATAAAATATGTATAATTTTTTATCTAAATGTTTTTATTTCATTAACACAAGACGTTACGTATCGATGTACCCATGTCATGTAAGTTGTTCTTGTCCTTCATATTAACAAAACATAAAAAAGGGATACGTTAATTGAGTTTTCATTGGCCCTATCTAACTGCTGGTTCTTTATTATTTGTTTTGCCTTTTCTATTCTACTTCTTGATTATTTCTCGTGAATGTGGTATAGATAGCAGAGTGCAATTTTGGGGTCACAATTGGATTGAGTGCAAAAGAGCAAAAGAAAAAACAAGATTGCAAGTTTTGGTCGGCAATAAGTTCCCCTGTTTGGGAAAGATCTAATCATACTCGTGAAGGATGAAGCCATAAGGACATTAGAGAGGAGGGTGTACTTAGCCAAAATTCACCAACCAAATATAAATTGGAGAGGGACCCTTAATAGACTAGACAGCTAATAACATAAATACCATGCCAGTTTCTTGCTACTAGTCTAAAGAGTTAGGACACAAAAACTAGTTTTCCTAACAAAGGTGTATTTTTGTAAGGTAGCCACCAAATTGAAAACAAGAATGTATGTGGACAAAAAGAAAAATTAGAAGAGAAATTATGCTGAGTTCTATTCATATGGATGACGAGAATGTATAATGTGAAGAAAGTGGAGGTTCCATCATAAAATTAATTGGCAACATAGAGAGTAGCCTAACTTACTTATAAGCTCATGCAAGGTCCATCCTCCCATCAATGTGTTATTCATTCTCAACATAATGTTTGTGTTGAATTTGAATTATGGCTGGTACATTATTTGACTTAATCGAATACTCCTTTCTCTTTCGAGTAGAATATCATTGTTTAAAAGAAAAGAGAGTTGCTATTGGCATTCTAGAAAGGTCATCTAGCACTCCAAATTTATAATGAATGAGTGCTAATGAGATTTATGTAATGCTAATAATAGCAGCATAAGAGATGAGATTAGTCCTTGAATTTTAGTCAAGTTGTATTTTTGGTCCCTGGACTAAAAAGTCGTGAGCATTGATCTCTGAACTTGTCACAATATGAAGTAATAGTCTTTTGAGTAACTATGTTAGAACTTTTGTCCATATTTTGATGGAAGTTCTATTGGTGTTGCCCCAAAAAAGTATCATTACTTCACACTATCACAAATTTAAGGACCAATACTCAGAATTAGGTAGAAGTCATACTCTAGATTTCTCAATACATAATTACCAAAAAAATCTAATTAAAAAAAATACTAAAGGGTCCCAAGGAGTTTGAGGGGAAGAGGGTCAAGTATTGTTCACCTGCCTTCATTAAATCATCTTGAATTCACTTAAATGCAGAATTCAAGGATGACCATTGAAACCACCCTCACTTCGATCGTCACTCTCACCAGCACCCAGCACTGGTTTTATTTCCTTCTGTTAAATGCTCCCAACCCACCTCTTCTTCCATTCATTTATGCTCTCTCTCTCTCTCTCTGAAAATTTATTCATGAAGGTTCAATCAATTTCCCCAATATAGGAATGAAGTGTCAGAATATCTACTTTCTTGTGTGTTCATAAATTCCAAAATTAATTTCTTTTAAAATAAAAAATATATATGTATTATTGCACTTATATCTCGTATCCTAGCAGGAAAATCCAGCTTCGGTACTGCAAGAACTTAAGGCCATCTCCAACCGAAGGGTCCAGAGGGCCAGAGGGCCGAAAATAGCCCGAAAACCGTCTCCAACCGAGGGCTAGGCCAGAGGGCTATGGAATCTGAGAGGGCCCCACGGAATCGGAAAGGGCCAAAGGGCTAGAGGGCTGGCCACTTCCAGCCAGCCCCGGGCTGACCAGAATTTTTTTAAATGTGTCGGATTTCCTGTCGGTTACCGACAGGAATACATTCTATTACTTAATATAAATGTATTACTTAAGGAGGGAAAGAACCGACAATATTGCTTATATTCAACCAATTTTCTCGGTTCAACTTCAAAGTCACCAATTTTCTTCATAAGTTGGACAAACATATTTAATTAACAACCATGCTCACCATGTTATAGTACAAAGTGTAATGCATGAAAACCCTACTTCAACATTTGAAAGAGTCCAATAGCAACTATGAGATAAGCTTCTGTAAATGTAACTGTGTTACGGGTTCTTACGTAAGTATCTCTAAATTATATTGGGTCGAATAACCATCTAAATTACAAATTTTAATGCACGAGAACCCTAATTTAACTTTTGAAAGAGTCCTATATCATATAGCAACTATGAGACAAACTTCTATGCAACTAAGGGTTTTGACGTGTCTATCTCTCTTATTACATGAATAATTGGTAAGTGATATAATATTGGGACAAACTTCTATGTAAATATTTGTGGGGTTATGACGTGTCTTATCTCTTTTATCAGGTGAATTATTGTTACAGTGATATATAAAGGGACACATATCTATGCAACTATGTATAGGATTCTAACGTGTCTCTCTTATCACTTGAATGAATGTTAAAGTGAAGTTATATATTAGGTCCACGAGTAATTATCTATGAAGTAATTATTTATATGCATGTGTATAAAAAATATATTCATAATGAGTGTGTTGTACTTAAGTGTAATTATCTGGTATTGATGGCTTTGATTTGAGATGAAGGACGTGAGGTTGACAAAAATTTATTACCTAGAA
This sequence comes from Malus fusca, assembly GCA_035220775.1. Classification (NCBI taxonomy): domain Eukaryota; kingdom Viridiplantae; phylum Streptophyta; class Magnoliopsida; order Rosales; family Rosaceae; genus Malus; species Malus fusca. Next base: position 42,125,251 of record CM069073.1, on the reverse strand, counting down.
AGCAGCCTGCCAAGATTGATCACTTTCAGTCGATTTTAGATGGAATTAAGAATCTTTTAAGCATTGAGTGCCGGTCAGCCCGTGGGAGTCATAAGCTTTGAACTGAAGGCTTTATATTTATATGCATAATGCATGCATCTAGATTTTAAAAAAATGAGACTTTGGATGCGGTCCTTAATTACGAATATTTTTTTATTGAAATCTTGTTGGTTTTTAATTTTTGATCGAGGACCCTGAAATTAATGTGATAATTTATTTCTATGTTCGTTGCTATATTTTTTAAATTAAAAATTAGAAATTTTAGTTGTTTATATAAATGACATTTTAAATAAAAAACCATAATTTGTGGGATTAAAAATATTAAAATATAAATACACTATTATGTGTGTGTGTATATATAAACATGGTTACATTCATCAAAATTAACCAAAAAAAATTATTGTATCAAAACATGGGTACATTCTTCAAAAATCACAAAAAAAAGATATTAGGCTTAACAACATTAGTAAATTTCTTCGATTAAACTTGATATGGATACATTTTAAAATCAAAGAAAAAATAATGTACCCATATAAGTTTAAAAATGGATTAGAAAAAAAATTGAATAGATTTTATATAAAAAAAAATGGTACATTTTACATATATTTAAGAATGAGTACATTTTAAGATTAAAAAGTTTTGCATGAATGGGTACATATAATTAGCATGGGTACATTTAGCTAAAAAAAAGTACAAATAAAAAAAAATATGGGTACAAATACAAATAAACTTTAAAAAATATGGGCACAAAAAGAAATTAATATATTGGTACAAATTAAAATTGAAAAGAAAATTGGTACAAATTAAAAAAAATTACAAATTAAAAATGGGTACAAACTAAAACTAAAAATATATGATAAAAAATTTAGTCATAAATATAAATATACTAATTGTAAATTTTTTAACATTAAATGAATATTATTTTATTATTGAAATAATTAATGATGTTATTAATATCCAAGGACCTTGATCAAAAATTGAAAAGGAATAAGATTTTAATCAATTGAGTAGCAAAAGGAAGGATGATAACCTAATTTCTCCATTTTAAAAGCAAGCATATGCACAATGCATGCAGATTTTAGAAGCAAGAAAACCAAACAGTACTATACTTGTGATTCATCAAAATTTATTCACTAAATTTCTTCACTAGGTGGTTTCTGTTGAGCGTGTGTTCCACATGGATGAGAGGAGAGATTTTGCATGAGCTTATAAAGTAAATTGGACTATTCCTCGTATTGGCAATTGGTTTTATAGTGGAACCTCAATTTTCTTCAATTTCAAGGTCCATATAGATGTCAACATCTTATTTGCTAGAACCAAATTTACAAAAGCAACAACATTAGAGCCACTCAGTACTACAGTCTGGTGGTATTTCTCTTCACTTAGAAGTGAGAGTAAGAGGTCTTATGTTTGAATCTCGTGGATGGCGAATTCGATACTAAATTAGACTGCTCATTGTGTGGCTTAGCCGAACTCTCCATCCTCTTAGTATAAAAATATCGATGTACTAAAACAAAACAAAAAAGCAACAACATTAGAGGTATGCATCAAGAGATATCATTACTTTTTAGTTACCAAATAAAGGACTCAGATCCTCTCCTGAGCCTTTGCCAACGGGGCCTAGGGATCAATTGATCCCAGCCCTTCAAATTCATCATGCGGCCAAAAAATGAGACAGAGTTGGAAATAGAGAGAAACAGAGAGAGAGAGAGAGAGAGAGAGAGAGAGAGAGGTGGAAGAAGATAAGCGAAAGCTGAGATCTTTGGGTGTGGGAATAGCCTTGTGAGAGAGATCGTCGTTGACAAGGTTGGGAGTTCTGCAAATCCGGCCCGGCGGGTTTGACTAAATTATCCGGCGAATTATGGTGGGTTTCCGGTGATGAGAGATGGGATTAGAGTCCTGTGTGTAGCTGATTTGTTTGTAGTTAACATTAGTAGATATGGATTCGTAGGAAGCTGGAGATTAGGGGTTAGGGGAGCGGAATTGTAGGGAAGGCAAACAAAATTGCCTTGGGTTGCGCGAAAAAAATTTGAAATTTGTTTGGCTGCAAGATGAATTTGAAGTGCTGGGATCAATTAATCCCTAGGCCCCGTTGGCAACGGCTCAGGAGAGGATCTGAGTCCCCAAATAAACACATGATATGGGAAACTACGAGATTGCTCGTATAGGCTTCAGCTCAAAGCATATATTAGAATAATAATATCGCAAGCATCACCACATCATGTACACCAATTAATTTTAAGTTGAATGATATAACTTTTCCCATAGGTCCAACGGTACATTATACTTCACGTCAGTCAATATAACTTGTACTAAATTGGTGTACATCGTATGTCGGTTGGATATTCTAATTCTTGCGCCATAAGCATAGTTTCATGCATTTACAGTATTAGATGACCAAACTATTAGTAAGGCCAAATCCATCGTTTATATATCTCTGTGAATGTAATTGTTAGAATCTAAAGAGAGATCTAGTAAGAAAGATAGAGAGAGAAGAGAGAAATGAAATTGTGAATTTCATTACTTGAATAATGTTTACACTTTTGGTATATATACCATCATTTACATATAGGATAACTACCTAACTTATTAACTAAGTAAGGTATAACAAACTTCTCACACCAACTCTAACAACACTTACTCAACATCATTTACATTACTACCCTTAATACTTTCTCCCGAATGAAGTGGTAGTCAATCTCCACATGCTTGGTTCGAGCATGAAAAATGGGATTCTTAGCAAGAGATATAGCAGATATGTTGTCACACCAAAGTTTAGGAGGACAGGGAAGAACAAGACCAATATCGACTAACAATTTGCAAATCCAAGTTAACTCAGCAGCAATGGTAGCTAAAGATATGTATTCTGCTTCAGTTGATGATCTAGCCATTGTGGGTTGTTTCTTAGCACTCCAACTTATAAGTGAATCACCCAGAAAAATACAGAAACCACATGTGGAACGCCGATCGATAGTGCAACCGGCCTAATTTGCATCTGAAAAACTATGAATACTAAGAGGTGCATAACATTTTGGAAACAAGAGACCAAGAGAAATAGTGCCCTTCAAATATCTGAAAATGCGTTTAACAGCCTGGAAATGAGATTCTCGTGGACATTGCATGAACTGACAGACAAGATTTACTGCAAAGGACAAATCTGGTCGAGTCCAGGTTAAGTATTGAAGCCCTCCAACTAAGGATTTGTATTATTCTGGATTGGACAGTAATGGAGAAGAGTGATCCAATTTAGCTGTGCTCAGTGGAGTGACACAGGGTTTAGCACCCTTCATGTGCGCCTTCTTGAGAAGATCCAGAATTATTTAGTTTAAGAAATGAATATGTCCTTGGAAGATCTCTTGACCTCAATGCCTAAAAAATAATGAAGTGATCCCAAATCCTTAACAGGAAATAACTCACAGAGTTAAGAAATCACAGTTTTACATGCTGCAGAATCTAGTTTTGTAACTAAAATATCATCAACATACACCAAGACATATACCACTGAAGCATCTTTCTTGACAAATAAAGAATGGTCATTTTGAGACCCAGAGAATCCAATAGAGTGTAATGCAGCTTGGCATACCAAGCTCTGAGAGCATGTTTTAGGCCATACAGAGACTTATGCAATTTACAAACATGTTGTGGTTGAGCAAGATCTTCAAACCCGGGAGGTTGAACCATGAAAACAGACTCAGTGAGATTTCCATGCAGAAATGCATTACTAACATCTAACTGATTGATAAACCAATCAAATATAGCTGCTAGGGTTAAGAGAAGTTGAATGGTAACTGGTTTTGCAACCGGACTGAAGGTTTCATTGTAATCCAGACCTTGTTGCTGATGAAATTCTCTAGCAACAAGACGGGCTTTGTACCTGTCAACAGAACCATCAGGCCATACTGAACCATTGGGCTTTGTACCTGTCAATCTGAAAGTGAAGGAGTAGGTGAAGTAGATAAGGAATTGGATTGTGAGAGTGAGTTTAATAAAGCAAATGATGAAGAAGGAGTAAAGGAATGAGTAAAGGTTAATGAGGTTGGGATGGATGGGAAATTGGAAATAGGTTGAACTAGAGGAAGATGACTCACAGTTGATTGGTTATGATGAAATGGAAATGTGTGTTCATCAAAGATTACATGTCTGGAAATATAAATTTTCCCAATGTGAGCATCCAAATATCTATAGCCTTTGTGATTTAGGCTATATCCAAAAAATACACAAGGTTTGCTTTTAGGATCAAGCTTAGAGGATGTGTAGGTTTTAACCAAGGAAAACACCTACAACCAAAGACCTTGAGAGTTGTGTAATCTGGTGGTTTATGAAATAAGAGTTCCCAATGAGAGGGTTTACCACCAGTGGGCATTCGATTGATGAGATAAAGAGCTATTGAAAATGTTTCAACCCAATAGATATGAGGAACTTGAGATGCTGCAAGAATAGTCCGGGCAGTTTCAACTAAATGCATGTGCTTTCTTTCAGCACAACCATTTTGTTCTGGAGTATGAGGGCATCTGAGTTGATGAGAGATCCCATGTGTTTTAAAGAAATTAGAGAAGTTGTGATTGACAAATTCACGACCAGAGTCAGATCGCACAGTAATAACCTTGAATCCCAACATGTTTTCAACCACTGATTTGAAATGAACAAATGTACTGAAAACTTCATATTTGTACTTCAATGGAAAGAACCAAGAATACTTAGTAAAATCATCAACCAAGATAAGATAATACCAATATCCATTGACAGAAGAAATGGGCGCATGACCCCATACATCAGTGTGCAATAGCTCAAGAGGTTTGCTTGTGTTACAAGAAACAGAAGTAAATGATTTTCGAGAACATTTACCTAAAGCACAACTGGAGCACACAAATTTATTTATCCTATCTGAAAGAGAGATACTAGACTTTGAAGCTAGTTTATTTAAAATCTTGAAAGCGGGATGGCCTAAACGTTGATGCCAGATGCCCTGAGAAGCTTTAGTATTGGTCACATAAGCATGATGATTTCCAGCAACAGAGGGTGCAAGAAAGGGATAGAATCCATCTTTGACAGGGCCTTTAAAAAGCTCTTTCCCCGAAGTGAGATCCTTCACAATGAAGTGAAAAGGATAGAGATGAATGGAGCACCAGTTATCAACTATAAATCGATTTGTAGAAATCAAATCTTGTTTCAGATCAGGAACATGCAGCACATTGTTCAAATCAAACGTATGAGTAGAAGTATGAAGACTAGAAGAACCAGAGTGAGTAATAGGAAAACCTTTGTCGTCACCAATATAGACCTGCTCAAGACCATTGTAGGATTCAGGACTTTGAAGATTTGTGTAAGAGTTGGTCATATGAGAACTGGCGCCAGTATCAAGAAGCCATGTTGGAGCAGTGGAAGAAGTGTTAGCATGAAAAGTTGTCTGTGAATTCTTGTTGCCATAACTAGGATTCATACGATGCGGACAATCAATAGCCTCATGATCAAGTTGACGACAAATTTGACATAAATTTTTTCTGTTTAAATTATTGAAATTGGATCTGGAGCCACGATTACTCTTTTGTTGACCTTGGCGAGAGAAATTCGGGCAAGAATTGTAAGATTGAGAGTTATTGAGGCAATACTGAAAATTTCTAGGGTTAGAAAAATTCTGATCCATGCCACAACCTTGTGAAGAATTGAAATTGGAGCTCTGTTGAACATAATACTCCTGAGAATTTGAGTCACCGAGTGGTGTAGGAAGAATGCCGGCAGAGGAATTATAAGCTTGAAATGGCGCTGATGGAGAAACCTTCTTGCGATTTGCCAATTGAATCTCCTTACTGTGCAACAAGCCGTGTAACTCATCACTAGTGGTTGAACCAAGACGAAACTGAATAGTATCAATAAAGGCATCATATTCAGGTGGTAATCCATGAAGAATAATAGAGATGAGTTCTAAATCATCAATCGGAGCACCAGCAGTCGCAAGAGCATCAACGATTTCTTCAATTTGTTGAAGATAAGCAGTCGCAGTGGAATCGCCTTTAGTAATTGTTCGAAGGCGAGAACGAAGTTCATGAATGTGTGATTGAGATGCCGTCACAAGGCGAGACTCCAATTTTGCCCACAAATCACAAGTAGAGGTAACACCAACAGTGTAAGGGATCAGAGAATCCAAGAGTGTCGAATTGATCCAGATCAGAATGTTCTGATCGTTCTCAAATCATGTCACATATTAAGGATTCACAGTCAAAGTGTAATTTCTTGAAGAATCAAGAAGATACTTAGGCGGTGCCACCATAGAACCATCAATTATTCTAGTGAGATTGTACCGGCGAAAGATCTGTGCAAATAAAGCACTCCAGGTGATCCAATTTGTAGTCGTCAGTTTGATCGGGACCAGCAAGCCAATGTTCTGAATTGTGATCAAAGAATTGACTGAATTAAGGCACGAATTTGGGGCCGAAGAATCTGCAGGAGATGGCTGCGATGTAGAATCAGAGAGAGGCGGAGGAGAGACCACCATTGTTGGTAGCGTAGAAAGGCAAGAGGAGAGAACACAGAGAACGCATGGAGACGAAGAATCGTCAGAGGTCGTTAAACACCGGCGATAGATACCATGTTAGAATCTAAAGAGAGATCCAGTAAGAAAGATAGAGAGAGAAGAGAGAAAAGAAATTATGAATTTCATTACTTGAATAATGTTACACTTTTGGTATATATACCATCATTTACATATAGGATAACTACCTAACTTATTAACTAAGTAAGGTATAACAAACTTCTCACAACTCTAACAACACTTACTCAGCAGCATTTACATTACTACCCTTAATAGTAATTTCATCTATATATTTTGGGTCCCCACGGTTCTGAGCAGACTATTAGTAACCTGAGAAGTTCAGTGGATGATCAATGTTGCCTGTTGGATTGCTTGTGCCATTGTCTTAGACTCTTAGGTAAAGGTTTTATATATGCACAGAGAGGAAGGTCACTGCACACTTGCATAGTCTCTTTCATACATTACAATTGTTTCAGTTCTACTGCTATAGACATCTTTCTCTGCTTAATTTCTTATGCTTTCTTTCTTTTCTTTTCGGAAAATTGACTAAATTCTTATCTTCTTTCTTTATTGAGTGAGGCACCTTCAACTGCGACTTACTATTTCAGGAGAAACTTCATTTTCTTAATTATGAAAAGACTCACTTATTGACCACAAAATTTGATTGAAAATAAGATTTCCGTGTCGCCATTTTTACAAAATTCTTTGGTGGATATCACAGACTTCTTGTATTACTATTTTTTTATTCAGAGAAAGGAGATGTCAGTACTCTACTTTTACTATAGTTCAATCATATAGCTATATGAGGACCAAAATACTTCAATCATTTTAGTTCAAAGCTCTATCATAAAGTTAAAATTTTGCAAAGGGGAGCTGGTAGGATAGTTGATTAAAAGCATTCACTCTTTCTGGTAGGATAGTTAGTTGGTTAAAAGCATTCACTCTTTCATTCGAAGTTTTGTTTTCGATTCTTAAATATGTAGTGGTGTAGGCTCGGGATCTAGATACCCAGTCAAATGTGATCCACAGAATTTAGACATATATTGAACCAACTCCAAACCCGATTAAAGTTGAAGTAGTTTTTAAGTACAACTGGTTGTATAAGTGTATATGTATGTCTCATTCTCAAACTCACCCAAAATATTGAAAGAGAATATGGCATTTGACTTTAGAATCTCCAGTGTAATTAAGGAACAATTATTCTAAAACTTCAGTTTGTCTTTCATTTTACATGTATGTGACCGTAATTCTAAAATAATCATCATGCACTGAAAAGATGCGAGTATTAAATGATTATTTTAATTAAAATTATACTAGTGCAAACCCTAAGATCACACCTAGGACACAGCAACAAGAAACCAAAACCTTTTTACATTAAAAAGGGAGGGTGTAGTCAATCACCTAAGTAATCGGTCCATGTAATGTGTCAACTACTTCATCTTTGCCTGTTCATACATCTATCTGCCCCATTGGGGGCACACCACCACCCCTGGATTTTCAAGCTAATTGTCCTAATAAATCTCAGCTTTAATTATGCTGTCAACTTATGGGTTTCGCACAACATGCGGCCTTAATATTTCAGTCCATGTCATATCCAGGAGAAGAACCAGCATATAGCAATTTCTGATCCAAATATTGAATATTTGCTTCAAAATCTGAAAGGCATTCGGGTGTCACAAAACTGTAATTTAATTGTACCTAGCTAGGAAATACACCACATTCACTCTTTAAAACCGTATTAACATAGTGGGATGATTTACATTTGAGCATAGTACTCGATTCAGCAGAAAAAAGAAGAGAAAACAAATTCTCAAGTTCGAGTCACCAAACAATATGCCATATAACGACATGACGATATCTTACCTATTACAAACAAAGAAAGTTCAAAGTGGGATAAAATATTTACAAGTGAAATATAACCGCATCATTTGGAACGAAAATAATGAGTTCTATTTTGGCACCCTAACATTATTCATTTTCATCGGCATCAACCTTAGGGCTACCTTCAACGAACCTGCGCCAATACCAATGCTTTGCCCACACGGTGTAAACTTGATCCAACGGGATTCCTTTAGTCTCTGGCAGGAAGAGCGTGACGAAAATGGTCATCACCAGAATCCAACTGCCGTAGAACAAGAATGTGGCGAATTTGAAATGGCACAGCATGGTCAAGAAGGTTTGGGAGAGTACAAATGTGGTGGCAAAGTTGACTGCTAGCCCCATGCTTTGGCCAGTGGGTCGAATTTTCATGGGGAATATCTCACTGGGGATAAGCCAACTCAAAGGTCCCCATGACCAACCAAAACCAGCAGCATATAAACACATCAGTACTAGAACTAGTATGGCATAGCTTTTTGAGATATGGCCATTGCCATCCGTACCTGTTGTAACTCCCAGAACTATAGCTACACCAACCTTCAAAAAATATATCAGATAAGAAAACTTAGCTTCTTTTACATGGTCGTTGATAACGATCATCCTCTTATCTATCTTGACTCGTCTAAACTCGTTTCTCGACTATGCAAAAAGGGTATAATAGTTCTACATCTACATAAAACATGTTTATGTTACCAAGCTCTGAATATGGACTACCCAATCCGACAAAAATTAACTTGATCAATAGTCATAGTCTAAATTCACGTTTTGTAAGTAAATAAACAACTTATATTGCCAAATAGTGACTATAACAACTTATATTGCCGAATGATATAAACAGTCTCTTACCATACTTGTGCTGCAAGATAGATACTTATATTACTAGGCTGTGAATATAGACTACCCAATTAGACTAAAATCAACTTGATCAGTAGTCTAGATTCAGCATATTATAAGGTAACTAAATAAACATCTTCTATTGTCAAATAGTATGACAATATATAACATTTCCCTCCCATAAAAAAATGAGTTTATTTTGCAATGTTCTCAAAATAAAACTCAATATACCAGATTAACTAGATGAAAGTCACCTGACAGATGACCATCTGGATGCCACCCTGCATGAACAAAAACCTCCGACCATGCCGATCAACCATATATGTAGACACAAGGATGGAACCAAGATTCACCAACCCAAGTATTATCGCAGCAATGAGAGCAGAATCATTGCCGAAGCCAACAGATTGAAACAACACAGGCGCATAGAAAGCAATGATATTAATCCCAGTGAGCTGCTGAAAAAACGGCACAGCAAGTGCACCTATCAAAAGCTGAGGCCTATACTGCCTCTGAAATATGGTCACAAAAGGTTCCTCATTAAGAGCTCTGGCAACTTCAGTGGCCTTGATAAGAAGAGTGAGCTCGGCCTCGATGTCGTCCTTGCCTCGGATTTTAACTAGGGATTTTCTGGCTTGGTCGACCCTATTGCGTCCTACTAAGCTTGTGGGTGAGTCCGAGATGAAGAGGGTGCCAATGGTCATGATGGTGGCCGGGACTATGGCGAGACCGAGAGAGAGGCGCCAGCCCCAGCTGTGCTTGGCCGTGGCATAGTTTATGCAGTTGGATGCCACCACCCCAATTCCTATGAAGAACTGAAAGCCGGTGCTAAATGCACCTCGCCACTTGGGTGGTGCAATTTCTGAGAGGTAGATTGGAGCAGACTATATTGTGACAATATTGCAAGGGATGTTAGTAATGGATAAAACCAATGGACGTATGCACAAAAAAACGGTGGAATCACGGATCATTTAGTTCACTTTATCTTAAGACAAGTTGAATAAATATTTGTGGGATTCACTTTTTTGAGGCTCGCCTTAATTTATTGAGGATATGATATACGCTTAGTGATTAGTTGAATGATACAAAATAATATCGACCTAAATTTGAGTTTTGGATATTGGTGTAATAGGAATTGTAAAACAGGGAATAATGGTAGGGGCTAATAAACATATTTTTTCCGTTATCTTTCATTTCAAACAACTTATCACCTAAGGAGAAAAATAAATATTGTTCTGATTCAGGGAAAAATTCTCAAAAAATAAAAAACATTCTCTTTCTGAATTGTCATCCGTATCATACATTCAGACAAGAATCAACTTGATATATAAATGATCCATAATCATAGTAAGAGAACGTTTCCCGCAACAAAAACAAACAAAAAAAAAACATTATAAATATATTTAAAATCCTTCCTTTTTTATGGGTTTATTCTTTGCAGGCCCAAGAACATACATAAAGAAAGTCCACTTACTTGGTTAGTGAAACCAACCCCAAATCCGAGCAAGATACGGCCCAAAATAAGCATGGCAACATTGACAGCGCCCCCATTGATGGCAGACCCAGCAAAGAAGGTGCAGCCACCCAGAAGCATAACATTCCGGCGGCCGATAGTCTTGGCCAGACGGCTGGCCACGAGCGATGCAGCCAATCCGGCTATGTATAGGGAGGACGTGAATGCTGTCAAAACCTGGCTATCATAAACACAATATATGTTTTTCGCGGGCCCTCCCTTTCTCAGTACTTCTGGGAAAAACTTGTTCAGAAATGGTGCCATTGTAGTTACTCCTCCTGTGAAAATTGTATACGTTCATGATTAATGTCATGCATTTGATGTACACCAAACTACATCATAATTGTAGATGTTCATCATTAGTTTCATGTGTATAACTGTGTCATTGGAGGTATATCTTTAGTTTTAACAACATTTATTACGTGACTCAATTGTATGACATACACAGAAATATATCTTCAATTGTAGGGTAGAATACCTCATATTTGGTTTTTTTTTTTTTTTTTTTCAATACATCGATATTTTTACACTAAGGGGAGGGAGAGTTCGGATAAGTCACACAATGGGCAACCTAATTTGCTATCAAATTCGTCATCCACGAGATTCGAACCTAACACCTCTTACTTCCAAGCGAAGAAGAATACCACCAAACCGTAGTACTGAGTGGCTCATGTTTGGTTATGTTACTATAACAAGTATGACTGGATTCATAAAATTAAAATCGAAAATCCGCCAATTGAAAGATGAAGGAGATCGATTCAAGCTAGCTAGCGGAGGCATGTTTTAATTACATTGGCAAATAATTTGACACGTTATAAGACATACTCCAATCTTTGGAGTAAATCTCAAATTTTAAGTTCTAAACTTAATTACCCCAGACATACTTCAACATTGGACACGTTCCGGCGAGTTACACCACCCATCACCACCCTTAATCAACTCCCCTTAGACCCAGGAACAAGACCCAATCAGTTGTAGAGGCGTCGGAACACCGAGGAAGGAGAATCGAAGCTCACCCATTCTAGGGTTTCTAACTGGTGCGAGCCAAATTGGGGCCTTTCCCGGCCAAATTAAACTTGGCCACTAGTATGAAACTTGCTCTACTCATTGAGATCTACTTTTCTGTGAAATTTGAGAATTGTTTGAAATAGTTGGATTTTCTGGCGAGTCGAGGCGGTTGACCACCATGTGCGGCAGCGCGTGTACCGAGACCCCACGTGCCCTTTCTAGACTAATTTGGATGCTCTGATTCCATATGTTACGTTCGATTGACGAAATCTCATCGTATGACTATAGTTTGATAGAGACCGCCACTTGGACATTAAATGAATCGACGATCCAACCGTTGTAATGTCACCAACCTTTAATACGTAAAAGTACATAATATTTAAGGATATTAATAATTGACGGATCGGGAATCTGATGTATGAATCTTCCCGAATTGGATTTGTAATTTCGTAAAATAAAATGTTGAGTGCCACTTGAATTGTGATTGACGAAGATCCGACTGTCGGATCGTGGTAAGATTTTAGTATGTTGTTTTAGAAGCATAATGTAGATCTTTCAAAGTTTTGGATCGGAAATCCGAGGTGCGGATCTTCCGGATCAAGTTACGTAGGGTTGTGGACCCTACAGTTGACTTTTGACCGACGGTTGACTTTTGGTCAATGGGTTACAAATCATTCTAGAACATCCTTGGAGATGTGTTTTATGTAAGGTACGTGTTCTATCGATAAGAATTCTTAGATGTGATTTGATATTTGTTCTAGGCGACGATCATTCGTGACACCTCGATATTCGTGTTAGGAAGTTGTAGTGCGACAAGTGAGTGGGTCTTTTCCTTTTTATAGTATACATATATGATTGATAGTTTCCATTTATGCATTTGAAAAGGAATTTCTTACGTACGCCTGGATTAGACTAAAGTTTATAAGAATTAGCGAAATGACGAAATTTATGAAATATGCTACATCCTACGGGATGCACATGTATGCTTATAATCTTTGATGCCATAATTATCTACGGCTATGAATGTTAGTATGTTGATTAGAATTATTGAATTGTTATAGTATGCTTATATTTATGTAGTCTGCTCATCATTACTGCACCCCCGTATTAGTGCTCGCCCAGGGCCAGGGCTAGTCTTTCACGTGTATGTTCACCTCCGCACCGCACGCTCACCTTGGATCCAAGTAGGTGTCAGTCCTGTTGTATAGGTTGCATTAGGCAACTCCAACTCATAGGTGACTGTGAATAGCACCAGCTTTCACGTGATTGTAGCACTAGAGCGTATATTATGATTACACTCAGTCCTATCGTACAGGTCGCATTAAGCGACTCTGACTCGTGTGCTAACATAGATTGATGAGCATCAGTTTAGTCGTACAAGTCGCATTAGGCGACTCCGACTTGTGTGCTAGTATAGATTGATGAGCACCTAATTTTACTTATATTACTATTGAGATTTCGTGATTTTAGATGTCCTACCCTTAGTTACGAGATATTGTGCCATAATGAATTATTGAGAGTTTGTAGGCTACGGTAAGTATTTTTATACTATACGCAGAAAGTATATTTTGGAAACTATACTTGTTTTACGGCGAGAGGTTACAATGTTTTCAGAAAGGTTTTTATAAAACTTTATTTTCAGACCCATTCACCTTTGTTTTTCGCCCCTCTAGGTTTTAATAGCTAAGCTTTCTTATCTACAAGGATTCGTGGCAAATCTTGGTATTGGAGATTACCTTCGATGGTATGATTCTCAATCCATTCTACTGTACTTTACTTATGCTCTGTCATCACGTGTGAAATGGGTTCATTCCCGCTCACAGTGCACTCTTTAAATTAGGCACTTTTAGGTTTAAATTTATTCACATTTTCCACATCACTACACTTTATGGCTTCATCACCTTCCAGGTGTCGGCCAGCACAGTTCGATTCGAAGTCCAAGTGGGCATTCCGGGTCGGGGTGTGTTAATTCCCCCTCTGGGTTAGTGGGCTGGTGTAACATCCCACATCGCCCAGGGGAGTGGATCTTGTAAGCCTTATATGTATATTCTCATCTTTACCTAGCACGAGGCCTTTTGAGAGCTCATTGGCTTCGGGTTCCATCGGAACTCCGAAGTAAAGCGAGTTCGCACGAGAGAAATCCCATGATGGGTGACCCACTGGGAAGTTCTCGTGTGAGTTCCCAGAAACAAAACCGTGAGGGCATGGTCGGGGCCCAAAGCAGACAATATCGTGCTACGGCGAAGTCGAGCCTGGGATATGGTGGGGGCCCGGGCCGGGATGTGACAATTTGGTATCAGAGCCAATCCCTGGCCGGAAGTGTGCTGACGAGGACGTCGGGCCCCGAAGGGGGGTGGATTGTAACATGCCACATCGCCCATGAGAGTGGATCCTGTAAACCTTATATGTATATTCCCATCTTTACCTAGCATGAGACTTTTTGGGAGCTTATTAGCTTCGGGTTCCATCGGAACTCGGAAGTTAAACGAGTTCGCGCGAGAGCAATCTCATGATGGGTGACCCACTGGGAAGTTCTCATGTGAGTTCCCAGAAACAAAACCGTGAGGGTGTGGTCGAGGCCTAAAGCGGACAATATCGTGATACGGCGGAGTCGAGCCCGGGATGTGGTGGGGCCCCAGGCCGTGATGTGACAGCTGGCCTACCATATATGTGTATTTTTTTAAGTTTTATATTTATAAATTCATTGAATCCAATAGTTAAGATTTAATATGGACAAATCTAACGATAAAAAAAAATCTAATCATCCAAATTTAAATTCAACGGCTAAAATAATTAAAAATAATTTTTTTCATATGTTTCATATCCTTTCATAGTGTTGCATGAGTTTCATGGTGTCGTTTAGTGATTTTTCAATATCTATTGGAGTCTAAATATTTTTAAGTTAAAATGTTCATAAAATTAAATTATGATAGTCTACGTAATTTTAGTTTCTTTAAAGTTACTTTATGAAAAGAAATATCCTAAATTCATTTTTTATTAATTTCGGGCAGAAAATTTAACCCACAAGAATTGAAACAGAAAAATTATTTCTGAATTAAAATCTAAATTTTGAGTTAACATTTTTAGATTTTAACATAAAGGTTGGAGATGATTTAACAAAATGAATTCTTATTCCAATGTTCTCGAAGAAAGTTTGCATGTAAAAAATTATTAAATTATAATTAGCACTTTAAAATTGTATATTTGCAAATATGATTACTTTTCAGATGAACTAGTAAAAAACAAAGTGAGAGGGAAGTAGGCTGAGCAGAGATGTTTCTTTGGGAGGCAGATTGTCTGCCCTCCTAGTTGTGGTGCCTTTCTATACCCTCCTATTTGTGCGGTCACGGTTAAGTCACGTCAACATTTTATATTTTTATTATTTTTGTCTTATTATCTCTATTAAAAAATTAATATAAAATGTTGACGTGGTTTAACCGTGACCGCACAATCTGCCTCCGTTTCTTTGCTAATATAAAAGTGAAGGCCTATGCTACGTGGCGCCATAGAGTCATGGACGTGTCACCCCTTATCACTAAATTATTTATCTTTAGTTGAAAAGATTTCAATCCATCCAAGCATCTCAAGCACTTGGTTGAATTCATATTTTATTTTCTTGGGCATTGAAAGTTTAATACTTTTTATAACCTAACCTTTACGGGTAGAATAGTAACAATAGTCTATCATCAATTAATTCATAGAGAATAATAATTAAAATTAAAACCAAAATATTCTTCTATATTTAATAGTAACATATCAGTTGTAAATATATTCTTTATTGAATAATTTTTAATTTTTTTAAAATGTTATATAAATTTATACAAATTTTTTTTTAATTTGTCATACGAATTAAAATTTTAAAAAATTGGTATTGGCACTCTTATAACTTTAACGAAAAATGTGAACACGAGTACTATATTATTTCTTAAACTGAATACGGGTACTACACTATTTCTTAAATTGACTATTTCTAAAACTGAACACGGATACTATTTCTGAAACTGAAAGCAAATTGGCGTGCGCCTTGCTCTTGCTTTTGGTCATGTTTTTTTATCTTTTTTGTCCTTTTCTTTCTTTTGTTCTTATCATTAAATAAAGTTATTAGCTGGATTTTGATTAAAATTTGAAGCCATTTTTATTAGTTTTCCTTTAGATTTTAAACAAATAGTAGTTTCCAAATTTTAAGCTATTTATCAAACTTATTTTCTGACATCATTAGTTTGTCATGTCACCCTAATTTCATTAAGTTTTCCATCCAAAATAAGTTTGTGTTCAAGGTTATTTTCAACTTTTGACCTCCTTTTCACAAGTTCTTTAATTCTTTTTGGTATGAACCCAGAAATTTTGGCTAATATAAAAAAAATGTCATCTAATGTTTCAAAAACTTATGCTAAATAATAAAAAGGTATATTAGGCTTACTAATATGGAGTTTAACTAATTACAAAGATTTGAGAACTCATTGTGATCAATCATATCTATTAAAAAGTTGGAATGTCCAAAATAACTTTGAAAATAAAACATGTGCAAGGCACATGGCTTATTTTGGATTAAAAATTTAACGGTATTAGGATAAAATGACAAACTAATGATTTCTGAAACTTGATATAACACATCACTTAAAATTTAGTTCATATAACAAATTGAATAAGGTGTACCAAGCGTGAGAAGAAAATGTTTGGACCCGGAACATAGTGAGTTAAAGAGAAAGACTTTAACTATCAAACGATCTATCATGTGCTTTTTTCATAAGAAAGGTGAAGCATTTTATTTATTTATAAGAATCTAGGTGAAGTTTGATAAAATAAAAATTTAGGTGCTTACAGAAATTTTCTTGATAAACCATCTGCCATGAAGTAGTTTTTAAAATGTGCCAAGAACTTTTTGGTCATAAAAAAATGTAGGGTAAATTACATAGTAGCCCCTCAGGTTGGAGGTCTATTACAACCCCATACAACATCTTTAAAACATTTCACTTTCATACCTCACGTACTATTTTATTTCAAAATAATACCTCCGTTACATTTTCCATCCATTGATCCGTTAAGCGCTGACGTGGCTGCCACATTTGTGCCACGTGGCTGCCAAATGTGTGCCACGTGGCAAAAAAAAAAATTTTTTTTTTTTTTTAAAAACCTAAATCTTCTAAATAAAAATTAAAAAAAAAAACATAAACCTTCAGTCCGTCTTCCCCCTCCTCCACCTCCTCCACCTCCACCATCTTCATCTTCATCTTCTTCCCTCTGCAACCCAGGAAAAAAAAAAAACCCCTTCAGTTCGTCTTCCCTCCCCTCTCATCTCCATCATCTTCATCTTCATCTTCTTCCCCCGATCCCCGTACCTGCAACCCAGAAAAAAAAAAACTCATATCCCGTAATTAGATCAGTAATTAGATCAGACGGTTTGAGAAGCTAGCTCGCACCGTTTGGAAGACCAGGAGTACATCAAAGCCATGCCTTTGCCACGTAGCAAGTTTAATCGGTTGATAACATCTGAGGAAAGAAACGCACAAACTAAATTCATCTGATTTGGGCCTGTTTGGTTGCCGAGAAAGTGGAGAGAAAATAAATTCTTACCTCTGAGAAAGAGGCCACGAGGAGAGGAGAGAGGGACTTCCATGAAGTGAGGGTGCTCGAGCTAGCCGTTCATGGAGAGGTAGTAAACAACAGGGACTTTTCTGGGAGTGAAAGGGAGACTGGGACCGGTCTGGGCAGGACTAATCCGGTCGGGGCTGGTTTCCGAGTCCCGCCATTTACTGGGGATCTGGAGGTGGGAGGGTCTGCCGCCGGAAGTGACAGCCATGGCTGATGACTCAGTAGAAACAAAGAGTTTGGAGTCAGAGAAGAGTTGTTTGGTTACCGAGAAAATTGTGTGGGGTGGGGGGGAGAAAAAGTGCGGGAAAATGGCAGGTGGAGAAAATTTAGGAGAGGAATGGAATGGAAGGGAGGGTGCTGGGAAAGGTGGGGGTGGGGAAGGAGGCGCTGGGAATGAGGGGAAATGGGTTTGCTGGGTTGCGGGTTTCAAATTTTGTTTTGGTTTTTTATCTTTTTTTTTTTTTTTTTTGTTTTACAGAAGATTTAGGTTTAAAAAATAAAAAAAAAATTTCCATGTAGCCACGTCAGCGCTTAACGGATTAATGGATGGAAAATGTAACGGAGGTATTATTTTGAAATAAAATAGTACGTGAGGTATGAAAGTGAAATGTTTTAAAGATGTTGTATGAGGTTGTAATAGACCTCAAACATGAGGGGCTACTATGTAATTTACCCAAAAATGTAGTTATGAATGAGTTTTAAAATTGTGCCGAAACAAGTTAACCAAAAAAAATAAATAAAAATTGTGCCGAAAAAAGATACAACCTTAAAAATCATCGAGTGGCAAACCCAAATCGATGTAGGTCTTATAATCGTTTTAAAAACTTTTACGTTGCACGTGGCATATCCTTCAATAAAAATTGATCCGATCTATGGTTATCTTGTTATTCTTAATAAAAAGAAATTAATAAATCATAACAAAACCTTGCCTAACAGTCAATTGCATAAAGTCGCATATTTTGTTGACGATTCATGGAAATTATGGACAAATCTCTTTTGTCCTTTTTAGCGTTGGAAAATGATAGAATAAGGTCACAAAAATACCAAACGTTTAATTTGGCTGCCAAAATGTCAAGAGGCTATATATATAAAAATATTAAAACCCAAATTGATTGTATTAATTCAAGACTATCTTTTGCCCTATTTGAGTTCTCAATTCAATTTTTTTATGAAAAAACGATTGCCCCCATCATTATTCTTTAGCAGTAGTGCCTTCAAACTAGAACGAGTGTTAAAATTCCGACCAATATTGGTTTTTAACTTTTTAGGTAAACTGTGACTATCCATTATTCTCTTCTGAATATTGACAGACTACCAGTACATATTCAAGTTAATTAATTTCATATTCATACACCGTTTCTTCATCTTCTTCTCCTCCTTCGGTTTTCTTTATAAAAAAGAATAAAAATAGTTTTTGGATAATTGTAATTTAACAGCAACAGAGAGAGAGAGAGAGAGAGAGAGAGAGAGAGCATTTCAGATAAGTTCATATAAATTCGAACCTTAAAATTAAAGAAACTACTAAATTATATAATCGAACGAAACGCACCTGAAATTCCGATGTCATAACCAAATATAAGACCGCAAGAAGCCGCGACGATGCACGTTATCACCACCGAAACCGTTATCTTGCCGTCGATGCCAGCGACGGCCAGAGGCCCGTCAACGGCGAAACCACCCACGGCCATATTTTCTGTTCTCTAATTCTCCCACTTTTCTTTCGCACTCTCTTATTTTCTCAGGAAACAAACAGCAGATAACGCTCAAAATATCACTCGGAATTCAAAACGGAAGGAGCCGTCTAAATAGTCCACTCCCGGACAGTTGCAGTTTGCAGAGAGTATGCGCTTGCCCAAGAGTTAGGGGTCATAAGTTGATTAATTTATAAAGCAAAGACTGGCGTTGCAATTTGCAATTTTTTTATATTTTAAAATGACTAAAAGCCCATTTTACCCGCGTGAGGATCCTTTTGTGAGGATCCGGAGATTCTCTAATCACATATGTTCATCGTACATCATGTGATCAGTTTTCATCAGATACTGTTTATATTTAATTTTAAAATTTATATGATTTATAACCGTACAATATACAATATACGAATGCGATTGAAGGATCTCCAGATCTAAGAAGATCCAAAGAGGATCCTCATTCACTTAGCCAGCCACCTAAAAAAGGAAAAGCTACCTACCAGTAAGCAGGTCTATATTTGTAAATTACAGGTTATTTTGTATGCTTATTATGCATGCATGATATCCATTTTCCAACAAAAACAAAATCCTAATGAGGAAAAAAAAAGGAAATGATATACCATTTTCTCGTACACATTGATATTTAATCACGTCAGTTGTTTTGTTTGATTTCTTTATCAGATTAAAACAGTGTAAAAATCAGTTCAGAAAAGTCTTGATGATAAAGAAAATATCACAGCACATTCCTTTATCTGATGTAAGACTTTGGGTAAATTTCGAAAAGAGCCAATCACATGTAAGATTACACGTATTAGATTAATTCGGATATTAGGGATTCTTATTAGGTTTACAAAGATAATGCACTTGGTGATATTCCTAATTACGAATGCCAAATATCCAAATTTATCCAGTACAGATGATTTCCAAATTTACCTTAAAACCTGACTCTCACTAACCCCAAATATCTAATTGGACATCGAAATCAAGACGTGTTGCCCGATACCTGAAAGGCAACAAAATTATAACATGCAGATGATGTGTAAAAAGGACAAATAAATTAAAACCAAAGTCTAGAACTAACTTATTCTAAGAGTGAGAGTGCACAATGGAGGATGAACCCTTATTACATATGCATGTAATGTCAGAGCATAAATAACTAGGTAATACAATAAAGAATATTATCATCCTGGGTAGGATGGATATTACACTACTAACATGAAATAAATTTTTTACATTAACAAAAAGATATGTTAGAACCACCAGTGATCTCTCTCGCTTGCCACCGAAATCTAGCTACAAAGTCCTAGAGGGATGCAAAACAAAAAGTGTGAGTGGGCTTTGATTTCAAGGGTATATTATATACAGGGTAATGCTAGGAAAACTAAATTTGTAGACCAAATTTTGTAAACTAAATTATATGAAAGTTAACGATTGAATTATTACTTAAATTTTGATTAACGTGTTTATTTCTCATTTGTGACAAATTATTTACTTGACAAATTTAATCTACCTAGCATTACTTTTATATATAGTTTGCATAATTGATTATATAAAGTATTTTTACATCATGTCATGTTTTTACTTATGATTATCTATACTATTATATAAAGCCAACAGCCCCATTTGGGGTCATGAGCTTCACCAAAAATAATGGGATAAAAATGCCCCTCAAACAAAAATGTTCAAAAGCAGTCCAAAATAATGCATCAAATAATGCAAGAGTATTTTCGTCATATAAACAATGTTTTTTTATAATTAGTTTTTTTTTTGTGCATTTCTTATTTATTTTTCATTTATTTATAGGGGAAATTGTTGTTTGACCCTTTGAACTCTTATTCCAGTTGAAATTGACCCCCTAAACTATTTTTTGGTAAATTAACCTCCTGAACTATTTGAAATAAAGCCAATAAACTCCTTATCGTTAGATTTCGTCCAATATGCTATCAAATTCAAGGGCAAATTAGTATTTTTATCATCAATTCTTACATGTCACTTATAACCACCAATAAAATTATGACATGTGGACACATAATAATGTGTAATGACAATGTGAAATGGTCTGTTACTTGAACGTTTCGTTTAATTTTTTTTATGTTTCCTATTATGCTATAAGTTTTTGAATTATTTCATATCCACATGTCATTATTTTATTGGTGGATATAACTGACAAGTAAGAGTTGATAATGAAAAGACTAATTTTCCTTTGAATTTGACGAAATAGTGGACAAAATCTAACGGCAAGGGGTTAATTGGCTGATTTTAAATAGTTTAAGGGGTTAATTTGTTGGAAATGTGCCCTAAAGCCATTCATATGATGATACTTTAAGGATATTTCACATGTTAAACTAATCTAGTTTAACATA
Source organism: Malus fusca (assembly GCA_035220775.1). Taxonomy (NCBI): domain Eukaryota; kingdom Viridiplantae; phylum Streptophyta; class Magnoliopsida; order Rosales; family Rosaceae; genus Malus; species Malus fusca. The sequence continues at coordinate 42,103,807 of CM069073.1, read as the reverse complement.
TAAAAGGCAAACATTATTGTTTGAGGCGTCTCATATAAATGTTATATGCTTAAACGATAAAGTCCAAGGAATATGTGATTGGAAGAATGCAATCTAATGTAGTTAGATTAATGAGACCATTCTTTCGTAGACACATCCTAAACGTTCCTGATCATAGGATTGCCAATTGGGCATTGACAGTCCGATAAGATCAGTACGTGCTATGTCTTCTCTCAGGGAGAGTGACTAGTCTCAAGCCATTGGTGTGTGTGACATCAAGACAAGTACGTAGGTGCTCAATAGAGAATGAGTTCACTGAACACGATCAACGAGGAGTTCTCATACTCATGTCACATGAGAACTCATGTTTGGGATAATGCAAATTAGTCCTTTGACCTGAGGCATCACAGTTGTTGTCTTGTGGTTAAGTCCTTGATCTTTGATTATGTCAAAGTCACCCCATCGGGGTGTCCACGACATCATTGGGGTTAAGCCACTTAGTCATGGAGACAAGTGAATGCGCAACAAGGGATCTCTAACCTTCAATTGGCTTGAGGGAGAATACTCTATGATATGATTAAAATCTCTGGCCAGAGTATGAATGAGATTTGGGAATGCGTTCCAATTCACATTCAAAGTAATCATATAAGCACAAGAATCACATTGGATAGTAGACATGAATAAATAAACTATCAAACCAAACAATGTGGTCAAGAGTATTAGATTAGAGAAAGACCGTATTGCATTTGTAATCCTAAACTGAATAGGTTCTCTACCTCTTCTGATTAGCTTGGGTAGCCATGATATGCTGCTAGGTGTCACTCATGGTTTGTGGAAGCCCTAAACGTGTGTAATCACTAAAGGGAGAATTGAAAGTAAGTTTCAATTCACAATCGATGTAAAATGGTTTTAATCGCCCACTGCCTCGCTAAAAAGAACCTAATGTATCGTACACCAAATAAGGTGGAGATTGAAGAAACAAAGGAGATGAATTAAATGGTTTAATTATTTATGGCAAGGATTAATTAATATGTTAATTAATCAAACGAATAAGTTCGTTAAAGACCTCGGGATAGTTTTTGGAAAAAGGTTTCAAGAGAGATAGTGGGAGTTTAGGGACCATGACTATTGTAGTCAAAGGAGAAGTCAAATGAAGAAGATAAAATTAACTCCAAGGGAACAAACTTTCTTTATGAAAGGATGGACATTGGAAGGGGTATTTGCAAGAAATGTCTTGCAAGTGTCAAGAACACACCTTTCGAAGGTGTTGTAAATTGTTCTTGAAAAGTTCAAAACAGTTGGTTCTTCTACTTGAATACATGATTCCGTATTAGTAACTATGTTTTACAATCGTTGTAAAAGTATGGCTAATAAGAAGTAGAAGATTAATGAGAGAAGAGAAAGTACTTCACATTCGGAACGTGAATAAAATATAGATCTCTGCGAAAGCAGATGGTACTAACTTCCTCATATGAACTACCAAATAAATTGGAAAAACCAAAGATTGTCTTTACATTCCAATTTTAAGGAACTTAATTCCGTCACTATAGTAGAGATGGATGAATGTTTTGTTTGACAAAACATTGTTCTTTATTAATCAATGATTGGATTATAGTAATCTAATTGATTGTCTCTATAGTAGAGATGATATGGTAGCGTTAACTGTTTAGAATATAATGATGCTTAAAACCCAAAAGGTTGCAAGATAGTGGCAATTGTCCACAACATAATACTACTCATGTTGTATGACATTCACCGAAGATCACTCTCGGTTGGACTATAGTTTATTTTGAATAAACACAAGTCCGAATACTTTGCAAAAAGGTTTCAAAGAATTCAAGAAATGTAAGTTGATGAGTAAGACGTCTAAAGTACTTACCTCCTTAGATTTGATCCAAGGAAAGGTAACACTTTAGATGAGTTTCCTTGAAAGATATCAAGGAAATTAGCATCATAAGATAATGATTTTCTCCATTAGGAGAAGAACGAACTTGAATAAGATTTAGTTCGTTGGATATTATCAATTACCCATATATAGGATATATATGCTTCTAATACAATATGATTGTCAATTAGAAGATCTTCCAAAATTTTCATAACTCCATAGGATGTAGTTGGAAAGAAAGACAAATCTTATTCATGTTAAGATTTGGGGTTGTGTGCTAATAAGCAATATTTGTTTAAAAATTATCTTGTGGATATCCTTAAATTAACCTTTGGATATCACTTCTATAAACCAACCAACAAATGTTGTTTGTTGAGTAGTTCATTGTAATCCTACAATGTGATTTGACTTAGAGCAAATGAACTAGGAATAGAACTCAAAAGAATGGGTTCTTTGAGAGACAAGATGATAATCAACAAATATAACAACCTAGTTCCTATACCACAAGCTCCAAGGTAGTCAAGAAGGATTTATAAACCGTCTCAGTTGAATGGTTTGAACTTTATGACTACATTGAGTGTATATACGATATATACTCAAGGAAATGGTAAAGTACCATTTGACCCGAAATAATGAAACCTTCATAGCTAATTGGTAGCTTAAGGTGACTACAATCAAAGAGAATGGTTGACTTTGAAGGAACCATCTTTGACGTAGTCTTAGTTTCAATTAATTCGAAGATTGCTAGCTACAACTAAATAGTGATTCAATGTTTGGACATGATATAGGTTTCCGAAACCATTATTAAGATAGTCTTGATAATTTATGTCTAAAACTATGAATCACAAAACATGTAAGTTGTAGAGATCCAACCATCATGGATCTTAGCAAGCTAGTGGGAGCCATAAGCGTCTTATGAGATAAAGATCAAAATTGTTTGATTTCTCATATAGATGTAAATGAATCTTTTGTTTACTAGGTTTACAAAAGATTAGTGGGAGTTAATCATATTCCTAAATTTGAATATATGTATGATATATTAATTTTGGAAATGAAAAGAATACTTCATTGTTAAAGTTATGACTTTAAAACTTTCTATAACGATAGAATGTATATGGGAGACATAGTCTATATACATGGGATGGAAATCTATAATGATAGATTTTAGGATATAATTGGATTATATCATGCCCTAATAATAGACAAAAGGTTGTTAGGAAGTTTCTCATATGATGATAAACTTTAATAAGAAGAACAACTCTAGTGAGACTATGAGGTAGCTCTTCTCAAAGGGAACGTACCCTTTGACTCCCAAAGAAATAATGCGTAAATCGAATCCTTTATGCATACGCAGAAAGGTGATTTACGTATTTCATATTGTATGAAAAACGTTGATATAAGTTGTACCAAGAAAGGTACAAGGCGATATCAATGCAAGCCCAGGATCAGAACCATGGCAACTGTCAAGTGAATCCTTAAGTATTTAAGAAATACTAAAGGATAGGTTCCTCGAAGAATGAGGAAGAATTAGAGTAACGTAAAGGAAGCGTAAATGTGTTAGATTATGAATCTAATCCATCGTTGAATGTTTCTTCATTATGAATGAAGAGATTAACAGATACCTCTTTATTATGACTAAAGAGATATTTGGATGGAAACATTAAAGTAATGACTTTAGTGTGTTCCATTATGAATGCAAAATATATTGCCATATAGAAGTTTACAACAATGTTGTTTGGATGGGAAAGTTCATTTATGAACTCTCTATTCGGTTCCAACCAGAAAGTGTATATAGTGTACTGACACTACGACACTAATGGGGCGATAGCTCAAGCTTGGGAATCAAGGTCTCATCAAGATCCGAACTCATATGAGAGACTGAACCACATGATTGGGAATCATGTATAATGGTGACGTCGATATTCTCAAGGTTGCTTCTATGGATAACATATAGATATCCATTTCCTAGGCCTACTATTCAGCCATTTAGGAAATGACTACAGAAGAGGAATCATAACAGATGACCAAGCTGATTGGCTCTAGTGCAAGTGGGAGATTGTTGGAAATGTGCCCTAAAGCCATTCATATGATGATACTTTACGGATATTTCACATGTTAAACTAATCTAGTTTAACATATAAAAGGCAAACATTATTGTTTGAGGCGTCTCATATAAATGTTATATGCTTAAACGATAAAGTCCAAGGAATATGTGATTGGAAGAATGCAATCTAATGTAGTTAGATTAATGAGACCATTCTTTCGTAGACACATCCTAAACGTTCCTGATCATAGGATTGCCAATTGGGCATTGACAGTCCGATAAGATCAGTACGTGCTATGTCTTCTCTCAGGGAGAGTGACTAGTCTCGAGTCATTGGTGTGTGTGACATCAAGACAAGTACGTAGGTGCTCAATAGAGAATGAGTTCACTGAACACGATCAACGAGGAGTTCTCATACTCATGTCACATGAGAACTCATGTTTGGGATAATGCAAATTAGTCCTTTGACCTGAGGCATCACAGTTGTTGTCTTGTGGTTAAGTCCTTGATCTTTGATTATGTCAAAGTCACCCCATCGGGGTGTCCACGACATCATTGGGGTTAAGCCACTTAGTCATGGAGACAAGTGAATGCGCAACAAGGGATCTCTAACCTTCAATTGGCTTGAGGGAGAATACTCTATGATATGATTAAAATCTCTGGCCAGAGTATGAATGAGATTTGGGAATGCGTTCCAATTCACATTCAAAGTAATCATATAAGCACAAGAATCACATTGGATAGTAGACATGAATAAATAAACTATCAAACCAAACAATGTGGTCAAGAGTATTAGATTAGAGAAAGACCGTATTGCATTTGTAATCCTAAACTGAATAGGTTCTCTACCTCTTCTGATTAGCTTGGGTAGCCATGATATGCTGCTAGGTGTCACTCATGGTTTGTGGAAGCCCTAAACGTGTGTAATCACTAAAGGGAGAATTGAAAGTAAGTTTCAATTCACAATCGATGTAAAATGGTTTTAATCGCCCACTGCCTCGCTAAAAGGAACCTAATGTATCGTACACCAAATAAGGTGGAGATTGAAGAAACAAAGGAGATGAATTAAATGGTTTAATTATTTATGGCAAGGATTAATTAATATGTTAATTAATCAAACGAATAAGTTCGTTAAAGACCTCGGGATAGTTTTTGGACCTTAAGGCCCAATGGGCTTCGAACGTCAAAGCCCATTGACTTAAGTTGTATGACAACTTAATGAATAAAGATTCACAAAGGCCCAAAAGCCCAAATCCATTTAGTGTTGAATTAGGGTTTTTGGTTCTTTAGGTCATTTAAAGAAGTGACTATATAAAGAACTTTATAACCTAAAATTCATAAGTTGTTGATTTTAGAGAAAATTGGTAAGAACACAAAGCTTCCATTTCTCTCTAAGAGGCCAACCACCTTGGGGGATATTGTCTAGCAATTCTATTTCCTCAAGGTCACTCATTTCCTCTCCAATCCAACCTTGGTGTAGAATCTTTAGAGGTTCTCTATTTTGGGAACTTGGAGAATCCTATTCTTTCAACCAAATCCATGGAGCTAAGAAGCAAGGAATGAAGACCCTATCTCTTGGGTGATTATCCTTTGCATATGCAAAGAGGAATCTACAAAGGTAAATATTTCTCAACTAATAAATGTTGATTTAAAAGTTGAGTCAAGGTTCACCAATCTACTAGGCTTTGAATTTCATGGTAGATGTTTTGTTTTTGAATGCATGAAAGCATGATTCCGCCTTTAATTGTTAATTGCATGCTATATGATGTTATTCAAATGAACATGTTTTTCACAAAATTTCCTTCATAATTTACCAAAAAAATAGTTCAGGGGGTCAATTTCAATTGGGGTAATAGTTTAGGGGGTCAACCCGCAGTTTACCCTTATTTATAATTGAGTACACTGTCGATTTGCCCCCTAAACTTTCACCTAGTTTTCGAATTCCCCCCTGAACTTTTCGATTGGAAAATTAAGGACTCAAACTAATTTTTTTAGCCAATTTGCCCCCTATCGTTAGTTTTTCAAACATTCCATCCATATTTCTGTTAAGTGAGGGTAGTTAAGTCATTTTACTCTTAAAAATGATTAAAAAACTGAAAAAAAATTTAAGAAAAAAAATTTTTCCCTCTATTTTTCCCCTCTAATTCCTATCCTCAATTTTATTTTTCACTCATTCCTATGCATGAGAAATGACATATGGTGTTATTGTCTTCAAAAGTATCTAAGTTAGTCTTTTTCTTGAAGCATGTACTGCCATTTTTATTTTCTTTAACAAATTAATAGTTTGACAAATGCTCATGATGTTATTGTCTCCAAAGTAGTGCATTAATATAAGCATGTTACTTGTTGTGCTTCACTTTAGAGACATTAAGACTTTACTAGTAGAAGAGTTAGAAGAGTTATAAAAATAGTTTACAGCAGTTAACATTTCCGCCATCTAGTAAAAACTACAACACGTCAAAGAAAAACACTACTCCAATCACCAGCATCAAAACTCCAAAGATCGGCTAACTGCACTAATCCTAACTATAGTATCCAACCAAATCACAAAAAAAAAAAAAAAAAAAAGCATATCATACCCACGCAGTTCCACAAAGCTTTGCTTGCCTCCTCAAAGTACAATGTTTTCAAATAATAAATTAATTACTATAAAAGAGAAGAAAGTGCACAACTCAACCTAGAATCAAATGATGGATATTTCAATTGCATTCTTGCACATTTAACACCATGAGCATTTGTCAAATTATTAATTTGCTAGAGAAAATAAAAATGGTAGTACATGCTTCAAGAAAAAGACTAACTTAGATACTTTTGAAGACAATAACACCGTATGTCATTTCTCATGCATAGGAATGAGTGAAAAATAAAATTGAGGATAGGAATTAGAGGGAAAAAATAGAGGGAAATTTTTTTTTTTAAATTTATTTTCAATTTTTTAATCATTTTTAAGATTGAAATGACTTAACTGCTCTCACATGTTGTGCACATGGTCTCACTTAACAGAAATATGGATGGAATGTTTGAAAAACTAACGGTAGGGGGCAAATTGGCTAAAAAAATTAGTTTGAGTCCTTAATTTTCCAATCGAAAAGTTCAGGGGGAAATCAAGTTAGGCGAAAGTTTAGGGGGCAAATCGACAATTTACTTTTTATAATTAGACCTCACAATGGGCTAGCAATAATGTGATTCAAGCGTTGTTTATCAAATATTATCTTCTCTATTTTTAAACACGTTCAAAATATATTAAGAGGCGTAGTGCTGGTTATAAAAAAAGTTTTTCGCACACGCATAATAATGTGATTCAATTATTTATCAAATGATTGTTTTTTTTTAACAAACGATATTATCTAAACTAAAGGGGATGGGCTTAGCCTCACAATGAGCTAGAAATAATGTGATTCAAAAAATGTGTAGTCACGCGTAGCAAGCTGTTATTCAAAAAATGTATTTTGCACGGGCGTAAACGCATGCATGAATGCTAGTAAGTATTATTTGATGACGTTGAAATTTACGAAATTATTTTGGTGTTCACTTAGATATCCGAATCAAAATGTGGCAAAACTTTATATCGTAATTACCACTGGCAAAAAAAGGTTGCACACCATGTACATCATGCAATGAGAGAGACTTTTCAATGTGACTGTCACAAGAGGTGGTACACCACGTGTCCCTATATAAATGGTGGGATATGTATGTTAAAAGATTAGTAACTTAAAAATTAAAATTTTCCATCACTTACATAAAAACACGTAGTGTACCATCCGTATTCCTGTCACAACTAAAAATTTCTCGTGCAATGAGTATAAATGAAACAATAAATAAATAAATAAATCATAAAGGTATTTACTTTTTAGGAGTTTTTTTTCCATAGTTGTCAACCATAATTATTCCTAACAAATATATGATTTAATCTTCTTTTTCTTTTGATTTTGAAAGGAGATAGGTCTGAAGTTTCAACATTGAATTAGAAAAATGGATTTGACCAAAAACAAAAGGCTTGGAAAATTGAAAAGGTCACATGCATGCAATTGTTTATGGATTAAGCTTAATTAGCTAGGGAGGAGTAGTTGGTGATGAAACAAGGGCCTGCACCTTACCTTCCACTATTTCTTTCAGTTGTAGGCAAAATTTTAATGCTTTATACGTGGGATATGAGATGGCTTCCACTACAATTGCAATAAAAGGGATTTAATGGAAATGTGTTAGTTACTTTGTTTTTTGAGATATTTGTCAATTTGTCCTCCAAACTAGTATAGAGGTGCCAATTTTTCTCTTGAATTATAATTTTAGCCGATTACCTTCTTAAACTTTTATAGTTAGTCAATTTCTCATCTGAACTATAACTTTAGCCGATTAACCCCTAAAATTTTATAAATAGCAAATTTCCCTTCTAGCGTTAGATTTTAAAATTTTCATCCAATTTTCATTCATCCAATTTTTCATTCTTTTTGTCCTCATACAGTTATCATGTGTTGTCCGGGTGATCAAAATAAATAAAAAAAATTGAATGAATTTTTTTTAAAATCTAGCGTTAGGGGGGGGAATTGGTTTTTTATAAAAGTTCAGGGAGATAATCGGTTAAAATTAAAGTTCAAATGATAAATTGGCTAATTATAAAAGTTCAGGGGTTAATTGGTTAAAATTAAAGTTCAACGGAGAAATTGACTAATTATAAAAGTTCAGGAATTAATTGACTAAAATTAAAGTTCGGGGGAGGGGGAAGGGGAGGGGAAATCGGCAGCTCTATACAAATTTAGGGAACAAATCGACAAATATGCCTTTTTTTTTTTATCGATATGCATGTGTTTAAGTGGTCATTAATCATTCTTTTATTTTATATGTATTTAAGTGGCAATCAATACTTAGTACTACTTGAAAAACCATAAAAGTAAAAGCGATAAGCGGTAAATTAATAAGATATTCATATTTTACATGATTGTGTTTCCGGTCAGAACCTTTTTTTTCCCTTTAAAATAATTTTTTTTTAACAAACGATATTATTTATACTAAGGGAAGGGAAAAGACTTAGTTTCACAACGGGCTAGCAATAATGTGGTTCAAATTCGCCTATAGCGAGAATCGAACCTAAAACCTGTCTCTTACAAGTGAAGAGAAATATCACTAAATCATAGTACTAACTACTAAGTGGCCCCTTTAAAATAGTTTAAATTAATAAAAAAAAAAGACTAAAAAGCAGACTTATATAGTTTCTGTAACATCAACTCACCATATAGAGTATATGACAGAGTTTTCCATGTTGGAATATGAGTATAAAAACATGATTGTGGATTAGCTGTTATATTGGATGAATTTTGAATGGAAAAGTCTTGATAAAGTGTTTGTGTAAATCCTATTTCTTGTAGGATTATGAGTGTTTTTAGTGTAAATCCTATTTCAAGTATACATTTTAAATTTGATGTGGTTTTCAAATATGTTATGAGGTTATAATTTTCTCACATTAGACCTTGATCTTTTAAACTTATAATCTATATCTTTTGTTTCTTTAAACATCTAATTCTTCATCAAATTGATGAGTTTTTTTTTTATCACTGTCGTGCAAATATAGCTTACACGTTATCACATATAAGTTTCTCATGCTATCTCATCAATCTAATAATGAAGGATCAAATGATCAACCCTACCGAAAGCATACATTGATACAATTTCAATCCCTTATGGTGCAAAATGAGAAAATTAAAACTTTATGGTCTATTATGAAGATCATCCTAAACCTGAAGGATGTGAAATGTAGTTAGCCCTAAATAAGAAGCCTTATGTTCGAATTTTGTGAATAATGAGTTTGATACAAATTTATTATCTTCACTCCGTGTTGTATATATATATATCATTTTCCATATAAAGAAAGGTTTATTAGATACTTCATTTGCTTGGAGATCAATTGTTTGACTATAAATATTATGTGTTAAGATTTTATGAGTTTGAAATAATTTTATAGGTTTAGGCTAACCATTGGCCTTGGAATAAAATAGGACTCAACTTACATAAGCTCATCCCGTAATTATGTAAAGGACAACTTGCACATACCCGATGATAGTGTGAGGACATTGTATATAAACATATTGGGCATCCTCCTTTGAGGTTCCTTGGTGCGCTATGTGAGGCACAAACCATGGTACCAACACATTTAAAAGGAAGAGAGATCATACCACTAGTATTATTTGCATCGTCACTTTGTATCATCCTGTTAATAAAAATGCTATTCTTATCATATTTTATATATTATATTTGTATCATTTTTAATGAGACACATGCGTTGATAGATCCTACATTTGTTTAAAATGTAGTACAAATGTAGCACAAACATATGGTACAAATATAGCATGAAAAATATGATAAGTGTAACATTACTCTTATGTCAAGCTCAATTTTAATGTTCTGTTATTCTCATCTGCCATATGCAGCTTCCAGTTTCGTCATTCATGGTGGTCCATTCCTCTAGATCTTGGTCCGGCTGATGTCCTCACTTATGAAGATATAGCTCTTGGAGATTAGTTACTGCATAATGTTCGATCTGGCTATTCTCATACAGCCGTTGAAGACTCCAAAATTCTTATCGATTCTATTAATAATGTTAGATGCTATATCTCTTAGGATAATGCTTGTGTTTCCTCCATGAGATGACCTACCTGTCACCCTACTTACAGTTAATAAATTTTTACCGTTCGAATATCATAATCTGAACTGTTTATTCTCTTTAGCATCGTCTAAATATTATATCTGCAAAAGATCATTCAATTTGGAAATTATCTAGACTCTATACGTGTCAAACCAATCTATGGTTTTAGTAACAAGTATCATCCTCTTGATGAATTGTCTATCGTTTTATGTATATGAATGACTACAAGATTTCCAAATTGAATAATGTTTTGCATTATGATCTTTAATGATGACAAAGATAATGAGAAGTTATAGTTATAATGTTTGGACTGTAAATATTTGTTAATCGTAAATGATGAGACAAATAGGTTCACCTATAAGAGAAACACAAGTATTATTTTATAGTTTAGAAAAAAAAAAAAAAACGTTGCATCTTATGGAATCTACATATTGGCGGGAAAGCGGACAAAACCGGATGAAGTCAGGTAAACAGAGTAAACAGCAGAAACACGTTGAATATAGAAACAAAAATAGGGGCATATTCGTCAACATGCCGCCCAATATCTTAAATCCTTTCACTGTGCTCCCAAAATCCCCCACCACAAATCACAAACCCTAGCGCTCCCGATCCCTAGTCCGCCGCAGACTAACACACGCTCGCCGCTCCAATCCCTCTCGGAGATGTCGCACTTCGGTCGATCCGGACCTCCGGACATCAGAGACACCTACTCCCTCCTCGTCCTCAACATCACTTTCCGTAATTCGCCTTTTACCCTTCTCCTCCTCCTCCATCCCCTTGCTGAAAGCCCTAACTCTCTCTCTCTCTCTGACACTTTTTCTCTCTCTTTGTTTGGTTTGTGTTTACCAGGAACCACAGCGGACGACCTCTTCCCGCTCTTCGACAAGTACGGCAAGGTCGTCGATGTCTTCATTCCCCGAGACCGGAGGACTGGCGATTCTCGCGGATTTGCTTTTGTCCGATATAAGTATCAGGACGAGGCGCATAAGGCGGTGGAGAAGCTCGATGGTTCCTCTCTCTCTCTCTCTCTCAATAGGCCTCTTATGAGCTTAATTAGAAGGTAGGGTTTTGTAATTAATTAATTGAATTTGATTTCAGGGAGAGTTGTTGATGGAAGAGAGATTATGGTTCAGTTTGCTAAGTACGGCCCCAATGCGGAGCGAATGTAAGTTTTTTGTTTGATATTATGGTTATTGTGTATTTGGTTTGTTGCAAGTTCTGATTTTTTGTTGTTGGAGTTTTGCTGTTTTAACAATTTGAAACTTTTGATTTTGTAGCCACAAGGGTAGGGTAAGTGAATCAACTTCCAAGCTCAAATCAAGGTCCCGAAGCCGTAGCCCTCGTCCTAGGTAAGATTTCTTCTTTGCTGGAATTGGGTGGAGCAGAAATCGTTGTATTCCTGTTTGAGCTAGAATTGGGTAAAAGTGATATTTTGTGTTCTAATGTTGCGTTTTTAGTCCTGCGTTACTGCATATTGATTTCTCAGGTCCTTCTGAATAATGTGTGTGCTGTATTTAGTCGGTATTCGTAGCTCGCTGTTTACTTTAGTACATCTAGTCATTAACTTTAGCAGTTGATGGTTATCAGTTGCCATTGAAGTGGACCTGCATATGTGCTAGGTGATATGCTGTTGTAGCATAGGGTGAGAGGTGTATCAGTTTGGACTTATCAAGGAGGGGCGATTTGTGTCTTTTTTAGCAGCTCACTGTTTTCTTTTCCTTAGTTTTTTTAACTGGGGGGCTTGTGCATCAGTTACTGTGTTTGTTTTCATAATTGGGGTTCCTAGCATAATGGAAGACGACTCTTGGGGCTCAGGTGGGCTCAGTTGTTTTGAATTTGATCTGCATCGTCTTTCTTGTTTGCTGTTGACGGAGAGCTCTTAACTATTTATTAACGCTGCATGATGCATGATGCTTTTGGGTGGAGGGTGATGTCTCTGTTTCAGTTATTTGATTATTGCAATGGTACACCTGTTCCTTGGAGCTGACTTTTTTTTTCCCTCCTATTGAATTGATCAGTACAGTTCTTACGACTTAGGCCTCTATGCTCACTGAACAGATTTTACATGGATTTAAGGTGTTTGTTTTTGGTATCTAATATGACCATATATGTTAGTAATTGTGTGTTTATGGAAAGCTTTACCATTGACATGAGTCTACAAAATTTGTGGAAATTATGTTGCAGCAACTGACCCTAAAAGTTGTTAGGTATCGAGATGAATATAAGGAAAAGGATTACGGAAGTCGCAGTCGAAGTAGGGAGAGGTATAGTCGTGACAGGCACCATAGGAGTGAAAGAGAGCATCGCTACAGAAGTAGGAGCCGCAGTGCAAGTCCTGGTAATCGTAAGAGGGGCAGATATGATGATGAGCGGCGTAGTCGGAGCCGGTCATATGGAAGGTATAAAATATTGCTTCTCTTTTATGTCTTTTATCATGAACTATTGTGCCTTACTAATGTGTTATTTGATGCAAACCTTGTGTACTTCAAAGTGCCTCTCCTGTTCGGAATAGCTCCAAGCCTCGCAGGAGCCCATCTCCTCGGAGGAGCCCCTCTCCTCGGAGGAGCTTATCTCCTTGCATGAGCGCATCTCCTCAGAGAAGCGCGTCTCCTCGTATGACACCACCTAGGGGTGAGAATGTTTTTGGACGCAACCGCAAGGAACGCTCTCCTACCCCCAAAGATGATTCACCACCTGGACGACGTGATGATTCTCCAAGTCCTTCCCCTCGTAAATCTGACGCTGATGTAAGCCCATAAACCTCAAGACAGACAGTTAATTGTTCCTTTTGTTGGATTGCAACATACTATTGGATGAATAAGTCTCTGTATGAGTAGTTTAAGTTGTTATATTTGTTCTGCAGGAATGATGGACTCTCAACTTGTGGCCTGAGATGATAACTTTTGGCTTGAGGGCTTGTGTCTGCATTCATTGTTGGAGGATGAGTTTTATATTATGGATCAACGTATTGAATGTTACTTTTGACTTCCTGCAGTTTTGTTGAAGGTTAAACATTTCTTTGTTGGACACAGTGAGTTTTTTAACTCATCTAAGTTTGATTGTAGCTTTTTGTATTCTTATTAATGGGCTGGTACAATATAAAGTGTTTGCTGTAGTTTTTATGATGGCCTTAGCAGCCCATGCGATGGGAGTCTTCTTGTTATAGTTTTGTATTGCAACTTTTTTAGGTTCTATAGTTGTATTTTTTTTTTCAGAATATTTAATCTTTTTGGTTTCTTTCTATTTGTATTTGTTTTAAGCTTTTTGATTGCTGGTGTTTTTTCTGCTCCGTTATTTTTACTTGTGTTCGTTTTTTCTTTCCTTAAACTGAAATGTGCTTTGTTCGTATACTTATGGTGTCCATATACTGCCCTTATTTAGTGATGTTCGGGAAGAGTGAACATTGCTGATTGGCGAGATGCTGTAGCTGTACTAGCTGTTGGTACAGAAATGGTAGATGTCAATGTGTCATGTCCACGCTGATTGCAGTCTGGTCTTTTCCTACTTGCAATATCGGCCTTATTTAGTGGTTTCCGGGAAAAGTGAACTTGCTGGTTGACGAGATGCTGTACTAGCTGTTGGTGCTATTTTAACTACACAAATGGTAGATGTCAATGTCATGTTCTTGCTGATTGCGGTCTGCTCTTAACCTGTTTTGCTTTCATGAAACTCTGGTTGGTAAGAGTAAAACTCATGTTTCCAGTCTTATATCCATTGGTTTTTGTTTTTTCCCTTGATCACACTGATTTTGCTCACTGATCGTAAAAGTTTGGTCCTTTAAGGGAATCGTGGATGCTGTGGTTGGCTAAGTTGGTTGGAATTCACTTGCCATTGCATGTAGCTGATGCAGTATTTTTTTAAGTAGGAGCTGATGCAGTATTTACCTTAATAGGAGCAGATGCAGTTTATAGGAAAACACATCGACTTTTGTTTTGCTTTTCTTTTCTGTGACTAGTAGGGGTGGTGGGCGGGTTATGATCGATCATTAGCTAGTTGCTGGCAGCTGCCGCAGCGCGGTGAATATTCTCGAGTCATGCTCTTGTTGATGCAATAGTTGGTATATTTAGGTAATTACTGACTGACACAGGGTACTTGTTCAGCTATGTGAAATATTATTCATGTTCAACCAAGTTAAGTAATAATTGTGATTATGCTATGTGACTAGGATTGTGCAATTTTTCTTTAATTTGGGTGAATTTCTTTGGGGTCTTTGTAAGATTATCTCGATACCATTGTTAAAACTCCTATATCCTATAATCGCAATGTAACATGTTCCTTCGATGTTGAAGGAGGCCTTTTGCGTTTTGGGTTCTGTTATTCAGAGTCTAGCAGGGGAAGGACCATGCCACAATTCACTGTGACATCTTGGACTAATAATGCTATTCCATAAACTTTAAGCGCTTGGCATTTCGATGTTGTCTCTGAATGTCACTGTGGTGTAATCGGGGGTGTGGGCAAGTCTCGCGTATTGCAATTTTGATTTTTGCTATGTTACATTTCTCGGAATGACCGTGTGACCTTGTATAGCCGCCAAGAGGAAAAAATGCAAGATCTGCTCTGCACGATGAAGCAAATGAAAGACGTTTTTTCACGCAACGGGTGCATCCTCGAAGAGGCAAGACTTGGTCCGATTTCAATCTTACGCCACTATTTGAGGATTTGGCCTCTAAAAAGTGTTGCCGAGTCTTCACAAGACGCAATCTGTCGATCCTACGGCAGTGCCGAAGTGTGCTGCGTGTTTCATGACGTGTTATTCTATTGCTCACTTAACTTGTTCAACTTGAAATATAATAACACTAAATTGCCTGTAATGTCATAGTTTGTTCAATGTTGGAATTTTATATTAAAATTAGAATCGTAATCTTTCTTGGAGCAATGAACATTTAACTAAATATCCATGACTATTGGTCCCTTAACTCATCAAAATGTGCAGTTATGGTCCCTTTCCTCAAATCCGTCAGAATTCCACCAAAATGGGTTATGTTGGAAGGACCATTGCCATAACTGAGTTATAGTTGAGGGACCATTGCTTCAACTAGGTTAAAGTTGATGAACCATTTCTCAAATTGGGTTAAAGTTGAGAGACCGTTACAATTTTTCTCATTGGTTTTCCATATTTGATCCTTGATTCGGCCTCACGTGCCATGCACGTGACTCATTTTAGTTGAAGTTCTAATGGAGTTGATGAAAATGACCATAGCTGCACATTTTGATGTGTCAAGGGACCAATGATCATGAATTTTTAGTTGATGGATCATTTCTCCAAACGGGTTAAAGTTGAGGGACTATCACTACGATTTTCTCTTTTGACTTTATATTATTAAAAAAAACATGTTGGACTCATTCAATATTAGATTCTCCTTATAATTTAAAAAAAAAACGTACTTTTGAATAAACTAAAAACTAGTATTATTTTTTATCTCTGGTTAATTTTTATGGGCTCAGTATTTTCTGAAATATTCTATGCTGTCAAATATGATAGAAATTCAATGGTCAGATTCCAATATAAATTTTGAAAAAACAAGTTGACTAAAAATATGGATAATAATAATTTTCTCCGAGAACATTTTTAAGTTTTGAAGTCTTAATTAATTGGTCTCATCACAAGAAATTTTGCAAATCAACGAAGTAAGCTTTCCAAGTTTTTGAAACTCTGGACATAAATTTGTTAACAAGAACATCTGTGGGATGTTAAAGCCATTACAAGCACCATGGGAGCATCTCCATCACCAACCTTTAAGAACTGTTCCAGCTCTCTGAGCTTCCTTTTTGTGTTCTTGATTGTTTTCGGTTCATCAGCATTTGATTTTGCTACGTCTGCTGAAGAAGCTGCTGCTCTTCTGCTATGGAAAACCGGTCTTCAAGATCCTCACGCACGCCTAGCTTCGTGGCAGCACCCTTCCAACGCAACTGGTCCATGCACTTGGTTTGCCATTTCTTGCAATGGTGCCATGAGTGTCACCAAAATAAACCTCACAAAATCTGGCTTACAAGGTACGCTCGATGGATTTTCATTCTCCTTGTTCCCGAATCTTGAGTACTTTGATCTTAGCGTGAACTCGATCTTTGGTGCCATTCCATCTCAAATCAGTCAACTCTCCAAACTAGTCCATCTTGATTTGTCCGCTAATAATTTGAATGGTTCGATTCCTTCTTCTTTCGGAAATTTAACCAATCTCACTTACTTGAACTTGTGTAGAAACTTTCTTAATGGTTCCATTCCTTTAGAAATTGGTAACCTTTCGAATTTGGTAGAGCTTTACTTGAACACCAACAATCTCACAGGTTCCTTCCCACCAACTTTTGTCGACTTAAAAAGATTAAGATTTTTATACATGTATGAAAACATGCTTGTTGGCTCTATTCCTCTAGAAATAGGGAATCTGATATCTCTCAGCCATCTCAGCCTTTACAGCAACAACCTTTCAGGTCCTATCCCGGAGTCCTTATGTGACCTTATGAACCTTACCGTGCTTGAACTATACCGGAACAATCTTTCAGGCCCTATACCGGAAAACATTGGGAACATGAAGTCTCTTGTTGTTCTAAATATCATGGAGAATAATCTCAGCGGTTCTATTCCCATTTCAATTGGTGATTTGAGCAGATTAGAAGTTTTGTACATTCGTGACAACCTGCTCTCGGGTTCCATTCCAGAAGTGATAGGAGATCTCATGAATTTGGTTGTGTTACGAGTTGCCAGAAACAATTTAACTGGCCATTTGCCGCAGAACATCTGCAAAAGTGGAAGGCTTAACAATTTCACTGCAAATGGCAATCGTCTGTCAGGTCGAATGCCAGAAAGCTTGAGAAACTGCACAACATTGTACAGAGTTCGTCTTGATGGAAACCAATTCACTGGAAATATTTCTGAAGACTTTGGTGTTTATCCGAACTTGGACTACATAAACCTAAGTGACAATAAGTTTTACGGTGAAATTTCACACAAATGGGGCAAGTCTTTGCAGCTAACAGATTTTGAGATTGCAGGGAACAACATCACTGGATCCATACCACCTGAGATTGGAAACTTGACTCAACTCGGTTTGCTTAATCTTTCCTCAAATCATTTGGTCGGGAAGATCCCTGTGGAACTTGGAAGGCTGACTTCTATGGTGAAGCTTATATTGAATGACAATCAACTTTCTGGTGGTATACCTCAAGAACTCGGATCACTGACTGAGCTCGAGTATCTTGACCTGTCCGCAAACAATTTGAGCCAGTCGATACCAAGAAGTATCGGGGACTTCGCAAAACTTCACCACCTGAATTTGAGCAAAAACAAGTTGAGCCATGGAATACCAATTCAGTTGGGCATGTTACTGCAGCTGTCTGTGCTGGATTTGAGTCATAACATTCTTGCTGGAGAGATACCAACTGAATTTTCTAGTTTGGTTAGTTTGGTGACACTAAATCTCTCCCACAACAACCTTTCTGGTGTTATTCCAAGTACTTTTGATGACCTGCATGGCTTGGAGTTTGTCGACATATCAAACAATCAGTTATGTGGTCCAATTCCGAATAACAAAGCACTCCAAGAGGCTCCCGTGGAAGCATTGCAAGGAAACAATGGTTTGTGTGGCAATGCTACGGGTCTACTGCCCTGCAACAATAGTCTTTGTGAAAAGAAGCATAAATCGAAAACTGGTTCCAAAGTTGTGCACATAATCTTGCCACCTGCAGTGGGGGCAATTGTAATTGCTTGTGGAATTTACATCACTTTACTAAGAAGAAATAAATGCGAACAAACAGAAGAGGGTGACATGCAGCCTAAAGAATTCGAACTGCGCACGATTTCAATTTTTGATGGAAAGTTGTTTTATGAAGAAATCATAAAAGCAACTGAGGATTTTGATGATGCATATTGCATTGGAAGAGGGGGGTTTGGCAGTGTTTACAAAGCAAAGCTGCCCTTAGATAACTTGGTAGCTGTAAAGAAGCTCCACACTCCATCTGATGGTGAATGGAGCACTCGGAAAGAGCTTCTAAATGAGGTAAAGACATTAACTGAGATACGCCATCGGAACATTGTCAAGCTTTATGGTTTCTGCTCACATTCACAACATTCGTTTTTGGTTTACGAGTACCTTGAAAGGGGTAGCTTGTTTTCAATCTTGGACAATGATGAGGAGGCTAAGAAATTGGATTGGAGTAAACGGCTGAATATCATTAAAGGCGTGGCACATGGATTATCCTACATGCACTCTGATGTGTCCCCGCCTATTGTTCATAGAGACATATCCAGCAAGAACATTTTGCTGGACGATGAATATGAGGCTTGCATTTCCGACTTTGGCACTGCTAAACTACTCGAGATTAACTCTTCTAACTGGACTGCAGTTGCAGGCACGTTTGGATATGTAGCACCAGGTAATTTCTTGTTGGTTTTCCATTACATTACGTACGTTGTTAAGCTGTATCTGAACTGCATATTCGGAGAAAAATCCACCTGATCAATAGATAATCTGACGCAGAACATGCCATATTATTTGACATAAGATCATTTCCTTTTATATGCTCTTGGGCAGATCTCTCAAGGAAAACTGTCTGACATCTAAATTTTGTTCTACTTCTACCTTTTTGGCAGAGTTTGCATACACATTGAAGGTAACTGAGAAATGTGACGTGTACAGCTTTGGCGTGTTGGCACTTGAAGTGATTCAAGGAAAGCACCCGAGTAATCTAATGGGGTCATTGTTATCACCAGTAATCAGGGAAGGCAAAATGCTCGGGGATTTGTTAGATGATCGCATTGCACCACCCACAGATATAGTTCTGGTTGAACTTACTACTGTCTTTAAGCTAGCAGTTGCATGCTTACATGAAAATCCTCGGTTTAGGCCGATAATGTACGACATTTCTCAGATTATATCACTCGAAATCTCCGATATAGAGAAGGGACAGGTAGAGCGCTGAATTTTTGTAGTAGGTGAGGAATTTAGAGAGGATTTTAACTTGGCTAATCTCCATAAATTTGTATAGGCTAGATATGTAGCTACCAAATTAACTGTGGTATATATGTATATACTATAATCCTGGTGCAGACTTGATATAATTTGTTTTCGTTTTTCTTTTTGTTTTTCTAATGTCATGTAAATTTAGATATATAACCTTACTATTTCAAGTAGTCAAGTTGGCTTGAGTAATTTTCTCTTTTGGTTTTGCACCAAAGTTCGATTCCTTTAGTTTATATTAATTTAGTGTAGATTATCGCTTGAATAAAAAAAGGGGTTAGTTAGCATCAAAAAAAGAAAAATTAAAAGCGGATAGCAAGTACGTATGTAGCAACTAGAGAGAAAAATCTGAGTTTATATGCTTGCGGCTTGTGAGTTTGTAGGCCACGGTGAGAAGGTTAAGACTTCTTCCCTTTTCTTTTTTGTTTTATGTACCGACTTCTGCAAGATTTATAGGTGTGAATACGCCTTGTCCTGCGAGAGGTGCTCAATGATGGCGACCATCCGGTACCCTGTGCCACAATGTCAAACAGATTGTAAGGAGTCGGGTTACTCTCTCCACTGCTAATTGATTTTTTTGTGGAGCCTTAACTTCCTTCATGAATAGAGGGTTTTCACCGTCACTTGGAATGGACCCTCACTTGGACCAAATGCCTATTATTTTCATGTAATTCAACAAGAAAATTCAAAGGTCGCAATGGAAGAACAATTTGTGGAAAGAGACAAACATTCCCAAAGACTTTTGAGTGTTTGACTGAAGTATTTTCAAAGTCTTCAGCACACCATCTTGAAATAAGCAGGATGGCAGAATAACATCTAATGGCATTGCAAATAAATCCTTCAAGCCCTGAATAAACACTGTATGCTCAAATAAAAGCCATGAGAAATCCAACTGGTGATAAGGTATGCTCCCTTGCTTATTGCCATATCTTGTATGTTCTGCTGCTTTTGTCACCAAAGTACGTTGCGTTCGCTTCTGCTAGTTCTAATGATGAAGCAGAGGCTCTTCTCAAATGGAAAGCCAGCATTCAAAACCAAACCCAGCTCCAAAATCTAAGCTCATGGACTTACCTTCCCAGCAACGCCACCAATTCTTCAAGAAATCAAAAAGCTAATGAAAACCCATGTAATATGTGGACTGGGATTTCATGTAACCCTGCAGGAAGTGTCAGCAAGATAAACATTACCAACTCCGGTTTACAAGGTAGGCTACAAGAATTTCCGTTTGTCTCCTTCCCTAATCTTGTATACCTTGATTTCAGCAAGAATAAGCTCTTTGATTCCATCCCACCTCAAATCAGCTCCCTCTCGAAACTCATATATCTTGATCTCTCGGATAATAAGTTGTCGGGTAAAATTCCACCAGAAATCTGTTTCCTAGAAAATCTCGAGAACCTGTACCTAAATAAAAACAAGTTAAATGGCTCAGTCCCTCAAGAAATAGACCAGCTTAAGTCTCTTGTTGTTCTAAATCTCATGGAGAATAGACTCAGTGGTCCTCTTCCCATGTCGATCGCGAATTTGAGCAGATTACAAGTTGTACAACTACGTGACAACCGCCTCTCAGGTTCCATTCCCCAAGTGATATCAAATCTCATGAACTTGGTTGTTCTGAGGCTTGCCAGAAACAATTTCACCGGTCATTTACCAGAGGGCCTTTGCCGGGGTGGACTACTTGTGAATTTCACTGCAAATGGCAACCGTCTCACAGGTCGAATCCCCAAGAGCTTGAGGAACTGCACAACCTTGTACAGATTCCGCCTTGATGGAAACCAGCTCACTGGAAACATATCTGAAGATTTTGGTGTTTATCCGAACTTGGATTACATAAATCTAAGCAACAACAGATTTTATGGTGAACTTTCACATAAATGGGGTAGGTCTCTGCGGCTAAAAAATCTTGAGATTGCAGGGAATAATATTACTGGTTTCATACCCGCTGAGATTGGAAACTTGACTCAACTACATTTGCTTAATCTTTCTTCAAATCATTTAGTTGGGAAGATCCCTATGGAACTTGGAAGGCTTACTTCTTTGGTGAAGCTTATACTCAATGAAAATCAACTTTCGGGCGGTATACCACAAGAACTTGGATCACTGACTGATCTCGAGTATCTTGACCTGTCCACTAACAACTTGAGCCAGTCAATTCCAAGCAGCATAGGGAACTTTGTGAAAATGCACCACATGAATTTGAGCGCCAACAAGTTGAGCTATGAAATTCCGACTCAGTTAGGGAGGTTAATGCAGCTGTCCGTACTAGATTTGAGTCATAACTCGCTTGCTGAAGGGATACCAACTGAATTTAGTGATTTAGAAAGCTTGGTGACACTAAATCTCTCTCACAATAACCTCTCTGGTGTTGTTCCACGTGCTTTTGAGGAACTTCGTGGCTTGGAGTTTGTCGACGTATCATACAATCAATTATGGGGTCCGATTCCAAGCAACAAAGCATTTCAGGAGG
The DNA here is from genome assembly GCA_035220775.1 of Malus fusca. NCBI lineage: Eukaryota > Viridiplantae > Streptophyta > Magnoliopsida > Rosales > Rosaceae > Malus > Malus fusca. The sequence goes on along the minus strand of CM069073.1, from coordinate 42,081,844 downwards.
CTCCAGTAGAGGCATTGCAAGGGAACAAAGGTTTGTGTGGGAATGTTACAGGTCTGCAGCCCTGCAAAAATAGTCCTAGAAAAAAGAAGCCTAACTCTAAAATTGGTTTTGTGTGCTTCTTGATCATGCTTCCTGCTTTTGGGGTATTTATAATTGCTTTCTATGTAATCTATATCACTTTGAGAAGAAAAAGGAAATTCCAACAAAACGAACAAAGTGACATTCAACCCAAAGAGTTCGAATTGCTCGCAATATCGATATTTGATGGAAAAATATTGTATGAAGAAATCATAAAAGCAACTGAGGATTTTGATGCTAAATATTGCGTTGGGAGAGGCTCAGCTGGAAGTGTTTACATAGCAATGCTGCCTTCGGATGACTTGGTAGCAGTTAAGAAACTCCACAGCCCTTGTGATGGTGGTGAGTGGAGCAATCGAAAAGAGTTCTTAAACGAGGTAAGGGCATTAACTGAGATACGCCATCGGAACATTGTTAAGCTTTATGGTTTCTGTCAACATTCGCGGCACTCATTTTTGATATACGAGTACCTTGAAAGGGGTAGCTTGTTTTCAATCTTGGCCAATGATGAGGAAGCTAAGAAGTTGGACTGGAGTAAGAGGGTGAATATCATTAAAGGTGTGGCTCATGGTTTATCCTATATGCACTCTGACGTGTCTCCACCAATTGTTCATCGAGACATATCCAGCAAGAACATGTTGCTAGATGATGCATATGAAGTTCGGATTTCTGACTTCGGCACTGCTAAGGTTCTAGATTATAACTCATCTAACTGGACTGCAGTTGCAGGCACAATTGGATACGTAGCACCAGGTAATAAATAGTACATAATAGTCCACAAATTTTTCTTACTATACAATTTAAACATGTTGTTAAAGTGTCGATTTCATGCAACATCTCTCTCCTAAAAAAAATTATGTTTACCCTTTGTCGCAGAGCTTGCTTACACAATGAAGGTGACAGAGAAATGCGACGTCTACAGCTTTGGGGTGTTATCACTGGAAGTGATTAAAGGAAAGTACCCTAGCATTCTAGTGGAGTCTTTGTTGTCATCTGCAATCAGGACAGACAAAATGTTGCCGGATTTGTTGGATTATCGCCTTGCGCATCCGACTGGTAAAATCCTGGATGAAGTTGTTACTATCGTAAAGCTAGCAGTTGTATGCTTAAATGCAAATCCAGAGTTTAGGCCTACCATGCACGAAATTTCTTATGACATTTCAAATCATCGTAAGTAATGGTACTTAGGAATCCCATTGGTCTTGTAATTTTGTAAGTTCTTTACTTCTTTGTGTGCCATCAGATATTAGCAAGGTGGTTACGGCTTGCCTATCAAATTATTTTTGTTTCGTTTCAACGACAAAATGCACCGTTCATCAAATGGACGGAGTTTTATTGCTTTGAAAGGAAGGGAGACATCTCTATAGTCAGAATTCTTAGCTCTGAAGCTTGCGGTCTACTGTGTGAATTCAACATCGAAACAGAACAGTAACAGAAGATTGCATTATAAATTTAGCCACTGAATTACATTTTCTTACCAAAACAAAACGAATGGCATCTTCAACCTTAATCAAATTTGCTCTCTAGCCTGCATTATCTTGTATGCCAAGCTTATTTCCGGGCAAAATGTTGCTTTCGATTCTGCTAATTTTACTGAAGCAGAGGCTTTCTTCAAATGGAAAGCCTGATTTCAAAATCAAACCCAGAAGAATCTAACCTCTGATAGATACCATTTAACAGGAGTTGGGTTTCGACCTCAACCTGTTGCAGTAATGGAGGAATATGGAGAATGGAGATGAAGAGCAAAGAAAACGTGCTGTGCATTTTTTTTAATATATTTTTCATATAACCGTTGGTAAAGTGAGAGAACTATTGCTCCATTTAAAGGGACTGTACCCGGAAGTGCCAACAAGGCAGTCCAGTCCAACAGACTCTATAAATGACAAAATAACAAATTACATTAAAAAAACTATTTTTCTCGGTGATTAAGTCACTAAATAAAGGATCCTATCATTACTCCCCCCTTATCACAACCTTGTCCTCAAGATTCACAACTGAAACTCTGGAAACTTGATTTTGAATTCGTTGAAATCTTCCCAAGTTGCTTCCTCAGCAGCTTGACCAACCTAATGCATGAGCAGTTGCACTCCTGCAGCTTGTCCTTTCTTGTAAATCCTCCGAGCTAGCACTGAGTGAGGCTGCACCTGAATTGAATCCTCTCCTGTGACATTTGGTAACACCGCAACTGGTTGAACCAAATTGCCCAAGTGCTTCTTGAGACAACTAACATGAAAGTCTAGGTGAATTTTAGAGCCCTTAGGTAACTGCAATTTATAAGCCACATGACTAATTCTTTCCAATACTTTCTAAGGGCCATAAAACTTAGGATGCAGTTTGTGGAAGGAGTGAGAATTCAAAGTCTGTAATTGGTAAGGAACTAACCTGAGATACACAAAGTCCTCCACAGAGAATTCTCTTTCAGTTTTGTGCTTGTTAGCCTGCATTCTTATCCCTTTCCTACAAGCAATGCTCCACTGAGTCCAATTTAGCAGTACCAACTTCATGAACAGTTATAATGGGAGGAAGATAACCGTAAACCAATTCAGAAGGTGTGAATTTTGAAGATGAATGGTAAGATGTATTATAGCTCAATTCTGCCCACGACAACCATTCCACCTATTTTTTAGGTTGAATTCCAACAAAGCATCTCAAATAGGTCTCCACACTTGTTAACCACCTCAGTTTGCCCATCCGTTTGAGGGTGGTAGCCTAAACTCATGCAGAGCTTAGAATCCTGCAATTTGAAGAACTCCTTCCAGAAGGCACTTAGGGAAATCGAATCTCTGTCAATGACAATGGTGGCAGGCATGCCATGAAGCTTGAAAACATTGTCAACAAACACTTGAGCTACCAAGGATGCAGTAAATGGATGTGCTAAAGCCATGAAGTGGGCATATTTTGTAAGCATTCAACCACAACAAAAATCACAGTTTTTCCTCTACAAGGGGGTAACCCTGTGATGAAATCCATGCTAATATCCTTCCAAACATGCTGGGAAATAAGTAGAGGCTGAATCAATCCTGAAAGGGATATGGTCTCATACTTATTTTGTTGACAGATATTGCATTGTGCTACATATGACTTGATATCCTACTTCAAACCAGGCCAGTACCCTTCTTTATCCTTTGGTATGTTTTGAGTACTCCTTGATGACCTGCAACAGGAGCGTCATGATGCTATTCTATAATTTTAGTCTTCCAGGGAGATGTGGGACTCATCATAATCCCATACTTGTATCTAAGAAAGTCATTGTCAAATTAAACTTAGATGCAGTAGTCTTGGCAGCCAAGCTAGGATCCATACTTAATAATTCTTACAATTTGCCCTGAATCCACTCATCATGTTTATTATGTCTTCTCAACTCATCTAACCACCCATAATATGGATAAGTCAAAGCCATCAAGCACATACTATTAGATATGGTAGTGGAATGACCTGCATCCCGTGAAATAGGCTCCTGCAATCTAGATAGGGCATCAACTACTTGATTTTCATATCCTTTCCTATATTGGATCTCATAGTCAAAACCCAGCAATTTAGACACCTATTTTTGCTGGAATAGAGTATTGGCCCTTTGATCCAGAAAATACTTCAAAATGCTATGGTCTGTTTTGATAATGAAATGCCTTTCTTGTAAGTAATTTTGCCATTTTTTTCACTGCATGTTCTACGACAATAAGCTCTCTTTCATAAGTAGATAGAGCTTGATTTTTTGGACCTAGAGCTTGACTGTTGAAAGTTATGGGTTGCCTTGCTGCTGGAGGACATCACCAATGCCATTTTCAGAAGCATCACACTCTAGGACAAAGGGAAGACTGAAATTGGGTAGTGTAAGGACCTGTGGAGATGCCATAATGTCCTTAAGGGTTTGAAAGGCAGTTGTAGCTTCAGGGGTCTAATGAAGGTTATCCTTTTTGGTAAGTTGGTAAAGAGGCTAGCAGATCTTACCATAACCTGGGACAAACTTTCTAGAAACAATGTGCCCTAAGTATTCAATCCTATTTTGACCAAAAGAACATTTTTTCTTCTTGACAAAAAGCTGATGTTTCTGTAAGATGCTAAAAGTAATGTCTCTTGCTATAAACCAGAATGTCATAAAAAATACAAGGATGAATTTCCTTATATGAGGTTTCAAAATATCATTCATAAGATTCTGAAAAGTGGTGGGGGCATTGGATAATCCAAATGGCATCACTAAGAATTCATAATGACTCTCATGTGTTCTAAAACTTGTTTTTTCAATATCTGCAAGATGCATGAGGATTTGATGGTAACCAAACCCCAAATCAAGTTTGGAAAAATACTGAGCTTCTAAAAACTTATCCAGAAGGTCATCAATGAGTGGGATGGGATATTTGTCTTTGATGGTTATAGAATTCAATTCTCTATAATCTATGCAAAGCCTTCAGGTGCCCTCTTTTTTCTTGACCAAGAGTACTAGACAAGAAAATGGACAGTGATTGGGCCTGATGAAACCTACATTTAACAATTCTTAAGGGAATTTGGTGATCATGATCCCTTGAGAGAGGTAACTTGGTAGGCAAGCTAAAAATGTCTCCAAACTGTCCCAATAGATTATGTAAGTCACATAACTGAGTGGAATTAAAATCACAGGCTTCTAACTTCTTGGTCTCCATGGAGTATGTATAAAAAGAGCCCTAGATTGGAGTTATTGATTTCTTTATCAAGTTGGTGCAAAGAAACCTCTTGGATGAGGGGAGAACCACTCTCCAGATTAGTGAGTTTATATTGGACACTACCCTTAGAATTCAAGAGTCATAAGTTGGAAATCTCAGAAGACAGGGCTTATGGAAGAAAGCCACTGGACCTCGAGTACTAGATCACTACCTCATAGAGGTAAAGCAAATAGATCTATCTCACAGTTATACCTACCAAGGGTTAATAAAGTATTAAGGCAGCAACCATAGCCTTTTACCCTTCCTCCATCAGCTATCATCACCTCAAATGGTTTGGTTGTCTGAGATTGCCAACCAAGCTCTTTCAGTAATCTAGAATCCACAAAATTGTGGGTGCTACCAGAATCTAAGAGAATTTTCACAAGCTGACCCTTAACTACACCTTCAACTTTCATTGTCTTAATGGTTTGCTTAGTAGTAGTGACATAGAATGCAACTCACTAAGTTCCATTTGTTGGAGGGCATGCTGCAATTCACCTACAGGTTCTTCACTATCCTCATCAGTGTCTAACAGATCAAGCATAAGCAACTGTTTGTTAACACACTGCATCACAGAACCAACACTACCATCTCTCCCTTTTTTTTTTAATTTCTTCAGGGATAAGGTGCTTGATAGGCAAGTTAGGTGGTCCGTAAGGTAAGGGGTTGGTTGTAAGGGAAGATGTAGCAGGAGATCTAAAATTGGGAGTAATCTTAGTATAGCCAACCCTAAGATCAGTGAACTTAGCATCAAGTTGCATAGTCAAAGAAATGGCCTCATGAACATCAGTAGGACGACAATTTCACATCATATTTAAGTTCATGCTTAAGACCCCCTAGGAAACAACTTTTCAATAGTATAGGGCCCAAATCAGTGGTACGATTAGCCAAACGCCGAAATTCGAGTATATAATCTTTGAGTGTACCTGTCTGGTGAAGCTTGAATAGCGCCTTAGCACAATCCTCAAACTCATCGGGACCAAATTCGCGGCAGAAAGCTCTGGTAGAATCCTCCCAGCGATGAGTAGATTGCAAGCAATTTATCCATATCGGAACCACCGTAAAGCTTCACCGTCCAGATGGAAGCAGACAATGACCACTTTCTGGGGTTCAGGAGTGGGATAATAATTGAAGAACTGATCAGCCTTGTAGATCCAAGCAAGAGGATCATCATCGAGAATAAAACGAGGAAAATCAATGCGGTGTTGCCATTGAGCTCGCATCGCACCACCATCAGCATCCAAGAAATCACGACGAGGAGTGCGATTGGGTTCCAAATCATGAGGATCAGCTGGATCCGTGAGGATCTGAGGTGGATGAATTTCAATGCCAGAAGAGGAGCCGACGCCCCTGCCTGTGCAAGCTAATTCACGCCGGAATTGCTCAAAATAAGCGGCAAAGCGAGCATCCATGGAGTCAGAGAGAGTAGCCACAGAGGCTTCCAACGCAGTATCTCTCTTCTCCCTCACTCTCCCTTATCTCTCCCTCTCGACTCCCTGCAACTCTTTCCTTCCTTTTTCCCCGAAAACACACACACAGAAACCATCACGATGTTAGCTCTCTCTCTTCATCTATGTGGAGCACAGAGAAACCGACGAGTTCCTTGTCCTTCCGTCTTGGGTAAGCCTCAAAACACTCCAAATGCTTATCTTTTCATCCCTATAGTTCTTTTCTGACCACGTGGTTGTGTTTTGGACGTCAAACCACGAAGAAACACGTCAGGGAGACTTCATCGGATTTCCGACGAGGAGCACCGCCCCTTTCGAGGTAATTTTCGGCCAAACCACGGCGAGTTCGCCAGCGTGCAAGGTATCAATCTCTTTCTCTCGCTGAGTACTACAACTTTCCTTTCCTTTTTGAATCACCCAATTTCGTTGAGTATTGAAGAAGTTATATCCATTTGAATCTTACCTAGTTTCCTGCGACCACTGAGGCTTTTGAGGCATTTTCTGGTCAAACCACGGTGAGTTAGATGTCGTGCGAGGTACCATTCTCTTCATCTTTTTGAGAACTACAACTTTCATTTTTGAATCACTCAATTTCGTTGAGTTTTGACAAAGTTATGAACGCTTAAAGTTAAGGAACTTTCAGGCCGAATTCCGGCCTTCTTCTTCCTTGGGTCCGGCGACCCATCAAACATAGGCCTTTTGGGCCTTTCCTGCCGAGCCCAACCCAAACCCATTTCTCCCTTTTTGTTTTGTTTTAATTTTAATTGTTTTGGATTAAAGGCCTTTGGGCCGTGTCTAAGGCTTGGGCCTTAAGCCCGTCATCATTTTCAAACCAAGCCTTTAAAGGCTTAAGGCCCTCGGGCCATGTCCTTTTACCTTAGGCCTTTGGCCTTTGGGGCCGGGCCCTAAAACCAAAACCTAAACCCAACTCCCTAAAGCTCTAAACCCAACCCACCTAAAAGTCTAAGTCTAAACCCTTTAACGTTTCAAAACCCTAAACCCTAACCCAAGTCCAAACCCCTTAACCCGAAACCCCTCCTAGGCTAATTCGACGTCCTGAATCCGTTTCCAACATTCGTTTTCCCAAATTCAAGTTTTAGAATAGAGTTTTATTAATTGGACCCTTTATGTGCTTAGGGGAAAATTATTGTGGCATTCTGTCTCTGCTAGTTTGCGTGGCTCTTCAATGGCTAAGTATATGTGAGTGGACCCCTTCTAAAAATGCATGTTTTAATAGTAGAAATGCATACATGAAAAGCATGATTTGATGATTACGTTTTATGAAACGTTTTGTGAGATAACATGCTTACTGAGGCTATTTTGAATTATTACTATTTTTCTTATAACCCGTGTTCTTATAGAATATCTGATGGATGACGATTTGATATTTAGAACATGTTTCGAACACCTCTTTATAGTATAGATGATGGATGACTTTATACTATGAAGTTGTTTTTCAATATATATATATATATGTGTGTGTGTGTGTGTGTGTGTGTTCAATGATTTTGTACTTACCTAGTGGTCATTTCCGCTACGGGACGTAAGGATAGATTCCGGTCCATCCCGAGCGATGGTTTGGTGTTGGCATAGGGCTTGGAGCGTGTTTCCTCTGGCTATTTAGCACAGGGATGGGGAGCCGGCATGAGGTGTATTTTCCTCTGACTGTCTGCTAAGAGACGGGGAGCCGGCATGAAGCCTGGGGGTTATCGGACATTCATTAGTGATTATTATATATACAAGTTATGATTTGAGACATTGCACGGCATGCTAGGTTTCGGAAAACCTATGTTTATCATGATCATGGTCTCAAATGTCGATATTATCGGCGATATTTCGCCGATAATATCGGTTTTTCGAGTTAACGATATTTTAATGCTTATCCAATGAGATTTCGTCAAAATATCGTGATATTATCGATAATATCGATAATATCGTGATATCGTGATATTTCTGAAATTATCGCGATATCTTGGATATGTGCCAATCGGAGAAGAACGCCGGAGATGGATCTGTGCGAACCCGAGCCGATTTCGTCCCAAAAACCTTGCAAAAACACGATTTTGAACTTAAATTTCACATATAAGCTTCAATGTGGAACAGAAAGAGGTAAACCGAAGCTTACCTAACCGGAGAAATTCAAGAAACTCGCCGGATTTCCTACGTTCGCCGAGTTGCAGAGACGAGAAGGAGAGGGAGAAAGACGAGGTTGCTGATGACGATGGGTGTCTTCCTGAAGCAGGTGCGATGGTGTGCGTGTGTGTATGTGGGTCTCAGACTCGGTGCAAAGAGAAAGAAGAGTTTCGAGAGACGGCGCCAACGAGGCTAAGGGAGAAGAGAGATCGACAGATATCTGTGCGTGTGTGTGGGAGAAGGGAGAAGAGAGATCGACAAATCTCTGTGCGTGTGTGTGGGAGAAGGGAGAGAAGAGAGAATAAGGATCGAGAGAGAAAGACTGAGGAGTCTCTGTCTGCGTTCGTGTGTTGTGTGCGTGTGTAATCTAGGGAGAATGGAAAGAAGAGAGAAAAAGGATCGAGAGAGAGAGACTGAGGAGTCCCTGTCTGCGTGCGTGTGTTGTGTGCGTGTGTAATCTAATCAGAACATGTGTGCGTGTGTGGTGGTGTGTCTGTGTGCGTGTGTGTGGTTGGGTCACCTCAAATCAGTTAAATAAACATCCTTTAAATCCATCATGTTTGCCAGCTCGGTATATAATCAACTTAAATCAGTTAAATCCATCATGCAATGCATTTCCTTCCAATTTTTTGTGATAAACTAATAGATAATTGACTAAATAAACATCCTGCAAAGTTTCAATAAAAATTTCCAAGTTTTTCTTACAATTTCCGTGGTTTCCATATTATTTTTATCGATATCGATAATATCCCGATATTTCCATTGATATTTCCGTGTTTTTGGACTACCGATATTTCTGATATCATCGATATTTAATACCTTGATCATGATATATGTGTTTTCATAAAACCTGGGGGTTAGTATGTTGATAACTGTTTTATTATACATATATCAACTTGGTCCACTCATGTTTGTTTTGCACCCCCTTCAGGACTTATAATCGAGGCATACAATCCAAGCGTCCAGACACTTCCTCATCGGCATCTTCGAGTCCTCTCGGTGTAGGACCCACTCCTTTGTTAATTCAATTTTTATATTAATTCTTTTAGTGTTATAGATTAGATGTGTGCTCTGAACACGTTTCTTAAATATATATTCTTGATTCTTTTATATTCATAACTCTTATCCATCCTTTATTCTCAGCATTTGCACTCAATAAATGGCTTTCGTCATCCTCGGGTGTCGGCTAGCACGTGCTTATCCTGGTATTCGAGAAATATCGGGATCGGGGCGTGTCAGTATAGCCTTTCATTTCATTTCAGATAAGTGAGGCAGCACTCCTTTGCTTTTATATATTTATTTTGCTGTATTTTCAAAATGTGTTTTTTTATTTTTGGGGTTTTTTCCCATCTCAGATGTGTGTCTCTATATACATGCACTAATGGTTGCAACATGTTACAACGGAGTATTAAGCTTTGGTGTATTCTTAACTGATGTATCCAATTTTGTTTTCACTGATTATTATAAACATTAGGGAAATTTATAGCCATATATCAAATTTTAATAATTTTAACTTGCAGCCATTTTTGTTGATTTCTGTAAAGATTCTAATGGTTTTTTTGTTTTTAAATTTGTCTCTGATAGATTATTGTTTTTCAATTTAAATTTTACTCTTTTCCAACTTAGGATGCTTCATTGAATAAATGATACAGATTTTTCTTGAAGTCATTTCGTTGTTTGTTTTCCTTTGGAGGATTGTTGTGCTTCGGTTAGTACCATTCAGGTCTGTCCATTTGTCAATTGGCACTGCTCATTTTTATGAATGTGTGGCAAGGCATTGGTGATGCAATCTGTCTAGGCAAAATAGAGATCGTTTTTTAAAGTTAAACATGGTCCACTTTCTGCAAAAAAGAAAAAAAATTGGCAAAATGGTTAACCATCTGTTGGCAAAAACTAACTAGTGACATCTTGACCAACCTGCACAGATTGCTATCTAGCCACTGAGCATTATGTTTGGGGTATAAGGTGCATTTTCTATGGTATGGGGTGTCCGAGAGAAACAGTTTCAAAATTAGGTCTGTTTGGATTTCAAGGATTACGTTTACGATTTTGTTTGTAAGATTTACAGAGAGATGGGGGTGTTTTAGTTTTTATGTTTAATGTTCTGAGACTTACCCTTTATTTGGTACACTTTCACAAATTGAGTCCATTATACCGTCACAATTTAAGTTACTTTTATTGTATCTGTTTGTTTGCGCTTCGAATTCTTAATCGCAGTCTCACTGCTTTTTTGCAGTTTAGATCGGGCTCACATCATAGAATCATAATCTGCTCTTGCTGCTGACTTTAATGAAGGTGTTCTGAGCCATTACGTTTCAATCAAGCCTTTGGTATGTCCTGAACTTCAATACGTTGTTTCCCCATGCTTTCCATTTCAAACAATGCGAGTTTATAATTTTTAAAATGACCGTTTGGTTTTTTCGGCTTATATTATATGTTTGTTCTATGCTTTGTTTCTCATTCTTGGTTATCTTTGTGAGCTTTGATTGTCCAGAGGTCCAATAGTTCTTTCTTTTTTTTGGTTTAAATTTTGTTTATGCAATTCTGTTATTGTTTGAAAGTCTCTTGGTATCTCTGTGATTCTTATTTAATCCAGTGTTCTTAATTGTTTATCAAATGTTATTAGGCGTTTTATATGTTTTTTGTTGGTTGCTTCCTTTCTTTATTGCGTTCTAACTTTTCCAAATCGTTCTTTGAAGGTTAGTTACTTTGGTTGGTTGGTGTTTTCGTTAGGTTTTTCTGGTAGTCAATTGTCTCATCCTCCCTGAAGTGCTTTAACACTTAACACTGCAATCTCTCAACAAACCTGACACATTTCCAAAAAAAATCACAAATTCCATATTTAAATTTTTAAAATTTTTAACTGTGTTATTCTAAGACCTCCAAGCTAAACAGATTTTTCTAAAAAACATAAATATTAACGTTATATTTAATTTGTGATTTAGGGTAGATAAAATGGTGAAAGAGATTGATCGAAGCGAACAACAAATTCTAGGAGGAGTTTTGGTTAAAATTTTAAAGGAATTGATTGAGGCTCGAAACAATGAAAAGAATCGAGGAACGAAAAAGATATAAAGAGAAACTGCGCCAGGACCCAATACAAAGAAAGCAGCGAAAATAGAAAAAACAAGGATGGGTTTGCGTGTTTATGGTAAGGGTGCAAACCGAAACAAATTGGTGGTTCCCACTATCCATTCACCTGAAAATCGTAGTAATTCGCCGAAAGAACAAGTTCAGTTGGATGAAGAAGTTTAGCATTTTTTTTTTTTGGGTTTTTGTTGGAAATGTGCCCTAAAACCAATCATGTGATGATACTTTACGGACATTTCACATGTTAAACTAATCTAGTTTAATATCAAGGGCAAAGATTATTGTTTTAAGCCGTCTCATATAAATGTTATATGCTTAAACGATAAAGTCCAAGGAATATGTGATTGGGAGAATGCAATCTAAAGAAGTTAGATTCATGAGACCATTCTTTCGTAGACACATCCTAAACGTTCCTGATCATAGGATTGCCAATTGGGCATTGACAGTCCATTAAGATCAGTACGTGCTGTGTCTTCTCTCAGGGAGAGTGACTAGTCTCGAGTCATTGGTGTGTGTGACATCAAGACAAGTACGTAGGTGCTCAATAGAGAATGAGTCCACTGAACACGATCAACGAAGAGTTCTCATACTCATGTCACATGAGAACTCATGGTTGGGATAATGCAAAGTAGTCCTTTGACCTGAGGCATCATAGTTGTCTTGTGGTTAGGTCCTTGATCTTTGATTATGTCAAACGTCACTCCATTCGTGGGTGTCCACGGCATCGTTGGGGTTAAGCCACTTAGCCATGGAGGCAATTAAATGCGCAACAAGGGATCTCTAACCTTCAAACATTTTGAGGGAGAATACTTTATGATATGATTAAGAATCTCTGGCCAGAGTATGAATGAGATTTAGGAAGTCGTTCCAAATCACATTCAAGGTAATCATATAAGCAAACGAATCACATTGGATAGTAGACATGAATAAACTATCAAACCAAACAATGTGGTCAAGAGTATTGTATTAGAGAAATACCGTATTGCATTTGTAATCCTAAACTGAATAGGTTCTCTACCTCTTCTGATTAGCTTGGGTAACCATGATATGCTGCTAGGTGTCACTCATGGTTTGTGGAAGCCCTAAACGTGTATAATCACTAAAGGGAGAATTGAAAGTAAGTTTCAATTCACAATCGATGTGAAATGGTTTTAATCGCCCACTGCCTCGCTAAAAGGAACCTAATGGATCGTACACCGTGTAAGGTAAAGATTGAAGAAACAACGGAGATGAGTAAGAATAATTAAATGGTTTAATTATTTATGGCAAGGATTAATTAATATGATTAATTAATCAAACGAATAAAGTTCGTTAAAAGACCACGGGTTAGTTTTGGGCTTCAAGGCCTAATGGGCTTCGAACGTCAAGCCCATTGACTTAAGTTGTATGACAACTTAATTCACAAAGGCCCAAAAGCCCAATAAAACCCTTATGGCCGGCCATGTTAGAGAGAATGGGCTTTTGGTTCTTTAGGTCACTTATTTGAAGGGACTATATAAAGGACTTTATAGCCTAAAATTCATTAAGGGTTCTTTTGGAGAAAATTGGAGAGAACGTGTCTCTCCTTTTCTCTCTAGGAGGCCGGCCCCCTTGGAGGGTGGATCTAGCAATCCTACTACTCCAATGTCACTCATTTCTTCTCCAATCTAACCTTGGTGAAGATACTTAGAGGTTCTCAATTTTGGGAACTTGGAGAAACATATTCTTCCATCCAAATCCATAGATTTTAGATGCAAGGAATGAAGGCCCTCTCTTTGGGTGATTAGCCTTTGCTTATGCAAAGAGGAATCTACAAAGGTATATATTTCTCAACTCACTTTGATTTGAGTTGAGTCTTGGTTCACCAATCTACTAGGCTTTGAATTTCATGGTTAATGTTTTGTTTTTAAGTGCATGCAAGCATGATTCCGCCTTTTAATTGTTAATAGCATGCTATAGATGTTGCTTAAATGAACATGTTTTTCACATAATTTCCTTCAGTTTTTCGGTGGGATCTAGGCTAGCCTGCAGCACATATATTTTGCCATCTTAACTTCAAGGCCAATATATGTGTTAAATGTATGTTGCTCCTGTTTGTTAGGGAAACAGAGCATTTTTTCCGGCCATATCTTTTGTAATCAGCTTGGTTGAATGTATGTAAAAGCAGAACTACTTATCTTACCAACACCGTTCACTCATGTATCTTTTTTTTTTTGTTCATGATTATGTTGAATTTTTTTTCAAGTTACATGTGTTTAATTCATATGGTTAAGATTCGTGCATTCAAGTCCCGCAGCAACGCGCGGGCATTTTATCTAGTCATCATCTAAAGAGAAAATACTATATTCACGAGAGCAATCCAACATTTTCAAAGCATTTTGATGTTAATATCTGATCGAATGGCTTTTTATTCATGGGGAACCTACTTGTCTCCCACCTATAATTGATGTATTTTCACTATATGGACATTATAATCTGAATCGTTCATTCTTTATATATATAATCATCTAAAGAGAAAAGACTATATTCACGAGAACAATCCACCATTTCAAAGCATTTTGATGTTAATATCTGATCGAATGGCAAAATTTGATGAGAGGAATCAAAGCTAGAATACAATGACCAGGACCAATGTAAGGGGAACATAGATTTTGACGTGGCGAAGAATGCAAGGCCATACTATATATTACTATATCTATATATGGAAAGCTGCCAAGACCTTGTATATATATACAAACAGACAGAGAGCCATAAGCCAGAACCATTGTCGTTTACAATTTTCTCAGAGACACAGAAAGAAAGAAAAAAGTGACGATGTCGACCCTAAGAGTTCCTCCACAAGTACCTGCTGCATCCGAAGACTGTGAGCAACTCAAGAAAGCCTTCAAAGGTTCCTTCTTTTCTTACATTTTTTTTTTCTTTCTCTTGATCTTTTACTCCATGCCATCATTTCTTGTTCTGATCATATCCACCCCGTATTTTGTAATTCGATTTAAGATTGATGATCGACCAATCCCATTTGACCGATCCGATTGTTAGTGTTAAACATGATGGTAATGGACTGGTAATGGAGAAAGGATTTTGTTATTCATTTTTGGTCTGGTAATTCCCTCTCTCTCTCTCTCTCTCTCTCTCTCAATGACCAATGATGCCGATTCAGATCGGTGTTTGTTGAAGAATATAAGAATCCCACATCAGAGAATTCACAGATTAAATATTATTTATTGTGTGATTCTACTTCTAATTACACTGAGGCCTTTTGTAATAAGCACCCCACACCAGACGGTGTTGTTTAGATGATAAGAAACAAGTTGGGGGACAATATACATGAATTCGGTGGATTGGTGAAAGGCCCATGTGAATGCCATTTTTTGGTTTTGTAAAGAATTATGTACTATTAAATTTGTATCTGGAAAAGATAATGTGTATGAGATAATCAATCTACATAGACGAAGAGAAAAGATTGGTATATATTAAATTTTCTGCAGGTTTTGAAGGATCCAACAGACATGAAGAATATAGTTTTGACAAATATGAAAAATATAGAACAAATTTTGAATACAGATGAATATTAGTTGACGATTAGAAACCATAAAGGAAGAGGAGGCTATTCACTTCTTACTATAAGAAAATGTGTTCCTTGATTGCAGAAGAAATATAGTGAAACTAATTATTCAATCAGTTTGATTCTTAAATTCGTTCGTAGTGCTAATGAATAAGCTGCACTGGTGAATTCCGAATGGTTTGAAATAGCTCTGATCACCCTTTTAGCAAAAGGGCTTGATATTGGTTAGAAATATATTGTCACTTTCGATATGAATTTGCTCAGGAGTAGAGATTCTATCTTCAGTTTTTTGTGCTGTCGCTTTCATGTTTATGTTGTTTGATCTTGTTTAATTTTGAATTTTTTGATAAATATGATTGCAGGATGGGGAACAAATGAGGACTTGGTTATATCCATCTTGGGGCATAGAAATGCCGCTCAGAGAAAGGCAATCCGGAAAACTTATGCAGACGCTTACGGAGAAGATCTCCTCAAGGAACTGGAAAAAGAACTTACAAGTGACTTTGAGGTCAGTTTAAGAATGCACTTCTTTCAGCATTGGTTCAAATAATTTGATTGCGTGCTTGTCGTAACTGGTAAAATGATGTGTTTGTGTTTCTGAATTTCTCTTAATCAGAGGATCGTACTGCTTTGGACACTTGATCCTGCTGAACGCGATGCATTTTTGGCCAATGAAGCAACAAAGAAGTGGACCAAAAGCAATCAGGTTCTCGCGGAAATAGCCTGCAGTAGGTCTGCACATGAACTGCTTTTGGCAAGGCAGGCTTATCACGCTCGCTACAAGAAGTCTCTCGAAGAGGATGTTGCTCATCACACAACTGGTGACTTCCGCAAGGTAAAGCTGCTGGAGAATAGTTCTTTCAGCCTATTTATACAATGTCCCAATATTTCAATGTTAATATGTTTTATCAAGTCTCATTTCATTTAAGATTTCAGTTGTCTCTGCACGGAAGAGAGAATTACTAATTTACCATCTAACATTGCTCCGCCCAGCTTTTGGCCCCTCTTGTTAGCTCATACAGATACGAGGGAGATGAGGTGAACCTGGCACTGGCAAAATCCGAGGCTAAGCTACTCCATGAGAAGATCTCAGACAAGGCCTACAATGATGACGATATCATCAGGATTCTGGCTACGCGGAGCAAAGCACAGATGAATGCAACGCTCAATCACTACAAAAATGAATTCGGGAATGACATCAACAAGGTACGCAGTTGAGTTTTACATAAACCCATTTTTTACCAGAATCCGCAGAGGTTTTGGATTTGATGAGTGTTTCTATGCCCAGGATCTGAAAGCTGACCCCAAGGATGAGTACCTTGCAATACTAAGGGCCACGATAAAGTGCTTGGTCCGCCCTGAGAAATATTTTGAGAAGTCTCTTCGTCTGGCAATTAACAAACGAGGAACAGATGAAGGAG
This sequence comes from Malus fusca, assembly GCA_035220775.1. Classification (NCBI taxonomy): domain Eukaryota; kingdom Viridiplantae; phylum Streptophyta; class Magnoliopsida; order Rosales; family Rosaceae; genus Malus; species Malus fusca. The sequence goes on along the minus strand of CM069073.1, from coordinate 42,065,454 downwards.
CTCTCACTAGAGTTGTCGCTACGAGGGCTGAGGTTGACATGATGATTATTAAGGACCTGTACCACAAAAGGAACAGCGTCCCTCTGGATCAGGCCATTAAAAAGGACACTACTGGAGATTATGAAAAAATGCTTCTGGCCCTGGTTGGACATGAGGATGCTTGATCCGTTCCGGTCTAACAGTTGAACTTCCTTTTGGAGGGAGGCAATATATCTGAATCTGATACGTTCTTTTTACGGCTGTGTTTTGTTTCTTATCCGTTCGAATAAAATTATCTACAGAATTCTGATATAAATAGTTACCTTTCGTAAAACCAGATAGTTACTTGAGACTAAAGGCAAGTTTCCTGATCTTATATAGACAACAATAATGGAAGCTTGTTTTCCTTTTACAATCGAAGAGCTGTTTTTTTTTTTTTTTTTTTTCCACTATTTCAATGCATCTTTCTTGCAGCTCAAGTTAAACATTCCTGTTCATAGCACCAAAACAATTAGCGGTTTAATTATACACCTCGCCAAGGGTTTCTTAGGGGCAAGGAATTCCTGGATAGAATCGCTGTGTACAACTTTCGTCTCACAAGGCCTGTCACATACTAGCGCACAAGAGCGGTTGAACGTTAGAGGAACACCCAGCGGTTCATATATATAACACGAAAGAGATGATTGTCCGGACATATAAATAAACCTCAACCTCAAGAAAGAAATCACGGCGCCACATTTACACAACATCGAACAGAAATCCACAGTTCCGACAGTGGAATATCATACATCCAAAGTTATGATAAAGACACAAAAACAACAGAATATTACAAGAAGCAACTGCATCATATCGAATCAAAACTCTGTTTTAACTCCTTCAGACTTCTTAATGCCATCCCAAAACCAAGATTGCACTCTTCATCTGGGTATCGGTAAGAGATTTAGACCAACATCCCGTATCTTAGCTAGGGGAGCCAAAAAGAGAGCAGTTATTCGTAATTAACATAGAAAACAACAACAAAAACGTTCCGCTAGGCTTAAACACATCACTTCTTCTTCAGGTCCTTTGAGAAAATCCTCTTGCAGTACGGACTGGTGCGTAAGATTGTATGAGGCCTAACTGCTTGGACCAGAGCAGCATGAAGAGGGCCCTGCCAACAAAACAAACCGATTAGAACATGTACAGTGTGAGAGAGAGAGAGAGATTTCTAAACCTTGGTAACTCCAAGAGCAGATTGAATGACATAGTTGGCATAAGGGTCTTGCAACAACTGATCAAAACGCGGAACTGAGAGCAATTCATGGATGATTTTTGGCCGGCTCTCTTCAAAATACTTGAGGCACTTTTCAACAACATGACTACTGCACTTCTGCATGGAGAGGCGTACAAAATTTCCTTTTAACTGATTAATCAGTTTGGCCATGGCAGATGGGATCTTCAGCTCTATGATATATTGAACAACATAATTCCTGCGGATCAAATGGAACAAAATAAGGCCATACATCAGTCATAATGTCAAATCAAATTGTTCCACAAAATAAAGGATTAAATCGTTAGTAGTTTGTAAGATAGTAAACTGAATTCTAATTAGCAAGAGAGATTAAACGAATAAAGTAACGCAATGGTTTAATCTGTAGATTCCCATAAACTTCAAAGTCATGTCCCTGTAAGCCTGCTATTAATTACAAGAGATCCGATTTATGTTTGCATCTGAAGTGGATCAAAGAATTGATGGTTGGAAAACTTTTGGTTCCTCAAGAAACAAAATTTATCAAACAATAGTGGATTACCATATCATATTAGGGGTTTATGGCCAGCAAAGAACAGAAATTATGACAGTTTGAAGACACTCGTTTATGATTACCCATAAGGATCTTGCGAAAGGAGAAGCCCATTTCTTGAAATTTCATTGATCAGCTTATCTCGATGTCTCCCAATGGCATGTGCAATGCATTTTTGTAGTACACAGCATCCATGGCGTTGAGTTGCAATCTCAACACAAAATCTTGCAGCAGCATCAAAAATAAACTACAACAGATGATTAACAGAATAAGTTTAGAGTCTTTTCAACGAAAACAAAGTAGGCCCTACAGAAAGCACATAACCAGTCCTTAAAGCATTGGAACTTCAATAGTTTTGTCTGTTCGTCCTTGTTTATATTTTATCTCATATCTCTGTAAAATAGTTTCAACGTAAATATATATTCCAGTTTATCCTACCAATCTTCTGCTGGAGTTCTGACAGGTAGGATTGTTAAAAGCGGACTTACAGTCACCTATTAAATCTGAAGAAGCATCTCATTACTCTGCTATGAGAAGCTCTGCTTCTTTCCCTTTAGTCAAGGCCTCAAAAGAAATTTACAAATTGCCTAATCCATAGAATACTAGATTTGCATCAAACATGTTGAAAATAACACCTCAGTTTATCTCTTTGCATCGATTTCTTTTGTTCTTCTCATTGTTCTCATAAAGAAGCTAGGTGACATGTTGATTCGTATAATTTTTGAACTGCTACTGAAAAGCTCATAGTCTTTGGTCTTGACAAGTGAACTATTTATTAATGTGGTCTTTAAATTTAGACTAACGTCTTTACTACTACCGAGAGTGGTATACTTGCATACATCTAACCTGCCCCACTGACTTCCTAGCGTACAAACTCACCAACAGATTTCAGAAACAAACACGGCATACTCAGAGTGACTCCTTTACTAAGAGATCAAAATAAAATTTTCAGTATTAAGAGATAAAATTCTGCAAGATTAGATGCCAATCTTTTCTTATCAGTAATATACCTTCCATCTGACCTTTAGATCAACAGTACAGGGAATTTGACTTCACCAACAGAAGAATATGTTTCTGAAGTCGCCGAGAATATTTCAGAAACTTACAGAGGACTAGATGAATATAAGGAAAAGAAATAAGGTTCAAAACTGAGGCATGATAATCTCTCTAATGATCCTCACAGAGATCTATTTGAACCCTAGTCCAGAGGTTGGTTTTGACAGGGTTCACAACTGGACTTGAAAGCTTCCCCTGAGCTTTGTACTATCATCTGATTAAGTTTGGACTATTTTAGGCATCGGCATGAACAGCAGAAGAAATGTTATACGTTCAAAAGTTGTGACAAAGATAAATTAAACACTAGCCAAGGAAGAGTTAGTGAGATTGATTATAATGCAAGATTAAGTTTCCTCCCAAAGAATGGTCAAAGGTAGGTCTAGTGCCATGAGGATACAAAACAACACTAAAGTGGATGGCCCCAAAAGGCAAGAGATTGGAATTTGGCACCACCTATTACTTGATTTATAGTTTGTTTCCCTATTACAAGCACAGTGCACACATCCAATGAAACAGTTCACACCTTGAATATGCACTTCCAGCAGTATTATACAAAAACATTCTATATAGGTTACCCAAGTAATCAGTATGAAACGCCATTAAGGTTTTACTGGTTGGATTAGAATACATCGCTGGTTGAATTAGAATAATTATATGGCTAACATTTGAAGGTTTAAGGCAATAATGCACCGAAACAGTACATTGCCTACGAAAAATATGGCTTCACAAAATATTGCATTTACAATTTGCATAACAGTTATGATCAACATATTTTTGCTTGCTAGCATCACATCAGCATTTGCATGGTACATATGCATACGTACGCTATCTTTTCTACGTGACCACATCAAACTTATGAGAAAACACAAGAACGGAACAAGAAGAAAACATGAATTAGACGTTATTCATTGCAGAAGATATTTATTCTTAAGAGCCATATTTGAACCATCAAGCTAACAAGAAAAATAATTTAGTAGAACCATACCTTATTGTCTTCGTTGCTAAAGCAGTCCAAGCAACGTTGTACCACATGATTACCATTTGGATCCTTAATAAGATCAAGAAAACCGCATTCAAGGGACGATTTAACTAAAACGGTCTGTTTCCCTGTTCTCACAGTCTCGATCAACTTCTGTACCACACGAGTCCTGAAACCATAGCGCCAATTATATTCAGGAACAGGATATTAGTAAGGGTCTAATACTACGAATTTAGTAACAAAAAATAAGTACAGTATGAAGAATATACCCATGTGTGTCTAAGGAAACTCTGACAAGCTGTCCAGGTTCTTTTGTCACGCTGATTACAAATTGCATTCTTTGTTGTTCATTGCACACATCCAACAACTTTTGCATTAGGTAATTGCCAAACGGGTTCGTCATAAGTTCAAAAACATGGTTGATTATTTTGTCAAATATTAATTGCAAATCTTGGCTGGTCCCCTCATCAAGCATCCTTTGTAAGAACCGACAGCCATACTGATCCTTTGCAATGAAATATATATATCCCTGAACCTCGGCCAATGAACTTAAACTTAGTACTGACCTAAACGAGCTATTGTCACTCTGGCTCCATTCATTTCCACTCATTCCGCCATCATATGAATCGGGATCAAGTCTAGAGCTTTTCTCTCCTGTCTGCATTGCCATCTTAGTGCAAGAGTTCTTGTATCCCTTCGAAGACTTGCTACCTTTATTGATGTCATGATTCAACCGTTTTCCTTGCATGATGAAACTATCCTCGCAACCATAACCCTCAAGTTCCCCTGCACAATTCATGGACTTGAAAGATTCAGGAACCCCATTAGTGGGATTCACTCTAGTCCATTGTTTTATCATTGAATGGTTATGTGAAAGATTGTCCACATTCAACTGTTCAACCGAGGGAAACTGAGGGGAAGTCATCGGATATGTAAGACTCTTTCCGCCATTAGAACCCATTGCATGTAGTAAGCTAAAATAATCCTCATCAGGGTAAGACATAGCACTAGATGGGTTCCTCTGATACCAGCCATCTCCCTGTTCCATTCTTTTAACACCACTAGGCCCATACAATGCATTCGGGTACACACGATTACAAAAAGACCCCATTGATTCGCCAACAGCGCATTTCGGCTGCAATCCAAGCAATGCTGACTCCGTACTCCCATCATATCTCCCTCCACGGCCGAATCCCGCAGATTGAAAACCATCAAAATCCGAAACATTGTTCTTAGAACTCTCAAATAGGCCATGGTTTTCAGCATTCCAAGGACTATTCCCCCCAAAAAACCCACCACCGAATCCAATCCCATCCGGGCCTCTGTCAAATCCCATCCTTTTAGTTCCACCCTCCTGTTCCTCCCCAATATGCAGCCTATAGAAACTCTCAGGCAAACCCAGACCATCCTCAGGCGGCTTAGAGTCCAGCCACAACCCATTCACGTAAGGTGTTTGATACTTTGCCTCTTCAAATGGGGTTGAATACAGAGACGGAGAACCGTCCTCGGAGGAATATAACCCACTTGAGAAAGAGCTCGACGGAAAGAACTCCGACGGCAGAGAGGCTCTGCTCACTGGAGAACCGCCGAGAAGGTGGCGGTGATGCGGAGGATGAAGGAGGTGGAAAAGACTGGAATAATGCTGATTCCTGGTGGGATTCTCATTCCAGAGCTTTTCCAGCTCTCCTCCTTCTTCCCTCTGTAAAACCCTCTTGTCTTCCTCAGATAGTTTGAACATCATACAACATACAACATAAAAATATAGGGTGTATTATATATAATATAATATACAATACACGTGAGAGAACAAGAAATATATAAAAATATACTTTCTCAGGAAAAACAAAGAGGACCCAGATTCAGAATCCGAAAACCCACGTCGGAAAACGATTCGGAAGCACGCAAACGATCAGTGAGAGTGTTTGCTGCAGTGCGAGAAAGACGATCACTGCGTGTATGTCAATGTCGTTTGCGGATTGGATTTTCGGCAATGGGGGTTTATAGAGAGAGAAAGAGAGGGTTTTGAATTTTGGGTTTTTCTGTGAGTGTATGTGATAGTACAGTCTGCGACCGCCTCACACACTCACGCCATTAAAATGAAGAGTCGCACTACAACTCACTGCCCACAACAGCTCAGAATAAAAAGCAGAGCGAGAGAGGAGAGAGAAAGTCTGACTAGGAACTAGGCAAAGGCTATTTTTCAGTCTATTTTGTTTTCATTTTCAGGGCCCGAAAAATTATTTATTTTTCATTTTATTTCATGTTAAACGGATAATTATTAATTCTTGTTCCTTACTTAATCAAGTTTTTAAATATTTGATCTTTTTATTAAACAGTATCTACTTCGTAAACAAGGTTCTAAAACTGTTCTAACAAACTCAGCTTGATTTTTTGTCGCCTCAAAGTTCGGTTTGTTATTGTTTCTTCTTAACCTAATCCAAATTTCATTTAGTTTCCAAATCTGAGTTTTTTTTTTTATTGATTAATTGGATAAATATTTTTTTTACAAGTAATGTGGGTACAATATTGATTAATCAGATAAATATTTTTTTTATTACAAGTAATGTGAATACTCTAAGCTATATAGTATATATTAAGAAGAAAGCAAAAGGTTCAAAGCAGGGATGCAGTGGGTTAAAAATAAAAATTCCATTCACCATGGTAGGTCATTGCTTGTAATAGGATAAATGAATAAGTCTACAAAATGATAAAGTGCATTTGCATCGGTCTTGAATAAGTCTACAAAATTTTATTCGGGAGTCCCAAAATCCATTCGAACCTAGTCATAGTGAGTTAAAGATGAATGTCCTATCTACCAAAACAATTTACCATTTGCAACAGGATGAATAAGTACAATAGTGTGCATTTACATTTAAACCTTCCTCTGGAATTCAACCCACTTGAAGGGGAAAAAATGTCTCACACCGACATCACAAGTTAATGTTATCCACTAATAACAAACCGCCTACCATCAGGAGATTTCTCGAATCAAATGCCGTCATATTCTCTTACAATATGCAAAATTGTTGGAAGAAGAAAAAAGAAAGTAATTAATTAATTAATTAATCTTAATTAGTAGATTTATTTACGATAATTCTTTTTAATTATTACAGTTGTTTCCTACTGCCTGCCTGTGCTACGTTTATTTTCTGGCCAAGTCTTATACCAAAATTAGAAAAAAGGTAACTTTCAGTGCAGTCAATGTTAGCTATTGGATTGGAGCCCAATGCAAGCAATGAAATCGCTTCATCCTATTGGCTGCTGCAATTTTTTTTTTTAATTTTTTTTTCAAATTACAAAATAATCCAGAGATATTAATAAGGTAAATAACAATTTACACCTTTAAGCAGAGAACTAATGGAATACTAAATTGAAGATTGAATAGGGAAGAAGAAGCATCGTTTATCTCTCAAGTCAAAAGCTATTGGGAATGAGATTCAATTCGAATTTCTATGTCCAGAGTATGCGAATTGAGAAATCCGAATCGTTCAAGAGAAAGAGAGATTTGAGACATTCAATTTTTTAATTTTTGTGAAGTGGTTCATTGTCATGAGAGCCGTAGGATTGAAATTGAGTGGTCCAAACCTCTCAATCCGTAAGCTCCGAACATAGAGATCTGAAATGGATCTCAATACAAGCTATAGGTCCACAATAAAAAGAGAAACTTTGCATGAACTTATAAGTAAGTTGAGCTACTCTGTCATTTGGTTTTATAGCACTTATAACGTATACGTCATTTTATTTTTCGAACGTCCGAGTTTAATCAAACGTTACCTACACGGCTACACACCCGGCATTTTCCCTCGTTATGGTTTGCACTTGGAGGCACAGCCTCAGTGAGCTCCAACCCGACCCAAGACTGACCAGAGAAGAAAGCTCATTATAGTAGCCCATCACGCAGCCCACTTATCCCATTCAAACCAACAACAAAAAAATATGTATTCCAATTCGTCCTTAACTCATTAGACTGAGTAACTACTCAGTACTACGGTCTGATGGTATTTCTCTTCACTTGGAAATGAGAGGTTTTAGGCTCAAATCTCGTGGATGACAAATTCGATACCAAATTAGGCTGCCCATTATATGACTTAACCGAACTCCCCCTCCTTTTAGGTAAAAATATCGATGTACTGAAAAAAAATTCATGTCTGAATTTTGGTTTTGTTTCTTTGTAGGGATATATAGAGATGTGGAATTGAGGAAAATGGAGATTTCAGCTTATGTTTGTGAGATTTGAACGTGAATCGTTGTTTTTAATGCGTATATCATATCCATATATTGCTAAATTTAACGATAATGTATGCGCTAAAAAATTCAAACAATTTAACCGGTAGATCTAAAGCCGTATTAACGGCAATGTATGGTAAAAGGACTCTGATAATCTTTTTGCTGCTCAGCTACTGCCACTACAGGCTACAGCTGCAAACTCAGTTTAAACAACGGCCGCCGGCCAGATCAAAACGGTCCGGTTGCGTTCTTGAAAGATGTTTCACAGATGGTGGCAACTTTAACACATAGAAGAAGCTCCATAACACCTAATTCACATCAGTTTTACCACCTTCCCCAAGAACAAGCTCACAAGCAGATTTCAAGATACATTCACACGCGGTTTTTCCGAATACTTCATCTTTCAGACGTAGGAGAAGATTTAAACCTATGGTCTAGCATTTGAACACAAACAACGCAAAAGTACCAAAATGAAACAAGTAATCAATAAAGCTAATCCATGAGTTAAAACCCAGTAAAACAGCCCAAGCACTTCATTAAGACAAACACAGAAAGAACAGAAGAATATGGACATAGACAACCCAATTAGCAGATAGTCCATCGCTCTGGCCGGCCCCCGTTTTAACCTAAAACATAACTCCCAAAACTCACAATGAACAAAAGAGAAAGGTCAAATAATATTGTAACACATCCTCCCCACGATTAGGAGAAAGCCCGAAACAAAACCAGACACCATGTGATCAAATAAAATAAACCAAGTTAGACCTAACATGATGTTAAACCAAAGCAATGCTACTCTCTCCACCTGGGGGTTTGCGTACGCCTCCTAAGTAGTCTCGAGCCTCTTTCTTCCCATCCGCAAAGATGTTGCTGCCGCTCATCTCTCGTAGTTTTGCCGAACTCAGTGGTTTTTCAGCTGACGAAGGAGGAACATCGCCCTTGAATATATCATTTCCTGAGAGCTCGGAAAACTTCTTGTCATAAATCTTCTTGGCTGTCTTGGGCGCTGGTTCCTCGATGGATGTTATATTGCTCTGACCCCCACCAGGCTATTGCATAAAAACCAAATTCACAACAAGTCATATGCTTAACTACCACATAATGGGAACAGATAGTGATATATGTATTAGGCGTAAAGTAACGCAGTTCACTTACATTAGAAACCTTAACAGGCGTGCGACCGTTGGGTGAAGTAGGTTCTCCTATCTCGATGCTTCCCTTCAAGGCCAAAGCACGAGGAGCGGTAGTTGTCCTGGGTAAAATTTCAGGAGGGGGCGCAAATATGTCATGGCCACTAAGCTCCTTGAATTTAGATTCAGAGAGCTGCTTCTTCAGCCTTGCCTCTCTCTCTGCTTCCGTTTCCAAGGTTCCACTTAGCTCCCGCTGCTTTGCCACTTCGGGAATGGTAGTAGGCTTTTTGGGAGAAACACTCTCTTCGTCACCAAACGAGATATGACTGATTCCAGCAACCGCTTGCTGCCATATTTCCAACCATCAGAAGAAAAACTCAGCAAATAACATCTGTGTTCTAACAACAAATCTAAAACTTGACCGCATATTGATCGGTACCTGGTACATTCGAATTCCTGGCTTTAGGGTAGGGTTCGCACCATCAGCTTCCGCGGCATCATTTTCTGCTTTCGGTGCAAAAATGCCACTCCCGGTGATCTCCTTCATCTTATGCGCTGAACAAGGTTTGCTGGAAATTTCATAGTTAACAATGTTAGAGGTCTCACATATTCCCACATCATATATATTTTCACTACATATTGTTATTCAAACTTTCAAAGCAACTTATGAAACAAAACAAATTTAACGTTTTAAGAAAATAACAAAACCCATCAATTAAACAAGTTTATTCACTTTATAAATACATGAATTCAAAACTATCTCTGTGATTATAATCTAAAACATATAGATTTTTTGGGTGAAATTTGCTAAATATGGAAAATTGAATATTTATGTGGATTCATTGGCCAAACAAAGTAGATCGGTCACAGATCAATCAATCTTCAAGTTTAAAATTCATTTTTTCCATATTAAAAAAGGGAAATTTACTAGAAAATACCAAGTCAAATTCTAATAGAATATCCAAATAATGAAAAGAAAAAAAAAAGCATTATTTTTTAACCATCAATTTGGTCCCAGAAATAATTCCTTAATTTTTTTTTTCTTTCAAATTCATAAGCATTGAAGGAGAAATATCCGTTGCAGGTCCACTTCCAATGGCCACAAAAACGAGAACAAAGAAACAAATTTTGAAAAATAAAAAACCCAGAAAGTGAAATGCGAAGGAGAAAGCGAAAAGCAGAAGCAGGAAGAAGCAGATCTGACCGTTTGTTCAAGCTCTCGACCTCCTCGTCCGTCACCTGCCCTCCAAACACCACCTTTCTGATCCCATCCGATGGCTACGATCAATCCCCAAACAAACAACGAATCAACAAATCAAAGAACAAACCAAGAGAGAGAGAGAGAGAGAAATGGAATTCGGAATGTCACCTGGTGGGGCCGAGAGGCGGAGGATGGAAGAGGAGAATCAGCCAGCGGAGTCTCGGACCAGGTGAGCAGATCCGCGGTGGATGAGTGGGGCTTCCTCACCGGAGTGCTTCTCTCCATTTCGGGTCGGGCCTTCGGATTCTCGCAGCGTCCGATTCGCCACTACTACTATCGCTGGAGCACCCTCCCGAAATGACGAAACTGACCTCGTTCCGGAACGTTCCTGTGTGTCTGCTCTGGGGGTGCGGAGTGCTTTTGTACCGGGGGGGTGGGGGGGGGGGGGGGGGTTGTGGGTATTTTAATGGCCTTTTTGGAAAGGGTGGAGTTGAAGGGAGAGTAGGAGTAGGAGCCTAGGAGGTGACTTGGAGTGAGCTACTGACTCTTCCCTTTTTATTCTTTTTCTTAAAACGAAAGGCCTAAATCCGGGCCGGCTTATTTATACGCATAATAGTTTGAAATGGCGAGTATGTGACGCCGGAGGCCCAGCCACGTGCCGGTTAATTTAATATTATGGCGTCTGTTGTAATGAATTTACCGGAAAACCTCCTGTGTTTTTACTGTTTGACCGTTTGACTTGTTACCAACGACGAGTGAACTAAAGAAATTTTTCATTGTGATCGGAATACGAGTAGTACATCACATGTTTTTTATATAAGTAGAGAAAATTTTTATTTGTTAAGTTATTAATTTTTTAACACAGATATCTCACCATTTGTATAATGACACATAATATATTATTTCGTGTATCGGTTATACTGAAAAATCTCTCAGTAAACTGGCTGATGATTTTGATTAAGGAGGGGGGATGGTTTTTGAAATTTTGAAATACGGTCCTTGATCGCGTGGGTTTAGGAGATAATGTTTTCAACGGTCGGGTCCAGAGATGATGACGTCCCAAGAGTCTCTCAAGGATTTGAAAATTGAAATGCATTATCTAATTATTGAACACAAGTAAAGCAAAAGCCTAGAAGCTCGATTTCAGGAACTTCATGAATCCAATATCATTTTTATTTGTAAATAAAAGGCTTTATGTTTGATTTTCGTTATAGATAAATTTAAACTACATTATTGTTAGCTCATTATGAGACTTAGCTCACTTTCTCACCCCTTTAGTGTGGATAATATCATTTATTCAAAAAAAAAAAAATTGATAAATTTTTTCCCCCCAACATGATTTAGGGCTGGTTTGGTATTGATGTGCTTTGAAAAAAAAACTGCTGTGAGAATAAGCGGCTGTGCTGTGAGAATAAGCGGTTGTGAAATAAATCAGCAGAGTGTTTGGTAAACTTTTTTGTAAAAGTGCTTTTGGAAAAGAAAAAAAAACAGCCTCATAGTGGGTCTTTTCATTAAAGGAGCACTGTAGATCCGTGTGCTTTGAAAAAAAACCAGTTTTCCAAAGTTGCAAATAGCAGCTTCAACTTTTTCCTTTGATTTCAGCTTATTCTCAAAGCAGCTTCCAAAATAAGCCCTTTTTTTTTCAGTTTACCAAACACCTAAAACCCTCACAGCTTTTTTTCATGGGTGCTTTTTTTTTAAGCATCTCACTCCCAAACAACCCCTTAGAAACATTAGAACAATCTACAATAAAGAACATTGCTGGCTTAGGCAAGTGGGTTTATGATTCGTTTGTAAGTTCTTTTAAAATAAAAGAAAGCATTTTTTATGAAAATAATGTTGGAACAAATCTTTAATAAAAATGCAAGTTAATTTTGGAAAAACACTTGAAGTATTCCATGTAAGAGCACATAACACTAGAAACACTTCAAGTATTTTTGGACCCTAAAAGTAATTTCACCAAAAGAGTTTCAACATTTTAAAATGAATGCAAGAGCTTTTAATGAAAATGTTTTTTGAACTAATTTTTAGTAAAAATGCAAGTTCATCTTGAAAAACACTTAAATACTTCATGTAAGAATACATAACGCAAGAAACACTTGAAGTGTTTTTGGAATCTAAAAATAATTTCACAAAAGAGCTTTCAGGCATTTTAAAAGCACTTTCAAAAGAGTTATTACTCTGTGCACATAGATGTAGTTTGAACAATATTGATTTATGATCCATAAAAATTGTTGTTACAGTTTTCTTGGTTAATAATTTAGACTCGTTTTTAGCCTAAGTAAGTTGCACCATCTCTACACGAGTTTGTTTAACCTTGAAGTCTCCTTTTGTCAAACTCGTAGTTTTAAACATGCACACCATTTTATTTATTTATTATTCTTCAATTTATGTTTCACTTGATGTCATATTAGCGAACTTAGAAGGATAATGTCATATAAATTGAGAAGTACAACAAAAAAAAAATTTTAAGTAAAAATTAGTATTATTCACGGATCATGTGTGCAACTAGAATGCTATACTTCTTTACTCTTCTTAAAAATGAAAGAATATGTAATACAATCACAAATTTATTTTCTTATGTCTATCGCACTAATTACTAGGGGTGCAACTCGGCGGGGTTTGACGGGTTAAATAGTCAACCCAACAGTCCCAACCCTAACCTTATTAATTCAGGTTTGGGTTGGACTCAAGTTCATGCAGGTTTTTCGAGTTTTGGTTTAAATTAAGTTCAGGCTTACTCGGGTTGGATTCAGGTTTGCTCAACTTTATCAATCTCAATCTTGTAACACCTTATTTTATAAGATAAATCTCAAATTTTGAACCAAATAACGTCAAAATATTTAAAATTCAATTTTACACAAACAATACCAACATTTTAACCCCAAAAAAATGTAAAATCAACATAATCATTCATTGTTCAAATGAAAACCAAACAACAAACTTAAAGTATAGTCCTCCCAAACTTGTGTCTAGCTTATATAATATGAAGTGGGACATGTAAAATGTACATGAGCAATTCGGGCTAGAAATTGGGTTGGGTTTAGGTTGACATGAACGGGTAAAGCATCAACCTAACCCAATCCAATAAATAATTAGGTTAAGGTCGGATTGGGTTTGGACAGGTTTTCACTTCATTCTAACCTGCTTATTTAGGTTTGAAATCAGGCTGGGCATAAGTGGAGTCCTGTTGGCCGAACTCAAATTGCATTCCTACTCATTATTGACGTGACCACATAATTAGTGTTACATATACAAAGTAAAATATATCTCGACCAATAATATTTTCTTTTCCATGAAATCGTGGTGAGCTCTATATGCATGTTCGTAGGATATGTAAACAAAGTCAAAAAGCTTGTTGAACAATGTTGGTTGAATTGTGACTTTAGAATTAGAATAATTTGAATCATGACAAGTGATTTTATTTTATATTTATATTTGCTTTAAGGATGTGCTCTTTTTGCCACTAGTTCTCCAAGACCCAAGAAAAAATGCATGATTTTGAGGTCTACTCTCCCCATGTGAGTTGTGAATGCGTGACCCAGAACACAAGTGCAAAATCTTATTCTCATTCGTGGGGCAATGTCATGTGTATATTGCCAGCCACTGTTTCACGTGTACGCTAAGCTTCTCGCATCTCTCTCTTTCACCCAGTTTCTCTTTTGCACGAGAATTCCTTTTTTTTTTCTTTTTTGTTTTGTAAAATAGATAATATATGTGTAATATATAAAATAAATAAAACACAATATTTACGAGGTTCTACAAATGTGTTTATGTAGACTACGTTCTCAGGACAACATCAACAGTTCCTTTTATTATTTGAAATAATAGACATACAAAAAAGAACTCTCACTTTAGCATATATAATATCACTAAAGTTATTTCCTATTTATCTTTGTGATTGGAGAGAACCTAACAAAGAAAGGAAAATAAAAAGAAAAGGAAAATAACAAGAAAAATATTAAGGTAGGGGAAATTGACCATCAACAATAGTTACGCGCGGGAAATTAGCTAGAACAAAAATTTATGGGAGAACTTGTTAGTGATGTATAAAATTCTAAGTGAAATCGACAATATTACTTTTTTTTTCTTTTCAATTAGTTGTGCAAGATAGTGATGTAGAAAATATGACATAGATAATCGAATGCTAGCTCAGAAGATGCAAAACTGGCAACAAGACTGGCGAAGTGCAGGTTTGGTCGTCGAAGTCAAAATAAGGCTTATAATATGTCGTTCAAAGAGCACGAAGCAAGGACATGTCACACCAACTTTGCTTGTGACATAAGGGCAATTTTGGGCAAAAACCTTCATTCACTATCCCAAAACTGTGTTTTAGTTTTAGCGATACTTTTGAAACTTTGATAATTGTTTGTTTTCTTTCCTATTTGAACCTTAAGCCCTTTTAAGGTTTGGGTTTGTGGTTTGAACGTGTAAATACACCTTCTTGAGGTAGGGTTTGTAATTATTCATATCATCAATCAAACTTGAGTTTTACTCTCTCCTTCGTCCAAGAGAATTATAGAGTTTGCTAGTTTTTTCTAGCCAAAGAATAACGTTGGAGCATCCTTGCGTATATCTTGCGTCAGATAGTAGGGGTTTTATTGTAATATAAAGTTCGAATTTCTGTTCATAGGGCTAGATTATTAGACATTATAATAAGGCTTGATGGTAAAATTATAGGAAAACTAATGAAAAGAGCTTGAAAACTTTGAGTTTTAATGATAAGGACAAAATAAAAGGTAAAGTGAATAGTATCATGATTGACTTTTTAGTGTAAAAATGTGGTTTTTCGTTAAAGTGAACAGTGGCAGGAGCTTTTCGTTAAAATTCCCAAAAATTATCCGTTGGCATCAATTTTTCCCTAGGCACCCGTTATGTGACAGCCTGTCCCTAATTTTACGATTTTATGAATTTTAAAGGCATGATTTTACGAAAGTGCCCTTAGAGGCGAGGGTTTTGATTTTCGTTGATCAGCGTATAGTGAGGCGTATGAAATTTTGCTTTAGCGTATCCTTGAAGTATTCGACAACACGGGCTCGTAGGCACAAGCAGAAGAGGATTTGGAGTTACGGTTAAAGTTCTACGGAACTCTAAACCGAGAAGTACTTTTATTTTGGTTACTATTTATATTTTTTATATGTATATAATTATAAGTATTATTATTTTATTAGTTGTTGTTAGAATTATGGGTAAAAGAAAGATGAGGGCGTCGGGGGATGAGGAAAACAGAGGATAGAAAGGGATTGGGCAAAGATGCCCAATCTGGAAAAATGAAGGAGAGGTCGAATGAGGAGAGGAGTGAGGAAGGTGAGTGACCAACCAGAAGAAGGAAAGAAGGGAAAGGAGGGAGAAAGAAAATGAGAGGATCGGCTAGATCCCTTGAACCCGCACCCAACCCGGTTTCGAAACCGGTGGAATTCCGACGTTTCCGAGCCGTTTTTAGGCGAATTTCACCCCATTTCCACTTGCAATCATCACCATACCTCTTCCCCCTTCATTCTTCTATCAAGATTCGATGGAAATTGGGTCAAATCCATGACTTTTGGCGATGGTGACACCGACAGGTTTTGTGTCAATTCTCCCATTTTTTGAAGCAATTTCTTCCAATTGTCACCACCCATAGACTTCCCTTGAGGCCTATAACACTGCCCAATCATTAGTTGGAACGTTGGAGTTGAATTGGGGACAAATCAATAACACTCATTTCTAGGGTTCCGATGGGGTTTGATGAAATTGGAGCCTTTCCAAGCCAAATTGGCCTTGGTCACAGGTATGAAAGTTGTTCTACTCGTTGAGATCTTCAAATCTGAAAAATTTGGTAATTTTTAGAGATAGTTGATTTTTCCGGCGAGTCAGGGTGGCCAACCGCCACCCACGACGGCGTATAGCCAGAGGGCCGCCAATGCTATTTTTAGGCTATATTTGATGCCTTGAATTCAGTTTTGAGAATTGAATGATGTAGATTGATCGTTAAAACCAAAATTCTCTAAGATACGTTAATAGGCCATTATATGAATCGACGATCCGACCGTTGGATCGTCATCAAACTTTAATAGGTTGTTATTCATAATATTCAAGGAATATAGGAGCTTATAGATTGGGAATCCGACCTACGGATCTTCTCGAATTGGATTTGTAAGTTCGTAAAATAAAATGTTAACTGCCACTTGATTTTGGCAATTGGAGGAGATCCGACCGTTGGATCGTTCTGAAACTTTAGTATGTTATTCTAGAAGCATAATATTGTTGGAAATGTGCCCTAAAACCAATCATATGATGATACTTTACGGACATTTCACATGTTAAACTAATCTAGTTTACATATAAAGGGCAAACATTATTGTTTGAGCCGTCTCATATAAATGTTATATGCTTAAACGATAAAGTCCAAGGAATATGTGATTGGGAGAATGCAATCTAATGAAGTTAGATTCATGAGACCATTCTTTCGTAGACACATCCTAAATGTTCCTGATCATAGGATTGCCAATTGGGCATTAACAGTCCGATAAGATCAGTACGTACTGTGCCTTCTCTCAGGGAGAGTGACTAGTCTCGAGTCATTGGTGTGTGTGACATCAAGACAAGTACGTAGGTGCTCAATAGAGAATGAGTTCACTGAACACGATCAACGAGGAGTTCTCATACTCATGTCACATGAGAACTCATGGTTGGGATAATGCAAATTAGTCTTTTGACCTGAGGCATCACAGTTGTCTTGTGGTTAAGTCCTTGATCTTTGATTATGTCAAAGTCACCCCATCGGGGTGTCCACGACATCATTGGGGTTAAGCCACTTAGTTATGGAGACAAGTGAATGTGCAACAAGGGATCTCTAACCTTCAAATGGTTTGAGGGAGAATACTCTATGATATGATTAAAATCTCTGGCCAGAGTATGAATGAGATTAGGGAATGCGTTCCAAATCACATTCAAGGTAATCATATAAGCAAACGAATCACATTGGATAGTAGACATGAATAAATAAACTATCAAACCAAACAATGTGGCCAAGAGTATTAGATTAGAGAAAGACCGTATTGCATTTGTAATCCTAAACTGAATAGGTTCTCTACCTCTTCTGATTAGCTTTGGTAACCATGATATGCTGCTAGGTGTCACTCATGGTTTGTGGAAGCCCTAAACGTGTGTAATCACTAAAGGGAGAATTGAAAGTAAGTTTCAAATTCACAATCGATGTAAAATGGTTTTAATCGCTCACTGCCTCGCTAAAAGGAACCTAATGGATCGTACACCGTGTAAGGTGGAGATTGAATAAACAATGGAGATGAGTAAGAATAATTAAAATGGTTTAAATTATTTATGGCAAGGATTAATTAATATGTTAATTAATCAAACGAATAAGTTCGTTAAAGACCTCGGGATAGTTTTGGACCTTAAGGCCCAATGGGCTTCGAACGTCAAAGCCCATTGACTTAAGTTGTATGACAACTTAATGAATAATGATTCACAAAGGCCCAATTAGCCCAATAAACCCATGTTAGAGAGAATGGGCTTTTGGTTCTTTAGGTCACTTATTTGAAGGGACTATATAAAGGACTTTATAGTCAAAATTCAATTAAGGGTTTCTTTTGGGAGAATTAGATAGAAATGTCTCTCATTTTCTCTCTAAGAGGCCAACCACCTTGGAGGGTGAATCTAGCAATCCTACTACTCCAAGGTCACTCATTTCTTCTTCAATCTAACCTTGGTGTAGAATCTTTAGAGGTTCTCTATTTTGGGAACTTGGAGAATCCAATTCTTTCAACCAAATCCATGGAGCTAAGAAGCAAGGAATGAAGGCCCTATCTCTTGGGTGATTATCCTTTGCATATGCAAAGAGGAATCTACAAAGGTAAATATTTCTCAACTAACAAATGTTGTTTTAAAGTTGAGTCAAGGTTCACCAATCTACTAGGCTTTGAATTTCATGGTTGATGTTTTTGTTTTTGAGTGCATGCAAGCATGATTCCGCCTTTAATTTGTTAATTGCATGCTATTGATGTTGCTCAAATGAACATGTTTTTTTCACAAAATTTCCTTCAAGTGGTATCAAGAGCCTAGGTCTAGTAGTTGGTGAATCATTTTGGGTTTTGTAGTTCATAGTTTTTGATTTAAAAGTTGTAATATGTTACAAGCTTTATTCTTGTTTCTTTGAATGTAAATTTTGTTAGAAAATTTGCCATCTCAAATGTTGTAGATGTAGTTCATATGAGCATGAATTTTGGAGCTAAAATTTGGTGCCATGTTTTTGGGGAAATTCGGCCAAATCCAAAGGGTGATTTTTTGGGTTCATGTTTGTCTTGTTAAAATGGTTTTAAAGTGACTTTTGGAACCCCTAAGTACCCTAGGATGTTAGCCCTCTTTTGAGTGGTGAAAATTTGAGTTTTGGTGAGTGAAAACATTCATGGAGCTATTATGAGTTTTCATGAGTGTTCTTCAATGTTCTTGAAGTTCATGCCAAGAACAAAAAGTTTTGAAGTTTTGATTCAAAAGTTTTATGTTTTTACATAAAGTTTTGATTTAATTTTAGTGGGTGATGGTTAATGGTAAAGTATTTTTAATGGGAGACAAACTTTTTTAAAGATGTGACATAAATCATTTCTTACAAACTTTTCATTTCATCTTTACCTCGCCTAACAAAACCCACTTACAAAAACTTTGTAAAAATCTTTTTTTTTTTAATCATGGCCGGCCACCCTAATAGAATAGGGTATTTTTGGGCCTTTTGTACAATTACATAAAGTTTTGATACTTTTGTGTATTTGCATTTTGGCCCAAAAGTTTACGTTTTTACGTTAAGGCCCAAAAACGCTAAAGGACAAATTGTTTTGCTCCTTTAATGAAGTTTTTTTTATTTGTTGAAATTTTTGGGTTCTAGTTGTAATTACATGAAGTAGTGGACTTTTGTGTTTTTACAAAGTGACCCCAAAAGTTTGTGTTTCGCAATATAACCCAAAAAGTTGTGGTTATTGCATGATGGCCCAAATTAAGTAGGGAACAAAAATTGTTTTGTCTCTTTAAATGAGAATTGGATTTTCATTTCATTTAGCTCCATTTAAATCAATTTTATGGATACAAAAATAAAATGAAAATGTTGCATTCAAGTTTAATTAGTTAAAGTGTTAATTAATTAAAGGGTGATTATGAACCTAAGCCTACGATAATTGAGCTATGTGAAAGGCCGTTTCAAATTTGTTTGAACCATGGGAATGTGTAGATTAATTTTGGTTGTAATTTGATTTGATCAAATGTTGTAAAAGAGCATAAGCTCTTCTTTACTTTAAAGTAATTTGAATTATGCAAATGTTGTAATAAGCATAAGCTCACCTTTACTTTGAAGTACTTCTTTCTTGCTTTATTTGATATGCATGAAAATGAAGTAGTTGGGTCCAACGCCCCTAAGACAACACGCCTTAATGTGATTAAACGCGTAACTAAAATCAATCTCCATCCCTAGTCCGAGATTCAACACTAGGCTCGTGTTGAATCTAAACAAAGGTTCATAGTCATCCTAAGGCCCTAAGGCAACTATATAGTCCATCAAATGAATGCAAACCTTATGTTAGTAGTATCATATACTCTTGCTTTAAAAACCGTTTTATAAGTATAGTGGGAGTATTATATACAACTAAATTGAATCAAATGGATCAATAGTTGTAATAGGACCAAAATTGTTTTAATAAAGATTAAAATGAATATGTTTATGTGATGAGACCTAAAACCCTCAACCAAACCATTATTAAGTTGAAAAGCGTGAGAGTGCTTAGAACACTCTTTCGTGGCCTTCCACCGTGGTAGGCTTCAATTGTTTGTGACTCATACACCGTATTCGTCCAGTTCTGGGGTTGCAAAGTATGTGCTTACATTCAGGAGAAGCCTATATACATATGATGAAGTGAAGGTAGGCAACGAGTGTGGTCAATATGATGTTCTTCTGAGGCCATTCTTGAACCCCTACTTTAACTAGCATGGTGGGAATGACTTAACTAAGTGCAATGGCGCCAATATCATATCATTGTGAGGCAACATTCTCTAGAGGCCAAATTGATGGGTACTTGCATTAGTTGCAAATGAGTAAGTGTACTCTCTCATTATTATTAATGCTAGCCAATATCATATCATTGTGAGGTGGGCTTGGTAATAGTGAGTCTCCCATAACCTACTAAGAGTTTCCTCCAAAACTCTCGAATTCCAATGAGGGATATGGAATTTGCCAAAAATAGTGGGTGGTGCTATTTGATTTAAAGACCCGAATCAAATGGCTTAAAATCAATCAATTTATATTCGTTATGTATTCGTTTACCAATATATTTGCAAACGCTATCCAAAACTTGACAAAGAAAAAGCCGAATGTTTTAGTTTCCGGACTTGGTAACACAATCCCAAAGATTGTCTTAAATGGATTGTGCATGTACCTAAGAAGTCTCATCCTCACAATCTTCCTATTGATAATGTATCATTGGAAGAACATGTTAGAAATGTCTATCATGAAGAGGACAACACAAACAACCAATGCTTATTCCTTCGTTATATGAACAAAGGAACTTACGAAGATTAGCATAAAGACAAGGACACTTTTAGTGCCATGATTATTCACTTACAAATTGTTGTATGAAGAAATAAGAGTTGCCTTGAACAACTCTTGAAAGTTTGTAATTATGTTTAGAACATAATGGTTGGTTGACAAAAATAGTCCATCAACATGGACTTATGATGATTTTGAATCATTGAGTGTTGAAGTGATAAACCACTTAACGAGACGGAAACTAAGCTAGGACTTCACCTTTATGTCCCTATCCTAATGGTTCACTAAGTTTATTGTAAACTATGTAGTGAACAATAACCACACACTCTCCAAAATGTTTGATGTGTATAACACAATTGAAAAAGGTTTCAAGAGAGATAGTGGGAGTTTAGGGACCATGACTATTGTAGTCAAAGGAGAAGTCAAATGAAGAAGATAAAATTAACTCCAAGGGAACAAATTTTCTTTATGAAAGGATGGACATTGGAAGGGGTATTTGCAAGAAATGTATTGCAAGTGTCAAGAACACACCTTTCGAAGGTGTTGTAAATTGTTCTTGAAAAGTTCAAAACAGTTGGTTCTTCTACTTGAATGCTTGATTCCGTATTAGTAACTATGTTTTACAATCGTTGTAAAAGTGTGGCTAATAAGAAGTAGAAGATTAATGAGAGAAGAGAAAGTACTTCACATTCGGAACGTGAATAAAATATAGATCTCTGCGAAAGCAGATGGTACTAACTTCCTCATATGAACTACCAAAGAAATTGGAAAAACCAAAGATTGTCTTTACATTCCAATTTTAAGGAACTTAATTCCGTCACTATAGTAGAGATGGATGAATGTTTTGTTTGACAAAACATTGTTCTTTATTAATCACTGATTGGATTATAGTAATCTAATTGATTGTCTCTATAGTAGAGATGATATGGTAGCGTTAACTGTTTAGAATATAATGATGCTTAAAACCCAAAAGGTTGCAAGATAGTGACTAATCCCAACTGAGTTGTGATACCTCTAAAACATAAATTACGAGTTGGTCATAGATGGATGCTTTGAATCGTTAGATCCGGATCCAATACCTTCTTGTCAAAATTGTATAGAGGCGAAATGTTCGAATCTTTATTCTTTTGGAAAGAATAAAGAATCACAAAGTTGTTGAGGTTAAATTCACTTAGATGTTAGTGGCACTTGTCCACAACATAATACTACTCATGTTGTTTGACATTCACCGAAGATCACTCTCGGTTGGACTACAGTTTATTATGAATAAACACAAGTCCGAATACTTTGCAAAAGGTTTCAAAGAATTCAAGAAATGTAAGTTGATGAGTAAGACGTCTAAAGTACTTACCTCCTTAGATTTGATCTAAGGAAAGGTAACACTTTAGATGAGTTTCCTTGAAAGATATCAAGGAAATTAGCATCATAAGATAATGATTTTCTCCATTAGGAGAAGAACGAACTCGAATAAGATTTAGTTCGTTGGATGTTATCAATTACCCATATATATAGGATATATACTTCTAAAACAATATGATTGTCAATTAGAAGATCTTCCAAAATTTTCATAACTCCATAGGATGTAGTTGGAAAGAAAGACAAATCTTAATTGTGTTAAAATTTGGGGTTGTGTGCTAATAAGCAATATTTGTTTAAAAATTATCTTGTGGATATCCTTAAATTAACCTTTGGATATCACTTCTATAAACCAACCAACAAATGTTGTTTGTTGAGTAGTTCATTGTAATCCTACAATGTGATTTGCCTTAGAGCAAATGAACTAGGAATAGAACTCAAAAGAAGGGGTTCTTTGAGAGACAAGATGATAATCAACAAATATAACAACCTAGTTCCTATACCACAAGCTCCAAGGTAGTCAAGAAGGATTTTTAAACCGTCTCAGTTGAATGGTTTGAACTTTATGACTACATTGAGTGTATATACAATATATACTCAAGGAAATGGTAAAGTACCATTTGACCCGAAATAATGAAACCTTCATAGCTTAAGGTGGCTACAATCAAAGAGAATGGTTGACTTTGAAGGAACCATTTTTGACGTAGTCTTAGTTTCAATTAATTCGAAGATAGCTGGCTACAACTAAATGTTGATTCAATGTTTGGACATAATATAGGTTTCCGAAACCATTATTAAGATAGTCCTAATAATATATGTCTAAAACTATGAATCACAAAACATGTAAGTTGTAGAGATCCAACCATCATGGATCTAAGCAAGCTAGTAGGAGCCATAAGCGTCTTATGAGAGAAAGATCAAAACGTTTGATTTCTCATAAAGATATAAATGAATCTTTTGTTTACTAGGTTTACAAAAGATTAGTGGGAGTTAATCATGTTCCTAAATTTAAATATATGTATGATATATTAATTTTGGAAATGAAAAGAATACTTCATTGTTAAAGTTATGACTTTAAACATTCTATAAAGATAGAATGTATATGGGAGACATAGTCTATATACATGGGATGGAAATCTATAATGATAGATTTTAGGATATAATTGGATTATATCATGCCCTAATAATAGACAAAAGGATGCTAGGAAGTTTCTCATATGATGATAAACTTCAATCAGAAGAACAACTCTAGTGAGACTAGGAGGTAGCTCTTCTCAAGGGGAACGTACCCTTTGACTCCCAAAGAAATAATGCGTAAATCGAATCCTTTATGCATACGCACAAAGGTAATTTATGTATTTCATATTGTATGAAAAACATTGATATGAGTTGTACCTAGAAATGTACAAGGCGATATCAATGCAAGCCCAGGATCAGAACCATGGCAACTGTCAAGTGAATCCTTAAGTATTTAAGAAATACTAAATGATAGGTTCCTCGAAGAATGAGGAAGAATTAGAGTAACGTAATGGAAGCGTAAATGTATTAGATTGTGAATCTAATCCATCATTGGATGTTTCTTCATTTATGAATGAAGAGATAAACAAATATCTCTTTATTATGACTAAAGAGATATTTGGATGGAAACATTAAAGTAATGACTTTAGTGTGTTCCATTATGAATGCAAAATATATTGCCATATAGAAGTTTACAACAATGTTGTTTGGATGGGAAAGTTCATTTATGAACTCTCTATTCGGTTCCAACCAGAAAGTGTATCTAGTGTACTGACACTATGACACTAATGGGGCGATAGCTCAAGCCAGGGAATCAAGGTCTCATCAAGATCCGAACTCATATGAGAGACTGAACCACATGATTGGGAATCATGTATAATGGTGACGTCGATATTCTCAAGGTTGCTTCTATGGATAACATATAGATATCCATTGCCTAGGCCTACTACTCAGCCATTTATGAAATGACTACAGAAGAGGAATCATAACAGATGAACAAGCTGATTGGCTCTAGTGCAAGTGGGAGATTGTTGGAAATGTGCCCTAAAGCCAATCATATGATGATACTTTACGGACATTTCACATGTTAAACTAATCTAGTTTACATATAAAGGGAAAACATTATTGTTTGAGTCGTCTCATATAAATGTTATATGCTTAAACGATAAAGTCCAAGGAATATGTGATTGGGAGAATGCAATCTAATGAAGTTAGATTCATGAGACCATTCTTTCGTAGACACATCCTAAATGTTCCTGATCATAGGATTGCCAATTGGGCATTAACAGTCCGATAAGATCAGTACGTACTGTGCCTTCTCTCAGGGAGAGTGACTAGTCTCGAGTCATTGGTGTGTGTGACATCAAGACAAGTACGTAGGTGCTCAATAGAGAATGAGTTCACTGAACACGATCAACGAGGAGTTCTCATACTCATGTCACATGAGAACTCATGGTTGGGATAATGCAAATTAGTCTTTTGACCTGAGGCATCACAGTTGTCTTGTGGTTAAGTCCTTGATCTTTGATTATGTCAAAGTCACCCCATCGGGGTGTCCACGACATCATTGGGGTTAAGCCACTTAGTTATGGAGACAAGTGAATGTGCAACAAGGGATCTCTAACCTTCAAATGGTTTGAGGGAGAATACTCTATGATATGATTAAAATCTCTGGCCAGAGTATGAATGAGATTAGGGAATGCGTTCCAAATCACATTCAAGGTAATCATATAAGCAAATGAATCACATTGGATAGTAGACATGAATAAATAAACTATCAAACCAAACAATGTGGTCAAGAGTATTAGATTAGAGAAAGACCGTATTGCATTTGTAATCCTAAACTGAATAGGTTCTCTACCTCTTCTGATTAGCTTTGGTAACCATGATATGCTGCTAGGTGTCACTCATGGTTTGTGGAAGCCCTAAACGTGTGTAATCACTAAAGGGAGAATTGAAAGTAAGTTTCAAATTCACAATCGATGTAAAATGGTTTTAATCGCCCACTGCCTTGCTAAAAGGAACCTAATGGATCGTACACCGTGTAAGGTGGAGATTGAATAAACAATGGAGATGAGTAAGAATAATTAAAATGGTTTAAATTATTTATGGCAAGGATTAATTAATATGTTAATTAATCAAACGAATAAGTTCGTTAAAGACCTCGAGATAGTTTTGGACCTTAAGGCCCAATGGGCTTCGAACGTCAAAGCCCATTGACTTAAGTTGTATGACAACTTAATGAATAATGATTCACAAAGGCCCAATTAGCCCAATAAACCCATGTTAGAGAGAATGGGCTTTTGGTTCTTTAGGTCACTTATTTGAAGGGACTATATAAAGGACTTTATAGCCAAAATTCAATTAAGGGTTTCTTTTGGGAGAATTAGATAGAAATGTCTCTCATTTTCTCTCTAAGAGGCCAACCACCTTGGAGGGTGAATCTAGCAATCCTACTACTCCAAGGTCACTCATTTCTTCTTCAATCTAACCTTGGTGTAGAATCTTTAGAGGTTCTCTATTTTGGGAACTTGGAGAATCCAATTCTTTCAACCAAATCCATGGAGCTAAGAAGCAAGGAATGAAGGCCCTATCTCTTGGGTGATTATCCTTTGCATATGCAAAGAGGAATCTACAAAGGTAAATATTTCTCAACTAACAAATGTTGTTTTAAAGTTGAGTCAAGGTTCACCAATCTACTAGGCTTTGAATTTCATGGTTGATGTTTTTGTTTTTGAGTGCATGCAAGCATGATTCCGCCTTTAATTTGTTAATTGCATGCTATTGATGTTGCTCAAATGAACATGTTTTTTTCACAAAATTTCCTTCAAGTGGTATCAAGAGCCTAGGTCTAGTAGTTGGTGAATCATTTTGGGTTTTGTAGTTCATAGTTTTTGATTTAAAAGTTGTAATATGTTACAAGCTTTATTCTTGTTTCTTTGAATGTAAATTTTGTTAGAAAATTTGCCATCTCAAATGTTGTAGATGTAGTTCATATGAGCATGAATTTTGGAGCTAAAATTTGGTGCCATGTTTTTGGGGAAATTCGGCCAAATCCAAAGGGTGATTTTTTTGGTTCATGTTTGTCTTGTTAAAATGGTTTTAAAGTGACTTTTGGAACCCCTAAGTACCCTAGGATGTTAGCCCTCTTTTGAGTGGTGAAAATTTGAGTTTTGGTGAGTGAAAACATTCATGGAGCTATTATGAGTTTTCATGAGTGTTCTTCAATGTTCTTGAAGTTCATGCCAAGAACAAAAAGTTTTGAAGTTTTGATTCAAAAGTTTTATGTTTTTACATAAAGTTTTGATTTAATTTTAGTGGGTGATGGTTAATGGTAAAATATTTTTAATGAGAGACAAACTTTTTTAAAGATGTGACATAAATCATTTCTTACTAACTTTTCATTTCATCTTTACCTCACCTAACAAAACCCACTTACAAAAACTTTGTAAAAATCTTATTTTTTTTTTAATCATGGCCGGCCACCCTAATAGAATAGGGTATTTTTGGGCCTTTTGTACAATTACATAAAGTTTTGATACTTTTGTGTATTTGCATTTTGGCCCAAAAGTTTACGTTTTTACGTTAAGGCTCAAAAACGCTAAAGGACAAATTGTTTTGCTCCTTTAATGAAGTTTTTTGTATTTGTTGAAATTTTTGGGTTCTAGTTGTAATTACATGAAGTAGTGGACTTTTGTGTTTTTACAAAGTGACCCCAAAAGTTTGTGTTTCGCAATATAACCCAAAAAGTTGTTAATTGCATGCTATTGATGTTGCTCAAATGAACATGTTTTTTCACAAAATTTCCTTCAAATATGGATCCTTGGAAGTTACGGATCAGAGATCTGATTAGTAGATCTTCTGGACCGAATTACGTAGATTTATGTGCGATGTAAGTTCTGTATTGTATCAACGAGAATTATGAGATATGGTTTGATAATTGGTCACAGGTGCCAATCATTTGTGGTGCCTCGATGTTTGTGCTAGGAAGTTGTAGCGCAAACTCCAGGTGAGTGGATCTTTCCTTGCTTATCATATTTTTCATGATTGATAATTCTATAAATGCTTTTAAATAAAATTGAGAAATTTATGCCATGACATTTATATATTTATATGTTATAAAATACTATGAGATGGTTGAGTTTAGACTTCATCGTGATATATCCATATGCGTATTACTATAAATGATTATTGTGAACTATGAATGGCTTGATCGCTGTTTAGGGTACGTAGGCAGTCTAACGAGACGTTAGATGCAGCCATATAAGAGCAAGTCCACCGGAGTGGACTTTGCCCAGGACCCAGCACAAAAACAAGGCCAGGACCCTGTCAAATGACTCCACCCCCTCAAGTTGACTGGTACCCAGCCCGAGCTGGGCAATGGACCAGCCCAAAAGAGACTGAGCAAGAAGCCAGGCTGTTGGCCTGGCGCGTGCGCTTCACGGCGGCGTGGGGCGAGTGCCCAACAAGGTTTCAGAGGGCTGTCAGCCCACTTGTGCTCCGGAGTGACGCGGCATGATCATAGCCGTTGGATTTCCAACGGCTAGTTTTTCTAGACCGTTGGATTTCCAACGGTAAAAAAAATTTAAATTTGACTTTTAAAATGGACCGTTCGATCATAGATCAACGGTCCACGTTAATTAACTAAATTAAAATTTATTAAAAAATACAGAAAAATTATTAAAAAATACAGAAAATTAAAATTTTTTTTTTCTATAAATACCTAACCCTCATCTTCCACCTTACACCACATTTCAATATTTTCTACACTTTCTACCAAAGCTTTCATATACTTTTTGTGTGAAAAAAATACCAAAATGAAGAATAAAGAGTATTTGATGAGTTTATGTAATTTCATTTTAGTGTGTTTTTTTTTTATAGTTTATTTGATGAGTTTATGTAATTTTATTTTAGTGTGTTTTTTTTTAAGTTTATTTGATGAGTATGTAATTTTATTTTAGTGTGTATTTTTTTTTAAGTTTATTTGAAATTTTATCCGAAATTGGTTAAAAATCTTATCCGAAATAAACTTAAAAAAAAAAAACACACCAAATAAATGCGCTGGGTGCCAGCGCATTTTTTTAGGGGTGGAGATGCCTTGGCCTATTACTGTTCATTGGAGTCTGTTACTGTTCATTTGAGTGGATAAATGCGCTGGGTGCTGGCGCAAAGTCCTTAGGGGTGGAATTGCTCTAAGAAATGAGATTATATAATCGAGACAATAGCCTTGTTTAAGAAATTGAGCAATGTGAGGGATATTGGTGAAAAATGTGCGTTTTAACTTTATGTTTTGGTGATTAATAGTTAGTACACCATATTATATAATTGGAAATACTATGAAATGTTTTTATTTTAGATTTCATCATGGCATATCCATACGTATATTCCTTGCACATAATTATTGTGAACGCTCTGAAGTGCAAAGGTGAATGCAGGACACACAGGTAAGTTCAGGTAAGTCTAGGTAAGTTCAAGTAAGTATACGGTATTAGTTGAATTGATGGGGTTATGATATAACTACATTTATGTTTAAAGCAACTCCGGCATTGTCGTACAGGTTGCTTACGAGTCGTACATGTTGTATTAGATGCATTCAAAGCTCATAAAACCTGCACCCTGGTGTTAGTGCTCCCGCCCGTGGCCAGGGCACAGTCCTTCACGTAATGTTCACCTCCCGCACCATACGCTCACCTTGAATTCAATGTAGGTGCACATGCCTGTCGTACAGACCACTATATGTGGTTCCGACTCGTAGGTGACTCTTTACGTGATCGTAGCACTTGAACGTATACATTTACACCCAGTCCTGTCGTACAGACCACTACTGTGGTTCCGACTTGTGTGCAGGCGTAGTGCCGTATAGGTCACTAGAGGTGACTTCGGTTTATGTGCTAGCAATGATTAATGAAATATGAGTACAGTCGTACAGGTCACTAGAGGTGACTCCGACTTATATGCTAGCCACGATTGATGAGATATGTGATGAATATGTGATGAGCTAGCATATGTAACGAATAAGAGATGAGCTAGCATATGTGATGAGTATGTGATGAGCTAGCATATGTAATGAATAAGAGACGAGCTAACATATGTGATGAATACGTTATGAGCTAGCATATGTAACAAATAAGAGATGAGCTAGCATATATGATGAGTATGTGATGAGTATGTGATGAGCTAGCATATGTAATGAATAAGAGACGAGCTAACATATGTGATGAATATGTGATGAGCTAGCATATGTAACAAATAAGAGATGAGCTAGCATATGTGACGAGTATATGATGAGCTAGCATATGTAATGAATAAGAGACGAGCTAACATATGTGATGAATACGTGACGAGCTAGCATATGTAATGAATATGTTATGAACTGGCATATGTGATGAGATATGGGTAAGTTGTACAGGTCACCATAGGTGACTCCGACTTGCGTACTAGTATGAGTTATTAATCGCATGATTATTTGATATTATTGATGAAATGTTGTGTTGTGGTATATTATGAATTTTATGGAAACTATACAGGTGTTGTAGTGAGGGGTTATAATGTTTTACATGGTTTCTATTAAAACTTTACTTACAGGGCCACTCACCATTGTCTTGTCTTCACCCTACAGGTTTTATTAGCTGAGCTTTCTTATCGTCGAAGATTCGTGGCGATTCTTAGTATTGGAGATTATTTCGAGAGTACGATTCTTAATTCACTCTTATGTACTTGCTTATGCTCTAACGTCACGTGTGAAGTGGGTTCATTCCCGCTCACCGGTGCACTCTGGTATTTAGGCACTCTTAGGTTTAAATTTATTCACAATCTTCCACATCATCGCATTCTATGGCTTCGTCACCTTCCAGGTGTCGGCCAGCATGGCTCGATTCAGAGTCCTAGTGGACATTCCGGGTCAGGGTGTGTCACGTTAGGCGGATTTAGCCATTTTAAATTGTGATGTTACTAAAATCTCCTTATTTTGTGGTCCTTACACTTGCAAGACCAAAAAGGGACAAGTAGCCATTGGCCTGCCCCTTTGTAACCATCAACCACATGCCCAAGCAAGTTGATGTACATTTTTTTTCATCATCTCTCTCTTGTTTTATTTTCTATCTATATTAAGCGGCATAGTCAGAATTTCATGTAGAGGAGTCTTGTACAAGTATAAAAGAAGAATAGTATTTACAAAATTACTAAAGTAAAACTTCATAATATATATCCAAATAATTAAGTAATCAAAATTAACAAAAGCATAGATAATTTTATTTATTCTTGTCAAGTTATCATATTTTGAAACCATTGCATGAGATCATCTATAATATTAAAAGAATTATAAAACTCAGTAGAGCTAATTACCGAAAATTTTACAAACCCTATAGAGGATAATAGAGTTTTATAAACCATACTGTTGTTTATTCAATAAATTTGCAAGTTGGAATGGTTAAAT
This sequence comes from Malus fusca, assembly GCA_035220775.1. Taxonomy (NCBI): domain Eukaryota; kingdom Viridiplantae; phylum Streptophyta; class Magnoliopsida; order Rosales; family Rosaceae; genus Malus; species Malus fusca. The sequence goes on along the minus strand of CM069073.1, from coordinate 42,034,765 downwards.
ATATGAAATTCAAGAAGAAGAGGCGGCATAGCTTTTGCAGTGCATAAAGTGAAGGACGATTTTTCTTTAAGTTAAAAGAAAATGATGGGTTTTAAGTTAGAAGTTATTGATCTGTGATAAATGACCATTTAAAATAGAGAACTTTAACGAAAAACTTTTGGTACTGTTTATTTTAACGAAAAAATCACATTTTTACACTAAAAAGTCAATTATGGTACTATTTATTTTACCCTTTATTTTGTCTTTATCGTTAAAACTCAAAGTTTTTCAAGTCATTTTCATTAGTTTTCCTTTTAAAATATTGTACTTAATTTTAGGATGGGATCTATTGAATTAAAAAAGAGATAACAAGTGTTGAGAAGGGTTGCAAAGCAATAGAAATAGGTGTAATACTAATCTTATTTTTTCAAGTTAGGATAGATTTAGAACCACTCTGATCCTTCTGTGCTTTCATCAGTGACCATATTTTTCCATTGATTTGTCTAATAATAACTCATTTAAAGTTGGAGGAAAAAGTAGATAAGTTGGGAGTAAGTACTGTTTATTGAAATGCTTGGAAATTTCAAATTTTTTCTTCTCCCGAGCTTGTTTATCTCGCATTTCGGAAAAAAAACATTCATAAATCTGCCATTGATGTTGATCGTTATCACTAGCGATCATAAGCAGATATATTTACTATAAGATTTTAGGTGCATATACTTAATAAGTGATTGAGTACTTCTTAGATTTGGTGACAAAGGCAAAGCACTTTTAAGCTAATTAATTAGCTTCCCTAGACATGTACCCAAGTGGTAGTTGAGTATTTAGCTATTCCCCAAGAAACAAACAAGAACAATGGCAATGCATATTTGTTGGAAATTTTACTTATCATCTTGTCTTAGGGTTGGGGGATGCACGCATGTATCTTGCATTCATCATTACCAAGTTAAAGGTGCAGTTGAAAGAAGGAATTTTAAATATGGACCCAACTAAGTGAGAAAAATAATAATAATGTCCCCCATTGCTATGCTACATAACTTGGAACATACCATACCCCAAAAAAATAATATTAATACGAGGTTGAGGGTTTCTTAAAAATGTTACTAAGGTTTATTATTTGGTCTTTTTCATTAAATAATACTATGTGTTGTTATTTATGTGTCACTTGTAATCATGATCGTTAGTTGATAAGTAACATACATTGATCATAAGATGCAAGCCGCCCATTACTGTATTTAAAAAAAAATAGTATATTAATTTCATGATTAGTGAACCCCTCGTGCAATTTAATTGGACAATTAGGATAGGTGAAAAAATTTTAATAGTGATTGTTCACTGCCCTGGCAAAACCGCCATTGCTATTTCATGTTAATTTTTCTTATTTTATTTGAATACAACGAATTATATTTACCCCAATAGGTTACGAGATTTGAGCTAAGTCTTGTAATTTATTTTGTCAATTCTCCAAAGTGAGATTGTATATTCTCTAACAAAGCTACTCATTATTTGAAATGTAATGCGTCTAACTATGACTTCAACCATGCCGCTAGCACTACGGTTAGGGATGGACAACGGTTATGGCGGGCGGGTAACCGCGGTTATTTACCCATAACCGTTTATGCTCATACCCGCATAACCGTTTACCCGTTGGGTAATTGCCTAAACGGTTATACCCATACCTATAACCGTTTATAAATGGTTAACCATACTCATAACCGCATACCCATTTAACTGTAATCGTTTAATACCCGTTTACCCATTTACCCTTTTTAACCCGTTTTTTTTTTTACTATTACCCCATTTTCACCCGTCTACATGTTTTTTAACAACTTGAAAATTAAAAAAAATTTGTCATAATTTTCTTTTTTTTGACAATTAAACACCGTTATAGGTACATTCATAATACATTTCCGTATTTTAATTTTTTAAGTCCTTATACCATTCCAATAATTGAAATAATAGTTTACGGACGATATTTTTAACTGTTACCAATGAAGATAAATATAATATTTGCTAAGTATTATTGGGTTACAAAAATTGTTTAAAAGACATTTCTGTCAAAGCATTTCTGTCAATTTTACGGTTACCCGCAAGGAATTTAAATTAATTTGGCGAATTCCTTGATGATGAGAATCATCATTCTTGTAGCAGTGTTATTGAGAGAATGACCGATGAATTCCTTGCTAATTTATTGGGTGCTAAGTATTATTGGATCGAAAACATGGTTTGTATTAGTTTTACATATATAAAATAAATGGGGAAACGGTTACCGGTTTATAACCACAGTTAATACCCATAACCGCCCATTTAAATTTCGCGAGTAAACGGTTATACCCATAACCGTTTATTTATCTAAACGGTTACCCATAACCGTAACCGTTTAATTTAAATGGACGGGTAACTGCGGTTACCCATAATCAATGAGTATTTGCCCATCCCTAACTACGGTCTAGTGGTACTATGATAAATTTGTTCAACTCTCTTTAGGTTTTGAAATCAAACTTTTATGGATGGCCCCATCGTGTAGCTTAGTCCAACTATTCCAGAAATTTTCACTTGTACAAAAAACACTTGCACATGATGTATCATTTTAAGTGTTACTATATGAGTGAATGTCATTATTGATATGTCTCACTTTTAGAATATATTATTAAAAAAAATACACATGTTATAATTTAAGAAAAATAATAATATCACGTAACAATTTTTTATTATTATACAAACCATGACTCAAACCACAATTTGACCTATAACAGTAATAAATTAGTCCTGTTACAGGATGCAAGTGCTTTAGGATTCCATTTTGTGAGCGTTTGAGCAGCATGTGTTATAAATTTATAAGCCCTTCAATTGCGGTTGATATTATGATTACCAAATTGGCAAACAAAAATTAAAAGTAAATGGCAATACGGTGTTATAGTGATCCATTAAAGTGCACGACTGCTGATTATCATTCCGACCCAGAGGGAAGAAAAGGATATGATTTTTTATGAGACTAATAAGATAGCTAAACATGATTTGTCAATCTACTAATTAACAAAGTTTCTGATCCTAATTGCGGTGGGGCCCTGGTGGCCGCCGTAGATTTGTCGGCAGGAAAATTAAGATTATAAAATTACACTATTTTAAAACTCATTGTCACTGACAAGCTCACCGATCACCATTCTAAATTCTAATTGATGTTGATCAATATTGAAGGCAAAACTGTTCCAAGACTTTCAAGGAAAACCTTTTGACAAGATGAAGAGAATAATGATAATGGAAACATCAATTAAACTTGGATAAGCTGATTTCAACCCAAGTTTTTCTAAAGTTCAACTTTTCATGTCATTCATTCATTTTCTTTGGTTTAAATTTTTGGGAAATGTTAATGTCGAGAAAATTACCTAGCAATTAAGTTCCGAAGTTGCAGTTAGCGGCTAGTCACGAACTCTGAAGTGACCAGATTAGTGATTAGTCGGTTAGTACACCCTAACCTATCCGGATGCTTTGTGCGTTTGAGATCAAGATGCGACCGATATAACAAGCTAATCGGGCTCGTCGACTTTTTTAATGAGGAACTTTTCCTAGTTTACTTGGTTTTTTTTTGTTTCTTATATTTTATTCTAAAATCATAGCTAAGTAGGTTAAAGATGGTTAAGGCGACAATCTAGGTCAACGGCATGCTAAAACAGATTTTGCAACCTCGAGCTATCCGTCTCCAATTTGATAGAAATCTAACGTAAGTATCAGAGAGTAATCAGCTAGCAATTGTTGTCACCAATTAAAAGTGACACATGTTCGTTTTCGTAGAGAGGAGTAAATCATCCTTGACCATTTCAAATGGAGGAGAAAAACACCCAACCATCGAATTTCTTCCTCTATCCATCAAGGAAGAAGAGAATATAAGCAAACGATTTCTTATCTTGTTAGGACTTTTGGTCCATTAGGTAGTTAGGTGTTTATCCTTATGGCATTATTGTCACTTCATTTGTAAGAGTTGGCATCATCTAATGGTTTGAGAGTTGTGACGTGTCTTAATCGTGCACACTCTTTCTCTACGGTTGTATAAGAACTAACTTTCATCATTTGGGAAAGCATGAATGAAATCGAGATGTTTTAGCCTTTATATTTTTTTCCTTTTCCTCTTACGAAAAGCTCTCTCTTTTTGTTGGTCCCTATCATCTCGTATTAAAGTCTCCTGTGGTGGTGGCTGACGCTATGAAGGCTGATCTGGAGCTAAAGTACTAGCATCACCAAATCCTCCAACAATTTAATGGGTTTTATAATTCCGTTTCGATGTTGGCAACTTGTCAAGAAACTTTCAGGCCTCCTTAGCAAACATCAGACTCCTTTAATCCCACGTGATGGAAGATCTTCATTCATCCTGCTTGCCGCTTGCGACGACCTATGTTTCCCAAATTCCAATTGGATTGGCGTCCACTCTTTTATCGCACCCCTCCCATCCCTTACCCGTTGTCCCTCCTCCTACGTGCGCTTCTCAGTATTCCAGATCTCCACCCATACCGTATTCTCTTGCACCATTTACAAGCCACCCTAAAGTGTCACCTCAGTTCTCGACATCCATCGCCACTCTCCGGCCTAATCTCCACCCACATTGTTTCCTCTCCACCAGCAGTCATCAACCTATATTGGTCCACCATCCACTTCAACTAGGCTCATATACATGAAAATCGAGTTACCCTGATTTTCCGACAACAATCCGTACAGCTGGTTGGCTATGTTGGAGGAGTATTTAGACTACCACTGTGTTGACCTAAACAATTAGGCCATGGTTGTGAGCTTCCATTTCACTGGCGATCCAGCTATGTGGTTCAAATGGTACGGTCGAGTTTAGTATATGGGTTGTATTTACTAAATGCCTTTTACAATGTTTTGGGCCAGACAACCAATTATACTTCAGCACGTCTTTTTCTTATGTCTATAAAAAAGGCTATCTCGAGGCCTACCTTAATGAATTCATTCATTTTTCTTGTCGAGCGCAATGTTGGACCGATGAGCAATTGTTAAGGGTATTCTTTGGTAAGCTTAAACTACAGCTCTAGGATGAAATTTTGCCCAAGGTCTTCGTTTCTTAGCCCATGCCTTTGAACCTGCACGCATATATAACAATAAACAACAACTAAGTCGTAGTGCTTTTCGCCCTTACCCTCCTTACCCATTTCGTACACATGTTGCATCGTCGCACCCCGCTTTAGTCCCACATTCTAAACATGTTCTCTCCTCGTCAGCTAGACCACCTATGCACCTCTTTATGACAGAGATCCGTGAGCATCGTTCCCATGGCCAATATTATATATTTCCTTGAGAAATACTTTTAGGCCACACTTGTGCAACCCCAATATGTTATTATTGGATGCTACAACTGTCTCTGAAGTAGCCACCGACCCAAATCCTAACGATATTCTGCCGGTGCTTGACGAGCCTCTGGTGGACGATATTGTCCCAATCACTTTCAACGACCTTGCCTCTCCCAAACGCACGCGAGGTTATGTTATGTGCATTGTTGGTTACATTGGCGACATGCCTATTTAAGTCTTTTTGGATTCTAGCGTAGACCTTAATTTTCTCAACCCCTCGATTGCAACTTGACTCGGCCACCGCATTGATGGTTCCTTTCATGAAACAGTGGATATGGCTAATGGTCGTCTCTGATATACCACATGGCTTGCTTATAATGTCACGGTGAACTTACAGATGTATAAAATTTCCTCGGGTATTATTTGTCATGGGTTGCGATTTGGTTCTTGGAGCAGAATGGTTAGAAACCTTGGGTTTCAGTGGCTTGCACTTCAAGAACAAGGTGATGAAATTCCAAATAAATGGCCATAAATATTGCTTGGTTGGACTCCATTCATCTGATTCTCCAACCATCATAACTTCGACATTTTCCACCTTTTATTTGTTGGATATTAGTTCCTTGCTAGCATCTATATTGAGTGCTAGTTCAATTCCTGATATTGTCCAACCTACTCTTCAACCACTTGAATCCCTTATGGACTACAATTTTGATCTTTTTAGTGCTTCAACACGCCTTCCTCCAAATGGGCAATCAACCGTAGAATTACCTTGTTGTCAGACACTCAATCGATGAATGTTCGCCTTTATTGTTGCACCCATGTTTAGAAGACAATAATCGAAAGACAGTTGCTGAAATGCTTGCTGCCAGCATTATTTGCCCCAGTTTAAGTCCATTTTTTTCCTCGGCCCTATTGGTGCACAAGGAAGAGTGATGTTTAACGTTTTTTAGTGGATTACAAGGGTCTTAATCTCGTGACTATCAATTTTTTTTTTCTGGTGTCGATTATTGATGAGCTGCTTGACAAACTCTGTGATGCTAAAATATTTTCCAAATTAGGTATTCGGTCTTGATTTCATCAAATCCATATGCATGAACCCGACATTCCAAAAACGGGTTTTCACACACATGATGGGCATTTTGAATTTCTGGTTATGCCTTTTGAACTCTGCAATGCTCTTTCCATATTTCAGGCATTAATATATTCCATCTTCAAACCATTTTACGTAAGTTTGTCCAGGGTTTTTTTATGATATACTCAGCTTTTGTCCGGATTTACCTACTCACCTAAATCATTTAACATCTGTGTTTGATGTTCTACGAGAGAACGAACAAATTATGAAACTCTTAAACCTTCGGGCTTGCTTCAGCCACTTCCTACCAACTCAAATATGGACAAACATTACTATAGATTTTACCTAATGTCTTCCTTCTACTCATTGTCGTAATGTGACATTAGTTGTGGTGAATCGTCCTTCCAAGTATGGCATTTCATACCAATCAAACACCCTTATTTCGTTACTAAGGTGGTTGAAATTTTTCTCCAAGAAGTGTTCTGCCTTCATGGTATGCCTGCCACAATAATTGTACATGATTGTGATCCTATATTTATCAGTCAATTCTGAGAATCTTTCTTCGAATTGCACGGTTCTTAACCGTGTTGAAACTCTGCATACCACCCTCAGTTTGACCGCTAAACTGAAGTGTTGAATTGCACCCTGGAATATTACCTACGTAACTTTGTGGTAAACAAACCAAAGTCTTGAGTGGAATGGCTGCCATGGGTTGGATGGTGGTACAATACCACTTTCCATTCAGCTATCCAAATGACTCCCTTTGAAGCTGTATATGGCTACCCCCACCAGGATTCACGCCGTGCTTACCAGGATCATCTTTGGTTCACCTTATAATCGCTACCCCTTTGTGATTGTGATGCTTTACTCTGTAGCTTGCGTGAGAACCTACATATCGCTCAAGAAAGAATGTGCTACGATGTTGATAAGAAATGCTTTGAGCGTGAATTCCAGGTCGGAGATTGGGTGTTCCTACGCTATAACCCTATCGTCAATCCTCTGTCAGTCACACCTACTGCCCCAAATTGGCACCAAGTTGTTATGTCCCTTACGAAGTCTTTGCTCATGTGGGGAAAGTAGCTTATACGCTGGATCTGCCTCCCACCCCTCACAATCACATTCACCCAACATTCCATGTCTTTCTTCTTAAACCCAAGTTGGGTACTCATGTGGTTCCTTTCACAATGCTTCCGATGATGACTGATGCCGAACTTGTTGCTTGGATACCGAAAAAATACTGCAACGTGGGATGCTTAAACACAACAACCATGTGATCACCTGCTGGCTTATCAAATGGTTGTGATTGCCAGGACACGATGCTACCTGGGAGGATGCATATTTCAATCTCAACTCTTTCATGTCTTCAAAGCTTGAGAACAAGCTTATTTTTAGGTGGGAAGATTGTTAGGACTTTGGTCTATTAGGTAATTAGGTGTTTATCCATTGTTCGCAGTTGGGATTTGGTGGTTATGGTATGACAGGAACCAATTAGTGTTTGGGTCCCAAAGGATGGAGTTTGATGTTCTAAATCAGTGTGTAATGGACCATGTCGATGAATACCGTAACGTCAATCTTTCACAACATAGGAGCGTTCCCTTGCAAGGTCAGAGTAATGTTTGGGTCCCTCCGTCGAAAGGGGGGTTCAAGCTAAATGTGGATACGAGAAAAGGTAGGAAAGGCGTGGGAGTGGTGGTCCGTGCAATCCCAAGCCCCAATCTTGTGTTGGTTATGGCTACGGAGATTTAAGCGTTGAAGGTGGGTCTTGAATTTGCTATTGATGCGAGTTGGCTGCCTCTTATTGTAGAATCCGATTCGCAGAATGCCGTGTAATTACTCAGGGTGATATGTGCCTAGCGCCAGAAAGAAACTATGTTGAGCTTGCCCGTCATACTATTGTATGAGTTTGTTTGGCATTGCTATTGCCCAAGTTATTATATTATGATCCTCTTTCAAAAAGGGAGTTAGGCGTTTACCCTTATCATATTATTGTCATTTCTCTTGTAAGAGTTGGCATTATTCAAATGTTTGAGAGTTGTGGTGTGTCCTTATCGTGCACATTAATTCTTTCTCTAGGTCCCTATCATATTTATATGATTTTGCACCGGCCGTTCAATCTAACGGGCCTGGATCCTGGACTTTTGTCGGCACATGCTTATCATCTTTCCAAAATTCGGGCAAACAAAACAAATGCGGTTATCATTCCGACCAAATTAATAAATAAATTAAAAAATTAAAAAAATTCAAAGTTGTAAGTAGAGACTCAGAGCTACCACCACAAACCAAAACGGAGATATCATGGCGACGGTGGTCGGCAACCTGTCCTCGCCGTTTCTTCTGAGTCAACACTCGAGGTCTTGCTTTCTCAAGCTCAGGCCTTGTGCTACTTTATCGGTTTTCAAGCGCTCTTTCGCGGCGGCCATCAAAGTTCGAGCTGCTGCTTCCGCCGCCGCCGTCGAAGTCGAGCCAACCGTACGTTGCATCTAGCTTATTTTCTTGCTTTATTTTATCAATTCAATTCGTCGAATCAGTTCATGGAATAGAAAACTGAAAACCCAATTCTTGTTTTTTATTTTTCCTGTTTGGTTGCTGAGAAACGGCAGGAAAATGGCAAACTTTAGAGCTTTTATTTTCCTAGTAAATCATTCGGACAATCTTAATTTAGGAATGAATTAGTGTTTATTTTTGAGATTTAAGGTTTGAAATTGTTTGCTTCATAAACAATAGGAACCAATTGTGGTACAAAATGATGGCATCAGCAGCAACAACATTTTAGCTTGTCCGATATGCTACGATCCATTTTCAAGTTCCGGTGATCCCGGCTTATCCGTGTAAGAGGTTGCTTTGTATAATTTCGATTCACATTTCGGTTTCGTTGATTTGGGGAGTGATTTGATTTTGCAGTGAGTCTGCTTCTGGGTCTAGTTTTCATTGTAGCACTTGTAAGAAGACCTACTTTGGCAACGAAACACATATTGACCTGACAACAGCAAGCGGCGCCAAGAATTATGGTGAATCAATGCCCGTTATCACGGAAATGTTTAGGTATTGAAATTATATACCGCTTTTAATTATACAACCCATATGTCGTATCTGTATGTTTTCGCAACGAATTTTAAATAAGGATGGTGAATAAACATATTGACTCTTATTATGTGAACGAGATTCTTTCTGTTCTCATAGACCCGCTGAGGTCAACTTTATTATTTTATCCTCTGTGGCATAGATGGAGCATGAACCTGGTTGAATTGATTGCATCTACCACATTACGATTTTCAAAGCATTACCAATAGTACTTGCTAATACCTCATGAATATGTTGAACTTGATCTGCATCTCTATATAATGTCTAGTGACTTTTCGTTGCATCAGGACTCCATTGATATCGTATCTCTATGAGAGGGGTTGGCGTCAAGGCTTTACTGGATTGATTGGTCTTCCTGGCCCAGAGAAAGAGGTAAAGATGATCACTGATCAGTTCTTCTATTCCACATTTCCTCATCTCCATGGCTTATCAGATGTCTTTTCAAAATAGAGTATTTGATAGGTTGCCTTGTAACTCATACAATCTTTAAAAAGTAGGTTTTGGACATTTCATGGGAACCATATTAGTCCATTTTGCTTGCGTTACATATGAATTATGAAGTGAAAATCAGTTTTCTAGAAAAGTATTTTATTTGGGGTCTGAGTAGGATAAAATTTATACTTCAAATATGAAGCTCCACCATCAATGACCGTCAATTATTATTTTTTTTTTCCGAAAAAAAAAGGAAGGGGAGAAAAAGTCCTCTTCTGATCACGGCATGAAAAAATAGATAGATAATTTGTGTTGCTGCCAAATATGCAATGTGGTTGTTTGAAATACTAAAAACAGTCATATTTTACCTGTGTATTTGATTTGTCTTGCTAAGGAGGTTGTTGAGTTGTTAACCACGGCATAGTTTTAACTGCAGTTTGAGTGGACTAAAAATTTCTTGAAGCCTGTCTTGGGTGGTGGAAATATCATTGATGCAAGTTGTGGGAGTGGGCTATTTTCTAGACGTTTTGCCAAGAGTGGGTTGTTTTCTCTTGTTGTTGCTTTGGACTACTCAGAGAACATGTTGAAGGAATGTTATGGATTCATTCAGCAGGAGAAGAACTTCCCCAAAGAGTACAGAACCTTGATGTTTTCATTCAAATTTAGATGATAAAAGCTGCGAAAAGTTTCAAATCGTATTTGGTGCTATCTCCTTATGGGATCTTTCCGAAATTTTGTTATCAATCGTAAAATACCTGATTAAGTTTGTTTTTTTGTTAGGAACATAATTCTGGTCAGAGCTGATATATCTAGGCTTCCTTTTGCTACAAGTTCTGTTGATGCTGTGCATGCTGGTGCCGCCCTACATTGTTGGCCTTCACCATCAGCAGCTGTAAGTACTTAATTATATATGGTGTTAGAGCTCAACTGCTCTGCTTGTTCTAGCTACCTGTAAGGGGTACTAAATCTTATCGTAACAGACAGTGGTGTAAGTATTTACATGTCCTTTATGCTAATTAATTTGTCTACAACAAGTTAATGAACATTTTCCATTTCTCGGTTTTTAACCAGTATTTTCTCTGGGTAATTGTGGTTTTGAAGGTTGCTGAAATTAGTCGAGTCCTGCGACCTGGTGGGGTGTTCGTTGCATCTACTTACATACTGGACGGGCGTTTTTCGCTCATCCCATTTCTAAGGAACATAACACAGGTACATCTTTCATACTCCAAACCTTCATTGCTGCAGCTCTGGGATTCTGCTGAATATGCCCCATGTAGCCGATGATTTGGTATTATAATTTCTATTTCATCTCACCGGTTTTCGATTCGATTTTACACCCCCCCTTTTTTTTTTGTTTGGTAGGTAACAAAGCAAATATCGGGCAGCCAAGTCTTCACATCAGAAGGTGAATTCGAAGATCTCTGCCAAGCATGTGGGCTAGTTGGTTTTACAAAAGTGAGGTATGGGCTTTTTGTGATGATCTCTGCCACAAAACCCACTTAATTAATTATTCTTGTGCCACAAGCAATCTCCTATGTAAAGAAACATTAATATGTCATGATGTTAGAAATGAAACCAAACCATATCATCAAAATTTGGATAATATGATTCACTATAAATGATTGTGTTTCGTCTCATTATCGATTCGTTACATCTCTTACGCAAAATTGACGGTCGTACGACAGTTTTATCCAAATGTTTCTCTCGAGAAAGCATGTGGTTGCAATGGCAAGAAAACCAGCAAGGAAAGCAAGAACTCTTCTGTTGGCAAGCTCAAGCAGTTGGTTAGTATGGAAGTTGCCTTTCTCTAGCTCGTTTTCTGGCCGGAGGTGAAAACAGGACGGATAAAATTCTTACGTACATGTATGGTATTTGGATGTGCTTGAATGGAGCTGGAATGTTCAGTGAGATTCTGATAAGATTACAGCGGGCTCAGATTGGCAAACGTTAACTGGCGGTATAGCAGTGTCTGTTCATCATCATCGGCATCAGCATCAAGAGTGTCCTCACCTTCATACTCTACTTCAATGACAGTTCTATCATTCACATCTTCCGATTCAGGAAACCGAGCACGTGAATATTCTTCTCCGGTAGGCGAATCTTCTAATTCTATTTGTTGCATCTCTGATTCTATTAAAACTTCCATCCGTGCACGCTCCCTGTCTCTTGGGTAGGTGCAATACAGGAATGAGTAAATGACACAACAGAGAGCCATTGGAATTCCTATTGCTGTAAATAGTGCTTTTGCCAATGACAAAGCGTTCCCTCTATCCGTGGCAATCTCTTCAGATGCACTGGACCCTTGAGGAACTGGTTTATAACCATAAACGCGTTGAGCCAAAATCCCAACTACTGGAGGAGCGAACGATGACAGTATGGACTCGAAAGATCTGTCCAAAGCATATACATTTGCTCAGGATCTCTCAGGAACTATCTCTGCAAAAATCGGACTGCATAGACCATGCCATCCGTTAGTGTTTTTGCTTTACTTTCCATAAAAACGCAAGGAAATTAAAGACAGACAGAACTACGAAGTTTTAAGGCTTACTTGTTTGTAGCTGGAGCATTCCATGAAATTAAGAATCCCATGATGAATAAGATGAAACCATGGATGACAAGCGTAGATGGATCCGCAGGTAATGCAAGCAGAAGAATTGCTGCAAGAGGGATGGCAGATGCGGAGCTTATCTTTGCTAATATAATCCTTCCTGCGTTTGGAAGACGCATGGAAAGGATATCTCCCATTTTACCTCCAAACAAGCCACCAAGGCAACTTCCAATCACAAACAAGGCAATGAGGAAAGCGGATTTCCCATGAGAGAAGCCAGTAAGTTCCAACCACATGGGCGCAAATGACAATGCTGACCAAGGAAACGAACCAGTAACCGACTTAGCTTCTAGGGCCAGTTCCTTCACGTGTGACCACAAGGAACTACTAGAATTCTGGCTGCTATCTTTTGTTTCACCATCTGGAAAGTGTGGGTCAGTGGCATACAGACGGACTAAAACACCGACTACAATACTAATAAATCCAACAAGGTGAAAGGAAATTCTCCACCCAGGGATTCCCATGACTGTTATAGGAGCTATCAATATAGAACAATGGCCACCAATTATCGAACCAACATTGCCAGTTAATTGAAGCCATCCGAAAGCCATACCTCGGTTGTTGTCATCAGTTGAGTCAGCTACAAGGGACTGGATAGCCGGAGTAACTAGAGCAAGGCCAATCCCATTCAAAGCTCTGGACATAGCCACCTGATCAATAAAAGCTGAATGACTTCAAAGTGAATAAAACAAGCTGGAATCAAGCTAAACATAATGATACTTCTCTCCTTTTGTTTTGATAACTTTAGTTATCAGTTATAACCCCCTTTCGAATCAATTATAAAACAAACACTTCATCTTTTTGGTTCTTTACTGATTTGATAAGTAACGTATTAGAGACCTGATACAAGTGAAACTGTCAAACTCTGTTATGCATGACAGTAAGGAAGTAAAAGTTTAGGTATCATTTTAACGAAAAAAGAAGTTAAAAGGAAGCGGAAAACATCCGTTTTAATTTTTCAGAAACTTTACCGAGGAATGCACTTTTATCATGTCCAGAGTCACTGTATATCCAAATCGGAACCCAAGAATTCAGCTTCCACCAAATTTCAAGCTCCTCATGTGCTCAACTTATATGTTCATTTCTATAAGGCTTTCACTGTTTCACAAGAAACAATTTTTGATTCCACATCTATATATTTGAGTTACTCAGAGAACACAAGCATTGCATCTGAGTTCAACTATTGAAACCATCCCTATATACTTGAGTCACTCAGAGAACACATGCATTGCATCCAAGTTCAACTATTGAAACCATAATTTCCGTGAAGACTGCGATCAACAAATCTACCTTCTCTGCTAGAACAGTCAAATATGTCCGTTACGTGAAATTTATTCACCACAGCTACTCAGTTTTTCTCAAACAAGATTTTATAAAACCTACTTGCATAGCCAACGCAGACCGTTCATTCAGCTAGAAATCGAAGCAACAAGAAAACGCGATACTTCAATTTCTTTTCTTTGACTCCCTTAACTTTTTCGAGCGGTTCTTCATTCACGACTAGCATAAAAAGATACTAGAAGTTGACACAAAACATCCCCAAATCTTTTCTCCAGGTTAGCTTATTCGATCAGACTAGAATTTCAAACATTTACCTACTCTCCGTACTATTTTCAAAATTCGAACAGAAAAATCCACTATTACTATAGATAGCAATCTAAGTAGAATCTTCAACAATCAAATCAAACCACCATTTCCGGCAAACCAAATTGACAACTTCACAAATTGAAATCACAATCAGCAGATACAACCTAACAAAGCCACTAACTTTCTGTTTGGCAACCGATAAAATTTCAGAAACGAAACAAAACCCAAGACGACGAATACCAAATAGAACCAACTCAATCAAAATTTAATTACCTTGGTGAAACTTGATGAAAAAGCGACGAGAAAAGTAGCGGTGGCCCAGAGAAAGGCGCCGAGGGCGATGACGTGGGCCTGGTTGCGGCGCACGGCCAGGTACGCTGCAATTGGGTAGCAAGCGGACTGCACAATGGACCGGAAGAGAGTGCGAGACCCGAGCCCGGTCGGGTCGGTGTGGAGAGCGGCGCTGACCTCCTTGTACACGCCGGGGAGCAACGACTCGTTGCTCGCTCCATGATCCCGGCCAAGTTGACCAGCACCAGAGTAAAAGTGTTTGGGCCCAAAATATCAATTTGGGCCGAGTACAGAACCATCTCGGCCCGGAAGACCTGACAACAAGGGAGCCTCGGGTCGCTCGGGTCGTGGGCTTCTAAAACTAGGCCGGCTAGGTTATTTACGAAGACAAGTCCTGGTACAACAAGGAGTCTCGGCAAGTATGATAACCCGGAAGGGAGCCGACTAAAAAAGGGACTAGGTTCACAATCCTATTCAGGATAGGACTGGTCGAGTTGTTGTTGATCCGGAGAAGAAAGCCTAGTTCGAGTAGGATTGTAACTCAAGGTCCAGTGCTATAAATAGGGGAGACTGCAAGCCAGTAAGAGCCCACAAAATCAATACAAAATTGCCCTGCGCAAATCCTCAACAACTTGAGAACTTTTTCTTTTTCTTTTTCGCTGACACATCTTCCGTTGGCATCAACAGCACTGTGAAAGCAACCGGTGATATCTTAAGTCGGCATAGATAGCTCTGTCACCGTAGAATTGGCCGAACTCGCAGTACCTTCCGTTGGCATCAACAGCACTGCGGCGGGCACGGTCGATTGTCTATCCAAGTCTCGGTCGAGAAGGGTTTCTAAATCTTTTTTGGTCGAGGTCATCTCATTAGTCTTCTCGACGAAGTGAGGTGTTACAGTTATTACATTCGGCACATTGAAAGCCGAATTTGATTTGTGAGCTTCGTAATAATAGTAACCTTGTCTTCAGGTTTGAGAATCCAGGAGGCCGAGACGTGTTCCTTTCTCGGCCGCAATCGCAAGACGCAGAAGTCAGTAGCGCGACCCAACGCAACATCAACAAATTTACTCCTCGGCCGAGCTCGGCCGACGAGTTGGCACGCCCGCATTCACCGAAGGACGTAGTTAGCTTTTAGATTACTCGGCATGCGCGCCACGTAGGCTTTGTAGTTTTTAGGGTCAACAAAAAGCCTCCGCCTTTATTTTCCGATTGGGTAATTTAATTTTCTGGGATTCGGAAATAAATTCGCAGAGATTCAGAGAGTAATTGTGAGAATTGTAATTGGAGTTTTGCATTTTGGAGTTTAGTGAGAAGGGGGGAAGACGACCGACCAGTCTACGGCGTGACTTTGGGGGAAGAGGGTGAGTGACACGTGGCATGGTTTTATAAGGTGGCATTGGGATTTTGCCAGCTGGCAAACGCCGTGTCTGCCGCTCTTTGGCGGGCTTCAGCTGTGAAATTTGTGCCCTTTTGAATTTGGGATATGCGATTATGCGTTTCTTATCTCTCTTTTTGTTTTGGCTTCATTTTTTGCCCGTTTACAAGTGTTTTAACGTGACTAAAAGTGTTTTTAGTGTTCTTTCTTGGTTATTAAATGGATTGGTTAATTGCATCACAAGTTATTTTGACTTATTGGTTCGATTGGATTGTTTATAGATGTGTTAAGTCTGTATAAAGTTTTTTTTCTTGCCTTGTAAACAAAGACTTTCACTCATAATATTATAGGTCCAATTAAAAGGAGTTCAGGACCCTTCAGATTATTTCTTTGGTTACAGTTAACATTAAAGAAACAAGGTTAATTAGTTTAGCAAGATTAATCAGAGATGAAACTTTGAACAAAAAGCAGTTGAAAATGATGTAAGATACAATGAAAGATGCATAAAACAAACAGATCTACTTTATGTAAGTACAAACAAAAGAGACTCGGGCAAGATTATGACCTTGTTAGGCAATGTTCGTCTTCTTGCAACCATTTCTCTTCGTGTTTTACAGGGATTGTAATCTTTGGAGAATGAAATATAAATCGGGTTTACTATAGGGATTCGATACTACAACATAGGGGAAATGTAGCAGAGCTTCTAAAACTTGACAAAAGATGGCTTTCTATGGTGGACCTGTGACTAAAAGGATAAAGTTTGGACAAACTAAAGCTCTTTGGTTTCTTGCTTGCTGGAGCTCAAAGTTGGATGTTTTTTTATTGATTGGTTGAGTGTCTTTCTTCCTTGTGTCCTTCGCTGCTTTTATAAACTCTCTAGCCCGACTGTCCAAGCCTCATCTTTTGGTGATGGCCTCAGAGTATGGTGAGTCACCGTTTATTTACCTATCGATGCCTTTGAAAAGTACTTTTTTGCTGGGGGTGAGCTGCCCTATGAGTGTCACTTCTCACATAGGTTTGTTGCCTATTCCTTGGAAAAACTAATTTTTAATTTCTTCCTGGGCTATCGACTTGTTTGAGCCTAATCCTTCTTCTACTTTTTGAGTTCTTGGGTCTCCAATCACACTAAGCCTAGCATTAAATATCCACTCAAACAGTTATAAAAGTAGAACCTTGTATTAATTCTTTATTAGCAAACAGGAGGGCATCTTACATGCTAAAAGAGGGGGCATAGAAGTGAACTAAATGGCCAACAACCTACCTACATGACTAAATGATATCAGAGTATTCTCGCTATGCGCGCATACAGAGTTCTTTTTTCTATTCTTTTCCACATTTGTGCATGCATAAAAAACATCTTCACTACAAAAAACTTCATATGTGTTCTACATGCATTGGTTTTATATGTCCAAAATTTCTCATATTCAGGCAGTGATAAAATTAATTTTCATATTTACATGAGATTGACAAACTATTTGAGAAAAGATAGTTGTGGATGCAAATTTCTTCCTCCTTAATCTTGGACAAAATTGCACCTACAAAACAATTAACACCTTTGGTTAGGGCCAAAAGCCTCATGCGCCCACGATGAATGGGGGGGGGGCTTTGGCCGAAGAACCTCCGATGCCAAAGTTAGAATTTAGAGAGAAAAGTGTTTAGAGAGTTTTTGGAGTTTTGCAAGAGTGTGTACTTAAGTTTTTAGAGAAAATAGGGTAGTTTATATAGGGCATGGACGGTCCCCTTTGGAGAAAAGGTGGCCGGCCCTTTGGGATGTTTTTGAGTGTAATGGGTGATTTAATTGGTAATTAATGGATTAATTAGGAATAAATCCATTAATTAGCCAATTAACTCGATTTATATGGAATGTTTTGAAGGTTATGGAATAATTACCTTGTGGAAAATATAGGATGAGGATGGATGAAATAACTTTGAATTTGTTACCTATTTTGGGCATTTTTGACTTGATTGACGGATGATTGTCCACTGCGTGTAGGAAATCCGGTGTGCCTCGAGGGTAATTTTGTCTTTTCATTACCCACAAATCCATGTGTCGCCTTGTGATTATTTTTGGCTCCACAATAGTAAATATAAATTATATTGCAGAAAGATTCCACACAGTAATTGCACCTTTACATTATAAGACACTACTCTTGTTAATTCCAAGAGATACAAACACAATTATGAAATTAATTTGAGATCTCCGTCTACATTGCTTTGGCATTTAACGTATTTGATCGCACTGCTTTCATCCTTTTTATTGCAGACACAAATGCAACCACAGTAGAGCAAACAAAATCACACAAAATGAAAACACAATATAATAATCACAATTTCAGAATTATTAGGTCAAGTAACTATAGACTTTTTATGCATTCTTTTATATAATCGTTTTAACAAACAATTAACTCACCCGTACTGCACCGTGATAAACAAAAGAATGAGAAAAGAAATGAACGCTGTAATAAATATCCGTGGGCGGTAAGGTTAGCAAAAAGGAAAAAGAAATGCTGCAGTTTTGTTGATAGTTCCATCCCATATCCAAAGAGAACATCAAACTGAGGTTAGCAAAAGAATGAGAAAAGAAAATGGATGAATAGGAAAGATGTGAGTTGCTAGAAAAATAACCTTTAGTAAACTCTGATACTTTTGTAATATTTGAAGAGAGTGCACACATTTATTACATTGCTTCAGATTCTGTGGGTAGTAAAGAAAGAAAATACGAACACTCATAATTAACCATATGGATGTTTTGGCAAAAATAAAGACATAAAGATACTAAAGGGAAGGACATGAGATACTAACAAAAAAGTATCTTTGAGGCTTTGACCCTAAACCCTAAACATAAGAATGAACAACCCACAACTTCTGCCGAACGTGGGTGCATGATTTCAGCGTTGTTTGTGCTTCATTTGTTCTGCAGAATAAGTGCAGATGCTTAGAAAAACAAACGAAAAGGAAAACAAAATAGAATTGGAATTAAATAAATGCAAAACATTAGGTAAAACAACTAAAGAGTAAAAACTGAAAACAACGGCATCAAACTCCAAAAACTTGAATAATATAAAGAAAATGTGAGCACGTGCGGAGAGGCTGGTGCAAAATAAATGGAGGCGCAAACCCATCTTGCTTCCTATTCAAAAAATCAAAGTCCAATCTAAATCACCATGAACCTTTGATCTTCAAATTTAAAACCGTTATATTTCTTGTGCATCTAAAATAAACAAAAAATGTACATAAGAAGAAAGAAACTGATGATATTTTCAACATTATATCAAACACAATGTTTGGAGAGATTATACGCAATGAAATTGGAAAAGATTAAACTACCTTGCAATTCCAAGGCTTTTTTTTATTTTTTTATTTTTTTAAATTTTATAGAGACGGATTAGGCGAGATTAACTCTTTGTCAATAGTTGTGTGCGAAGGAGGAAGGACCGTTGCACCCAGAAACACCTGCCCCCACCCCCGCCCCCGCTCCTGCCCGTTCCCTCTCTACTAGATTTTATTAATAATATGAAGAAAAAAGGAAAAGTAATACAAGCGGGGGGAACTAGGCCAATACCTACTAAAATAACTTTTTGAAGCCAAACCTTAACAAGAAGTAGAAAACTACTTGAAGCAAGAAAACCTAGTGTCCAAAAAACAATGTCAAACTCATCCTAACAAAATCGAAAATATAGGCGAAGAGAAAGATTACGATGATACGCGTCAATAGCACAAGGAGGACAATAATTCCACCAATAAACCCCAGGATGACCCAGTCCAAAATTTGCCAAACAGTTAGCCACCTGATTCCCTTCGCGAAAAATATGTGTAACTCTTATGCATATAGAACAGAGCAACGCTCGACAATTCAACCAATGAACCCTCAAATACCAGGGAATAAGATTATGAGAAGCAGAAATGAAAAGAACATCCAATGATGAATCACACTCAATCCAAAGGGAACTTCAACCCTTCTCCTAAACTAAGTTTACCGCATGAATTACAACATGCAATTCAGCTTCAAAAGAGGTAACCACCCCTAAAGAAGTAGCAAAACACCCTAAGCATGAACCAAAATGATCCTGAAAGATACCGTCAGTACCAGCCAATTCTGGTGATCCACGAGCTGCACCATCGGTATTCACCTTGACCCAATGTGAGAAGGTGGTTTCCATATAACTTCAATAACACGAGGTGACTTGGCAGAACGACCAAACAAACCAATAGCGCGAAGAATGCAAAGTTCGTCCACATAATTTTTCATGTTTCCCTTGCTAAGCGAATCAATTTCAAGAAGCTGACAATTAATTGAGCGAACAATAGCAGTAATGGATGGTCGAATATCATCAAATCGAAGCTTATTACGTGATGTCCAAAGACAATATAAACAAGCTCCAAGTAAGCCCCATCATAGAAGTTGAATCTGAGAGTCATAGCATTTGCGAATAGGATAAGTGAAGAATCTCATAATATCATCAAAATGAGAGATCATCCCAAACCAATTTAAACATCAAGACCAAACTTGACGTGAGAAGGAACATTCAAAAAACAAATGTCTCGGAATTTCCACATGTGAGCAACAAAGGGAACACATGGAGGGAAGAGCAAAGCCTCTATCCTATAATAAAGAATCTGTAACAATTTTCCCATGCATGAATTTCCATAGAAAAAGAGAATTTCCAGGACGAAAACAAGTATTCCATACCCAACGGTCCCAAATCACCAAGGGTTGCTTGCTTTGTCTAATATCATAGTCACGAGAAAGCGTGAGATGACCATCAGAAGAATCAGTCCAAATCGAAGTATCATCAATTTCAGTAGTCTTGGGTAAACAAATAGAACAAATTTGATCTCAAATGAGATGTAAACTATCACGGAGAGAGGCAGGACAAATCCAATTCCTATCAATAATAAAGTTGGAGACCCGTGCATGCAAACTTTTACCTAAAGCCTTCAATTAAGGATTTATCCAACAAATTGGCATGCCAAAAAGAAACTTTTTTTACCTGAACCAATAATCCCACGTGAGTTATGTTGTAATTCAGAAAAAAGAGGACGAAGACCAGGCCATATAGAAGAAATCTTATACGAGGAGGAAGGCAAACCATGATTATCAAAAAACTGACCACGAAAAAATGAAGAAGCCAACACCCTCATTTAGTGGAGCACAACACCTCTTCCTTGAAGCCGTCAAAAAACCACGAGAGTCCACACAACCTGTCCAGATAAAATTATGAGCCCAATTTCTGACTTGCACCAACACAGTAGAAGGCCATCGGTAAACCGAAAAACTGTGAGAAAGCATCTAAATAACAACTGATTTAATTAAAGCAACACGTCCAGCCATAGACAACAAACGTTTTTGCCATTGAGACATCCGTTGACGCACTCTATCAGCCAATGATTGAAAATAAACCCTCTTCGGAAGACCACGAAAAAGAGGAATTTTGCAAGAAACGATGGATCAGAGGAATTTTGGCGTGAAAAAAAAAAAGGAAGAGATGTTATAGGATGCGGAAGGAGGTAGCGATAAAGACAATCCTATAACCCTATATTTGCACTATGGATAATAGTTTATTTTAATACTGGACATTTACGGCAATTATTCTGATATGTGTAGGATAGTTGATAGATATGTATTTGTGCATAGAAATAGAAAGAAAAATAGAAGAAAAGTATCACTTAACAGAACCGAAGGAAGCTAGTGTTTTGTAGAACATATATATGAGAAAAGACTTGGTTCTGTTAATGAATAAATCTCATCTATCGGCTGGTTTGTGAAGTCCTACCAGTGTAGTGCCCATGAGTGCAGGAGCTTCTTCCTGTTTATTTAATCTATCAAGAAAAAATCATATTAATATAGTGTTCAACAGAAATATAAACTTAGTCAAAATTTGTAAGCATACCATGCAAAGGAAACATTTCTTTGACAATCCTCTCTGATTTCATCCCCCGACTTCCCAACTGAAAATTTTAATCATCAAATCTTAAAGTTAATCTTGACCGGCTCCTGTTAATCTGTAAATTTACAGTTCAAACCTAGTCAACGGAACACATTTAAGGATAAATATTTGCACACAGAAATAAAGTCATATTGGACTTGTTCAAGGGGTTTCAGTAGCATTTACATCAACTTGTACAACATTTTCACAAAAAAAAAAGTGAAACATCAGCGGCCAATTGATGGATGTAATCAACCAAAGAGTAATGATAAAAGGATGGAGACAAATATGTAATTGAAATGTAAAATCAAAGAGTGAAATAAAACAACGAAAAGATACGATTGGAAAAGAAACTGAAGTGCATGATTAAAGTCATGATAAATAAAATTCATCGCTGTGGGGTTGCCCTACTCAGATGGACGTACAACTGAAATCCCGTAAACCTGAAAACAACACGGACTCTTGAAAAATAAAATTGATGATTCAGATATCTCTAAAATTGGAAACCAAGCTTAGTATAGATTAGTCAAACAGGTCCTCGATTTACTGCTTCCAAATTGCCTATCTCAATCAGACTTTCTAATTGCATGCAGTTGTCCCATTAATCAAATGTAATTGCATTGTTGCACATGAAGCTTTGTTTTACAATGACAAACCTCTACGTTTGCTTTAAAATTAGGAAAAGAAAGAAGAAAAATTAACAATTAACAAATTCAAGAATGTTACAACGAATGCCAAGCATAAAGAGAGGATCACATATTAACAATTGAAGAGTTGATTCTCATAAAAGAGCAATAGGCCAAACAATCTAATGCAAATAAAAAAATTGGAAAGAAAAAAACAAAAAGAGGATCCATTTTTTAAGAAATATACCGAAAGATTAAGGGTCAAAAATGAGGGAAACTACCTGCACAATTCACCCATTTGTACGATGGCTCACCCATTTGTTTTAGGTGGATCCATTTTCTTTTCGATAAAACGGTGAAGTGACATTTTAGAAAAGATTGGCTATAGATAAAATAAGGCAAAAGAATGAAAAGATTATTAAGGAAGCCCATGAGAGGCCCAAGGTAAGCATATGCAAGTTTGATGGTATAAGAAACTTGAACATCATATTTGATGTAATAAGCATGGCACTTAACCATACAACTATATTTATGTGACTTAATCAGTAAATAGACCGTAAGAAATGGAAGAGTACATGAATTCGTTCTTGGATATTAAAGGCAAAAAGTGAGCCAATTACTGAATTCGACCAAAAATCCACAGAATATAAACTAACACCCACCCAGCCACTCCCAAAATTCCTTTGTTGGAGCTGTGGTTACAACTAGATCGGCGTTGTAGTCGGGATTCAGTGGCTGCACCTGCTGGTCTGAACTGTAAAACCCGAATAAAAGGAGTTTATCAAGGGACCAATTAGGACGATGTGAGAGGGGACTCGGTGGCTGCACCTGCACCTGCAAATTGTAGTATTTTGTTGTTCCTAATGCATTGTTTTCCCCATGACGAAGCACCAAATTGGAAGGTGGAAGAAGAAGCACAAAAAAAAAGACGATGTGAGAGGGGTTTATGATTTAGAAAAAAAAAACAATTTACTCAAGATGAACACATATCTACATGGGAAACCGAAGTGAAACCAAATAAAACTTATGAAGTTATGTGAATCGCTGGCAATATTTTCTTTAGCTTTGTACAAGTAGAACTGTAGCAGCTATTTCAGGTGTTCAAATTATAGATTGAAAAGAATTATCAGCATGTAAGTATTGTCAAGAAACGGTGCACATAACCTCCCCATTTAGAGCACATGAACACACATGATCAGATAGTTAAGAATCTAATAATGACATATATAATGAGAAGTCAACAAATTGGAGGGGAAGAACGAAAGGACCTTGTTGCAAGCCTAATAAACATAATTAAAAGACGTTAATTTGACAGGGAAATAAAACACAGAAATACACAACTTAAATCATAGAACAAAAATTGGACACCTGTTGAAACACAACCTTCACTAAGAAGGCTTGACACACACGACATTCAGAGCTTCGTAAGCAGCAGAACCGTTTGCATTTCCTCTTTCCCTTCTTTTTCTTTGACAATTATACATTTTGTTCCAGAAATTTTTCTCTCCGGGTTTTGCCAGTTTAACCCATTTAATTTGATTCTTTTTACTTTAAGACTTATAATTAATGATCCTCCTCCTTCTCTTGCACCACCTCTGACTTCAAGTCTTCCATCTTAATCATCTTTTTTCCTTGCAGGTACATGCTTTTACGTTTCCAATATTATAATTCCATTCAAACACAATAATTCGGTTCTCAATCTTGTTGCTTCTCTATTTGTATCCACGTAATGAAATAACCGAATTGGAGAGAACCAGAGCAACATGGGAAGAAGACAAAGGCAAAGTGGAAGAAAGGAGACGCAACACCCATATCGGCTTCGACGACAGCGTCACCTGGGGCTCCGCCACCCCCGACGCGTTCAACCCCATCCCTCGTGGCCAAATCTAGAGCTACCCATTTCATGGTTTTTTACCTTTGAAGGAAAGCTTGTGCTTTTTTACCTTTTGCTTCGTTTAAGGAGGTCTGGTCGCTGAAAGGTTAAATTTTTTTGGGGTTTGTTTGTTTTTCATCGCTGTCAAATATTGAATCTTTACACAAATCTAAGGGAACCCATTTGGCCAGTGGTGGTGGAAGAGGCAGGATTCGAAAACAATGCTGAAAGAAGAAGGTAAGGGAGGCGAGAGAGGTTTTCGAAGAAGAAAGGAGAAAATGTTGAATGACTCTTTGCAATAACCTATATAAGGCAATTCGGTCATTTTAAGTTTTATAAAAATCTTATTTCTGTCATATTGTTATGCATGTCGTGTGCATATTCTGTGCATATCCCAAAAATCTTATTTTGGTCCCAAGATTAAGGAAATGACCCATTTCTGTCAATTTCCCTTAAAATATACAACAAGGTTTATGTGGTTCACTCTCAAAACTGGGGTACATCGATAGTAGTCCTCTGTATATGTACTTGATATAAATTATAAGAAGTGCTAGATAATGATGTACTCTTTTTCTTTCTTTCTTTCTTGGTCCGACCTCTTATAAGAGGTATCGCCCCTCTTTTATAGGCCTCCAATGAGCCACAAGTCTTCGGCTCTCAAGTACTTCACCACTTTAACATTAGATGAACAAGATGTGTAGCCTTGCCTTGTTAGCTACTCATTCCATTACTCAGTTGACGCATGGAGACGAAGTAATTTCTGTTCAAAGTCATCTACAAGGTTTTTTAGGCCAACATGCACCAAGCACCTTACCGACCCTACAGGGCTAAGGGAACACCGACCTGAGCACCTTGTCTAACAACTTTTATGTCCCTTCATAGGCTTCTGCCTTCGCCGATGATCGTCACGTGGTCTGGAGTTGATGTTTAAGTAAGCCTTTTTTTAGGACTTCGTGCTAAAGTTGTCAATTTGCAAACTTGCTTCGAGCAGTTGGAAAGTACTTTCTAAACAAGTGCTCGTCATCTTTGTCGATAGTAACCCCAAACCGGTGAGCGGTCGTATGCAGTAGTTGAGATCCCTTCTTATTGGGCTAGCTCGAAAGCCCAATACTTTAATCTTCCTTTCCTCTTATGGGCCTTCTCTAGCCCATCTTGATGAGTCCAACTTACAGTTATATTATTTTTGTTGGAGTTTTGAGTTCCTTTAGTCCCACATCGGGGAACTCTAGGGAACTAGATGTCCTTATATTAGATTAGTCACCTTTATTAGTGATTAGGTGTTGGACCATTTGGAATGAGAATTGAGGTTTGGGCCACTAATTGTGTGGATTAGGCTTGTGATAATCATACCATAATATTAATATAATATTAGTTTTAATTAATCAAGACAAGGGCCTTATGACACACCCCGACCGAGATTGAGGCGTGCTGGCCGTCACGTGAGGGTGACGTAGCCATGTGCACAGTGTGGAAGCAATCAAGATAAGAGATATACGAATAAATAAAAACCGAAAGCTATTAATGTGCATTAATAAACAGGAAGTGTTAGGAATGAGATACAAGTGTAAATACTCCTAATCAGAGCATAGAAAGTCTAGGTGTAGTCCAGTAGGACAAGTACTAATTATACAGTACCAGAAGACGTCCTACAAATATTTTATTCTGTCAGAACCGCCGAGATTCTCAAAGCCATCAACAGCAAGTCTACCTAAAACCTGGAGGGGCGCAAAACAGAAAATGTGAGTGGGCAAAAACAAATGTTTTTCAAAACCATTTCATCATTAAAATGCTCTAACCCCTCGCCGTAAACATGTATAATTTTCCCAGAAATAGAATATAAACATATGCATAACTATATATATGTATATTTCAATTCAAATCATGCTTCACATAACCATATTCATAAGTATGCCATGCCAAAACATAAAATAGAATAAGTAATTCAGGTGAGAATAAATTCATGGAAAATAACATATTAGCCGGAACCTCTGTAGAAGTCTGTACGGCTGAATTCATAGCTCATTAGTCAATCTAGCCGGAGTCACTACAATGACTTATACGGCACTACACTGCACACAAGTCAGAACCACAAAAAGGTCTGTACGACAAGACTGGGTGTAATATAATTATGCTTAATACTACGCTCTCATGATAGCTGGGTGATAAATCGCTAGTCACCTACGAGTCGGAACCACCTATGATGGTCTGTACGACAGGATTGTGCACCTAAATTGGATCCAATGTGAGCATATGGTGCGGGTTTATGAGCTCAATTGAATATACCAACGTGATCTACACAACCTCACGAACATCCCCATATTTTTAGAAAAAATTTCCGACCACCCACGTGCAGCCCCAAGGCATGGCTAGACGCGCCGCCCACGCGTAGGCACGTGCCTGGCACACTGACGGCGACAGTTAACGCCGTCAGGAATATTCCGTCCAAAAGCAAGTATATTCCGTCAAAACTAACCTGACGCCGTTAACTTCCGTTAGGAATATTCAGTTAATTTAACGGAATATTCTTCTATCTTCTCCGGCGCTCCTCCGGTGCCGTCGCCTTCGCCGGAAACTGGAAAATTATTTAAAGCTTGATATCTCACTCATTTTTCATCTAAATTTCATGAAACCAGTACCAAATTGAAGCTCTTAACTTGTAGAACATTTCCTTTCCTGTTTTTAGCCCCAAAGATCACGGAATCTCGCCGGAGAAATTCGAGAAAAACCGGCCAAACTTGAAACTCACGATCCCGAAGTCCAAAACTACCCAACGAGACATCCCGAGTTTCGTGAAGACATTCTAAAGCTCCCTGTGAGCTTAAAATCCTCTAAAAACTCTCTGTTTGAAAGTGCATGAACAATGCCAATTTCGGGGTAGGGTTTTTCACAGGTTTTCCGAAGCTTCCAAGTCCTAAAAACGGTATGGTTGAGTTCATGATGACGAGATGAAAGTGATGGTACTAATCACGAGCTCGATCTGTGCAGAAATGGGTTGGTCTGAGGTTCGTCCGTACGTTTGTACGAATTTTCTGCAAAAATCCACGAGGGATGAGAGAGAGAGAGTTTGTGTGTATGTGTGTTCCACGTGGGTCATCAACCAAAACCAAAGAAACACTTTAATTCCTAAGTGTTCCAAAACTTAGGAGAATTTAGAATCTGACCAAATAAATTTAAACTTAGACCACACCACCACATAAGTTGATTATATCTCAATGTCCAAGGGTAATTCAGTAATTTCCATGCCATCGATAATTCATTTCGGGACGGGCTGTGACACCTTGGGCATTGGGGCACTTGGGACCTAAGAATTAAAATTAATCAGGTCATTAATTTTAATTTCGAATTAAGTTTTTAATTAAAATTAATTAAAAACGTTTTGATTAATATACATAACTCTTTGGAAAGAGTTGTGTAGCTTCAGATACATCCAAAAGGTATTTGAAGAGGTATGAAAGAGCCTATATAACTGGAGTCTCAGTTCCATCGTAGATCATCTTTTCTTTTTCCCATCTCTCCCATACAAAACCTTAAAGAGAGTAAACACACAAAGCAATTCGCCAGAATTCTATAATCCAATGCGGGTTGTAGAATTAGATAGTTGTAGAACCACAAGCATAAGAGTGGGGCAGAAATACTGTTTGAAGGGCATAACTTTTGCGCTAGTCTCTATCTGTGACAAAATCAAGTTAGTATCAATTTAATTCCTGCTATATCATTATGTATTGCAAGTATATTTCTTTAATAAAGAATTAGTATTTCAATTTATGTTATTTTATTTATTTTCTAAATTGTTCTCCAACAATTTTAGGGTAGTGCTAGGAAGACTAAATTTGCAAACTAAATGATGTGTCACCAATAGAAATGAGCATGTTTATCAATGTTTAAGTAATAAACCAATCATCAACTTCCATCAGTCCATGTCCTTTAGTTTCTGAAATTTTGTCTATAAATTTAGTCTCCCTAGTATTACTCATTATTTTAAGAGTCTAAAAGGACCATATGTTAACAGAAAGTCAAGTAACTTGATCTCCAAGTTATTTGATTCTCATAGTAACCCTGATTTAATAAGATTTGTTGTACATACCTTGATGAGATAACATTTTGGTTTACTAGTGATTTGGTGTATTTTCTATTAACTATAATAAGCAATTTTAGAGAAACTCTAATAACTATATACATAAAAGTGTCTCTGCTATCACAATAAGCGTTCTATTATGTGCTAAACTCATAGCAAGAAAATATATTTTGAGACAGTAGAAGATATTTTTATTCATGCGTCGACTCTTACTTATAAGTTAATTGTAATTAATTTATTGTAATTTAATTTGTTAAATTTGTGATCCTAATGTCTTATTGTACTTAATATATCTCAAACTTTCACAATAAATAAGTTGTTGCAAAGTTTCTTTCTGATACGAGAAAATGCTCCACATCCTCTAATCTTCAATACGATTTGTATTGAATGAGAAAATAGTTTAGGCCATCTCCAACCGAAGGGTCTAGAGGGCCAAAGGGCCGAAAATAGTCTGAAAATCGTCTCCAACCGAGGGCTAGGCCAGAGGGCTCGTGGGCCCCACGAAATCTAAAAGGGCCAAAGGGCCAACCGGCTGGCCCAATCCAGCCAGCCACCTAGCCTCGGGCTGGGCCAGAAATTCTAGCATTCCTGTCGAATATAACCGACAGGAATTTTAGGCCAAATTTCAAATGCAACGACTAGCTGACGTCAGCTAGCCATTCTTTTTTAATATTTTTTTACAACTTTATTTATTTATTTATTTTTACACAATTTTTTTCCTATAACTTCTATTTTTTTCTATAACTTCTATTTTAAAAAATTTGTTTTATATTTTTTCTAAAGGGAATTGTTATTGGCACTCCAAAATTCTCATTCTACACTCCAAACTTTCTATATTTAGAAAGAAAAATACACTTGTGAGGATTGTAGAATAAGATTTTTGAAGTGCCAATAACACTTCCCTTTCTAAATTATATATATTTTTCCTATAACTTCTATTTTACAAAATTTGTTTCATATTTTTTTTAAATTCTATTTTTTTCCTATAACTTATATTTTACAAAATTTGTTTCATATATTTTTTAAATATTTTTTTTCTTCCTATAACTTCCTAAGTCATTATACAACATTAAATTAAATTAAGTAACATGAAACAACATTAAACAATATGAAACAACATTAAATAACATTAACCAGCATAAAAATTATACAACCTAAAAAAAAACATTTAACAACATGAAACTTAAACAACATTTTAAAAAACATTTAACAACATAAAACTTAAACGCCTACTCCATGTTATTTTTGACCCAAAGATGTGCAACAAGATCCTGTTGTAGGTACTTGTTTGTGGCACGGGAAAATATCATTCTATAGCACCTCATGCACTCATTTATAGAGATACTACTAGTTCTTGGATTGAAAGGCAAATTATGCCCATCATATATTTTTGCACGAGCCCTTCTTGACCTATTTGGATCTTCTTGGTCATCATTTGACTCTCCATCAATATACCCATCTCACTCATCCTCCGCTATCATATTGTTTAATACGATGCAAGACATCATGATGGAGTCCAAATTTTCTCGACTCCACCCTCTTGCCGGTTCGCTGATGATCTTCCACCATGCTTGTAGAATTCCGAAAGCTCTCTCAACATCTTTTTGGTATGCCTCTTGGTGTAAGGTAAACAATTTTTCCGCGTCGTTCCTAGGGTTTGGAATTGCTTGGACAAGTGTCGCCTGCTTTGGATAGATGCCATCTCCCAAGTAATACCCCATATTGTATTGACGACCATTGATGTAGTAGTCAAGTTGAGGTGCTTTACCTTCCGTTAGGTGATTGAAGAGGGGTGAACGCCCAAGAACTATAATGTCATTTTGGGTGAACGCCCAAGAACTATAATGTCATTTTGGGATCTAAGGACTCCAAAGAAAGTATGCCAGATCCATGTGTCATATGAGGCAACCACCTTTAACACAACAGTTGGCTTTCTCGACCTTCCACAGAAGCCCCCTTGCCATCCAGTGGGACAGTTTTTCCAATCCCAATGCATGCAGTCTAATGACCCTATCATGCCTAGGAACCCACGGTTTTCAGCTTTGCGAATGAGCCGATTCAGATCTTCTTGATTTGGCTCGCAGAGGTACTCGTCTTTGTAAACCTGAACAATTGTGTCACAGAATTGTTCAAGAGTATCAAGGCATGTAGACTCAGTGATGCGGAAATTAACTTAACACACAAATTAAACCCTCTTTTGACAATTGTAGTATATGTATAAGTAAGGATTGTTCTAGGCCGGGGATTAGGAGGGATTGCTAATTGACTATAAACTGAATCAAAGACACAAAAACAAACTTAAAAGCGTTAGGATAGATGTAAAAGACTTAAAACTAGTTCACAAGACTCAAAATAAGCTAAGAACACTCAAAACTGCCTAAAAACACCAACTAGGCAGTTTCTGACACTAAACACAATTTTGGACGAACGTAAGGTTTGGGCTTGACTCAAAACACTTAGAACACAAACAAAACAAGTTTAAAACAATTTGAAACAAGAAAGTAAAGGGGGGTTTTGTTTTGGACGAATTTAAAATAACAAAACAGGTTGTAACTTAAAAACAGGTTTGAAAACAATTTTAGGAAATTAGATAGATGATGGGATAACTAGAGGCTTTTCCTCCACACATGACATGTATGCAAACAACTCGATTTCCAGTTACTACTACATTGAACTATGAACGACAATGCTCCAAATTAACCGTGACATCACTAGTTAACTCTCAGATTTTCCTTGTTTTATTGGATTGGATGACATCATTCGACAACCCAAAGTATTCTTCAAAAGTTCCCTACATGACATCATAATAGAGATACGATCAAAGATCATTACGTTCAATGAAAATCATAAGCATTGACAAAGCACTTGCAACTATGACATCATGTCACTCATGTTAGGAATTAAACTTAACGCGATCGTGATCAACAATCTTCACTACATATGAATATAAGTTTGTAACGATTATGTGAAACTTCCTTATACTCTAGCATCGGATTTATGCATGCCAATTAAGTGTCGACCCTCAATCAACAAACACAAATAAGTTATCAATTAAACAGTTAAGCCAATTGCATTCACGATTCAAGAATTCATAACTGGAATTTATCAATTCATATTGCACACATAATCATGGCTTTGAAATCACCCCTAGCCAAGAGGGGTTTAGCCACTCATGTTCACAACAAAACGAAAGAAAAAGAATCTAAACATTGTAAATAAAGAACGAATTACACCTAGAATGCTTCAAAAATCAAGCTTGAACATCCAAGAGTCCTCCCTTCTTTATTCACTCATGGCACAAGGTTTAGTGTAGTGTTTGGATGTGTTTTTGGTTATGTTGAATGGTGGTGGAGGATGGATGAAATCTTGTGCTCTATGGCTGTTACAAACACTTCCTTCAATAGCCAAAATATGTCAAGAACACTTAGGAAATACAACTAGGGTGCGGCTGAGTGGGTTTTAAAGTGATATGGTGGTTTGATGAATGGTAGTGAGTGATGGATCCAAAACTGAACACCTATGGCTGTTACACACACTTCATTTTATAGAAGGAGTGCACAGCTAGGGAAAGAAAATGGAGTGGTGTGTGTAGCAATGAGTGCAAGGATGAGAGGTTAATGATGCACGGCATGGAGGGTGAAAGTTGAGGGATGGTGCATCAATGATTCAATGAAGTGGTGCAGAAATGATTCATTGAAGGGGACATGAATGATGCACGACATAGAGGGGAAAGTGAAAGGGATGGTGCATCAATGATACAAGGGTGAAAGTGGAGTGATGATGCACGACATGAAGGGTTAAGGGTGATGAAATGGTGCATGAAATCTGGTACAATGGAGGGGACAAGGATGAGTGCACAACATGGGAAAGGAAAAGTGGTGGATGGTGCATCAATGAGTGCATGGAGTGGAGGTTAAAGTGATGAAATGATGCATGAAATCTGATATGATGGAGAGAATAAGGAATGGTGCAGCAATGAGTCAATGAAATGGTGCATGAAATGAGTGCATGAAGGGGACAATGATGATGATGCATGTCATTGGTGGAAAGGTGAAGGAGTGGTGCATCAATGAGTGCAAGGAGTGGACAAGAATATTGTGCACATGGTAGACAAAGGAAAGAAAGTGGAATGGTGCAACAAATGAGTGCAAGGAGGGAACATGGATGATGATGGCATGACATGGAAGGGAAAGTGAGTGCAATGGTGCATGAAATCTGGATCAATGGAGGGGACAAGGAATGTGCACGACATGGGAGGGAAAGTGAGTGTAATGATGCATGAAATCTGGATCAATGGAGGGGACAAGGAATGTGCACGGCATGGAAGGTGAAAGGTGGAGTGACACCCCTTTGTGGCTGAGATTAAGGCTTCTATCCTTTATTTAGTGTCCTAATATCTTTGGGGAACCCTCTCTGTGACTGGAACTTTGTTGGATTAGGATTAAGAAAGGTTAAATCAAAATAAGGTAATCTTGACTCATGTTTCTTCTTTGGTTGCTGAGCTCTTTGTCCTTTTTAAATTAATTCTTCTTTCTCTTTAACACATTCCTAGCCTCTTTAGTCTTCAATTTCGTCCATCCACCTTGCTCCATGCATTTGCTATCCATTCCAAGCCCAAAACTGCTCCAAAATGCACCTTATTGCTTTATAAGGCCTATGGACCTACAAACACATGAAAATAGCTTAAAATACATAATTAACTAAGAAATAACAACATAAATGCATGAGAACAAGCTAACTCAGTCGCATAAATATGCTACTATCACTCGACATACCATGGGTTTCATCAATCGAATCAGCTAGGGAGCCATAGGCCATCATTATGAGTGCAACAATAACCTTCTGATGAGGTGAGAAACCAAGGCGAACTGCTCTGTCCCGCTTCTGTCGAAAGTATGGATTGACCTGCTAGATATCACGAGGTAAATGCTCGAAGACATGATGCCTCATCCGGAAGCGACATCTGAATTCCTCTTTTGTGTACACCGAGTTGGGGTTGAAGTAGTTGTTCATCAGATTGACATGCGTCATCGCTCTGTTTTGTGGTTTATAAGAGCGACCAGCAACAGAGCTATCCCATTGAGGTTGTTCCTCAGTTGGCTGACACACTATGGCCGCAGCCATGGCTGCTGCTCTGTTTTGTTTGTTGCGCCTTACTTGAACTTCTTCATCAGACTCCTCATCTTCTCGTCTCATTTGCGCCAATTTTTCTTCCAATTTGGAATTGG
Organism: Malus fusca; assembly: GCA_035220775.1. Classification (NCBI taxonomy): domain Eukaryota; kingdom Viridiplantae; phylum Streptophyta; class Magnoliopsida; order Rosales; family Rosaceae; genus Malus; species Malus fusca. The sequence continues at coordinate 42,001,312 of CM069073.1, read as the reverse complement.
ATGAGGACCCCCAGTTGGAATCCGAAGAGGATCCAAAGTTGGAATTCATTGCAAACTTGAATTGAAAGAGATTGAATTTAAAGTTGTTTGAATTATAGCCCAATATCCACCCTATTTATAGGCAAAAAAAAAAAATTTCAAATCCAACTGCTAGTTGACGTCAGCTACCAACTGCTAGCTGACGTCACTTAGTCGTTGGATTTGAATTTAAGTTGTGGTTTTTAAATAATAAATTTTGTTTGGCCTTATGACCCTTTGGCCCTCGGTTGGAGACGGTTTTTTGTGATAGGGCTAAAACGAGCCCTATGACCATTTGGCCCTCAGTTGGAGATGGAGGCAAATATGACCCTATACTGTTCATTAAAATATTAATATCTTGAAAAACTAGAGGGCTAAAACGAATCATCTGACCAGCCTTCGGTTGGAGATGACCTTAGCAATGACCCCGATTGCAGAACTGGAAGAATATAAACATGGTAGGTATGGTGCTGGGGTTGCAGAGTGCTAAGAAGGAATGACCAAAAGCTGATCAGCATCAGACATAATCTCCATGTGGACTAGAGAACAAACCAGGGCCGGCCCATGCCCAGTGCAAGCAGGGCGACCGTCCAGGGCCCAAAAAAATTAGGGGCACCAAAATTATTACGGTGATATATTTATATATGTTTTTATAAGAGTATAAATTTATATAATTTGGTTCAAAGATACAGAAATTTAACTAGAAGTGGTGGTTTATCATTTGAAAATAATGAGGAGGTCTTGGGTTCAAAACACCATGTGTGCTTATTTACTTTTCATTTTTTTACAAATTTCTTTTTATAAGAGTATAAATTTATAAAATTTGGTTAAAGGATCAAGAAGTTTAATTAGAAACAATGATTTTTGTTGTTTAAAATTAACAAGAGGTCCTAAGTTCGAAATGCTATGTGCATGTTTATTTTTTTCATTTTTTACAAATTTTTGTTTGGTTGTTAATTTATTTTTAGTTACTATCTAGTAGCTATGTGGGTTGTTATTTTTATATATTCGTTTTAATTCAAGTCTAATCTTTAACAAAGAATAATACGTAGATCAAATTTGCAAATCATATGACGTGTCATCAAAATGTTTAATTTAGTGCCCATTCATTAATAATACATATCAATTAAAGACTCGAAAACATCATTATTTTTTAGTCCCATATTGACAAGGTTAGTAAATAAGAAAAAAAACATCTCACGATTTATTAAAAAACACATTCAAAGTTCAGATGGAAAACAAAACTCATCATCTATCTACTTGTAAGCCCGAAGTTTTTTTGTTTCCCTCTCTCAATGCAAAATAAATTAGTTTTTATGTGTTTCTAAATTATTGAGTTTGAAGTGTTTTTCTAAGTATAATTTTTTTTCGATATCTTATGTGTGAAAATAAATAATTTTCTTACATGAAGTTAGGGCATTTTTTTTTACGTCGCCCCGGGCCTCAAAAATCTCTGGACCGGCCTGGAACAAACACTGCAAAGCCCACATCAAATGATTGCCGGTTCTACAACTTGCCATACTCTCTCTCTCTCAGTGAACAAGCAGAGAGATGTAGCCCTAGCTCATAGGCTTCTGTCGCACCGCCACACGGCCCCACACATCAAAGGTGACAAGGGCGGACCCACTCTCATCACCACAGCCAGCCTACCTTCCCTCGTGGATGTGACACATCTCACCATACACGTGTACGGTACTTCCTTAATTCCCGCCTCTTTGTTGGGGTATCGAGCGCGTACGACGCCTCCAATTGCGTTTCTCTCCCTTGGATTTGCAAGAGTGAATCATGAAAATCAAGATGCTGAAGTGGCTCTGACGTCGTTTTATGCGTCACATTTGTGAAATCATGAACTAATGTATTCTTTTACCAGTTATAAACTACCGTAAAATATATAACAGTTGGTTAATATTTTCTTGGTTCATTTAGTTGCTTCCTATCCTTTCTTTAGAACTTGTGATGTTATTTGATCAAATTGCAGATGAACCTATCATATTGTATAGATATATATATATATATATATATATATTTGTTATATATCGTCTATGACTCTTATCTTTTTATTTGCCTGTGACTCTTATCGAACAATACATTTTCATTGAATATCGTGCTATATTACAATTTTTAGGCTTGGTTTAAAGATCATGAATTCTTATTCAAACACAGGGAACTTCTATTTCAACAAAAAAAGAAAAGATGAGAGAGTTGGAGTGAATATTTTGTTTTGTTTTATGATAATTAAAAAGGATTAATGTCTGTATTGCTTTGCATATTTGTTTTTCGCAAAGACATATTATGTTGTTATATTTTACTATTAAGATTTGAGTTTTCGTATTAAAAGAAAAAACACACAATTTGGATATGTGCTGAAATGGTTAGACTTAAAACAAAAATCTTAAAATTTTTAGTTGAGTGACACTTTTTTTCTGTGACATGACTGCATTATAAATTTAAATATCATATTAAAACTCAAATTTATATCTCACCGAAAATTCAAATATGTTATGAGCCTCCAATACATTAAAGATGTTTTGCGGCCGAAAGATCCAAACGCAAATATATGATGCAAGTCTTAAATTTCCTAGGCCTTCATCGTTCATCGTATGGTAAAAAATTATTTTAAATTTTAAATTAAATATAAATAATATCTAACAAAAACTGACCACAAGATATACGATGAACGGTAATAATCACGGGATTCCTTGGATCACCAGGAAAAGGATCCAGTGAGTATCCTTTTCCTTCAATTGGAGTGGGAATAACATTCTCAACTTCTTATATTTGGTGAAGAATCCGAATGCGGATCCTCTCCGAATTCCCTTTGTGAGGATCCAAAAAATTCGTGAATCGTGTTCGTTCATCTTACATCATACGGTCAGAAATCATTTTAATTTTTTTTATTTAAAATTAGACACAAACAGTACTTAACGAAAACTGACCGCACAATGCATAATAAATAATCACGATTCACAAATCACCGAGATGTTCATAAAGAAAATCCTATTGGGAAGAATTCAGGTGAGTCCATCGATGGTAATTAATCTCGAAGCAAATCATGCAGCTTAAGAAATGACAAGATATTCTTATGATGGCCACAAAATTTCTTGTACTGTGTTCTTTGTGAACTGCAAAGCATAAAGAAAGCACGATAGGACTAGATAGATATCAATCTTGAATGAGAATTTTCTCTGGATTCTTTTTGTGAGGATTCTCGGAATTCTCTAATCGTATTCATTTATCGTACATCGTATGTTTAAAAATTATTTTATTCAAAATTAAACATAAATAGTATTTGATAAAAATTAACTGCACAATTTATAATAAATGGACACGATTAAATTTTTTTTGAAATCCTCACAAATATGACCCGAAGAAGATCCTCGTTCATCTAAAGTGAAGATCCTAAAATCCACTAAAAGTTAAGAGAAAAGTACTTTCAAAGTTTTATATACTTATTATATAGCAGATGATATAAGGAATATAGAGAAGCGTAATTAAGAAGGCACACGACATGCAAATTATCAGCAATAAAAAATGAATAAATAAACCATGCATATTTGTCACAACCATGGTCCGAAATGCCGATAATATCGGCGATATATCGCCGATATTATCGGTTTTGAGGAGTACCGATTTTTTTTTCAATATCCAACTGGTTTTCGGGATAATAGCGCAATATTATCGATATTATCGATAATATCGCGATATTATAGAATTTATCGATAATATCGGACCCTGACCGCTCGGAGAAGAACGCCGGAGCTGTAGAAGCTCCGGCCGACTGTAAAACAGGACCCTAGACTCCGATCTAGGTATGAAAATGAAAAAGAAGACGAGATGAACATTTTTATATATGAAATTTGCCGTGAAACCATCGGAGGTGTTCGGAAATTGAGTCGACACGCACGGCCTCGCCGGAGTTCGCCAAGTTGCAGAGATGAGAAGGAGAGGGAGAAAGACGATGCTGATGATGATGGGTGTGCATGTGTGTATGTGGGTCTTGGACCATTGGCGCAGAGAGAAAGGAGAGAGACGACGGCGGCGGCGACGAGGGAGAAGCAGAAGCCGATCTGCCGATGTGGGTCTCTGTGCGTGTGTGTGGGAGTGGGAGAAGGATCGAGAGACCTTAGGTCTCTGTGCGTGAGTGTGTGTGTGGGGGAGAAGGATCGAGAGACGTACGTGGGTGGGATTGGGAGATCTGTGTTTGTTGTTGGTTGTGTGGCCCTTGGGAGAACGGAGAAGGGGGAGAAGGGACTCAGAGAAGAGAAGAGAGAAGGTTCGAGAGAGTCTGAGAGACCGTATGCGTGTGAGAGGTGAGTGTGCGTGGGTTGTGTGCGTGTGTTGTGTCATGTCGGTGTGTGTGTGTGGTGTCGTGTGAGGTGACTGTGGACCTGTGTATATAGACATATAAATATTATATAATACATTTGTAACCTGTAAAGCTGTAACACCAATAATATTCTTACTTTTTGGTTTTAGATTCTAGCAATACTTGCAAAAAATTTATGTGGCCCTTTGATGTGGTTGGGTCATCTCATTTGAGATGCCTGACTGATTTCACAATATGTCCATAACTTTTTGCAGTTTCAGACCATGGACATCAAATAATACTGCTTTTGTAATGAAACCGTGTCCGTGTGCGTGAGTCCGTGATATTCTTTCACATGCAGAACAGTGTGCCATTGTCTATTATATTATTTCACGCGGCACGCCTTATCAGAGGTGGAGTATCACTATCAGAGGCATTCAGCATTTTCGTTTCTTCTTCTTCCCTTACCATTTTCAAAGCTATTCCAGATCCATTCCAAAGCTTGAACACAAACGGTTCCATATTTAAGGTAAGTTTACAAACTTAAATTTATATTATTGTAATTTATACAACAACAAATAAATTTGTATGGACTCGTATGTTAATTTTTTTAAGTAATTAATACTTGCATGTTAATTTTTTTAAGTAATTAAGTAATGTTAACAATTACATGTTAATTTTTTTAAGTAATTAAGTAATGTTGTATAATTATTCCCTAGGATAATTTTAATATGTTTAATGTTATTTATTATTTTATTTCCCTTACCATTTTCAAAGCTATTCCAGATCCATTCCAAAGCTTGAACACAAACGGTTCCATATTTAAGGTAAGTTTACAAACTTAAATTTATATTATTGTAATTTATACAACAACAAATAAATTTGTGTGGACTCGTATGTTAATTTTTTTAAGTAATTAATACTTGCATGTTAATTTTTTTAAGTAATTAAGTAATGTTAACAATTACATGTTAATTTTTTTAAGTAATTAAGTAATGTTGTATAATTATTCCCTAGGATAATTTTAATATGTTTAATGTTATTTATTATTTTATTAATATTAGGTTTTATTATCAAATTGGATTATTATTCATTAATAATAGGTTTTTTTTATTATCAAATTGAATTATTATTCATTAATATTAGGTTTTATTATCAAATTTGATTATTCTTCATTAAATTGGATTATTCATTAAATTGGATTATTATCAAATTGGATTATTATTCATCACCATGTTTTATATTAGGATTATTTTTTTATCAAATTGGATTATTATTCATTAATATTAGGTTTTATTATCAAATTTGATTATTCTTCATTAAATTGGATTATTCATTAAATTGGATTATTATCAAATTGGATTATTATTCATCACCATCTTTTATATTAGGATTATTTTTTTATCAAATTGGATTATTATTCATTAATATTAGGTTTTATTATCAAATTTGATTATTCTTCATTAAATTGGATTATGCATTAAATTGGATTATTATCAAATTGGATTATTATTCATCACCATGTTTTATATTAGGATTATTATTCATTAATATTAGGTTTTATTATCAAATTTGATTATTCTTCATTAAATTGGATTATTCATTAAATTGGATTATTATCAAATTGGATTATTATTCATCACCATGTTTTATATTAGGATTATTTTTTATCAAATTGGATTATTATTCATTAATATTAGGTTTTATTATCAAATTTGATTATTCTTCATTAAATTGGATTATTCATTAAATTGGATTATTATCAAATTGGATTATTATTCATCACCATCTTTTATATTAGGATTATTTTTTTATCAAATTGGATTATTATTCATTAATATTAGGTTTTATTATCAAATTTGATTATTCTTCATTAAATTGGATTATTATCAAATTGGATTATTATTCATCACCATGTTTTATATTAGGATTATTTTTTTATCAAATTGGATTATTATTCATTAATATTAGGTTTTTTTAATTATCAAATTGGATTATTATTCATTAATATTGGGTTTTATTATCAAATTGGATTATTCTTCATTAAATTGGATTATTATCAAATTGGATTATTCATTAAATTGGATTATTCATTAAATTGGATTATTATCAAATTGGATTATTATTCATTAATATTGGGTTTTATTATCAAATTGGATTATTCTTCATTAAATTGGATTATTCATTAAATTGGATTATTATCAAATTGGATTATTCATCAAATTGGATTATTCATTAAATTGGATTATTCATTAAATTGGATTATTATCAAATTGGATTATTATTCAGTAATATTAGGTTTTATTATTCCATATTATTTGTATAATTACTTAAATTTTTACAATCATTTTCATTACTTCGTATTTAATTCTTCTGTAGAATAACTTTATTATTTAGGTTCTCTTATTTTATCAAAAAATAATTGTCTAATTTTCATGAAAAATAAATATAGGTACATTTAAGATGTCAAGTGGAGTTACTAAACGTGATCCAGCTTGGGAACATGGAGACCCAATAGACGGAAACAAACATGGCACAATTTGCAAATATTGTGGTCGGGTAATGAAGAGTGGCGGAGTGACACGACTTAAGTACCATCTTAGTGGATTAGATCCAGCAAAAAATGTCCAACGATGCGATAATGTCCCCCCAGAAGTGAAGGCATTCATCAGCACATTATTAAAAAATAAAAAACAACAGAAGGAAAAGATAACACATGGAATGGAAAATATTCGAGCTGGGCTACGAGGAGAAGTCATTGGCCAAGCGGTTGACAGTGATGATGATGACGATGAGGACGAATGTGATGATGACATGGGACCTGAAGAACGACGCAGTTTGAAACAAGCATTACGTGCCTCTAAACAGTCAGCATGGGAAAGAGAACACCTTCATAAAATTCCTAATAGAGCACAAGGTTCCGGGACAAGTGGTGGTGCACAACTGAGACGGGGAGGCAGTCTTAGAGAATCACAACCAACACCACCAATAGCCCCAAGTTTATATAAGTCATCCAAAGCACGTCAAAAGAGTGTTTGGAGTTATTTCACTGGAGGTAATGTGAAGGAGGGAATGGGGCGTCTAATTAGCAAGTTCTTTATCTATGAAAATGTCCCTGCTGAGAAAGCATCATCACATCATTTCAAAAATATGGTAGTGGGATGTCAACAGGCCGGTGTTGGAGTACAACCTCCCACTCCCTATGAGATAAGAAACAAATATTTGGATATGGAGTATAAAGACATTGGCGAGTATGTTAACAAGTTGAGGTCAAAGTGGGAAACTAATGGTTGCACAATCATGTGTGACGGATGGACTGGGCCGACCAGATTGTCTATCATAAACTTCATGGTATACTCCAAGGGAAAGACAATTTTTTTGAAGTCTGTTGATGCTTCAGACCATATAAAGAACTACAAGTATATTTACAAATTATTGAGGGATGTAATCATGGAGGTGGGAGAGCATAATGTTGTCCAAGTCGTGACCGACAACGGTTCTGCATTTGTCAAAGCTGGAAAAAAGTTAATGAAGCATCATAATGTGTTTTGGACATCATGTGCAGCACATTGTATTGATCTCATGTTTGAGGCAATGGGGAAGAGAGAGAATGTTGCTACTGTGGTCAAAAGAGCTAGAACGATCACAAATTATATTTACAATCACGGTTGGTTGTTGAAAAAGATGCGTGAATTTTGCAAAGGAGAAATCATTCGTCCAGCTACCACTCGATTCGCCACCAACTATATTGCATTAGACAACCTACTGAAGAAGAAAGCAGGGTTGAAGCAACTATTCACTAGTGACGATTGGGCCAACCACAATTTCAGCCGCTCAAATACAGGTCGTATGGTGGAAAGTATAGTGCTTGATCATGCTTTCTGGACTCAATCAGAACATGTGTGCCAACTGTTTGAACCTCTTTACAAAGTTTTACGGATCGTTGACACAGAAGTGTATCCTACTATGGGGGCAGTATATGAGTTGATGCGTGTAGTGAAGGATGAATTGGAAAGAAAACATGGTGCAAGGTGGGTCATAAAGATTATTAAAGATCGATGGTATAAAACATTATACCACGATTTGCATGCAGCAGGTATAAATTATGTCATAATTTGCAATTCATTTCTTTAGTTGCATAAGTTTGATTTCTCTTATTAGAGTATGTGTTTCTTTGAACAGCATATTATTTGAATCCTCGATACCAATACAGACCCGGTGTTGGAGATGATGGTACCCTTATACGTGCTGTACATAATGTATACTCTAAATTAGACCCTGCATCACCAGCAGTTGGCCAATTTGGAAATGAGGTACACAATTACTTAAATTATAATAATTACTTAAATTATAATATTAATAATTACTTTGTTGGATTAAACTAACACGATTTATTGAATTCAGCTAACATGGTTTAAAGATGCAAGAAGAACTTTTGGAGAACCAACATCAATTGCTGCTCGAACAACAATGTCTCCTAGTAAGTGTAAACATATTTCACTATAAGTTTATAATAGAATTTGTTCGAGTTATTAGGCTTATCAACATTGTTTTTCATTGTAGCTGAATGGTGGATCATGTATGGGACTGATGCACAAACTGTGAGAAAGTTAGCAATCAAAGTATTATCACAAACAGCTTCCTCATCTGCTTGTGAAAGAAATTGGAGCACATTTGCACTGATACACACAAAGCAAAGAAATAGGTTGGCGCATAGTAGGTTGGAAAAATTAGTTTATTGCTACTACAACATGAAGCTTCAAATTGGAGATAAGGAAGCATAAATAGATCATGTCGACCGTGGTGACCCACTAGATGTGTTTGATATTGTTGGTGAAGATGATGATACGGAGGGTAACCAACTTTTTCAATGGATTAGACCTCTTCATTTAGATGATGATGAAGGCAACCCAGCTCCCAGAGTTGCTGAAGAAGCACGTAATGAAGGGATAAATGTAGAAAGAGTATTAGAGGAGGAGGTGGGATCTAGCAGCGCTGACTCTTTGGATGAACTTTTGTGCCCAAGACCAAGAAACACTGGAATTCCACCTTCTTCCAATCCTACACAACCACAACATCGTGCTGATACTAATGATAGCTCTAGTACAAGATCAGGAGACTCACCTACCACCGGAGGTGGGAATGATGAAGGACATAGTGGAGCTGGAGGTAGTGGTGGTGGATATGGAAACTATTATGGACCACCACCTCCCGGATATATGAGCCCCTTCACTGGTGAGGCAAACTTCACGCATGCAACACAGGATGATGACCATGGCAGTAGGCGGGCAGGACCAGGAATTGGTGCCATAGGGAAGGACTATACTCGCAGAGAAAGAGGCAAGGGGATTTTGTCAAGTCAAGAAGATGACTCGTTATCTAGAACTTCAGACTCTGTTGGATTGGGAAGTAGTAACTATGGTTATACTCATAACCAACCATTTCCCTACCCTTCATATCCCATTCCTGTTGGGATGGAATCGAGCGACTCATGGAAACAATCCCAGACTCAATCTTCAAATGATTTTTCTTATGGACAACCTCAACTAATCTCGGATCCATATGGGTGGCATGTTAACAATTACATGCAAAACTATTTTGGGGATTTATCATTTGATAACTACTCTTCACAATACACTCATTCTACACATAGAGATGATGAAGATAGTGAAAAATTTGAACCTCATAGGAACTCTATGTGGTACTAAAGTGTAAAATATTGTACTAATTCATTATATATAAATGATTATGGTGTGTTTAGACTTCTTTCATTAATTACTACATATTTTCTACACTCACAATGTTTGTCAGATCGCTATATAATCAACTTGATAATGTTAAATCCATCATGCAATGCATTGCCTTCCAATTTTTTGTGATAAACTAATAGATAATTGACTAAATAAACATCCTGCAAAGTTTCAATAAAAATTTCCAAATTTTTCTTACAATTTCCGTGGTTTCCATGTAATTTTTATCGATATCGATATTATCCCGATATTTCCATCGATATTTCCGTGTTTTCGGATTACCGATATTTCCGATATTACCGATATTTAATACCTTGGTCACAACTGTATACACCACATCCAAACATGCACAAACTAAAGGGTTTAGTTTCAATGTGATGTAGCATTTATTAAACTAAACAGGGTAAATATCAATATTAAACTAAACATGGTAAATACCAAAAATATATATAACAATATTTGGGAATTTCTTATATATTCATTAATCTCCAAAGTGGAGTATATATAGGAGTTACAATTGGTAATACATATGTACTTCTCTAATGTGGGACAATAAACTACTATTTACACTTTAACTAATATATAACTCGCAACACTCCCCCTCAATTTGGTGCAAAGATGTCACACATGCCCAACTTGTCAAGCGAGTTGGAAAACACACTATTAGACACAACCTTAGTAAGAACATCAGCAAGTTGATCTTCAGATCCCACAAACAGAAACATAATAATTCTAGCATCCAATTTTTCCTTAATGAAATGTCGATCAATCTCCACATGTTTTGTTCGATCATGTTGCACTGGATTATGAGCAATCTCAATAGTAGCCTTGTTATTACAATGAAGTTTCATAGCACCTTTGGGTTTAAACCCAAGCTCTCTCAACATTTTTTCAACCACAACAACTCACATACACCATGAGACATACCATGAAACTCAGCTTCTGCACTTGACCTAGCCACCACTTTTTGTTTCTTGCTTCTCCAAGTAACTAAATTACCACCCACAAACGTAAAGTATTCAGATGTAGATCGCCGATCAGTGATAGAACCTGCCCAATCTGCATCTGTATACCCTTCGACATTCAAATGACCATTCTTGGAGAAAACCAGGCCTCTGCTAGGAGCCATCTTCAAATACCTCAAAATACGGGTTACTACATCCATATGAGCTTCACTAGGTGAGTGCATAAACCGACTTACCACACTAACTGCATAAGCAATGTCAGGGCGAGTGTGAGACAAATAAATTAATCTCCCCACAAACCTCTGATACCGTTCCTTATGAGTAGGAACTTAATCTGGAAATAAGCCCAGACGATGATTCTGCTCAATCGGAGTATCAACAGGTTTGCAATCTAACATACCTGTTTCTGCTAACAAATCAAGAATATACTTCCGTTGAAACAGAAAAATACCATGCTTGGATCGTGCAACCTCGATTTCAAGAAAATACTTCAATTCACCCAATTCTTTCATCTCAAATTCAGTAGCTAGGTACTTTTGAAGGCATTGTATCTCATTCTGATCATCACCAGTCACTATCATGTCATCAACATAAATAATCAATGCAGTTAGCTTACCATTTTGTCGCTTTAGAAACAAAGTATGATCTGAATGACTCTGGATATACCCAAACTTCTTCATTGAACTTGTAAACCTCCCAAACCACGCTCTAGGAGATTGTTTCAAACCATACAAGGCCTTTCGTAACATGCATACAACACCTTTTTCAGGAGATGTTCCAATACCAGGTGGGAGATCCATATAAACTTCCTCCTTAAGATCACCATGAAGGAAAGCATTCTTAACATCAAACTGCAACAGAGGCCAATCCTGGTTTGCTGCTAAGGACAGAAGAACACGCACAATATTAAGTTTATCAACAAGAGCAAAAATCTCTTGATAGTCCACCCCATAGGTTTGAGTATAACCCTTAGCAACTAATCTGGCTTTATAACGGTCAATAGAACCATCTGCTTTGTGCTTAATAGTAAACACCCATCTACATCCAACGACTTTCTTCCTGTTTGGTAAAGGAACCAAATCCCAAGTAGAATTCTTTTCCAAAGCTTCCATCTCAACTTTCATGTCATTAACCCACTTAGGGTCAGACAAAGCATCTTGCAATTTTGTTGGAATTGATACACTAGATAACTGACATATGTAAGATGCATATGGTTTGGACAAACGATGAGTAGATGATGTGAAAATTATCCAACACTCAAATTTAAACCCTATGATTGTAGTATATGTAAGTAGGGATCGTTTTAGGCTGGGGATTAGAAGGGATGCTAATCTACTCAATTTAAACTTTAAAACACTAAACTAGACTCAAAAACAGAAAACTAGACTCTTATGACTCAAAACAGCAAAACTAAGTTAAAATGACTCAAAACAGACTCTAGGGAGTGGTTTAGACGAATTTAAGACTATGAAAACTCAAAACACTAAATTAGACAGATTTGAACTCAATTAACTAAACTAAGACACCAAATAAGAACTAAGGGGGGGGGGGGTTTGGACGAATTTGACAAAACTAAGCAAATTGCAGCAAACAAAGTAAGTTAAAATGAAATTAAGATGAATTCAAGGGTGAAAAGCTAGTTAGAGGGTCCTTTTCCACACATAAACATATGCAACATAAATCGATTTCCAGTATTGTTTCTTTAAACCATGAATGACAATGCCCCAAATTAATCATGAATGCACAAATTAACTCTCAGATTTCCCTAAATTCCTTGAATTGAATGGACAACGCATCGCAATCAAATTATTCTCCTCAAGTTCCCTATATGAACAGCATGATAGAGATACATTCAAAGATCATTAAGTTCCATGGAAATCATAAACATTGACAAGGCTATCATAACTATGAACTGCATGATACTCTAGCCAAGAATCTACTTAACACGATTGTGACTAGCAATCTTCACTACTTTTAATTATAAGTTCCTAACGATTAGGTGAAAGTCCCTTATAATTTAGCATCAGATTCATGTATGCAAACTAAGTATGCATCCTTAATCAACACACAAGAATAAGTTATCAATCAAATAGATAAGTAAATCACATCCATGTTTTATGAAACAATAACTTAAAGGAATCAATTCATAATAAACATATGTCCATCGCTTTGAATTCATCTTTAACGAAGAAAAACTTAGTTACACATGTTCATAGGAATTGAAAAGCAAACTGAAATAAACATTGAAACTAAAATGAGGGAAGAAAGAACTCTGAGAACTCCAATGGTTGTAGGTGGCTTGTGCACAAGGTCCTTGCTCCAATGGAAGGCACGGCAAGACTCTCTTCCTCTACAATGGCGCAGCAAAGGGTGTAGAATGGTGTATGTGTTGCGGCAGGATGTGTTTCTGAATGGTATTGGGGTGGTGGACGAATTTAGGCTGAAAATACATATATATAGGCACGGCAAACCCTAGGGGTAATCAGATTAGGGTTAGAAATCAGCATAAATAAAGGACTATGGCCTAAAGGTGCGGCACAATGGTTTAAATCCACCAGGAAAAAGGTTTGGCCCAATTAATTTCTGAAAAGGATTTGCATAACCCAAATCCACAAGGAAAAGGATTAAAGGTTCCAGCAGATTCTAAGGCTTCTAGAACAAGGAAAAATGCCAGATTTATAGGGTCTTCTAGAAAGGTTGACATGGCACCAATTTAGGGGTTCTAGAAGAGCAAGGGTGCGGCATATATGTAGGGAAATGATAAGCCTTCTAGAAATAAGATATTTAGGTCCTCTTGCAGCTGGATTTAAGGCACAAATTGATTTGGATAAGATAAGATATGATAAAGCTAGATTATGCAAGGATAAGATAAGATAAGGTTTGTTTGGATAAGATAAGGTTGGATAAGGTTTTGGATAATGTTCTTTCCTTTGAGCTGATTCCATATCTTCTTTGTCTTGAATTTATTTTCTTCATCTTTTCAGCACATTCATAGCCTCTTGAACTCAAAATTCGTCCATCCATCTTGCTCCATTCATAAGCTATCCATTTGATGCCCAAAACTGCCTCAAAATGCTCCAAATCGCACTTTCTTGCCAACTTTGTCAATTGGACCTACAAACACACGAAAATAGCTTAAAACACTATAATAAGTAAGAACTAACAACATAAATGCAAGAAAACAAGCTAACTAAGTCGCATAAATATGCTTCTATCAAATTGCCCCACACTTAGCTTTTGCTAGTCTTTGAGCAAAACAAAAGAAACAAAAGAAACAAAACACAACCTAAACCTTCCAACGTTTGCCTTAGGGATTTCTAATGAAACATGGCATATTAAAAATCACTACTCACATAGATTTTAGTTATCCTTACCCTCGAGCACACACTTAATCACAGTCACCACTTACTAGTTCACATTTAATCAATTAAAACAACATTTTAAAGGTAGTAACATGCCTTAGAGAATTCCCTCAATTCCTCACCGAATATACACTCTATTTTCACACAGACTTTCTGACTACACTCCCTATACTAGGTATATGTGAGAAGATTGATGTAAACATGTAAACTAACACTCACATATGTTATGATCAAAGAAGGCAATTTCTGGAATTATCAATGCATGTATATATATGATCTCATGAATGGAATGCCACTACTTGGACGTGAGAACCAGGGATACCATATGCTCATACCAATTCCAAACTCCACATATTGAAACACACAACAACCAGATTAAAGTCTAAGGGTTGTAACGGGGCTAAGGGTATTGGCTTACAAAGAAAGATAAGGGTAGACAAACGTTCTTAAAGCAATAGTAAGCAAAGTAATGAAATCAACTTAGAATTCACTCTTGAATGCAACAAATAACTTGAAATACTAAGGGGATTTTGTACAACTTAGGGTCATATTTAAACTTTTTGGACCCTTTCTTCAACAACCAATACTTGTGAGTTCTTTCTCACTTATTTCACAACCTTTTTTTTTTCTTTCTTCTTTTTCCATTTTTTTCTTCTCTGTTTTTTTCTTTCTTTTCTTTCCTACCCATGTACTTATCCTTCCCCCACACTTGATTTCTGCAATATGTTTGATCAAAAGGAATTCCCTCTAAGTCATGCTCCACTATACTTTAAGAACAAGGTTATGGATAGTCCTATTCTAGGCTAGGTAGGGATAATGTGGCTAACAAAGAAAATAGGCTAAACAAGGCTCAAAGGGGTTAAACCTACAAAACAAATGCATGGGATGAAGGCTTTTTGGCTCTGGTGGTAACTACTAAACAACTTCATCTTGTTATATGTTATGCATTAAATTTTAAGCTTTGAATGAAACGGGCATGAGTTCTAGTATTTGGAACTAAAGTGATGAAACGCATTCTAAGTAGCAACCAAGCAAAGAATGATGAGATCATGCAACGACTTTAGAAAACAAGAACATCACAGATTAATAACTCTCCAAACAAAGTTTAGGCTCAAGTCTCTCAGGGTTGTAGCGTTAGTTTGAGTTCCTTCCTTCAAACATGTTACAAAAACTAATTCTTTTCCTTTAGTGATTACATGTGAATTCGTTAATGACAACTATGATAAGCTCATATTTATATATATTTTACATCAAATTCTCTCGTCTTTTCTTAGTTAGTTCCTTATATTTTTGAGCTATTTACATTGATTTTGTGTTTTATATGATTTGTCAAGCAAATAAAAGAAAAATAGCACAAGTGAGATTTTATGTAACAAATTCGTCAAAACTGCCTGTGCAGATCAGCCCATTTTGGAAGCAATTTGCGAACGGCCCAAAATGAACTAGAGAATGAGCCTTATATGCTTGGAAAGCTACAGATGTCTATTTTCTGGAGCATTTTGCGGATTGTTAAGATCATTCTTCTAGAAGAAGTTATGGGCATTTTAGTAAGGGAAGGTAAAGAGAGCACATGGGGAAGGATGACCCACGACATGGATGATGGATGATTATGTTTTGCAAGTGTGCTAGCTTGTTTAATCATGAAATACAAGTGTGCTAGCTGTTTTTGATGATTAATTCTTACTTTGTATTTGTTTATTAAAATCACTTGAGTGGCTCCTTACCTTTGTGCACCTATAAATAAAGCCTTCTTGCAAGGCTTAGAGCACCAATTCACACAACAATCCCATTTCACACACCCTAAACTATCCTAGCCGCAACCTCCCTTCTTTCCTCCACAAAATCTGCCCATAAACCTATCCTAGCCATCATAAACACCACCATACATCCCCCTATCCACTCTTCCATACAACCAAACCTTCAAACCACATCCACTCCTTGTGCCATAGCAAAGGAAGGGAAGGAAAGTGCTTGGACGTGCATACCACTCAACGAGGACCGTTGGAGCGTTTAGGTGTTTTCTTTCTTTCATTTTCAATGTATAAATCTATTTACCTTTGTTTTATGATTATGAGGAACTAAACCCCCCTTTGGCTAGGGGGGGATTCAAAGCCATGATTACATTTGCATTATGAATTAATTACTTTTGGTTGTGATTTAATAATTTGTGATTTCAATTTGCTTAACTATTTGATTGATAACTTATTTATGTATGTTGATTAAGAGTGCACGCTTAGTTTTCATGCATAAGTTTGATGCTAGAATATAAGGGAATTTCACCTAATCGTTATGAACTTATATTCAAGAGTAGTGAAGGTTGCTATCCACAATCGTGTTAAGTGAATTCTTGGCAAGAGTATCATGCTTTTCATAGTTACGAATGCCTCGTCAATACTTATAGTTCTCTTGAATCTTAATGATCTTTGATTGTATCTATATTGTGCTTTTCACGTATGGAACTTTTGAAGAATATTTTGAATTGTTATATGTGCTTTCCCATTCAATTCATTAAACTAAGGAGAACTTGAAGGTTAAAAAAGTGCTATCACGGTTAACCCGGAGTATTGAGTTTCATAAGTTATCGAAAGAACAACTAAAAATTAGTTTATATACAAGTGTATCATGTGTGGAGGAAACCCCTCTAGCTAATCCATCATCCATTCAAACAACCATATTTTGTGCTTAAATCTATCTAGTTTTCAATTTATTTATTTTCAAGTTATTCTCATCAAGATCAAATCCCCCTTTTTCAATTTTTGTCTTTTGACTTGAATTTACCTTATTTGATTTCTTTTGAGTTCTTTGAGTAATTTAGTTTAGAGTTGGTTAATTTTCATAGCTTGAATCTTTTAAATTCATTCGTGATTTTGTTTTAGTTTATTTATTAATTTTATTTTAAGTTATTCTAGTTTATTTGGAATCATTTGAATCTAGTTAAATGTTTTGATTTAGATTTGTGTTTTTAAAGTTTTATTTAGTGCTTCTAAATTCATTTTATATAGATTAGCAATCCCTCCTAATCCCCGGTTTAAGAACGATCCCTACTTGCATATATACTACAATTGTCAACAAGAGGGTTTAATTTGTGTGTTAGTTTATTTTCGCATCAAACTACAACCAAGTATAAACCAAAGAGCATATCAAACTTCCACCCATGTTTGTAATTCTCTTTAATAGTCATCCAATTAAAAACCAAATCCTCATCATTGTGTTGGAAGGTACCCTAAGACACAAACACACAAAAACGACTATAAAACAACTCTTTTTGGGTTTTTCAAAACATTTTCTAATTTTTTTTTTCAAATTTTCGTATTTTTTTTTCAAATTTTCGTATTTTCCTTTCAAAACACACTAAAAACACTTAAAAACAGTGAGAAACAACTCTAGTGGTGCTAGGTGGTGAAATCCTACGAATTTTCAACAAAAACACTTGTTTACCCCCCACACTTAAACCAAACATTGTCCTCAATGTTTCAAACATAAACTCACACAAAAGCAAGCAAACGACACAACGAACAAACATGACAAACATGGCAAAGTAAAAGCAAGAAAGAGTAGAGTTTAGGAACGCAAATCTGGTTATGGAGTTAGAATTCCATCAAGCCCTCGTTTGAATACATGGGTTGCCTCCCAAGAAGCGCTTGCTTTAACGCCTTCCAGCCGGACGATACCTCCTGTTAAGCTTCAATAGGGCCAACAGCATGGAAGGGTATATCCTCCATGACATGCTCCTCAAAAGTCTCGTAGTAGGGCTTCAAACGGTGTCCATTGACCTTGAATTCATGTCCCGTCTTCAAACTTTGAATTTGGACTGAACCATAAGGAAAAACATTAGTAATAACAAAAGGTCCAATCCATTTAGAACGCAACTTACCCGGAAACAACCGAAGGCAAGAATTGAAGAGTAACACTTTCTACCCTATAGAGAATGTCTTGCCACAAATCATCTTGTCATGGGCAGCCTTCATTTTTTCCTTGTAAATGAGAGCGTTCTCATAAGCTTCATTCCTAATCTCCTCAAGCTTATTCAATTGCAATTTCCTATGGATCTCTGTGGCATCAATGTCCATATTGAATGTTTTGACGGCCCAATGTGCACGATGCTCTAACTCGATCGGAAGATGACATGGTTTCCCATAGATGAGCCAAAATGGAGACATCCCAATTGGTGTTTTGTAGGCCGTACGATATGCCCACAATGCATCATCCAAGCGCAAGCTCCAATCTATCCTAGTTGGTCCCACCGTCTTCTCCAAAATCTGCTTGATTTCCCTATTCGAAACCTCGGCTTGCCCGCTTGTTTGAGGATGATAAGGTGTGGAAACCTTATGCATGACATTGTATTTCTTGAGCAGCGCCTCAATGGTTTGATTGCAAAAATGGGAACCTCCATCACTAATGAGTACTCGTGGCATTGCAAACCTTGCAAATATGTTAGTTTTAATAAAATATGCAACCACTTTAGAATCATTAGTACGGGTGGCTTTTGCTTCCACCCATTTCGACACATAATCCACAACAAGTAATATATAAAGAAAACCATGTGAGGAAGGAAAAGGATCTATGAAATCTATACCCCAAACATCAAAAATTTCGACATAATAGATAGGATGTTGCGGCATTTGGTCTTTTGCACTAATATTACCCGTTCTTTGACACCGATCACAAGTTATACAAAAGGTTCTAGCATCCCTAAAGATAGTAGGCTAATAAAATCCACATTCTAAAACCTTATGTGTTGTGCTTTGTGTGCCAAAATGACCCCCACATGCATAAGTGTGACAGAAAGTTAAAATCGAATGAAACTCAGAATCATGCACACACCTACGTAGAATATGATCAGGGCAATGTTTCCATATGTACTTCACCAATGTGGGACAATAAACTACTATTTACACTTTAACTAATATATAACTCGCAACAGCATTCAATACTATAAATGTCTAACTATAAGGTTTAATTCACAACAATTAAGTTTTTAAGTATAAATTTTAGTCGTTCATTTTTCATTTATTCTATAATATGAAGAATTTTCCACAAATTAAGAACGTTTTTATCCCCAAATATACAAGGCCCAATTCACTCATCCACGAAATCTAATGTCAAACCACTTCCTCATATCGTCACTTATGTATAATGCATGCCACTCTTTGGTTAGTTATGTATTTTGGTGTTAGAGCCTCTGTAAGAGAAATTTTAAATTTTTGTTAAACTAGCAAATGAACAGTATAAAAAATTGTTATAACTATTCAATTTAACTTTTTGTTTCTAAGAACAAGTCCATCAGGGACTTTTAGGCCGACACCCAACACCATTAATGGCTCGGCACCCAGCCAATCCCCTCCAACCCAGTAGATAGGACAGCACCCAGCCTAAGCTGGTCTCCAAGCCAGCCCAAAATGGACTGAGCTATGGGATGGCCCAATTGACATCATGTTGACGCCAATGTGATGTCGCAGGGCATTTTAATTTTTTTTTGTGCCAGGCGCATGCGAAACACGCACGCGTGGTCGCACGTCCTGACAAGAAAATGTGGGGTGGCTCACCAGCGCAGGCGCACTAAGGGCTCTGATGTTTCGCACGCGCGCATGGTCGCACGTCCCGACAAGAAAATGTGGGGTGACCCGCCAGTGCAGGCGCACTAAGGGCTCTGATGGGGAGGCCATGTGTTTGGTTCTAGGCCGTTGGATTTCCAACGACTAGTTTTCTGGACCGTTGGATTCCAACGGTAAAAAATTTTTGAATTTGACATCCAACGACTAGTGATGTGGCTTGTTTTGGACCGTCCAATCTAGAGATCAACGGTCCACGTCCCCCCCCCCAAAAGAATTATGACCGTTGGCCACGTGTCAACGTATAGGCTGTTGGATTTGAATCTTTTTCAAATCCAATGGTCCAGATTAATTAACTAAATTACAATTAATAAAAAATTATTAAAAATTGTTAAAAAATACATAAAAAATTAAATTTTTTTTTCTATAAATACCTAACCCTCATCTTCCACCTTACACCACATTTCAATATTTTCAACACTTTCTACCAAATCTTTCATATAATTTTTGAGAGAAAAAAAATGACTACGTGGAAGCTCATCGAAGATGTTACGTTGTGTGAATGCTGAGTTCACATTACTCATGACCCGATTACGGGTAATGAGATGGATAAGCGAGAAATGTGGAGTAAAATTACGGAAGCGTTTTGCGATGTACATGGAAAAGGCGCCAGAAGTAGTCAAGGTCTTCAAGGTCGTTGGAAAAAACTCAACGCATCCTTTACTTGTTGGAAAGACGCTATCTCTCATCCTTTACTTGCGGATTAGGTGACAATACTTTTATTTATTTATATGTATTCCACCCACATCAATATTTTAATTTATTTATTTGTCACCAACATTTTATAATACTGTCTTATCCCACATTTATAGACACTACAAGCACAAGCATTGTACAATGCAAAGAACCACAACAAACCATTCAACAAATGGGAATGTTGGCAAATTGTCAAAGATTGCCCAGATACAGAATTGTGGCAACCGGTCCAGAAGTTGTCATGCACAACATGGGTCTACACAGTTCGCTAGAAGCAGACACGACTGAACAAGAAGGTGACACATTTAAAGAGACGGAAGGGACGCCTGAAGAAGTGCCGGAGACCCAGCCGACTCGTCAGTCCCTCAGGCCTCAAGGTAAAAGGGCATCAAAGAAAAAAAGTAGTTCTTCCAAAAATGAGTACACTAAATATATGGATGAACTTGCTTGCCAAGGTGAACTGAACATGGCGCGGGAAGCGGCTTGAGATGAGGAAAAAGTTGTTGCTATGGCAGCAATATTAGCAGCTACTGAGATACGTGATGCGGCGGCTGAGAGACAAAGAGAAATACTTAATTGAGAAAACGAGATGATTAGAGAAGGACTTAATCGAGAAAATGAGATGCTTAGAGAAGAAATGATGGCTCAAGCAGATTGTGACACTATGAACAAGCCTCTAGTAGAACTATCTCCGAATTCAAAATATTTTTGGACATCGGAAAAAGAGGCGTGGTGCGAAGGAGGCGTGCAAGAGATGCGGAAACAAGTCGATGGGGTTCTAGCTACACAGATCCTAGCAACGAAGATCCTAGCCCCATATCCTAGCTCCACAGACTTTGTATAATTTCGTATTTATTTGTAGTACTTTATTTAATTTCGTCTTAATTTTTGGTACTTTATGTAATTTCTTATTTATTGGTAGTACTTTATGTAATTTCTTATTTATTATTAGTACTTTGTGTAATTTCTTATTTATTATTAGTACTTTGTGTAATTTCTTATTTATTATTAGTACTTTGTGTAATTTCTTATTTATTTTTAAAACTTTATGTAATTTCAAATTTATTTTTTGTACTTTATTTAAACACATCAAATAAGATTACATAAACTCACCAAATAAACTTAAAAAAAAAACACCAAATAAAATTACATAACCTCACCAAATAAACTTAAAAAAAAACACCAAATAAAATTACATAACCTCACCAAATAAACTTAAAAAAAAACACACTAAATAAAATTACATAAACTTAAAAAAATACACTTTATTCTTCAACCAGAAGCTCATTTTAATTATCTTCACCTTGTTACAATCTCCACTGGTGCTCAATCAAGTCACTTTGGCGGCTTATGTGCCAATATGGCTCTTGCACTGAAGTGTACCGATCAACGATCAATTCATTGTAACGTCCATCCCGTTCCAACGGCTCGTGTTGCACGGGATCTTCAATCCAGTCATGAGCATAGTAGATACGTGTCCTTGAGTTGTTCATCGTATCCAGCTCGTATTCATCGACGACATCATAATAATACTTATCTTCCACAATCATGTTGTGGAGAATAATACACATCATCATGATGGATCGAAGAGCCTCGACATCAAACATTCTAGCAGCAGCCCTGACAATCACCCAACGAGCTTGCAGGATACCAAAACAACGCTCCACATCCTTCCTACACCCCTCTTGACATTTTGCGAAGTGTTTTTCTTTTTCACTCTGTGGATGTGGCATTGTTTTGACAAACATTGTCCACCTTGAGTAAATGCCGTCTACAAGGTAGTATGCTTCGTCGTATTTATGGTCATTAACCCAATATGTACATCTCGGCGCTTTTCCTTGCAGCAGTTCTTCGAACATTGGAGATTGGGCAAGGACATTTAGGTCATTCTGAGCTCCTGAAACACCAAAAAAAAGCATGCCAAATCTATGTATCAAATGAAGCCACCATTTCCAAAATGATGCTTTTGGCTTATTTTCTGTCGCCATAAGCTCATTGCCACGCACTTGGACAGTTTTTCCAAGTCCAGTGCATGCAGTTGATGCTTCCAATCATGCTAGGGAAGCCTCGCATCTCACCCTTCCTCAGAAGCCTTCGCATGTCCCTTGGCGTGGGTTTTCAGAGGTACTCATTGGTGTAGAGGGCTTCAATTGCAGAGCAAAACCGCATTAGGGACTCCAGAACAATTGTTTTTCCCATCCTCACGATCTCATCCACTTGATCTGCATATACTCCATATGCAAGCATTCACAAGGCAACATTAATTTTTTGCTCAGGAAGAAGACCTAGAACATGAAAAGCATCATCTTTTTACACAAAGTATGGATCATGGTTGAAAATAGCACTCATGATTTTGTCGAACAAACTTTGTTGCATTCTAAAACGACGTCTAAAAATATGATCAGGGAATACGTTGTTGGGAATAAAATAATCTTCTAAGAGATCTTTACCTCGTCTTTCCCTTTTTCTATCGAAGTTTGCGGCACGTCTGGGTTTGGCTATCTGACCCACAACGTCCATGACACGACGGGAATGTGAAGCCTGAAGCCTTGTATGTTCATCATCCACATCCTCTTCCATGGGAAAGCCTCATCTCGACCTTCCTTGAGAATGAACAATTCTTCTTGTTGTGCCAACACTTTTTTCTGTTGCTCATACAATCTCCTTGACGAAGACATTGTAAGAACTCAACATTTAAAAACAATGAAGAAGGATTCCGAGCTAAAAAAAGAAGGATTGAGTTTGGTGTGTGATGTAGGGTTTATATGGACAAAAAAAGAAAGGATGATGTTCTGGACAATGTCACGTGGCACTACGTTATTGGTTGAAAATCTTATTGAAATCTTGGCTAAATTATTGTAAACAGATAGTGACACGTGGTGCGTTGGGATTGGTTGAAAATCTTATCGGAAATCTATCCATCAAATAGTACGTTCGGATAATGACACGTGGCGTGACAAGATTGGTTGAAAATCTTATCAAAATCTTAGCTAAATTATTGTAAACAGATAGTGACACGTGGCACGTCGGGATTGGTTGAAAGTCTTATAGGACATCTATCAACAAAATAGTACTTTCGGATCATGACACGTGGTGTGACAAGATTGGTTAAAAATCCTATCCGAAATTAAAACTACATTTTTTAATTAATTATTTTATAAAAAAACTAATAATATTTTATATGGGCTGGGTGCCTGCGCATTTTGTAGGGGTGGAGATCGTATCACATTTTTTAGACTTTGCGCCAACGCATTTTTTAGGGGTGGAGATGATTTTGGCCAATTACTATTCATTGGGTCTATCACTGTTCATTGAGTGGATTAAATGAGCTGGGTGCCAACACATTTTTTTAGGGGTGGACTTGCTCTAACAACATTATCTATTTAAGCAAACTTTTAATATTTTAGTATTACCTATTCAAACTCAACCTACTCATTTCCTAAAACCAACCTTTTCTCTTTCTTTTCTCCTTGCTCAAGGGTTCATCCTTCAGTTTTATTATTTCTTTAATATTTTAGAGTGATGTTATCTACATACCATTTTTACTTTTCATACACCCTATTAATTTTATCTATTGATCATATTCACTTCATTCGATTTGATGGCTAAAGTGTGTGAAAGATAAAAATGGGTGTGTGGTTAGCACTACCTTCATTTTACTATAATAAAGACTCTTTTATAGTATGTCTTAGAGATAATTTTTTTTTTAATTTAGCTATTTAAAATAGAATTTTGGCGCCACTTACTACTACGGTCTAGTGGTATTCCTCTTACTTGTATGTGAAAGGTCTTAGGTTCGATTCTCACTAAAGGCGAATTTGAACCACATTATTGCTAGTCCATTGTGAGGCTTAGCCCACTTCCTCACTCCTTTAGTGTGGATAATATCGTTTGTCAAATAAAAAAAATTGGTTATTTCACGTAGGAACTAGCTAAGAAGACATAACCTCTATAGTCTCGGCTGGCTGGATTGCCAAGTGTTTAGGTTAATATTTGAATATTAGGCTTGAATGAAGGAAAGCCCAAGGATGCCAAATTAAAGGAAGACTTGCCCGAAGCACTATCATCAAGCCCAAGAGTAAATTGAAACCTTCTCAGCCAAGACATAAGCCACGTGTCTATAACTGAGGTGACAAGTGAGACTAACCTACTATCAGCCAAAAGACATTTTCAAGTGACATTATAAGTAAAAAACCTGATGACTCACTAACCTTCAAAAGCTTTCGGGCAAGAGCAATGCACTGACCCTCGGGCCAAATCGCCTATAAAAGGAAGAGGAGACAACAGAGACAAGGACACTCAACCAATCAAACAAACAAGCATACAAACTCTGCTCCCAAGCCAGTTCGTACTCTTCAAGCCTGAAATCAACTCAGATCCAGTCTCTTTAGCAATAGTTTCCTCATAAAAGCTATCTTTTGTCTAGTATAAAAGCTCTGCTACCTCCCTTAGTGTTGTAGTATCAATTCCCTCGTGTAAACCTGTTTACCATCCATCCTCTTTAGCATACAAACCCTATAAACTTAAGGAGAAGTGGCTGCAAGAAGTTCAACCTTGCCAGACAAGGTGAAATCTTGCCCAAATCTCTTTGTTTGTTCTCTGAATTAGTGGATTTATTACTTAATGCATTCTCCAGCATGTATTCAAGTTATTTCCACATGTTTTCATATTTTAAAAGTTCCATTTGCATCTGGATTTGGTTAACTTAATGGATATGTTTTCATTAAGAGCAATTTGGAAACAAACAAATGACTTAAGGGGCCCTGGACTCATTTCATTCAAACATACAAAATCATGAACTAAAAGTCCTTATTTACAAGGCAAGAAAAGAACTTAATACAGACTTAACCCATCTGTGACAATCATTTGATAACAAGAAGTTTGAGTAACTTGGGGTGCAAGTAATTGACTTGAAACACACTTGTTCTATATCTGCTATACTGAGATAGCAATGGCACGCTTAAGCATTTAGTTAGTTTTGATTACGAGCCTCAAGGCTTACACCTAAGGCCACACAAAGGCACATTTCAAAACTAACTTCAAGCTCTTATTGTAGCACATAATGCAAGCAAGAGCCCGACTACCAAATATACACGTCCAAAGTGCCAATCCCTTGGAAAGCTGTGCTGAGGTCCAGAGACCTTCTCCAGAGAAATCTTTGCCCGAACATAGTTTTGACACACCCAGTGGGACCTTTTAGTCTTGTATGCCAAGAAGAAGGAGAAAGGAAAGAGCCTTCAGGTGGAACACGGAATACGAGCCACCCCAGTGTTTACCAAGATCAAGCATGACAGATCATCCGGAAGATTTCCCTTCCCTACGAGGATCAATCATTCTGGAAAGCCCGACTTCAACTGAGAAGTCAGGAGGAAAGGTGACCAATGAAGACTTGCAAGCCACCATGGTGCATGTGTTGAAAAGTATGGAGAGGATTACTCTGGAAACTAGAGGAGAAGTAAGTAGACTCTGTTCCTTAACATGGAGTCTACAAAGAAGATTAGATATGGAGTACTCTACTCCAAAAAATGGTTATGCTAGGGAAATGATCAGAGAGGCAAGTCCTGAGAAAGAACCAGTTATTCCCCTATTTCATTTGCTTGAGGAAAAGAATGAGAAAGGGAAAAACAAGGAGGGATTTGGAGTTAGTCAGCTAGTATTGGAGGAGATCATGAAAACAGAATTGCCCGACCCTCTATTATTTTCACTAGATAATAGGGGGTAGAGCGGGCAATAAATAAAGAAGTATGGGATGCCCCAACTAATTGAAGAATCTAGCGGGAAATGTGAGCTCACAACTGCAGACAAACCTCCCCCTTATAGGCCACCACCAATGGCTAATAAGGGAGCAAGGGAGCGGATGCCAGATGGAGACAGCTTGAACCAAAGAAAGAGACTTTCTCGGGCAATGATAGTAGCTCGAAGTAGGGACCTTCTTATACCCCACACAACACTGCGGCCAACCAGCAACTCATAGATGAGTTGGCCAAATTAAGAAGAATGGGGGTAAGGAATGCTCAGCCCCAAGCTCGCCTGCTGTTCAAAATCACGTATCAGAAGCCCTATCCTGAATACATTGATGAGCAGAACCCTTTTCCCCTTAACTTCAAGATGCATATGTTCCCATCATTTAGTGGAGAAGATGGCAATGTGTCATCCAGAGATCACATCTTCAAGTTCTCCAATCACTGTGTGGCGTTTGAAGACAATTCTAATTATAAGTTAAGATTGTTTGGGAACTCGCTGGTTAGCCTAGCATCTCAATGGTATTCTTTGTTGGCCCCGAATTCTATTGCCAATTGGGGGCAAATGGAGATGGCTTTCCATGAACAGTTTTATAGGGTGGAGCCTGAGATGATTATCAACGATCTAGTTAAGGTAAAGCAATATAAGCATGAGTCTACGAAATACTTCTTGATGAGGTTTAGAAAGACAAGGATGAGATGCCAGTTTCCTATTAACCATGCCCAACTTATATCCATTGCTCAGAAAGCATTGAGGCTGCCTTTAAGAAAGAAGTTTTATGATGTACAGTTCAATGAGCTACAAAAGCTGGTAATTGCTGCCACAAAGTATGAGAAGCCGTTGATTGAAGAAAAACAAGTGAAGCACACATCCAATGTGCCTCATTGCTACAAGAATAAAGTTGCAATTCACCAAGTAGAGTTTGAAGGAGCAGAGCCAGAAGAGAGTGATGGTCATGGAGGAAAGGGAATTGAAATGTGTGCAGTAGAGATAACTACTTCTTTTAAACCTTTAACGGTAAATGGGTTAGTCTAGCCAGTCAAGGATCATAAAGTTGTGATGAATGATGGTGGATTTATCCTTATGAAGCCCCCTAAATACCAGAGTTATTCTTTTGATTTAACCAAAGCCTCGGAGATCTGTGAAGAGTTGGTATGGGCAAGAGTGATATGCTCGACAACACCAAAAAGATGCCTAAGCCCGAAGAATTAAGAGGAAAGAAGTATTACAAGGTGCATTATAGCTTCAACCATTCCATAACCAATTGTGTCCAGTTCAGGGATTGGATACAAGACCTCATAGTCAAGGGCAAGTTGCTCTTGGAGAAACCTCAAGCCAATATGATGATTGACACAGATCCATTCCCAGAAGCTCCAATGAACATGATCAACCTGACTTGGGCCGAGAAAGGAAAGGGAAAAACCACTTGGGAAATGAAAGCAGAAAGGAGGCAAGTTGACAGACCTACAAAAAGAGCTATCAAGTTGCCCGAGAAACCCAAAGCAGCTATAGTTAAAGGGCTGGTGTTGTGTAACAAGTGCCAATGTGAATGTAAGCTAGAAGTACCAGCATTATGAGCTATTATTGATCAAGAGTTGATCAGAAAAGAGAGAAAGAAGAGTAAGAAGCCCCCGTAGAAGCATCATGCGGGCAATTGAAAAAGAGACAGAAATGTTTTCCAAAGATTAGGGGGAGATTCTGAACCAAAAGAGTTGTCTGAGGTATTCAAAAACTATGAAGCCTCAGAAGAAGTGGAGGATAGAGAGGCCAAAATGCCAAAATGGATGGATATAAGGTTTCCCCAACCAGGTTATAATGATGTCAGAATGAAATGAAGAACAAAGAACCCAGTATCCTCAGTCACGAAGAAAGATTCTGCCCGACTTGGGCGAAAATGGTATGTAGGAGGGAAGGATAGAAAACCAGTGAAGGAAATGAAAGCTTATATGATTAGGAGAGTTCAGAGGTAACACAAAGCCCATATGAAATCACTAAAAGTCCCTGTTACATCTAAAACCTCTGAAAATGTGAAGTTTGAAAAAGTGCCTCATGGAGGAAGAAATCAACTTCAATGGAGAAGCAAAAAGGTGGTAGACAAAGCCAATAGCAAGACTGAGGAAGAGGGAGATCATGTACCACAAAACCCTCATCCTGGAAAGTACAGAATCTTGAGGAGAGCTCAAGAAGATCTGATAATGATACCAACCCCAAGATGGAGTCCAGAACCAATATGTTTTGTGACTATTTCACCTGAGAGAGGAATACCCTCACCTTTGTTGTTTGAAACCTTTTGTGAAATTCCAGGGCAAGTGCCAAACTTTGGTATAACTAAGGAGGAAGAAGTGCCCGAACTAATGTTGCCAAAAGAAGCACAGGCTTGGTTAGATGAGTTGACGGACCATATTAGAGGGAAAATAAGGATTTACCTGAACCTAGCAACTTCCACGTAAACATGACATATGTACTTTCTGTCATGTTTTGCGCCGAACGTGGTCAACCTACCACAATGGAGGGTGATTACTTGGCAATAGAACCTATGATGGCATATGTTAGTGTTGAAGAAGTAGGAAAAGAAGAATCCAGCCAGACAGGTTTGCCCGAACACTCAAGGAAGGAGCCCGATAGAGTTTATTCTGTCAAATGCTCTTCAGCCGCCTGAGTATGTCATTGGCTAACCATCTCAAGCCTATATACGTAACTGCTCATCTGGAGGGAGTACCTTTTAAGAGGGTTCTGATTGATGGAGAAGCTGCGGTCAATATAATACTATTGAAAAAAATGAAAAAGTTAGGAAGAAGTGAGGAAGATCTTATTCCTACTGACTTGACAGTTTCTAGCTTATCTGGAGCTATTACTAGAACTCATGGGATACTACCCTTGGAAGTTGACTTAGGATACAAGCAAATCATGCTAGCATTGATATGATATAAACTAGCACTCAAATTAAACCTCTTATTGACAATTGTAATAAAGATGTAAGTATGGATCGTTCTAGGCTGGGGTTTAGGAGGGATTACTAATCTACTTAAAACTGACTTAAAAACACAAAACTAGGCTTGAAAACACTTAACCAGACTCAAAGAACTCAAAACAAACTAAAGAGACTCAAAACAGCACAAAATAACCAAATAGATTCAAACTAGACACTAAAGGGTGATTTGGACGAAAATTAATTTTAACTTGACTCAAAACACTTAAAAACACAAGTTTGGACAGATTCTAACTAATTTGACGCAACAAAGTAAAGGGGATTGGGTTTTTGACGAATTTAAAGTAAAGACAAGTAGATTAAAGACTTAAACAAGTTTGGCACGAAATTGGGGGAAATTCTGGGTGATTGGCTAGCTAGAGGGTCCTTCTCCACACATGACACACTTGCATACAAATCGATTTCCAGTTGCTTTTCCAATAAACCATGAACCTCAACGCCCCAGATTAACCGTGAACAACACTAATTAACCCTCAGATTTTCCTTAAGTCATTGAATTGGATGGATAACGCATCGACAACCAAACTATTCTTCAATAGTTCCCTACATGAACAACATAATAGAGATACAATCAAAGATCATTAAGCTTTGTGAAAATCATAAGCATTGACAAGGCATTCGTAACTATGAACAACATGATACTCTTACCAGGAATTTACTTAACACGATTGTGACTAGCAACCTCCACTACTTATGAATATAAGTTCATAACAATTAGGTGAAACTCCCTTATATTCTAGCATCAAATTCATGCATGCAAACTAAGTATGCATCCTTAATCAACAAACAAGATTAAGTTCTGAATCAAACAGTTAAATAAATTGCATTCACGATTTACGAAATCACAACTGGAAGTAATCAATTCATATTGCAAATATGTTCATGGCTTTGAATTCTCCTATAGCTAAAACGAGTTTAGCTCCTCATGTTCGCAAAACAAAGATAATTAAACTTAAACATTGAAAACAAAAGATGGATTACACCTAAGAATGTTCCAGCAATCCAAGCTTGAATGACAAGCACGTCCAAGGGTCATCCTTCTTCTTCTTTGCTGCGGCACAAGGTGTGGGTGAATGGTTCTGTGGATTGGATGATTGGTGTATGGTGAATGGGTGATGGGGTTGTTATGGGTAATGGGGTGTGGAATGGTGTGAATTGTGGTGAAGAGAATTCCTAAGTGGTGTGGCAGAACCTTTTATTTAAAAAGAAAGGGAATCACAACACAATTAATTTTGGAGAAGGATTAGGACTCCAAATCCACTAGGAAAAAGGGTAATTAAATGTCAGAATCCATGAAGAAAGGGAATGTGGGGTGCAGCACAACTTTGAGAAAATGGGAAGGAAGATATGTGGCAGATTTTGGAAGAAAGGCTAAGGAGATATGCGGCAAGGACTAGGAGAAAAGGGGAAAGTCATACAAGGCAAGGAAAAAGGTAAGAAAGGTGCGGCACAGATCAGGAATGGGATTCGGTCTTCTAGAATCATTTATTTAGTGTCCTAAAATAATTAGAGATCCTCATTGCAGCTGGAAATTAGGTGGTATAGGATTAGGAAAGGTTAGGACCAAATAAGGTAACTTGGCTAACATTCCTTCTTTCTTGCTGGATTCCTTGATTCCTTTTGTCTTGAATTTATTTCCTTCATTTCTTTGCTCATTCCTAGCCTCCTTTGAACTTCAAATTCTTCCATCCACCTTGCTCCAAGCATGTACTATCCATTCTAAGCCCAAAACTGCTCCAAAATGCTCCAAATTTCACTTTCTTGCTACTTTAGCCCTTTTGGACCTACAAACACATGAAAATAGCTTAAAATACTAAAATAACTAGGAACTAACAACATAAATGCAAGAAAACAAGCTAACTAAGTCGCATAAATATGCTCCTATCAAGCATTCTTTGTGGTGGATAGTAGTTCCACTTATGGAGCTTTACTTGGCAGAGATTGGATTCACCAAAGTCTGTCTGTGCCATCTACACTACATCAACATATTGCAATTTACCATGAAGCCATGACCAAAGAACCAGGGTTTTGGGATATGGTAGAGGCTGAATCAAGGCCATTTTTCCCTACGGATAATGTTGCAGAAGCCAGCTTTTATAATCCCAACATTGGGATTCTACAGTGCCTAGGAGCTGATGAGAACGACTGCCCGACTAAGGTGATAACCCAAAAGCTCTTGGAACATGGATTGTTTTTCACTAGGGAAGAATGGGATAGACCCCATATCATCCTGGCTCCCCAACACCAGTAATGTTAGAACAAAGAAGAAAGGACCAAGTAGTTGCAGTCAGGTTCTTAATCAAAAGACTGTTGCTGTATGGGGAATAGAGGAAGCAAGAAAATGAGAGTTCAACCTCAAGTAGCCAGAACACATGAGAGGAATAGTTTTTTTAGAAAGAGATAGAGGCAGCCATACACCTGGCTGAGTGTATATATGACTTGGATTGGCCTGATGACATGCCCGAGAGCCTAGAATCAGTTGAGTTTTTGTGTACAGAACTTGACAAGCCAGCACCAGAGGTACAAGACCCTTTAGAAACCATTGATTTGGGAACTAAGAAGGATCCAAGGCTTATACAGAAGATTGGGCAAAGATAGTTAGTCTTCTGCACGAGTTTAAGGATTGTTTTGCTTGGCATTACACTGAAATGCCAGGTTTAGATTCAACCTTTGTAGAACACAGGATGCCTATCAAGGAGGGATATAAACCTGTAAAGCAAGCACCACGAAGGATGTCCAAGGAGATAGAAAAAAGGGTCAAAGAAGAAATTGAAAGGCTAGTAAAGGCTGGATTTATTAGGCCTGCCAAGTATATCGAGTGGTTGGCCAATATTGTACCTGTATTAAAAACTATAACTAGTGTAGCTCGATGTTCTGTTGACTATAGAAACATTAATGGAGCCACGCCTAAAGATGAATACCACATGCCAATGGCCGACCTATCTATAGATGCAGTTGCAAAACACAAAGTTCTATCTTTCATGGATGGGAATGCTAGTTATAACCAGATAAAAATGGCAAAAGAAGACATACATAAGACAACTTTTAGATGCCCAAGACATGTCAGAGCATATGAATACTTGGTAATGCCATTTGGGCTCAAAAATGTTGGTGCAACTTATTAAAGAGCAATGAATGCTATTTTTCATGACTTGATTGGCCATAGCATGGAAGTATACATTGATGACATCGTGGTGAAGTCTAAAACTTAAGAACAACACCTAATAAACCTCAGACAAGCCTTAACAAGAATGAAGACCCATAAGTTGAAAATGAATCCTAAGAAATGTGCTTTTGGGGTAAGATCGGGTAACTTTTTAGGATTCCTTGTTCATTAAAGAGGAGTAAAGGTCGACAAAAACAAGGCAGGCAATAATGGAATCACCTCATCCCACTAATCAAGTACAATTGCAAAGGCTGCTGGGAAAAATCAACTTCCTGAGGAGATTTATTGCTAACTTGGTGGGCAAGATTTAGCTGTTGACTTTTCTATTAAGATTGAAGGATAAAGAAGAGTTCGAGTGGGGCCCACCATACCAAAAGGCATTTGACAGAATAAAAACTTACTTAGCCTCTCCACCAGTACTCATGCCACCTCAAAGAGGAAAACCTTTAAAGCTTTATATTTCTGCCTCTGAAAAGTTAATAGGAAGCTTGTTGGTCCAAAACAATGAAGGTGGGAAAGAGCAAGCAATATATTACCTCAATAGAATCCTTATTGAGGTGGAAACAAGATATACCCCAGTTGAGAAGTTGTGTTTGGCTATGTGCTTCACTGCCTACAAGTTAAGCCATTACATGTTGCCTTGCCACATCCACATCATTGCCAAGACCGATGTAATCAAATACATGCTTTCAAAGCCAATGCTAACTAGAAGGATTGGAAAGTGGATTCTGACACTATCAGAATTCAGTTTTCAGTATGTACCTCAGAGAGCAATAAAGGGACAAGCGATTGTAGACTTCTTGGTTGGGCACCAAGAATCGCAGGATGAACTTACCAATATCCCAAAGACTCTAGAGGTATCCAGTCTCTGGATCCCACCAAGCAGAGCTCTCTCGGGCAAAGATGAATGGATTCAATAAGAGATAAAGAGGATAACCAGCCTCTGGATCACTCCTTAGAAGTTGTATTTTGATAGATCTTGCACTCAAAGCGCTGCTAGGGCTGGGATCGTCATTATTAATCCCAAAGGGGTTCACTATTGTTATTCATTCCTTCTGGATTATCAAGATATTACCAACAGCCGGCAGAGTATGAAGCACTGATAATTGGTCTGGATATCCTGATAGAGTTGGGGGTAATTGAAGTTGAGGTGTTTGGTGATTCATAATTAGTGATTAATCAACTAAATAGGGAATACAAGTGCAAACACACCACCATGGCTGGTTATTACTTAGCAACCACTCAATTGTTGAGTTATTGGGGCATGGAAATATCAGTCAGCTATATTCCCAGAGAGTCAAATTCAATTGCCAATGAGATGACACTGTTGGTTTCTGGAGCATAGATCCAAGAGAAAAGAGTCGAGATAGATATGAAAGTACAAAGGAGAAATCTACCTTTTATCTTTGAAAAAGGATTCAACCTAGATGTGATGACTAAGGAAATGGAGATAGATGACTGGAGAACACTTATTATTCAATACTTGAAAAATCCTTCTTTCTCCATAAGTAAGAAGAATAGACAGCAAGCAACTCAGTATGTCATGTGAGAAGAGTCTATGCTAAGAAAGACTCCATATGGGCTATTGTTAAAGTGCCTAGGCCAAGAAGAATCAATGAGAATGATGGCCGAAGTACATGAAGGAATTTGTGGAGCACATTAAGCTGGAATTAAGATGAGGTGGTTGTTAAGAAGGTATGGCTACTTTTGGCCCAAGATGGAAAAGGGCTGCAAAGACTATGCTCGAGGGTGTGAAGAATGCCAAAGGCATGGACCTTTCCAAAATGTGCCCGTAGAACCCTTGAACCTTGTGGTCAAGCCTTAGCTCTTCAAAGGATGGTCCTTGGACTTCATTGGGCAAATTTACCCATCTTCTAGTAAATGGCACACATTCATAATTGTGGCAACATATTACTTTACCAAGTGGGCGAAAGCTTCAGCTGTGAAGACAATCACTTCAACTATTGTCAAGAAGTTCATTGAACTAAGATCTTACACAGGTATGGGGTGCCCGAGACAATTGTTCCAGACCGCGAACCATCTTTTATTTCAAAAGAAGTAGAGGAATTTGCAAGTAAGTTCAAGATAAAGATAATCCAATCTAGTCCTTACTACCCCCAATCAAATGGTCAAGCAGAGGCCAGCAATAAGATCTTGGTGAACATTATTAAAAGAATGGTGGCAGGTAGTCCAAGAAATGGCATGAGAAGTTGGGAGACACTTTGTGGGCTTACAAAACCTCCAAGAGAGCAGGAACTGGAACTACTCCCTATGCCCTAACCTTCAAGCAAGATGTTGTACTCTCTATGGAAATTAATGTGAGTTCTGTTAGAATTCAAAACCAGTTTGGGTTACACAGTAAGAATACATTCAAGCTATGTGCCAAGGGGTTGAAGATTTGGATGTAGCTCGACTTGAAGCTTTGAACAAAATTCAAGAAGGAAAGAGAGTTGTTGCCTAAGCGTACAAAAAGAAGGTGAAGTTAAAAGCCTTTAATAAGGAAGAAATAGTCTGGAAGGCAATTCTACTTAGGAGCTCAGGTTAGGGGCTTTGGGAAGTGGAGTCCTACTTGGGAAGTGGAGTCCTACTTGGGAAGACCCCTTTATTATCAACCAAGTACTGGATAAATGAGGATATTACTTGACAGATTTAGAAGGAAACTTGCAAAGGCATCTAGTTAATGCTAAGTTTTTAAAGAAATATCATCCAACTCAGTGGGATGTCAGAGATTGTTATATTGAGGAGGGTTAGTTATTTCAAAGAGAATTGAAGTTAGATGGTGTAGTAAAAACTTCAATGTAAAGCAAGAAGTGAGACAAGTAAAGGTGAAGAAGGGATTCATTTCATTTCATAAAAAGGAAGTTACAATGGCCCTAGCCTAACAGATTCACATCTTTGCCTAAAGTAATTATTCTAGAATAATAAGTTTGCATAATTGTAAAGATTCTGGTAGGCTTGGCCAAAACAGTGCTGTTATTGGCAAGTTGAGACTCAACATCATCCATCTCCAGATTTGCCTTCTTCACCTCTTTAATTTATTGTTGAAGTTTAGTAAGGAAAGTCGATTGTTCAGCCTTCAGCACAGCAAGTTACTCCTTTAACTTCTGGATCTCAGAAGTCACCACCTTGATCCTATCTTTTTTAGCTAGACCTTCATCCACCAACTATTGAACATGAGCTGAAGTACTGGATTGTTTCTCTTTGAAGCACATCACTCGATTGGCTTGCCTGATGTGAAATTTAACTAACACACAAATTAAACCCTATTAAACATGTAATTGTAGTATTAAGCAAGTAGGAATCGTTCTAGACCGGGGATTAACTATGGCTGCTAATCAACACAAATAAGACTAAATTCTAGACCTAACAAGTGGTTTTGACGAAAATAAGACTTAACTTGACTCAAAAGACTAAACGAAAATAGATTATGACTCAACTAACAAGACTTAATGAAAGGGGGATTGTTTTTGACGAATTTAAAACTTAAAACAGAAACTTTGCATAAAACACTTTAAGAAAACGAATTTGGTGAATTAAAAAGGGTGAAAGGCTAGTTAGAGGGTCCTTATCCACACATGACATATGCAAACAAACCAATTTCCAGTTATTATTCCTTTAAACCATGAATGACAACACCCCAAGTTAACCATGATAGCACAAATTAACCATCAGATTTTCCTTATTTCATTGAATTGGACGGGATACGCATCACAACCAAATTATCTTTCTCAAGTCCTCTAACTATGAAAAGCATGATAGAAAACATATCAAAGGTCATTAAGTTCCTTGAAAACCATAAGCATTGACGAGGCATTCGTAACTATGAAAAGCATGATACTCCTGCCTAGGACTTACTTAACACAATCATGACTAGTGACTTCCACTACTTGTGAATATAAGTTCATAACGATTAGGTGAAACTCCCTTATACTCTAGCATCAAGTTCATGCATGCAAACTAAGTATGCATCCTCAATCAACATACATAAACAAGTTTTAATAACTCAGATAAGCAAATTACATTCAAGACTCAAGAAACAATAACCGGATGTAATCAATTCATATAAAGCATATAATCATGGCTTCGAATTCACCTCTAACTAAAAAGAAATTTGTTCCTCATGTCTTTGAAAACATAAAGCCAAATTAAAAGCAACATTGAAACAAATTTAAGGATAGAAAGAACCAAGAACGTCCTAGTAACTCTAATGGCAGATTTCGAACCCTCCTTGGATTGCAAGCCATGACACAAAGCTCATTCTTCTCCTTCATTCCACGCAAGCACACCTTTTAACTCTCTGAAATCTCTCAATTGTATCTGAATATATGGGTGCGTGGGTACTTTGAAATATGCGCATAAGTATGTATATATAGGGCTAGGCACGACATAAGGCTGAGTAGGAATGGGATTGTGTAACCAAAACCCAAGTGGAATGGGTTTAAAACAATCAGAAACCAAGGGGAATTAGACTAGAAAGGTGCGGCAGGTTTTAAAGCTCCTAGAAAGGATGTTTCAACACATATTTCTAAACCTAAAGAGACAAGGATACATGGCATGGGTTCAGAGAAGGATTACAATTCCTAAATCACCAAAGAGAAGACATATATGCGGCACATAAGGGATAAGGGTTCTAGAATCTGAAATATGTATTTTAAATGCATAATTATCCCTTATAAATGGCTGGAATTAAGGCATAAACTGATTTGGATAAGATAAGGTAGGATAAGGTTTTGGATAATATTCATTCTTTTGAGCTGATTCCTTATCTTCTTTGTCTTGGATTTATTTCTTCAACTCTTTAGCACATTGCTTGACATCTTTGGTCTTCAAATTCGTCCATCCATCTTGCTCCACTCATAAGCTATCCATTTGATGCCCAAAACTGCTTCAAAATGCTCCAAATTGCACTTTCTTGCCAACTTTTTCATTTGGACCTACAAACACACGAAAATAGCTTAAAACACTATAATAAGTAGAAACTAGCTATGAAAATGCAAGAAAACAAGCTAACTAAGTTGCATAAATATGCTCATATCATTGCCTCTCATCCCGCTGATGCTGGTCCCTCAGAGCCCTCAGGTTCTCAAAGTATGAGAGAAATGACTCATACTGAACTTTGGATAGATGGTCAGCCTTGAACAATTTAGTAATAGCATTCTCTACATTGTGGAGAGCCTTGAGGCTGAAGGAGGCTGAGAAGTCCTTCCTAGACAATTCTTGGAAGATTCAGCATTGATCGTGATAGCCTTGGGGCTCGGAATGATGCCTTAAAGACCTTAGCCTCGTCTTAAGTTTCCCGAACTCTTTGAAAAGCTTAGGTAGAGATGCTGTTACAGAGATAGGTACAGGGGGTGGGGCCATCACTTCAGCTCCTTCAAAGGGTGCAATGGTGGAAACAGTTTTAGCAGAAGGAGAAGTCTGAGGGGTAGAAGCAGTAATAGTCTTGGCTTTCTTCTTAGGCCGAGGTATAGGGATCCTTGTGACCCCAGAAGCTAGAAGAGGCCGGGGAACATTTGTCTTGCGCACCAAGGGCGAAGGAGATTGGCCCAAACCTTCTCCAAGGCCCTGTTACTAACCAAGGAAAAATAAGTTAAGAATATAGCCCTTGAATAAAGTAAAAAAAAAAAAAAAAAAAAAAGCTAAAGAATGGAGTTGGTATACCTGAATTGAGCCTGAAGCCTTGGAAGGAGGTGGATGAGGAGTTGTTTCCCTTAGTTATTGAGATGGATCATTTTTACTTGCTGGAGAGGGAGAGATAATGCCCGAACCCTCACCAACAGCCTATAAACATTAAGAAGAAAGGGCAAGTGTCAGTAACCAACTTATGCAGAAAAGAAAATAGAAGTAAAAGTACTTCCATACCTGAGTAGGATCTTGAATAGGAGGATGAAGCTCATATGTGGTTGCTGTTGCTTGAGGAAAAGCCTACAGGCTAGTCACATCTGAGACCATAGGGATCTCAGGGACAATGGGCTCCCCAAATGCAGTTGCTGCTGGTTGATGAGACTCCTATGCTGGGGAAGACTGGGAAAAGCAAAATGAAGATAAGTATAAAAGAAGGAGATGCCTTTAAGCACAAAAATGTCAAGATAAAAATGCTTACCGAATTACTGTTGTCCTTCACAAAGTGCAATATCTCCCCAGTACTTGGATTGAATTGGGAAGTTGGAGTCACCACTAATGCAGGGGGAGGAATAGAAGATATGGGAGTTGAGCCTTGCCCGCATCTTTTCCAATATTGGCCTACAAAAGAATGGAAGTCAATCATTAAACTCCAAAAGTGGTGAAGATATAAGTTTAAAGCCGAAAAAGAGAAAGAGGTATACCTTTAAAGGCTTAACCCAAGAGGGGGAAGCATGCACTGATCGGGTAGGAGGAGAAGAAGGCTCGAGTTAAATAGGCCTTTCATCTCTAATGTCATATTTTAAAACAAAAATGAGGAGTAAGTACAAGTATTGAGAAAGATAATTATGAAGAAGAGTGGGATGCTTAAAAGAATGGAGTTTATACCTCCAACTCCTTAATGGTAGAGTTAAGGAGTGGCTTGTCCTTCTAATACATCTTGGCCCCCAATAGCTCCTCCCTTGAAACAAAAGTTGGCTTTTTGGTTCCTTGAGGCCCTATTTGCAGAAAGTGGTCAGTTCATATTTCAAGAAAAAGTGAAATAACAGTAAAGAAAAATAGAAGATTGCTTACTAAAAGACTTTTGCTTCTTTCTGCCCGCCTTAGCTAGAGAAGCAGTAGAAGTAGAAGAGGCAAATGGGGCTTTGAAAGCTTTGGAGGTCTGAGCCTTTGTCCTCTTCTTGGTAGGAGTTGCCCGCGGAATAGGCAAAATAGGCCGAGTCTCGGGCTAATCTTCAGGCTCAGATTATGAGGTTTCCACCACAGTTGCCTTTGCCCACCGAGGTGCCCGAATCTCTACCTCAGCTTCTGCCTCTAAATATCCAAAAAGTTCAGAAATATCTTCACCCTCCCCAACTCATTGCCTTGTAACCTCACCTGCAGCCATTTGAAGGACAAGATCGCTTGCGGCTGCTTCATCTAGCCCGACATCCACCTCTTCGGTGTTGCCTTAGGCTGCAAGTTCAAAATAACCAAGGAAAGGATTAGAATAGGGCGGGATGATAAAATGTCATAAAATACAAGTTAAAAGAATAAAAGGTACCTATTAGGAGAAGTTGGTTCTTTTGGTGGACTATCTCCTTCCAGTTTTCAAGCTTATCTAGTTTAGGATAAGACTTGATTGAGAGTTGCCCAAAGAGACGGTCATGGGTTTCCAGCAAATCCCCTCCATACTTATTAGTCCACTTAGCTTCCCACCAAGTAGAAAATGAGGGAATACACTCAAAATTCAACACCACAGGCTTAAGGGCAATCTTGCTCATGACTTCAAGACTTCGTTAGGCAGCCTGAAATGTGACTTTTTATGGATAGCGAAAATAGTAGGAGGTGCCACAGTGCACATAGTAAAAAAAAAAGGACTGGAATGGCTTGCCTGAAGCCTAGTTGCCTGCTGCAGAAGTTTGGATGATAAACCTCTAGCCCGCATTCATAACGGTCACTTTTTACACCCTAAGCCAGATCTCTCGGCTGAATGCAACTTATACATTTCTCTTTGAAAAATGGGTTGACATCATCCCTGAAGGCATCCTGGAAGATTTGGTCTGAAAACCAAGGGTATCTTCTCAGTATTGAAGCTCCACACTCCAAGTCTGCCAGAATCCTGCAGACTCTGAATAAGTAGAGGCAAGAGAATTTGGAGTGATTAGTGGGTGATGCCTCGACTAGAATGTGGGCAGGGGCCACTCATTTAGGAAACTCGAGGTTTGGTGCTCGAAGCTCGAGAAAGTACCATTGCAACCATATATGGACCATCTAGGTTGGCCCATTGAGGTTGGTCTCGAATGGAGCATCTCGGGTCATCTCATAAAGAATATGATAAAGATGAGCGAGGAGGAAGATGCCCGTGGCCACGTCATCAAAATTATGGAAAGCTCCACTCGACCTTTACTCCCTTGGACTTGTTGGGGAAGACGTGCTTGGTGAGCCACTATAGAAGAAAGTACATGTGCTCTTGATCTTTATTGGCATTGGTGGAGGAGGGGCCAAAGTTCTTCTTGACAAAAGAGATAAAGCCCGTGAAAGAGGTCCCATAACTCTTAAAAGTAGAAGAGTTGTACTCCAGCCGAGTCACAAGATCAGAAGTGCTTGAGCTCTTAGCAGTCGGGCGAGAAGAGGGAGACCAGTCATAGGTAACATCCACAACTCTGCCCGAGGGCCTTAGCTCGAAGACTTGAGCCATGTCAAGAATGGTCGAGGACATGAGACCCATCCTGAAATTGAAGGTGTTGGTCCCATAATTCCAGAAGAAAAGAGCTATGGTCAACAACTCGTGCTTGGCAATCATGGTTGTATTGGAAAACATGATTAGCTCGTATATGCCGTTGTTCATTTATTTCTTCTTGAAGATGGGCTCGAGCTCGTTTATTCACTACGTCCAGCCCTCGTCTTTCATCAAAGGGAAACCTTTTCGATGGTTCGACCACTTGGAGGCCGAAATGCCTTCTCTACTGAATTGGGACCTGAAAGGTCCATGCAGGTCCCATGGAGTGCACTTCTCCCTCTAAAAACAAAATTGAGGTTTGCAGGGCAGCCCGAGGGCGATGAAGGCCGTTGAGCAAACGATGCATGGTGGCAATGCCCTCGCCAGATTCATAGGACGATTGGGTAGCTGTGGGTGCCATTGGATGATTTTGAAAAAAGAAGATGGGAAAAAGTTAGGACTAGGAGCAAGAACTGAGAAAGCAAGAGAGTTCTAGAAAATTCAGAAAATCTGAAGGCTCTGGAAATTCGAATGATTAGGATTGCTAAGGTATTTTGGCCGAGAGTTTTAAGTGGAGGTTATATAACAGTTAGTTAAAACGTTAAAAATCATGGGTTAGTGCAAAGGTTTAGTTAACAAAACGACTGTTTTAAATGGTGCAAGTCCTGAGTGAAAGCATGCGGCGGCTGTTTAATCATCATTAACGCCTCGATTTGCAGACTCAACAATGATTAAAGGGGATACTATTTAGGTTAATATTTGAATATTGGGCTTGAATGAAGGAAAGCCCAAGGATGCCAAATTAAAGGAAGACTTGCCCGAAGCACTAGCATCAAGCCCAGGAGCAAACTGAAACCTTCTTCGCCAAGACACAAGCCACGTGTCTAGAACTGAGGTGACAAGTGATGGAGACTAACCTACTATCAGCCAAAAGACACTTTCCAGTGGCATTATAAGTAAAAAAGCTGATGACTTACTAGCCTCAAAGAGCTTTCGGGCAAGAGCAATGCACTGACCCTCGGGCCAAATGTAGGATTTACAACAGGACTTACCATAGGAAAAATCACAAGAAATCCCTAAAGAAAAAAAGGGTCACATGTCAAAATAAACACCACAATTTCACAATTACAAACTCATCAGAAATAAAATATAATTTCTTAGTCATAGATAACCTACATCTACCAATAGAGAATGTAACATTCACGAGACCTAAACCTTGCAAGCCGAATAACTACTATAAAGGATCATAAGGATAAGACAGTGCCAACCTCTGATGATCTAGCAATCATCGACAAATAAGCCACAATTATGAATACCCTTCCAAAACATATCGAGCTTCATAGTCATTTGGCAAGCAAATAAACCATAAAAGCAACCACAACCTTGAATATATGTGAACAACAACACCTGCTTTAAGAAGCAAGGTTGAGTAGTAAGTCGTAGCCCTAGGTCGACTTTAAAAGGTTTTTCTTGATAGAGCAAGGGAGCAACCACAACCATAAAGACTATCTTCGGTAGAGCAAAATAACAATCTTATTTAGGGGATGAAGATGGTTAAAAGATAAAAGAAACAGAGAGAGAGAGAGAGAGAGAGAGAGAGAGAGAGAGAGAGAAAGAAAGAAAGAGAGACATAGATAGAGGTGATCAAAATGGATTGCTACTTGTTTCTGGACTTTGAAGTCGAGTTGGACTGGGGTTTTAGTGGACACCATTTTGCTTCCCCTGGTTTGTTTGTGTACCAAGTATCGGGATACCTCGAAAGAATTAGCGTATCTTAGAAAGTATCAGATCAATGACTCAAAGATAGTGTGATTAGTAAAATGATGGCTTGCCTAAGCGAGGTGTGGTGTGGAAGTTTGAAATTTATCAGTTTAGCATGAAAGAGAACTTGCATGGTTGGATGGTCATGAAGGATGGATAATCTAGGTTTCTTAAAGTTCTAAGGATGTTTCTATTGATTGAGGAAATTCAAAGGAAACCTAAAGGAACCCTTAAAACCCTAGAAGGATAATTTCCCTAAGGATTTAAGAATTCCTGCACTTAAAGAAGAATTTCCTTGCTTGGTGCGATGCAATCATGAGTCCCCTTTTTCCTTTCTTTCTTTCCTTTTTTTTCCCTTTGCATTGAGCACATCATTCCCTTTTATAGGTGATGGGTATCTTTCCTAGGTTTCCCTAGGGAATCATTTGGTTTATCTGATTCCTTTTGTTTTGGCTAAGTCTCCCTCTCGTTTCCCCCTGCGCAGCTAGGCTTTTCTTTTTTAGCGTAGCATTGATGAACGCCTTTGCTTCCATGAATTGAAGATTGCATCACATGCTCTGCCCAGAGCGCTCTCTTCCATTGTTAGCTTTCTACAGGCACTACTTCTGGTAACGCGCCTCTTTTTTTTCTTTCATCGTTCTTCTACGTAAGCTGGGAAGGGAAATATCTCTTCTCTCTTCATTAATTGGTGCCTTACATTAGACTTTCATGTGAGCATGAGGCTTTGGATTATGGTTTCTTCCTAACTGAGCTAGTTGGTTAGCTAAGGGAAAATGGAAACTTAGTTTGTTCTCTCCCAAGCTTACCTTCGTGGGACTCAAGGATTGTGGCCCAGGATCTTAGGTGCTCCCAAGCAGTTCAAAGTCTTTCATGATCTTAGTTCCACATAAACCCGATAAACTTTTGTAACCGTCCCCTGACACATCGGTTGGTCATACGTGAGCATGTATCGTTGTTAGAATGATTTGTACACGACAACAATGTTGTGGCAAAGCTTGGTGTGGGGAATATGCTAAGGCTTGGCGTGATTATACAAATGTTCAACTCATAAATTATTATTTATTAGCGTGGCGTGATTGTAAATATTTTCTCTTTGATCTTGCATCTTTGCATGTATTTAAGTTTGGCTTGGGTTGTTTTTACAACAATCGGGCTTCGAGACGTGATTGGGCCTACATGTGCATTTTTTGGGCTCCAACACTACTTAATGCAAAAAAAAAAAAAAGGGAGTCGGTGGCAAGGGAATTTTTTGGCACTCCTAGTAGTTTTGTTTTAGTGTCATCAAGAAATAACTTTTATTCTCAATCCAGATCTTTAGGTTTACATTGATTTTTTCTTGCGTCCATGGAGAACTAGAAGAGTGCTTATGGTTTACTTCCCTCTCTTTCCCTCTCTTTCCGTCTTTGTTTCTCCTGCTGGCATATATTGGACTAAAATTTAAGCCGTTGGCCGCTAGTTAGTTCACAAGTTGAAACCTTCTAGAGCCAAGGAAACGAAAGAGCCATCCAAATTCAATTTTCCAATTAGACCTACCCAAAACTTACAAAACTGCAGCGCAAAGAATTAGTCTTATATTTGGACTTTGAATTTTTTCAAACATACTTTTCTTAGTTTTCTAAGAGTAGGCGACTAATTAACGTAAAGTTGTGGAATAGACAATATGTGGTTTTATTAAATTGACATTTTTCAAATTGTTGAATAAATCCCACATACTTTATACACCTCACATTTTCTTTTTCAATTAAAAATTATCTTAATACACCCCACGTACTTCCCCATAATACCCTAACATCCCACATTCTTAATATACGCCTTACATTTTCTACATGCACCCCATATTTTCTATACACCCCACATTTCTCAAATCTTATAAAGCTTTTAATTTGGACAAAAAATGACGACTGGAATTTTGACAAAAGATGCTGCCTGGGATTTAAAGCATATGTGGGTTGTTT
Organism: Malus fusca; assembly: GCA_035220775.1. Taxonomy (NCBI): domain Eukaryota; kingdom Viridiplantae; phylum Streptophyta; class Magnoliopsida; order Rosales; family Rosaceae; genus Malus; species Malus fusca. The sequence continues at coordinate 41,956,667 of CM069073.1, read as the reverse complement.
TCAATTCCACCATTAAAACCCATGTCGTCATTTTTTAATATTTGGTGGTAACTTTAGGTGTTTAATTCGTCATGTAATCTCTGTGATCCCTAAAAGATGAATACGAACATAGAAGCTTAAATAACACATCAAAAGCAAGATTAAATAATTATCAATGTCATCAAAATCATTAAAACAATAAAAAAATATGAAGTCTTACCTCATGTGAAGCTTCCAAACATCGATTTCGTATTTCATTCGTCAAAAATAATTTTTCTCAATCAACATGTTTATAGTTTCATTGGTTAAGGTTTTATTCAACAATGGAGGGTTGGAAGGGTTCAGATAGTTGAAGAAGATAAATAATACGTTAAAAGTGATTTGGGATGTATCTATTTTTTTTTAAACCTAATAAGGTCAAAATTGCCATTGCATAGTAGGGTAAATAAGTTATTTAATATTAAATTTTAATGTGAGGTGTATTCAACATTTTGCGGTGTGCTAATATAAAAAACCTTTTTATTTTAGCTGTTGTTTTCAGGCATGGACTTTTCTGTAGTATTAGACTATTAGTGGGCTGCCTATTATATACCTAATTCTACGACCAAAGTGACAGAACTAGGATGATCCCGTTTCTTATAATGTGTAAACACATTTACATTATTGGTTTGGGTCCATTAGGGTTGAGGTTTGCCTCTAAATTATAATTGTTTAAGGTCCCAAAATCCTAATCTATTTTAGCATGCCTTTAATAAGTTGAATGCTAAAGACCTAAAGGATTGTCAAAAGGAGTTCTCATAGTACAACTATACTACTTTATTGGGATTTTAGGACCAATAAAATTAAGCGATGGTCCAAAATTTCTGGCTAAAGCTGGAACCAGTCCGAGCCACGAGTTTTTACTTAACAGTCGAGTCCTCAAAGTTCCACATACGTCATGGATTGCGTGTACTAAACATGCACAGCCACAGCGAATAAATAAAGAAATTAAAGAGAAAAAGAGGCTTATTAACATAATAAGTTCGAAAAAATGGAGAAAGGAGATCACCCTTTATTGTTACAGGACAATTCTCCTCTGTATGATCGACTCTTGATAGAAAGAAACAAAAAAATGATCATTAATTTATATATGGAAAATGTTTAAGAGACTATATTTTTAGACCATATTTTGTAAATCACATATAATGTAACGGTTGGTGATTTAATTTCTTCTTTAATGTTTATAAAAAGAAATTCAACCATCAATTACTATATCATGTGATCTGCAAAATATAGTTCAAGTACATTATCTACCTAGTATCACTTTGTATATATTATGTATAATGATGAGAGGGTTAAAGCCGCTTCTTTGTATCTTAATTTCTTGTCGTGCAAAGGCAAAGCAACACAAATCCCAATAAGCTTATAAATGTTAGTTCCACCCTAATTTGCCCTTTAGGGTTTCGAATGGTTCCTTAATTAGTTTGAAGCATGCATACTCTATATATATAGTAACTCCTGCTTCCTAATTTCGCTTGCACTTATAAAACCAAAGCTTTAATATATTTGAGGAGCCAGGAGAGAAAGATGGAATTTGCAGGGTGAGGTGTGATTGGAGGGCAGTGTGTGAGGTGAGGACAACTGAGGGAAAACTGAAAAGGCAGATGGTAGAGGGATAGATGGTGTAAGCGAAGAACATCATTGCTAATTGCTATGATACCATGTCATTCACTGGCATGGGCCATGAGCCACCACAATCCAAAAAAGACGAGTCACATGTCACCACATCCTCTCAATATGTTGTCATAATTCCAAAAATCCAAAACCAATCCTTCTCTCTTTCTTTATCTCTCTCGTCATCATCGTTTTAATAAACGATTATTACTTGATGCCTTTTAATTCTATTTGAACAATTTGTCAACCTAGTTTAGTTTTCCTATTTTATAATCAACAAAAAAATATTTTGGAGAGAATGATTGGAACTTAAAATTTTGAAGACATGAATAAACACTTTTCAGTAGAGTTACAAACCCCACCTAATTGTACACCATGTACTAACTATATTCACTTATCATTGTATGACTCACCCATGCATGCAAATGGGTTCCATCCAAGTCCCATGCACCATGTAAAAAGGTGCGGTATGGGGTAAGTCTGTGCTATAGGCAAGACTTCACCGAGTTTTAATTGGGATATGGGATGGTGCTTTTAGCAATACTTTGCACTTTTAAGCAGTATAATTGATCAGTTAAGTGAGGTTTAGCGAATTCCAGCATTTTGTTTTCCATAAAATGATTTGTTGGATTGACAAGTTTATGCGTACGGTTCACATGGTCATATTCTATAACTACTCCCCTAATGTTATGCATTTGTTAATTACATATTGCGTTGGTAATTTTGGTAATATTATCTATTTGGCTCATGAGAGACGAGAAATATGAGACAAGGAAAAGATAAAATCAATGCAAAAATTTGTAGAAATAAAACTAACTAAAAATGTGCATTTCAATTTTATGGACTTTTCCGCCTTCTTTATCTCTAAAATCAAACACAGTTTGATCCCTTTGATTAAACTACTACACGTATCTCTAGTTTTAATGATGCAATGAATTGTGCTTAATGATCTGACATCTGGTTTTCTTCGGGGGAGTTTTAGGAAGACCCCAGTGTCGCCCTAGTGAAGCTAAGATAATAGTAAGGTGGAAGCTCTTTTACCACAATAGGAAAGTAAATTGGGATAATGAGCACAAAAACTAGTGATGACTCTCATGATTTATGATTGCGGCAGGTAAGGATTCCCCAAATCTTTGCCACTAAGAGCTCCATCATAACTTCTATGTTTCAACAGTGCACGAGATATAATAACAGAATGATGAATCCTTAATGTTGGAAAATTCCAATAGCAAGAATTAGTTAATAAAGGTAATTAACAATAGCCAGCTAAAAGGAAAGAAATATACAAAAACCCATAAATCCCTCAGTAAACAATCAACTAGACATCATGCCTACAAAAAACCTATTCACTTTATATTCACAGACAATAATCTACTTCGAGCTTGTAGCTTGTAATACATAATATGTTTTAACTCAACGGCAAGAAATCTCCACCCAAATATTTCCCATCCCTCCATCCACAGAGCATCAACAACTACGAGCTGGTGATTTAGTAGTAAATGACGAATTACGAGACTTTCTTAAAACTAAAAACCCGAGGTCTCGGGTTCAAAACCCACTGCTAGTGTGGAAGTCAGACTAGTGGTCAGGGGAAGCTGAAATGCCTCTTTGCGTCTTCCCGGCCTCCGAAATGGGTGAATAATCGTGGTTTGTCACCAGTTGTCCCCTTTTTTGTAAAAAAAAAATAAAAAATCCATAAAGCATCGACTTTTTTTATTATTCTTATACTAGCTAGAAAGGGAATTTACCTAGGCCTACTTTGATCTGCTTATTTTTTTTTCATATGTATATTCTCTTTGCAGTAGTAACTAAAGCACATTTTTTAGGACTTAAAAGGTGATCATTAATGGAGAAAATACGATAGGAATGAATATATACTTTGTAAGTTGTAATACAATAAAAATAAAGAAAAAAAACAAGTATTGTACATACATACTCTAAATAAGTCCGAGCTACATATAATAAATTAAGAAGATATGATACCTTGCTAGCTATATACAACTATATATAATTGAACTACTGATGATGCGTCATATTAGTTACATATTGTCACGATTTTATAATTTCTTACCTCGATTATATTCTTACTGCATGATTGAATGGTGAGTGATAAAAACAACAGCAGCTATATATGTAGGCTCTTCATTATCACCACCACCACCACCAAGGCCAACGGCTCTCCTTCAAGCAGTAGTACTAGTACCAGCTAGCATCAACATTATCTAGTGATCTGAAGTCGGAGAAATCCACGAGTCCACCGCACCTTCACCTCTAATAGTAGAATTAACATTATTCATCTCCAAACATTTGTCCAAACTAGGCCTCAAATGGTGATCTTGTGATGATAATCCCCCATCACTTGATCCAAGTACTCCATGATCCCTCCAGCCATCATTGCCATCTGAAGCTGCCACGTGGTTGTCGTCTATTGATCCACTACCGAGCTGGTTTGTGTTAACATATGGTGATGATCCATGATGGTTCAGAGCCAAATGGTCCTCAAGTGATGAATGCATGGCTAAATTACCAATTACTCCGCGGGGTCTTGCCCCAAAATTGGGCACACTGACGGAAGAGTGGAATGGAGGAGGCTGCTGCGGTAGGGATTGGAATGTTAGAATAGGGTTTTGCATGTTTTGGAAGAGGCCTTGATTTTGATGATGATCAGATAGTAATGGGTAATTAGTTGAACTGAAATTAACGTTGTTGTTACTATTATTATTCCTAGTAGCAATATTGGTAGCATCAACCATAGCACTATTATTATTGTTCATCATCATCAACAATGAAGAAATAGAATTAGAAGAAGAAGAAGATAGAAATGGGGTTGGCTGATGGACCTTTTGAGCCAAAGGGCGTAAAGGGTGGAGAGGTGACCTTATTCCAGAGCCAAACATTTCGAGCCTTCGAGCGTATGGTGATGACGATGAGGCTGAAAATGGGGGTGCTGGGATGCCAGTGAACTCCTGCACCATTGCTCGGAAATTTGACGTGTCGGTGGTGAGCACGGTGGTAGGTGCCCTCCTAGAAGCTCTTGTCCTCTTTTTTGTGTTCCGGGTGGCAACGGGGTTGGTCTGTCCTCCTCTTGAAGAAGCTAAGAGAGCTTGAGTAGTAGTTGATGAAGGTTGCGGGTTGGGAACTGGGTTGGTGGAGTTGGGTTGATTGGATCTTGAGTTGGGGATGAAATTTGGGTTTGATGAGTTTGGTTGGGGTTGAGACAATGCTGTGTGGAAATGATCATAAGTATAATTACGAGATGGGATATGATGATCAAAAAGTGTTGCGTTAGTGGGTTGGGGGTTATGGTTTTGGTAATGAGAAGGGAGAGAAGGGTGCACTATTGGGTCGGAGGAACCAAACAATTGGGTCGGAGAATTCAAGTAACCCGGGATCGAATTGGGTCTTGAGATTTCATGGTCTTGATCTTCACCACCACTTGAAGATTGCATACTTTCACTATTATCAGAATCCATGGCTAGCTAAGAACAAGAAGATGGAGATGGTCACAAATAATATGGAGAGAGAGAGAGAGAGAGAGAGAGAGAGAGAGAGAGAGATTATGAGGGTAGTGGGAAAAAATGCATGGTGAAGTGAGTGGAAAAGTGATACATATATATATATATATATATATATATATATATATCATATCTCCTTGTCTAAGAACAGCATTTTGAGAGAGAGGAACATGTCTTTATCATTGAAGCCCTGAGATCTGAAATTGGAAGCAAAATCTTTTCCTAGTCTCAGTTGGAGAGAGCCAAAGTTTCTATTAAAAGGAGAGAATATATAAAAACTGATGGATGGATGGATGGATGGATGGATGGGAGAGAAGGAGAGGCTTTTCTTTTCTTCTTCCTTTTTGTTTTTTGATTTCTTTGAGAACTACTTTTTTCTGTGCTTCTTTTTGCCCTTTATGTTTTAGAGAGATGAGCTGCTAGGGTTTCAGAAAAGCAAAACAGAAATGAAAGAGTAAAGAAAGGTTATTTATTTAGCCTTTCTGATATTGAGACAGAGAGAGGGCCTCAATTCTAAAAAATTAGAAAGATCCTCCATCTCTAGAGAGAGAGAGAGAGAGAGAGAGAGTGTGTGTGTGTGTGCAGGGTGGGGTCGCCATTGGAGTAGGAAAAAGGAGGGTGTCCGTGGCTGGCAACGGGTCAAACTCAGAGAGAGAGGGAGAGAGAGCGGTTGAAAGTGATAGGAAGGGGTATGAAAGTTAAAAAGGTTGGAAACTCATAAACTAATTTATAATTATTTTTAGAGGGATTTACCAAAAATATTGGGATTAATTTACCTAACCCAAGTAATTAAATCAACTAAATAAAAAATGAAATGAGCTACTTAGTACTACGGTCGAATAATATTCATCTTCACTTGTAAGTGAGAGGTTTTAGGTTCAATTCTCACCAAAAGAGAATTTGAATCACATTATTGATAGCCCCTTGTGAAGCTTTAGCTCACTCTCCCATCCCAAAATAATACCGTTTATTAAAAAAAAAGTGAAATGAAGAATTTGCTAGATACCTAAAGGAAAGAGGAAGGCAAGCTAATGACTAAATTGGGTAAAGGATAGAAGTGAACGAAACCGCTACCTCCTCTAGTAGGCTCGATCTCCATCAGTATTACTGTTTTCAAGCTTCTCTCTACCCTCTTATCTCTTATCTCTTTGCCTATTTGTTTTTCATGTTTATACGGAAAATGATCAAATGAACTAGTTTAGGTAACAATAACAAGCTTTGGGATAATAACCTATTCTCTTTTTTCAGCATCACTTAAGTGTGTGTATATAGATATATCCTTTTCTGTAATCTTTATTTATCATACACATGGTATGTATTATACCTCAACTTTTGACCAAGTCCAAATTTAGAAACAAAATCCAAGTTATAGTGGAGACAGATAAGAATAATTTGTCAAAGAAGAAACGATATAATATTTATTGAATGAAAGGATTAGATTTTTTTTTAGAGGTTTTCAAATTAAATTTGAACAAACGACCCGTCGAAAGAAGCTGGTGGAAGAGGTACAGTTGCGGATTCAGGATTTGAATTTTAGAATCTTTTAATATTAAAGTACAAGTTTTTAGGTATGAACAAAGGCTGAAGTGCGCTAATTTTTTTTTTCCCAGTTTATTCACTAAAGCATTTCGTCAAACATTTGGTGGGTTTGTTGTCGTCAACAAAACCATGTTGCACACATGTCAACAGATATCGACATATGCCGAAGCAATCAGATGAATGATTTCGAGAGAATTTTTCAAGTGTCGTCGACACAACCTGTCAAGATATGCCTAGCAAGCATTACATCAAACATTTGGTAGGCACAAAAGGGACTCATACCAAACATTCAGGAGGGTCCTCAGAAGACCTTCTCATGTATATTTTTCGGACTACAGGTGGTCTTGGGACCACTTTGGTCTCAATGTCGGGTCTAAAGCATTTTATCCATGACAATGGATTGGCCCTATCAAGCCCATGATGCATGGGTAGAATAAAACTCCCTATTGAGTACTGGGAGAATGTCACAGAAACACGGGACGGTATACCTATATTATTGTAGAAGTGGAAGGAAGTTTTTTTTTTATTATTTTATTTTATTTTCAAATGTCGCTCTACTTTTATAATGACATATAACGTATGTACTCGTGTTTCAGACACACTGAAAAACTCTTCTATCTACTAATTACTTTATATTTAAAAACCTAAATCAGTTTTCTTTTTTAATAACAACATCTTAACTACTTGGTTATATAATTAGTTTTGGTACATGACGTAACTGCTTACCTGATTAAAGATAATATCCCGATGAATATAATGTGTTACAGGACGTCCTTGTCTCATTGTACAGAAGATTAAAATTATTATTGTTTTTAATGTCTATTGGCCTGCCCTATTTAAAAATTCAAATCCTCGAGCTTGCAATCTACCATGCCCATTTAAGGAATGTATTTTACTTGTTATTTTGTATGGATTACACTTCCAGACTCACTACTTGTACCATTCCGACATAACCATTAATATATTGACTTAATGCACATGTGATCAGAATATGGCTTCTTGGGATACATTAGAGCAGCTCCTGCGGGAGCTCGTGCTCGAGGGACAGGCTGTGGAACAGGGCTTGATTGCCTGAGGGAGGAAGCCCAACTTTGGCTGGCGAGACAGCCCGAGCAGGCTCGAGCGCCAAGCCCGTCGATTCGTGCCGGCCCGAGCGCCCGAAGGCAGTCTGACGTGGGCTGACGTCAGGACGACGGCGACGTCAGCCACATGGTGGACGGGACTTCCCTTTCTCTCTCTCAACCTTCATGGTTCTTGAACGACGTCGTCATCTCACGATGGATGGGTGGCTGCAACGACGACTTTCCCCAATGCCTCCGCCTCGTGACCACCACCGCCTTGCCGAATTGAGCAAGAGCTCCAGAACCCACAAACTTGCCGGAGTTTGCTCCGAGGAGGTGACCAAAAACTAGGCAAGGTTTTAGAGAAATTGCAGGGGGTTAAACCTCTGGTTTCGAACTGGAAAAACACCACAAATCTTGTCCCAAACAACATTAAGACATAATAAAACAAGATTTTCATAGAGAAGCTCACCTCTGTTCGAGTTTCAGATCTTGAAGCTCTCGGCTTCAATGGCGGTTTACACCGTGATGGTCCGATGACGCATGCAACGGTATAGCTAGGATCCTTTAGTCCCAGAGATTAAGGTTTCATGGTTTTGGAGTTTGATTTGTTTAATTTTCGAAGATGAGAGTGGGTGAGAGCTCTCAGAGCTCTAGAGAGAGTGAGAGTGTCGAGAGCTTAGAGAGAGAGAGAGGAACTTCAGAAAAAATGGAGAGAAGTGAGAAAGATGAGTGGAAAGAGAGGGAGTGACGTGAGTGACGTGAACAAGTTGCAAAAAATACTATTATTTTATTTACTTATTGCCAGGGCTATTCAAGTGTAGGGGTGGAGATGCAAAAGGCAGTTACTGTTCACTGGGTGGATTAAATAGTGAATAGCCTGGGGGAAGGGTTCCCACGCTGGAACTGCTCTTACAAGGGACTAAGATTCTCTCCAAATTCCTTCAATCCGGATTTTCCTTCAATTCTGGAGCTGGAGAAAAAGAAATGGAGAATAGGGAAGAAGGTGAACATGGAAGAAGATGAACAGGTGAAGGTGAACAAGAAATTAATTTATGGTTGTTCAATTTTCAGTTGAACCGACAAGATTGAAGGATTCGTAAAATCTAGATAGAAGGAATCTAGAGAGGATACTATTCCCATTACAAGGGTGTGTACCCTAATTTCCCTTCATATTCTTGTATTATTGGTGTAAATGTCTTTGGCAAAAATGAAGTTAATAAAATTACAAATGGTTGATCGCAAATATGATTTTAATAACTTTAACTTTGAGAAACTTTTTTTCTGCAGATGCAACGGTAACAGGTACGGTCAAAAAATTATATATGCAATGCTTGCAGTCGGGAAACAATGCACCATTTTCAAGTAATTCAATACGTTAATAGATGTCTTCATTTCTTTGGCAAATGCTCTCATAAAAGTTTCGTCTCTATAAATAATGCACCCCCATTGCTGGAACTAAATTCGCACACATCCGGGGATGGAGGCGAGATCCAATCAGACTAGCCCATGATCTCCGATGAAGGGAGAATGGGGTTGATTGGGGGGGGGTGTGGTTGAATCCGAATAGGATTGTATACATATTTTTGTGGTGGAGAATCAAACTACAGGTGTAGTTCTAAGGAAGAACAGTGTAAACCATCATTGACAAATAGACTATGGCAGGGCGTTGAGAGATGAGTTTTCCACGGACGTGTCTATGTGTAGACGACAACATAAGGGCCTCTGTTAAGCATCAAGAGAATATGTGTGTAGAAGTCTGAGAGAGAGATTGTTAAAGAGATCGATGTTCCTCTGATAAATACTCAGGCTATAGTATTTATAGGGATCTTGAAGGTCCTTTGTAGGAAAGTAATCTTCAACAATTGGGAGACTATCTAGGAGGAAATTTAGGATAAGATAACCAATCATTCTAGAATCATGATTGCCTTGCCTAATCCCTAAGATATCCTAATTTGACTTGGATTAGGGTTTTATTTCTTAAGATCCAAGTAATATCTTAAATAGGCCTAAGACTAGCTTTCCGGACTATGCTCCATGGGCTTCGGGCATTCCTGTCCTTCTCGCTATGTGTCATGGGCCCAAAAAATCATGGTCCCACATTGCCCTTAACTATGCTTCTGAGAGTGCGCTCCGCTTTAAAGATGGATAGTTGTACCAATGAACCTTGAATGAATCATCCCAAAATAACTTCTCCAGAATGCGTGTCGGAATAACCTTCAAACTTCTTGTTAATCCAGAGCTAGCCAAGTTCTACTAGTCATGTTTGCTTGTCTTTAAACAGTTTGATCTTTTGAAGTTCTGAACCATATTGTAAACCCTTGGTCAGAGTTCCGGATAGATAGCTGAAAAGGTGGATACGAGGCGGAATGCGCTTATATGTTCCTGAAATGACTTAAATGCCTTAGGAAATATTTTTTCAAGTTTATTTTACTTAAAAGTTTAGTAGAGTAAAATACTTGGAACTTTTCACCATTTTCTTCCTAATCATGGAATATAGTTTAATCTATCAATCTTTCCGAAGTAAGCGAACTTCGAGGTAAGGAGTACTGAGGCAAAACACGAGTAAGCTTGTAGGCTTGAGACAGAGCTCAAAAGCCTCCCTTGATGACTTGATTTGGGAAAAATGTCACCTCTCAAACTTAGTGTTTATAAAGAGTTCCATCGTGATATACGAAGTTACGGCTTACTCCGATACCAAGTATTAAATATTAAACTCATGGGAAATCTTTTGCCCAAACTTGCAGTAATGCATTGATCGGATTAAGGATAAAAAAAGTGTCGAATTATACTTGGAATGGCCTCCAGATTTTAATGTCAGTCTGACATGCTTGAGGTGTTTTGTTTATTGATTCTGTTTATTCTTTCACATTGTCGTCATTCTACGTAAGAGGATTTCAATAGCACAATATATAACCAAGAATGAGCTTTCTTCTCAGTCTGAATTGTGTGCATCCCTAGTGAATCTTAAACAAAAGTGCGTTAGATACGTGGTTGCCTGCATGTAGGTCGGAAACACTTTTTGAATCCTTTTGCCAAACCCTATTCGTCGAACATGAGTGTTTCGATTGGACTACACTTATCTAGCTTGGCTAAGGTACTTCCGGATATTGGAACTCCATTGGAATAAAATTCCTCTTAAAGATTTCCTAGTCTAGATGCCTCATTCGGCCATGCTTAACACATGGTGCTATAGAACTTACTTGACTTAGTATACTGGTCTAGGATAGAAGTAGTCGCATTCAGGGTTGGAGTTCAGAACGACCCTCGGATGATTTCCGGATTGACCTCTTGACTATTTCTCAAATGGTGTAGAGCTAAGGTTTGAATGTTATAACACACAACCTTTCTGGTTGTATAATCTTTCTGGAGGCCAAATGGTGCACTGGACTTCCAGGCCAGCTCGCCAATCCCAACCGCGCTTATTACAGCTCGAGTCTCTTAAGTTGCTAACCAATGCCGCTCGGGATGGGCTAAAAGAGACTCATCTAACTACTTTGAATTTTTAGACTTGTAATCTTGCGAAGTTTCAAAGCTCTTCATAATTATGGAATTTAGGGTATTCTATGTACTGCTATGAGTGGTATAAGAAAGAACAAACAATGGTGTGCAAGGAGCTAAAGAATCATTCTTAGCTTTGGGTCTCCTGTCCTGGATATGCATATAATCGTGTATATAATTAAATAATTAAAAGTACTTATCTCTTGTAATGTTACCATGGTTTGGACCAAGGTTGTTCACCCGTCGGATAAGTCTTCGAGTTGTTTCCTTCATTCGTCTTTGATGCTGCCTTTAAGAATCCTAGAGGATATCCAGAAGTAGATATTGCACTCTTTCAGGAATTATGATTACTTGCGGCGTATGTTAATTCCTAGATTGTAGGAACTCCAAGACTTATAAGGATCTAATTATACCCATATCGGGATCAGATCGCGTGTCGTGCAAAACAAGAATGGTCATTCCAGCAGAGTCACTCGAACTTCGCTTATTACCCTTAAGCATGGTGATAGTTGCACCGCTGATCCATTTGATCTAGCATGCTCAGAACTATTGAGTCTATAACCGGACTTCTGAGGTAACGTCATTTCGATCAACCACTTACTCTAGCCCTAGAAAATTATGGTCCCACAATTGCCCCTAACTATGTATCTGAAAAGCAACTTGTTCCCCTTAAGGATGTATGGTTATCCATAGACCATGCCTTTTAGAGTAAGCTGGAATACGTATCGTTTGGTCTTCTAACTCCGCATGGTGATCCGATTCTTTATGATATAGTGGACACGTTCCATATTTTGTGGTACAATCTCGAGTGTTGTGGCATAAAGAATGCAATGATGAAACTTTGTGTTCCTTGGGTGTGCACAAAAAACAAAAAATTAACTTTGACACTCTTCACTAACATTTATCCGTCGAAGTCCTTGTTCCCAAAGGAAATTGGCCCGTTATGCAGGGTTTAATATGAATCTAGAGGGAGAACTTGAGAAATTTTGTAGAGAATTCCAGCTTGAGCTATGAGTAGTAAAACGGTGTTAGCGTCTTTCGTGTAGCTTGTAATTGGGTTATGCAAAATGCTACGTAAAGCTGACATTCGTATCTTAACGATGAAATATGGAAGGAAACACAGTTTGCTCCGAGCAGTTATAGCGTAATTTAGGAAGTTGCATGTGCTGCTGCGACGCTATGCTTATGCTGGCTTGCTGTTCAACTACTTTGTCTGCCAGACTTGAGACGGTTCTTTGTTCTAGAAAATTTAGTAAAATAATTACATTGTAGCTCATTTCTTACCTTTCCAGGAATATATGGCATGTCACTTGAAAAAATCTGGAAGGCCTTGAAATCTTTGTATTCCCACAGCTACCCAATTCTGGCGTGAATGCAGCTTAGTCTGTCTGCATATCTAAAACTAGAAGGATTGGCTATGTAAAAAATTCTGAAATTTGGACACAATGATCTTGGGTGCCTTATTTTACATCTTCAACTAGCTTTGTGTCGAAATCCATCTAGAAAGTCAATTTTTGTTGAAAAATCGTTCAAGTGCGTAGAATGGTTTTTGGGCACTACTACATTGCCCCCTAAGCATCGCAAGCACTTACCCCAGCTGGTGTTGGAAATGTGGCCTAAAACCAATCATATGATGATACTTTACGGACATTTCACATGTTAAACTAATCTAGTTTAATATCAAGGGCAAAGATTATTGTTTTAAGCCGTCTCGTATAAATGTTATATGCTTAAACGATAAGTCCAAGGAATATGTAATTAGGAGAATGTAATTTAAAGAAGTTAGATTCATGAGACCATTCTCTTTCGTATACATATCCTAAACGTTCCTGATCATAAGATTGCCAATTGGGCATTGACAGTCCGTTAAGATCAGTACGTGCTGTGTCTTCTCTCAGAAAGAGTGACTGGTCTCAAGTCATTGGCTTGATTGACACCAAGACAAGCATGTAGGTTCTCAATAGAGAATGAGTCCACTGAAGATGATCAACGAGAAGTTCTCATACTCATGTCACATGAGAACTCATGGTTTGGATAATGCAAAGTAGTCCTTTGACCTGAGGCATCATATTTGTCTTGTGGTTAGGTCCTTGATCTTTGACTATGTCAAAGTCACTATGCAAGTGAATGCGCAACAAGGGATCTCTAACCTTCAAACCGTTTGAGGGAGAATACTCTATGATATGATTAAGAATCTCTGGCCAGAGTATCAATGAGATTTAGGAAGTCGTTCCAAATCACATTCAAGGTAATCATATAAGTAAGAGAATCACATTGGATAGTAGACATGAATAAACTATCAAACCAAACAATGTGGTCAAGAGTATTGTATTAGAGAAAGACCGTATTGCATTGTAATCCTAAACTGAATAGGTTCTCCACCTCTTCTGATTAGCTTGGGTAACCATGACATACTGCTAGGTGTCACTCATGGTTTTTGGAAGCCCTAAACGTGTATAATCACTAAAGGGAGAATTGAAAGTAAGTTTCAATTCACAATTGATTTGAAAGAGTTTTAATCGCCCATTGCCTCGCTAAAAGGAACCTAATGGATCGTACACCGTGCAAGGTATAGATTGAAGAAACAACGGAGATGAGTAAGGATAATTAAATGGATTAATTAATATGTTAATTAATCAAACGAATAAAGTTCGTTAAAGACCTCGGGTGAGTTTTGGGCCTCAAGGCCCAATGGGCTTCGAACGTCAAGCCCATTGAATTAAGTTGTATGACAACTTAATGACTAATAATTCACAAAGGCCCAAACAGCCCAATAAAACCCTATGGCCAGCCATATTGATAAAGGAGTGGGTTTTGGACTTATTACAAGTTTGCCACTCCAATGAAGGTAGGTATAAATGTGACTTTATAGCCTTTTCTTCATTAGGGTTTCTTTTGGAGAAAAGATGAGAACACAATGTCTCTCCCTTTCTCTCTAGGAGGCCGGCCCTTGGAGGAGATTAGCTAGCAATCTTTCCTCCTCCAAGGTCACTTATCTCTTCTTCAAGTTCATCCTTGGTGTGGAAAAATTAGAGGTTCTCAACTTTGGGAACTTGGAGAATCCTTTTAACCATCCTCATCCAAGAAATCCATGGATCTAAGAAGCAAGGAATGAAGTCCCTCTCCTTGGGTGATTAGCCTTTGCTTATGCAAAGATGAATCAACAAAGGTATAAAATATCTCAACTCACTTTGTTCTTGAGTTGAGTCTTGGTTCACCCTTCTACTAGGCTTTGAATTTCATGGGTAATGTTTTGTTTCGAGTGCATACAAGCATGATTCCGCCTTTAATTGTTAATTGCATGCCATAGATGTTGCTCAAATGAACATGTTTTTCACAAAATTTCCTTCAGCTGGAGCGTTGATAGACTTGACTGAGTTGCATGTAAACTTCAGACAAGAGGTTTACTAGTCAAACTTGTGATGAGGTATTGGTTCGCACAGAGCCAAATTTACACTTGCTTCCTGGCTTGGGAGCTATTTGTGAATCAGGTTTATTCTCGATGAATTCGCTCGGATACGCTTTTCTCTAAGTCCTGGGATTATCACTTCTTGAAGTTACAAGATTTGAAAGGCATAAGGGATGTGCAATCAGCACATATCCCTTTCACAAAACGATAACAAATAGTCAGGTCAGACTCTTTGTTTCATGGTAAAGTGATTTAAGCTTTTCAAAGTAATGAGATTTAGAACAAAATAAATAAAGGTATTAGAAACCCCCTTTTGAGTTTTTCTTGAAAAATCCAGGCCTTGCAACAAAAATCTTCTCCATATCATATGGAGTTGGGGCTTTTGACTCTTCAATCAATCTTGAAGTAATTGCGACTGTTGTCCATGATTTTTTTTTTTTTGTTGCTCAGGGATAAAATTTTTACCATAAAATCAGCTTTGATTTGGCCCCGAAAGGTCTCTTTTTAAAGCTTAAGACGTCCTCAACATATCTTTAGAAGGAATCTTCCTTGAAATATGTCATCTTGATCTTCAAAGTACCCAAAACGTCTAGAAACGTCAATCTGGAAAAGCTGGCCGCTGGGCCTTCTTTTCTTCGCCACAGTCAAACTGCTTCCAATTAAATTCTGTAATTTTGATACAATTAACTTGAAAGGCCCACGAATCCACTCCAATTGGAGTTACTCAAAAATTCCTTCGTTTGATCACTTTTTTTTCCTAAAATAGATTCATATGTCGATAGTGTGATTTGGCGGGGGAAATGAATTCACTCTAAATGAAAGCACCAATTGTTGGAACTAAATTTCCATACATCTATAGAAGAAGGTAGAGATCCAGTCGAATTAGGCCATGATCTCCAATGATGAGAGAATGAGGTTGATTGGGGGGTGTGGTTGAATCTGAATAGGATTGCTTACATATCTCTGGAGAGGAGAATTAAACTACGGGTGTAGTTCTAAGGAAGAACAGCGTAAACCATCCTTGACGAATAACATATGGCGGGGTGTTGGGAGATGAGTTCTCCATGGAAGTTTCTACGTATAAATGGAGAGTAAGGGCCTCTTCTAGGCGTCGAGAGAATATTGTGTAGAAGTCTGAGAAGAAGATTGATAAAGAGATTATTGTCCCTCTGATAAATACTTATGCTAGAATATTTATAGTGATCTTAAGAGTCCTTGGTAATGAAAGTAATCTCCATCAAATCAGGAGACTATCTAGGAGGAAATCTAGGATAAGATACCCAATCCTTCTAGAATCATGATTGCCTTGCCTAATCCTTAAGATATCATAATTTGACTTGGATTAGGGTTTCCTTTCTTAAGAGGCAAGTATAATATTTTCAATAGGCCTAAGTCTGGCTTACAAGACTACACTCTATGGGCCTCAAGCAAATCCTCATCGCCACGTGTCACGGGCCTAGAAATCATGGTCCCACAACCATCAACATAAAATAACTCACCTTTCTTGAGAAAGTTTTGAAGAGGACCATAAAAATCTTTTAGTTTATCATTGTCCATCATATTCAACCTTTCCAAAGTGAACAAAAACCCAAATACATCATCATATGCTTGATATTCTTCAAACCTTATCTTCAGTGAACCAATAGCTTGAGCTATTATACATAAGAAGTTATGAACTATAAAAGATTCCTCCACTGATTGTTGAACTAATTGAGATAACTTATCAAAGTGTCTTTTTTTACGAACTTCACGATTTTCTGAAAACACAAGATCATTCTCCATAAACTTTGATATAATAATGTTACATATTAGATAACTTATCAAAGTGTCTTTTTTTAGGGCCCTCCGCGATCGAACGTTTCGCTCCCCCCGCCCCTCAACAACCCAACGCCTCTAACATTTAGCAGTAACTAATACAGTAAAAAAACAAAAACAATTCTAACAAAAGCATATTGTTATGCACATAAAGACCAAATACAAAATGCTTGACAATATTTATTGGATTAGTGAGTTAGAACACACTATATCTCTAACAAGAGGGCTTTTAAATTGAAGAAGAGTTATGGGTTTAAGAAGTTCAACTACACAAGCCTTAACTGATGCACTATACTAAGAGCAACTCCACCCATAAAAAATGAAATGGCCCAAAGTCCATTTAATCCACCCAAATGAATAGTAATTGACTCAAATGAACAGTAATTGGCCAAGTTCATCTCCATCCCCAAAAAATGAGCTGGGCAAGAGTCTAGTCAATTCGTATTAAAATATTAGTAATTTTTATAATAAAATAATAAAAAATAATTTTATTTTTAATTTCGGATAGAATTTTTAACCGATCTTGTCACGCCACGTGTCATTTTTCGAAAATACAATTTTTTGTGAAAGATGGTTAGGTATTTATATATATATATATATATATATATATATATATTATGTATTTTTAAACAATTTTTTATAATTTTTTGTTAAGTTAATTAATTTGGACCATTGGATTTAAAAAAAAATGAAATCCAACAGCCCAAAAGTGGACACATGGCCCTTAAGATTCTGATTTTTTTTTAATGCTGGAACGCGCGCCCAGGCGTCATGTACGCTGGTCTCTTGCTCAGTCCATTATGTGGTGGGCTCAAAGTTGGCCTCCACTTTAGGCTAGCCTATTAGGTGGGGTGGAGTGGGTTTTTTTTTTTTGGGTGGGGGGGGGGGGCTGGCCTAAAAATAGACTTTGGGCTAGCACATTTGTTAAGGGTGGAAGTGCTCTAAGAAGTTCAAACTGAGCTTTTGAGTATCATTTGTGTATGTGTCGATCTATAATTGTCACCGTCAAAAGTTGATGACAAAACTATCTCTCTCTCTCTCTCTCTTTTTATTTTTATATATGATCCTAGACTTGTGTTTTGGGCCTATAGCTAGGTTTTTAACTGAGTTTGGATCAGTCCAACTAGGGGGGGTATGTATGTGTGTGTGTGTTTGTATTAGAAAAATGCTCAAAACATTAATCTATAAGCATACAAGTGAGTAATTAAATACTGAGAATATTTTTGCTCACCGCCTTCAAGTGATGGTGATAGTCACCATCTTATTTATCATCGTTGGATGAGTTTAAATTTCTAGACATGTATAGTAGATATACACAAATCTCAAAAGTTTAACTCATCCAATAGTACTAAGAAGAGTGGTGAGCACTACTACTTAAGGGTGATGAGCTAAAATACAAACTTGATTATTAGTAAACCCCAATAACACACACATATCATACAATAATTTATACAAAGATAATATACATATTGTAGCAAAAACAAAATAAATTATAACTCGTGTTTTTCAAATACATATATTTAAAATTTAGGTTTTTAGGGCCACAATATTTTAAGGGTTGTTTAATTAGCACCCATTTATTGTTGAATAGGCCTCATGTACTATTTTTTTTTTTTTTGAACAAACTGACACATCCCGACCTGGAATGTCCACCTGGATTCCGAATCGAGATGTGCTAGCCGACATTAGGAAGGTGACGAAGCCATAAAGTGTAGTAAATTAGAAAATGTGAGTACATTTAAACCTAAAAGTGCGTAAATGTAAGAGTGTGCTTGCGAGTAGGAATGAACTCATTTCACACGTGATGTCAAAGTACAAGGTATAGTAAAAGTAGAATAAGAATTATACCATCAAAGGTAATCTTATATTCCAACATTTGCCAAGAATCCTCGTCGACACGAAAACTCTGCTACTAAAACCTAGAGGGGTGAAGAACAAGGGTGAGTGGGCCTAAAAATAAAGTTTTGTAAAAACCTTTTTGAAAACGTATAACCCTTTTCCGTAAAACAAGTATAGTTTCCAAATATAACATACTACATATAGTATGAAAATGCTTACCTTAACCAGCAGTACCTCAAAAATGCAATACTTCACAATAATTCGTAAATAAGCATATACTTCTAGTAATCACAATATCTCGCAGAAATAAACGTATCATATCGAGTGCTCATCGACATATGCTGACACACGAGCTCATGCAGAGATATTTTGGCATAACCAGGACTGGGTGTACTAGTGATTTACGCTCTAGTACTACAATCATGTGAAGACTGGCTCTATGCACATCACATACAAGTCCTAATTGCCTATAGCAATCCAGGACAAGACTGGCACCTACAATAGATCCAAAATGAGCATACGGTGCGATGTAAACATATACGTGAAGCCTGGCCCTGGCCTGGGCAAGTACAAACACCAATGTAGCACACAATGAACATATAACGTAAATATGATTATGCGATGGTAAATCGATAATTCAATAATTCTAATCAGTGAAATACTATAAATATAATTAAAGCATCCATACTAATACGCATACCTATGCATCCCATAGGATGTATTATAATTTCATGAATTCCGTCAATACACTAATTTTTTTATACGTTAACCTAATCTAGGTATAATGTAGAAAATTCTTTATCAAATATATAAATGGAAACTAAATAAATATATAATACTTAAAAAGCAAATACCCACTCATGGATACTTGCGAGGCCCCAGTCGTTGGAGATTAACCCAGACTTGACTTATGATGAGGTTCCAGTGACGATTCTTGATTGGAAAGAAAAAGTTCTCAAAAACAAAACTGTTCCTCTGGTGAAAGTCTTATAGAGAAACCACTTAGTTGAGGAAGCTACCTGGGAGACGGAGGAGCGCATGCAAGATCTTTATCTGCATTTGTTCTTTAACTATAATCCTCAGTAGTGTTGAAATTTCAAGGACAAAAATTTCTTAAGTGGCGTAGGTTGTGATGACCCATCCCTAATTTTCTGTGTAATTTCCTTCCCAAGTGTGTAAAATGAAGGATATGCACTTTTTGGCAAAGTGGAATCCAACGTGGACGTTTATTGTTCGGCATTTAATTTATTTTTCCTATTATCGTAATTAAATAGTACTTGTTATTACGAACGCGTGAGCACAAGTTAGACTCGAATCAGATTTGTAACAAAGAAGTTACACTTAGTTAAAGTACACTAACAACAGGTAAAATTGTACATGTGTGTGCAAATTATTTTGTGTTGGTGAACATTGTTTTAGATAGGGTGAATTAGATATTTTTGTACTTGGAATTGTACAAAATTTGGACCTACTCTCAATTAAAAAAACCGGTTTCCTTTTCACCCCATCACCCAATCACACCTCTCCCTACTTTTTCTCACCCATTCAGTTACTCTATCTCTCTATCATCCACTCAAATTCTCTCTTTCTCTCTCTCTCTCTCTTCTTCATCACTCTTACTATGAACCTCTCTTTCTCTCTTCAACACAAACCACCATCATCAAACATCACAGATCGATATTCAAACCATCACCATCGTACCCCTCTCATTACCACAAGTTCATCCGTATGAGCTGATTCGAAAACGAGCGAGTTTTGACTTCCCAACTCGGAGCTCCAACTTGGATCGAGCTTCTTCTGCCACTTTATGTCCGAGTTATGATGTTTTAGGAGTGTTAAAATCCACTACACAACTTTTTGGACTCCCAAAAGGTATAACTTTGTTCTTCTCCTCCCAAGCTTTATTTCCATATAAAGAACGTCGAAAATGGTTGAGAATTGAGAAAGTTATGAAGTTTTAAAGTTTTTCCAAAAATCCTGCAAATATTTTCCAAATTTCGGCGAACCATACCGCAACGGCAACGACAACTAGATAACTGAGGAACAAGGAGAATATTCCATTAATGTTGACGGAATATTCTCACACCATTAAGGTATTTTGTTAGAGTTAACGAAATATTCCCTAGGATTTCTGCCAGCGTGTGGCGGCTCGTGTGGTCGATTGTTGGCGGCGCATGAGTGCGCGTGCCGCTTCATTGTGGCATGTGGTCGACGTATACGGGCCCGTGACGTCACATAGAATAAATTTTTTCGTATATTTAAACACTCTGTTTGAGCAAACTATGGGGGAATTTCCTAGCCTTTTCGTGTATGTTTTAATTAAATAATTACTATAGTTGTTTCACATACAAGAGAGAATTATCCTGAAGAGGTATGAGGTCAAGCAAGGTTAGGAGGCTACTATCTGACTACATATCAGTGAGTGGGCATTTGTTTTTATATATGTTATATATAAAGTTTTATGATTTCCACAAATGCATTTGGATTTAATATTATGCTTATCATGCCATATATTGTTTTTCATTTTAAAAGTACTATTATAGTGTTGAGATTATAAATTGTTATGGCATGTTTATATAAATTTTATCTGCTCATCATGCATGCTTGCACTGATGTAGTACTCGTCCCGGTCCATGGCCAGGCTTCACGTGTATATTCATATCGTACCGCACACTCACTTTGGATCCATTGTAGGTGCAAGTCATGTCCTAGGTTGCAATAGGCAACTAAGGCTCGTATGTGATGCGCTGAGCACCAGTTTTCACGTGATTGTAGTACTAGAGCATATATTATGATTACACCCAATCCTATTCATGTCAAAAAATTTCTAGATGAACTTGTGTGTTAGCATAGATTGATGAACACCTGATTTTCATATGCTACGGTTGAGATATTATGATTTGTTGTGTTCCCTAAATTACTGATGAATTACATTTGATTTCATACTTATACGTAGTATGATTTTCTGGAAACTATACTTGTTTTACGGCAAAGGGTTTGTATGTTCGAAAAATAAATGTGTTTCATAAACCCTTGTGTTTGCCCACTCACACTTTCTGTTTTTTCGCCCCTCCAGGACTTATTTAGCTGAAATCTTCTGTGGCATATGAGGGATATTTGGCGATTCTAACATCTACCCAAATAAAAGTACGAGTTTATTTCCTATTGTATAATAAGTATCTTAGCTAGATTCGACTGCTCTACTTGTGTTGTACTGTCATCTATACTCTGACTACTTATGTATTATGGGTTCTTCCCACCACTGTGCACTCTCTTTATTAGCTTAAATAACTTCTTGTTTCGGTTTACATTTATCCATATTTCCACCTCACTTTCCTTTTGGGTATGTCACCTTCGAGTGTCGGCCAGTATGCCTCGATTGCAGTCGGGGTGTGTCACAAACGATATTATCTACACTAAAGGGGACGAAGTGGGCTTAGCCTCACAATAGGCTAGCAATAATATGATTACCCCACATTTACTTTTTAAATTAAGATTTATCTTAATACACCTCATACTACCGATTAGGGCTGGGCAAACGGGTCCTGGACCCACGGGTAGGGGCGGGTAATGCGGGTACGGGGCGGGTGCAGATATTGTAAATTCAAAAGGGGGCGGGGCGGGGCGGGGCGGGTACAGAAATGGGAAAATACGGGCCCCCGGCCCGGACCGTTGATTCCTACCTTGATTTCCTACGTTGATTTTCGACCATTGATTTCACCCTCTCTCTCTCTCTCTTATTCTTGTCCGAGACTCCCAAGACTCTCATTTTCAGACTCACTTCCTCAACTTTCCATTCTCTCAATCTCTCCTCCCTCGATCTCTCCTCCTTGAATCTCCTTCAACCTTCCAACATGCAAAATCTCCTTGAATCTCCTTTATCGCCGCCACCATCATCATCAGACCTCGATCTAGGGTTTACACTGAGGCTTCGCCGTCGATGAGCTAGGGTACCGGGAGGTGGGCCTGAGAACTAGGGTTTACACTGAGGCGGTGTCGGCGATGCTTGAATCCGACGGCAATTGATCCATTTCTCTCTCAATTTGTCTGATTCGTTCTGTCAGAGTCCTCTCGAGTCCTCCACTCAATTTGTCAGGACGACGCTCATCCGAGAAGGAGAAGAACCTCAAGCTCTTCCTCAAAGCAAATTGGACGAGCGCGCGGCCAAAAACACCATCGCCAACACCGCCAACCTCACCGTCGTCATTCACGAGGTACTCAATCGTTGATTTTCTTCTTCTTTTTCTGCTTAATTTTTGGGGTTTTCCGATTTAAATGCATGCAATTCATATTTCATAATCCCGCGATGTATACTTTTATTTTACTTATTTTGTTGTTCTTGAATAATTCCAGGCCGTGGTTACTAATGGATCCAGTTTTCTGATTTGTCTCCGGCGGCTCTTCAACTGGTAGTCTCGGTGGGATATTGAAAATTAGAGAGAGAAAGAGAGGAAAAAAAAAAAAAAACGAGTACCCGTTGGACCCGTAGGAACCGGCCCGTTTTGTACGGGCCGGGTTAGGTCCGGTTCTCATTTTCAAAATAGCAAAACCCACCCCGGCCCGGCCCGTTGTATTTTCAAGCGGGTCCGGTCCGGTCCCTCCAATTTTGGGCCCGGCCCGGCCCGTGCCCAGCCCTACTACCGATATATATCCCCCCCCACCACACTTTCCACTTAAAATTTTGATTACGTACGTCCTGCAATAAAATTTTGATGCTAAGATTGAGAATTTGTATAGTAGTGGTCTCTTAGAGATGTGTTAGCAATCTTAGGGTTAAGAATGAGAACACACTACGTACACCCAATAACCCAGTAATTGTCATGTTCATGGTAGTAGTACCAACACCTCAAAAGTTTTCATAACGTTTTTATATGCTTTCTGGTTTATTGAAATAATTTGTTTCTGTATGTTTTTTGGGGGTAATTTAAATTATTTTCTGTAGAGGTTTGATGTTAATATCGTGGTGAATCGGAAACCTCTATGCGAGATTGGTGATAAACTGTTGATCATGAACTAGAATTTGGGTGCCCACGTCAGTAGCGCCCATATTTCTGTTAAAAAACTATGACTACTATGTCACGAATTAGACCAACAGGATCATCTCCGGATCCTTTTGGTGAGGATTTTCGAAATCCGTAAATCGTGTTCATTCACTATACATCGTGCGATCAGTTTTTGTCAAATACTATTTGTATTTAATTTTAAATAAAAATATTTAAAATGATTTCTGACCGCACAATCTATAATGAACGGATATGATTCACGGATCTTCGGAATCCTCACAAAGAGAATCCGGCGATGATCTAGATTCCAAATTGGAGGCGAAAGTGACTGTGAGATGTTGAAGAAAAATAATCTTAAGATACATGTTGAAATTGATTTGGGGTGTAGTCATAAAATAATATGTTTTCTTTAAAACATGATGGGGCTTAAATGGTCATATCATATCAGGGTATATACGTTATTTAAAAATAACTTTGTATGTTGGTGCATTCAACAATATGTGGAGCTATTTTAATATAAATATGGAAAATGATCTCGCCGGATCTTTTTCCTGGGGATCCTGTGATCATGACCGTTCATCGTATATTGTGCGGTCAGTTTTTGTTAGGTACTACTTATATTTAATTTTAAATTTTAAATTTTAAATGATTTCTAACCACACAATGTACGATGAACGATCACTATCATGGGATCCCCTGGATCCCCATGAAAAGGATCCGGCGATGATCCTTTTCCTATAAATATGGGTGATAGAGATGAGACCACATGTGTTAGTGAGCTTTATATGAGTGATAAACCATTCCCTATTTGCTACAATGTAGTGGCATCTCCCTTATGAAGCTCCTCTTACATACACACACGTAAATATAAACAATGTATACATATATATATATATATATATGTGTATATATATATATATATATATATGTGTGTGTGTGTGTATATATATATATATATGGATAGGATTAAGGGACAAATATTTTTACAAACATTCTTACACTTCTTTGTAGCCTTTAGATTTTATAACATTCAAGGGATCTGCAACCTCTATCTCCTCCAGGTCTACAACCTCCATCTCCCCCTGGTTTGCAACTTCCATGCCTTGAATCTTCATTACATAAGAAAAATAAAACCCTAAATTCTATATTATTGTTCATATATATAGGGTGATAAAATTAAGTTTTCTCAGTTCATGTGATTCATGATTTTTCTACTCTTAAATCGTTTTATTTTATTTTATTATTATTAGGATTATTTCTTATAAAACGAAAGAAGAGAGGCACTGTAGACCTCATCGGCAAAAGAAAGATATCATATTTTTTTGTTATTAGGGTTCAAATGTTATTTGTTTTTTTTTTTTTCAGTTTTATTCTATTAGATATTTGTTTTTAATTTAGGTTAGCATTTTTCTTATTAATTATTATCCACATCATCATTAAAGTCAATTAATGTTTAAAACTCTTCACATCATTTTTAGTCTAGACCGTTGAATATTACAAAATCTAAAAGCTCAATGAAGTGTAAAAATATTTGTCCTTTGATCCTATCTCATATATATATTACAACCATGGTATTTGAGGAAAAATTTACAAATTAAAAAGTACTCAAAAAAAAAAAAAACATTTGATACATGTAATTTTTTTTGTCCCAAGTGGTACCTAAAGTCAAATTTTTGGAACACTTTCATACATTCATTAAGGTTTCTGTTAAATCATCCGTTAATTGGCGATGTGGCGCTCACATGAATAATGATTGGGCCTCACGTGTCAATATGGGCCCATATGACTATTAAAATTATAAAAAAAAACAAAATTTAATTTTTTTTTTCTTCTCGCCCCTTGATCTCCTCCATTGCCATTTCCATTTGATCTCCACCATCAGGAGCTCCTTGAGCTCAGCAAGTATTTGCGTCGACACCACTCTCTCTCTCACCTCCGATGGCCTCTCCCTCCTCTCTCTAAAATCCGCCGTTGAACAACCAGCGATGCCTCCGCCTTCTCCAATTGGCTCAACATCGACCCCACCCCATGCCGCTGAAGCAGCATATCCTGCACGAATATCTCCGGCTTCCCTGACCCCCGAGTCGTCGGAATAATTCTTTTAATATCTATGTGGGATCACACGTGGCGCCCAGTTATTGTCCACATGAACGCTATGTCACCAGTTAACGGTTGATCTAACAACAACCTTAACGGATGTATGAAAGTGTCTCAAAATTATGGCTTCAGGTACCACTCTAGGACGAAAAAAACTTTATATACCAAATGTTGAAAACTAAGAAATATCAAGTAAACTGAAATTAACCTTAAAAAGTTCGATTTGTTGTAGGTATAATTAGACCCGGCAGTTTCTGACACGACACGGTAACACAACACGAAAATAACGTGTTTCGAGTCAACACGATAACTTATCGGGTCATTATCGGGTGACCCGTTAATAACGGGTTCTTAACAAGTATATACGTGGGTAACCCGTTTCGACCCGTTAAGAAAAAAATTATTTTGATAATTTTAAAGTTTAATTACTAAAAGATTTATTATAAAATACAATAGCCATATTAATATATACAATATATTCTATATTAAATATATAGTTTTGTATTATTAATCTATATAAGTTTAAAAAAAAAGTTTTAGTCATTATTTATTTTTATTATGAGAGTTCCTTATTATTATTACTAGGATAAATTTTACTTAACATGTTGTTGTCCAAAATTAAAATAAACTAATATAGTATTTGTATAGGCAATAACTAAGGACATACACATACATACAAGTATGAAAAATGTGAAAGAATATATAAACATTTGTGATTCATCATTATTTCTCCACGAGTAGATAATGGTTACACTTACATTATCGTTTTGATTTTTAAAATCCTCCAAACCTTCATGAATAATGTTGTTTATTTGAGGGAAAAATTAATAAAATTAATAATAATTATTGTAGAAGTGTAAAAAATGTAAAAAAAAAAATATACAATCACTCATAGTGACAAACTTTACAACTTTCATGAAGGGGTCAGCTTCGAAATCCAACACTATAATTCATAAACCTTAAATTTATATTTAACCGTCGATTGTCATTTACGCTTTATTCTTCTTATTGAATTTCATTTTTTAAATTTTCTTTTTTGAAAACATGATCATCTGGCGGTTGTAAGAAGATGAACGGTTCAGATCTTTGATATCACATTTCGATATTTACAATTAACTGAAATATGAGTCGATGTCATATAGTTTGTAGAAACTTTATAAACATCAAACAATATTTTCACTAACCGTAAAACTCTGAATATAATATCAACGATCCAAACCGTTCATCTTCCTGCATCCTCTAATAGATCAAGTTTTCAAAAAAGAAAATGTGAAAAAACAAAATTTGATAAGAACAATAAAGTGTAAATGCAAACAACAATCAACGGTTAAATTTTGATATATGATTTATATGATTATAGTGGCGAATTTCAAAGTTAAGCTCTTCATAAAAGTTGTAAAGCTTGTCATTACGAGCGTTTATATATTTTTTTCTATATTTTTTTACACTTCTACATTAATTAAAAAACTATTAAAGACTAGGTAAGTGAAAATATACATAAAAGAAAATTGCGTTTTTATGTTTTGGATGTGACAATATAGTATTGTTTGGACCCAAATTTACATCATCGGCCCGAGTAATTGAGGCCGTTGAGTAAGCATACTTCTCAACCTTCGTATGGAAGGGTAAAAGATCATTTTGTTATTATTAAAGGATAATTTTATGATTTTTATCATAATTATCTTTTAAAAAATTTATTATGGGAGATCTCCAAGCTGGGAACGCGGTGGCATAATTCGAGTTGATCTGGATGAATAGTATGCTGCAAATTGATTGTTATAGATGTGGATAAATATTTTGGTATAGGCGCCAGAAATTAGCATCCCTAGGTAGTGGTTTAAATGAGGTTTGAAAAGTCATGGTGAATGGAGTAGATAAACAATATACAAATGGGATAATTATCATCCCTTTTTGATGTTGTGGTTTTGGTTACGTAATGTACTTTTTAGGATTATTATTATCAGTGCATGGATCAATGTGATGGAAATTAAGCTCTAGTTGGACTAGGAGTCTCTGAAGGCACAGTTTTTTGGAAGGAAGACTTGGGTTTTGAATAAATGAAGCAGTCAGAAGATGATGGTATTTGAGTCAGACGATGATGGTATCTAAAGGATAGGCTTTCATATAGTGAGTTTGAGTTGAAATCAAATACTAGCGTGAAGCTGCACCACACAACATTTGTTCCTACAAATACCAAGCTACAAACAACGGAAAGATGACCTCTAAAAACACACAAAACTGCCATGCGCAAACCCTCTCAACAATTTTGAGATTTTTTATTTTCTCTTTTCGCTGACACATCTTCCGTTGGCATCAACAGCACTGTGAAAGCAACCGATGATATCTTAAGTCGGCATAGATAGCTCTATCACCGTAGAATCAGCCGATCTCGCAGCATCTTTCGTTGGCATCAACAGCACTGCGGCGAGGACGGTTGATTACCTATCCAAGTCTCGGTCGAGAAGGATTTCTGAATCCTTATTGGTCGAGGTCATCTCATCAGCCTTCTCGGCGAAGTGAGGTGTTACGAGTTATTACATTCGGCACATTGAAAGCCGAATTTGATTCGTGAACTTCGTAAGAATAGTAACCTTGTCTTCAGGTTCGAGAGCCCAAGAGGCCGAGACGTGTTCCTTTCTCGGCCGCAATCGCAAGACGCAGAAGTCAGCCGTGCACCAAACGCAAACATCAACAAATTTACTCTTCGACCGAGCTCGACCGACGAGTTGGCACGCCCCGCATTCACCGAAAGACGTAGTTAGCTTATAAATTATTCGGCATGCGCGCCACGTAGGCTTGGTAGTTTTTAGGGTCAACATTTTGGCACGCCCAGTAGGACCCAGCGCTAAAACTACGAAGTTCACATGATATATCTCGATCAGACTTCATGGGATGAGTTTCATCGCCTATTAAAAGAGCAAAAACAACTTTTCGAGAGATGGGGTCGAATTTCTGAAAGGCAAGAGGCCGGGGGGCAAATTTCCACTCTGGCCACAATCAAAATTCGGCCTCAGCACATTGTCAAGACGACCGAAGAAACACCTAGGCCACCTGTTGTTTCGGTCAAGACTGCAAGTTTGGTAGGCCTAGAAGAAAAAGTTACAAAAATTGACTCAGAAAATGATTCGCCAAAGGAATGCTCCAATGACGAACAATGCCAAGACATAGGCCTAATTGAGAAAACCATGCCAATTGATATGATTATTGGTGATAAAGTCGATATGGAGAAATCCCGTTCGGCTAAGTTGTCCGAGTTAAAAGCTGGAATTGGCAAAATAATTATGCCTGGGGGGCATAATAATTGTTTAACACATTCGGCGACCGATAAAAAATATTCCTTCAAGCCGAACATATTTGGAGATGATCTTTTATTCGGCTTTGGAAAATGTCAAAGTGAAAATTTTGATGTAAAAAGATCTCGGCTTGGAATAAAACATCGTTGGCCTCCTCCTCTTGACAGCTCGGCCACTTTTGTTTAAAAATAAAAATAAAAATAAAAAAATAAAATATTATTTTCTTAATCATCTGGCTGATTAAGCCGATACTTAAGAAAATAAGAGGGGCAACACGTAGTATGCTTGGCAAAATTTTGGTCATTTTGTTTTTAGCCGAGCTCGGCAAACAAGCCGACCTGAGAAGAGTTGTTTTCGCTGCTATCGATAGTACCATGCCTATGGTCAAAATGTGGGAAAAAGTTTCAAAAACATTTAATCAGGAAGATGCTAGGGTCAAAGTTTGGCCGAATAAGTCATGGTTGCTGGTTTGAGGTTTTATATATATATATATATAGACATGATTGCTGACAGTGGGTTTGATATGTATATATATGTAGGCAGGCCGAGCTGCCAAGAAAGACTCTTCTCGACCTCGGCCAAATTTATCCTCGACCCCAATTCCAATTCTTCTCGACCCTGGTTCATGACTGTTTATTACTTATCTTCGGCCATGAGTTGTTCTTTGGTCGAAAGGAGCCGTGAGTGAACAGCAGCAGGGGATGACGGTCAAAAGTACTTCTGATTAGGCTGGAGATACTTAATTTCCTTAAATCATTCGGCTTACGAGCCGAAGTTCAAGGAAACTGGGGGGCAATGTTTGGACCCAAATTTACACCATCGGCCCGAGTAATTGAGGCCGTTGAGTAAGCATACTTCTCAACCTTCGTATGGAAGGGTAAAAGATCATTTTGTTATTATTAAAGGATAATTTTATGATTTTTATCATAATTATCTTTTAAAAAATTTATTATGGGAGATCTCCAAGCTAGGAACGCGGTGGCATAATTCGAGTTGATCTGGATGAATAGTATGCTGCAAATTGATTGTTATAGATGTGGATAAATATTTTGGTATAGGCGCCAGAAATTAGCATCCCTAGGTAGTGGTTTAAATGAGGTTTGAAAAGTCATGGTGAATGGAGTAGATAAACAATATACAAATGGGATAATTATCATCCCTTTTTTATGTTGTGGTTTTGGTTACGTAATGTACTTTTTAGGATTATTATTATCAGTGCATGGATCAATGTGATGGAAATTAAGCTCTAGTTGGACTAGGAGTCTCTGAAGGCACAGTTTTTTGGAAGGAAGACTTGGGTTTTGAATAAATGAAGCAGTCAGAAGATGATGGTATTTGAGTCAGACGATGATGGTATCTAAAGGATAGGCTTTCATTTAGTGAGTTTGAGTTGAAATCAAATACTAGCGTGAAGCTGCACCACACAACATTTGTTCCTACAAATACCAAGCTACAAACAACGGAAAGATGGCCTCTAAAAACACACAAAACTGCCCTGCGCAAACCCTCTCAACAATTTTGAGATTTTTTAGTTTCTCTTTTCGCTGACACATCTTCCGTTGGCATCAACAGCACTGTGAAAGCAACCGATGATATCTTAAGTCGGCATAGATAGCTCTATCACCGTAGAATCAGCCGATCTCGCAGCATCTTCCGTTGGCATCAACAGCACTGCGGCGAGGACGGTTGATTACCTATCCAAGTCTCGGTCGAGAAGGATTTCTGAATCCTTATTGGTCGAGGTCATCTCATCAGCCTTCTCGGCGAAGTGAGGTGTTACGAGTTATTACATTCGGCACATTGGAAGCCGAATTTGATTCGTGAACTTCGTAAGAATAGTAACCTTGTCTTCAGGTTCGAGAGCCCAAGAGGCCGAGACATGTTCCTTTATCGGCCGCAATCGCAAGACGCAGAAGTCAGCCGCGCACCAAACGCAAACATCAACAAATTTACTCTTCGGCCGAGCTCGGCCGACGAGTTGGCACGCCCCGCATTCACCGAAGGACGTAGTTAGCTTATAAATTATTCGGCCTGCGCGCCACGTAGGCTTGGTAGTTTTTAGGGTCAACAAGTATGTATATACTTATTTAGTATTATGTTTTTCATTTAATTATTTATTGGTTTAAAATATATTTTCCTTAACGGGTAACGAGTCGGGTCATATTACCTGTTAATATTATCGGGTCGATTTCGGGTAGGGTCATTTTACCCATTTATTTTAACGGGTGTTACACGACACGACCCGTTAAGATATCGGGTATGACACGAAAACGACACGAACACGGAAAACACGACACGAATGCGAGGTCTAGGCATAATTTACTGAACAATTATGGAGGCCATAGAGAGAGGGGGATGTGGCACAGTAGAGAGAAAGATGAAGATATGTAATTGTGAGGTGTGTATTGTATCACCCCATTGTGCCTTTATTTATAGTAGTAGAGAAGGTTAAATCATTACCCTAATAGGATTACAACTCTAATAGGATAATATATATAACCCTAAAGAATATTCCAAGATATTCCTAAATACACTAGGATTTACACAATCACATTCCTAATCTAATAGGACTGCAACACTCCCCCTTGAGTGTGTAAATACTCAAACAAATAGCGCATCATGTTTTCAATGATGAATTAAGTACAGTTGATGAAGTCGTCAGCACAATGAGTGAATGTGAGTCTCAGATCAACAAAAGAATGCATAAAAGGTAAAACTCACAAAACCTCACTATGGTAAAACCTAAGGAGAAAAGTGAGAAGTTGCATTAAGTCAAAACTATATGTCTTCTGGACACAAGAAGAAGCTCATAAAGGTATGACCGGCCCAGGATGGGTGCTTCGTCAAAACCTAGTTAGGTAGCAAAAACCCAGTGGAAAAATGCTTCTAATCGTAGGGAAAAATAGTACATATGATCAAGTGAGTATACTTCTAGATACTCCCCCTGAGTTTGACAGAACTTCCAAATGAGAACTACAAGCATTGCATATGAATAGTTAGGCATACCAATTCCTTGGACAAACTTCTAGAAGGTTAAC
The DNA here is from genome assembly GCA_035220775.1 of Malus fusca. Lineage (NCBI taxonomy): Eukaryota > Viridiplantae > Streptophyta > Magnoliopsida > Rosales > Rosaceae > Malus > Malus fusca. Next base: position 41,924,925 of record CM069073.1, on the reverse strand, counting down.
TTCGGTAATGACGTCGTGTAAATGTCGACAAGGTTGACTGGGATCGGCTTGCATGACTTCAATCTCCTGATACTTTGCTGATGTAGATGTACACGCAATATGTCTTGGCGTTGACTTCGTTGATGTATAATGTCTTGGTCGGGTTGATACATGTTGCATAATCTTCATAGATCGTCATTGGGACTCAACGATGGATGAAACAACAAGTACTTCAAATATGCTCAACAAGAGCTCTTAACCATGTCTCACATGTGGCAAAGTGAAGTGAGGTGAGTCTTGGAAAGGTTCAAAGATTTCACAACTAAGGTCATATTGTGGATCTCCAAGATATTGCGATATCCCTAACGGTAAAGACATAACCATTCGGGGGTGTGCCTTGTGCGGGTTTGATAAGTATCCATCATCAGCATAACAAACATGGCAAACATCATTCTGAGGATCAAGGGGGTCGGATCCGTTCGGGATACATTGGGATAAGCCCAAATCTGTAGTACCTTTGAGGTAGCCGGAAACGTCTTTAATACCAATTCAGTGGATGAGTGTAGGCGCGATGCTGCATCTTTACTAATAGATAAATAACGAATGAGATGTCCTATCTTATACAATGAGCTAGGTACAACAAAGTGCAAAGTTGAACTCAGATATGGAACTTCGGATTCCATAACCTCTTCAAGGGTCTCATTTGCATATAGCATATTGAAGATCATAGATATACTCAAAAGATAACACCTTCGAGGTGTAGTTCGACTGGTAGACCAAAGTACTGTCAGAACAACACTTGAACTTCAGGTTAAGGCATAAACAAGTTTTTCCAAGATTCTTCATCTCAAATTTCGTCTTCAGGTGCGAGGTAGTTTTATCAAGCTATTCTAGAGTCTTAGTGAGATTCATGCCATTTGACATAAATTGTAACTCTAGCAATTCAGAATAAGACTTCATAGTTTAACACGCAAGGGCATAATTTATATCCCTAATTGATCAAATAATCACTTAGACGAGTAAACCATATCCTCCAGATTGCTTCAATCCATATGTGAACGCCTCAAACAAGTTAAGAGGGTGTTCCGTGGTTTAGAACTATTTGAACCAGTCCATCTAATACTTCGGGAACTTACATATGTATCTCCGTATCAATATCCCCTATGGAGAAACACTAACCACATTTCATAATGCTGCAATCAATCACATGGTGTTTGAGAGAAACCTTGCGCCGTAAGGTGTGCATTGCATCACAGTATTTCATTCATCTCATTACGTTTCCTTTCCCACTTGTAACACAACAGGGTTACCTTGGGCAGTGTAGGAACTACAGGTCCAAACATACTTTGGTAAGGAATTAAACCTGGATTATAATTTCGTTTGTCCAATCAGTTCTACGTTGTCACTAATCAACGGAACATGGTTCGATATTGTCGCTTTTCATTTATGTCGATAACTACCATATAAGTGAAAACATCATCGATGATAATTTCATTCCAATCTCATCCAAACTAGTATATTAAACCAAGAACTTCAAGTTTCGGGAGTAATCCGAATTAATTTCATGAGTTGGAAATGATTTGAGGCAGCGATCGAGTATGGATTCATTATTGTGCCATGATTTTCCTCGTTTAGGGAAGTGAATCCTATGAATCGAGTGGTATGTCGTGCTTCAGGTCGAGACAGATTGATTGGCTATCTGCCGGGTACCGGATTGTCAAACAGGGGCAACCAAACCGTCCAATAAAGGCGGCACACATTCCAAGGATGTTGACTTGACGTTCGTTAAGTACATATATCCTTGTAGGCAGGTTTGCAGCTGTTATATAATCTCGTCACTTTAGCTAGATTAGAAGAATGCATCTGGAGCAATATTTGGAAAGCTAGAATACATCGCACTTGCTTATCATACTTGTGTAGTACGGGGATCAAGATGAGACATAGTGGGCAACGTCCACGCAAATTCACACCATTCTACAGGACGTTGACATTCCTATCTCCCCTTAACAATGGGAAGACTGTCTCATTGAAGTGACAATCCGAAAATGAGTGGTAAAGAGGTCACTCGCAAATGCTCTAAAAGAGCTAGTGTGAAGGCGAATCATGATCGACAAAGATTCACAACCTTCTGTGAAGACCCATATTGGTATGTTGCGGTGGCACAACTTAACACATGGAATGCACACCTAAATGTGTAAGTATGAAAAGTCAGGTTTGTACCAAGTAACCAACTGTAACGTCAAATAGGTTGGGTGGCAATGAGCCTCAAGGTGGACCAACATAGCTGTGTACAAGATTGCATAGCCATATGCATAAACTGAAAGCTTGGTGCGTTCACCAAGGTCTGAGTGATCAATTAAATTACGCTTTATGATCACTCTGCAAGCTATTTTGGAGTGAACATGAGAATTTGATGTCCAATTATAAATCCAAAAGACATGCAATACTTATCGAAAACCTTCGATATAAACTCTCCGGCATTATCCAGTCTTCCAGACTTTATGTGATAAGTAGAGTGGTGAACCCTTAAAATCGGCCAGGAGGTTTAGCAGCAATGTCTGTGGACAAACATGTGACCAGTTTGTCGATTCATCAACTAAAACCATAAGTATTTATATGGTCCGTATTTTGGTTGGATTAGTCCACATATATTCCCTTGAATCCATTGTGAAAAAAGTGATTTCGTATCTTTGCGAGGGATGATTTAGAAAATCAATTTCCCCAACGAGTAGGCTTGGTAAAATCTGCTTGTAGGCAGAACATCCTTACTTCGGGTAATGAGATGCGTCATGGCATCATTGTTTGACCTAAGTGTCCCAAAACATTGTGACAAAGCAAGTAAATTGCTCGAATCACCCGGCTCTAGGCCGGCCACATATGGTGTGTTCCCAGTTTAGAGGCAACCCATTGGCCCCAAAGCAAAGCTTCAGGCTCATTTTTAGAGGTGGTGCAAAGATATTCCACTCTATTTTCTTCACTGATGTCATTTATGATCAGTGTTCTCTTGAATATCCTTAAAATATAAGGTCTTTTAAATGGTAATGTAGTACTATTCATTTAACGAAGAGTGTGCCAATGCTCTTAATCTTGTTGGATAGACCTGAAGTTGTTGTTATAGGTGTGATTTAGGTGTAAAGTTAGTGTGCGTAGTATCCCGTTCATCCAAAGAACTAACTTTCCCACATTCATACCTAATCACCTGTTTAATTGAATTCTGTCACATGTATACAAGAAACATGATTCAATTAACTCATTTTCAAGGACAATATTGATAACCTAATCCATAACTAAAACAAACACCAAATGTGAATCCAAGAACATGGAAAAATGTTCACAAAATAAACCAAAGTTACTAAGAGGATTCGGCCAACAAGGCTATTCATATCAAAATTCTGCACAAACAGGTGCATAACCAATAATCTATTCCATTAAGATGGAAGTAGATTCTGCAGGGTTCGGGAATACTATCCCTTATTCTTGAAGTTTTAGGTCTTAGATGACAAGGATAACACTTCAGGTGTGATGCCACACCTTGGAAGACCCTGATTCTACCATATGTTGTAAAAACAAACATGAAATTGGATAGTGAGAGACAGACCCAGGCTTAGGTTTGGTAGGCCTCTGCCGAAGTAGAGCAATACCGTTTGATGCACCTTTGCCGAAGCAGAGAATGACCTTGGGTGCATCCCTACCGAAGTAGTGCACCACCATTCAATAGATTCTAGCTGAATCTATACCGTTCTCTCATATTTGTGGTAGTAATTAGATCCAAAATTTGGTAAACTTCTGTTCTCTACACTGCTGCTTCAGGAGCGAGTTAGAAACTTGGAAGGACGAGAAAAATATTCTCCAGTCAAAATTCGATCGAATTTATAGACTTCATAATTGTACTCATTCATGGATGTAATCATGGTGTTCTTTAGGCAATATCTCACATGATCAGACAGTTCGTAGGAGCGAGCCAAAAAGCCATGGAATCCTCATTCGGGAGGTACTTCTGTTTGTAATGCTTCGGGCATAAGTCTTCGAATAAAGATCATGGCGAAGGCCTATTCAGCTCTTCCATGCCATTGTTGGCTTCAATGGTTTCTGTTAGAAACGTCCAAATCAATGAGATTGAACTTGTGACGGTTCAACAATCCACTGAATTGAGGGAACAAGATTATGAATAATGTTATAGGAAATAAAATATCCATAAGTATCAAAGTTTGAACATTCGGGTTCTAAGACATGGTATACATGAAAAATTCGGGTTTTCATAGGTGTATTGTTTTATGAAAACTTCAGGTTCAAAGGCACTAAATTTGAAACTATAGGTTCAATTTTAGTTTATGAACGTTTAGTTCATAAAAAAGAGGTTCCTACAAGAATACAGAATACAATGTACTGATTTAAGTGCAATGGATTTGAGTTGCTTCGGGAACTCAAGTGTGAACGCTTCGGGACTACGAAATGATGTCAACGGTTCAAAAAAGAAAAATAAATTATTGAATCGTTAACGTCCAAAAGTGAGCTTTAGGCCAATAATTTTGGATTTCTTATCAGATTAATGGACTGGTGATCACTTTTAATTAATTCAATAGATCAGGACTATACGGGGTCGATCGTGGAAGCAAAATAATGACATGCTAGTCTTATTAGCTTCAATTGGTGACATGCCAAGCAACAAGTGAATTCTAGCTTAATTAGCGTGAACCAAAAAATGTCCCAAAAATATTTGAGTATGGTTAAGAAGCATGGGATGTCAAAATATGGCATTGGTTGAAAAGAGAAAAAAAAGACGCAGCCTAGCACATATAGGCTGGCTGCAAACTCACAGGCCAAGGCCCTGCAGCAAAACAACCCATTAGCATTCTGGCTAGTAGCCTGCATGCTGTGAAGAAGACCGCGTAAAGAAAAAGAAAAATAGCCCGGTTGGGTTTTTGGGCCGAGTGAATAACAAGCCCAGAAAAAAAAAAAGGGGTTAGGGTGTCCTAAGAAAAGGTCCAGTGATGCTGGGTGTGAATTTCGCTAGAGCAGCTCGACGGCATCGCCCCAATCTTAGTGGTTTCAGACTAGAAAACAAGCCAGGATTTGTCATAAACACATGGATTCTGTTTGGGTTAACATTTGAACTTTGGGCCGAAACGAAGGAAGGCTAAAAAAGACTAAAGAAATGAGGCTTGCTAAAAGCCAAGCACCAAGCCCAGACCGTCCATCTCAAGACCAATTGGCGCTCCCCCATTAATGCAAAGCTTAAGCGCTTACAGGGGAAGTGACAACCGATGGAAATCCACCAACTCTCGGCCCAAAAGCACTTTACGAATGGCATGACATGTAAATTACCGATGTTTCCCTACCCTCCAAATTGCTTTCAGGCAAGAACAGAAACAGCACAAGTCAAGTTAATTCTTCTATAAAAGGAGGAATAGGGCCCAAAGACAATGACACTCAACCAATCAAACAAACAAACATACAACTTGTCTTTTAGCTAAGCAAATACCCAGAAAGCCGTGCTTTGTTCAGACTCTGCACCCTTTTAGCCTTAGATTTCCTTAGAAAGACAGTTTTTGTCTATGTAAAAGCTCTGCTACCTTTTCCTAAATATTGTAGTATCGATCCCTCTTGTATAAACTATTTTCCAGTCATATTCTTTAGTATTCAATCCTTTGTAAACTGCAAAGAGAAGAGACCGTAAGACGTTTAACCCTGCCTGACAAGGTGAAATCTTGCCCGACTCTCTTTGTTTTTGTCTTTCAATTAACCGATCTGGTGTTATACTGTATTCCCTAGTTTATATTCAAGTTATTTCCAGTCTTTTGATGACTCAAAGCCCCATCAGTTCTCAGATCTGGTTCACTTAGTGGTTTTATCAAGATTGGAATAAATTAAACTGATGACTTGATCAGATATGGACTTTCACCCTTCGAGCATACAAGATAACTAAAAGTCCTTGATCTTAAGGTATAGAAAAGAACTTAATGTAGACTTAACCCATCTACAACAATCCTTTGATAAACAAGAAGTCAGAAATAACTTGGGGCGCAAGTAATCGGCTTAAAACACACTTGTTCTACATCTGCCATACAGAGATGGCAGTGGCACGCCTAAGCACCTAGTTGGTTTTGATTGCGAGCCTCAAGGCCTACACCTAAGGCCCCACAAAGGCACCTTTCAGAACTAACTTTGTTCTCCTCTTGTAGTACTGCGACAAGCAGGAGCCCGACAATCAACCAAAGTGCCAACTCCTCGATGAGCTGTGTGCTCGAGCTAGGAATGCCCACCAGCCAGATTTCATGACCGAACATAGTTTTAGCACGCCCGGTGGGATCATAAATCTTTTATGCCAAGAAGATAAAAGAAGGAACAAACCTTCAGTTGGGAATCAAAACAAAAACCACCTCGGTACACACTAAGATCTAGCATGGCAAATCTCCCCGAAGACTTGCAAGGATCCGCCTTGACGGAAAGCTCGACCCCTTTTGAGAAATCAGGAGAAAAAATCACAAATGAATACTTACAGGCTACTATGATGGCTGTAATAAGGAGCATGGAGAGAAACTCTCTACAAACAAGAGATGAAGTAAGCAGACTTTGTTCCTTAAAAGAACATCGGCAAAAAATGATGGATCTGGAATACCCTGCTCTAGAGAATGATTATGCTAAAAAGGCAAGGAAAGAAACCAGCCCTATGGTGGAGTCAGTTATTCCTCTATTTCCTTTACTTAAGAAAAAAGGGAATAAAGAAAAAAACAAGGAAATATCTGAAGTAGATCAGCCAGTGTTGAAAAAAGTTAGGAGACCAGAGTTGCTCGATCCCTTGTTGTTTTCGTTAGATAGCAAGGGTCAATGCGGGCTAGAAATAAAACAGATATTGGGATAACCACAAATTGATACAATGACTGATGTTGATCATTTTCTACAAGTCCCAATAGGCATGATCAACCTAGTATGGGCAGAGAAATGAAAAGGAAAGGCCACGAAAAGGGTCAAGGCGGAAATGAGACCAGTTGATAGACCAACTGAATGAGCTATCAAGCTACCCGAGAAACCCAAGGCCGCCATAATCAAAGGAGTAGTGTTATGCAACAAGTGTTAAGGTGAATACGAACTAGAGATACCAGCAGTTGGAGCTATCATTGATCATGAACTGATTAAAAGGAGAAAAGAAGAAGAACTTGAAAACGACATGAGAATCATGCGGGCAGCTGCGAAGGAAAGCTCTAGGAATGTCTTCCAGAGGTTGGGAGGAGACTCTTAGCCTAAAAACCTGTCAGAAGTGTTCATGAACTATGAAGTTTCAAAAGAAGTAGAGGATAAGGAGGCCAAGATACCAAGATGGATGGATGCAAGGTCATCCTAGCCCGTTTATACCGGTGGAGATATCAGAATGAAAGGAAGGACCATAAACCCAGTCACAAAGAAGAATCTTGCCCGACTTGGGCGGAAGTGGTACATAATTGGAAAGGATTGGAGGTCTGTTAAAGAGATGGGAGGTCTGTCAAAGGCAGCATAAGGCCCACATGAACTCGCTGAAGGTTCCCACTACTTCGAAAACCTCGAAGAATGTAAAGCTCGAAAATGTTCCTCATGAAGGAAGAAATCAACCTCATTGGAGGAATAAGAAGGAGGTGAAGAAGGCAAATAGCAAAAATGATGGGGAAGGAGACCATGTGCCGCCAAATCCCCATCCCAGGAAATACAGAATCTTGAGAAGCACTTAAGAGGACATGATGATGATGCATACCCCAAGATGGAGCCCATAACCAATCTGCTTTGGAGCTATTTCACTCGAGAGAGGGTTGCCCGCACCGTTATTGATAGATACTATCTGCGAAGTTCCAGAACAACTGCCGAACTTTGGCATACCCAAGGAGAAGGGTTGCCTGAGCTAATGTTGCACGAGGAGGCACAAACTTGTTTGGAGGAATTAATGGACAACATTATGGGCAAAGGTAAAGATCTACCTGGACCCAACAACTTCCACGTAAACATGACATATGTTTTATCAGCAATGTTTCACACCAAGCACGGTCAACCTCCCACGATGGAAGATGATTACCTGGCAGTAGAACCAATGATGGCGCATGTTAGTATCGAAGAAGATGGACAAGAAAAGTACCACCAGACAGGCGTGCTCGAGTAATCAAGAAGGAAGCCTGAGAGAATATACTCGGACAAAATGGTTTTTGTTCACCCGAGTTTAACCCTAGCCAATCATCTCAAACCCATATACGTAATTGCTCACATGGAAAGAGTACCTTTCAAGATGGTCTTGATCGATGGAGGGGTCGCGGTCAATGTGTTGCCCTATAAGCAGATGAAGAGAATGTGCAGAAGTGAGGAAGATATTATTCCTACGAATCATACAGTTTTTAGTTTCTTAGGAGTCATCACCCGAACTCATGGAATACTGCCATTAGAGGTCAATTTGGGTTCAAAACAAATCATGTTGGCCTTTTTTGTTGTAGACAGTACTTCCACTTATGGAGCTTTACTAGGCAGAGATTGAATTCACCAAAGTCTCTATGTGCCATTGATAGGAGCATATTTATGCGCCTTAGTTAGCTAGTTCTTATGCATTTCCATGGTGTTTTCTTAGTTAAAGTAGTCTTTTAAGCTAGTTTTATGTGTTTTCAGGTTTTAAGGGCAAAGCATATAAAAAGATGCATTTTGGAGCCTTTTGGAGCAAAATGGAGCTTGGAATGAATGTCACATATTTGGAGCCAAAGGTTTGGACGAATTTGAAGACTTGAAGATGATGATTCCTACTTGAACAAGGTTTCCTAGTTGAAGTAGGAAAGTGCTAATTGAAGAAGGATTCCTAATCAACGAGGGATTCCTAGTTGAAGATGGATTCCTAGAAGAATGAAGATTCCTACTCAAACAAGGTTTCCTACTTGAAGTAGGAAAGTTAAACCTAAGTGGCCTTAAGTTCCAGCAACAAAGAAGCAATCCAAGTCAAAGAAGGAAAAGGAATCCAAGAAGAAGAAGGATTGACCAAGACAAGCTTTCCTAATCCTAATGCATAAAGATTTCAGCTACAAAAAGGGATTTATTTTCCTATTTGGAGACTTAAAACCTGATTTCTAGAAGCCTTATCCCTTCCTACAAAGGTGCCACACCTTATCCCTTGTTTTTCTAGAAATCAGCCATAAAACAACCTTTCTAGAAGGCCTTATCCCTTGTCCTACAAAAGTGACACCCCAAACCTTTCTAGAACTTCTAGAAACCTGATTATTCCTTTCCCCCTTAGTTTCTGAAAGCCTTAGCCTTTTCCTTCAAGGATTGTGTGTTATTATCCTATACAAATTAGGCCTTTAAATCCTTTTCCTTTGCTATATAAGGGCTGCGAATTTCAGCCTATAAATACCATCCTTTGCTGCACCATTTAGTCACCATCCTCTACCATATTTTTCTACATTCATACATCCCTCAAACACACTCATCCCTCTAGTGTCGCAGATTGCAAGGAAGGAGAAAGAAGGAACAACCTGGTGCTGTGCCTATGCCCAAGCCTTGGGAGTGTTGGAGCGTTTCTAGGTGTTTTCTATCTTTGAATTCAATGTTTAATTTAAGTTATCCTTGTGTAATTGCGATTATGAGGAACCAAACCCTTCTTGGCTAGGGGGGGATTCGAAACCATGTTTATGTTTGCTATATGATTTGATTACTTCTAATTGCGTTTCATAAGTTGTGAATTCAATTTGCTTATCTACATGAATTAAAACTGATTTGTGTGTGTTGGTTGAGAGTGCACGCTTAATTTTCATGCATAAGTTTGATGCTAGGATATAAGGGAATTTCACCTAATCGTTATGAACTTATATTCAAAAGTAGTAAAGGTTGTTGATCACAATCGTGTTAAGTAAATTCTTGGCATAAGTTTCATGCAATTCATAGTAACAAGTGCCTCGCCAATGCCTATGATTTTCATAGAACTTAATGATCTTTGCTTGTATCTTTGTTATGCAATTCATGCAGGGAACTTGTGAGGAATGCTTTGGGTTGTCGTATGCAATTCATCCAATTCGATAACTTTAGGAAAATCTGAGGGTTAATTAGTGCAATTCACGGTTAATCTGGGGCGTTGGGAATTCATGGTTTATTGAGAAGCAATTGGAAATCGTTTTGTATGCAAGTGTGACACGTGTGGAGAAGAACCCCTTAGCTAGCTTTCCATCCATTCACTTTTATCAAATTCGTTTTAGAATCTGTTCAATTTACAAAGTTTTGTTTTTGTTTTCAAATTTCGTCAAAAATCAATCCCCCTTTATTTTGTTGAGTCATCTTAGTTAGAAATCAATTTAGTTTGTGTTTTTAAGTGTCTTGAGTCAAGTTATAACCTATTTTCGTCCAAAATTGTGTTTTGTGTTCAAAACTGCCCAGATTGTGTTTTTAAGGCAGTTTTGAGTGTTTTTGTGCTGTTTGAGTCTTTTGGTTTGTTTTAGTGTTTTAAAGTCTAGTTTTGCATTCTTTGAGTCTAGTTTAGTGTTTTAAACTTTGTTTTATGTTTTTGAGTCAGTTTTAAGTGTTTTAGCAATCCCTCCTGATCCCCGGCCTAGAACAATCCCTACTTACATACTTTGCTACAATTGATAAAAAGAGGGTTTAATTTGTGTGCTTATATATTTCGCATCAGCCATCTACTTTACATCAATAAGTGGTTGTTTACCATGAAGAAAGAGAAATAGGACCTGGGTTTTGGGAAATGGTGGAGGCCGAATCACGGCCATTCTTACCCACAACCAACATCGCAGAAGCCAACTTCTATAATCCCTGTATTAGGATTCTTCAGTGTTCAGGAGTTGATAAGAATGGTTGCCCAACAAAGGTGACGGCCCAAAAGCTTCTAGAATAAGGGTTATCCCTTACGAAGAAAAAATGGGATCAGCCCTATATCATCCCAAACCCCCAACACCATTAATGTCAGAACAGAAAATGAAGGACCAATTGGTTGCAGTCAGGTTCTTAATAAAAAGACTGTTGGTGTATGGGAGAGACAAAAGACAAGAAAGGGAGAACTTAGCCATGGAAGAAGAACAGTGGAGCGGAAATGCTTCAATTAGCAAGAACAGAGAAACATAGTCTTTTGGGGAAGAGTTAGAAACAACCATCTGAATGTATATATGACTTAGATGGACCAGAGGATTTGCCCGAGAATCCAGAACTGGTTGAGTTTTTGTGTGCAAAACCAGACAAACCAGCTCCAGAAGTACAAGACCCCTTGGAGACCATTGATTTGGGAACTAAGGAGGATCCAAGACAAATATAGATTAGTGGCTTATTGGAAACAAAGGATCGGGCAAGGATTGTCAACCTTCTACATGAATTCAATGATTGTTTTGCTTGGTATTACACCGAGATGCCAGGTTTAGATCCAACATTGGTAGAACATAGAATGCCTATTAAGGAGGGGTTTAAACCTGTCAAACAAGCACCACAGAGGATGTCCAAAGAAATTGAAGAGGTCAAGGAAGAGATCGAAATGCTGGTAAAGGCCGAATTTATTAGGCCTGTCAAATATGTTGAGTGGTTGGCCAACATTGTACCTATTTTGAAAGCTTTAACTAAGGCAGTTAGATGTTAGGTTGACTATAGAAACATTAATGGAGCTACGCCTAAAGACGAATACCCCATGCCCATGGCTGACCTATCCATAGATGCAGTGGCCAAGCACAAAGTTCTATCTCTTATGGATGGGAATGCAGGGATACAATCAGATAAAAATGGCTAAAGAAGATATACATAAAACAGCTTTTAGGTGCCTAGGCAATATAGGAGAATATGAATATTTAGTAATGTCATTCGGGCTCAAAAATGCTGGTGCAACTTATCAAATAGCAATGAATGCCATTTTTCATGACTTAATCAGGCATAGTTTGGAAGTGTACATTGATGACATCGTGGTAAAATCCAAAACTGAAGAGCAGCATTTGATGGATCTCAGACAAGCCTTGACAAGAATGAGGATCCATAAGCTAAAAATGAACCCAAAGAAGTGTGCTTTTGGAGTAAAATCGGACAACTTTTTGGGATTCCTCGTACATCAAAGAGGAGTGGAGATTGACAAGAACAAAGCTCAGGCAATCATAAAGACGCATCCCCCCACCAATAAGGTACAACTACAAAAGCTATTGGAAAAAATCAACTTCTTAAGGAGATTCATTGCCAATTTAGTGGGCAACATTCAGCCGATAACTCAGGCTAAAGGACAAAGAAGAGTTTGAATTGGGCCCACAACACCAAGAGGCTTTCGACAGTAGAAAAGCTTACTTAGCTTCTCCACCAGTGCTCATGCCACCTCAGAGGGGGAAGCCGTTGAAGCTTTATATCTCTGCCTCGGAGAGGTCAATTGGGAGCCTGCTAGCCCAAAACAATGAAGGAGGAAAGGAACAAGCCATATACTACCTCAATAGAATCCTTACTGAGGTGGAGACAAGATATACCTCAGTGGAGAAACTATGTTTGGCTTTGTACTTTACTGCTTGCAAGTTAAGGCATTACATGTTGCCTTGCCACATCTATATCATTGCCAAGACCGACATAATCAAATATATGATGTCGAAACCAATGTTGACAGGAAGAATTGGAAAATGGATTCTGGCACTGTCCGAATTCAGTTTTCAGTATGTGCCTCAAAGGGAAATCAAGGGGCAGGCAATTGCAGACTTCTTAGCCAAGCACCAAGAGTCTCAAGAGGAAATGGTTAACATCTCAGGAACTCTGGAAGTGGCAAGTGTATGGATTTTGCACTCAGAATATTACAGGAGCTGGGATTGTCATCATCGATCCCAAAGGCTCTCATCATTGTTATTCATTCCTCTTGGATTATCAAGAGAATAACTAGAAGTAAAAAGAATATTACAGGAGCTGGGATTGTCATCATCGATCCCAAAGGCTCTCATCATTGTTATTCATTCCTCTTGGATTATCAAGAGATTACCAACAATCAGGCAGAATATGAGGCACTGATAATTGGCTTAGAAATTCTGATGGAGTTGGGGGCAACCGAGGTTGAAGTATTTGGTGACTTAGAATTGGTAATCAACCAGCTAAATGGAGAATACAAATGTGGACACATTATTATGGCTGGTTATTACTTGGCGACCACGCAATTATTGAGATATTAGGGTGATGAAATTTCAGTCAACCATATCCCCAGATAATCAAATACAATAACCAATGAAATGGCTCAGTTGGCTGCTAGAGTGCAGATCTAAGAAAGAAAGTTCGAGATAGAAGTAGAAGTGCAAAAGAAAATTCTCCTTTCTATCTTTGATAGAGAATTCAGCTTTGATGTAATGACCGAAGAGCCTAAGATAGAGGATTGGAGGTAGCTCATTATTCAATACTTGGAAAATCCCTCTTTTCCCACAAGTAAGAAGAACAGACAATAAGCCACTAGATATGTGTTGTGGGAAAAGAATCTGCTAAGAAAGATTTCGGATGGGTTGTTGCTGAATTGTTTAGGCCAAGATGAGTATATGAGAGTCATGGCCGAAATGCATGAGGGGATCTGTGGAACACACCAAGCAGGAACCAAGATGAGGTGGCCATTAAGAAGATATGGCTATTTCTAGCCCAAGATGAGGAAAGATTGCAAAGCTTATGCCCGAGGATGTGAAGAATGCCAGAGATAAGGGCCACCAACATATGCCCTCAATGCCCTTGAACCCTGTAGTCAAACTTTGGCCCTTTAGAGGATGGGCGATGGACTTCATCGGGCAAGTTCAGCCAGCTTCTAACAAGGGACACGCATTCATAATTGTGGCAATGGATTACTTCACCAAGTGAGTAGAAGCTTCAGCAGTAAAAACCATAATCTCATCTACTGTTAAAAAGTTCATTGAAACCAAGATCTTACACAGATTTGGAGTGCCCGAGATAATTGTCACATACCACGGGCCATCTTTTATTTCAAGAGAGGTAGAAAAGTTCATAAGTAAGTTCAAGATAAAGATGATTTGGTCTAGTCCTTACTACCCCTAGTCAAATGGTCAAGCAGAAGCCAGCAATAAGATCTTGGTTAACATTATCAAAAGAATGGTGGCAGATAGTCTAGAGAAGTGGCACGAGAAGTTAGGAGACACATTGTGGGCCTGTAGAACTTCTAAGAGGGCAGGAACTCGAACTACACCTTACGCTCTAACCTTCGGGCAAGATGTCGTGATTCCCATGGAGATTAACGTGAGCTAGGTCAGAATTCAGAACCAGTTCAAGCTACACAGTGAAGAATACATTGAGGCTATGTGCCAAGGAATTGAAAATTTAAATGCAGCCCAAATTGAAGCCTTAGACAAGATTCAAGAAGGAAAGAGAGCTATTACTTGAGCATACAACAAAAGGGTAAAATTGAAGACTTTTGACGAATGAGGCTTAGTATGGAAGGCGGTCTTGCCCTTGGGAGCCCAAGTAAGAGGCTTCAGGAAATGGAGTCCGACTTGGGAATGTCCTTTCATTATTCATCAAGCACTAGATAGGGGGGTTATTATTTGGCCGATTTAGAGGGAAACTTACAGAAACATCCAGTTAATGCTAAATTTCTGAAGAATTATCATCCAACCTTATGGGATGTTAGGGATTGTTACGTCGAAGAGGTTTAAATGATTTGAGAGATCTAAAGACAATTAACATCTTCAGCACAGTTAAGTACAAGCCAAAGTAAAGAAAAGAAGACATTTTCATTTCATTAAATGATGAAGTTACATGGAGATTCTACTTAGCGCCTCTGAAGCAACTATCCTAAGACGGTGTGCCGGCGTAAAAATAAAGATTCTACTCAGGTCCTCTGAAGCAATAGAATCCATCTGCATCCATGCTTAAATGACCCATGAGGCTATGTGGGTACACTAAAGCCTCTCTGTGGAATGGAAAATTTGAGGGCTGATACTAATGCTGAGGCCCATTACCGATCTCTTGGTTGAACCCGTTATTCGAATCAATGAGAAGCTGATGGATACTTTGACGCTTTAGAAGAAGAAGGCTCGGGCTGATCATGGTTCTCCCAGAAACTTTGATATTGATCCCAAAGCACACCTATAATATGAAGTGACCAAGAATGCAGAAGCTAGGATTAGCCTTAAACATGTCGATTTTTGCGGCTACTGAAGCTTGAGATATCCATGTAGGTCCCAAAGAAAGCACTCACCCCTCATCAAAGAAAAACTCAGTATGTAGGTCAGACCAAAAGCGGTGAGGGCCACATGACAAGTGGCATATGGTGGAAATCTCATCACCAATCTCACAAGAAGGTTGAGTTCAAACTCAAGGTGTTATCAAGAGCTATGAAAATTCCGAGAAGATTAGGAAATTAAAAGCTTGAAATTATTAAGGTGTTTAACCAAGTAGTCGAGAAGGAAATTTATAGTGGACAATCAACTTAGAGATAGGATTCGTGGGTTAGCGCAAGGGTCTGGAAGTGCAACGGCTGTTAATGAAAGTTCTGAGGAAGACGCACGCCGATTTAATCATTAATATCGTCTCGAGGTGCCGACTTAACAATGATTAAAGGGGGCACTGTTTAGGTTAACATTTGAACTTTGGGCCGAAAGGAAGGAGGACCAGAGCTCGACTGTAGGAAAGCTGACATTAGGTGCGACGAAGAAGATGATGCCAAAAACGACGTTGTGTGTGTTATGTGTCTGGATTTTGGACTCGGTTCAGAAACTGAGCGACTCGGCTTGGCTTGGCGCAAGCGTGGCTTCAAGCCGTGGTTCCAGCGCGTTTTTATTTTTTGTTTTGCTTTTTATTTTTTTCAAGTTTTAGTTTTAGGGTTTTCAGTACCCAAAGGGAATCAGGGCTTGAAGCCCACCAAAGAATGAAGGCCCAGCTAGTGGGCTTGGTTCCCTTTTTTTTTTTCTCGGTTAGGGTTTGGAAAAAAAATCCAAAATTGCTTCTATTTTATTTTGATTCTTTAACTCACAAATTCCACATAGCGAATTTATAATTGCGTTATGCATGAACGTGTGTGTGTATATATATATATTGACAAATATATGAAACATATACAATATATATCGAAAGGTAAATATAAATATAGGGTGTTCATGCATCAGAGGGAATGTTTTCATACTTCATAGTTGTTTCAAATATCTTCCTTTATTTAAAGCGTACCTGATTGGCAGAAAACGATAAAAGCCTTTGAATTTGTAAAAGATCATTCTCGGAAAGCCGGAATTTCATCTCCAACGCGTTGTATCACGTTTGACACAGAAAAATTAAATTGAATCAATATCATGTAGATCACTTTAATAAAATAATAAATTAATCATAAAAAGAATGATTAAAACGTAATACTCCCCTAATTGAATATCAAACTCTTTTTAGCGCAGCGTCAAAAGCGTGCTGATAACGTGTTGTAGGCATAATTTACTGAACAATTATGGAGGCCATAGAGAGAGCGGGGAAGCGGCATGGTAGAGAGAAAGAGAAGGATGTGTAATTGTAAGGTGTGTATTTTATCAATCCATTGTGCCTTTATTTATAGTAATAGGGAATGTTAAATCTTTTCCTTAATTTAATTACAACTCTAATAGGATAACATCTAATCCTAGAGAATATTCCAAAATATCCCTAAATACACTAGAATTTACACAATTACATACATAATCTAATAAGACTACAACATGATTGTTAAAATTATAATATAAATGGGTCCTATAAAATTGTATCTCGATAAAAGCTTATTCGAAGAATTTGCCGTGTGTGCATATAAAATTGGGCTTCCGAATTGCTAGTATTTTTAATTAGAGCAAGTCCAGCGGCTTGCGGAAAGGTAAGCCAGGGGTTGTGCAATTGCTCCAAAGCCCAAAACCCACGTCAAGTGGCCCAAACAATGCGGGCGGTTGTTGGGCTCCACCTCCCTCGTTAGGTTACCCAGCCAATTCATACGAGCGCCCGAGCCAGCTGGCGCTCATGACGGTACGGTGACGAAGTCAGTGAGAAAATGGCGGGCACCAAGCTCGTTTGCAGCCAACATAGCCTAAAGGTTGTCCGACACAAGCATTCCAGAACAGACAAGGATTGTCTGCCCTCCCACTTCCGGTGTCATTCCGTTCTCTCATGTTTATGTGGTCACGGTTAAGCTACATCAAACATTTTATATTACTATTCATTTTTGTCTTATTATCTTTATAAAAAAACAATATAAAATATTGACGTGATTTAACCGTGACCACACAAAACAGGAGGGCACGGAAGGGCACCGGAAGTTGGAGGGCAGACAATCCTTGTCCTTCGAGAACGGTTAGTTGATTTGGACTATTGGATTTTTAAATAAAAAAAATTACAATTTTTTCTCTAGCTGCCACATGGCAAAATCTAGACCGTCCAAATAGTAATAAATTTGAAAATGGCTAAGATAATCTAACAGTAATAATACCAAAAACAATTGTTATAAATATCCAATTAATTCTAAAAATACCAAAAGTCCAAATTTAAACAATCATAACACAGTCACAAATTAATACATTTAAAAGTAATCACACAAAAAAAATTGACAGATTGGATAAGGATAAGAACACGTGACACTTCATGAATTGTTGAGAATCTTAACAAAAATATGAGCGGATATAGGCGCAACACGAATGGTTGAAAATCTCATCGAAATGTAAGTAGATAATGACACGCGGAGGCTAAGGCCAAGAAAACGTAAAAAAATATATTTATGAATAGTAATTGCCTTTGTTTTTGTCCCTCCACTTTCCAAATGGGTAAACTTGCACAAAGACAATTACTATTTAAAATGAATAATAGGACAATTTCACTGCTCTTGCCCTAATCCCTAGAACATGTGGACATGCTCTTATATGCTAGACTAGGTTAGGTTTATATATAGCTAGAGATTAGCACAAACTTGAATTCAAGCCTTAAACTAACTCAATAAA
Organism: Malus fusca; assembly: GCA_035220775.1. Lineage (NCBI taxonomy): Eukaryota > Viridiplantae > Streptophyta > Magnoliopsida > Rosales > Rosaceae > Malus > Malus fusca. The sequence continues at coordinate 41,907,079 of CM069073.1, read as the reverse complement.
ACTCCATCAAGGAAAATTGAGTTTAACTTATTTATTTAGTTTGCTAAAGAACTGAGTTCATATGTATAAGCAATGAATGAGCATTAATTAAATCTATTAGTGACACATCATATGAGTTGCAAATTTGGTCTACACATACTCTTTGTTGAAGGTTAGACTGGAAATGAAACGAATGTTTAAAAACTGCAACCCACATAACTACTAGCTAGTAATTAAAAACAAATTAACAACCAAACAGAAAATTGTAAAAATTGAAAAGAATAAACTTGCACTTAGCATTTCAAACTCAAGACCTCTCATTAATTTTAAACAATAAGAACCATTGCTTCTGGATTAAACCTTTTGATCATTTAGCCAAATTTCATAAATTTAAACTCTTATGAAAAGAAATTCATAAAAGTTGGAAATAAATAACACAAACCACTACTTAGTCAAACTTTTTTATCTTTTTTTTTTTTACCTTTTAGCCAAATTTTATAAATATATACTCTTACAAAAAGTAATTTGTAAAAATTGGAAAGTAAATAAACACACATGGGGTTTCAAACCCAAGACCTCCTCATTAATTTCAAACAAAAAAACAGCCATCAATTCTTGTTAAATTTCTTTTTCATTGAACCAGATTTAAAAGTTGTATACTCTTATAAAAAAAAATATATGAATATACCATTGTAATAATTTTGGTGGCCCCAATTTTTTTGGGGCCTAGCCCATACTGAGCCTGTGCCGGCCCTGGTACAAACATAGCTTTTCACTCTCCGTTTTTCACTGCCACCAACAATGTCGCCAAAGTTTGATTCCTCACATGTCGTCGACGTTCGAGTCACAATTCTAGTGTAATGACTACACTACAGTTTAGTGGTTTTTTTATTTGTATATATTTGAAAAATCTTAAGTTTGACTCAAGTTTGAATAATTAAATGCTTTAATATTTGTGTTGAGTTTAGTAACTAGTTATGACTAATTAACCCATGTGTATCTTAGCCTATATCATCCCCTCACTTTTAAGAAAAATATAATGTATCTATAAAGACCCGACTGATAGGATATGAGTACATTTTCCCCCTATAGTTTCACTTGCTTGAAGCATGTAACAACTTTATCTTTTTGATTAAATTTCTTCACATATAATTACATATAACTCTCTTCTTTTAAAAGAAAAAGGAATCATGACAGATAGAATGCGTAAAGTTCGATGCAGGAATATTTATCTGACAATTAATTGAACCAAATGCATAAAGATTTGATTTGAGTTCATGAAATGAAAAGAATACGTGATATGAGTTATTAAAGGAAGCAGATCTTTTCCTGAGCTGCTGCCAACGGAGCCTATGGATCAATTAATCACAGCCTTTCAAATTGATCCTGCGGTCAAGAACGGCCAAGAAGCTTTCAAATTATTTCATGCAAACCAAGGCAATTTTGTTTGCCTTTTACAATTCCCGCACTCCCCTATTCCCTGCTTTATCACTTATCCTCTTAAACTAATCTCCCACATCCCCTTCCTCCGAAAATTTCGAAGCAAAAAAATCCAAATCCCACATCTCTCCACATCTTCTTCCTCCGAAAATTTCGAAAAAAATCCAATGCTTGGTTCTTCAATTCTCTCTCACTTTTGCTGTCGCTAATTCTAGCTGTGGCTTGGGTTGGTGGCAGTCCTAGTCTCTCCTCCTTTTTTTTCCTTCGTCATGTCTCCTATGTCCCTTCTGGATAGCTTGTATTTCCGACTTGGATCCCTGTGTAGATCTATCTGATCTTCCGATTTCAACTCTCATTCTTAGTCATGTTCTCGATACCCAATTCAAATGTGAAATTTCCTCTGGTGAAGTTTCAATTCTGCAAGGGAAGGTGTGCAGAACTTCAGTTTGGGTCTTCGTACCACCACTTTCCGCCGCAACTGTTCAGATGGGACTGTTCTTCTCGATAACTGAGCTTCGATCTGGAAGCTCCTTGGATGACGATGCTATGATTGGAAGTGTGGAGTTTATCTGGATGACTCAGATTGTGCGCAAATTGGGGCGATTTTGGCAACCTTGGGGATGGATGACTGATTTCCATGGGGTTCCGAAGGCTGCTATGTATGGATTCCAATTGGGGATTTTTGGTTTTTTCTGGTTTGTTATGTTAGGGTTTGTTTAGGCCGGGGCTTATGCCTTTTGTTTGGGTCTTTGGAGGAGGGATTTGTGTATATTGTGGGCTTTGTGTATATTTTAGTTCTTTGAATGAAAGTTACTTTACCAAAAAAAAATTAAAAAATTCAAAGGAAAATTTGATTTTTTGCTTGTAAATTTGTTCTTTTTTTTTGTGATGACGTTCTGTTTGCCCAAAACCTTAACGCCATGATCCAGACGTAGACTTTATAAAATGATGTTGTCGTCAACACAGAAAGAGATTGAGATAAAGAGAGGGAAGTGGTGATGAGGCTAACAATTTGTCTTTGCTTCAGACTTTATGAAACGCCGCTGCTGTCGACACAGAAAGAGATTGGGATAGAGAGAGGGAGAGTGGTGATAAGGATAACAATTTGGTTTTACTTCTGTTGGGAGTTTTTTTGCAGTGTGTAATTTCAATTGTCAAATGCCCTTGTTAGGAGCTTTGGAAGAGCAATTTCACCCATGGAGCCCTTCCCCCTGGCAATCCACTATTCAATCCACCCTATTAAACAGTAACTGCCTTAAATGAATAGTAACTACCATTAATGAACAGTAATTGTCATTTACATCTCCATCCTTGAGAACCCTCCCCCTGGCAATAAGCAATTAAAATAATAGTTTTTTTTGTTTGTTTAAATAATAAAAAACCTCTCTCTCTCTCTGTGACACAAAAAAAATATAAACAATTACAAAGCCCTCGGGCCACAGGCCCGTCGACTTCCCACCCCCCCTTCGCTCGGCCTCCCACCCTCACTCGGGCCCTTCCCCGCTGGAGCTGCTCCCACCGGCCCTCAGGCCCTTTGTCCTCCCCTGTCGCCCGAGCAACCAGCAACGCTGGAGTTGCTCTAAGGCTAACAATTTGGCTTTGTTTCTGTTTATTTCTTTTAAAAATGATTGCTTACCTTTTGGCGTTTCTTCTTTGAATCTGTCTCCCAATTTGGCTTAGTTTCTTTTGGGAGCTTTGTGCTACTCAGTTTTATATAAGTTGGACCTGTTTATACGATAGAGGAAGTGTTGGGAGCTTTGTGCTAATCAATTTTATGTAAGTCAGGAAATGACTTGTGCAGAGTACTCTGTTTTTTTTTTTTTGTTCTTCTTTTTTTTTTTTTTGTAACTGACTGTGTTGGAGCACATTATTTAAAGAATGAATCAATGAGATTCTTATCTTAATAGACATAGCTCTAAGGAAATACACATGTGATATATTTTCACTTCAAGAAGTAAAAGATGAACTTTAGGTAGACATTTACACAATCAAATGAGGTAGACATTTACATAACAAGTTATGGTTTACAAAAAGCCTCTAACTTTACATGCCCTAACTCATGCATTCTGGCACACCTCGACCTGGAAAGGTCAAAGCATGCTGGCCATCACCGTGAGGTGACGTAACCATAAGGGTAAGTGATGCGAAAGTGAATAAAATTAAAACTAATTAGAAATAGATTTACTAAATAGTGAAAGAGTGCGCAATCGTGGATATAACTCACTACAATTATTCAGAGCGTAATAGACAGTGAGACTACATAAGAGTAGTCAAAGTAGCTAAGTACACTTATTACATAATTGTGATAAGTTCGTACGTCTAAGCAGAAGAAAATGTCAGAACTGCCGAGATTCCTCGAGTGCCACAAAGAGTACAACTATCTAGGTCCTAGAGGGGCGAAAAACAAAGTTGAGTGGGTCAGCAAAACAATGCTTATACGAAATCCGGGAGGGGCGTAATAAACAATGCTTATACTAACCCCTCGTCGTAAAACAAGAATAGTTTCCTTAAGCATACTACGCAAGTATGTAAACGATAAATCAGCGTATTTTATAACAGTAATATAACCAGAAATATGCCAAGTCATGATGTATCAAATGCCACAATAATATAATCATGTGATAATTAAGTATAGCTAAGTGCTCATCTATCTAAGCCGACACACAAGTTCGAACAGATAATTTCTAACACGAACAGGACTGGGTGTAATCAATATGCTCTAGTACTACAATCACGTGAAGGATGGTGCTAAAGCACGGTCACATACAAGTCGGATTGCCTAATGCAATCTACCCAACAGGACTGTCACCTAACTTGGATCCAAGGCGAGCAAACAGTGCGATGTGAACATACACCTGAAGGACTGGCCCTGGCCCTGGGGGGAGTACTAGCACCGGGGTGCAGCAAGATGAGCATGTACAAATATGTATGAATGCCATGACACTAATATCTCAACCATATACAGCATTTAACACAATTATTATCACAAGAATGATACTTGGCGAAATAAGTGTAAAAGTGAAGTAATTACGCATTTATGGAAACTATAAATATCTATAGGTATAAAAACAAACTGGACACTCACAAGTACGTCGCTGGGTCGTAGCCCCCGAGCCTAGCCTAGCCCTGAACATCATCGGGATACGTTTCCCCTATATGTGAAATAACTAAAATAAAATTAATTAAAGCACATATATGGAAACCTAAATAAAACCCCCATAGTTTGCTCAAACCTATGGTTTAAATATACCATCGTGACCTACTCGACGTCACGAACATCCCCAAATTTTTAGAATAAATTTTGGATGGCTCACGCACGGCCAGACGCGCCCCCACGCGCAGGCCAGTGCCGTCAGGAATATTCCATGGAATATTCTGTTAAAGGCTAACAGAATTTAACGGCGTTACCTGATGCCGTTAGGAATATTCCGTCAACTCTGACGGAATATTTCGTCTCCTTCTCCGCTTATACTCACCGCCGTCGTCTGCAACTCAATTTTTTGCCGGTTTTCTGGAAAATTTTCAAACTCATTATTCTCATTCATTTCTCAACCATTTTTGACGTACTTTATATAGATTTGAAGCTCGTGAAGAGTAGAATCGTGTTATACCTGTTTGGAGTCCAAAAAGTGGACGGAGGTTGCTGGGAAAAACATTGAAAGTTCCGGCCAAAAGTGAACTCTTCGAAACTCGATCATTTTACTTCCAAACTTCTCCCAAAATGTTGTAGGAGCCTTGAGGAGTTGCGTAGAAGCTTCCCCAAGCTTTAAAACTTCCTAACTCGTTCGAAAACACGTCGAACTCAGTGTGCCCGAGTTCAGACCTTCCTAGTTAACGTGTCAAAACTCGTCTAAACCAGGTTTCAAGAACATGGTTGTGATCGAGAAGATGAGAGGAGTACAATGGTGTGGTTTTTGGGTTCGATCTGAGAGCTTTGAAGCTCATTTAAGGGTTTTGCAGAGAGAGAGAAGGAGGAGAGAGAGAATTATTTTCTTTTGCTTTTTCTGATTGGTTGCTGCAAAGAGGGAGTGGATGGGATCAGTGAGATTGTGAAATAATAGAGGAGGGTGCACAGGATGGCTAATAAAAAGCTAGGGATAGGGTTTTGGATTTTGTACAGAAAAGAGTATCGAAAATCTATCCGGAACAGTGTTTTCACACTGATAAAATTCACGTACACTCGTAACAACGTGTACAATTTAAATGCGATAGCGAGAAATAAAATGAAAGCGATAAGAATACGTCCACGTCACTTGCCAATAAGGGCATAACCATCAATACACATACTCGGGGAGAAATTACATAAGAAAATTAGGGACGGGTCGTCACAATCTACCCCCCTTATAAAAATTTTGTCCCCGAAATTTCAACACTGGCTAGAAATCAAAGCCATAAAACAGACGTGGATACATATCTTGCATATCCTCTTTTATCTCCCAAGTAGCTTCCTCCACTGAGTGGTTCCTCCACAAAACTTTCACCATCCGCACGGTTTTGTGTGACGGATCTGAGACGTATCTCCGCAACATCGATACGTGAAACACATTATGTACTCTCACCAACTCTGGTGGCAAGGCAAGTCGATAAGCAACTTTACCAACTCTTTCAACGATCTGAAACCCTCTTGTTGTCAAATTGTAGTATAAATGCAAGTAGGGATCGTTCTGAATCGGGGATTATGAGGGCTTGCTAAAACCTCTAAACTGACTCCAAAAACATAAAAACAAAGTTAAAAATGTTTGAATAGACTCAAATGACTCAAAACAGGTTCACAAGACTCAAAACAACTTAAAAACACTCAAAACTGCCTAAAAACACCAACTAGGCAGTTTTTGACTCTAAACACAACTTTGGACGAATTTAGGGTTTTGGCTTGACTCAAAACACTAAAAAACACAACTAGGACAAATTCTAACTAATTAGACACTCTAAAGTAAAAGGGAATTTGATTTTGGACGAAAATAAGTAAAACAAAACAAAAACTAGAACTAGACAGATTTTGGACGAATTTGGTTGAATTAGATGGATGATAGGCTAGCTAGAGGGTCATTCTCCACACATGACACACTTGAATATAAAACGATTTCCAGTTGCTTTTCAATAAACCATAAATCTCAACACCCCAGATTAATTAGGTACGCTTAAATTAACCCTCAGATTTTCCTTTAGTTATTGGATTGGATGACATCATTCGACAACCCAAAGCATTCTTCAAAAGTTCCCTACATGAAAGCACATAATAGAGATACAATCAAAGATCATTAAGTTCTGTGAAAATCATAAGTATTGACAAAGCATTCGTAACTATGATGAACATGATACTCCTGCTAGGAATCTACTTAACGCGATTGTGACTAGCAACCTTCACTACTTATGAATATAAGTTCATAACGATTATGTGAAACTGCCTTATATTCTAGCATCAAATCCTTGCATGCAAACTAAGTGTGCACCCTTAATCAACAAACAAGAATAAGTTATCAATCAAACAGTTAAGTAAATTGCATTCACGATTCATAGAATCACAACTGGAAGTAATCAATTCATATTGCAAATATATTCATGGTTTCAAAATTCCCCCTAGCTAAAAGGGGTTTAGTTCCTCATGTTCACAAAACAAAGATACATAAATTTTGACATTGAAAACAAAGAATGAAAACACCTAAAAACGTTCCAGCAATCCAACTTGAATGGCAAGCATGTCCAAGGGTCCTCATTCTTCTCTTTGTTACGGCACAAGGGTTAGGTGAAGGTTTGAATGGTGGTTTTTTATGGGAGAATGGCTGGAAGTGTTTTTATGGATGTGAATGGGTGATGAATCCTGATGGGTGCGGCTGGCTGTTCTATTTAAAGGGTTTGGGTACTCATAAAATAAAAGGAAGGGTTTAGAACTTAGCTAATTTGTCCTACAAGAATTAAAAATCATAAATTAAAGAGAAAAGGAAAGGAATGTGCGGGCAAAAGGAAAATAGGAAAGGGAGAGGCATTTAATTGTTAGATTTTAAGAGAGAAAAGGGAAGAAGGTGCGGCTAGTTTTAGGAGAGAAAGGGAATGTGATTTGGTGCAGGCAATAGGAAAGAAAGACTCTCCCTTGCACGGCAAGGAAGAAAAAAGGACAAGGGAGGTGCGGCAAGGGTGTTTAGGACTTCTAGAAGTTCTTATTTAGTGTCTTAATATGATTAGGAGTCTTCTTTGTTGCTGGAACTTAGGGACTTCTAGGATTAGGAAAGGTTAAAACCAAAGTAGGAAACTTTGGCTTAACATTCATTCTTCTTGTAGGAATCCTTGTGTAAGTAGGAATCCTCATTCTTCTAGGAATCCATCTTCAATTAGGAATCCTAGCATCTTTAGGTCTTCAATTTCGTCCATCCACTTTGCTCCATTCATGTGATATTCATTCCAAGCCCAAAATTGCTCCAAAATGCACTTTCTTGATACTTTAGCCCTTTGGTCCTAAAAACACACAAAAATGACTTGAAATACTAATTTAACTAAGAAATAACAACATAAATGCTCAAGAACAAGCTAACTAAGTTGAATAAATATGCTCCTATCAAATTCCCCCACACTTAGCTTTTGCTAGTCCTCGAGCAAAACAAAACAAACAAAACATAACCTAGACCTTCCAACATTTGCCTCAGGGATTTTCAATGAAACATAACATGCCAAAGATCACCACTTCACATAGATTTAAGCAATCCTTACCCTCGAGCATACTTAATCATAGTCACCATTCACTAGCTCACATTTAATCAATTAAACAACATTTTGGATGTAGTAACATGCCTTAGAGAATTCTCTCAATTCCTTACTAGATATGCACTCAATTTTCACTCAGATTTTCTGACTACTCACCTTACACTAGGTATATGTGAGAAGATTGATGTAAACATGAAAACTAGTACTCACATATGTTTTTCAACAAAGAAGCAATTTCTGGAATTATTAATGCATGTATATATATATGATCTCATAAATGGAATGCTACTACTTAGAAGCGAGAACCAGTGATATCATATGCTCATACCAATTCCCAAACTCCACATATTGAAACACACAACACTCAAGATGGAAGTCAAGGGTTGTAACGGGGTTAAGGGTGTTGGTTAACAAAGAAAGGTAAAGGTAAACAAACGTTCTTAAAGTAATAGTGAGCAAAGTAATGAATTAGGCACTTCGAATTCACTTTAGAATGCAGAAATCTACCTTTTAAACACAAGGGAAGATTCATGCAACACCTAGGGTCAAATTCAAACTTTTGGACCCTTTCTTCAACAACCAACACATGTGAGTTCATTCTCACTTATTTAGAACTCTTTTTTTCTTTCTTTTCAACACATTTTTTCTTTTCTTTTTCTTTTTCCACGAAATTTTTTCTTTTCTTTTATGCCATGCCCTTGTCTTTGGCACACCAAACACACACTTTGAAACATTCTTCCCCCACACTTGTTTTCTACAATAATGTCACTCAAAAGGAATTCCTTCTAAGTTATGCTCCACTATACTTCAAGAACAAGGTATGAATGGTCCTATTCTAGGCTAGGTAGAGATGATGTGGTTAACAAAGAAAATAGGCTAAACAAGGCTCAACATGGTTTAAACCTACAAAACAAATGACAAGGGTGGATTCGACTATTTGGCTTTGGTTCACTAAACAACTTCATCTTGAATATGTGTTATGCAAATGAATGTCATGCTTTGAATGGAACGGGTATGAGTTCTAGTATTTGGATCTATAATGATGAACGCATCCTAAGTAGCAACCAAGCAAAGAATAATGAGATCATGCAACGACTTTAGAAAACAAGAATGCACAGATTAATAACTCTCCAAATAAACGTTTAGGCTCAAGTCTCTCAGGGATGTAGCGTTTGTTTGAGTTCCTTCCTTCAAGCATGTTACAAAAACTGATTTTATCCTTTGTGATTACATGTGAATTCGTAAACTATAACTACAACCAAGCATAAACCAAAGAGCATATCAAACTTCCACCCATGTTCGCAACTTTCTTTAATAGTTATGCACTTAAAAACCAAATCCTCATCATTGTGTTGGAAGGTACCCTAAGACACAAACAAACACACAAAACAACTCTTTTTGGGTTTATCAAAACACTTTTTCCAGATTTTTTTTTCAAATTTTCGGATTTTTAATTCAAAACACACCAAAACAGCTTAAAATGCACTAAAACACCTAAAAAACAGTGAGAAACAACATTGTAAGTGATAGGTGAATAAAACCCACGAAATTGCATAAAAACACTTGTTTACCCCCCCCCCCCCCCCACACACTTAAATCAAACATTGTCCTCAATGTTTCAATCATAAACTCACAAAAAAAAAAAAAACAAACAAAAAACAAACTAAGCAAGGAAAAATAAAACAGCAAAGAGAAGGGTTTAGAAACGCAAATCTGGTTTTGGATTGAAAGTTCCATCTTCTCCTTGTTGGATGCATGGGTTGCCTCCCATGAAGCGCTTGCTTTAACGTCGTGCAGCCGGACGAAAATCTCCTCTTAAACTTGACTAGACCCCACGACAAGGGGTGGTGTTTCCTCCATCACATGCTCCTCGAATAGCCCCTGATTTGGCTTTATGAATGGAAGAGGATAGTGATCCTTCCGGATTGTGGCATTTAGTTGTCTAAAGTCAATGTAAATGCTACAATCATTGTGGATTCGATTGGAGACTTGCACCAAAGAAGGTAACAACATATTAGTTGACATAGGAATTGGAATTGGAATTGGACTAGATGACTCACCAATGTGTTGCAATGAAGTGGCAGCACTGTCAACAGATTCTCTAATGGTCCTTTAGGCCAGATTGTGCATTTGGAGGTTAGTGGTGTGTTCTTTGTGCTCCACTCCAATTCCCTCTTCTTTGGTGGTTGGGAAGTCACACTTCTCAATTGGTACTGAATTTTCCTGCCCTACATCTTTAATTACATCAATGGCAAAACACGAACGAACATCAGTAAGATTCACATTAGATTCAGGAATTTTAAAGTGAATCATATCACCACCAAATGCCATTGTTAATGCTCCCTTAGCCACATCAATCTTGGTTTGAGCTGTTTTCATGAAAGGTTATCCAAGTAAGATTGACGATGGTGGATAGTGGGTTGAATCCTCCATGTCAAGCACATAGAAATCTGTAGGAAAAATAAAGTGGTCTACCTGCACCAACACATCTTCCAAAACTCCTTTCGGGTAGGCATTAGATCGATTGGCTAATTGGATAATAACACCATCATTTTTAAGCTCTCCTAGATTCATAGATGCATAAACAAAATATGGCATGACATTAATTGATGCACCTAAATCTAGAATAGCATGTTCAAACCTCGTATTTCCAATAACACAAGGGATAGTGAAACTACCGGGATCTTTGCATTTAGGTGGTAGCTTTCTTTGCAACATTGCAGATACATTCTCATTCACATGTACCACCTCTTTTTCCCGAATCTGGTTCCTTGTTGTACAAAGCTTCTTTAAAAACTTAGCGTACTTCGGAATTTGTTTGATGGCATCTAAGAATGGAATATTGACTTGTACTTTTCTGAATGTTTCAAGAATGTCCTTGTCATTCTCTTCCTTTTGTGTTTGCATGAATCTGCGAGGGAAAGGTACATTTGGTGGAATGGGGTTAGAATTTGAACCTTTCTTACCTGTGGTAGACAGATTGGATGGATTAGGAAGTGTAGGAGTGCACGGCAAGGGTTGTGCATTCCTTGCCGTGGGTGTGTATTGGACATCCTCCTCTTGTTGCAACTTCTCGTCCTCCGTTTGGGCAGATTTTGATGGTTGGGGGTCCGTTCGAACTTCTTTTCCACTTCTCAACGTAATGGCCTTGACGGATTCAAATCCTCCCATTGGATTCACAACGGTTATGCTAGGTATTTTGCCTTGCTCTTTGAATTGCCCCATAAACTCCGCCATTTGGCCCATTTGTTTCTTCAACTCATCCACCTCCTTAGCTTGATTAAGTATTGTTTTGGTTTGATTTTGCTGCCCCTGCACCAAAGAAGTTAGTAATTGAACAATTTGGTCATTATCCATGGATGTACCTAAATTAGTTTGGGCAGATTGTGGTTGGACTTGAGTGGGTGTGTGTGGACTTTGATACATCCCAAGGGGTTGTGGCTGAAATAATCCTTGTTGGGCAGGTTGTTATAGTTATCTCCACTTGAAATTAGGGCGATCTCTCCATCCGGAGTTGTATGTGTTCGAGTATGGATCGTATTTGGTTTGGTTTTAGCCTTGGAATCCAATAGCATTGGCAGATTCCCATCCTCCATTCTCGATCAACTGAGGGCACTTCTCGGATAGATGCCCTTGGATGGAGCACACGGTGCAAACCTGATTTTCTTGTGCTTTTGACCCAATTATAACCTGAGACACAAGAGAGGTAAGATTAGCTAATTGTGATTGAATTCCAGAAATTCCACTTACCTCATGCACACTATGTTGCCGTGGGCTTTCTCTTTGTCCAACACCCTCATATTGTTGTGCATTATGGGCTCGGTTTGCAATTAGAGTCTTGGCAGTCACCGGAGTGGAGTCATATCTACCAACGCACCACCTGCCGAGGCATCTAGCATTTGGCGTTCAATGAGGAGGAGTCCTTCGTAGAAGTATTGAATGAGCAACTCCTCATTCATTTGGTGTTGTGGACATGAAGCTACAAGAGTTTTAAAACGTTCATAATAAGTTGGAAACGATTCACCTTGATTCTGTTGGATGCCACTAATCTGTTTCCTCAAAAGAATGACTTTTGAGGTTGGAAAGAACTTCTCTAAAAATGCTCGTTTCATGCTTTCCCAAGATGTAACCGTCCCAGGTGCTAGTTCATACAACCAATCTTTAGCTTTGTCCATTATAGAGAATGGAAAAGCCTTCATCTTCAAAATACTGCCATCGACATTCACCGGGGTCATGCTCGAACAAACTACTCCAAACTCCTTCAAGTGCTTGTTGGGATCCTCCATGGACAGCCCATGGTACTTCGGAATGTGAGATGCATCTAGGGCTGAGTTTCCCTTTCTTTCCGAATCACACAACACCTTTCCACGATGATAACTTCAAGAATACCCAATCACAAACCTCATAAACTTTGTTGGTAGAATGTCTGTATGCGATACTCTTCTGCCGATCCTGGGCAACTTTCAGGTTAGCCTTTATCACCTGAATGTTCTATGTCATCTCATCCACGATCTCCGGCCCCACCAAAACTCGTTCCCCGACCTCGGACCAACAAAGTGGAGTACGACACGGTTTCCCATACAACGTTTCAAATGGTGCCATACCAATACTAGAATGGAAGTTGTTGTTGTACGCGAACTCTATCAACGATAAGCGCTTATGCCAAGCGTCTCCAAACTGTAGAAATGATGATCTCAACAAATCTTCCAAAGTCTGGATAGTTCTCTCTAACTGCCCATCAATTTGAGGATGATAGGCGGTGCTGTAGAGTAATCTCGATCTCAAAGCTTCCTGAAAATCTACCCAGAACTTCGAAGTAAATCGGGGATCCCAGTCAGAAATGATACTAACTGGAACTCTGTGGTACCTAACCACTTCAGAGATCAACCGTTCAGCCAACTGACTTAACGAGTAATTCTCACGAACGGGTATAAAGTGTGCTGACTTGGTAAGCCGATCAACTATCACCCAGATACCATCGTAACCATTTCGAGTACGAGGTAATTTGTCCACGAAATCCATTGTAATATCTTCCCATTTCCACTGAGGTATCGGGAGTGGTTGTAGCAATCCAAAAGGCTTTTTCCTTTCTGCCTTAACCTGCTGGCAAATTGCACAACGACTAACATACTTTGGAATTTCTCTTTTCATACCTGGCCAATAATAGAAGTATCGGATGGTATGGTACATCTTGGTGCTCCCTGGATGCATCCCATAAGCAGAAATATGCGCTTAATCCAATATGTCTCTCTTCAGTTCCTCAACATTCGGTACATACATCCGTTCACCTTGCATAAGCATGCCGTTAGGATCTCTAATCCAGAGATCCTTCTTTTTCCCGTCTAACACTGCCTGTATCAATTCCTGAGATTCTGTATCGTTCCTCTAGGCTTCGAGCACACGATCCAACAGAACTGGTCTGACCTGAAAACTGGCAATTAGGGCCCCCCAACGACCCTCTTTCAATGCTACTCCAGTGGATCTTAGGTCAGTCAAAAGAGGAATGGGACTAGCATAAAGAGCATTAAGTTAACCATGAGACTTTCTACTAAGAGCATCAGCTACCGAATTGGCACGACCTAGGTGATACTCAATGGTGCAGTCATAATCATTGAGCAACTCTACCCACCTCCGTTGCCGGAGATTGAGATATGGCTGAGTGAAGATATACTTAAGGCTCTTATGATTAGTGAAGATCTTACACTTTTCCTTATAAAGATAGTGCCTCCAAATTTTCAAAGCAAAGATGATCACTACCAACTCGAGATCATGAGTAGGATAGTTCATCTCATGGGGTTTAACTGCCGGGATGCATAAGTAATCACTTTATCATGCTGCATTAACACACATCCAAGACCATTCAGATACGCATTACTGTAGATCTCGAAGTTCCCACTATCATCTGGAAGTGCTAAGATAGGTGCATGAGTGAGAAGGTACTTTAACTGCTGGAAACTCTACTCACACTCATTACTCTGTTGGAAGTATGCCCACAAAGCCACTCATTTGATGTAATAGCTTTTTGGAATACTTATTGTATTAAACTTTTATATGTTTAATAAAGGGCAAAGCTTATTGTTAATCACTATTTATTGTATCATGTGTTTAAGCAATAAGGGAATCCAAGGAATGTATTTGATCTAAGAGATAAGTGATTTAAGTAAGTTAGATTAACGAGACCTTTCTCTTATGTTCATTCCTAAAACGTTCCTAGCCATAGGATTGCCAATTGGGCATTGACAATCCGCTAAGGTTAGTATGTGTTATGTCGACTCAAGCGCGAGTATGACTAGTCTCAAGTCATTTAGTGTTGGACACTAAGACAAACACATAGGTGCTCGAAAGAGTAATCGAGTACACTGAACAACGATCAAAAGAGAGTTCGAACATACATGTCATGTAAGAACTCGAGAGTTGCAATATGCAAAGTAGTCCTTTGACCTGAGGCATCATAGATGTCTAATGGTTAGGTCCTTGATCTTTGATCATGTTAAAGGCATTCCATTGGAATGTCCACGGCATTGTTGGGGTCAAGCTATCTAGTCGTGTAGGCATATGAATGCACAACAAGGGATCTCTAACCTTCCATGGTGGAAGGAGAATACTCTAAGATATGATTCTGATGCGAAAATTGACACACAAATTTAAACCCTATTTGTGACAATTGTAGTAATGATGTAAGTAGGGATCGTTCTAGGCCGGGGATTAACTAGGGATGCTAACCAAAGTAAAATTAAATTAAAAACGTAAAAACAAAATTTAAAACACTAAACTAAAATCAAAACACTTAACTAGAATCACTCAAAATAAAACTAACAAATAAACTAAAACAAATCAAAAGACTCAAAATAATTCAAGACTCAAGAAAACACAAACTAAATTAATTTCTAACAAACCTAACACTTTAAAATAAACAGGGGATTGATTTTTGACGAAATTGAATTTAAAACAGAAACTTAAAAACAAACTTCAAAGAAAATATATTTTATAGAATTAAAATGATGAGACATTAGTTAGAGGGTTCCTTATCCACACATGAATAAATGCATACAATTTGATTCCCAGTTATGAATTCAACAAACGAATAAATGACAATGCTCCAAGTTAATTAGGTCCGCTTAAATTAACCTTCAGATTTCCCTAGATTCATTGAATTGGACGGGATACGCATCACAACCAAATTATTCTTATCAAGTTCCCTAACTATGGAATACGCATGATAGAGAGACATATCAAAGATCATTAAGTTTAATGGAAATCATAAGCATTGACTAGGCATTCATAACTATGGAATACGCATGTTAATCCAACCTAGGGTTTACTAAACACAATCGTGACTAGCGATTTTTACTACTCATGGATATAAGTTCATAACGATTAGGTGAAATTCTCTTATATCCTAGCATCAAGTCTAAGCATGCAAATTAAGTGTCGACCCTTAACCCACATACATAAACAAGTTATTAATCAACACAGAAAAATAAACCACATCCAACATTCATAAATTCATAACTGGAGTAAATCAAATCATAATAAACATTTATCCAAGGTTTCAAATTCACCTCTAACTAAACAGAAATTAATTACACATGTTTAATATAATTGAAAAGTAAATTAAATTAAACATGAGTTTAAGAAAAATAAAACGCGAATTTTGAACGAATTAACCCGAGAGAAATGGGGCTTGCTGTCCACTGTGCTCAGGTCTCGCACTGCCTAAGACAGCATGCACGTCACTGCGCACGCCACCCTTCTGCCAGCTTCACACCTGCCAAGTCTGATCTCCTGCTCACGCTGCAAAGGCAGCGCCCTCCCCGTCAGTTCTCGCAAGCTGCCCTCAAAGGCAGCTCTCCTGCCTTCCTGTCCTGCGACGTGTCTCGCCAATCTGCCAGCTGCTCTCGCAGCTTCCTTTCCGTTCTTTTGCAGCGTCCCCCTGTCTCCCCGAGGCCCTGTCTCCCTCGCAGCTCCTCAGCTCCTCATTCCTTTCCTTTTTTCTTTTCCGCGTCCCGCGTCTCCTTCAAGGCAGCATGCTGCCTTCCTGTTGCGTCAGCCACAGCTGCACCTGGCAGCTTCTGCGCGTTCCTCTCTCTAAGCTTTCACGTCTGCTTTCCTTCCTGTCCCCGAGAGCCCTCTCTCACCTTCCACCTTTCCCACTCTGCCTAAGGCAGCGTCCCCCCCGTTCCTCTGCATCACTTCTCGAGCTGCCAAAAGGCAGCTCTCATTCTTTCCTTATCCCCCCTCGTTCTCTGACCTCTGTAGCCCTTTTATTAATTTGTTCCTAGTTTTTTTTATTCTTTTTCTCAGCTGCCAAAGGCAGCTTTGCTTCTCCTCTTCGATTAGAATATTGCCATCCCACTCAGCTCTCCCTTTTGTTCCACTCTCCCCGAAGCCCTCTTTTATTTTTTATTTATGCACCACCTTCTTTCTATATTATTTTCTTTCGACTGGCTTTCCGTCCCACCTTCTAGCTGCAAAGTGCTCTACCCTCCTGTCACTTTTTATTTCTTTTTCTGCTCCTTTCCGCACTGCCCATCATATCCCACTTCTCTATTCTAGCTTTCCACTTGCTGTTACCTTTTCTTTATTCTACCCTTTGTATTTTTATTCTTTCTTTTCTTCTACAAAACAAACCAACATCATCATTGACTTATCATTATTATATATATATATATATATTTTATTTAATTTAAAAGCTAATCTACACCGACAGTTTTGACACGAATTTATTACATAATATCACACTTGTGCTATTTTTATTTTCTTAGCTAGATAAATTCGATAAAACACAAAAACAAAGTAAATAACTCAAAAATATAAGAAACTAACTAAGAAAAGACGAGAGAATTTGATGTAAAATATGTATAAATATGAGCTTATCAGATTCGAAAGTCTTTGGTCAAAGCATATGAATATGACTTAGGAAGTTTGTTCCAAATCATATTCAATTGAATCATATAGATAAGTATCACATTGGATAGTAGACATGAAACAAACTATCACTCAAACAATGTGATTAAGAGTATTGTATTAGAGAAGGACCGTATTGCATTGTAGTTGTAACTGGATAGGTTCTCCAACCACTTCTACTTAGCTTGGGTGACCATGATATGCTGCTAGGTGTCACTCATGGTTTGTGGAAGCCCTAAAGATTAGCAAACACTAATTTTAAGGGAGAATTGAAATATGGTTTCAATTCACAATCGATCGTTAAGAGTAACAATCGCCCACTACCTCGCTAAATGGAACCTAATGGATCGTACACCGAATAAGGATGTTGGTGAGGAAATTAAATGAAATGGATAAGCAATTAAATGATTTAATTGAAGAATGGTCAAGATTAATTAATTATACGAAATGTTCGTATTGGGCTTATATGATTGGTTTTGGGGTTCGGGGCCCAAAAACGTTTTGGTCCACAAGGCCCATTATGTTTAAGTTGTATGACAACTAAAACAAAATGGGCAAATTAGCCCAATAACAAAGTAAGGTCGGCCATAGGGTGAGGGGTTGCAAACTTGGATTAATTACAAGTTTGCCACTCACTTGAAATGAAGTATAAAATAAACTTTATAGCTTTATTTCTCATTAGGGTTTTTCTTGGTGAAATGAGGTGAAACACTTTCTCTCATTTTACACAAAGGAGGCCGGCCACTTAGAGGAGATTTAGCTAGCAATCTATTCTTCTCTAAGTCATCCATTTCATCTTCACAATCACATCCTTGGTGAAGAGACTTAGAGACATCAAACTTTTGGTGTTTTGGAGAACAAATCCTCAAATCCTCAAAGAAGCAAAGGAGCACTAAAAGGAGGAAAATCACAAGGAAGATCCAAGGAGCAAGGAGGTGACTTGAAGGCCCTCCACTTGGGTGAATCCCTTGTGTAAACAAGGATGAGCTTCAAGGGTAAAGAATCACTAAATTCTTCATTCTCTTTAATGTTGTTAAAAAGTCTTTTGGTTCACCATATACTAGGCTTTGAAAGTCATGGGTTTTATGAATTGTTTTTTAATGCATACCTACTTTAATGTGTTAATAGTTTGCATATGTGTTTAAATGTTCATCATTGTTCTTAGCTAGGACAAAAAATTTCCTTCATACTCCACACAAAAGGAACATCTTTTCTAATCAATTTTGTCAGATGTAGTGCTATGGTCGAAAAGTTTTTCATGAAGCGTCGATAATAACCTGCAAGACCAATAAAACTTCGAACTTCCATAACTGTCTGATGATCCACAAGCACACCCTGAGCTGATACCACGTGCCCTAAGAATGACATTTGATCCAGCCAAAACTGACATTTGCTGAACTTAGCATACAATTGATTTGCCCTTAGCGTCTTTAGAACCAAACGCAGATGACTGGTATGATCAATTTCATTCTTCGAATACATCAAAATGTCATCTACGAAAATAATGACGAACCTGTCGAGGTATGGATGAAATACTCGATTTATCAGGTTCATGAAAGCTGCTGGTGCATTAGTCAATCCAAATGGCATCACCAGAAACTCGTAATGACCATATCAAATTCTGAAAGCTATATTCGGAACGTCGTCGCTTCTGATCTTCAATTGGTAGTAACCCAATCTTAGGTCAATCTTCGAGAACACACAAGCACCTTTAAGTTGGTCAAAGAGATCATCAATACGAGGTAACGGATAAAGGTTTTTAATCGTCACCCGATTCAACTGTCTGTAATCTATGCATAACCTCAAAGTTCCATATTTCTTCCTTCCAAACAGAACTTGAGTTCCCTACAGGGAAGTGCTTGGCTAAATGAAACCCTTATCAACCAACTCCTGCAACTGAGTTTTAAGTTCCCTTAACTCTGCATGAGCCATACGGTAAGGTGTAAGGGAAATAAGATTAGTACTTGGAAGTAGATCGATGGTGAACTCCACTTCACGATCTGCAGGTAAACCAGGTAATTCCTCGGGGAAGTGCCTAACTACTCCGATGTCTTCCACAGATGAAGTATTCTATTCCGATAACACAACATGAGCTAAGTAACCTTGACAACCTTTACTCAACAGTCGTCTCGCCCTCATGGCAATGATAACTCCGTGCTTTAGACCATTACGTTCACCAACAAATGTGACAGTAGGCATGCTCGGTCAGTGAAAAGTAACAACCTTCTCATAACAGTCCAACCTGACACGATTGTAGTGTAACCAATCCATGCCTAGGATAACGTCAAAGTCAACGATATCCAAAGGGACAAGATTAGCCGACATGACTACATCTTCGACAAGGATGGGACATCCTTGATATTCCAAACTAACATAATAGATTTCACCCCTAGGCATCGAGAATTCCAACTCGTAGCTGAGTGAAGTAAGATGTGGTTGAGTCGTTTGAGCAAACTTATGGGAAATAACTGAATGTGTAGCACCAGAATCAATTAAAACTTTAGCGAAATGGCCTAGAACATTCAACGTACCCATGATCAAGTCCAGGTTAGCCTCAGCATCCTGTAAGGTGATGTTATTGACTCTTCCCTGAACTTGCTACCTACCTCCACGACCCTTGTTTGCTTGAGTCTGATTACCTCGGCCCTGCTGGGGTAGATTCGCCTGTCTGCCTGAACCTCCACTGCTAGATGCTACGTCTAGATTCTAATACTGTCATCCAGTATACATATGTGCTCCACCGCCTTTATACTACGTATAGTCTCCCTGGAACTGCGGATAACCTCCCCGAGTCTGCTGATAGCCTTCCTAAATCTGCTGATAACCTCCCTGATAGTAGGGAACCTCAGGTGTATACTGGTATGGTCCTCCCTAATTCGGGGCTACGTCCCCTTGGTAGTGGAAAGCTCCACTGTGGCCTATTTGCTGACGATTACCAAGTGCTGGAAACTGTTGTAGGGGGACTGCAGGTGGTAGATTAGCAGGCTGATTCTTCTGATTCTGAGGACAATTATAGGCCATATGCCCTGTCTGTCCGCAAGTGAAACATCATCTGATTCCTCTCTTACACTCACCGTAATGACGGGTGTTACACTTGCGACAGAACTGAACACCTTAACTATTAGAGTTTCCTTAATTCTGAAAATGAGAACCACCAGCGGATCTGCCTCCTCTCTGAGATGTACCAAAGTTAGAACCCCCGCTCGACGATCCAGAGCTGTTTCCAGTCTTTTTAAAATTCTAAGCCCTTCTTGGGCCAAGTGACGATTGCCCCTATTATTGTACCTCTGGGCATTCCTGCCAACATCCTCATCCTCGTCATCAGGAGAATTCTCTGAATCTTCAATCCGAAGCAAGACCTCGAAGAATTCCTAGTAAGTAACACAGGGAGTATAGGTTGTTATAGTACGCCATTTCTTGCAAGTTCCCCTCTTAAACAAACGAAGCATCTCCGGGGGATTAGCAGCAGTCTCGAGGCAATAACGAGATAAGTCTGTGAACCTTCGATGATACTCAGTGGTTGACATCTTACCTTGCCTCAGATCTGTGAACTCATTCTTCTTACTATCCAAATACTCCGGAGGAATAAATCTAGTATGAAATATCCGCTTGAAAACATCCCAATTTATAGCATCCTCATCAGATAATGATTTCCTTTCATGATCCCACCAAGATTCTGCTCCCAACCGAAAGAACTAGGTCGATGTCTCGACCCATCTGTCTAGGGGAAGGTTACCCTGCCTATGCATAACTCGAAAGGTATTCTCCACATGATCGAACCATAGTTCTGACTTCTCCAATCCTTCATTACTGAAGAAGTCATTAATCTTCAGGCGAGATACAATATCCAAAGTGATCCTTGGGGAAATACGGAGTGAAGACTGAATAGCGTTGGCAATAGCCTCACCAAACTGTCCAAAGTCCAGAAAATCATTCTCAGCTGAAGTACGATGCAAAAGTGAATAAAATTAAAACTAATTAGAAATATATATACTAAATAGTGAAAGAGTGCGCAATCATGGAAAGAACCCACTACAATTATTCAGAGCGTAATAGACAGTGAGACTACAGAAGAGTAGTCAAAGTAGCTAAGTACACTTATTACATAACAGTGATAAGTTCGTACGTCTAAACAGAAGAAAATGTCAGAACTATCGAGATTCCTCGAGTGCCACAAAGAGTACAACTATCTAGGTCCTGGAAGGGCGAAAAACAAAGTTGAGTGGGTCAGCAAAACAATGCTTATACGAAATCCTTTATTTTCGAATATACTAACCCCTCGCCGTAAAACAAGTATAGTTTCCTTAAGCATACTACGCAAGTATGTAAACGATAAATCAGTGTATTTTATAACAGTAATATAACCAGAAACATGCCAAGTCATGATGTATCAAATGCCCCAATAATATAATCATGTGATAATCAAGTATAGTTAAGTGCTCATCCATCTAAGCCGACACACAAGTTCGAACAGATAATTTCTGACACAAACAGGACTGGGTGTAATCAATATTCTCTAGTACTACAATCACGTGAAGGATGGTGCTGAAGCACGGTAAAATACAAGTCGGATTGCCTAATGCAATCTACCCAACAGGACTGGCACCTAACTTGGATCTAATGCGAGCAAACGGTACGATGTGAACATACACGTGAAGGATTGGCCCTGGCCCTGGGGCGAGTACTAATACCGAGGTGCAGCAAGATGAGCATGTAATAATATGTATGAATGTCATGACAGTAATATCTCAACCATATAGCAGCATTTAACACAATTATTATCACAAGAACGATACTTGGCGAAATAAGTGTAAAAGTGAAGTAATTACGCATTTATGGAAACTATAAATATGTATAGGTATAAAAACAAACTGCCCACTCACAAGTACATCGCTGGGTCGTAACCCCCGAGCCTAGCCTGGCCTCGAACATCCTCGGGATACGTTTCCCCTATATGTGAAATAACTAAAATAAAATTAATTAAAGCACATATACGGAAACCTAAATAAAACCCCCATAGTTTGCTCAAACCTAGGGTTTAAATATACCATCGTGACCTACTCAGACATCACGAACATCCCCAAATTTTTAGAAAAAATTTCGGATGGCTCAAGCGCCGGCAATGGCACGGCCAGACGCGTCCCCACGAGCAAGCCAGCGCCGTAAGTGGGCCTGACGCCGTCAGGAATATTCCACGGATAATTCCGTTAAAGTCTAACAGAATTTAACGGTGTTACCTGACGCCATTAGGAATATTCCGTCTCCTTCTCCGGTTGTCCTCGCCGTCGCCATCGTCCGCCGCCGTCTGCAACTCGATTTTTCGCCAGTTTTCTGGAAAATTTTCAAACTCACTATTCTCATTCATTTCTTAACCATTTTTTACATACTTTATATGGATTTGAAGCTCGTGAAGAGTGGAATCGTGTTATATCTGTTTGGAGTCCAAAAAGTGGACGGAGGTCACCGGGAAAAGCCTTGAAAGTTCCGGCCAAAAGTGAACTCTTCGAAACTCGATCGTTTTACTTCCAAACATCTCCCAAATTGTTGTAGGAGCCTCGAGGAGTTGCGTAAATGCTTCCCCAAGCTTCAAAACTTCCTTAATCGCTCAAAAACACGTCGAACTCAGTGTGCCCGAGTTCAGACCTTCCCAGTTAACGAGTCAAAATTCGTCTAAACTAGGTTTCAAGAACATGGTTGTGATCGAGAAAATGAAAGGAGTACAATGGTGTGGTTTTTGGGTTCGATCTGCAAGCTTTGAAGCCCATTTGATGGTTTTACAGAGAGATAGTGAGAATGAGGAGAGAGAATTATTTTCTTTTGCTTTTTCTGATTGGTTGCTGCAAAGAGGGAGTGGATGGGATCAGTGAGAGTGTGAAATAATGGAGGAGGGTGCACGGGATGGCTAATAAAAAGCTAGGGATAGGGTTTTGGATTTTGTACAGAAAAGAGTATCGAAAATCTATCTGGAACAGTGTTTTCACATTGATAAAATTTACGTACACTTGTAACAACATGTACAATTTAAATGCGATAGCGAGAAATAAAATGAAAGCAATAAGAATACGTCCACGTCACTTGCCAATAAGGGCATAACCGTCAATACACATACTCGGGGAGAAATTACATAGGAAAATTAAGGACGGGTCGTCACACATTCTCTAGTGAGTCCCTAATACATTTGGATTTAACTAGCCCAAAAAGCAATAGCTGCACATCAGGAAATCTAATGATGACAAAAAAACCCAAAAACAATAGCTTCACATCTGGAATCTACCCAAAAAAATCCAGTGATGACCCAAAAACCCAAAATAATAGCCATCTATTTAAGCATGACTATTCCTAGTGATATTTTGATGAAGAAAAGGTTGGGAACTTGACGGCTGAGATTCTTCACAAGGCAGCCAAGGCATTGAGTTAAAAGGTTGGGAATATGCGTATTATATGGTTGTAACTACATTCAACAACTATAATGAGATACATATATATATATATATATATGATAGATATCAAACAGAGAGTGAAAATTGCAAATAGATGACAAACCTAAACAGGATGATATGGAATTGGCATATAGGTATTATTGCCAAACATGTGAACTGGGACCTGTATATCACATACCAATTTCAAGTTTATATTTGTCAACTAATCAAGCCTTGCTATGAAAATTAAAAAAACATTCAAAAGTACTTCACCTGCGATGAATGAGAGGGTGGCAGCGGATAAGGACTAAAGACATTGATACCACCAGTATGTTGTGGAATTGTTAGGGATGGTTCGGGTCGGGATCCCGAACTGAAACCAAAGCCTGAATCCTAAACCAACTCTCTTCGGGATGCGATTCTAAAACCCAAAACCGTAGCCAAATTTTGGTATTCCCGAATTTCAGGAATCCCGAAATTGTTTCGGTTTTTCGGTTCGGGATCGGGAATGGATGCAGTCAGAAGATATCAACCTAATTTAGGAAGATCGAATGAATGCAGTCCCCAAATAACAAATTTCCAGTCCCTTAATCCCAAATTTGCAGACAACCCATCAAAAATCAGACAGTCAAGGATCGAAGAAGCCGTCGATCAAAATTCAAAAGCAAAAAAATACAAAGCAATCAAGCATGCAGTAACTGAAATTAGGGGATTTTCAAAACATAAATCCTAATTTTAATTCTAAATCCCCAAATTGAAAGTTCAAAACCCAAATCCTCAATTTCAGAATCCAAATCCAAATCAAGGTACAATAATTTCATGAAGTTTGGCACCTTCAGATTAGAGAATCTTCGATTTGGAGGTCGTTGGAGGTGGAACCATGGAAGTTTGGATTTGGAATATGGTGTAGTGGTCAATGACTCGACGGCCGACGTGTTGAGTTTGTGAAAGGGAGGAGGAGGAGAGCAGAGAGTGTAGTCTGTGCAGAGACGATTTGAGGGATTAGAGAGAGTGTTGAGTCCGAGGATTTTGACATAGCAGAGGAGGAGATGAGAGAGTGTAGAGAGATCCGAGAGGTTAGAGAGAGTCTGAGTGTGATAGAGAGAGGCGCAGAGATTCATTTGAGAGATAAGAGAGAGAGTTGGCTCAGTGGTTAAGTATAAGTAACTAATGGTTATTAAGCCTATAAATATATTTTTTGTATTATAATTTCAACAATTGAGAGTTGGCTCAATTGTGATGTTCCATGATTCCTAAAAGGAGATAAGGGGTTCGAATCCTTGAGGCCTCATTTTTGAGGTAATAATCTGAAATCGGTTCGGTTCGGGAATAATCGAAATTCACAAATGCTAGACCGAATACCAAACCGAACTGGGTGGTTCGGGATAATAACCAAATCGAAAATTTTCAAAAACCGAAAATTTCGGGATAATTTCGGTTCGGGTTCGATCGGGATCGGGATTTTCGGGATATTTTTCCAGCCCTAGGAATTGTAACCTAAAACATGTCAACGATTAAACTTTAATTATATATATTAAGCACATAGGCATGATAAAGAATTAAATGTGTTTAAGTACCTGATTAGACTTCTTTTTTCTTGGTAAGACTTTTTCCAAAGCACTCCTAAGTCTTCGTCTTCCTCGATGAGACTTTTCTTTCTTCTTAAGCCTTTTTGGAATGATGACATCAACATTCTCCTAGCAATTGGCCATTTGGCTATTACAATTGGTATGCCTTTTCTCATGCACATCATCATTCACTTCTAGATGCAAAAGGTCTTCAACCATTTTTGCCAATTTATTTGCTTGCTCAATCTGGTATGCTTCCCACTCCTTGTACCTAGTATCGGTAAGAACCCTCTCAAAGTTTGTGAAAAATTGAACAATATTGAGATCTGACTTCAAATAATTTTTCAATCTTGCATCAAAACTTCACTGATTTGTGTGCTTCGTATTCCTATAGACCATGTCGATCTCACATATGCATATGCCCATTTCTTTCTAATCTTAAATGTGGTGACCAACCAGTCATTCTCATGTGCATCATACTCATCAAGCATAGAATACCAAGCAGCAATAAACTCACTTTCCTCCTCAATGTGGTCAAAAAATTTGTCAAAGCATTGTGAACTCCTTCCTCACCTCTGAACAAAGTATTCACATTTTTACAAGCACATTCTGCATCAGATGCCATAAACAAAGTCTATGGTAAGTTTGAGGCATCACTTCTAAAATAGCCATAGCTATAGCAGGATCTTGATCGGTAAAAATAGTTCTTGGAGCCTTGCTAGACATTGCCTTCAAAAATGTCTTAAATAACCAACTAAATGAAGCGGCGGTCTCATCATACATTAAAGCTGCTCCAAATACAACAATCTCCTTGTGATGATTAAAGCCAACAAACACTGCAAATGGTCGATCCAATTCATTGACTTTATAAGTTGTATCAAAGCTTACAACATCTCCAAAATGGCTATAATCAATTATCATTTTAGCATCTGCCCAAAACATGTTTGTTATTTGCTCCTCTTTGTCCAAGTGTAGTTCATAGAAGAATGATGGGTTTTCCAATATTTGTTTGGAAAAGTATTGTAGCAGGACTCCAACTTCTCCATATGTCATTTTCTTTTGCCTCACAATTCAAAGATAATTTTTTTTTATCTTGCTTAATATATCCCAAATACTCTTCCACCTGCTTGTTTGCTTATTAACTCATAAGCCAACCTAAGTGGAATCCCTGATTCTTCAGCCAAGTCTACTTCAGTGGCTTGTGAGGCTGTCATTTTCCGTTGGGATGGTAACATATGGGCATATTCTTTCTTTATTAGAGGATGATTATGTTGTTCAACAAAAATATAAACATAAAACTTTCCTCTATGCCTATCCAATCTAACACCCATATGAGCACCACATACAGTCCTCGTCTCTGCTCTTAGTCTTTTAATCATATCATTTCACTTATCTACAGCTCGAAACCCTTCTTTAGCACAAGAAAACATTCTTGAAGTGAGTTCACAAGTCCTTTTATTCTTGCCACTACTTTCTCTTTGAATACTAAACCTCATAATTCCACCATACTTGTAGAAATCATATGTTGCGTGTTCAATATCAAACTCCATATTTTTTGTAGGTTTCAATTCCAAAGTACTTTCTACGCCATCATTCGGTTGATCCATTATATCATTCACTATCCAATCCTACCACAAAAATTTACCAAGATTCAGACAACTTGAGCTCAACGAAAAAAACCAAATTTTCTATAGAAGCAACACAACATCTCATCTTTTGCAGACATAAACATGTAGCAAATCCAATCTATGTAGCAAATCCAATCTAATTGCAAAAGTATCATGAAAAGGAAAGTCAATAATGGAAGCCTAACCTTTATTATTGAAGACTAGTGGCAACCTGTTGATCGACCAAAGCGAGACGATGATTTTTTTTTCCTTCCGAAATTTTTGGAGGAAGGAGATGCAGGAATTGGATTTTTTTTTCCTTCGAAATTTTCGAAGGAAGGAGATGCGGGAATTTCGTAGGAAGCGGGAGATTAGTTTAAGAGGAGAAGTGATAAAGCAAGGAATAGGGGAGCGTAGAAATTGTAAAAGGCAAAGAAAATTACGTTGGTTTGCGTGAAATAATTTGAAAGCTTCTTGGTCGTTCTTGGCCTCAAGATCAATTTGAAGGGCTGTGATGAATTAATCTCTAGGCTCCGTTGGCAACAGCTCAGGAGAGGATCTGCTTCCAGTTACTAAATATACATCGAATATAGAAATACTTGGAAATTTAAAAGTACACAATTTTCAATCAATGAATAAATAAAAACACTATGATCTCATCTGATGTAAGCACACGCATACATATCAACTGGTTTGGTTTGTTTTTAACAAATGACATGATCTATTTCATTGCCAAATTACAATATATTGTAAGTGCATTGGGGGGAGCTGTATGCATGGGATTAACTGCTAATTAGAATGTCTTGTTGAGAGTACATCCTCCCCATGCCATGTGAACCAGAGCCACAACTAGTTAGGGTTCTGGTTTCAATGACATTATTATATGACAAACATGCATGCTTAAAGCTCAAGGTTTGGCCAACCTTTCAATGGCATTGGATCACGTGACCATCTGTTGTCGTCCTTACTTAAAGTGCACATGCCTCCCTTTCTGGACACCCTAATATACGTATCATCACTTTCTCTCAGACTTTATTCCCAAGCAGCATGCAGCTGGCCATGGCCTCTCATCGATCTGCATCTTGCCAAACGCCAATAATATTACAATCTCTGCAGATCTCCTGCCCTCTCAGCTGCTTCGCTTTTCATACCTTACACGTATCACTTTCCCATGATAAAACATTAAGCCTTGCATTCCAAGCCTGCCCTTCTTTTTTTTCATTTTTTTTTTCATTGTTTTTAAGATTCCAACGTGGAGAAGAAGCATTTAACTTTTATCAATGCCTCAAAGTCCTCTGTTTTACCATGTCTTTATTCGTGTAGTTTAACTTCTTTTACGAGTACTATATATCTTTATTCAATAACGCACCAAAAACTTTTCTAAATTTCCCTCTAGATATGAGATATGACAATTTGAAGCGTTAAACATAGATGAGGTTCAAAGCGAAACATTACCAAAATATTTGGGACCTCAAATTTTAGGATTTGTTTTGATATATGACATACAAAAAATATTCTTTAATTGTCTTATGCACAGATGTTGTCATATGCTAATGTATAAATTTAAACTCAATCTAAAAATATAAACATCTGTTTCGCAAATGAACATTGATGGGCGTTATATTTTGTTTATATACATAGGTGCTCATGATCCAGCCGGCATAAATGCAAATGTCATGTGTCTAGATTTACATGGATGCTTATGAATCAATTTTGTTAAAAAAGTCCAGCTGGGTAAAGTTGGATTGTACCCAGCAAAAGTGTTGCTCTCCTAGGCCTACCCAGTGTACCTACCTCGGCTTTAATTTATAAATGTTTATCCTCATCTAACTTTTGTGGCATGAACATATATTAGATTAGTAATCCTAACTACTCTACTGCTTCATTTCCGCTTAGGACCATGACATGAATACCATGGCCTTGTTACAATCACACCAAAATATTTCTCAATATGTTGATTCCCTCGTGGTATAAAGAAAACTTTTGACACCAAATTAGCTGGGTTATTCTTTCATATAAAAAACAATTTCAGTCGTTATTTCTGCAAGCAATAATATACAAGAACAATGGGTTAAATATAACAGAGAGACTTGTGGATTTGCATAGAATAAAAGGACAAGGATTGTCTGCCCTCCTTGTTCCCGTGCCCTCCCATGCCCTCCTGTTTGTGTGGTCACGATTAAGCCACGTCAACATTTTATATTACTATTCATTTTTGTCTTATTATCTCTATATAAAAAAAACAATATAAAATGTTGACGTGGCTTAACCGTGACCACACAAAACAGGAGGGCACAGGAGGGCACCGGAACAAGGAGGGCAAACAATCCTTGTCGAGAATAAAATTGTAGTGTTTGCTTGTGATTTAGGACTTCTCAACAGGTGAGGTGCATACGGCGCTCTTGGCTTATTTATCTAGTCCAATATTCAAGTGTCATATTTAGATTGGGTGTGACAGAGAAGGCATACATTATTTGCAAACCATGGTAACACGTGTATTTGCTTTCAAATTCATCCAGCATTGCAATAACCATCATATATATATTCTGCTCCATCATGCATGAATATTAACCCCATGGTACCACTTTTTTGTATGAAAGTTGAGACCGTGAGTTTATTCCAAGTTTGCTGAGCACAAAGACAAATGAAGGATAGGGACTTGAAAGGAGAACCAAAGAGTTGGGGTCAGGGCCGGTCTAGAGATTTTTGAGGTCCGGGGCGACGCTAAAAAATATGCCTTAACTTCACATGAGAAAATTATTTATTTTCACATAAAAGACATCGATAAAATTATACTTAGAAAAACATTTCAAACTCAATAAAAACACATAAAGACTAATTTATTTGGTATCAAGAGAAGGAAACTAAAAAACTCCTGGCTTACAAGTAGATAAATGAGTTTTGTTTTCCATCTGAACTTTTAAAGTGTTTTTGTATAAATCGTGAGATGTTTTTTCTTATTTACTAACCTTGTCAATATGGGACTAAAAACATAATAATGTTTTCGAGTATTTAATTGATATGTATAAGTAATGAATGGGCACTAAATTAAACCTTATAATGACACGTCATATGATTTGTAAATTTGCTCTAAAAATTTGGTCTACGCATTACTGTTTGTTGAATATTAGACTTGAATTGGAACGAATATTTAAAAATAGCAACCCATATAGCTACTAGATAGTAACTAAAAATAAATTAACAACCAAATAAAATTTTGTTAAAATTGAAAAGAATAAACACGCACATAGCATTTCAAACTTAGGACCTCTCGTTAATTTTAAACAACAAAAATCATTGCTTTTAATTAAACTTCTTGAGTATTTAACCAAATTTTATAAATTTATACTCTTATGAAAAAAAAATTGTAAAAATTGGAAAGTAAATAAGCACATGTGGTGTTTTGAACTCAAGACCTTCTCATTAATTTCAAATTACAAAACCACCTCTTCTAGTTAAATTCCTTTGTCATTAAACCAACCTTTTTAAATTTATACTCTTATAAAAACATATATAAATATACCACCCGAATAATTTTGGTGCCCCCAATTTTTTTGGGCCCTGGACGGTCGCCCTGCTTGCACTGGACTTGGGCCGGCCCTGGTTGGGGTCGTCTAATTTGGTATATAGTTGTAGACTTTGACTACATTCTTAGCTTTTAGCGAGCTCATAATTCACAAAAGTGAAGAAATTTGAGATTACAGTATAAAATTAATTGACAATATGGAGAGTAATTCAACTTATTTATAAATTCATATAAGGTCTCTCCTCTCATTAATATGGAACTCATACTCACTATGCCTTCTTTGTATGGCGAATTTTCAAGCCTAGCAAGTGGACAACACAAACGGGGTGACATGGAGCACACGTGGGTTTTAGACTTCGCACATGGGACAACTTACTCTGATACCATGAAGAAAAGTGAGATTCCACCATAAAACCAAATTGACAATATGAAGAGTAACCCAACTTACATTTAAACCTATGTAAGATCACTCCTCTCATTAATGCAGGGCTGATTCTTACCAAAATGTATGTAATTCTTTAGGGATTTCATGCATGCAGGTCCCTTTGCCACTTTGAGTCACTCCTGTTAAGTCCTATCTTGAAGAGAATGACACAATTGCCTACTAGCTAATACTGTCGGCCGTGGATTATGCACATGGATTTTGGCTTAAGAACCACAAGAAAAAGGTGTTGCAACATGGCTTCGTTATCCCCATCCTCTACGATGCTTATAAGGGAAACATTACACGACATGAGTAATGTTCTCTTACTAGGTAAATATTTATTGATAAATTTGGGTTGCACATATTGACAAGCATCAACATAATTAGTTATATAGTTGCATTATCGAGTATCAGAACCATAGAAAATTTGGCGAAGAGACACTTTTCAATTAGATGGAATCAACATATTCAGTTATATATGTTATGTCTTTGGTTTATACAAGTACAATTGGAGGAGGAGCGAATACAAGACTTATGTGCAATATTTATGCTTTTAACAACTTGAGTGACAAGCCTGTTGTTTGATATGTTATGTTACGGTTGACGGACTACTGGAAGATATAGTATTTACTTCATCCTAGTTAGTCGCCTATTTATAATTTAATATGACACATTGGCTACCAAAACAACGTTACCATTAATTGCACGA
This sequence comes from Malus fusca, assembly GCA_035220775.1. Classification (NCBI taxonomy): domain Eukaryota; kingdom Viridiplantae; phylum Streptophyta; class Magnoliopsida; order Rosales; family Rosaceae; genus Malus; species Malus fusca. Next base: position 41,875,801 of record CM069073.1, on the reverse strand, counting down.
ACAGATGACCTGTAACTCATCATTAGATCGATGTTTAAGATTTGACAGCCTTTCATAAGCGTAAGCCTAACCTAAGTTGTGATTTCTTGACCTCGTATAAGGCCGTAGGCGTCCCTTCGGGGACATCGTATGGTAGGTTTTAGGGAACTTATTGCACCAAACTAAATCACTGCTAGCTGTTGGAGTGGCACGTCGATCGATCACATTTAAATCATATTAGATTATGTGGTATACCTTCTAAATTCCAAATATTAATAATTGATAGAATCATATGGTGCCGTCCTCAGCCTAATTTTTTTTAGAACTTGTGAGGTTGTTGTTGGGATTTATAAGCCGGCACCGACTAGATATGTCACCACAAGACATGATGGGCGCAAACTCATCAGGACAAATATTCTCACAGGCTTTCCAAACCTTCACCTTGTTTTGCATATATATATGGTCCTACAACATCGCATACCAAAACACTTCACAGTTTTGTATAGAACAAGTTTGGTCGACAGTCCCATCTATTCATGCATAATGCATTACACAATCCGACAACGACAAGAATTATCATGTACCAACCCATTGGTCTTTGTGATAAACAACCATTATGTTCACCTAATACGTAATTTATCAAATCGATTAATAAAGTTTCGGCAAGGGAAGTTTTTGCAATTAATCTAATTAGGCTATGCAATTTTCAAACTAATGCAGACTTATTTTGTATAATGGCTATCTCAAATAAGATTAGTAATAGTTCCAATGGTTTTTAAATCTAATTTCATTTCTCAAATTGGTGGTCAATTATGCATCCTTGCCATTTCTTTATTTGGTAAATACATTCATTTTATTTGTTAGGAATTCAATTCCAATATTATTTAAAATTTTCATTTCTCAGATTGAAGATCAATTAATATCATTGTCATGCTCAATTCTGGTAGAATATGCTTAATCTTATAATTTTTTTTGTTTGAGTACATCGATATTTTTACTCTAAGGAGAGGGGGAGTTTGGCTAACCACACAAAGGGCAACCTAATTTGGTATCGAATTCACCATCCACGGGATTCGGACCTAAGACATTTCATTTCCAAGTGAAGATGAATATCACCATACCGTAGTATGAGTGACAATTTTATAATTAGATTAAACAACTTTCTTACATGGCATCCACAAAGCTCCTTCCCAATGTGATCATAACCGATACCTCTAGGTTCTTGAAGAAGTTTAAACAACTTTCTGGAAACTACAAACACTTCATATTATTTCAACTCACCAAGTTTCTAATGTGAGTTGAGCTTCCCTTCACCTTTTCATAGCGGGGGAAGATCTTTCAAATTGAAGTGTGGATTAAAAACTGGCCTCTTGCTTTTAGGATACATCTAAAAATCATTTGATTATCATATTTAGGATAACAAACATACACTTCTTCTTAATTATGTTTGTTGTTTCTATTTGATTCATTTTTATATGATCACCAAAAAAAAAAAGGTGTATAATTTCCCTATTTTAGGATAACAAACACACACTTATGCTTAAGAGATAAAATCCAGTGAAAAATAATAATAAGAAATGAAAAGTGAAGTATAATTGGGAAAGCTTATGTTAGAAGACTCAACTTTTCCGTAGCAGGTGTAATGCATTGGTGCATTGGTGCATTGGTCAACCTCTCAGTTTCTCACCAAAAAGTTGAACAAATACTAAAATTTTGATAAGGATTTAACAAACGACTTGTTAATTCCTTGTTAAATCCACATCGTCCAAATTTGTCTCATGCTTTGCAAGTATGTAATTGTCTCGCATCTCAGCGGTACACATGTCGTCTACTTTGTCAAAAACATAAACCTCAGCCACCAGAAGATGTTGACAAGACCCTTTTTCAATAGTATTTAATTTCTAAACATATCACCTTTAGCTGTAAAATATTGAACAGTACGGCTCTTTCTTTTTTATATTTTTAACATTATAATTTTATAGATTTCATACCAATTGGTCATTAGTATAAGGATTTTGGGAACCCTAAAAACAAAAAGCATTACAGTAGGACTAATCCTTTTTCTTTAACACGCTAATTAAGCTTATGGGTTTGACCCCACACACACACACCCCTATACAGGAAAAGGCCAAAAAAAAATTAAAAAAAAAATAAGAAGATAAAGTCGGTTTCTTGGAAGCCACTCTTAAGGGAGGCTGTGAGCTTATTTATACACCTTTTGGATGATATTCTGGTTCACAATAATCCTTCAGGGTCAAGCCATCTCTTTTTTTTTTCCCCATATATTTTAAGCCCGAGTCTTTCTTTTTTTCCTTATTCATTTAAATTGTTCCAGATGTTATATTAGTTTAACATGGATTTTAATACATCTGTCTTCTATAAGTAGCTTCTTCTATAGGAACCAAAAACTTGAAGGAAAAAAATGGCAGATATGGCAAAGTACAAGGTGAGAAATGAATTGGGTTGTGGTTTTATGGGTGGGATTTTCCATTGCAGAAGCTACTGGCCTAGAAAATCATCTGTTCATTCACTACCCTCCTCAAACACTAGCAAAAATGATTTGAATCTACCAGTCAGTGATGATTGTTCTTCAAAGTCTAATGAATCAAAGACCCAACCAACCAAACCCACACAGCGTAGTGCTACTGTCATCTCCTTGAATTTGGGTAAACCTTCTCCCAATTTCGACTTGGAACACGCCAGGAAGCCTAGCTTGGGCCATCCAAGCCCTTCAGCTTGCCACCAAAAGGTTCAACCAAGAAGACATTCAGATGCTGCAAGAAGCTCAACTTCTTCATCCAGTGGAGCAGGGCAGATCAAGGTGTCACAGCAGCATGACTTGGCGAAAGAGATGAAGCTACGAAGGGCGTCCACTGCTGGCTCTGCAGAGCTCAGTAAGAAGATCAGTGATCACCAGCAAACCAACGAAAGCAAAGCTGTAGTCCGAGCCACTTCAAGTAGTTTAATTTTTACAGGACAGGGGAGGAACTTGAGGCAGCCCGGCGTTACCAATCAGACAGCAAGCAATAGTCCCAGTGCCATTTCAATCAAAACTCTGGCTTATCATCCTAGAAACGTAGAAGACTCGAGTTCCACACCTAACCGAAAACTAGGAAGCCATGTTGTGATGGGAAACATTGTGAGGAAAAACAGTGATGATTTTGGAGGCATTGCATTGAATAAGTTAGACCCTGAGGTGTTGAAGTCCATGGGGAATGAGGCATACAAGGAGGACAGATTTGAAGAGGCCTTGGCTTTGTATGATCGTGCAATTGCGTTGGATTCAAACAAGGCAGCGTACTATAACAACAAGGGAGCAGCCTTGATTGGTTTAGGCCATCTCATTGAGGCAGTTTTCGAGTGTAAAGAAGCAATCCAGATTGAACCCTCTTACCACAAAGCTCATCATCGGTTGGCAACAACATATCTCAGGTAACATGTTTTCCTGCAGGACACAAATTTTACGTCTTTAATATCTTCACCGTGTTGTCTATTAAAACATTTGCTTACACATGAACATTAATCTGTCATTTAGACTGGGAAAAGCAGAGAAAGCATTGGATCACTACAAACACTCGGGTCCATACGCTAAATCGGAAGACGTTGACCAATGTCAGGCTCTTCAAAAATGCCTCAGCAGGTGCACTGAAGCTCAGAAATTACAAGAGTGGAATGTTTTGCTCAATGAAACCCAACTAGCAATTTCCTCAGGTGCCAATTCAGCTCCACAGGTAATTAGCTTTTTTATTTAGTCAATCCCTAGTTATGCCAAAGGTTAATTAATTTAATCTGTTAATCAAAATAATTAATATAAGGTTGTTTAATCATGAGTAGGTGTTTGCTCTACAAGCTGAGGCCTTGCTGAAGCTTCAAAGACAACAAGAGGCCTATGCCACCTACCAAAAACGACCCAGTTTTGGCATTGATATTTGCACCAAATTTTTTGGCATGGCTAGTAGTGCCTATCTGTTAATGATTGGAGCTCAGGTTTACTTGGCTGCTGGCAGGTTAGTTGATTTAAATTAATTAGTACGATTAATATAACATAGGATTTTAAATATGTCCTGCATTGCATCACAAGTTAGGTTGGTCCCTATAATTTATTTGCTTCCAACTTTATTTATCTGCATCCAGTAATTTAGCATTACTTTATCTTAGTTCAGATAAAATGTCAAGATTTTAACATCATAGAGCTACGGGGGTTGGCAGGTTTGAGGACGCGGTAGGTACAGCTACAAATGCAGCATGGCTCAATCCAGGTGACAAGAACGTCGGTATGGTGGTGAAGAGGGCTAGAGCTGTTGCGTCGGCCCGAGTGAGTGGTAACCTTCTCTTCAAGGCATCAAAGTTTTCGGAAGCGTGTGTAGTATATGGCCAAGGACTACAGCACGATCCACACAATTCGGTTTTACTATGCAATAGAGCAGCTTGTCGTTCTAAGCTTGGACAATTTGAAAAGGCCATCGAAGATTGCAATGCAGCACTCGATCTGCAGCCTTCTTATAGCAAGGCCAGGCTGCGCCGCGCTGATTGCAACGCCAAGGTGAATTGTTATTACTTGAAAGCCTTTCTGCACAGAAAATTTCTTGTGTGATAACCCTTTACTAATTAGTACGGTTCTTTTTGTTTTGTTCTATCTCAGTTGGAGAGGTGGGGAGCTTCAATTCAAGATTATGAGATGCTGATAAGGGAAACTCCTGGAGATGAGGAAGTTGGAAAGGCTTTGTTTGAAGCCAAAATCCAGCTCAAAAGACAACATGGCGAAGATATTGAAGACGCGAAATTCGGATCAAACTTGGCTCTTGTTTCCAGCAATGAGCGTTTCAGATACTTTGTGACATCCCCAGGTAGCTATATATTCTTCCCTATTTTCCAAATGCTCAATGTTCTACTTTCTCCCTAACTAGATGAGAAAGAAGTTCACCAAACACCTCATTGTCTCACCAACAGGGATGTCTGTCGTGCTGTTTTGTAACAAAAGTAAACAAATGAAAGTGTTACAAGCCCTGCACCAAGTCTCCAAAAGATTCCCATCTGTTAATTTTCTCAAGGTTAGTTATTACTAAGATTATATGGGCAAAACGAACGTTCACAGACATAACTTGTTGCAAACTTTTAATAGAAAGTAGAACTGGGAACACTAAACAAACAATAAGTTGTATATAAATTATGGTTTAGTGTAAAGGTGGGCATAGTCTGGTTTTGGCCGGGACCGGAAATCGCACTGATGGTGTCAGTTTGAGATTTCCTCGGGACCAAAACCAAACCGTTGATCCCATCAACCAACCTGGTCTACTTTTGAAAATAAATTTGTAAATTTTATTTTTTCACTACAAGTTTGTTACCGGTTCTATATCTGCATATTTAATCAGCTTATATTAGTATTGTTCTTAACATTCAAAGTGATTTTTTTAAAATTAAGGTGGAGGTGGAAGACCATCCCTACTTGGCCAAAATGGAGGATGTGAGCACAATCCCAGCATTCAAGATATACAAAAATGGATCAAGGGTCAAAGAAATTCCAGGCAAAAACCATGAACAATTAGAAAGCTCAGTCAAATTGTACAGCAGTTGATCAGGATAGTTAAATTAAACAGAAGATAAACAAAAATTACACTTAATATATGGTGACTGGCAGCAGAAATTTCACATCTTCCAAAAGAAGAAGCCCACATGACAAACTCAATCCTTTGCGTGCAGTACACATAAAAAAAAAGGATGGGAAGAGAATAAATGTAATCATAGATAAAATTTAAGGAATATGGAAATTTGAGTGGACTTGAATATGTATACCTTCGTGATTCTTTTATATATTTTCTTTTTGTTTTGCTTCTGTTCTCCCATATGTTTGCACACCAACATGTCCCTGGTTAAAATGAATTGTGGTTGATTAAAAGTAAGTATTTAAGATTTGTACTCTGTTTGTTAACTTTGTTATTTTTAAAAAACATAAATTTATACAACCGAGAGTTGAGAAGAGAAAACTGATGTTAACTTTGTTATATTGATAACTTTTCTTTTATACAAGCCATAGTAAGAGGAGAAATTGAACCTAGGATATCATTACCGCTGCCACGTAAACCGACGACTGGAGTCTGGCCGTTTTAATAAGGTGAGATGGAGACCCTGATTTGGATCCTCGTGATCGAGCTTATGATTGTAAAGAAGAATATTTACAACTACTACGGCACTACCTCTCATTTATGGATTAATACAATAAACATCATTCTACTTTAGATTAGCTAAATAAGAAATTTCACAAATCTTACAAAATTAAATTTTATCATTTCAAATCTTATTATTTTAAAATCTTAGGTTTTCTCATCTAAACCAAGTGTTACACTTATTGAAGAATATAAAGTCCCGCCTCAAAAATTTGACAAAATCAACTTATATTTCTTCTACTACTAATCACACTGGGCTTGTACCAAAAATTGGGTTCTTCTCTGAATTTCAACTTTTGGGTATTCATTGTGATTTGGACCTGATGCATAGAGCTTTAGCCACAAGTTTCAGCTTCATCAGTACCAATATAGGCATCATTTTGACTGAATTTTTGTTAAGTTAAAATCACTTTTATTAAAAGATACAATCTACGGTGTAAAAACCATGAAAATATAATAGCAAGAGTGACAAAAACGTAATAACTTAGGCAACATTTTTTTTAACACCGTAGACTGCATCTAAGGTAATGATTTTAAGATAAATGGATAACATGCATTCAAGAAGAGTGGCAAATAAATAACGTCCAAACAAGCTTGGACCAAATGGATAACATGCATATAGAAAGAGTGGTCAAAATATAACAATAAGGTAAATTTTCAATTACATTATAGTATGCTTCTCTATTAAGATTGACTTATTTTTAGGTAAAATCCACAAGGCAATGGCAATGAAACAAAAAATAAAATGCATTTAGGAAGAGATAAAAACGTCTCGGTGGCGACAAATTTCGGTACAGATAGACAAATGCACATAAGAAGACAAGGGTCGAAAAGTGACAATATTTAGAAAAACTTATTAATTACATTGTACACTTTATATTTAAGATAGAACTTACTTATGCTAATGGATAAAATGCATAGAAAGAGTGACAAAAGGACATCAATTCTCTCTCAAAATTAAGAGCAGTTAAAGAACTAATGGATAAAATGCATAGAAAGAGTTAGGAATCCCTTTGAAGCTTGTCTTTTTGTTCATACTCTGTTTTGGAGTTTTGGTAGATTGTTCAAGCACTACATGAGTATGGTGCCGCTCTGAGAATCCCTCTGCAGTTACTCAGAGTGCTGGTTGATATGATGGCTCATGCTTCTTGACCCTACAATTCTGACGAAATGTCAGTTCTTTTTCTACTTGGAACATTCTCCTTGGTTTCAATACTCACCATCGCTAATCTAAAAATATTCGCCTAGTGCCGTCTAGGTCCCAGCTAGTGCCGCATAGGTTCTGTCTAGGCATCCATCGCTCCGACTAATGTCTATACGTTTAAAAATTAAAAATTGATGCCTAGACCTGTTGAGGCGCCCGTCTAGACACCCGCCTTAGTCGCAAGTCGCTTAGATAGAAAATAAATAACTTTCATTTTGCATTTTATTTTTTCAATAAATTGTAATAAACTTGTTGCATACTTAAATTACACACATTATTTTCTTGTTCCCCATGTTTTCACTATGTTCCAATACATCATGATATATATGTCTTTCTATTTTGTAGTTTATGATGAAATTATATATATTTTAAGTATAAGCATACATTTATTTATACGAAATATAAAAAATTTACTTAAATTCGTCTAGCCCGTATAGGCGCTCTAAGCACAGCATGCCGCCCGACTAGGACCTAGCGTCTTTTAGAACCTTGCTCACCACATAATATATCACGGTTAAATATGCATGGCTGAATTTTGGTAATATTAATCTAGCCGTTCAAAATCTGTGTAAGTAATAAATTCCGAAAAACTCCAAATAAAAAGCAGACACATAAAAATAAAAATCACAAGTAATTTCTGATTTCTTAATTAAAAAGATATACATCAAGAAAATATAAAATGCTGGCATAACCCCTTTCCAGGAAAAAAGGAGAAAGTTGTACATGTAATAATCTAGAGCAACAAGAATGAAGCAAAAGTAATGCTAAAGGAGCTTGGAATTTACCAGTTTCCCACTGAATAATTCAGTTGGACAAAACAGCTCACAAAAATAAAAATAAAAACAAATCAAAGCAGAAAATTAACAGAACAAAAAAAAAAACAAAAAAAACAAAAAAAAACAAAAAAAAGCATCATATCTTCCAACTTCGACTCCTGGAAATTGCTTCCTTCAATCCACCAACAACCCACGTCTCCTTTGCAATGTCTGATGAAATGTTGTAGAGATCAGAATCATATGCCCTCACCACCAAATTCTCCATCTTCTTTTTCTGATTGTCTTCCTCCATTAAACTCCTCAGTGTAACTTTTGCTTGTTTCTCTTCCTTCTCCAACCCATTTTCTACTCCTTCATCGTCGCCGTCTTCTTCTTCTTCGTCTTCGTCGTCGTCTTCTTCTTCATCTTCGTCGTTGTCTTCTTCTTCTTCTTCTTTCTCTTCTAGCCATGTTTTTGCAGGGGCGGACCTGCACCTCATTAGCAACAAAGCATTTGGCGGTGGAACGGCGGCTGCTGGAGCTTCAGAAGTTGATCCAATTCCGACGCCGTCATCGAAATTTGGCGTACAGTTTCTCTCCTTTTTGTCCTCTTTACAAAACCCATTACTCTGATTTTCCTGTAAAACCATAAACCATTTCGAAAACATAGTCCTAGAGCTACTCTGGTCAGAACCGTCACTAATTCCCACACCACCCACATGGTTTTGTCGACCGTCTCTGTTTTCTTCCTCATCTTCTTCGTCTTCGTCTTCGTCGTCGTCGGAAGTAATATCGGATTCGTGAGGAAAAGAACCGAAACACCGAAAATCGAACCTGATACTTCTCAAGCAAGTCAAGAATTGCATGACTTCTTTCTTGAACCCGAAAGCCTCAGCCCAATTGGGTCTCCTCTGTTTCCTCTGTTTTTTGTTGTTGTGAATTCTCTCAATCTCTTCCATCACTGACTGCCAGCTTTTGCACGAGCCTGACTTGTGCCGGACTTTGATTTGTCCGGCACATGTGACTTTTGGGGACGTAGGCTCAGAGATCTCCGAACCCACGGACTTGGTCTTGGCCCACATCAGAGGACTAGCATGACCAAGACCGCTCCTCCCAATGCTCGACTTTTTTACGAGTTGATGCTGATGGTGATGGTGGTGGTGGTGGTGGGGGTGGCGGCAGTTGGGCTCCGAGGGCCTTACCGGACTGCAAATTGGCTTCGGCATGAGTTTTAGATTGGTTCTTGAAGGAAAACATACTAAGAGATCAGCTGAGAGTGCTCCTTTGGCCTCCCTTCGCTTCATATTTTGATTGTTTGTTGCTTTGCTGCTTCAATTTTTCTCCCTTCTCTCTCTCTCTCTCCCTGTTTATGTTTCTCCTCTTTTTTTAAGATCTTGTGCTCTGCTTTGCTTTCTTGCTGAAATTGTGTGTTTTTTGGTTTTTGATGTGTGTTCTGGATGGGCTTTTAAAAGAAAGGAGGGATTTCTTCTAAAACAAAAACAAAAAAGAAAGGAGGGAGAGCTTGACAGCTTTCCTCTGCTTTTGCCTTTACTTGATGTATTTAACATCTCTGTCTTTCCTTTTTCTTCTTTTCCTAGTTCCTATTCTTTTTTTTTTTTTACAGTAATTGACATGACATCGACTAACAATCTACAGTATTTACTATATGATCGACATTTGAGAGATTATTCATTCATGTTACTAAACACCGACCAAATATCAATCATATTGTAATAAGCATGAACAAAGTATTCAACTGTATCAAATTTAAATTGATATCCGCTATCATTTAAATTGATATCCAATATCATTTAAATTGATCTCTATTAACATTTAATATTTTTCCTTCAATAAATATAAAAAAAAATATTATGAATTGTATTAAATACTATAAATTAATATTCGATATCACTAGTATTTTTAATTGATCATTTTGTTACACTACTTTTTGCACCCTTTGAAATGGGGTCACATACATTGCTTCTTTCGTTGCCCTTACTTTTTCTCTATGCTTCCATAACATTTTCAAACTTTTTTTAAGAAAGGTGCATGGGAAAGTTAAAGGCCACGAGCCTTGTTTAATTATCCAATCATACCACCAACTTGTGAACCCATGCCCTATATTGCATTGCTAGTGCCCACAAAAGCAAGTGAACAACTACCAAACAACTTCTCTTCATCTTCAATGGAACCCCACAAGAGTTGGAGAGGTCTTCTTATGTCATTCTTAGTGATTTCACACCCTTTCATTTTGATGGGATGTGTAAATAATTGCTTAGTGATTGAGTTAGTACTATGTCATTTAATAAAATCTCTTGGTATAACTACCATTATGGTAGAGTCGAGTCAAAGAAAGATTGTTGTTCAGTTCATTTCTCTCACTTATTCACCTGCAAATCACAATGTGACACATTTACAAACATATCTCATGAAAAATTGGAAAATATATTTCTATAACCATGTCAAAGGAAAAGTCAAGAAATCATAGGTAGGTGATAGAAATGAAAAGAAAATATCACTCAAAAGTTAAAACCATTTGCAAACACGTAGCCAAGATAGCTAAAACAAAATACTTAACCGTTTAAATATTGAATATCACTCGAATAAGAAAAGATTAAATAACATTTATAAGTTAAGATAAGATTGCTTCTTAATCTTCCAAAGCAGTGAGAGACATTACCAAACATACATTTTATTTTCTAATTTTCTATCCCTTCTCTCTCCAACTCTCTATAGGCAAACACAAGATAGTAGTGGCGGCTGGTGAGCTTTGAGAATATGAGCAATGCATTGTTTAACTGAATTTCATTCAGCTAGTAAACACGAGTTCAAATATTCTGCACTTGTTTTGTGTATAGCCTCTTTGTAGCATTTATCATTGATTGACATGTGTTCATAAACTTGATCCTTCTTAATTCTGTTGTCATAAAATTAACACGTGTCAATTAATAATAGAGGCCACAGAGGCAACACACAAAATAAATAGAAGATTTGAAGTCAGTAAACCCAAGAGGGTTGTGAAAAGCAGAAAGAAAGACTAGAAAATAAATGATGGGATCCGCAGAGTTCATCATCAAAAAAGAGGAATGGGATTAGGCAAAGTGTGGATGTGATGATGAAGTGATAGCAATGCACTTGAGAGCTTGGAAAAAAGATGACCCCCTCTAACCACTACTTGCCTTAGGAATTTAGGATTAGACTTCACTTTTATTTGGGGCCTTCCATGCATGTATAGCCGAAAAAGGTCTCATACTCAAACCCATGTATTATATTACTCTCTTTTCCTTTTCGATTCACATTGATAGAGTATAAAATTCCATATCATTAATCCCAAGCCTTCAACTATAATATAAAATCATGTACCTCTCTATTGTTTCCATACTAGTTGATTTTGACTTGGATGATGTTTAAGTTTTAGCATACGTTTAGAGTAATATACTTGATGTTAAATGATTTTGAATTGGATGCTCAAGTCTTAATATAGGTTTGTAGCAAGTAACTCTGCCACAAGTACTTTACTTCATTCAATAAAACTAGTTCACGTATTTGACTTAACTAATCACACATAAAAGATCCCAAATCGTATATAAATTTTGTAATCAGGATGCAAGGCGGGAGTAATATGAAAATGTAGCACCACTTAACGTACATAGAAGCCGGTCAATTGATATTTGTCTGCACTTGATTGGAGAAGGTCTCAAGTTTATAGAATCGTTTTTTCTAAGGTCCTCATTTGAGGACCTGCGAGGTTCTTTTGCACATGAGTCCTCAAATTAATCTTATTAGAGATTAAGCTATTAACTTAAATAATTCTTGTTGCATCTGAACACAATAATTCTTTGAAGTGATTAAATTAAAACAAAATTTCCGCATAAAATCTTTCATCTTCTTCCTTGCCGTCTTTCTTCTCCACATCCCCTTCCTTTCTCCATCTCTCTCTGGATTGTTCACTCTCCTCTCCTCCTAAGTTTTTTATGTTTTCTTCGATGTGATTAACAAAATTCTAGCACAAAATCTTTCGTCTTCTTTCCCTACTGTCTTTCTCCTCCACATCCCATTCCTCTCTCCATCTCTCTCTTGATCATTCACTCCCCTTCTCTCCTCCTAAGTTTTTTGTTTTCTTCGATGTGATTAAATTAAAACAAAATTCTTACATAAAATCTTTCGTCTTCTTCCCCCATTGTCATTCTTCTCCACATCCCCTTCCTCTCTTCATCTCTTGCTCGATTGTTCACTCCCCTTCTTTCCTCCTAAGTTTTTTGCTTTTTTCCTTTTCGCGTATGAAAAAGGGAGAGGGACCCCTTTTTATATTTTTCACTATCATCAGAAAATTTCATATGAAAAAAGGGTTTACGCGTTTGAGAAAATGGGATGCCAATTTTCGAAAACAAACAATCTCAATTTTTTGGGTGCTTTGTAACTAACTGAGCTTGAATATTATTGATAAAAGATTGGATGAAATTGGATGCTTAAGTTATTATAGTTTTATGCTAATTGGATTTGTTGGGTTTAGATATTCAGCGAGGAGACTAGGTTTTCCAAATAGAAGGGATTCGACATGAAGTGAAACGTTATTCTCTCTTCTTGTTTTTTTGTTTTATCAATAGTATTTTGTTTCTTTGTAACAATAATTATTTAACTTGATAAATTAAGCCATCATAAGATTAATCTGAGAGCTCATATAAAAAACCAAAGTCACAGGTTCTCAAAATAAGGACTTTAGGAGAGTAGCTCTCCTTAAGTTGAACTTGTATGGATGACAAAGATGATATATATTTTTGTGATAAGTTAAATACTTAGCTGTGAATAGTCCATATATGTTTAAGGTGCAGTCTCAAACACTTTTGAGGTTTGATGTGCTGTCAAAGCTATAGCAATGAGTAGGATGATTTTCGTGACAGTATTTTCTAGTATGCACCTATACTCCGGGAGTCTTGGTCATTTAATCTTTTTGTTTCATTTTGCCCTGCGCTTATCAAACGCGGAATAGAACGCTATCCAGTTTCGTCCTGTGTGTACCAAACATAGCATAAAACTTCTATTCCATCCTATTTCGTTCCGTCTCATTTCATCCCGTCTATGTACCAAATGCTCCTTAAATTCTCATTCAAAATCTTTGGATGCACATCTAATCATAATATAGTTTTGGGTAAAGTGCCGATTTAGTCCCTAAACTATCACCTCAATGAAAATTAAGTCTCTGAATTGTTTTTTCGGTAAAATAAGTCCCTAAATTCATTAAAATTACTAATTTCATCTGTACTATTATATTCAAAGCTATTTTATCCAATTTTTGGTCAAAGTCACTTAACACACTTGAAGGGTGTTATACCGTTATTTTCTCGCTTATACGCCCTTAACATTTCATATAGGTTATGAATCTAACGTCTAATTTACCCTCCAAAGTAAACTTCATACACAATCTTTTTATGAAAAATTATCAATCTACCCTCCAATGTGTATTACATGCAAGTAAAGTGACTTAAATTGACGGGAAATTAAATATAGTAGCTTCGAATCTAATATTAGGGATGTAATTGACATATTTCTATAATTCAAGGACTGATTTTTCTAAAATAATAGTTTAGGGACCTAATTTTCACTTGGTGATAATTCAGAGACTAAATTGACACTTTACCCTATAGTTTTTGCATAAAGAGTCCTAGTGCTTGGTACACAAACATTTTTTTTGCACAAAAGCCAAAGCCCTTCGAAGGGAGAGAAACTTTCGTATCGCATAATGCATACTCCAGGAATTGGATTTTCATAAGACCATGCGCACATGGATATTCATGGTATCATGTGATATTCTAAACCAATCTAATCTACGAACAAGTTTGAATTCGAGTACAAGGGAGCAAGCACACTACTTGACCAATCAACTAACCAACATTTACTACTAATCATGCTCACTTAATTGGTAATTTTCTGTTCATTTGATCCTTAAGTTAAGATAAAAAAGTTCAAAAAAAACAAAAGAAAAGAAAAACATGCCGGCCAAGGAAATCTAGCCCAAGTCTAAAGTTAGCGAAAAATAATGGAGAAAGTAAAGGCACTACCTATGTTTGTTGGCCTGTTTCTAATCTTATGCATCATTGAGAATTTGAGACGTCTAGGGTGAAGTGAACATGGATGGAGAAGTTGAGTTTTTAAAGTTGTGTGAGGTGGATGATGTCACCCTCTCGTTAACACAATGATGCCTCCTATATCACTAGCATTCTCAAACACAACGTAAACATGATTTATACCCTAATATTGAACTTTTATAAAATAATGAGACGGGTGAAACCGTGAAAGTTGAACGAAACAGTGACAAGGATTTGAACTCGGGTGCGTAGGAGGAACACATCAGCTTTAGATAACATCGACACTACAGATTTATTTCACACCGAAATGTCAAGTTATAGAGACAGTTTGAATTGTTATGATGGTCTATGAGCTTAAAAGAGGAGATTGATTTTGAAATGGTAAAGATGGATACCATATTGGTAAAAAGTAAAGCAATTAGGACTCTAAAAAGCTAGTAGTTGTATAGTCTAATCTAACTAAAAGTTGAGTTTCACATGTCCTTATATTGGTATCAGAACAGGAACAACCGAAAACCCCCTCTTCAGACAGAGTTTTCTGTAGCCCTGCAATATGGTATCACCTGAGGAATTAACAGCAGCATTAGGTACAACTATAACTACAATCAAGTCGATTTTTCCATAGAAGCGCAAATGAGGCAAACGACAGACCCAAATGGTTCTAAATAGAGACATGCGCTTAACCCCAAATCATCTCCTATCAACGTCATAGGTATTGTCAATGAAAATCTACAGTGAAATTCAATATTCACTCTCAGATAGATGAACTTAATGAAACTACCTGTATCTGATTAGAGATCATAATGTTAAACAAAAAGTTTGCAGACTGCAATGCAATAAAGAGTTAATACCTAGCCATCTGGGAAACAAATTTATTTGTCGATCACTAATACAACCAAGGAAGACCAAAGTAGGAACATATGCAACAGTAAGAGTCAAACACACAGCAGAAGCTGATAACCTTAGTTCAAGATATTGGTAACCTAAAGCCTAAAAGAGCACTAAGCATAACTTTCAGTAGCAAATATCGTTACTTGTCCGATGATCACTCCTTTATATTGCATTCAAATTTTAAAGAACTTCAGAAATGCTGGTCATCCTTCTATCGCATTCAAAGTTCAAAGAATTTCATACATGAAGCAGGTATAACACGATCGAGAATAACATGAATTGAAAAGTATCAACTTTCCTAGAAAGACTAATAGAAAGAAACAGAAGTACACAAAAGAAAATACCTCAGTAACAATCAGGAGATCATGATTTCCTTTCCATGCACTCTTCCTTCAAGTTCATTTGCATAAGGAATAACATATAACTCAGCAAACTTCTGTTTAGAGTATTTGCAGATTGTGATCAAATTAGGTGTTTTCCCAAGTAGGTTTTTCTTTTCGAGGATCTCCATAACTCGTAGACGTGGTTTCAGCCTGTGCTCGACACTATAAATAAGCAATTCTGGGCGATTAACTACAAACGAGATATCAAACTTGCCAGTGCTGAGTAGCAACTCTGTAACCTCCTTAATCTTGTTCTCAGATACCG
This sequence comes from Malus fusca, assembly GCA_035220775.1. NCBI lineage: Eukaryota > Viridiplantae > Streptophyta > Magnoliopsida > Rosales > Rosaceae > Malus > Malus fusca. The sequence goes on along the minus strand of CM069073.1, from coordinate 41,860,075 downwards.
CAAACACCTGAGGTACCCTCCTAAAAACCGCCGAGATATCATCTTCTGAAAGCCCCAAACTCTTGAAAAGCTTCACCTTCCGTTCCCATGTATCCACAGTCAGCGAAGTCATGATCCGAATTGCTGATAGGAACCTCTTGGACTTCATATCAAAACCCATCTCGTCAACCCTTTTAACAACATCCACAATACTCTCCGGCTTATGCACAAAAAACCTTGGAAACTGAAAAATGTATTTGATAATCTGTGGCGATTTTATACCATAACTCTGTAAGACCTCAACATTGGACATCATTGTCTTCTCCAAGTCATATTTAAGAAACCACCCGGGCAACTTTAAAGCCTTGAGCACACGAGCATTCGATCCGAGAATGTTCTTCAGCACCAACAGACACTTCGCCACAGAATCCAGGGGTCAGAGGACACAATATCAACAATGTCGGAATCCGAAAAGCCCAAGTCCTGGAAAACCTTGAATTTGGGTTTGAGGACAGTGTCAAGATTGGAAGTTAGAATCCTGGGGACCCTTTTAATCACATCTTCCATATGGGTCTTCGAGAAGCCACTTTCTCTGAGAAACGAAATCACCGAACTAGAATCTGCAGGGCTTTTCAGAAAAGCGATTGTTGATGCGGCTTTCAAAGCGGCTTCTGGGGAAAACTGGTGCTGGGTGATTAAGTATTCAGCTACAGATACTTTGGATTTTGATTTCGGCTTTTCGAGTCGGGAGGAAGAGTAGAACAAGAGTGAGGTTGAGTGGCAGAGAGGGGGTTTGTGTAGCTCAACTGAGGTTAATGAGAGTAAGATTAGCTTTTTGTTAATCTGGGTTATCATATTTTGGGGGATTTTAGAAGTGATTTGCATATGAAATTCAGAGAAGTTGGAATTGAAATATAAACTTGCCTGGGATTCGTACCAAGTGGTGATGCCAAGAAGTATGCTCTGTGTCTCTGGCCAACTCCCTCCTGTTAGGGTTTCGTTCTTCCTGTATAAATTTGGCCCATACTCTTCATTTTCCTAAACCATAAACCCTAAACCCTGATTTTTGTCAGAATTTTTTTGAGAAATTTTATTTGAACTCATATAATCTCTTTCTACACTTAACTTACTCTCTTCACTTATATTGATTTTTATTAAAGAATTAATATCTCTTTAAACCCAATTTTATTACATAAACTACCATATTAAACATAATTCAAAATGTAAAGTTATATTTACACTCATTCCTTTATAAAATAACATCTCTAATTTAATGTTTTTTTTTTTTCAAAGAGGCTTCTTTTGCATTTCCATGGCTTTTTTTTTTCCCCTGTCCCAGACATTTGCTTTTTTTTTTCTTTATGCTGATGCGCATAAGCAACAAATCAAACAATTGATCCTTTTTCATTTATCAACAAGTAAGCAAGTTTATAATCTAAGAACATTGAAAAGAAGTTTCTCCTTGAATTTTTTTTCCAATTACGAGGCTTGCAGAAGTGTTTCGCCAAGTTCGAGTCCGCTGATTCTGGCAAATAAATAATGTCTTTCGCAATCTGTCCACCTATCTCATTGCTAATACTCTATGACGGCACATTCATTTGCTAAAGTCCAGATGAACTCTGTCAGTCATCCCATATACTTCGTCAGTAGTAATCATACTATTGTTGTAACACATAAAAGTAGTAATTTTAAAATGTTAGCAACAATCTAGGTGGTGGTCCAGTGTTAAGGTGTAAAGATTATTAAGGTCCTTGCAATGTCTGCAAGTCTGCAAGTCCTTGCAATGTGCTGTATTGTGTTATAGGTAAACTAAAAATTCTTGTATAAGTCGAAAAATTGAAAGAACAAAAATCTTGGTGCTTGAAGTTTTGCATTTTTTCAATCATCACAAAGTAGTATAGTTTCCTTTTATATTGCGTTTTCATCTCGAAAAGAATCTCAAAGAAAGAAAAAAAAATCTCATGAGTAGATGCCACCCGCTAGTTAGTGATTAAGGTTGATGAGGTTGGGCAATCTTTATCTGCACCAATAATCAAGTTATATGTCTTTGCAGTATTAATCAAAAGTCCTTATAATGGTGTTTTGGTGCACAGACAGACACCAACAGAGAAAAATAAATACAATATAATATAAAAAGTATGAAATTTGACCCAAATGACGCAAATGAACAAAATATTCATAAATTGAGTCATACTTTAGTTGGAGGATTCAAAACTTCAAAATTATCATCCATCAATAGAAAAACTTGTTTTTCTCTGCCAGTGCTATTAGGGTTTTAGCCGGAATGAACGTATGATAAACAAAGGGGGTTTAGTTATAGTGTGTGGGTTTATTGATAAATCTGAGTTTTATTATTAATTTTGTTTTGTACTTAATAGTAATTACACAATAGGGTAAAATAGACAATTAACATTTAAAATTTAAGTTGGATGTAAAAAAAGTTACATGGATTTAAATAAAATTTTCTTTTTTATAGATTATACATGCTCGCCGAAAAATAGAAGTAAGGCTAGACTAAAAAGAAAACTAATGAAAAATGTTTCAAATTTTTGCATTTTAATAAATAAATCATATAATAATTTTATTTAATGATAAGGAGAAAAGAATAAAAAGTGGAAAAAAAAGGTTTTTATATTAACACCCCACAAAATGTTGAATGCACCCCACATTAAAATTTAATATTAAATGACTTATTTACTCCACTGTGCAATGACAATTTTGATCTTATTAGGTTTAAAACAAAATAAAGATTTATAAATACACCCCAAATCACTTTTAGCGTATTATTTATCTTCTTAACTATCAAACATGTTGATTAAGAAAAATTGCTTTTGACGAATGGAACACGAAATCGATGTTTCAGGAGCTTCACATGATGTAAGACTTCATGGTTTTCATTGTTTTAGTGATTTCGATGACATCGATAATTATTTAATTTTGCGTTTGCTGCATTATTTAAACTTCTATATTCATATTCATCTTTTAGTGTTCATATGGTTAGATTCAATCCCTGAAAATTAAAAATGAGTGTTATAAGATTTGAGAAATGTGGGGTGTATGTACAAAATATAAGATGTATATTAAGAATGTGGGGTGTGGGGGTATTATGGGAAAGTAAGTGGGTGTATTAAGATAATTTTTAAGTGAAAAAGCAAATGTGGGGTGTATTAAGTTTGTGGGGTTTATTCAACAATTTGTGGGGTGTTAATATAATTAGCCAAAAAAAAACATAAAAACATATACCATCATCCCACCCACATCCCCTCCTCCTCCCTCTCGCATCGCCTGCACCGTTTCCCCAACCCTTGCCAAGAAATTTGGTTTTAATATTTTCCCATGAAACATATAAAATTATGAAATTAATGAAACTATTGGTTGGAGAGGAAGATGACTCAGACGAGACCAAGGTAGAGATGGGAGCATATAGACCAACACATTACAAAAAATCATCCAGTCTAGGGATGGGCAACAATTATGGCAAGCGGGTAACCATAACCGTTTATGTTCATAACAGCATAATCGTTTAGCTGTTGGGTAATTGTATAAACGGTTGTTTGGGCCCAAAAATATTGGTTTGGGCCGAGTTTAGATTTGTTCTCGGCCCAGAGGCAGTGCTTAGGAGTCTTTGGGGGACATCCGGCTTATGGGCCACATAGCCAAGGTCGGCCGTGTCCTATTAGGAATCCATGGGTGGTGGAATCCTAATATGAGAAGGAGTTTCGGTAGGATAAGAATGTAGAAGTTTGGGATCGAATGCGGCTTGATAAGGGGGTTGAGTTCAAAGTCCTAGTAGGAGTAGAACTGGCCGAGATAAGGTTAGATCGGGGGAAGGAGTTCTAGTCCGAGTATGGTTGTGATTCGAGCGGAAACAGGTTGACTACTATAAATAGAGGGAGGAAGACATCATTAAAGCTCTCCAATTCAACATACAAACTGCCCTGAGCAAACCCTCGCTTTCGCGAAACCTCTTAACAACCTTGAGATTTTTTGTTTTCCTTTTTCGCCAACACATCTTTAGTTTGGATAAACAACACTGTGAAGGCAACCGGCAAACATCTTCAGTTTGTATAAACAACATTGTTGCCGTAGAATCAGCCGATCGTGAAACACCTTCAGTTTGGATAAACAGCACTGCGTCGAGGCCGACTAACTATCTATCCAAGTCTCGGCCGAGAAGGATTTTCAAATCCTTATTGGAAAAGGTCATCTCATCAGCCTTCTCGGCGAAGTGAGGTGTTACAGTTTACTAGGGCTCGACACATTGAACGCCGAGTTGTTTTACGATTGGATACTCACAGGTAAGCTTTAGAGTTCGGCATTATGATGGCTGAACCATGTTTACCATCAAGACATCTGTTTTGAGTATTTGTGCCCCTATACTCTAGTGTCGATTCGGTGTGTTTATACTCTTACGAATATAATCACCGTGACCGAATTCGGCGCCAACGATTTGTTAACTTCGCAGAACTAGTAGCCTTGTTTTCAAGCTCTAGAACCCGAGGGCTAAGAGTGTTCCTTCCTCGGCCGCAGTCGCAAGATCAAGAAGTCAGCCGCGCGCTCAACGCAACATCAACACATTTTACTCTTCGGCCGAGCTCGACCGACGAGTTGGCACACCCTGCATCAACTGAAGGACATAGTTAGCTCATTAGTTACTGATGCGAAAATAAATTAACACACAAATTAAACCCTCTTTTTGACAATTGTAGTATAGATGTAAGTAGGGTATCGTTCTAGGCCGGGGATTAGGAGGGCTTGCTAAATCCTCTCAAAAACATAAAAACAAAGTTACAAATGTAAATAAAAGACTTTAAAAGTAAAGGGGGATTTGGATTTGATGAATTTAGAAACAAAACATAAACTTTGGAAAACAAAACAAGTTTTAAAACGAATTTGGTTTAAATAAATGGATGGAAGGTTAGCTAAGGGGTTCTTCTCCACACATGTCTTGCTTGCATACAAAATGATTTCCAATTGCATTTCAATAACTTATTAATTCTCAATGCCCCAAGTTAATTAGGTACGCTTAAATTAACCCTCAGATTTTCCTACTTTTATTGAGTTGGATGATTGCATACGACAACCCAAAGCATTCTTCACAAGTTCCCTACATGACTTGCATAATAGAGATACAAGCAAGAATCATTAAGTTCTATGAAAATCATAAGCATTGACGAGGCATTCATAACTATGGAATACGCATGTTACTCTTGCCAAGAATTTACTTAACGCGATTGTGACTAGCAACCTTCACTACTTGTGAATATAAGTTCATGACAATTAGGTGAAACTCCCTTATATTCTAGCATCAAATTCATGCATGCAAACTAAGTGTCGACCTTCAATCAACATACACAAATCAGTTTTTATACGAACGGATAAGTAAATTGAATTCATAACTTATGAAACGCAATTAAAAGTAATTAAATCATATAGCAAGCAAGGACATGTGTTTCGAATTCCCCCCTAGCTAAGGGGGGTTTAGTTCCTCATTATTACAAAACAAAGATAAACAAATTTAAACATTGAAAAACAAAGGAAAGAAAGCACCTAAACGTTCCAACGATCCATGTTGGATAGCAAGCGCGTCCAAGGACTTTTCTCCTTCTCTTTGCCGCAACAACAAGGTTGGAATGATGTTGAAGGGTTGGTTATTCAGAGGAATGGATGGGAAGGGGTTTAGATATGTAGGAGAGGCAAGGAAAGGTTTGGAGAATGGTTAATTTCTGGATGATTTGAATGAGGTTGCTACCATGGTATTTATAGGAAGAGGATGGACTTGTTTAACACAAAATTTTGGTGGAATTGAGTAGGTGAGCATGGCAAAGAGTGGGAATTGTTGGTGGGTT